>CM065133.1:35255000-36555000 GCA_033026305.1 Cirrhinus molitorella
GTAATGTTAAAACAGCATTGGACTGCATGGGGAAAAAAATAATAAAAAATAAAATAAAGGTTGAGAGTCATGACTTAATATAATTGCAGACTAAATAGTTTTTTAAATAGTGCAATAAAATAAAGAAATATATTTAGATTCACTTTATAGATTTATTTTATAGATGGGGTTGAAACAACACTGGATTGCAAGGAAAATAACAATAATAAATAAAATAAAATAATTTTAATTTTTGGTTTGCAAAGTATTGCAAACCAGAAATATAAATCAAATTAATATACAATATAATTAACTTCATTATTATATGAACAAGTACTGACAGCCCTAAAATACATTTTATATTTCTATCCAAAAAAACATCCCCATAATTTAGACAATATTTCTTAAAAATCAGAAATTATATTTTATTGTCATTATTATAAAAGTACAGAGCTTTTCCAGAGCAACTAAGGTGATTTCTGAGAACCGCACAGATTCTTTAACTGAGGGACGAGTCTAAAAAGCAGTGGGTGCAGTTTATGAACCTGTGGGTACAAATGACAAAATTGAGGTAACTGCTTACAAAGCTGATTGTTAAATTGAGGGTAGAGTTTGTGAATCTGTGGGCACTGATTACTGAATTTCATAATTCAGAGTGAAACCTAACGGGGCGTTGATATATGTCTCGTGACAAAGCAGGTGCAGGCAGCAGGGTGTCCGTGTGGCTGCTGTGTGCTGCTCACCCATGCTTTCTGTCAAACACATGAGAAATGAGCTCATCCTCAATATTGGGCATGCCATAATTAAGCCCTAACCCTGTCTGAGAGGATTTGTCAAAATTGAAATGGAGGGTGGCCTCTTACGCATTCCCTTTCTTTCACTCGCACTCCTCTCTCTCTCTCCCCCTCTCTCGCTCTCTCTCTGTCTCTAGTGGCTAATCAAGTTGAAGCTCTTAGGCAGATTAGAGCTTCAGTCCTGCCTCTCTGATGTCCTTCAAATTTGCAAGCACATGCATGAGTAAAGAGACCTGAGGCATTTTGCATCCTGTGATGGTATCTTTTAATGAATGGTTTGGAGTATGAGGATTTTGGTAAATCTTTTTAATGCAATGCTGATCAATTCTGTGGGAATTGATTATTGGGCTGAACCAGGAACTTGGTTTAGCTGAGCACCTTGTTAGAAGTTTGCAGCTTTTTTATGTGCACAGAGAAGAAACAGTTCACACTAAATCATGCTGTTCCAAAACAGTTTCAATTGTTTTTGCATGTAGAAAATAAAAGGATACACTTAAGAAAATCTGGAGGATCAAAATTCTTGATCAAAATAATGCATTATATTAACGCCTTGCAGCTGTGGTTGCTATTGTTTTCAATGGTTTATTAAATCTAACTTCCAAAGTACATACTGTATTAACCTAATGTTGGTTTGTTCTATCATAATTTTCATGTGATATGAGTCCGTAGTTACAGATATAATAAAGGTTAATAAAGGTTAATGCTCTATCGTGTTGTAATTATAATATATGAAATATCCCCTACACCAAACCCAACCCTAAACCTACCCAACAGCGTTAGCAAATGAAAAAGGGATATAAAATGCATTTGTTGATGCAGCCATGCTATTTTAACTTCCTTATGTGCATTTGAGTTGCCGTAGTTTTCACGGGGTTCGTACCGGAGCTCTTCATCACTCAAGTGCAATGGCACATTGTGCGAGCAAATCTGAAAATTAATTAGAAAATATTCTAAAATATTGCATATGAAGCTGTATATGTGACGACAACATTCAGAAGTATCAGTTTTCAAATCATGCAGGATGTTAAAATCGTTCTGAAGACATAACATAATATTCTGCAGGTGATTGTGTGAAATAGGCTTTATTAATCAAAACTCTGTACCTGTAAATCATACATTGTGCAAAAAATGAATAAAAGTTGTTGTTTTTTACTGCCTAGTGTTAATTTCAAATGGAATCCGCAGTGATTCGTACATATACAGTCTTAAAAATAAAAGTGCTTTAGAAGGTTCTTCACAGTGATACCATAGAAGAACCTTTTTGGTTCCACAAAGAACCATTCAGTCACAGGTTCTTTAACCATCTCTTTCTTATCTTTTTATAATCTGAAGAACCTACTTTTGCCACAAAGAACATTTTGTGTAACAGAAAGGTTCTTCAGATATTAACAGATATTTAGACAAAAAGGGTTCTTCTATGGCATTGTGAATCACATTTATTTTTAAGAGTGTAGGTATGTTTTGTGAGTTGTGCAGAAATGTATATAGAGGCATGTTTTTCCAATGAGCCTATGTTGACAATTACACTGAAAAAGAACTGGAGGTTTCAAGCTTCAAAAAAGACACAGAAAACCTGTTTTATGTTTCACGTCTACCAAAGTCATATAATGCCTTCAGATGAGAAACAATCAGAAATTATTCACTCGCAATCTTCCCCTCCAGTGAACTCCAGTGAGTTCCAGAGTCTGATTTGTATGAATCATTCAGAACGGTTCTTTGAACTGGATCAACTGAATTATTCAAAAGATCTGGCTCAAATGAATGATTCTTTCATGAAACCACTATCCATTTTCCTCATGTGTTTCACTGTATATAAGTGAAAATGAACGACAAAATGTTCATTTTTCAATGAAGTAATTCTTAATAAAAGCTCAACTCACTGCAGAATGTTGATTGGTTGACTAGAATCGTCTCTTGTGCGTGCTACAAGAGGATAAAGCGAGTCCTTCACTCGTTCCGCCATGGTCTTCATGCGTGTTGGGCTTATTTACATCAAAGTGCGCAAAATAACAATGTATTTTATAGTTCTATAGTTTCACACAAACAATAGCCTTTTCTTAATATGTGTTCTTGTCTATTCTTGTGGACTTGTAAAATGTCATCAGTCCAAAAACATGCATCATTTTCAAATTATTAGTATTGTTATGTCATGAAATGTAGATTTAAGAGTTTTCAGGTAAGAATGTACTTGTTAAAAAATCAAATCTGCAGTTTATACGGTGGCCGAGAAGTGCAAAACAAATCACAATTCTGAAAACAAAATGGCGCTGTCTCAAACTATACCTACCTCTTCCGGTTTGTCTGATTTGTCATTGTGTTTTCTGAATTGTTTAATGTTTTCAGAATTGTTGTTGTGTTTTCTGAATTGCTATTTTTACATTTTTTTTTAGATTTGCGTTCATGTTTGTTATTTTGTTTTCAGAATTTTGATTTGTTTTGCACTTCTCAGCCACCATAAGTTTATTTATAAAGACAGCGACTATTTGAAAATTTGCTATGTCGATTTCGGAGATGGCAGCTCGTGGCGATCACTGGCCGCTTCGTGCTCATGTATCCCACCTAGAGAAGCCTTACCTCGGCTAGTCCTCTGACATTTGCCACAGGCTCTGATGTCTCAGTAGTGATTAAACATGAGATACAATTAGTTTTGGGAATATCTAACAGGCAATTGTTGGTTTAACTTTATTTATTTATTTTGAGCTGACTTTGTAGCGTAGTTTGACTGAATTGTTTGCTTTTGCCTTTATTTCCTCTTATATAAGCCACTTATACGTTGTACTTATACTTTTATATTGGCTATTATTGTTCATTTAAACTGACATTTAACTAAATGAGATTGTCACACTTTATTGATGATCGCTACTTTTTGGCATAAGTTGTACATAAATTGTACCGTACTGTACTGAACCGTACCGCTTAGTGTCGACTTTAATATAAATAATGTCAAGTATGTAAGTACGTCAGGTCTCTCACGTAATGTAAGTCTCAGGAGTCCTCAGAATGTGTCTGAAGTTTCAGCTCAATATACCACACATATCATTTATTATATCATTTTGAATATGCCTATTTTGAGTGGAAGCTGTTTTTGTGCATGTCTCTTTAAATGCAAATTAGCTGCTGCTCTCCACCCCCCTTTTTCAGAATAGAGCTGTTTCTTTACAGCTCATACCTCAGATATTATGCCAAAAAACATCAGTTTAGTTTTGATTATCATGTCTATTGTGCGAAAAACCATGCGTTTCAAAGCCATATCAGTTTAAACTTTTGAAATATGGTTTTCTGAGCACACACACACGAAGCACATGCGCAGAAAGCGGCTGTCATACGGCTGACAAGTGAGTACTAAACGAAGTTCCCTTTCATGTCTTATTGCGCTTAAACTGTCAAATACACAGTTCATGTTAAAAACACACATAGACGGTATGTCTGTAAAGGTAAATAGCTGGGAAAGAAACCACAAAAACATGGCTGGAAATGTGCAGATTAAGGGGCAGTAATTTCGTAATAAGATCCCCTTTCTACATCACTAGGGGAGCAAAATCTGAGCGGCTCGTTTTTGAGTTGATAGACGCACCAGGAACTTGATTATAGCACTTAAACATGGTAAAAGTCAGATTTTCATGATGTGTTATCCTTAATTAACAGCCATAACTCTAGTGCAGGAACATGTTCAAAGTTAATGCTTCGCCGAATACTGCAAACTCTGCAAATGACAGTACTGCAAAAACTTTCCAATGGGCATTCAAGCTCTGTCTCTGCTTGTCCCTTTTTTTAACCCAATGCTGGGTTATATTTAACCAAGAATTTTTAGAGTGTATCACTCACGAGTGAAACTTGAAACTAACAGAGCTAATTTACTCTGTCCACACCTAATTACATTTCATTATCTATCACAGACCTGTGGGCGCATTCTCTAATACTCTTTTGGTGTTCTATAAAGGAACGAGAGGTGCGATATGAAGCGGTGCGTACTTCTAATTCTGTGCTATCTTACACATGCTAAGAATTAATCCAAAGCCTTTGGGCTATGAATTATGGAGCTGGAAAATCACTTCAGATGATTTGCATTAGCGATTTGGTGGAGGGCCAGAGACCAGAAATACCTGAAACCCAAATGTAAACATGGTTGGTCACTAATAGCACACACAGTTTCTCTTCAGTCTATCGGTCTGCGTTTAAAATCATCCTGTCAACAATATAAGAGTCATATTTCCTGCTATTTGGCACATGCATTCTCAAACTTCTCCCTCAAATACTTGAGTGCTGTCACCAAGGCAACATCATTCAGCGGTAGGATGAGGTTAAAGGGCGACAGCAAAGAAGTGGGAACAGCGGGTGCCAGGGATGGCATGGTGGTGTTCGGCTATTGAACAAATTATTTGGATTTACAAGATACAATGAATGTAATTGATTCTGACAGTTGTAGAACCAGTTCAAATAGCTCCCTATTTGCAATTTTAATGAGACAGTCTGCATTTCTGTCTTTCCTGCACAAAAAAAAAAAAATCTCATGTCTATTGAAGCAATAAGATCATGTCACATTTCTTTCATACAATGAGATTGCAGGTACAAGTTAATATAGCAGGAAGAATTTTCTTTACCATCTCTTTTCTAAGCAGTCCACTGAAAGCAAAATCTTGATCAGATCCATCTTAAATTTTCCTTTATAATTTTCCCTAAAATCAACTATCACACTATGATACAACAGCGTTATTTAAAATCTTAAAAAATAAATAAATAAAAAAATGAAAAAATATATATATATATATTATTAATATATTAATGGATATAATTTATTATATATACCCTACAAGTCAAAAGTTTTGGACAGTAAGATTTGTAATGTTTTTAGTCTCTTCTGCTCACCAAGCCTGCATCTACAGCAAAAACAGTAATCTTTTTACTATTTAAAATAACTATTTGATTATATTATAAAATGTCATTTATTTCTGTGAAAGCTGAATTGTCATTACTCCAGTCACATGATCCTTCAGAAATAATTTTAATATTCTGATTTGCTGCTCATTTTTTTTTCATCATTATTATTATGTTGAAAACAGCCAAGTAGAATTTTTTCAGGTTTATTTAATAAATAGAAAGTTCAGAAGAACAGCATGTTTCTAAAATAGAAATCTTTTGCAACATTATAAAATGTCTTTACCATCACTTTTGATCAATTTAAAGTATCCTTGCTAAATAAAAGTATTAATTTCTATAATTTCTTTCCTAATATATATATATATATATATATATTGGATTTCTGAAGGATCATGTGACACTGCAGACTGTAGTAATGATGCTGAAAATTTTGCTTTGATCGTACGAATAAATTACATTTTAAAATATATTCAAATAGAAAGCAATTATATTAAAAAGTAAAAATATTTCACAATATTACTACTTTTGCTGTATTTTGGATTAAACAAATGCAGGCCTGGTGAGAGAATTTGTTTAAAAAACATTAGAAATCTTTTGACTGGTAGTGCATATATACTGTATAAATATATCCACATGTATATACATCAGAAAGCATCTAGCCATGCAGTAGCTGTGGAATCACTAAACTTGAAGAGAAATAATCAGAGCATAAACCAATTCATAAGACTGTCGTCTTGAAACACGCTGATGCTCTGAATCTCACTGCCAACTCTAAGTGACAGGTCCAATATGTCCATGACAGATGGTAATGAGCAAACAGATAAATAAATAACGGCTAGAGAGTGTACAAACGTCAAATCTTCTGTGGTTAACATTTCACGCTGGAGAGGCACTGGTGTGCAGCCTAATACAAAATGCCACGTCAAGACGTATTCCCCAAAGATTGATATTTCAAATGAATTTGCTGCTCCTCGTCACAGAAGATTAGCCAAGTCAGGTCTCGGTGATCATGCTGGAATTATCTGGAGTGGCGGCTAATTAAAAAAATGGCTTGACCAGTCACTCTTTACACACAAATCAATAAGCCATCAAGCTATTATGACACGCATATCATGGGGCCAAATGCTTGTGTCCTGTTTGTCATGCAAATTTATACAAGCACCTGTTATTGGGAAAGCTTTTAATAATGTCCCTATTGTGACAATAGAAATTCAAATGAGTCCAATACAAGTTAAGCTCAACTGACAGCACTTGGGGCAAAATGCCGATTACAAAAAAAAAAAAAAAAAAAAAAGTTGGGTTACAATAGTGTTTTTATATAATCATAACAACACATTTTGGTTCAATAAGCAGTTCTAAGAGCAACACACAAGCATGACACAGCATGTTTTTCATTACATAATGTATTTTTGCATAGTTGTCTATAGGTAAATCCTGTCAGCAGACTGACTTCACCCTGGTAAATGAGGCACAGTAATTTAAAGAGGAGATTAAAGTGTACATTTATGTTGGACCTGGACTGGTGCCACCAGTCTTGTGACAGATTAATTCTGCACTGTGGAGTAAATGGGCCTTCAGATGCTTTTTTCTCTCACACATGAATGGATGTACAGTTAAATGGGTGCAGGATACTATAGTTTTCCATTTATGTAAGTGAGGATAGCAAAATAAAGTAAACTGTGACTATTATGCCCCAAAATTCTTGAAACAGTGGACTACCAGTAAAACTATTCAGACACTCTGACCTGACCATGTTTTGCAATTAAAGAAGTGTGTTCTCTTTAATTGCTAATGCGACCTTTTTACACCACAGACTGAACAAAATTAAGCATAGCTTGGTAATTAGTCAACAAATTACTGATAGTTGTGTAAATATTTTCATACTAATAATTGGTTTATTATAATCCATTACATACCTTTCCATCAAAGTTATCTGACATAATCAAGAGGAATTTGTTCTGACACAGTTTAACTCTGAGTTCTTGTCATGTTTTATAACCGTTTTCTAAACTAAAGCGAATAAACTTTGATAATGTGAGTAAGGTGTCTGAATTCATTTTGGTTTGACTGTATGTTGGTTCAGAAATCTCACACATGACTCGGCTCACCTTTGCTAGATGAGAGTTGATCCATTTTGTGAAAGTCCGCTTCTGCACAGCTTCCTGCTCATCTAAAGAAAAGATGAAAAAATGACACCAGACACCAGAGTAAAAAACTGATCTTAAATCTTATACAAAACATGAGACATTAAAATCAGGTTCTATGTTTTTCAGAGCAAAATCACTACTATTCATTTTGACCAAAATACAGGTATATTTTCTTTTCGAATTTTAAATTCTGTCATTAATTACTCACCCTCATGTCGTAAGACCTTTGTTCATCTTCGGAAAACAATTTAAGATATTTCTGATGAAATCCGAAGGCTTTCTAACTTTGCATAGACAGCAATGCAACTCATATGTTCAAGGCCCAGAAAGGTAGTAAGGACATCATTAAAATAGTCCATTTGACATCAGTGGTTCAACCATAATTTTATGAACAGGGCTCGCCATTAATGCTTGTCCAGGACAAGAAAGGGCAAGTGAAAGAGAATTTTAGTTGCCCAACCGGACAAGTAACTCAATTAAAACTTCAATAACAAACAATAACTAGCGCAGCAACAAAACTTTGAGAATGATTCTGACTGTATTACTTACAGTGTAAACGGTGACTGAAAATGGACAGTATCAAGGTTGCGTCAGTTGAGGCTCGTGTAGCCTATCTGACTCACAGAAAATCAAAACTACAGGCGCAACAGCACACGCAAAGAAACAAACATGAACAAACATACTGTATATAACATATAAGTAAGCAACTTCAAACGAACGAGCACCACTACGATTGCAAATGTGACATTGATTTTATACAACAGCAGATCAATAAACTAGTAGTTAATATTAACTGACTTACATATTAGACACATCTTTGACCATTTTGATAATGAAAATAGTTCTAAGCAAAGCCACAGCAACAGTCGCGAATCTCAGAGCAACACACAGCGGTGTTTCATTACTGAATGATTCAGCATTTTTTAATAAATCCAGTGAGTCAATGATTCAGTGAGCCATTCATAAAGACAGTCAGTTGCTTTATTTATTAAATGAATAGCCATTTGAATGGACTGGTTGAATCCGTGACTCACTCATTAAGACTGTGATTTACCGCCACCTACTGGTGGTTCGGTTTAGTATTTAACAAATTATTGCATTTTTCCAACATTTCAGATTTATAAGTTAAAAAAGTAAACCATTATTTATGCATTTGCACTTTTACTGTGTAAATGCATTTTTGAAACCTCTTATCTTCATTAAACAGTCTGCGTAAATACATTTAAATGGCACTTTCAATGCAAGTTGTTGATACTGATTTTGAATGGTAACAACCATACAGAGTCTAATTATACTAACTGAATGTATAAAATTTAAGAATTTGACGTAAATGATGACACGTACATTTAGTAAGGTTAGGAAAATATTGCCCTTCATAAGGTTAAAAAGTGTCCTAGAAATCAATTTAAGGCAAATATCACAAATATGCTGATTAAAGGAAGACCTCATAGAGTAATGATGAGACTATTGCTTCATGGATTACATTCACGCCAAAGAAAAAAAAAGTAATTTTTTTACTCTGACAAATGAATGACTTATTTACTTGCATATGTCAAAGGTTAATTTCAAGCCCTGATGAAGTTGTGAGAATACCTTTTGTGTGCAAAAAAAAACTTTATTCAACAATTTCTTTTCTTCCTTTGCTTGTAAACAAGGCGCAGAAGCATGTAGCTCTCACAGCTTCACAAAATTAAAGTTGAACCACTGATATCACATGGACTATTTGAATGATGTCCTTACTACCTTTTCGGGACTTGAATGTGTCAGTCACATTGCTGTCTTTGCAGGGTTAGAAAACTCTTGGATTTTATCAAAAAAAAACTTAATTTGTGTTCCAAGGATGAACGAAGGTCTTACGTGTTTGGAACGACATGAGTAATTAATGACAGAATTTTAATTTTTGGATGAACTATTAATTAAAATCTTTTAAACAATTAAAAAGCACAGAAATTAGTTTTGTAATCAAAAACAAAAAAACAGATACAACTACCCAATTTTCACAAGCTTGCTCACAATAATATTTCCTACTGTATCCTGTAAGACAATGCAAGCAGCATAAACATGTCAATCTCGAAAACAATCCAGACCTGCAAGGTGACAGTAATATCCTTTCTCCTAACAGTTATATCAGCAAGAGCTGACAACTGACGCAGAGCCAACGTCTTTAATGAAAGCACTGTCTGATGGATTACACTGAAGCCGGTCACTATGCCACACACCGTCTGTCTGTGTGAATGTGAGTGTGTGTGTGTGTGTGTGTGTGTGTGTGAGAGAGAAAAGGGGACCAGGCTCATGCATAATGCAGACCACATGTGCCACTGTCATTTGCGCTAAAAATCTTGTATTTTGTGAATTAATAGTTTGATCAAGTCTGTTTCAGAGCTAAAGCAATCAAATATTGATGAGAAGAGGAGTATGATAGATGGCAACAGAAAAGATTTGCAGCTGCATTGGTGTGTGTGTGTGTGTGTGCCCAGCCCACCATCATAAGGACAGGGTGACTTTGAGCGGGAAACACAGATGCAAACTCACTGTATGTGCACATGACACATATACACTCACAAAACCACTGCACCTATATAAAACAACCAGTTTTTTTTTTTTTTCAAATTCCTAATTACATTTCTAAAATAACCAACATGATTAATCAACACTTGCTTGACTGTCTCTCCTGCACAGCCAGAAATGATCCACAGCACATCCAAGAACCTGCTGAGCCCCCCTACAGATGACACTGTCATTGCCAAAAATACTCACAATAACACACTAACACATTAAAAATTCATTTTTTAAAAAAAGTTGGAAATAAAACAAAGATTGAAGTACGTTTTACATGAAAATACTATTTCAGTCTAACTCAAAATTTTGTTGTTTTTGTGTAATTAATGAAATTAACTAGCAGTTTCTAAGTGAAAATAAGCATGGAAGCACAAAAAACACTCGAAATGCAAATATGGCATAAAGTACTGCATCATTGACAACAGATGCATTTGTCTACAACTAAGTCAATCTCTTACCACGCAGATGTTGAGAAACCCCATGCACTAAGTTGAGGGATGTGCCAGACTTCTTTTTGGCAGCTATATCCTCCCATCGTCTCGTAGCCTTGCCCTTGACATCCATTCCCAGAATGCCTCCTAAGAGATCCTAAGTTCACGAAGAGCACATCCACCTGTGACGGTCAGAGGTCAACTACTCTTGACCTTCCTCTTGCGGAGCTTTTGACGTTGCTTGTCATTAATTAGGTTCCCTACTTGCTTCTCGCCACATGACGTAAGCAATCAGACTGGAAAACCATCCATGTCCTTTCGTCGTAATAGAAAAAAGTGGGAGTGCGTGCATGTGTGCAGCACCGGTCTCAGTATCCCTCTGTCTTTACTCTATCTGCAGGAACGATTCCTCTTGTGCCTCCAGCCAATCGTTTGTATGGGAATGTGTGATGTCATCACAGGTCTGAGCGTATGACGAGAGGGGGAGTGGTGTGCGTGTATGTGTTGTGAGTCACATTGCATGCCGGCACACACACTCTTTAAAGACCGAACCGGGCAGGACGTGCTCGGCACTGAAATTCCCTAAGATCAGCTGAATTCTCTCTCTTTCCCCTCCCACTAAATGTATTGGATTCTAGGGTTTAGGAAAAGCTGCTGGCCTGAGCTGATTAACTTTGCCTGAAAACACTGCTCGATCTGATTTACCGCTCCCAGCGGCTTTATAAAGCTCCTAGAACAGTCTAACAAAACAAACAGCCTTCCACTGCTAGATGCATTATTGACATCCAATGGGGCCTTTTTTATGTCACACTGTGGTTTAAACAAACAAGCTGCGTTGCTGGGTTTATAGTATATAGGAAATTAATATTTTAGAATGAAATACATGTTGTACTTTGGCTTGAGACGGATGAAAGAAATGTTTTACAGAACAGCGAAAGCGCACCACTCCATTGTTGCAGGTTTCGAAAATAAAGATAAGAGAAAATGAAAAGCCTGGGGAAAGTGATAATCTTTCAAATGATGATAGTTTCATTAATCACGGGTATAATTTTCTCCTTTATTCGTCTCTTCCCAAAAGGGCTTTTAATGATGGAAGTCATTAATATCAAATGGCTCCTGTCATATGCTGTCGGTCTCCAGTTATCTTCACTTCTCAAGCTTGGAATCTGTCCTGCGAAATCTTTAATAAAATCTCTCTCCGATAGGTATATGCAAGCATGTATTTATTTTACGTATTTATTAAGAGCGCATAAAGAGTTGCGTAATTGTGGTCTGCCACATTTATTTAGTTTTTTTAGCTAATGTTCTCTGCTGACGGAAGATTCATATATATGTATATATTTATTGTACTGTACATATATATATATATATATATATATATATATATATATATATATATATATGAGGAGCCAGCAGTGTTTTGCTGTGGAAGTGACTAGTCTCTGTCCATGGTGCTGAAGTAAACTCTAGGTATTCCTCAAGCATAAAATATCATCAGCACCACATTGAAACAAAAGAAAACAAGCCCTGACAACAGGAATTGCATATTTTAATTTTAAAACTGAGAACAAAACACATTTATCCATATTTATAGTGTATGTAGGCAAGTCGCTTTTGGAGTTGATACTGTAGGAGCCCCTTTAGGCTAAAGAACAATTTACACGAGAAAGACAAAAGACGGCATTTTGAAAAGGCAACTTGGGATTTTGTGTTACTAAAAGAAGGTTGTGTGAAGGCTGAGGGCTATTCTGGACTAAAGATCTGCAGAGGTTAGAGTACACACAGATGCTGGGTTGGTGTGTCTAATTCCTGAGGCTATCCAAATAACCTCATGGGTCTCCCCCTCTAATGTTTGGAAAAGAAAAGACTCCAGTTACAGAAAGAAAGAAAGAAAGAAAGAAAGAAAGAAAGAAAAAAGGACACTACACCACCTAGTGGTATACTCAAGAACTCAAATATGCATTGTTACAGGCTTTAGATAAAGCTCTGCAGCCTCACTATCTGTAAATTTAGCTCTTTCTACCTGGTGCTTTCCCAAGAGACATTTTTATTTTATGCTTGGCAATGAATTCCCTTACTGTTATTTATTAATGTACAGTCGAACCAAAAAATATTCAGACACCAGACATATATTCATTATATATTTTTTACTAGTGGGTGCAGGATAGTTCATTTATGTAAGGGAGGAAATCAAAATAATGTAAACTGTGACATTATACCCCAAAATTCTTCATAAAGTGGACTAAAACTACAACTGATACCAAATTGAGACCAACAATTGACCTGACACTTTGACCTGACCATGTTTTGTTAAATACATTCCTATCAAAGTTATCTGACATTATCAAGATGAATTTGTTGTGCGATAATGTGAGAAATGTTGAAGGTGTCTGAATAAATTTAGGTTTGACTGTAATTCATCTGTGATTATCCAGATGAATTTGTTCTGACACAGTTTAACTCTTGAGTTCTTGTCATATTTTGTAACTCTTTTCTAAACTATAGCGAATAAACTGATAATGTGAGAAATGTTGAAGAATAAATCTGAATATATCTTGGTTTGACTGTACATATAATAATTAACCAAAGCAAACCTGTGCCTCTTAAACCAGATTGTGCAGCATTTAGCATTTAATTTAAATTTTATTTTTAAATCTGAAAAGGATGCAATTCAAATGTTTAAGTAATTAAAATGAACTGAAATTCAAAGAACGTTTTGTCAAAACAAACTTTATATGATCACAAAGCCTTGTTTTAAAGTTTAAAAATGTAACTAGGAGATTTTATATGGCTTACAGATAGATATATTGAATTTGATGTTTATTTTCTGATTATTTTATTATATCAGTATATTTCATAAATTGTAAATCCTGGAATGTTTTCCTCAAAAACCTTAAGTTCTTTTCAACTGAAGAAAGAAAGACATGAACATCTAAGATGACATAGAGGTGAGTAAATTATCAGGAAACTTTTATTCTGGAAGTGAACTAATCCTTTAATTTATTTATATTTCATTTCTGGTATATTGTCAATTCTACGCTGCATGAGTTGAATGAGAGTTTAAATCAGGGTTCCCACTCTAAGCCAAATGTCAAATTCCCTGGCTTTTCCCTGAGTAAAAAGCTGAATTTTTTTCATGACCTACAATGAACCGATCCATCCACTTGTAAGCTTTATTTACTTGTTCACAGACGTTTAGTATAAAACACACAACTTTTTTTTTTGCCTTTACCTTAAATGCACTTTGATATTCTCTGCATTACACTGTAAAAATACTTTGAAATAGTTTGTTACCTGACTGCCTTAAAATTTTAAGTTGAATCAACTCAAATATCTAAGTTGTCACTTAGTACAACTTAACATTTCATGTTGACTAAACTTCTTTGAGTTGCATGAACTTAATATTTTAAGGCAGCCAGGTAACAAATTATTTTAAGTTGACTCAACAAATTTTGTTTTTTACAGTGTATTTCTACAGAAATTAATGTATGTTTTTTATGCTTTCAGGGGTTAAACTCTCTGAAGGATTTTCTGTCTCATCAAGCTCATCAGTCAGTCTTTTTATTTCCTCACATTTAATTTTTGCTTTTCTATCATCTACTTTTAACACCCATTCTTTGAAATGGTCATTTTGTAGCCAAAGCTCTTGAAATTTTACATTTTCCTGGCACTAATGCCTTAGTTATCAGGTACAGCCTGCATTTGCATAAAGGGTTTTTCTATATTAATATACATTAAAATTTAACTTATATCCGTAATTAAAGTTGAATTTCCAGAATCATTACTCCAGTCTTCAGTGTCACATGATCCTTCAAAAATCATTCTAATATGCTGATTTATTATCAGTGCTGGAAACAGTTGCGCTGCTTAATTATTTTTTTTTTTTTTGGAACCTATGATACTTCTTTCAGGATTTTTTGATCAATAAAATGTTAAAAAAGAACAGATTTATTTCTAACAATATACACTACTGTTTAAAAGTTCGGGGTCAGTACATTTTTATTCTTTCTTTTTTTGAAAGAAATTAATACTTTTATTCACCAAGGATGTGTTAAATTAATAAAAAGTGATAGTATAGATTTTGTTAGAAAAGGTTTATATTTTGAATAAATGCTGTTCTTTTTAACTTGTTAGTCATCAAGGAATCCTGAAAAAACAATCACAGGTTGCAAAAAAATATTTGGCAGTTTCAACATTGATAATTCTAATAATAAATCAGTATATTAGAATGATTTCTGAAGAATCATGTGACACTTAAGACTGGAGTAACAGCTGATGAAAATTCAGCTTTGCATCGCAGAAATAAATTATACTGTAAAGTATATTAAAATAAAAACCCTTATTTTATATTGTAATAAGATTTTGCAATATTACTGTTTTTTTCTGTATTTTTGATCAAATAAATGGAGCCTTGATGAACATAAGAAACATTTAAAAAACATTAAATGAGAGGGTGTGTCCAAACTTTTGACTGGTAGTGTACTTTTAGATACATGAATTACCTATTTTTCATAATTTCACACTGAGAGAAGTCATTAGAATTCAAATCACAACTAACTATAACCTTCCTCTAATCCTACACTATTCTAATCGTTCACATGTATAGTGAATCAAGTCTCTTCTTTCCATTATTTCCTATTTCCACCCATCACTATAGCAACAACTCTTTCTACACAAACAGGCATTATTTATATCTCTGGCCGGCGAGTGTGGCTATTAGCACTTCACCCTCAGCGATAACGGAAGTCTTGAGAGCGTCTCCCCTCCCGCGCTTATCCATTCAGACACGTGAATCTTTCAAATGCGAATAATTCTACATTGGCTCCAATCCCTAATGCTGCCAAATTAGCATTACTAATTACAGTCCAAAGACACAAATGATTTTATGAATAACTCAAGATGATTATTATAAGGGGAACTTCCTCTCCTGTGGTTTCAGACACTTTGTGCTCTTGACAGGACAGATGTGTACACAATGCACCTCAAATTTGGACGGGCGTCTAGACATATTCAGAGAAAAATCACTTCAAAAGTCAATCACTTTTTCAAAGCTTAGCAGATTTACTGGGTCATATGTATTTAACATTTTATTTTAATATAGACTTGAATAGTCAATTGATTTTAGCTTATTTTATTTTTATATTAAGTCAAGTGCTTTTATCCTGGCTGTTCAAAAATGAATAAAAATGTGCTATTAGAAAATAGAATGTGCAAGGTGTCCTTTTTTCAGAAAACAAATGGTTTTCAAAAAAGTACAGTTATTGACCATTTATGTTGTCTGGTGAATAGACAATATTTTCTGATTTTTATAAAAAAAGAAGAAGAAGAAGAGATAAATCATGATCGAAATAATTCAACACTTCTTACTTCAAAATTCAACTATATGACATATACTACCAGTCAAAAGTTTGGACACACCTTCTCATTTAATGTTTTTTAAAGAAGTCTCTTATGCTCATCAAAGCTGCATTTATTTGATCAAAAATACAGAAAAAAACAGTAATATTCCAAAATGTTATTACAATATAAAATAATGTTTTTTATTTTAATATACTTTACAATATAATTTATTCCTGTGATGCAAAGCTGAATTTTTATCAGCTGTTACTCCAGTCTTAAGTGTCCACATGATCCTTCAGAAATCATTCTAATATGCTGATTTATTAGTAGTATTATCAACAGTTGTGCTGCCAAATATTTTTTTGCAACCTGTGATTGTTTTTTCAGGATTCTTTGATGAATAACAAGTTTAAAAAACAGCATTTATTCAAAATATAAATCTTTTCTAACAATGTAAATCTATGCTGTCACTTTTTATTAATTGAACACATCCTTGGTGAATAAAAGTATTCTTTTTTTTTTTTTAAAGAAAGAATAAAAATGTATTGACCCCAAACTTTTGAACAGTAGTGTATATTGTTAAAAAAAACTTTATATTTTAAATAAATGCTGTTCTTTTTTTAACCTTTTATTGACCAAAAAATCCTGAAAAAAGTATCACAGGTTCCAAAAAAAATATTAAGCAGCACAACTGTTTCCAGATTTACTGGGTCACATGTATTTATTTATGTTTTAACATTTTATTTTTATATGGACAATAGTCAATTGATTTTAGCTTATTTTATTTTTATGTTAAGAAACGTGCTTTTATCCTGACTGTTCAAAAATAAAGAAAAAATACAACTAATAATAAAAAAAAAACACAATAAAGTGAATAAAACAAATACTAAGAAAGAAAGAAAGATTGTGATACAGTGCTTTGGTGACCACTATCTCTCAGCGGATGCCAATCATACTATCTGAAGAGTATTAAAAGATCTCCTGTTGGCTCGGGTAATGAAATGATGTTGTGGTCAGGAACGGGGCAGAAGTAGGTCAGACAGTCTAAGCTTTTCATCCACTTTGAGAAATTCTGAACCTACATATACTACCCACATCATGTGGGAGATAGAAAATCATTGTGTCTTATTGTGCAAGGTCTGCATTACAATATAATTCAAATTGGCTCAGGATTTGCATACTCAGGTTATCAAAAGAGCCCACATTCTGTCTTAGATTACACTGAAGCAATCAAAGGTGAACTCACGTGCCACAAATCAGACAACAATGCAGATTTTATCTACTTTAGAAGGTGAACTGATGCCTAGCTGACCTTGCTAGAGGCAAAGTGTCACACTGGCTTTCAGTGAGGGGTTGTGATACTGTCCGAATAAAGAAGCCAAGGTCAACCTGCTGAGGAAAGATAAGACGGTCACAGTCTGCAGGCCATTGAAAATGTCTCTACTAGCTAAATGAGAAGTTAAGCACAATCCAGCAACATATCTAATCAGGTAATGTCTGTGTTGGTCACACAAGTGCCAATGTAATTTCACCATCGCCGGAAATGAATAAGTCCCCGCATCCCAGAATGGCCATAGCAGCTGCAAAGAGAACAATCATGTGCGCCCTTGAACCTAAAACAAGTGGTTATTCCTGTGATGATTTTCCATTACTGCTGTCTTCAGTATCACATGATCCTTCAGAAATCAATCTAATAATGCAAGAACATTTGTATTACTATTATCAGTATTAAAAAAAGTTGTCGCCTAATATTTCCTGAATCTTTTTTTCAGGATTCTTTGATGAACAGAAAGTTCAAACAAAGCATTTATATAAAATGGAAATATTTCCTAACATTATAAATGGGTTTACTGTCACTTCTAACTAATATACTGCATTCTATAAGGCCCTATTAACCATTTAAGACCTAAGGGCAAAATAGGTGTCCTTCTTTTCAGAAAACAAATGGCTTTCAAAAAAGTACAGTTAATGACCATTAATGTTGTCTGGTGAATTTGTAAACAGAATTTAAATAGACAAAAACAAAAATTGCATTACTTCATCTCATTTAAACTCAGTCATGTTTAAAGCCTGTTATTCTGGATGTTAACGAACAAATATTTAGTCTGAGTATTTGTGAGCATTTTAAAAAGCTCTAAAAGAAAGTCAGCGGAAATGAAACTTATGAAACGCACACAATTTAACAGCAATTTATTGAAAGTTTAACAATAATTACATTTCTAAGAACCTATGAAATATGTTTTTTTTTTCTCAAATTCAGTTTTATTTTTACCAAATTCTGTGATTTCCATTAATTTTCCGGATAGAATTTGAATGGTTTCCATTAAACTTTAATAATCAAAAGCATCTCTAATTAATTGATTTTATTAAAAAAAAAAATATATATATATATATATATATATATTACTTTATTTTTATTATTATATATATTTATTACTTTACTCTTTTATTTCTTTGTATTCTTCAGAAATACTGTGTTGTATATTTACATTTTTCCCATTAATAATTAAAAAAAAAATTCTCAGAAATATTCTTAAAAAAAAATATTTCTTACTTCTAAATTTATTTCTTATGAATTCCTGTCCGCATTCATTGCAATTGCATGGAAAAAAGCGACTGGCACATTCCTCAGAATTTCTCCACAGTTGCACAGGTCTGAAACAATATGAGGGTGAGTAAATAAAGACAAAAATCTAATTTTTGGGTAAACTACCACTTTAAATTTTATTGCACACAGCATCTGTTTTGTTCTTTGCTGACCTACAGCACCTTGTTTTGTGTTTGCACCTCTATTGTATTACGTCTTTGTGCAGCTCAGAGCTGAAATAGAATGCTGAGTCTGTGTGGTGGAATGGGGAGAGAGAGAGATGAGGGAGACACTGATGGAGTAGGACTGCATCCACAGGAGCTCACAGCTCTATGGCGTTCAAGGTGACCCGTCTGTGCTCGTGTTGGTCAGTAGAGAATGGGCCGGTTTCTGCCATATCTGGCACATCATTACACAGCCATTGTGGCA
Source organism: Cirrhinus molitorella (assembly GCA_033026305.1). Lineage (NCBI taxonomy): Eukaryota > Metazoa > Chordata > Actinopteri > Cypriniformes > Cyprinidae > Cirrhinus > Cirrhinus molitorella. Next base: position 35,274,145 of record CM065133.1, read on the forward strand.
GAGTGCCAGAATTGACCCATTTCTCTCTCTCTCTTTCTGTCCTGCTCCATTTCTGTGTGGCACTGTGCCAGCAGTGGTGTGAGCAGACTTAAAGAGAGAGAGCTGGAGCACACGAGATGACCTCCATGTGCCTCGTTCTCTGTGCATGAGGAGAATGCAGTCTTTTAGAAGTGTAGCTCACCTGAAGTGCACTTAAAGGGACAGTTCACCCAAAAATTTTAATTCTGTCATTAATTACTCACCTTCATGTCCTTCCAAACCCATAAGACCTTTGTTCATCTTCTGAACACAAATGAACACAAATTAAGATATACAAGACAGACAAGACAGAGCAGATTACATCTGGTATGAAACAAGTTCTCAGCTTTCAAATTTTGTCATTTTTTAAGAAATTCAAACAATAAATACAGTTATGTGGCTCTTTAATGTGTCGTGACAGATCACAGTATTGCCTCAGTTCAAGTGGCAGAATCGTTTTTATCATTTCACTTAAAGCACAACATAAACATGAATGAACATCAGAATGTATTTCATTTCAACCGCTGAAAGACGTCAATACACACATTTTACAAGTTTAAGTCCACCGAAGTAAACCTACTCTCCTGTCTGATTTGTTTGTCGGACAAATGGCAAATTCTGCGTTATGATTGGTCAGATCGCCTGTCAATCAAGTTTTGTGAAGGACCAATTAATGACAGAATCACTTTAAGTTAACTCAAATAGTTGAGTAAGTGCAAAACTCAAATCGAATAGTTGAGTTTTTTCATTTTAACAACATCTATTTATGAGTAATGTGAACTTATTTTATTTTAATCCACTAAAAATCCACCGTTCTAACACATAAAAAAGAAACTATTTCTACAATACAAACACAAATATTGCTATTGCATGTTTATATAGTCTTATTATAACAGATGCAAATTTAAGACAATTTAGACATGAACTGTCGGATTTTTAAGCATTTTTTTTTTATGTCCAAATCAAAAAAATTATTGCCAAGTCATAAAGTTAAAAGAATAATTCACTTCCAGAATTAAAATTTACAGATAATTTTGACCCTCTTGTCATCCAAGATGTTCATGTCTTTCTTTCTTCAGTTTCTTCATGTTTTTTGGGGAAAACATTTTGGGAATTTTCTCCATATAGTGGACTTCTATGGTGCCCACAAGTTTAACTTCCAAAATGCAGTTTAAATGTAACTTAAAAAGGGTTCCACACAATCCCAGTCGAAGAAGAAGGGTCTTATCAAAAAAAGTCAGAATTGTGAGATACAAAGTTGCAGTTGCGAGAAAAAAAGAATTGCAAGATATAAAGTCTGTATTGCGAGATAAAAAGTCGCAATTGCGATATACAAAGTTGCAATTGCGAGAAAAAAAGAATTGCGAGATACAAAGTCACAATTGCGAGAAAAAAAGAATTGCGAGATACAAAGTTGCAACTGCGAGAAAAAAAGAATTGCAAGATAGAAAGTCTGTATTGCGAGATAAAAAGTCGCAATTGCGAGAAAAAAGTCAGAATTGTGAAATACAAAGTGGCAATTGCGAGAAAAAAAGTCAGAATTGCGAGATACTGTCACAATTGAGAGAATAAAAAATAATTGCAAGATAAAAAGTCGCAATTGTGAGAAAAAAGTCAGATTTGCGAGATACAAAGTCGCAATTGCGAGAAAAAAAGAATTTCGAGATACAAAGTCGCAACTGCGAGAAAAAAAGAATTGCAAGATATAAAGTCTGTATTGCGAGATACAAAGTTGCAATTGCGAGAAAAAAGTCAGAATTGCGAAATACAAAGTGGCAATTGCGAGAAAAAAAGTCAGAATTGCGTGATACTAAGTCACAATTGAGAGAATAAAAAAGAATTGCAAGATAAAAAGTCGCAGTTGTGAGAAAAAAGTCAGATTTGCGAGATACAAAGTCGCAATTGCGAGAAAAAAAGAATTTCGAGATACAAAGTCGCAACTGCGAGAAAAAAAGAATTGCAAGATATAAAGTCTGTATTGCGAGATACAAAGTTGCAATTGCGAGAAAAAAGTCAGAATTGCGAAATACAAAGTGGCAATTGCGAGAAAAAAAGTCAGAATTGCGTGATACTAAGTCACAATTGAGAGAATAAAAAAGAATTGCAAGATAAAAAGTCGCAATTGCGAGAAAAAAGTCAGAATTGTGAAATACAAAGTGGCAATTGCGAGAAAAAAAGTCAGAATTGCGAGATACTGTCACAATTGAGAGAATAAAAAATAATTGCAAGATAAAAAGTCGCAATTGTGAGAAAAAAGTCAGATTTGCGAGATACAAAGTCGCAATTGCGAGAAAAAAAGAATTTCGAGATACAAAGTCGCAACTGCGAGAAAAAAAGAATTGCAAGATATAAAGTCTGTATTGCGAGATACAAAGTTGCAATTGCGAGAAAAAAGTCAGAATTGCGAAATACAAAGTGGCAATTGCGAGAAAAAAAGTCAGAATTGCGTGATACTAAGTCACAATTGAGAGAATAAAAAAGAATTGCAAGATAAAAAGTCGCAGTTGTGAGAAAAAAGTCAGAATTGCGAGATACAAAGTCGCAATTGTGAGAAAAAAGTCAGAATTGCAAAATACAAAGTGGCAATTGCGAGAAAAAAAGTCAGAATTGCAAGATACTAAGTCACAATTGAGAGAATAAAAAAGAATTGCAAGATAAAAAGTCGCAATTGTGAGAAAAAGTCAGAATTGCGAGATACAAAGTCGCAATTGCGAGAAAAAAAGAATTGCGAGATATAAAGTCTGTATTGCAAGATAAAAAGTCGCAATTGCGAGAAAAAAGTCAGAATTGCAAGATACAAAGTCGCAATTGCGAGAAAAAAAGAATTGCGAGATACAAAGTCACGATTGCGACTTCATTCCGAGATTCTGACTTTATAACTCGAACTCGAGTTCATATTACGTAATCACAGCTTTATTTCTCAGAATTGCAAGTTCATATCTTGCAATTCTGACTTTATACTTCACAATTGTGAGCTTATTTCTCACAATTCACATAAATAAAGTCAAAATTGTGAGTTTGTATCACGCAATTTTGAGAAAAATTCTGAATTGCGAGATAAGTCGCAATAACCTTTTTTTTTTTTATTCAGAGGCAGAAATGGGCTTCCATACAAATCTCATTTTCTCCTCTAACTTCAAAATCGTCCAACATCACCGCAGGAGTACCAACCCAGTGTTTACAAAGTGAACATGCAAAGGTGGTCAAACTCCCTTTTACAAAAAAAGGTAAAACAGCAATGTAGGGTGATTTTGCAGTTGAAGGAGAGTTTTTCAACATACTCTAACTGTCTTGAACCAGAATGCACAGAGTACGCATGCGCATCATAGAGCTAGAGAAGATGAGCATTTGTGGTTAAAAACTGTATAAATTGCATTTCTTTTAAAAAAAGCAATCATTCACTGGGATGGTTTAGAGCCCTCTGCAGCTGCATTCAACTGCATTTTGGAAGTTCAAACTCACTGTCACCATAGAAGTCCACTATATGGAGAAAATTCAGACTAGTTTTCAGACAATTTTATAAACTAGTTGAACTAAACTACCTGATTAGTTCAACAACCGATATGAAAGAACAATTTGGCTGTTAGACAGATAGATAGATAGATAGATAGATGTCTGTGTGGCTCATTTCAGCCCACCAGACTGTAGACGGAGAAGTGGTCTTAGAAGGACCGCCTACGGATGACCACTGAAATATAGGACGTATGCAGAGAAGAGGCGTTTCTCTCTGGATAACGAGAGATAATAAATAGCAGAATTCCTCAGCATATGGAAAGATTTTTTGCCTGGGAGGGCTTCAAAGCAGACTTGCCGTTTTCTGCCATATGGTGCCACTAATTGCTGTTATTTTAACAACCTGCCACTGTTTGGTTGTGAGGTACTGTATCCAAAAAAAAAAAAAAAAGAGGACAAAGGAACAAACAAGGCATAGACATTATATGTGCCTGCTATTGTTACATATGGGCTCATTTGAATATAAGCACATGCAAATGTCTAAATGCTTTCCATCATAGAAAATAAATTATAGTAATTTATATAAATGAGCTGAATTCACAAATAATTGATATATTATATTACTATATTTTTCTATTTTATTGCAGCAGAATTATTACCTGCATTCTTTGTCATTACACCCTGATCTAACTAAACTCACAACATGCCATGATTAATAGGAATAAACAAGATCTCAAGGCTATCTAATGTGGCCCGTGTGTAAGCGTTCAGTCCCTGCATGCTATCCCATTATGAAAACAGGTGCTCATTAGCAAGACTTTCCTTCTCTGTTTTCAGAAATAAATGCTGCTTTAAAATGTTTTGATCCTAGTGAATATTGCTGCTGATGAGCTCTTTGTTTAAGGCAGGAAGGGAAGCTCTCACTGTCACACTTGCACACACAGAAATGGTAATCTAATCTGATCAAAGCAGGGGATCAAATTGGTCTGATTAGCAACTCTAATCTGCTCACTCAGGAGGAAAGAGAAAGCTCAACTCAAGTGCAAAATGAACGCTGAATGTTACATTTATGCACAAAAATGCAAGACAAGAAAAAAGATTATGTATACATTAGATTCCAATTTAACAAAAAATAATTGATCTTCATATTCAGACCAACAAATAGGGCTTTTGACATACAGTGTCATGCATTGAACTCCATTCACAGAGTTTTTGTCTTTTCCAAAGCAGCTAATGTTTTCTGTGTGCAGAGCTTGCAGTACTTAGATAACTATATGATTGATCTTATAAAAAAAAATAAAGCTACTTTTTTTTTTCTTGAAGCCGTATGATGCTGTGACAGCTTCACCACTGCTGTTTCATATTAGGCATGAACGCTTACACATAAGCATGTCATTAGGGCTGTTTCCTGCTCTGCCTTAATTTTGCAACCAATGAGGCGTAAGAAGGTAACGGGATACTGAATAACATACTTAGTTAGCATCACATGATTCATTCCCCCCACAAGCATCTCTTTACACACCATCAATCTGGCCTGACACTCAACATACTGCTCTACTTCTGGTTTCTAGGGCGACCAAAGCTTAAGCCTCCAACATGTTACCTACAGAACATATAGTATAGTGTGTGTCTATGCAACAGTTTAAACAGCAGATGGCCATATCATGATCATAGTCAGACTGACAACAACTTGTTAGTCTTTTCATATTCAATATGAAGGTGAAGCCCACCATATTGTGAGATAAAAAGTCGCAATAAATGTTTTTATTTTTTTAATGGGGGCTTCCATACACCCTTATATGTTTTTTTTTTTTTTTTTTTTTTTTTGGAGAGCCGCTGCAATCAGATCATTGAATGTTAACTCGCCGTTGTTAACTAAAACTATGTTTAGATGACTTAATATTAAACATAAAAGAAAATTAGAAATGTTGCCTTTGCAACAAACTGAAATTAAGTAATAAACATAATTTATTATTATACAGGTCCTTCTCAAAAAATTAGCATATTGTGATAAAGTTCATTATTTTCTGTAATGTACTGATAAACATTAGACTTTCATATATTTTAGATTCATTACACACAACTCGAAGTAGTTCAAGCCTTTTATTGTTTTAATATTGATGATTTTGGCATACAGCTCATGAAAACCCAAAATTCCTATCTCAAAAAATTAGCATATTTCATCCGACCAATAAAAGAAAAGTGTTTTTAATACAAAAAAAGTCAACCTTCAAATAATTATGTTCAGTTATGCACTCAATACTTGGTCGGGAATCCTTTTGCAGAAATGACTGCTTCAATGCGGCGTGGCATGGAGGCAATCAGCCTGTGGCACTGCTGAGGTGTTATGGAGGCCCAGGATGCTTCGATAGCGGCCTTAAGCTCATCCAGAGTGTTGGGTCTTGCGTCTCTCAACTTTCTCTTCACAATATCCCAAAGATTCTCTATGGGGTTCAGGTCAGGAGAGTTGGCAGGCCAATTGAGCACAGTAATACCATGGTCAGTAAACCATTTACCAGTGGTTTTGGCACTGTGAGCAGGTGCCAGGTCGTGCTGAAAAATGAAATCTTCATCTCCATAAAGCTTTTCAGCAGATGGAAGCATGAAGTGCTCCAAAATCTCCTGATAGCTAGCTGCATTGACCCTGCCCTTGATAAAACACAGTGGACCAACACCAGCAGCTGACATGGCACCCCAGACCATCACTGACTGTGGGTACTTGACACTGGACTTCAGGCATTTTGGCATTTCCCTCTCCCCAGTCTTCCTCCAGACTCTGGCACCTTGATTTCCGAATGACATGCAAAATTTGCTTTCATCCGAAAAAAGTGCTTTGGACCACTGAGCAACAGCCCAGTGCTGCTTCTCTGTAGCCCAGGTCAGGCGCTTCTGCCGCTGTTTCTGGTTCAAAAGTGGCTTGACCTGGGGAATGCGGCACCTGTAGCCCATTTCCTGCACACGCCTGTACACGGTGGCTCTGGATCGGTCCTTCTCCACAATCTTCCTCAGGGTCCGGTCACCTCTTCTCGTTGTGCAGCGTTTTCTGCCACACTTTTTCCTTCCCACAGACCTCTTGCTTGAGGGTGTCAATGATGGCCTTCTGGACAGCAGTCAGGTCGGCAGTCTTACCCATGATTGCGGTTTTGAGTAATGAACCAGGCTGGGAGTTTTTAAAAGCCTCAGGAATCTTTTGCAGGTGTTTAGAGTTAATTAGTTGATTCAGATGATTAGGTTAATAGCTCGTTCTTTTCATGATATGCTAATTTTTTGAGATAGGAATTTTGGGTTTTCATGAGCTGTATGCCAAAATCATCAATATTAAAACAATAAAAGGCTTGAACTACTTCGAGTTGTGTGTAATGAATCTAAAATATATGAAAGTCTAATGTTTATCAGTACATTACAGAAAATAATGAACTTTATCACAATATGCTAATTTTTTGAGAAGGACCTGTATAGTATATTAAGCATATACAGTATATCGTTTCTAAGATGAGGGACTAAAATTACTAAAACTTAAACTGAAATAAAATCAATGAAAGTTAAATAGAAATACAAAAAAAAGGCAAAATAAAAAAGGGAAAAATCATAATCACGATTATTTTGGTCAATATTGTATTCACGATTATTTAACACAATTATGAATGGGTCCGAAACTTTATATACTTTATATAATTTAAAGATATCAATACAATAGAAAAAAAAAGATACAAATGAAAGGGTTTTTTTTTGGAAATTGAATGTAATTAATTGAATGTAAAATAAAACAGCATAGTCTTCACTGTATGCATATATATGCAAATACATGTAAATACTTTCCAAATTTTCATAATCATTTAAAGCCAAAATCGAAATCGAAACTGAATTTCGATTAATAGTGCAGCCCTAACTAAAATGAAAACTTATTCTAAGTATTAATAATATAATAGTGCTGTCAAACAATTAATTGTGATTAACTGTATCCAAAATAAACATTTTTGTTTCCATAATGCGTGTATATTTATTATGTACACTACCAGTCAAGAAGTTTCTTATGCTTATCAAGGCTGTTTTCACTTGATCAAAAATATGAAAAAATGTCATATTGTGAAATATTATTATGATGTAAATCAATGTTTTTCTATATTAATATACAATACAATTTAATTTATATCTGTAATTAAAGTTGAATTTCCAGAATCATTACTCCAGTCTTCAGTGTCACATGATCCTTCAGAAATCATTCTAATATGCTGATTTATTATCAGTGCTGGAAACAGTTGCCCTGCTTAATTGTTTTTTTTTTTTTTTTGGAACCTGTGATACTTTTTTCAGGATTTTTGATCAATAAAAGGTTAAAAAAGAACAGCATTTATTTAAAATAGAAAGGTTTTCTAACAATATACACTACTGTTCAAAAGTTTGAGGTCAGTACATTTTTTTTCTTTCTTTTTTTGAAAGAAATGAATACTTTTATTCCCCAAGGATATCAAATTAATAAAAAGTGATGGCATAGATTTACATTGTTAGAAAGGATTTATGAATGAATTTATTTTGTTGAATAAATGCTGTTCTTTTTAACTTGTTATTCATCAAAGAATCCTGAAAAAAGAATCACAGGTTGCAAAAAAATATTTGGCAGCACAACAGTTTTCAACATTGATAATTCTACTAATAAATCAATATATTAGAATGATTTCTGAAGGATCACGTGACACTTAAGACTGGAGTAACAGCTGATGAAAATTCAGATTTGCATCACAGGAATAAATTATATTGTAAAGTATATTAAAAACAAAACCATTATTTTATATTGTAATAACATTTTGCAATATTACTGTTTTTTTCTGTATTTTTGATCAAATAAATGCAGCCTTGATGAGCATAAGAGACTTCTTTAAAAAACATTAAATGAGAGGCTGTGTCCAAACTTTTGACTGGTAGTGTATATATATATAAATATATTTTAATATTTTTCTTAAATATATACATGCGTGTGTGTGCGTTTATATATACATAATAAATGTACACATTACACACACACATATATTATGTACAAAAGAACTTTCATTTTGGATGTGATTAATCGCAATTAATTGTTTGACAGCACTAAATATAATATAATATAATATAATTAAAACTATCTATAGTCTGAAGGAATCCAGGGGTGCACCGAATCAATAATTCATTGAAAAGACCCAACTCAAAAGAATAATTTGTTGAATTAAATATCAACAAAGAAGCAACAAATGAGAATTGGGGTTTGTTTGAATGTGAGTAACAATATACATTTCTATTTACTACTTACACAAAGTGGTCTAATGGCTTCAGAAGATATGAAATATTATGCATGAGTTATCTGGATCACTTTTGTGATACTTTCAAATATTGAACGCTCCAGTCCCTATAGACCAATTCGGTGTTTGCAAACAGTGATGATGTTTTTTGTGGATGGAGCTTATCTGGTGGCAAAAAAAAGGACAGCTTTCAAGTAGCGGTATATAGAAGCCATGGAACAAAAGACTTTATTCTCACAATCCCGAGATTATATCTCAATTCTGATTAGAAGAATCAGCTCATCATTCTCTCTTTTCCCCTCGGCTCAGAATCATGAGCTTATATCCCACACTTCTGGGTGTATTTTTTCCTCAGAATTGTTGTTGAGTATTAACTATTGTTGAGTCTCCAGAGGCATTTCAGAGAATTTGGCAGTATGTCCAACTGGCCTCACAACCGCAGACCACGTGCAAAAACACCAGCCCAGGACCTCCACATCCAGCATCTTCACCTCCAAGATCGTCCGAGACCAGCCACCCGGACAGCTGCTGCAACAATCGGTTTTCATAACCAAAGAATTTCTGCACAAATTGCAGACTGTCTCAGGGAAGCTCATCCTATCGGGGTCGTTGTGTGGGTGAGCGGTTTGCTGATGTCAATGTTTTGTTTAGAGTGGGCCATGGTGGTGGTGGGGTTATTGTATAGGCAGGCCTATGTTATGGACAACGAACACAGGTGCATTTAATTGATGGCATTTTGAATGCACGGAGATACCGTGACGAGATCCTGAGGCCCACTGTTGTGCCATCCATCCATGACCATCAGCTCATGTTGCAGCATGATAATGCACGGCCCCATGTTGCAAGGATCTGTATACAATTCCTGGAAGCTGAAAACATCCCAGTTCTTGTATGGGCACCATACTCACCCATTGAGCATGTTTGGGATGCTCTGGATTGGCGTAAACGACAGCGTGTTCCAGTTCCTGCCAACATCCAGCAACTTCGCACAGCCATTGAAGAGGAGTGGATCACAATCAACAACCTGATCAACTCTATGCGAAGGAGTGTGAGGCAAATGGTGGTCACACCAGATACTGACTGGTTTTCCGAAATTCCCAAATTCAGTAAAACTGCACATTTTAGAGTGGCCTTTTATTGTGGCCAGCCTAAGGCACATCTGTGCAATAGCCATGCTGTCTAATCAGCATCTTGTTATGCCACACCTGTGAGGTGGATGGATTATCTCAGCAAAGGAGACATGCTCACTAATCCAGATTTAGATAGATCTATGAACAATATTTGAGAGAAACAGGCCTTTTGTGTACATAGAAAAAGTCTTAGATCTTTGAGTTCAGCTCATGAAAAATGGGGACAAAAACAAAAGTTTTTAATTTTGTTCAGTGTAGTTTAAATCAAATTTACGCTTAAAAAGTAAAATAATCATAGCAGGTTTCATCATCTTTTAGACTGTGCACTTAAACGTCTGCCTTTAACTTTAAATTGCAGTTTGTATTTTATATACAACATAAAGATTTATTCTCCAAAATGTTTTCTTGTGTGTTCCACAGAAAGAAAAAAAGCTGTATGAGTTTTTTATAGAACAACATGAGATTGAGCAAGCAATGATATTTGGAAATGTTTTAATAAACTAGTACACTGTGTTTCACTGTGATTTACTTTAAAGGTGAAACACTGTAACCTTGTTTATTGCAGAATGAACTACACATCTCCACAGTCAGCTCTTCAACTCTTAAACCCTCTCCTTCTTCATTCCTGCTGTCTCTCTCTGGGCAGTTCTTCATGCTAATCTCATTTCTCCATTCATTCACTCTCTCTCTCTGCCTCTGATTCAATCTTAAAAGCGCTCCACACAAAGGGCACGCAAGCACTACAATCCATGTCAAGAAGAAACTGACCGAAGATGCTCTAATACAGCAACTTCCAGCGCTTAACCTTTATTCTAAACTATCTAAACTTGTGGCAAATGAGTTTGACAGAATATCCACATAAGTGGTCCTCAAATGCCAAGAAAAAAAGTCTCCCCAAGGACGATTTTGCAACCGGAGACGTCATAAGCACCGCAAAGCATCAATTGGAGACCAAGCGTAAACTTTGCATGCGGCTGTGACGATCCTGGCGATTGCGTCACACGTCTCACAACACACAGCTGCAGAGAGATGTACTGACCCTGGCAGGCAAATAGCACAAGCAGAGTCATCTCATATTGATTCATAGGTGCAATCATCTCACAAAACATGCAAAGGCATCACAATCCAAGTTAAAAAAGAAAATGACATCTGGAGTACATAAATGCTGTGTCATCCTACACAGTGGCGAGGTCACCTTTAAGAGAAAGCATGCGTAAGCACCTACCCTGCAGCCTCTGCATCTCATTGGCAATCTCCCTGTCTGAACGGCCATAGCGCTGAGCAGATGCCATTCCACTGATTCCAAGTCAGTGGTGCTGATGCAGGCCAGCGGATGCGGCTCCACCCGAGACTCCTCCGCTCATCCAGGATCAGCTGGAGTCTACATAAAAAGCCGGATTGTTTTCAATCACCGCATGCCATGCAAACATACGGTTTCTTTCCTCCCCTTGAAGTTCTGTGGCTTCTGCAGGAAGCAGCCTCTTCCCTTTGCACTCCCTCTCTCTTGCTGCCTCTTGCACTCTGTAGGCATCAGCATAAGTTTTCACTGCCACCTGGTGTCCAATCAGAGTGCAGATCTCAAGCGCAGTCCAATAGTGAGGCCCAAATCCAGTCCATCTGTGTGTGAGTGAGTTACTTTAGTGAGGCCAGACAACATTACTCTAAGTGATTTGATTAAAAAGTGTTACATGTCTGAGCTTCCGCTCATGGAAAATGCAAAAGAATATGGCGTATCTCAATCATGGGACTCCATTAAGTGAAATTCAAGAGGGTGGAAAACACTCTCTTAAGTTGTGCTTTTCACTTCCATTACCGGTTCATTCGCACACATGCATGTTATAGAAAAAAAAAAGTCAAAGTGAAATGCCTGACTGAAGCGTTAAGCTCGGGATTCAGAGAGTACTCTTGCTGAGTCGGCTGGTTTTCAAACAGCAGTGCTTAGCAATGACCTCTACACGGTCACTGCAGATGGATGTGAGAAAGAGAGAGAGAGAGAGCACACAGCGTGAAGTTACTGAAACAAGTCTTGTGCGCAGAGGATCTTATGTCTTTCTTGTTCACTCACCTTCTCCAAGGAGCCACTGTGAAGCCTCTGTATCCTCCATCAGTCAGGCGACAAACTGTTCAGCGTCGTGCATCAACATTTTGCTAAATGTTTTCCTGGGAATAGATAAGAAAGAAAGAGAGGGTTTCATGCTGAGAAGCAAACAAACAAACCAATTAGCTAATAAGATCAAGAATGGGGATGTCCAGGGAATTATTTGAAATGCAAATCAGAGTTCAGCCTGAAATGCGTTTATGCTGCAATACATTCTCTAAAGAGTAACAGAGACATCTGCTGGTCATCAAGAGAAGACTGATAGGATAGGATAGGATAGTTACAGCAGTCATAAATCACAGAACACAATACAAGAAAAAAAGAAAAAAACTAATGGAATATATAATGTTATCAATGAAATTCTTATTCATAAATGTTATTTTTAAGAATAATTTCATTATATAATTATATAATTAATGAGTTAAATGTCAAAAAATAAAAATAAAATAAAATAAAATAACAAAATAGAGGAGCAGGCATAAATCACAGAATACACAATACTAGAAAAAATGAAAAACTAATGAAACATATATTGTAATATAAATTTTTATGTATTTTATTTATAAATACAACATGTATTTATAAATGTTATTTTTTTAAAAAGATTTTGAGATTATATAATTAATGTCTTCAATGGCAAAATAAATAAATAAAATAGAAGAGTTACAGCAGTCATAAATCACAGAATACACAATACTAGAAAAAAAGGAAAAACTAATTAATTATGTAATATTATATCATTTTATTTTAATGTAATTTTTTAATAAATACTACATTTAAAATATTTCAAATTATATAATGAATGTCTTCAAAAATAAAATAAAATAGAGCAGTTACAGAATACGCAATACTAGAAAAAAAACAAATGAAACATATTTTTGTATTTTATTTATAAATTCAATCATTTATTATCATTTATTTATCAATGCTATTTTTAAGAGGTTTTTAAAATTATATAATGAATGTCATCAACTGCAAATTTTATACAAAAAATAAAATAAAATAAAATAATAAGAGGAGTTACAGGAAAAACTAATTAAACATTATATATAACTGTAATATTATTATATAATTTTATTTTAATGTATTTTATTTAGAAATACTACATTTATTTATAATGTTATTTTTAAGAAATATTTCAAATTATATAATGAAAGTCTTCAACTGCAAAAAAACAAAAAACAAAAAATAAAATTAAATAATAAAGAGGAGTTAAAGCAGTCATAAATCATAGAATACACAATACAAGAAAAAAGGAAACCTAAATATATTAAATATAATGTAATTTTATATAACTTTATTTTTAATGTATTTTATTAATGAATACTACATTTATTTATGAATGTTATTTTAAAGAAATATTTCAAATTATATAATGAATGCCTTCAATGGTAAACAAAAAAAAGAATAATTTAATTAAAATAAAATAGAGGGTTACAGCATTCATAAATCACAGAACACACAATACTAGAAAAAAGGAAAAACTAATGAAACATTATATATTGTAATATTATCTAAATTGTTTATGTATTTTATTTATAAATATAACATTTATTTATAAATATTATTTTTAAGAAATATTTAAAATTATATAATGAAAACCTTCAATGGCAAATAAATAATAAACAAAATAAATTAATACAATAACTGGATGAGTTACGGAAGTCATAAATCACAGAATACACAATAAATACTAATTAAACATTATATATTTTAATATTATCTCATTTTATTTTCAAGAATTTTATTTCTAAAGAGCAACCCTAACCCTGACCCTAACCCTAACCCTAACCCTAACCCTAGATGGATAGGACAGAGGAGTTACAGCAGTCATAAATCACAAAACACACAATACAAGAAAAAAATAATGAAATATATAAAGTTATGAATGAATACTGTGTTTATTCATAAATGTTATTTTTAAGAATTGTTTCAAATTATATAATTAAAGACTTAAATGGCAAAAAAAAAAAAAAAAAACGAAATAAATAACATAAAATAAAGAAAATACAATTAAATAAATCGTCCATAAATAAATAAATATTAAAAAAGGTAAAACTAATTAAACATTATATATTGTAAAATTATCTCATTTTATTTTTAAGTATTTTATTTATATGTACTATATTTATTTATAAAAGTTATTTTTAAGAAATATTACAAATTATATAATGAACGCCATCCCAATGGCAAAAAAAAACACACACAAAAAAATAATAATAAAATAATAAATTGTCCATGAATAAATAAACAAACAAACAAAATCTTCTGCATTAATGCATGTTCTTAGTCACTTTAAACAAACAAACAAACAAACAAACAAACAAAAAAACAATAGGCTAAAAATGAAGTGTAACGTATATTTCAGACCTGTGTATGGCAACAGCTGATATCTGCACTTCACAGCACAAAGCAACAATGAGAGGAAATGTTAGTATAGGGCCTGTCCCGATCCTCCCAGACCAGCGGCTCTGTACCAAAACCCCATGCTATCTACTGTCCTTAATCGCTAACCTCCAGATACCCTTAATGGACACCATGAAGAGAAAGATACACAGTTCTCACAGAGGTGAAAATCTGGTCTGGTTCAGGGCAAAAACCCTGCTTTCTTTGCAGGATCTTATCAGGATTCTGTTTTTGCAAAAACTAGCCTGGTCAGGATAACCCAGCACAGAGCTGGCACTCGACATGGAAAATCTGAAGCGTTGTGATGACCAGCACAACTAGAGCAGGCAAAGTAGAACAGTAAAAGCTCAGAAAACTGAGATTGTGTTAGGAATTCTTTTGTTATGAAATACATAGAAATAAGCGCTAGGGTTTCATCTGTTTGGACTTGGGTTTTTCTGTGCTGGAATCCTGAAAAGAATTCTGGATGCTTTTTAACTGATGCAGCTGCCATAGCTATGTTGACTTATACAATGGTTACATGTGGAAAAGATATTACAAAAATGAACACATGAGAATGTGTTCACACCCCTCTACTCTAATGTTTTGGACAGCCAAAATAAAATAAAATAAAATAAAATAAAATAAAATAAAATAAAATAAAATAAAA
Organism: Cirrhinus molitorella; assembly: GCA_033026305.1. NCBI lineage: Eukaryota > Metazoa > Chordata > Actinopteri > Cypriniformes > Cyprinidae > Cirrhinus > Cirrhinus molitorella. The sequence continues at coordinate 35,289,175 of CM065133.1, forward strand.
TAAAATAAAATAAAATAAAATAAAATAAAATAAAATAAAATAAAATAAAATAAAATAAAATAAAATAAAATAAAATAAAAAATAAAATAAAATAAAATAAAATAAAATAAAATAAAATATAAAATAAAATAAAATAAAATAAAATAAAATAAAATAGTAAAATTTCATGCTATTTTTATTGTATTGCATATTATATTGTTATAAAATAAAATAAAATAAAATAGTAAATTTTCATGCTATTTTTATTGTATTGCATATTATATTGTTATAAAATAAAATAAAATAAAATAAAATAAAATAAAATAGTAAATGTTCATGCTATTTTTATTGTATTGCATATTATATTGTTATAAAATAAAATAAAATAAAATAGTAATTTTTCATGCTATTTTTATTGTATTGCATATTATATTGTTATCAAATAAAATAAAATAAAAAAATATAATATAATATAATAATTAAAAAAAATGTTTCTTGAGCACAAAATCAGCATATTAGAATAGGCTGCTGCTGCCAAAAATTCAGCTTTGCTATCAATTAAATAAATCAAATGTTAAAATATAAAAATTAAAAATACACTAGCAGTCAAAACTTTTTTTAATGCTTTTTAAAGAAGTCTCTTCTGCTCACCAAGCCTGCATTTATTTGATCCAAAATACAGCAAAAACAATAAAATGTAGAAATATTTGTACTATTTCAAATAACAGGTTTCTATTTAAATATATACAAACATTTTATTTATTCCTGTGATTTCAAAGCTACATTTTTAGCAACATTACTCCAGTCACATGATCTTTCAGAAATCATTATAATATTCTGATTTGCTGCTCAAAGAAAATGTATTATTATTATGTTGAAAACAGCTGAGCAGAATTTTTCAGGTTTCTTTGATGAATAGAAAGTAATAATAAAAATAATAATCTTTTGTAAAATTATAAATGTCTTTATCATCACTTTTGATCAATTTAAAGCATCCTTGCTAAATAAATAAATATTCATTTCTATAAATAAACAAAAAGTAATAATACTTACTCCAAGCTTTTGAATGGTATAGTGCATAATGTTTCAGATAAATGCTGATCTTTGGGTTTTTTTATTCATCAAGGAATCCTGAAAAAAATGTACTCAACTGTTTTAAATAATAATAATAATAATAATAATAATAATAATAATAAATGTTTCTTGAACAGCAAATCAGCATATTAGAATGATTTCTGAAGGATCATGTGACACTAAACACGAGTAATGATGCTGACAATTCAGCTTTGATTACAGGAATAAATTTTAAATATATTTTAAAATATTTTAAAATATATTTTAAATACAAAGCCGTTATTTTAAATAGTAAAAATATTTCACAATATTACGGATTTCGCTGTATTTTGGATCAAATAAATGCAGGCTTGGTGAGCAGAAGAGACTTCTTTAAAAAACATTTAAAATCTTACTGTCCAACAACTTTTGACTGGTAGTGTAAATATTTTAATAATAATCATCATAATAAAAATGTAAAGTAATAACATTTCACAATAGTACTGTTTTTATTGTATTTTTGACCAGAGAATGAAATGAATAGCTCTTTGCCACTGTGAACTGGCAAAATGCCATCAGCAGTGACACAGAATGGTACAGCCTTCATTGTTCATGCCAAGTGTCTGGCAGAGAAAGGGAAATAAGGAAAAGCAAAATATGATGAATTTTGGCCAGGGGAAAGGGGACAAGTGACAGGAGCAAATGATTTCACACACACCTTGACTCTCCTCCTCCTCTTTGTACCCTCCTCCCTTTCCTCTCCATCCCACAGGAACCCTGCTCTGCGTAGATAAGGGCAGCCTGCTGCTAATTTTACGCAGGAAAGGCAGGAAATGTGAAGTGAAGACTTTGCTGTTCCACAAACAACAGAGTAGCGACCCCGGCCTTGGAGAGGATCCTGTGTGCCACGGTGCAGTCTGAGGCTGAAAAAGAGACACAGACAGAGAGAAAGTGAGAGAGGAGGGTCCCTAGAATTGCAGAGCTGGACAGACACAGAGAGAGAGAAAAACACTAGAAAAAATTCAAAAAGGAAGAGTGAGTGGACGAATAACTTGGAGGGGAGAGACTGTGTCCTCTCTCGTCTCCACTGTATCTCTGGAGGGAGCTATGGCGGATAACAGCACTCATCCTTTTGTGGAGATACTGGAGTCCTTCGGATTGAGTAAGACACTTTAACATCTTTAAACACTTTATAACGGGTTCTTTCTCGCAGACACACTTCAAATTAACTCATAATGTTAACGTTGTACTTCTACACAAAATATGTAGAAAATATGTAGAAAATGATGTCGAGTCTTTTAAGAGAGCTCATCGAACTCAGACAAATGCAGACAGTAGTAACCTAGCGGCAAAATATATTGGCAAAAGTGGTCCATAAAAAAACAACACCGCCAGTGTGCAGCTTTTTCCATTCTGTCTTTCCAAATGTCATTTCCAGATGATCCCTCACTCTGGACTGTGATTCCTTTCACCCAGGGAGAAAACTGCATATAAACATCCACATTATTGTACACACAAGTCTCTGAAGAGTTTTTGATGTCATAAAATACTACTGTTCTACTAATAATATGTAGAATAGTTATGTGCTTCTGATAAAAGTGTGTCTGCTTCAATCGAATGCAACACTGAAACAACATTGCTTCCTATCTATGAATAACTATGCTCATTTTTTAAACTAATTTAACTTTTAGAATTATTATTTAAAGACAAAATTCTTACTTAAAGTATTGCCAGTCTCAAAGGACCTCAGATGTCTTGTGCCAGACAGAAGCCCTGTGTGCTAATGAAATTGGTATTTCTGCGGACAATGGAATGCCAAAACAGGAAGCTTCTGAAAATGCAAACTATTTAATTCATTTTAACAGTAAAGGATAAGAAAACATTGGGTGTGCCTTGCCTTCTATTGTGGAATTTGTCCCTTCCCACTTTGAGTTGTCAGGATAGGCGCTTCTGACTGAGCTTCAGTCTCCTGAGAGTTTTTCCCTAATGATCCTATACAGCTAAGTATTCCTGTCAGGGGAGTAGGACGCCGCCAACACTTCATTAGCAAACTATAAATATACAGAAACCTTGTTCACGGATTACAGGGAGCGCTATTAAAGGCACGTTTTACGAAAAAAATAAAAATAGAATCGAATAATTCTAACAGTCTGGTCGTCATTTCTGTCTGTATTTTCGTATTTTGGCAGTTTGTTAACAGTGTGTTAAATCATACTAACAACATTATATAATCATGTTACAAACATATAACACTAAATGTTTACGTGATGTATTTGTGAACTGTAACTAGGTTATATAATATAATATAACCTATATAATAAAGTGACTACAATAAATAACCTATATAATAAAGTGACAAACGACGACAATACCAAATTGTTCTTGATTAGGCTTCTAATCATATTTCCTGTCTAATAGGAACGTTCGTCACGCGTTTAAAAATGCAAAACACAGGGCAATTAAATGTAGAAAAATGTAACGTGTGAAGCTTTTACGTCACGCTGTTTGCAACATTTTTAGAACGCCGCGTCGCTCCAAAAGACGCCAGACACGCTTGCAACCATAGATATGTATAGACGCCCTATTCCGCTCCAAGCAAGTATGCTGCGTTCAAGTCCTCCTGGGACGTACGTACTTACGAGTTCACAAGTCGTCATTACGACGTCAGGTGCGTCCAAGTCACTTTGGTCGGAACAAGATGGCGATTTATCTTTTCTACATAAACTTCAACGATTTTTTTAAAACTCTGCATCTACAAAATGACGAATAAAGAATGTGCATCATTGTGCTTTTGCATTTTTCTGTTTTTATTCAGTTTATGAAGGTGATGTAAACTGCATCATTATATATTCTATGGTAATTATACAATAATACAATATTTTGTATAAGTAACTGTTTTATTGTACATTACAAAAAATAATCGTTTTATTCATTTCAACAAATGTACTACCGTCAAAACATACGTTGCATATCTATTGTTTTTGGATGCGTCCATTAAATCCGGCACGTTTTTTCACTGACATGCCCCCAACTTGGAAAATCGGGGCTTATAGAAAATTTCGAGTTTCCCATTCGTAATAACGACTTTGTGGTGGCGTTCATGTGCATTCAACTCATAAATACAATCTATCCAACATGACTTGAATGCACCAGTAGATGCGTTCGCCATTTTTGGACGATCAACTTGATGTTATTCACCATACTATAGGTTTGCAGACCAATGGCTGTGCAGGATTGTGGCATTTCTAATATTCAGTGATTACTGTGGGTGAATGACGTCAAGTTGACCTCTGCAATATGGTGGACGGCTTACATATAGCGGCCATAGAAACAGTCACTAATGAGGAATCTAGGTATATACATCTATGGTCAAACACGTTAAAGGATTGCTCATGAAGTCATAAAAGTAAAGCCACCATGCAGCCATATTAGTATTCCCTAGTATGTGCATACATTCTATTGAATGAATAAGAAATTATACGATTTTAATGAGAAAACGTCACATAACAAGTCAGCGTTTTTATATCTGAAGACTCACTGTACATTTTCACAATGCAAACCTCTTAAGCATGTAAACAGTTATTAGTTCAATGTTGGGAAATCCCTCTACTTTTTTATTAAAAATCTACTTTCATATAACCAACACACAGTACATTATAAATTTTGGACGTTTATCATGTTTACAACTGACAAAGTGCTCCTTCAGAAATCTGAATAAAGATCAGAATCAGAAAGAGCTTTATTGCCAAGTATGCTTGTGCATACAAGGAATTTGTTTTTGTAACATTAGGTTCCAGTACAGAGACAACAACAACATCCACAAAATATATAGAAAACATAATTAAGAAATAAGTGGTATGTACAGTTATGCTATAGATGATAGAGCAGAATATAAGAGAATAGAGATGAATAGGGGATGTATTAGGATGGAGGTGGTAACAAATAAATATAAGGTTATTGCACATTTTTATTGCACAATGGGGGGAACATTTAGCTGTTCATAAGGTGGATTGCCTGGGGGGAAAAAACTGTTCTTGTACCTGGTTGTCCTGGTATTTGGGGCTCTGTAGCGCCGGGCAGATGGCAAAAGTTCAAGGAGGGAATGGCTTGGATGTGAGGGATCCAGAGTGATTTTCTGAGCTCTTTTCATCACTCTGGATGTATACAGTTCTTGAAGGGTGGGCAGGGGAGCACTAATAATCCTCTCTGCAGTCCGAACCATTCTCTGTAATCTTCTGATGTCTGATTTTGTAGCTGAGCCAAACCAGACAGTTATTGATGTGCACAGAACAGACTCGATGACAGCTGAGTAGAACTGTTTCAGCAACTCCTGTTGTTTCTATGATTTATGCTTTGTATACCTTAATTCGCCTTGTACAGTTATTCACTGTTTATGTAATTCTGTTATAGCGTTTTTATTCGTACAGTTGGCTAACTGCATGTTTTAACACTAATTTCGCTAACAGTATTCATATGGAAGCATGTAATGATTTGTTTGTTAAATTAATAATTAAATCAACACATATACATAACATTTTACTCACACGGAAACGGTAATGTTAGTAAATCATTACAGAATTTGCGTGATCTTTAAGAGCCTGAAATAGATGCACATTAAAAATATGCACATCATAAATCTGACAACATACAGTATGAACCTAAATACATTAATCTTTATTTCAAAGATTTAAATTTCAATACAAAGCAATATAGTAACAGAGGCTTGTATTATTTATTGTATATTCGAGTCAATTTCAGATACTAATACCAGATATATGGTCATGCTTATTATTTCCTGCATAATTAGGTACATAAAGAAATATATTTTGTTTTGGATCAGTTACCTGTATCTGTAAGTGCGCAGCTGACACACACATAAACGACTTCAATATATGGTTTATCCTGCCCGAAAAGACCAGAAACATTCCAGATAACATCTTAAATAAAAATACATTTACATAAACATATCCTAAAACTGTGTGAATAATACACTTCAAATCAGGTGATTTTAGGTCAGTGCTTTGCATATCAAAGGTGTTCAGATCGCAATAAACGATCCAGTCATTATATAGATCAGTGGTCTTCTGCATGTTCACATAGAGTAAACAATTAAAAAAATGCAAAAGTATGTACGTAAAGTGTAGTGTAATAAAAATTAAGTTAGCCTACTGAAACATATATAATTTCACGTTCCCCTTAAACCCCCTTACACGCCAAGTACTGTAAGGACAACTGTATTTAAAGGGATAGTTCGCCCCAAAATTACTCACATTCCAGCCATCCTAGGTTTATATGACTTTCATCTTTCTGGCGAATACAATCTAAGTTATATTTAAAAATGTAAAATAAAACATTGGCAGTGTTTGAGATTTTGAAGCGAAATAAAGTGCATCCATCCATCAAAGTACTCCGCACGGCTCTTAGGGCCTTCTGAAGCTAGGTTTGTATAATATCCGTATTTAAAACTTTATAAAACCATCATTTCGAACTTCCGCTAACTGTCGCTAACTGTTCACGACAGAGTGGTGTTCCAGCGGATGACCTAGTTTTAAAGTTTTAAATATGGATATTTTTCTTACACAAATGCATCGCTTCTGGAACCCTGTGGAGCACTTCTTATGATGGATGCACGCACTTTATTTTGCTTCAAAATCTTGACCACCATCTGCAATTATAAAGCTTGAAAGAACCAGGATACTTTTTATTACGACTCCGACTGTGTTCGTCTTAAAGAAGTAAGCCATATACACCTAGGATGGCTTGAAGGTGAGTCAAAAAATTTTAAGTGAACAACTTCTTGAAAAACGAGTTTCCTGTGTGTACTATTGTCTTATTGTAATATTGCCATTGTAATATTTTGGAATCATTGTAAGTATTTCTCAATGCAATTACACTCATAAAAAAACTGATTAATTATTTTAACAAAATAATAGGGATTATATAAAATGAACATGTACTACTGACCTGAATAAGATATATAAGATGTTTACATATAGTCCACCAAAAAAAATGAATAGCTGAATTTATAAAAATGACCCTGTTCAAAAGTTTACATACAACTTTTTCACTATGCAAACCTCTTAAGCATGTAAACAGTTATTAGTTTAATGTTGGGAATTCCCTCTACTTATTAAAAATCTACTTTCATATAACCTACACACAGTCACGTACATTAGATAAACATTGGACATTGATCATATGTTTACAAATGACAAAGTGCTCATTCAGAAACCTGAATAAAGATCAGAATCAGAAAGCGCTTTATTCTCAAGTATGCTTGTGCATACAAGGAATTTGTTTTTGTGACATTAGGTTCCAGTACAGAGACAACAACAACATCCACAAAACATAATTAAGAAATAAGTGGTATGTACAGTTACGCTATAGATGATAGAGCAGAATATAAGAGAATAGAGATGAATAGGGGATGTATTAGGATGGAGGTGGTAACAAATAAATATAAGGTCATTGCACATTTTTATTGCACAATGGGGGGAACATTTAGCTGTTCATAAGGTGAATAAGATATATAAGATGTTTACATATAGTCCACAAAAAAAATGAATAGCTGAATTTATAAAAATTACCCTGTTCAAAAGTTTACATACGCTTGATTCATAATACTGTGTTGTTACCTGAATGATCCACAGTTGTGTGGGTTTTTTTTTATGTTTAGTGAAAGTTGTTCATGAGTCCCTTGTTTGTCCTCAGGTCCCTCAGTATTTGAACCCTTTCCAGGAAATTACAGTTTCCTGTTTACTTATTGTAATATTACAACGAGGATTACAAGATTTACTTTTGGCAGTTTTATCTAAACCACCATTGATAGAGCCTTCGTGTTTTGTTTATGTATGGAAGGTTGCTTCAGAGCGTGCTTTTGAACTGTTGCCACTTGTTCTAAGCAAATCTGCTTGCTTAAAAACACATTTTTAGCACTTTTATTTCTTTCTTTCCTCCAGGGGATGTGATTCTGGCCTTCTGTCTTTCTATGGTTGTTGGTCTTCTACTGGGAGCTGTGATCTATATGATCTTGACCTGGATGTCACGTCGACGGGCATCGGCCACCATCACACGCGTACCCATCCACCAGTCCCGCTCCACCACGCGTTCATCCTCGCCGCGCTCTCGGCCAGGCTACAGTCGACACAGCAGTGCCTACGACCGACGCAGCAATAACAGTCTGGCCAGCGCCGCCTTCTCCTTCCATCGGCAAACCTCATCCTCACCGATAGACTATGGTGACTCACCGGGCCGCAAGTCGAGCTTCCGGGCCTCTACTTTTCATCCTCTTCTCCAGTGTAGCCAGATTGCTCGTGAGGCAGAAGAGGGTGCCCAGAACAGCCTGCCAAGGACCCCTACTCTCACTACCAGCCCTGGGGCGGCTGGATCCACCAGCACTGTCAGTTCCATGGTCACTCCACCCCGGGCCAGAACCAGGCCGGATTCCTTCTGGGGCAACAGCAATCTAAGGGGCTTTCATGCTGGCCAAACTCCACCACCTGCCTATGAAAGCATCATACGAGCCTATCAGGAGACGACCACGTGAAGGAAGCGGAGATGCTACAGTGACGGGGAAAGATAATTGTATTAATAGACTTGGACTAGAATATTGGACAGCTAAAAGCAATTACTGATGTCCTACAGCTTAAACTGACATGGCCAGTTTTTCAATGTGTATATATTATGTGCATATTTCTGTTTGTTTGTACTCTCTTAAAAATAAAGGGGCTTTATTGGCATCTATGGTTCCATGAGGAACCATATCCATAGAACCTTCCATAGCTGGTAGTCAAAAAAAAAGGTTCTTTAGATGATTAAAATGTTCTTTTCATAAAGAAAAAAATGGTTCTTTTAAAAACTGTTCCATGAAAGGTTCTTAAAATAGTTCTGTGGCATCAATGCAAAAAGCTCTATTTGGAATCAATCTGAAATACTTTTATCAGAGAATGTTTGAAAGAGAGAGTGAGAAGACTTTTTGGTTTCTACAGGTCTGATTTAGTAAAGACAAAGACCTCTATTTTGCAAGGAGAGAATATGTTTGTGCAAAGTGAAAGAGAAAGATTAGAAAACGTGATAAACAGAGAGAGAGATAAGCATGAGGACAAAGCTGAGAGCATTACTGATCTCTATTGCAAATTCCTAGACAAATGGTTATTGCAAACACTAATTTAAAATTGTTGAGCACCAAACTCATTAGATTGTGTATTTATTGGTTTGTTTTCTATGAACTCTAGTCTTTTGGAATCATTGTAAGTATTTCTCAATGCAATTATACTCATAAAAATAAACTGACACAATGCATTTTGCAATAGCTTTTTGCATCTGCATATTCTTACTTCATAGACATGCATATTTGAGGTCAAAAGTTTACATACACCTTGCAGAATCTACAAAATATTAATTATTTTACCAAAATAATAGGAATTATATAAAATGCATATGTACTACTGACCTGAGTAAGATATTTCACACTAAAGATTTTGCATATAGTATAAGTATAATTTATAGAAATTACCCTGCTTAAAAGTTTCCATACACTTGATTCTTAATACTGTGTTGTTTCCTGAATGATCCACAACTGTGTGTTTTGTTTTTGTTTAGTGATAGTTGTTTATGAGTCCCTTGTTTGTCCTGAACTGTTAAACTGCCCACTGTTCTTCAGAAATATCACTCAGGTCCCACAAATGACTTTGGTTTTTGAGTATTTGAACCCTTTCCATCAATGACTATATGATTTTGAGATCCATCAGAAGGGAAAAAATGCATTAAGAGCCAGGGATGTAAACTTTTGAACGGAATAAAGTTGTGTACATTTTTCTTATTTTGCCTAAATATCATATTTTTTTCACATAGTACTGCCCTTAAGAAGCTATAGAAGCTACTTCTATGTTTCCGAGAAGACAAAATAATTTAATAAATTTACCCTGATCTTCAAATTCAGTTTTCACCCCCTGGCTCTTAATGTACCATGTTTCCTTCTGAAGCATCAGTGTTTGAACATTTTGTAATAGTTGCATATAGGGATGTAACGGTATGAAATTTTCTTATCACGATTATAGTGACAAAAATGATCACGGTTATCAATATTATCACGGTATACATAAATTGTTTCACAAAGTTTTATATTTAAAATCAACAAACAACATATAAAATGACTTCTGTTTGCACAAACACTAAAACAATAACATTACCAATGAGATTTTATATTACAACACGACTGACAACAGTTTTCTTCAATAGTTGTCTAATAACATGTTCAAATAAAGCTTTGAAAAAGTTTTATAAAATGGTAAACCTCACATTTCAGCCTTTAAATAAAGAAAATGGTTAAGTCAAATCAATAAATGTTATATGTATTTTATCTAAATAATTCTAGATGTATTATATGAATTGTTTAAATTTGTAGAATCCTTGTTTTTAGTCAAAAGGTCAGATGACAGCAGTGCATGAAAATTCGGTCCGTTTTAGCTAGACAAAAACTGCAAACAGGCTGAAAATAAATGTAAGTCAATGTTAATCCACTCTCTGCCACTAGGCGGCACTCGTGGAACAGCAAAGTTCCAGCCGTTTCCGTAAACTCCGTGGACAAAGCAGCATTGCGATTAAGAACACTACTTTATTAGGTAATACATGGAATGAAGATCAAAACACAATGCCATCGAATCTTTTCTGAAGCCAGTCAGAACCATTAAAGGTACATTCATATAATTCATTCATTTATATATTAATTTGTATATTCCCTCAGCACCCTTTTAAAACCTCCCATCTTTCTGTCATGCTTTCATTCAAAACGAAACTACTCTCCGTGCTCTGCGCACATGAGACTGTTATTTAAACTTTTCTTTACGCTGGACAGTATATGTTTATCATAAGTTGTTCAAATCGTGGTAATTAAATACGGTTTTAATGATAATTAAAAGATGAAACGGTAATACTAACCGTGGAGAATTTTATCATGATTTATCGTCAAACCGGTTATCGTTACATCCCTAGTTGCATATGAGTCCCTCAGCTGTCCTCAGCGTGAAAAGGTGGATCTCAAAATAATACAGTTATTGTTGGAAAGGGTTCAAATGCACAAAAATGCTAAATAAAAATCACTTTTATGTGAAATTTCTTATTCAGGACAGTACTAAAAAAAATCCTTTTATATGATGCCTTTTATTTTGGTAAAATAATTAATGTTTTGCTGATTCTGCAAGGTGTATGTAAACTTTTTACCTCAACTGTATATACTAACCACAGAAGGCATGTAGTTCACCCAAAATGTTAATTCTGCCATTATTTTATAACACCTTTATGTCACCATCACTTTCTTTCTTCTGTAAAACAGAAGTCCCACAGAAGAAAGACAGTCACACAAGTCTGAAACAAAAATAATGACAGTATTTTACACTTTTAAGTGAGCTATCCTTTTAATTACGCATGTCCATGATCCATCATTGAAAAATGTTACTGAGGAACAAACAGAACAAGGACAAAGGTGTTTTAAAGAGGGCTTAAAGCACACACATCCTGGAAGTGACCTGGCATCCTTCACACCCAATGGTGAGCGAGTTTCCCTGACAAGAGGAAGGAATTGTCTCAACAGGTTGAAACGTATACTAAGAATTCAATTTCACTGACGTACAGTGCCAACTGCAATTTGAGGTTTCCTCTAGGTCTTGGTATTTATCCTGTCATGATTCCAGCAAAGCATTTTCGATGAAAGCTGCCATGTCTTGCATAAAAATGATAAAAAAATATATCATAAAAATTTATTTATTTACGTCCTTTTAATGTTATGGGCTGTCATGTTAGCGTTTATGATTGTAATTGTACAGCGGTTTGGGGAAGATAGATTGATTTCATTTCCTGCTAAACAATGTGTGTGCGCATTTGAGTGTTTTACGGTAGGATATTTTCGACGCGTCACACATTTTCGTTACTTACGGTAGTGACGCTTGCGTATGTGCGTTCAATCTAAAAACAGTTCCTGTTTACATATGCTGTCAAAAGCGATTATTATACCGCGTGTATTTGAAGGAACTTCTGTTTTATAGGTAAATTACACATTTAACGTACTGTTTCAGTGGTTAAATGTCAATCTTGGAAGCAGAGAGTGAATTTCGCTGGAATACTAACGTTATCCAACTAACTAACAAGCCGGCTGGTTATTACACCAAATCAAATGACGAATCAATAGCAAATAAAAATGTTTTAGATATCAGCAGTCTCTTTAGGTAAAGAAGTGCATTGACTTTCAAAAAGAGAGTAGAGAGATCAGCTGACAGTGACCCTACCGGCATGTAATGACTCCACTACTATTTTCTTACATTTTTAGTATTTAGGTTATTTTCCACGTGAGAAGATTACTTTTAAATCGGCAGCAGTCATAAACAGTGGGCATATAGGTCTCACCGGCCCTCTGGCCAACATTAATGTATGCCATCATCGGATTCCTGCGAGTGAAGCCGCCAATGTCTGCGTCCGCCCTTCGAATGATCCGCGTCCGGAGGTTGAGCACCACTGGACCTGGTGTGAAGAGAGCACTGCCATGGAGAGACCTTAGTAAGACTTTAAACCTACTTACATCCCTACCCACAGTCATGGACGAAAGTTTTGGCAGTGACATAAATGTTGTGTTTTGAAAGGTTTGCTGCTTAAGCTGTTGTGGTGTTCATTCACATTGTTTCTAGATTATTGTGTAGAGTGATCAGAGGCATTTTAAATAATTGCTAAAAACTTCATTGGTCAAAAAAATTAACTTTGCACAAAAAAAAACTAATGATCCTGACACAAAATGATCTGCTAACACCAACTGACTAATATCAGCAGCACATGTGAAAGTGTGAATGAGCTGAAATCACTATCATGCCAATTAGATTGTAACAGCAGACTGATTGCTATAAAAGAAGGAAAGAAGAGCTTCCAATCATTGTGTTCTTGTTAGCAATGGTTACCTCCAAAGAAACACGAGCAGCCATCATCGCTTCGCATCAAAATGGCCTCACATGCAAGGAATATCCAGCATGCCAGAGCCAATTACAAAGGTTATGAAGAACAAGGGTCAACACTGTAAATATTGACTCATTATAATTTTTTGCCAATAAAATCCTTTAAAACTTATTATATGCTTATCATTGTTTTTCAATAGAAACGTGGAAAATAATCTACAAATGCTGAAACAGTAAACTTTGCAAAACACAAAATTTATGTCACTGCCAAAACTTTTGGCCATGACTGTACACAGCATTTCTGGTGTTCATGATGCCCAAAAATGCTGTCAATTCACTCGTTTCACTGCTTTAATGTATTCGGCCACGAAAACATAGCAAACATGGCCAAACTTACTGCATTCTTATTTGTCCCTAGGAAAAATAGCAAAAGTGACAGGAGCAATAGTATTGGGGTAGGTTTATTATTTGTGCTTTTTTGCATTTATCAAACAAACATATTAAAATTATATTTAAACCAGGTTTGCTACCCTTCCCAGAAATAAATTTGACGTTAAGTTTGCTTACACAGAGGCTGTGTTTTCATCACATACGAGATGGTTACTCTCAACCAGGCTGTTACTATCGACACCAGCGCCATACTACAGGAGAAGCACAAGTCCTACATCTACCTGACTCACACCACTAATAGAGAACAGGAGAGCTTTGCTTCTGGTACATTCTTGAAGCTTTAACAATTATGTGTGTGTGTCAGTGATGGGGGTAATGCATTACAAGTAACGCAAGTTACGTAATAATATTACTTTTTTCAAGTAACTAGTAAAGTAATGCATTACTTTTTCATTTCCAAGAAAATATCTAAGTTACTGTTTCAAAAAAGTAACGCCAGTTACTTTTTGTTTCCTTTATGTATTTACTTGTCTAGAAAATCCTTCTTGATTTAAGAATATTTTGGCTGTAAACAAGACAAAAAATCAAAGCAAGAAAAGTATTTATTGCAGTGTACTAATAAGCAAAACGTACTTTATATTAACTAACATTTGTGCTTTTTTTTTCTCATTGCTGAAGAGTGTTGAACTTTCTTTTCCTACAGTTCTATTGTGCAGGCGTGAATTTAATTTTCTTTTAGCCTTAGCCTTATTCACTTAATTTCATCTTGGTGTGAAAGGGCTTTTACATTTGCTAAGAAGCGAACATTTTTATATTAAAAACAAACAAGCAAGCCCTGCCCAGATATAAAAAGTAACACAAAAGTTATGTAACGCATTACTGTCCATAAAAAGTAACTAAGTAATGTATTGCATTACTTTTAAAAGTAACTTTCCCCAACACTGGTGTGTGTTTGTGCTTGAGAGAGTTTGGAAATATCAGATTAATTTGCATTTACATTTACTTCTTGAAAGCAACATGCAAATGAGGAATACTACAGCATAAACGATTCATCCTAAAAGTGTTGGTGGCTTGAGAAAGTCTTGCTAAAGATAAATGAGACGCTTTGAAACAGCACAAAAAGAATAGTACTTAGAGTTATTTGGCCAGACATCAGTGCATAAATTGTCAAGTTTTTGCAGGAGCTTTGTATTTTTGTCTTAGATTAGATTTGATGGTATGTTGTATATTAAAGCCTGTTCATGTATTATGTTTTACAATTAATGTAGGAATTTATTGATTGTCCACAAGATACATTATTCCTTTTCCAGGCTTCACCATCAAGACCAGGAAGGAACTTCATAAAGCAGCTAGAAAGTTTATTGAAATTTCATCAAGGGTTCTTCTTCGCCCACTGGATGGTTAGTAGTTCATCTCTATTTGGTGTTTGTTTTAAAATACCTAAAATAAGTATTTGTTGACAGTAGTCTGTGTGAAACAGACAGCATAGCTGTAATAAAGGACATACTTTGAAAAATCACATGGGGACAGTATGGTTTATTGCATCTCAGGAAACATCTGCTTTCTGTTAAACGAAAACTTGACAGTTTTTTTGACCTAGATGTCACCTGTAGCCGCACAAAGAGGAACTGACATGGAATGTTGTTCTGTTTTAAATAGTGCAGGTATCTTGGTGTCTGTTCTGTTCTTTTGCGTAAAGTAGAATCTAATACACTCTGTTATGACTTTTTTTTTAATCGCAGCATACGTGGTGCCAGGTTTGAGGCTAAAGAGTTGTTTATAATATCCACTACTGTTGAAAAGTTTGGAGTCGGTAAGATTTTGTATTTTGTTAGAAATGAATGCTTTTATTCAGCAAGGATGCATTCAGTTGATCAAAAGTGAAGACATACACTACCAGTCAAAAGTTTTTGAAGAGTAAGATATTGTAATGTTTTTTAAAGAAGTCTCTTCTGCTCAGCAAGTATTCAAAGTACAGCCAAAACAGTCATTTAAAAAAAAATATATTTTTACATTTAAATATATTTTTCAAATGTAAATTATTCCTGTGATGTCAAAGCTTGTTTTTTGGCATCATTACTCCAGTACTCCAGTCATTACTCCAAACCTGCATTTATTTGATCCAAAGTACAGCAAAACAGTAAAATTTGGAAATATTTTTACTATTTAAAAAAACTGTTTTCTATTGGAATATATTTTAAAAAGTAATTTATTCCTGTGATCAAACCTAAATTTTCAGCATCATTACTGCAATCTTCATTGTCACATGATCCTTCAGAAATCAGTAATGTGCCAATTTGCTGTTCAAGAAACATTTATTATTATTATTATTATTATTATTATTATCATCAGTATTTAACTGTAGTTAACGGACTGGAGTAATGATGCCAAAAAATCAGCTTTGAAATCACAGGAATAATTTAAAAATTTTAAAAATATATTTAAATGTAAACATATAAAAAATTGTTTTTACTGTTTTGGCTGTACTTTGGATAAAATAAATGCAGGCTTAGTGAGCAGAAGAGACTTATGTTATTAAAAAACATTAAAAAAAACTTACTGTTCAAAAACTTTTGACTGGTAGTGTATAATGTCACAAAAGGTTTATATTTCAAATAAACAATTTCCACAAAAAGATTAAGCAGCACAGCTGTTTTCAAATGGAGTAATAGCTGCTGGAAATTCTGCTTTGCCATCATGTGAACAACTTACATAAAAAAAACAGAAACAAGCATGAAATTGTAATAATGTTTCACAATATGTTTAAATAATGTTTTTGTATAACTGTATTTTTGCATCAAATTAAGGCAGCCTTGGTGAGATTCTTTAAAACAAAATACATAAAAAATCTTACTGACTCTAAACTTGAATGGTAGGGTACATTTGAGAACAAAAAATGTATCAAAGTAAGCCACAGCAGTAGACTTATAGACTGTAGAAAAATGTGTAGAGAGGCTATCAAAAGTCCCCCCATGTTTAACTGAAAGCATCTGTTTGTAGATGAAGGCAAATTTGATTTCTGATGATATGACCACTTTAAATCATGATTTTCATATAATTTACATTAGACCAGCCCTATCCATCACTGCTTTTAAATCCTATCTTAAGACAGGCTTTTAACATTACTTAAAGGATAGTTCACCCAAAAATGATAATTCTGTCATTAATTACTCATACTCATGTGGTTCTAAACCCATAAGACCTTTGTTCATATTTAGAACCCAAATTAAGATATTTCTGATAAAACCATGAGCTTTTTTGACCCTGTATAGACAGCAACACAACTACCATGTTCAAGGCCCAGAAAGGTAGTAAGGACATTGTTAAAATAGTCCATGTGGCATCAGTGGTTCGTTAATTTTATGAAGTTTCATTGTTGGGTGAACTATCCCTATAAGTATGTAATTTTAGGTCTCTTGTAAAAAATTGATTTTCTATTGCTTGTTTATTTTCATTTTTCTCTATCTTTTTACCTTTTAGTTCATTGCTATTCTTTTATTTGTTGTACGGCACATGGGTAAAACTCGGTTATGTTTAATGATCATTTCTAGTGTCTCTGTGTTTGCAATTATGTGAAATAAGCATGTGTTGATGTTTTTTTATATCAGAGCATCTCAGTCATCTAGATGCAGACCCTCATGAATGTGCACTGTGGGTGCTGCTGAAGAAAACCTGCTCTGCCGACCGGGCCGTGAGACAACAGGCGGTGCAGGAACTGGCCCAGAATCACCACTGGCAGGGTGAGAGATGGACTGGTTATAAAATGTCAAGATTTAGTGACTTTACTGAAAACTCGTGTTGTTCTGGCTCAGCAAGACCTATTTCTATTGCACAGACCTCTTTGCGTACCAAAGACAAAGCTTATCATTATAACTCTGTGAGCTCTGAATGATCTTTTGTCTTGTCCGTTACAGATTATCAGTACCAGACTGCAGCACAGGTGATAGATCAGCGCACAGCTGTGGCTCTCGCCCGCATTCCTAACGTGGACCTGCGCTTCTTTCTCCCTCCTCCTTTACTGCCACACACTGAAGATGTGGGTAGCTATCGTTCAGACAAAATAGCCAAATTGAACTGCTGTGTAATGTTAGGAACTTGTGCTAATGTTTTGTGCATGTATAGGATATATCAATAGAAGATGGGCTTAGGCAGTTACTGGCATCTCTGCCCCAGTCGGAGGTGGATCAGTGTGTGCAGTACTTCACCTCTCTGGCACTAAGGGAGAGCAGCCAATCACTAGCCTCGCAACGGGTGAGACATAAACACTCAAGCTATAGAGGGCAAAGGTTGAGTTCCAGAAGTAAAAATCCACAGTTTCATAGTTTGTCTTCTTTAAAAAAGACGGTTGTTAAATGATTAGTTCACTTCCAGAATCAAAATTCTCTGAGAATTTACTCAGCCCATGCCATCCAGAATGTTCATGTCTTTCTTTCTTCAGTCGCAAAGAAATTAAGTTTTTTGAGGATTTTACTCCATATAGTGGACTTCAGTGGTGGCCAATGGTTTGAAGGTCCAAATTGTAGTTTCAATGCAGCTTGAAAGAGCTCTGCACAATCCCAGCCGAGGAGTAAGGGTCTAGCTCTGCAATGCGCATCCGCAACTTCACGCATTACATAATCATGTTGGAAAGGTCAAATGTGGTTAGTTTTTCATCTGTGTACTTCGGTTCAAAAAGGTAGGGTTGGATGAAAAACTCCATCTCATTTTCTCCTCCAACCTCAAAATTGTCTGACATCGTTTTATCTTTTTTTGTAAAAGGTGTTTGACTGTCTTTACATGTTCACTTTGTAAACACTGGGTTGGTACGTCCGCCTACGTCATGTGTGACTTTTCCAACGTGACGTCAGGGTAGTGCAAGATGTGCGTTTGTGGTTAAAAAGTATAGAATTTCTTTATTTTTTTAGAAAATGACAGATCGTTTCACTAGATAAGACACTTATTCCTCAGCTGGGATTGTGTAGAGCCCATTGGAGCTGCACTAAAGCTCCGATTTGGACGTTCAACCCACTGGCCACTATATGGAGAAAAATCCTGGAATGTTTTCCTCAAAAACCTTCATTTCTTTGTGTCTGAAGAAAGAAAGGTATGCACATCTTGGATCGCGTGAGTAAATTACCAGGAAATTTTTATTCTGAAAGCACACTAATCTGTTAAAGCCATCAGTCCACATTTTTTTCAACATATTTATTTTAATGATTAATTCAGCAGCAGAATTCCTGGTGAAAAATTGCATTACCCATGATTCTGCAGAGAAATCTTCATAGATCAGAGAATCAAAACACAAACCATGCCAAAAGAACCTTTTTAGCGCCCTCCCACTTCCACGAAGCACTTTGAATAACGCCATCGAATAACAAACAATGTAAAATAATCCCTATGCTTTCAAACTACCTAAATATTTGTAAAAAATACTTCAGAAAGTATTCTTTCTAAAACTTTTTGGTTGAGATCAAAGTTTGTGATGTTGTGATTCACCACGTAACAAGACTTTTTTTTTTTAATCATTATGGAAAAAAAAACTTCTGAAATTAAGGATGCTGAAAATTTGTATTTGCACCATTGTACTTCATTTAAGTGCCGCTGTGTTAGCTGTGCATTTTGTTCTTTGATAATAGGGAGGGCTATGGTGTTTTGGAGGAAATGGGTTGCCTTATGCCCAAAGTCTGACTTCTACTCCCTCTGAGAAGGTGGAGACGTTCTGCCTGCAGGCCTTGGTGCAGCACTCAAAGGTGAAGATTTACAAACTCTGCAAGGTGACATGTATTTGTGCAGCAAGGAAGTAAGCAATGATCAAAGAAAACAGGATGCTTGTGTGTGTTGAGGGATGTTTTGTAGATATGTGTCTTCAGATGATCAGTTTTAATCAAGAATTTGACTTGGCAATAAACAAATCAATTGATTGTTTTTTGTTCACAGGTCTACAGTCATTGTGACCGCATTGTTGCTAATGGAGGACTACAGCTCTTGCAAAGAGTCTACCAGCTTCGCAGGGACTCCCCGAAAATTCAGCGCAACATTGTGCGAATTATTGGAAATCTTGCCCTGAATGAGAGCTTGCACACAGCCATAGTACAGTCAGGTTAGCTTTGTGCTTTAGTATTACTGATGCATGAATTAAACTTTGTGTTAAAAAGAGTAGTTCTTTATTCTCTTTTGTTGTTGATCTTTAGGTTGGGTGGCCGTCCTGGCTGAGATGATCAAGTCTCCACACATCATGCAGGCGTCTCATGCTGCCCGTGCTTTAGGCAATTTGGACAGAGATGCAGTACGACAGAAGTACCAGGATGGTGTTTACATATTGCACCCACAATGCCGCACAAAGTATGCACAAATGTCCTCTTATGCTTAAAAAATACATTCGAGATAGTTCACCCAAAAATGAAAATTCTGTCATTAATTACTCACCCTCATGTTGTTTCAAAACCAAGACAAACACATTCAGAACACAAATGAAGATATTTTTGATGAAATCTGAGAGCTTTCTGACCTTGCATAGACAGCAATGTAACTGACATGTTCAAGGCCTAGAAAGATAGTAAGGACATCGTTAAAATAGTCCATGTGACATCAGTGGTTCAACCAGTGGTTTTTGTTGCCAAAGAAAACAAATATAAAGACTTTATTCAACAGTTTTTTCTCTTCCGTGTCAGTCTTTGCCACAAAGATCAATGTCCTTGAGCATGGTAATTACATTGCAGGATCTATGCAGAGTCAGAAAGCTTTTGCATTTCATCAATAATTTCATTAAATATCTTAATTTGTGATTTCCGAAGAGGAACGAAGGTTTTACGAAGGTCTTACAGGTTTAGAATGGCATGAGGGTGAGTAATGACAGAATTTACATTTTTGGGTGAACTATACCTTTAAGAACAGTACAATTTAAAAATATTATTACAATTAAAGTAACTGTTTTTATTGTAATATATTTTGATATGTAATTCATTCCTGTGACTTTTCAACAGCCATTTCTCCAGTTTTTAGTGTCACTTGATCCTTCAGAAATCATTTTAATATGCCGATTTGCTGCTCAAGAAACATCTATGTTCATATTTTTGGGGAAACCGTAATTTTTTTACTCTAGATTCTGTATTTCAAACGTGTTGTTTGAAAGCACAGCATTTATTTAAAATAGAAATCTGTTGTATCATTATAAATCATAAGTTTACTGTCACTTTTGATCAGTTTAATGCATCTCTGCTGAATAGGTCTGAGAACGTCTTTTGTTTAGCGAGGATTAATTATGTTTTCCATCCTTTATATTCAGTCAGCCAATCAAAGCTGATGTTCTCTTCGTGCACGGCCTCTTGGGAGCAGCTTTTAAAACGTGGCGTCAAAAGGACCTCGATGTGACAGATGATAAGGTGGAAGGGGTTCGAGAAGACTACACTGAATGCTGGCCCAAGGTCAGATTTTTTTTGGCAAACAGTGATGATGTTTTTTGTGGGCGGAGCCTATCTGGTGGCAGAAAATGAGAGTTTTCAAGTAGCAGTCTATAGAAGTCGTGGAATAAAAGAATGAAAAAATGTGAATTTGAGTTTAGATTTCAAAATTCTGACTTTATTCTCA
Organism: Cirrhinus molitorella; assembly: GCA_033026305.1. Lineage (NCBI taxonomy): Eukaryota > Metazoa > Chordata > Actinopteri > Cypriniformes > Cyprinidae > Cirrhinus > Cirrhinus molitorella. The sequence goes on from CM065133.1 coordinate 35,310,099, forward strand.
CGATTCTGCTAAGAAAAATCAGCTCGTCATTGTTTTCCCCTCGCCTCAAAATCATGAGTTTATATCCCACACTTCTGGCTTTTTTCCCCTCAGAATTGACAAACTCGCTATTGTTGAGTTAAATCGTGTTATAAAGTCTGAAATACGAGATATAAACTTGCATTTGCAATAAAAAAGTCTGAATTGTGAGATGTCATAGGTTTAAATAGTAGCTTTAAAAGAGAAAATTCATTGCAGGTTTCATTCATTAGTCTGTCTGTTTAAACGTCTGCGTTTAGCTTCAAATGGCATCTTTGACAACAGAATATATAATCTATTAAAATGATTTGCATTCGGATTCTGACATCCAAAGGCACAACAATACATTGTATCTCGTATTCTGTGGATTTACCCGTTTCACTCCACTTATTACCAGTGTTTTTCTGCCACCACAATGCACGCAGAGCTGCAAGTGACATACGACATTGACTTAACAAAAAATTTGGTTTGTTAAACTTAAAAGCTGGATAGGTTACCTGGCTACCTTAAAGTTTCAAGTTGATTCAACTCAAATATCTAAGTTGTCACTTAGTACAACTTAACATTAACAGTTGACTAAACTTTTTTGAGTTGACTGAACTTAAAATTTTAAGGCAGCCAGGTAACAAATTATTTTAAGTTGACTCAACAAATTGTTTTTTTACAGTATACAGGGCCTCAGTGGTATTTTGAAAGTCTGACCGAAGTCTAAAATCAAACTCTTTTTATTTTCCACAGTCGTGGCTGGCTGCAGACTGTCCAAACCTCAGAATCCTGTCTGTTGAGTATGACACCCATTTAAGCGACTGGAAAGCAAAATGTCCTGTGGAAAACCAAAGGTAAACAGCCAACTTTCAATCATGTGCATCACTAAACTTTTTTTTAACTCAACAGAGCATACGCAATATCCGTGTTTTTTGTTGCTTTTTTGTGCTATACAGGAAGTCCTTGGCCTACAGAAGTCAGGAACTGCTGAGGAAATTAAAGGATGCAGGTGTAGGGGACAGGCCTGTGGTCTGGGTAGCCCACAGTATGGGAGGTTAGTCCCTGGTGGGTCTTAGAATAACCAGCACCCAACTATGAGAGCAACCTCCTAATTTTAATTTAAGAGGTTTTTTAATTTCACAAGACTATATTGTGACAATTCATGAATTACTCATCCTCATGTTCCATAAGACCCATAAGACCTTAATATGGATATTTTTGGTGAAATCCGAGAGCTTGTTGTTTGGTTTGTTTTGGTTCAAAAAGGAAAACTATACATTTGGTCCTGGTCCGCTTCACATTTACACTGACATTTTTGACAGTGAACCTAAACACAACCTGATTGGTTGAGTTAAATGATGTATATTTCGTGATGGAATACCACTAAAAAAGATGGTTTGCACAGACTGATCGGTGTAGGACATCAATGTACACATTCACCATTTGGTCTGGTCGAATACACCTAATGCTGTCTGTTGGAATAACCGCATATAAACATACATACAATTTTATTTTCACCACCTGCAAACTCATGAAGAGCAAAAAGGCAATTTACCTCCTCGTTGCTCCATGTTTCCCTTCTGCTCACTTTGTTTTGGGTACACCGCCTGCTCTGTTCCCTTCATGAAATCATGTCGCATAGCATCGCATCTTTGGTTTGCTTAGAAACATTTGGTCCATGTTGTGTTCATATTTCATTCGAACTGCACTAACAGAGCAATCACACCAGAGTTTGTTTTAATCCAAGAAAATTACAGTTGAACCACTGGGAACATTTCAGTTGCATTGCTGTCTATGCAGGGTCAGAAAGCTCTTGGATTTCATCCAGAATATCTTAATTTGTGCTCCATAGATGAACGAGGGTATTACAGGTTTTGAACGACATGAGGGCGAGTAATTCATGAGAGAATTTTTATTTTTGGGTGAACTATCCCTTTAATCATGCAGACATGTTTGTAGCTAAATCAGAGACGGTTAGAGTAACTATAAATCACTTGTGTCTTAGGTTTACTTGTAAAAAAGATGCTCTTAGATGCCTCAAAAGATCCTGATCTCAGGCCGCTGATCAAGAACACAAAGGGAATTCTGTTCTACAGCGTTCCTCATCACGGCACATTCATGGCAGAGTATTCTGTAAATGTCCGATACCTCCTGTTTCCCTCTATCGAAGTCAAAGAACTATGTAGAGGTGTGATTTCTTTTCATTTTTGAAATATTAATATAATGTTAATTCCTCATGATATGAAGAAAGGAGAAGTCCACTTCCAGAACAAAAATGTACAGATAATGCACTCACCCCCTTATCATCCAATATGTTTATGTCTTTCTTTTTTTCAGTCGTAAAGAAATTGTTTTTTGAGGAAAATATTTCAGGATTTTTCTACATATAATGGTTTTCTATGGTGCCCTAAGTTTGAACTTCCAAAATGCAGTTTAAATGCAGCTTCAAAGGATCCCAAATAGGGTTGTAAACATCCTAGCTGATGAAGAAGGGTCTTATCTAGCGAAACGATTGGTTCTTTTCATTTTAAAAAATACAGTTTTAACCTCAAATGCTTGTTTTGTCTTGCTCTGCCTGAGGGCTGGGAGTCTATTCCAAAAAGAATCGATTCCGAGGAATTTGGAATCGACTCCATCAAGGGGAATCGACTCCTCATTCAGAGACGTTTTCAGTTCAACAAAGCTTATCTATGGGTGCCTCTCAAACGGAAGGCTGCATCTTATAAAGGTTGCATATCTCTGCTAAATCATTGAATTCATGAAAATAAACTATGAAAACGAGTTGGTTCTGAGCTCGTCTGAGTTTGGAATGTAGATTAGATGTCTGATTTGTTTCCACGAAAAGGTTTGTTCGGATAGATCATTTTAATAGACAAAAAATGATTCAGAGTTCACAGTTTTGTGCGTTGCACGACAGAATAGATCATCGTGATCGACCATAGAAATCCATTATATGGAGAAAAATCCTGAAATGTTTTCCTCAAAAAACATAAGTTCTTTACAACTGAAGAAAGAAAGACAAACATCTTGGATGGCCAGGGGGTGAGTACATTATCTGTAAAATTTTGTTCTGGAAGTGGACTTCTTTAAGATTGATCCTATGGCATATTTATGCATTGTTCTGTTCATCTGTTTCAACTCAGACTCTCCAGCGTTACGGAACTTGAATGAAAATTTCCTGAACACTGCAAAGGAAAATGAATTCAAGGTCCTTAGCTTCGCAGAAACTCTGCCAACCTCTATTGGGCCGATGCTCAAAATAATAGTAGTTCCTGCCCAGTCAGCAGGTAAGTCAGTCAGAATAACTGAACAACAAGCAGGATCATGATGTATGGTTCTTAAAAAATAAAAATTCTCCATTTTCTCTTTTAGATCTGGGTATTGGGGACCTCATCCAGGTGGATGTTGATCACCTCAACATCTGCAAGCCCGAAAAAAAGGACACATTTCTTTATAAACGTACTTTACAGTTTATTCAAGATGCTCTTGGAGGACAGAAAATTAAGTGAGCTCCACAGTCTACAGAAAAAAACTGGCCTCTTCCCATTTCATTCTCTACTTCTTGAGGATTCAAGGAATTATTACATTTTAAAAGATAGTGTTACCTATGACCGAAAGGAAGGATATTTCATTTAATTTTATTTTTTTTAAAGTCTTGCCAATATAATTATGCTGTGTTAAATCGCTTGGTTTGCCTTTTAATGTCTTTTGCCTAGCATTGTCTTGCACTGTATTTCATTTCAGGATTTTTGGGATAAGCACTTCGGCGTTTATTTTAACTGGAAGCTGTAACAAAACAATCAAGTTTATTAACTTTACCATATCAGTGCGTGTTTTAAAAATCATTTATAGAAAGTGTGTTTTATTTATATTATTTATTTTTCTTGGAAGAAAAAGAAATCGTAACAAACTGAAAACTCTTCCTAACTCACCAGCCTTCTTTGTATCCCTACCTCAGACACACAGGTTGGTACTGATTCTGGCCACTATTTTTGTACTAATGGATTAAATGTAGTACTTGCATTGGACCATACAACTTTTATTTTGATGTTGAGTATGTGTAAGACACAATTAGTGCCAAATCACACTGAATAAAGCTGTGTATCCTAACTTTTGTCTTCCTTTTAAATCATATACTTTTACTACAGTCATGGCCAAAAGTTTTGGCAGTGACATAAATTTTGTGTTTTGCAAAGTTTACTGCTTCAGCATTTGTAGATTATTTTCCACGTTTCTATGGTATACTGAAAAACAATGATAAGCATATTCTAAGTTTTAAAGGATTTTATTGGTAAACAATTATGAGTCAATATTTACAGTGTTGACCCTTGTTCTTCATAACCTTTGTAATTGGCTCTGGCATGCTGGATATTAGCTTCTGGGTCAAATCCTGACTGATGGCGATCCATTCTTGCCATATTAGTTCTCGGAGTTGACCACAATTTGTGGGCTTCTGCTTGTCCACTCGCATTTTAAGGACTGACCACAGTTTCTCAATGGGGTTGGGAGTTGCCTGGCCAAGAATCCAAAATTTCAATGTCATGATCTTCGAGCCACCACTTTATCACTCTTGCTTTGTGACATGGTGCTCCATCATGCTGAAATATGCACAGATCATTACCAAATTGCTCATGGATCGTTGGAAGAAGTTGCTCTTGCAGGACGTTTTGATACCATTCTTTATTCATGGCAGTGTTTTTTGGCAGAATTATGAAAGAGCCCACTCCCTTGGTTGAAAAGCAACCCCACACATGGATGGTCTCAGGATGTTTCACTGTTGGCATGACGCAGGACTCATGGAAGCGTTCATCTTATCTTTTCCAGACAATCGATTTTCCATTCGGAAGAGAGCTTTATCAGAGAAAATAACTTTGCGCCAGTCTTCTGCTGTCCAAGCCTTGCACTTCCTGCTGAATTTTAGTCTGTCCTTGATGTTTTTCTTGGAGAGAAGTGGCTTCTTTGCTGCCCTTCTTGACACCAGTCCATTATCCAATAGTCTTGGCCTCACTGTGCTGCAGATGCTCTCAAACCCACCTGTTGCCATTCTTGAGCAAGCTCTGCACTGGTTGTGGCACGATTTCCTTAAAGTTTTTGATGATCCAGTAAATGGTTCTTTCAGGTGCAATATTCTTTGTAGCAATTTCCTTGCATGTGAGGCCATTTTGCTGCAAAGCGATGATGGCTGCTCGTGTTTCTTTGGAGGTAACCATTGCTAACAAGAACACAATCATTAGAAGCTCTTCTTCCCTTCTTTTATAGCAATCAGTCTGCTGTTACAATCGATTTGGCATGATAGTGATTTCAGCTCAGTCACACTTTCACATGTGCTGCTGATATTAGTCAATTGGTGTTAGCAGATCATTTTGTGTCAGGATCAAAAAACAGTGAAATTAGTTTTTTTGTGCAAAGTTAATTTTTTTTTTTTTTTTTTGACCAATGAAGCTTTTGGCAATTCTATAAAATGCATCTGATCACTCTACACAATAATCTAGAAATGAATGAAGTGAAGTGAATGAACACCACAACATCTTAAGCAAACCTTTCAAAACACAAAATTTATGTCACTGCCAAAACTTTTGGCCCTGACTGTATGGCTATATTTGTTTTTCTTCTCCCGGCCAGCAGGAGTCAGTAGAGCTCACAGATCAAACGTTAGTCAGTTAGTAGAGGAAGACCATTGTTTGTAGATGGTGGACGCTGTAGGATTAAAACAAACTGACAATTGACAGATAAGCAATAAAAATAATGTAAGAGTCATTTTTTTCATTTTCTTAAAAGTGCTGGTTCTACGTCTGCGTGTTTAGAGATAGTATATGAAACGTCTGTAACGATAACACATTCACGTTAACATGCTAACTTTTCATTACTATTTCTAATGTTCAGAACGATTTGTCTTTTTATAGATACAAAGGCTTTAACTGAAGGACCAGAAGTGTTAACACGTCTTGTCCAAAATGGTTAACGTCTTGAAAGGAGTTCTCGTTGAATGGTAAGATTTACAGAACAGTAAGGTGCATTCAATATTTTTTTTTTTTTTTGCTATTTATCACGTTTAAACGAAGAAATCAACATTGATTTTAAACAATATTATTGAAATCATATACACTTACATTAGATGAGGAGATGTTTTATTTATTTTTTAACCATTAAAGTACCATTCACTTAGTCTTGGTAACCAGTTATTAGATATTTGCTTGTGTAATCAATTAATAAATAAGGGTTGACTGACTAGAGCATTTCTTCAATGACATCTGTAACTGAAAAGGTATTAACTTCCAACAACAAAAAATATGATCCTTTTTTTTAAAATCTGAAACAGTGACCCAGCTATGAAGCAGTTTCTTCTATATCTGGACGAGACGTCGGCATTGGGGAAGAAATTTATCATTCAGGATTTGGACGACACGCACGTTTTCATCCTAGCTGAAGTTGTGCAGATTCTCCAGGAGCGAGTAGGAGAACTGATGGACCAGAATTCATTCCCCATCACCCAGAAATAAATGTCTGAATCTGACAGCAGACCCTGCAATCTGGAGGAGCAGATGGATGTGGAGATTCTTTTAGCACAATTGCACAAACACAGATGTAACTGAAATATATAGACAACTGGCTACCAGGATGATGCCTGTTCTCCTTGGTTTAGTTTAGACTGTGGTTGCATACATATTTCATCTGAAAGAATTATTATTTTCAAGTGCTTTAGCTTTTTGAATCTTTGCTGTGTTCTGACAGTATGGTCAACGAATTGTGTTTTGCATGGAAAGTGGCATTAGCTGCAGAAAGAAACCATTTTTTGTTTTTGTTTTTACATTTCAAAATTGTATACAAACTGCAAGTAGATGGTTGATGACCGTGTGATTTCTATACAAGCATAATATACAAGCATCAAATAAAAAACCTTAATGTTCTCAATATATCCTTACTTTGTTTCCTGGATACATTGTAATTTGTCTTAAAGGCGTCATGACATGAGAAACCAAATTTCACCTGATCTTTTGACAACAGAAGAGGTACATCCTGCAAATTTCATAACTTAAAATGTCCTCATCCGTAAAAAAAAGCATTTATGTAGAAAACAGCTTGTTTAGGTCCGAGGTGCAAGGTTACATCACCTGGGCGCAGTCATTTGCATGAACACTGTCTCCAGTGCAAGGCATCAACGAATAGTAATCGTCTCACCATAGGCCCCACCCACTGGCATTCAGTCACTTAATGGCTGACACTAGAGGTGGGCAATACCGTAAAATTTGGTATCGATCCGATACCAAGTAAATACAGGGCCAATATCGCCGATACCGATATATATATTTTTTTAAAAACAACACACAGTATAAATTACATTTACTTTCTTGTATAGTGGATATCAGTGTGTCACAATTTATGCAGTGATTGCATAATATTATTATGCTAAATCTGAATACATTCTCATAACCACTAAAAGATGTTGTGATTTGCTCTTAGTGTGCCTGTAATTAGTCATGTGTCAGGTAAAACAAAAAACAGGACCTATTTCAAATATGAAAAAAAAAAATATTGTAATAAACTCAATTTGCAAACATGAACTGTGCATGAAACTATCGAGAATAGTAGTAACATTAAGAACAGAAAAACAGAATAATACTATAAAATATATAAATTTAACAAAAAATAAAATGCACAAAATTATTACTAAAAAGATTCATAAATACTGTAACAAATGTATTATTCATTTTTAGTTCATGTTAGTTAATACATTAACAAATGACACTTTATTTGTAAAGTGTTACCATTTTTCAACACCAGTAAAATAATCAATTTAGATTTTTTTTGGTGCATGTATTACTATTTGTAAAACCACGGTTTTACAACAAATACTATAGTTCAACTACGGTTAGTGTAACCATTGTTAATTTGTGGTTTATATTAACCATGGTTACATTTTGTTACAACAACTATGGTGTCTGATTACACTTGATGCTGAAGATCCAATATGACTAAAAACATATTTTCACCAGTGTTAGCTACCTGGATATTCTTTGCCTCTCTGAAGCTCTGAGGACTAAAACACAGCAAAGCAGGGAAGGGTGAGCAATGTGCGCATGAAAGGAGCTTCGTAACAGATAGAGTTCTATACAAGCTCATATTATATTTCATGCTAAATAAATAAAATCACTGGTTTAAAAAAAAAATTAATATCGATATTTTTATGTGAAGATCGATCCTTTTCGATACAACGCCTGTATCGAAAGTATCGATACTTGGGGATCGATCCGCCCACCCCTAGCTGACACTTGTTTAAGCTGAATGCAAGTGTCGCGTTGCGTCGAAAGCAAATAGAAATTATAATCACTGCCACTATATTGTCGCTTTCCGATACAGTCCATGTGCTTGAGTCTGTCGTCAATAGGACAAGTGGAGTGAAAGAACATTCGCTTAGACGCGTTTGGTTTAAACAGCTCGTTCTTTATACAGATATCAGAAGGATCGCAGTGTGAAAAAGTGGATAGTTTATTTTTAATGGCATCACAGATTGTGTCTGAGTAATGTCCAGAGCATTTTGTTTTGTAAATAAGACACATGTTGAGTTCACAAAGAAACATTTGTTGAAAGATGAAGCAGTACTAGAACTGACTGCAGCTGCATCACAAACGGTAAGTAAATTATTTAATAAGGCTTTGCCTGGAAATGACTCTTTTATTTTGATCACGTTTTCAAAACACTCACACGCAATAGTTATGGGGCGGGGCATTGATACTGTTGATAACAGTGGCAAATTACAGACAAGCCTTAAAGGGCACGGGTCAGAATGAGGGTTAAAAATAATCACTTTTCTGCATATTCCCACATTGTGCAAAAAGCCTTATTAACACTAAGTAAACAACAATGAACATATTAAAATAATTGTAAAAAAATCCATGTCATGACTCCTTTAAAAATGAGAAGACTGCTGTATTGATAGGTGCCAGTTTCTAAAATTCCAAGCTTCTTTTTCTGTTTTTCAATTATGCTGCTTTTTGCAAAAAAATGATATCTATGAAGAATTTCAATCAGGTTTCAGGCCCCATCATAGCACAGAAACTGCACTTGTAAAAATCACTAATGACTTGCTTCTTGCATCAGACCAAGGCTGCATCTCATTGCTAGTTTTACTTGACCTTAGTGCTGCGTTTGACACTATAGACCATGACATACTAATAGATCGACTACAAAACTATGCAGGTATTCAAGGACAGGCTTTAAGATGGTTTAGATCCTACCTGTCTGATCGCTACCACTTTGTTTACTTAAACGGGGAGTCTTCTCAATTATCACCAGTAAAGTATGGAGTGCCACAAGGATCTGTCCTAGGTCCTCTGCTTTTCTCAATATACATGTTGCCCCCATCTGATCAATTGCACATTATGAATCCTTAGCTTTGGTTGAACAAATCCTTTTGCTTGGTTTGAACAGCAGCTACGCTAATTATGTTCCTATTGTTCTCTGTTTCTGCCACGGGATTGACATCCCGTGGTAACTAGGAATAACAAGCTACAGTCTGGATCAGGAGCACCGAAGAAGAGATGATGATGCCAACCCCTTGGAGGACTTTAGATGATATCAGCCCTGAAACACCATACATCACTACCGAATTTTACTACAGTGATTTGATTGCAACATATAATCATTAATGTTAACATTATACAAATTGTACAAACTTTAATTATTGTACAAATTCTAATTTAACAAACGTTATTGTACAAACTTTAATTATTGTACAAACTTTAATTTAACAAACTTTAATTATTGTACAAACTTTTAATTTGCTGTTAAGCTGCTTTGAAACGATTTGTTTCGTGAAAAGCGCTATACAAATAAACTTGACTTGACTTGACTTGACTTGTTTCTTCTATTTTTAGTGAAAAACCAGCTCAAGCCAACTGCACAACAGTATTATAGGACATTTACACAGCTGAGATGTGTCTGTAATCAGTATATTGGTGAAAGACTTTTAACTTCTGGTGTGAGGAGAAGAAACCGCAAAATTAAAATTGTGAACAGCAGTGCTTTTCCAAAATATCCAGCATGTCCTGATTAAGGAAGAGAAAGTGGTGCGGTGCACTCTTGGAAGTACCTTGGAGTTCACCTAGTAAAACTTACTGGCTATACAACACCATTATCTGAAAATAAGGTGCGTTTCCTCTATTTTTGTTTCCTAAGAAGACTATCATGTACTGGTAAGAGGAAGTGTTCTTTTGTGTCAGACCTACAGCTTTTTAGTGTTACATCAAGTTTATTTTGTTGCCTAATAATACAGATGATATAGATCTATTTATCTAGCTATCTTTCTATCAGGGGCATCTCCTCCGAAGAGGCAAGGGAGGCGGTGTCTCCTCAAAATATTGGATGAGAAAAAAATATAGTTGTGCAAAAATAAGATAAATGCCAATAAGTGTATAAAGCACTTGTTTTTCTAAAACATTGAGTTTTAACAGACCACCTAAAGCGTGGGGTGAGTTTGGTGGGGGGTTATTGAGAATAAATGGGGGAAAGTCACATGAGAGGAGGCAATGCCTCCATCTTGACATGATTGGCTGTGATGAACAATATAATGACGTTAATGGGAAGACTAATTTAAAGGGAAATCTGGGTAAAGATTTACATTATTTAAAAAAAAACACATTCCTTTATACATATTTTGCACTATGGGGGCGCCGTTATGACATGAAATGGTTGCGCTCAGTGAGCTACTGCTGCTACCTGTTGCTATTTTTAATGCAACAACTTGGAAAACAAAATACTGAAACGATGGCCACAGCTACCGAAAGAGCTTATGGGGGGCAATGAATATAAGCGTAAGCTTAAACCAAATGTCGTACCATAGATTTTCCCCACAAGGAGTCTAAATGCCCTGGTTATCGATTGAAACTCCACGCTGAGAAACACCTTCCTGTCTCTGCTGTTCGTAAGCTCTTTCAGTAGCTGTGGTCTACTAAAAGCCTCAAAGGCATCAGGGCTAAAGTGGAGAGAACAAAGGCATCTTCCAATTCTTTGCTGCTCTTCTTATTGCTAGGAAAAGCAGTCAAGAGTTGCATTGCTTCTCTTGTTGCCCTTTAATTGAAAATTACACCCGCACAATATGGCATTGTATCAGTATTTTATTTTCCGAGTTGTGTTGCGGTAAAAATAGTGACCGTTAGCAGCAGTAGCTCACCAAGTGCAGCCATTTCACGTCATTGAAATAATGGCGCCTCACTTAGTCCAAAATATATATAAAACTATTTGGATTTTTAAAATAATAAAGTCTTTCATGAGCTTTCTGCTACATATTTCAGTAAGAGACATAATTTATGTTATATATGTACGTTATACTATACAAGTCTTAATACCAGGGGTTCCTTTTAAAAAATTAAGTAAACAACTCACACACTTACAGTGCACAGCATAAATTAATTCACCCCCTCTAAAACTTAACAAATTCAGCATTGACTCTTTACTTAGAAGACATGTTAGGGTTCTTTGGAGATATAATGTTCCAACAAGCCTGCCTGATCATTTACCAAAGAAGATTCTCAAAATAATTAAAATAAAAATAGAAATTATTTTATAGAAATAAAATTTTCTTATTAAAATGCAAAATTAAAAAACAATTAATAAAAAAAGGTGTAGGTTTAAGGTATTTTTTGATCATCAGTTAAGTATATTGAACCAGAACTTTTAAAGACAACTAATTTTCTGACAATTAAAAGTGTTATATAGCCCACTGAATCATGCTCAGACTTAATGCTGGCAACAATGGAACCAATTGGGAGAGAACTGCCAGGAGATTTATTTATTAGCATAAAAGAGGACAATGGTACAAGAGGAATACCAAATCATTGTTTTAAGTGTGGAAATACAGCAGAAGTACCACTGACATTCAGAAACACTGGACTTGTGACATGGCTTCAGGTCTTCACTTTAAGTTTTCATTTAGTGATTAGTGAATTTTTGCTGGAAAAAGAGCTGGAGAAATACCATGCAAGTGTCTTAGTGCCAGGAAAAGAGTGACCGTTTACCTCAAAGAGGTCGACATTGCCTGTAGAAGTGACATGCATGGTTGTTGTCACCACTAGAATTATCTACTGTAGCCAAATCACAATAAACTCTCATTTAAGGCCAGTATTTATAAAATATAGACTTCTAGGAATCCATACTCTTGTTTCAAGAGACCAAGTCAATAATTTCAGATCCAAAAGCATCCAAATTCTGGTGTTGCTAGAGGAGGAGTACAGTGAGAAATGCCTAGTTCCCACAGTGACGTTCAGCAGGAGTAAAGCTCTTATATTGGGATAGATGAGTGCTGAAAGTGTGAGGGAGTTGTGCTTTATCAACACTTTAATGAATGCAATAAAAAAAAACTGAAACTGAAGATGCTACCCTCTCCTCATTCCCTGCAATCTTAACACTCTTGAGCAGCTGTGGGGGATTTTGTAGAGACGATCTGAGCAACACTCCCCATTAAAGACCAGGGCATTTAAAGATGTCATCCCCCAGGAGTTAAACAGGATAGATATGGCATTTAGTCTTGAACTTGTACACTTCTGGAGGATATAGCAAGTACTAGAATATTATACATTTGCTGAATTAAATCTAGGGTGTACTCATTTCTGCAATCCTTCAAACAAAATTGGCTAATTTACTTATTTTACAGATATATTGGCATTTTTTTATTATCAATTTGCCATCTTTTCATGAATTATATTAGTGATTATTAAGAAATAGAAACCTATTTAGAAACCTATACATCGGAGACTGATAAAAATGCATTTTTTAAAGAAAGATGTCAGATGGATTTAGATGGATCTGAACTCTTCATATATAACCACTTTGCTGTATGCCAAAATTAGACTTAACCACTTAATTGTCACTTAAAAGATTACTTCACCATTTTACAAATAAATACTAATTTAATCATGACAAACTATATATCGTTGGAAAGGTCTAAGACTCCTAAATAGATGTTTGACCATTTTTTGTGTTACAAATGATGTAGGAAAAGTAATAAATTAATTTATGACAAGAGTGCGCCTCAAAAATCTACTTCATAACAGGAGTTCTGACCTTTGTCACAAAAAGACTTTCTTCGTTGCCTTTTTCCCTGTCACACTTTAGAAGAAAACTTAAAAATCTCATCCTTTGGAAACCATTTTTAAAATCAGACATTGCATTACCATAGAAAATATGCACCAAAATGTTTTTGTTCATGAATTATAAAAAGTTACGTTTAAATCCAGCATTTTCACGTCTATGTTCAAAAGTTAAAGGGTTAAAATGGCATGAAAACATGATCTGTAAGCATTTATAGTGAGTAATCAGCTCAGAATTTACCAAGTAAATATTGACTAATCAATATTTACCAAGCTTTGATGACTGATGATCGGAAAATTAAAAAATATTTAGAAGTTAACTATTGAATAGAATAGCAAGCTGAACATAAATTCCCAGTTTCAAACTGTTATTGCCTTGAGTTGATTTGTAATAAATATAAAACGCTTAAAACACTAATTGACACTCATATGTGGCTTTAATAAATAGAATAGCCTTGATTATATTGTTAATGTAAAAATATAATATATATTGCCATATGTCAACAATTAATTTCTACTGTTTTCCTTGTTATTCTGAATAAAATACAATATATTGGAATATGCTAATTAAAAGGGCCAGCCCTAAGGTAGTCAGTGATGTGCTGTTTTTAAGTAAAATGATATTAGAATGTTCCTCCAAAACGATTTTTCCCACTGTCACTCTCATATGGAGTACACCGATTGAAGTGCTCCAGAAATGGCTATGTTAACCTCATTTCTGGGCATCTCTTCTCAAGGGGGATTTTTTTGCATCATCTTTAGTTAGTAAATTACATATTTATATTCACAAATCAACATTATCTAACAGAGTTTTACTGTAAAATGAGAAAATATCAATGTTGGAATTGAAGTAATATATTTCCCCATTGGGATTTTTTATAAATAGTAACATCAGTAATTTGATTGCAGTTATTTATTAATTTAAAGTATGTATTGTAGTATAGTTGCATTTATGTATGAATAAGAAAATTATTTATTCTTTTCAGAAAATGAATATACAATATAAGCAATATTTCACAGAAAGGGCAACAGGAAGAGTGCAGAGTTGGCTCTTCCATGTGATGACAATGAGGATGAGTGTGTATATGTGTCTGCATGTGCATTTGGCAGATTTTGATGGACATTAAGATTGGATGCATCAGTTTCTAAAAGTAGTGCATTTGAATTGAAAAGAAAATCGCCATTTATCGTAAAAAAAATCGTAATCTCATTTTGGCCATTTTCCACTATGGTACCGTGTTGCCATATGGCAACGATTTCCTAAATACCCCCAAAAATGATTTTTCTCAAAAATCTTTAAAGCTAGTTCATGTAATAAAAACGTATGTGAAAAAAAAAAAATCATGGTTGGAACATAATGCGTTTTTTTTCTTTTTCAAATATAGCGTAAGTAATGTTTATTTAACCAACTAACCAAATGTGATTGGGACATGAATTTACATTTGATTTAAAGAAAAAAAAATGGCTTTGCGCCTCATTTCAGAACACCACCATTTGACTGTCCTCTCCACTGTGAGCCTAATCTAAGCAAAAAGCTTTGACATCTAAATATATATCTGAATAAATAATGTTGATTTGAATGAACTCGCGATTATGCCTCATCTATCAGTGGCCACAATTGTTTCACAACATTTCTGAGTCCCTTGTTGTCCAGACAGCGCAGATGTACTTCCACGCACCTCGTCGTGGCGCTTGGTTCTGTGTGAAGTTCTCGAGCGTGCGCACATCCACCTCCACTAACGCACAAAGCGCTTCTGCTCAGGTTACTGTAAATGAGACCTCCAGTCTTACTACAATTACCTGTTTGATGGACTAAATAGCCAGGAGGACCCGAAGCCATAATATGAAGAAACGCTACATGGACATAGGCAGGCTACGGAAAATGAAAAAGATCAAACTGACAGAGAAGATCTCAGAAAGGTATGACACCGTGCGCGCTGCTTTGTTGTTTTGTTATTGCTCTTATTCGTTTTCACCTGAATGGCTCTCGCTTGGCTATTCATAGCGCGCTGAACGGATTGACGCAAACAATAAACAAACGGGCATCTCCCGAAATGACAACAAATCGGGGTTTAATTCAGAGCTAATGCTCGCTGTGATTTAATGGATGCGTACAAGGCCGAATCAATAACATTTTGTGTCAAAACAGTGCAGGAGGCTATTGCTAACACAATATTTTCATAACAAAAAATATCATTCAATTGAATGTAGCGCTGGATGTTACGAATTTCATGCTCTGCTATTAGTAAACATAGCTATTATTAATGTTATTTGATAACAGCGTCAGCTAACTAGTCAAGAAGCTAGTCATGTTATTTCTTCATGACAATACGATGTCTGAAAAACAGACTGTCTGAAAACACAGACAAACTGACAGGGGCCTCTGACTAGACAATATGCGCGCAGGAATGTCGTTTATGTAAAACGTTTTATTTTCTTGTACAGTATGTCGCATATTTATAAATGCATGTAATATTTAATAGTCTTCCGAGCTGTGTTTGTAAGTTATTGGTGCATTTTGTATTTTAAAAGGCGTATGTAGTGAGGTAAACACACTGAACTGACCCCGTCTCCGTCTCTCTTTTTTATTTAGTGTAGTGATCTGGACAATAGGCTCCCGTGTTTGTACGCTTTATAGTGAAACGAATGTGCGCAGATTTCTTCTGAAACGGTTTCTTGTTCTTTAAATAGCCATGGCAACACTGTAGATTCGACGTTTAGGTGCTGATGCAGAAGATGAAATGTTGCCATGGTTACCAAACACAAAGGGATGTGGAGGGCAGAAAGCCCGAACAAAGGAATGGAGCACAATAGACTGTGCGACCAAAACATGGATTGTAACGTCTTCAAGAACTTACTTTCTGTGCTTTTATATCTCACGTATTTGCTGGTTTCTTTTATTTATTTGAAATATAATAAGAGTTTTTGTCTTTCTGTCAACATGAAGTTATAAAAAAAGTATAAACACTGAGAACGAACGTTTTGTACTTCTGACTTTTTATATTATCAAAATGTTATTTTTTTTTCTACTGTACTTGTTTAAAAATAATTTACATTCTCAAATAACACACTAACATTGATGATAAAAATCTAATTGTAAGTCATCCTGTTTTTAGTGCGTACTCTGTTCTGAAGTTCATGATCGTCTGGATGCTGGTGCTGTTAGCTGACTTTGTCCTGGAGTTCAGACTGGAATACCTGTGGCCATGTTGGCTCTTTTTAGGGACCGTCTACACCACATTTCACTGTCATGGACTGGTAAGCAATTTTCATCTCTGTAAAAGCAATTGCATTGTATTGTTTACTTTTTAAAAAATAACAAATATTTTCTTGCTACATTTTATTTATTATTTTTTTATATATTATAATGTGTTAATGCATTTATTTGCATTTCAAATAAATATAATAAACAAACTAACCATTGCTTTTCTTTTACAGGCCATCTGTGTGGTTTTTGTGTGTGCAGCATTTACCCTGGACTTATTCTGTTTCATTTTTGTACCCTTACACTGGCTGTTTTTTGCAGCCAGCACATATGTCCTACTCAACTATATGTGGCATACAGGTGAGCGCTAATCGCTAATCAAACTGCTATTTCCTTATATACTGTGCCCCTAGAAGTAACATTATATTTGTGACCCTGGACCACAAAACCAGTCATAAGGGTCCATTTTTGAAAATTGAGATTTATACATCATCTGAAAGCTGAATAAACAAACTTTACATTGATCTGTAGTTATGTTCTTATGATAGGACAATATTTGGTTGAGATACAACTATTTGAAAAACTGGAATCTGAGGGTGCAAAAAAATAACAACATTGAGAAAATCAACTTTAAAGTTGTCCAACAGAAGTTCTAGCAATGCATATTACTTAACAAAAAATAAGTTTTGATACATTTACAGTAGGAAATTTACAAAATATCTTCATGGAACATGATCTTTACTTCATATCCTAATGATTTTTGGCATAAAAGAAAAATCAATCATTTTTACCCATTTGTATTTTTGGCTATTGCTACAAATATATCCCAGTGACTTATGACTGGTTTTGTGGTCCAAGGTCACATGTATATATATATTTATTTACTTAGTACTTTACATATTTGGAGTACATTTAGAAAATAGACCAGTTTGGAGTAGACTGTAAGGGAAATGGGTAAAATTCATGGAATAAAAGAATAAAAATTGTTTGTAAATATTTGGATGTCAGAATCAGAATGCAAATCATTTTTATAGAATACTGTCATCAAAGACGCCATTTGTGACCCTGGACCAAAAAAAAACAGTCATAAGTCACTGGAGTATATTTGTAGCAATAACCAAAAATACATTGAATGGGTCAAAATTATTGATTTTACTTTTATGCCAAAAATCATTAGGATATTATGTAAAAACCATGTTCCGTTACGATATTTTGTAAATTTCCTACCGTAAATATATAAAAACTTAATTTTTGATAAGTAATATGCATGGCTAAGAACTTAATGTAGACAACTTTAAAGGCAGTTTTCTCAATATTCTCAAGATTTTTTTGCACCCTCAGATTTCAGATTTTCAAATAGTTGTATCTCAGCCAAATATTACCCTATCCTAACAAACCATACATCAGTAACATTTTACATTTCATCTCACAATTCAGACTTTTTGTCCTCGCAATTGCAAGTTTATATCTTGTATTTTAGACTTTATAATTTGGTTTAATTCAACAATAGCAAGTTCTGAAAGAAAAAAATCACAGAAGTGTGGTATATAAACTCATGATTCTGAGTCGAGTTGATTTTTTTATCAGAATTTTGAGAATTTTGAGGATTTTTTTATTCTTTTATTCCATGGCTTCTATAGGCTGCCACTTGAAAACTGTCATTTTCTGCCACCAGATCAAAAAAACATCATCACTGTTTGCAAACACCGAATTGGTCTATAGTGCTTCAGTTTCTCAACTTCAAAATTTCATGTTTTAAGGGATAGTTGACCCAAAAATTAAAATTCTGTCATTAATTACTCACCCTCATGTCGTTCCAAATCTGTAAGACCTTCGTTTATCTTCTGAACCCAAATTAAAATATTTTGGATGAAATCCAAGAGCTTTCTGACGCATAGACAGCAACACGACTGACACGTTCAAGGCCCAGAAAGGTAGTAAGGACATTGTTAAAATACTTCTTGTGACATAACAAAACTCATGCATCATGGTACTCTCATGAACACACATTGATAACTAACAGGGAAGAGAAGAAATTGTTGAATAAAGTCGTTATTTTAGTATTCTTCTATCTTCATAAAATCAGGGTTAAGCCACTGATGGACTATTTTAACCATGTCCTTGCTACCTTTCTGGGCCTTGAACATGATAGTTGCATTGCTGTTTATGCAGGATCAGAAAGCTGCCAGATTTCATTACAATTATTTTTAATGTGTGTTCCGTAGAAGAACAAAGGTCTTACTGGTTTAGAACGGCATGAGAATTTCCATTTTTGTGTGAGCTATCCCTTTAATAACAATGTTACTTGCCAAGTACTTGTGTGTATAAAGTGAAAACTGTATATATTTGAATACATTTTATTTATTTGCAGAAAAGGGAATCTGTATGTCAACTGTGACGTTATGGATACTCCTAGTGTATATGGAGGCCTCTTTACGCTTGCGTGACCTGAAAAGCCCTCATGCAAATCTGTCCCATCTATTTGCTGCACACTGGTAGGTTCTGATTGGCAATTTATTTTAGAGCTGAATGTAATATGGGCAGTGCTGGGGAAAGTTACTTTTAAAAGTAATGCATTACAATCTTGCGTTACTCCCTAAAAAAGTAACTAATTACTGTACGTTACTTAGTTACTTTTTATGGAAAGTAATGCATTACATTACTTTTGCGTTACTTTTTAAATCTGGCCAGGGCTTGCTTGTTTGTTTTTAAAATAAAACATTTTTGATTCTTACACTGCAAAAAAATGCTTTTCTTACTTAGATTTTTTGTCTTGTCTCTTGTTTCCAGTCTAAAAATTCTTAAATCAAGAATGATTTTCTACACAAGTAAAAAGTATTGTCTTGTTTTCAGAAAAAAATAAGTCAAAATTAAGTGAGTTTTTGCTTAAAACAAAGCAAAATAATCTGCCAATGGGGTAAGCAAAAGAATCCTATTTCAAGCAGAAAACTAGATATTTTTGCTATTACAAGAATAATTAATAAAGACTTTGGAGTTTACTGAATAATGCATGATGCAGAAAACTAGATTATTTTGCTTACCCTATTGGCAGATTATTTTGCTTGCTTCAAGCAAAAACTCATTTAGTTTTGACTTCTTCTTTCTAGAATTTTTTTGATATTTTGGCTGGAAACAAGACAAAAAATCTAAGTAAGAACAGTATTTTTGCAGTGTACGGTTGAATTGGATCAACAAAGGTCACCAGCAAAGTCATTGGTTAATAAAATGTGATTAAATACATAAAGGAAACAAAAAGTAACTGGCGTTACTTTAAAAAAAAAAAAGTAACTCAGATATTTTCTTGGAAATGAAAAAGTAATGCGTTACTTTACTAATTACTTGAAAAAAAGTTATATTATTACATAACTTGCGTTACTTGTAATGCCTTACCCCCAACACTGAATACAGCTGTTTCATTACTGTAATTCAACACATGCTATAATTATTTCTTCCAGCATTGGTTATCCACTAGTGTATATGGGATTTGATGCAACATGCTACTTCTCCAGTATGTTTAAGCTACGAACTCAGAAATCAGTTCAGAGTGAGAATGACCTCCACATGGATCTTCTGCAACAATCCCTACCTCCTTACATGCACCTGTACCCAAAATTGTGGATGGAAGGTATGTATAATTTTTTTTTACAGTACCATATACCATCTTTCTAAAAAGTTCAATAGTTTAAAGAGAGAGTTCAGGCAAAAATGAAATGGTGAGTCATTAATTACTCACCATCATGTTGTTCCAAACTCGAAAGGCCTTTGTTCATCTTTGGAATGCAAATTAAGATATTTTTAATGAAATCTAAGAGCTTTTTGACCTTGCATACACAGCAACTACTACGTTCAAGGCCTAGAAAGGTAGTAAGGAGATCATTAAAATAGTCCATGTGACATCATTAATTTTATGAAGCTAAAAGAATACTTTTCCTGTACAAAGAAAACAAAAATATTTTTCTTCTCTTCTGTGTCAGTCTTCGACATGCGCTCTTATAAAATGCATAAAAATAATGTGATGAAGTTCAAAAATTGTGACAAATGTTTTTGTACAGATCCCAAATACAAGGTGGCCAAATCTAGGCTGACGCAATACCAGTGTCAATCTGATTCCATCGCCTCAGAGGACAAACAAAACATGGAAGACTGCCTTCAAATCCACAGACTTCCGGCCAGATCCGAAAAAGAGACAAACTCACAAACTCCAGGGCCCAAGCACCGTGGAGGTGAACTTCATTTGGACTCTCCATCCATGCTAGAAATGACTGAAAACCTACCTCAGGAGGATCAGAGCAGCAAAGCTCAAAGACCCTCCAAGAGCTCCTTGCCTAAAGTGCATCGAGGTTCAGTGAATATCCCTAACTGCAAAGGGGAGAAGAGACAGAAAGCCCCCAAAGCCATCAACACAATAGGGGACTCCGCTGAAAGGTGCTCGTCAAACATCTCAGCGAGTTCTCCGAACCCACACGCGGAGCAGATGCTGAAGTGTGTTTATTTCATTTCTATACCGATTCGGCTCAAAAATTCATGTTTGCGAAAGTGTGATGGACCGTGGAAGATGGTTAATGAATTTCGAGGACGTTTACACTGTGATCTCCATCTGCTCCACAGGCTGGAACAAGAAATGAGGAAGCTGAAGGGAGAGCTGCAGGCGAGCAGACAGAGCGAGCAGGAGCTGCGCAGTCACATTTGTAATCTGACCAACAGTGAACACAGTCTGCGCCCTGAAGTCTCTCTGCTCAGACATGCAAATGAACTGCTGCAAAACAAGTGAGTCCTCTGATCTCTTCCTGTTGGTCTTGGCATGAGTGATCTGGGTTGATGTTAGGTCACGCCGCTTGACGTTTGCATTTATATATCGAACGTACAGGTGTTTCTTTTTAACTGTAGGATTTTTTGGATGTTATTAGAGCCCTATAATTTCCGCAATGCGGAAAACTCGGACTGAATCGCGGAATCCAGTCACAAAAACAGAATGTATTATTTAAACACGGAATGTCACGGAATTTGTCAAAGTTTGAAAGAATTAATCAAAAGTATTTCATCAAATTAAATCAAATCAAATAAAAAAAAATGTTCTGGTTTCCAGCTAAAATATCTAAAAATTCTTAAATAAATAAAAAAGTAAAAATTATTGTCTTGTTTTCAGACAAAATATGTTCAAATTAAGTGAGTTTTTGCTTGAAACAAGCTAAATTATCTGCCAATGGGGTAAGCAAAATAATCTAGTTTTCTGCTTGAAATAAGACTATTTTGCTTACCCCATTGGCAGATTATTTTGCTTGTTGTAAGCAAAAACTCAATTAATTTTGACTTCTTTTTTCTGAAAACAAGACAATAATTTTTTTCTTGTCTAGAAAATCCTTCTTGATTTAAGAATTTTTAGATATGTTGGCTGGAAACAGGACAAAACTTTTTTGCAGTGTATGTGTAAATATTAAGGCGCAAAAAGACTATTTACATATGAATCCTGGATGTTCCGCGTGTCTCTGTTTTTATGAATGGCACAGAAGCGCGGGTTTGTTTACTACACATACTGACGCATGCGTGGCGCTGTGATTTCAGCATCTGGCGCCTCAAGAAATGAGGACATATATACATGGACAAAATCTCCAGAACTGCTCTGAGAGTCATTTTATTCGCATTTGATTGTTCCATTTGAGTAAATTTTATTGTTAGCTTCTAGCCACAGCTGTCCAATCTAGCCACAACCAGCGTCAGTTACAGATATTCAGGGCAACCCGTCAAAATAAAAGTTCGGTTTAACTTAAAGATGACAGAAATATATTTTTAATATTTAGAATGTACGTAATACTGCTACTACCACTGTTGAAAATTAATTTTTAAAGAAATAATTACACAATATTTCTTTCATGTTTTTAATAGTTAATCCCCTTTACTTCCCAAAAATAAAAATGGTTTAATTTTCATTAATTAAAAGATATTAAAAGCCTTCTGTTAATATGAATACACAACACAGAACTTCTAAGTGAATAAAAAAATCACAAGGCTATTGTGTGAATAAAAAAAGTTTTTATGCACTCAAATAATTAGACATGCTTAAATCAGAATTTGGTAACAATAAAATGCAATGTTTCATAGGGTCCTGAATATGTCATTTTTGTTAAAGCTTTAATAAATTGATGTTAAATTGTATAAGCTTTATGATTTTAATTAATTAGACAAGCCTGTTTGGATTAATAAGATTTTATTTAACCATTAAAAAAGGAGTCCAGAAAAAAATTTAACGGAATTTGGGAAAAAATAAAATGGATTTCATAGGGCCCTATGTTATATATGATAACATTAACACTTTATTCATTTTTTATGCATTTTATGCATAGACTGTGTTGTTTGACCTTTTGTCTCAGACTTTTAAAGTTAAACTATGCAAATTTATCATAAAGTTTTTAAACACTGTCACACCATTTTCATCACAACCACCAAATGTTGTCCCATTAAAGGGCTAGTTTAGCCAAAAATAACAATTATGTCATTAATTACTCACCCCCATGTCATTCCAAAGCCGTAAGAGCTTTCACGTTCATCTTTGTAACACAAATCAAGATATTTGTAATGAAATCCGAGAGCTTTCTGTCCCTGCATAGACAGCAACACAACTTCCACGTTCAGGGCCTAGAAAGATAGTAAGGACATCATTAAAATAGTCCATGTTTCATCTCTTGAACAGTTTGTACATGAAAGTTCATGCTTTTCTTGCTGTTTTCTTACCAAATCTAACACTCTTCCTTTAAATTCTCTGGCGCTCTGCTGTGCAGGATTCAGTGTCTCACAAAATCCAGACAGAAGGACAAACAAAACTGCTCCTTGCTGGAAAAGAAAATCAGAATGGAAACAGAGGCTCGAGTTGCGGTAGAAAAACAACTCACAGAAGTTAGAGCCCAAAAATTTGATGAAGCAACGGTTTTACTTCGGAGCGCATCGCACAGGTAATTGTATTAATAAAGCAATAGTGCATTTTTTGCTTTCCACCACTGATGATGCTTAATCTGTGTCTTTAAGACCAGGTCTAAATGTTCTGTTTTTAAATTACGGTTATAATTGGCAGTAGAATTTTCATTGCAATGTATTTTTTTCCATCCACTATAGGCAAGAACACAGTGAAACTCAAATGTTGAGGAAAAAAGCTAAAGATCTAGACTCAGAGTACAAACAACTACAGCTGGAATATCAGGAGAAAGAAAATCGAATGATAGCTCTAGAGAATGAAGTGGAGGTAAAGGACGCGGTTCGTAGATTTGTTCAGTTACACACTGCATTGAATAGTTGTGCTGTGCTGGATGTTTGTGGTTCAAATTTTTTATGTTCTTCATGTTATGACACATATGGATCCGGTAGCTTGCTGTCTGTGGTGTTCAGCCTGTGGCCCTTTTTTTTTTTTTTGGTTGGTGTGGGTGAAAGTTTCTGTGCCGAATGCTGATTCAGTTTTTTTTGTTGTTGTTGTTGTCATTATTTCTTGTTCCTCGCCCAGTTTAAATGCTGTTATTGCCATCTGCCATACAAACCATGCCAAAACAGAAACCACATCTTTCAGGAACTATTGTGCAACCTGAGAAATTTTGTATCATGATGAATTTAATCAGTCAAGCTTTTGAACATTTTTCTCTTGCATTGGAAAGCATTTCCAGTTTTTTTTTTGTTTTTTTTTTTGGAATTGGCAGATTAATATTGCAAGTATGACTGAGGGGAATTTAATTCTGCTGGACTAAATTTGTGCATAGAGGGTTTGCACTTATGCCACGATTTGTCAGTCATCCGGATGTGCATCCATATTTCAGATACTCTGATGTAAATGACAGCATGGATTGCACAGTTAATGTACTACTGAATAACGTTGTTCTGATAATTTATGCTGTCTAGACCACAGGAAAAAAACATGTGGAAGCTCCTAAATCTTATGGAGAAGGACTTAGTAAGCAAGAGAGGGTGCAATATTTTGACAAACCAAAGTTTAATTAAGATATTAGCCTAATATTTCACCTACCTGACCGGAAATGATAAGAACAAATAGGGCTGTGTGATATATATCATCTGCGATAATATTGTAATTGTTGTTTCAACAATGTGGAATTTGACATTATCGAGTATAATGCGAAAAACAAACAAAACACACCTACAGAGTGCACACATAATGTGATGAAATCTAGTAAGTACACATTTAGAGTGCATTCTTTCCTTGCGTGATTCAGTCTATTAAAATGCACTTAGAATAATCACAGAATTCACAAAATAGGGGCAGAAAATGTATATATTTATATCATTTCAAATAGTTAAACAACATCACACGAAGAGTGATGTTTTTTCCTTCAAAAATCAGCATGACTACAAATGTGATATTGATTTTATACAACAGTTCAATAAACAAGAAGTTAATAATAAAAGACTTACGTTTTAGACCATATTTCCTGTTTTTGCTTAATTTCGCCAACAAAAATCATTTCAAACACAGCCACAGCACTGTTTTGCCAACCACAAATGCATTTTTTTGCACTCTTCTCCTTGATTTGTTAGAACTTTTGGGAGTCTATAGTACTCCAAATGTTTTTCCCGGTCTGACCGATTAGTACAGCACAAAACATAACAATAATTGACCATTGTCAGAAGCAGTAATCAGCAAAACATGCAAGTTTCGTTCAGTTCAGTGGCACTGTTTACCTTCAGTGCCGCCAATATGGCTGACTGATGACGTGTCGTGAAAAAACTCTATACCACATTTAAAAAATAGTAGATTCTCTGTAGCTTTTAATAGCTGGCAATCAAAAATGTATACTTTACAACAGTATATTCTGCTATGATGACTCCTTATGATGTAAAAAAAAAAACATTAAAACAACTGCACACACGTTTTTTCCTGGGGCTATATGGTGTAATTACGACAGTCAATTCCTCTCACTTAACTGTAGGGGTCTCCAAAGTTGCAAAAATACACAAAACTACATTCAGTTTGCTTCAAGTGGTAACTGAGAGATTTGCAAAAATAATAAATGATAAATCAATGAGTACTAGGCCTATATAGCTGGTGAAAAATACCTGAGAACAAACTGCATTCACATGCTATCTCATAATACCACTGGAGCTGAAGCACTGACAGATTCGACAATAATTGGCAGAAAACACTCTACAGAAAAGAGTATGTTCATAGAATCTGTACACTAACCATTAATTCATCAAATTAAGAACATGGTCTGAAAGTAAAGCAACTAATTTAATATCACAAAAAAGAAACGCTTCAGATTTAAAAGGACAGTTCACCCAAAACTTAAAATCTGTCATCATTTATTACCCCTCTAGTTGTTTTAAAACTATGTGACTTTCTTTTTTCTGTCGAACCAAAGAAAATGGTTTTAAGAATGTTTGTGACCAAACAGTTTGATTTTCATAGACTTGACTGGACAAAAATTATAATGGAAGTCAATAGGAACTGAAACTGTTTGCTCACAAACATTCAGCAGAAGAAAGTCAGTCATGCAGGTTTGAGGCTGAGTAAATAATGACTATCCTTTTAAACAAGATTGAAAGCCCAGTTATTTGGAACTAGACAAATGGGATTCAAATGTTCACCTGAATCATTCATAATCACTCAAATCTTTCATATCACCATTATTTTGAACTGTTCTGCTTTGTACCTGTCTCATATGTGTAACATTTTCCTGTTCCTTCCCAGAACCTCCAGAGGAACAGATGCACGGAGCAGGAAGCAGATGTTTTGCTCTCAGCTCTCTCCTCCTTGCAGGACAAGGCCCAGCATTTAGAGTACAACCTGAGTGCAGAAACCCGTCTCAAACTAGATCTCTTCTCTGCGCTCGGAGACGCACGGAGACAACTGGAGATAGCTCAAGGTTCAACTCATTTTAAATCATGCCAGTTATTTATCCAACATTCACATTGCAACAAATTTTTTTTTGTAGGAATGTTCCATGTAGTGGTAAAACAAAATAAAGGTTACATTAGCATTGATGGTTCCATGAAGAACCTTGAACATCAATGGAAATATCTATTGAACAAAAGATTCTTTACTGTGGAAAAAAGATATTTACACAATATTTTTCCACGAGGATCCTTGAACATCAATGGAACCTTCCATTAAACAAAAGGTTCTTTATATTCTTAAAAATTGATGGTTCCATGAAGAACCTTGAACATAAATGTAAACTTATATTAAACAAAAGGTTCTTTACTGTGAAAAAAAGATATTTACACAATATTTTTCCACGAGGATCCTTGAACATCAATGGAACCTTCCATTAAACAAAAGGTTCTTTATATTCTTAAAAATTGATGGTTCCATGAAGAACCTTGAACATAAATGTAAACTTATATTAAACAAAAGGTTCTTTACTGTGGAAAAAAAGATATTTACACAATATTTTTCCACGAGGATCCTTGAACATCAATGGAACCTTCCATTAAACAAAAGGTTCTTTATATTCTTAAAAATTGATGGTTCCAAGAAGAACATTGAACATCAATGGAACCTTCCATTAAACAAAATGTTCTTTACTGTGAAGAAAGTTCTTTACATTCTTAAAAATTGATGGTTCCATGAGGATCCTTGAACATCAATGGAAACTTCCATTAAACAAAAGGTTCTTTACATTCTTAAAAACTGATGGTTCCAAGAAGAACCTTGAACATCAATGGAAACTTCCATTAATCAAAATGTTCTTTACTGTGGAAAATGGTTCTTCACATTCTTTAAACGTCTCATGAAGAACCTTGAACATGCATGGAGCCTTACAAAGTTCTTTAGATGATTAAAATGTTCTTTACAGAAAAAGAAAAAAAAGTTGTTTTAAGAACTGTTTACTCAAAAATTCCAAGAGCCAAGATGGGTTTTTCTTTGCCATTGCTACGAATTTTAGGGGGGCCCTTTTGAACCTTTATTTTTAAGAGTGTAGCATTTGAATTATTGATTTAATGTTTTTCATATTCATATATTTATTTGGACCAACATTTATAGAAGTTAAATAATTTATGTATACGTATAAATTAATGTGTAAATAATATAAATCGATATAAAGTCATTCTCATCAGTACTGGCCACAATATTAATATCTGTTTTAATTTGTGAATGTCTTTCTTTACAGTTAAAATTATGAAACAAGATCATGAGGTCAAAGAAATGAAGCAGAAACTCGCTGAAGCGATGGCTGTGGCTCCAGGTATGTCATACATGGCCCCCAGGTCCCCCATGCCTCAGTACCTCAAGTTCTTCAACTCCGAGCGCTACATGCTGAATCCCAGAGCGCTCATGTACCAGTGTCTTAAGAAATAAGACCAGCGAGGACAAATCGGACGGGACGGCTTTTGAAGGATTGTTTTGACTCAACATTCCAAACACGGGGGCATCTCTGCTTGAAGGTTTGCCCGAAAACTTTGCCTTTTGACAATGCCAACAGCCTCTGGTGAGTCTACGGCTGTGTTTACTGATTTCAGCAGAGACACTGAGGTCGCTTATAGGCGACCTTGCTTTGAGATTCATTTCAGATGAAATCAAAGTTGACTGTAAATACATTGTTGACCAGCGGATGACCATCGAATGCTGAGCAAACCGCTGCAAGCTGCGTAAACGGCAAGATATCAGTATAGTGTGAACTTGATGAGGAGCACAGTTCATCATGAGGACAGGATATCCTGTGTTGGGTTTCAAATGAAGAGGCTCTTCTTCAGCCATGACAATAACAGGCCAATGCCTCACTTGGTCATTCTGTGCCTCATTATTTATGTGAATTCAATTTATATAATAAGCCAATATCAAACGTAAGTCAGTATGTGAATATTCGAGTGCTTTGTACCGTTTTGTATTCTTTTTACATTACACACGTTATAACAGAAGTGAACAACACCCAAAAAAAAAAAGGTTTGTAGGTTTTCATGTTTCTGAAATTGTTGCCTTTTTTATGTATCAATGGGATGTTTTTTATGAGAAGTTTATTTTTCTGGCTTGACATACTTTTTCCTTCTTTTTTTTTCCTAAACCAAAATGAAATAATGGTTTAATTTTGTAATTCTACTTGTTGGTCTGCATGCCAATTTATGTAAGATGATTGTTTTGAAAAAGAAAAAAAAAGATTTTGATGTCTAATTGTGCATTTGTGCAAGGGCTGTTTTCTTCCAATAATTCTGGAAGCAGTAATAAAGTCATTTTCAATGATAATTTTGTATTCTTTTCCACATACATTTTATGACACTAGCGTTGGGCGATATTCTCCGCAGTCATGTTGGCGGCACTGAACTGAATGGAACTTGCAAATTTAGCTGATTATTGCTGCTGAGAAATGGTCATGTTTTGGGCTGTACTAATCGGTCGGACCGGAAAAAAAAACATTTACTATACTATAGACTGCCAAAAGTTGACAAATCAAGGAGATAAAGGCGGCATATGTGGTTGGCCAAACTGAACCGGGATTTCCAGGGCAATAATCTTGACAACTTTCTTGTTTGTTCTTATCATTTCCGGTCAGGTAGGTGAAATATTAGGCTAATTTCTTAATTAATACTGCTCATATGTATCTTTACCACCTATTAACTTTAGTTGTGCCCTTTCCTGGTTACTAAGTCCTTCACTGTATGATGTAGTAGCTTCAACACGTTTTTTCTGTGGGTTAGACAGCATAAACCGTGCAATCCATGCTCTTGTTTACATCCGAGTATCTCCAATATGGCTCCAGGGTATGGCTAAAAGAAGCTTAATGTAGTCAAGTAGCATTATGGATGCCATAAAATATGTTTAATATGACTGAATTTGTATTTAACATGATAATTCATTAAAAACATTAGTAAGGTACTAATTAAAATGCTTAAATTTCTTCAATTGTTCAAAGTGCAGATACAGAAAACGAGCAAAGAATATTTACCAAAGAACATCATCACTTCCGTCTAGCGCGAGTTTATGAAGTTAAAAAACACTCCCGTTATAATCAGCGAAGCTGAAGCTGTCTCCACTGTATGAATAAATCTTTTATACTTACATCGCACGTCCATCTGCACTTTGTTTATGATGAGAGAATTCGCCAGAGACAGCAGAATTCAGTCAGCGAGCGCGTTACTGAACAACAAACAGTGTTTCAGCGATGACTATCTGAACTCCTCTGATTGGCCAAAGCTTTTATAAACTCAACGGAATTGTGTGTGATTGGTTATAACGCGCAACACGGTAAACACGTATAAATAATTGTGATGGAACAAATAATCCCTAATATTAATTATCTGATAATAATCTGACACATAACTTAAAGGCAGCGTTCACCCAAAAATTAAAGTTCTGTCATTCACACACCCCCATTTTTTTTTACCAAACCTATATGAAGTAATGAAAGGGGTTTAGTGTCGTTCTGGACCCCACTAGCTTTATTGTATGGACAAGAACAGTTTAAACTTTCTTCAAAAACTGACAAATAAATATTATATAGTATATGTTTTCCACAGAGGGAAAAAAAAAGAATTCAGTCAGCGAGCGCCTTGTGTTTCAGCGATGAACTCCTCTGACTGGCCAATGCATTCATAAACTCAACGGAATTGTGTGTGATTGGTTACAACGCGCAACACGGTAAAACACATATAAACAAATATGATGGAACAAATACGCCATAATATTAATAGATAAAAATACTAACCTGATAATTAATAATACTAATCGTTTTGATATTGTCAAAAGGCATCAGCTACAGGAAATATATCTTTGACTATCGTCCATACACTATATTGTCTATCTGACACAAGACTTAAAGGCAGCCTTCACCCAAAAATTAAAAGTTCTGTCATTTACACACCCCCATTTTTTATATGAAGTGATGAAAGGGGTTTAGTGTCGTTTTGGACCTCACTAATTTTATTGCATGGACAAAATGAGTTAAAACATTCTTCAAAAAACAAATAAATAAATATTATATAGTATATGTTTTACACAGAGAAAAATAAGCCATATGGGGTTAGAATGACATAAGGGTGAAGAAATAATGACATAATTTAGCTTTCTGGGAGAACTATTTCTTTTAATATTGGTACTGAGGAGGTGAAATGAAACAGACAAAGAATGGAAGTACTCCGTATCTCATCTTTATATCAATAAATGGTGCAAATTCGAAAAGATAGAGGGTTAACAGAGTAAAAGCAGTTATGAGTTTCTCAATGTTTTGCATGAGACAAACAAAACACTTCAAAATGATTCTGGGCAATTGTTTCCTCCCATTAAACGGACCAAACTGAGAGAGGGATTGATACGAAGCCTGTTGTTTCTTTCAAAACAAGCACAGAATGAATCATTCATTTAAAATTGTTCTAATTTACCACTGCTGGTCTGCATTAACAAAAAACTAAATGTGTTTTTTAATATTTCAGGCATTATTTCCACTCTACTGTCCAATTTCTGAAGCAAATCGAACCATTTTTATAGCAGTTATTATCAATGAGAAGAAAACTAGAATTTTTCAGTTGTTAAACATTTCATGCATAATTTCAAATTAGATGATTTTGATGTACTAGCGAGGTGAATATCAAATTTATTGCCATCAACATTAAACAAATCAGTGCAAACCGCTAATTTGGACTAAAATGATGCTGGCCGACAAATGCACCACCAGAAGCCTAGGAGTTTTTATATACTGCAAATATGCCAAAAATTGTTACAGTATACAAGCATGCAGACCAGTTGAGAAAGAAAACAACAATACAGCTGCACAATGACAAAAGGAATAATACAATGTGTTTGTCAGTCTATGGGTTTTCTGAACATAGATTGATTGTGTCTGTCGAAGGCACATTTTAACACGTCCGGTGCACTGGAGATCATTTCTTTATACTGAAACTCATAACTGTGTCACATACAGGGAAAACAGACAAGTGCCCTTCTCTTAGAAACCATCAAAATGAAAACTTACAGCATACATTCACAGGTAATAAAGAAAAAGAAAAAAAAACAGCCGCCACGATGATGAAAGAGAAACACGCTTCCAGACCATACGCATATAGATAAATAATCCGTTCGCTGTTTGTGTTTAACATTACGAGAACCCCTTTCCTTTCACAGTCGTCGTAGATCTTGCATTGCAGACCAAAAGTTACCACAATTAATGTGTGCCTTAAAAAGTACAAAGACAATGTTATTTGGTAATTTCAAAATAACACAGTAACGCATTCCTCTTACAATAAAAAAAAAAGAATAAATGAATGATTGAAAGAGTGAATAAAAGATGATGAAATACGCATGTGATGTGCCTAAAAAGACAACAAAAAGAGTAACCCATCCCACACATACCGTAAGCAAAAACGCTCCAAAATACAGCTCGTAATACTGATTTAAATAATAACAGAGTCATTTTTTTCTTCTTTTAAAACAGAGAAGCAGACTGCTACACTGACAGAATAAATGTACACGGGAACCATCAGCCAACACTCTTCCACCACCGAAAGCGGTGTGAAGAACAGCGCAGGGGTGGTTTTCTTTCTCAGGCTCAGTTTGAGGCGTTCCGATCCCTCCCTGCACAATCCTCTGAGTGATGAAGCGCTACAGTCCCGTCCCGTCCCGTGCATGAAGATAAAGGATGGTGGAGAGGAGCTGGCAGGTTCAACCCTTTGCTATGAGGACACGGTTACAGGATTCAGAGAGCCGTTACGGCTGTAGAATCTAGAGAATGCCTCCTCCAGCACAGTAGTGAGACGTGGCTGATCCCCCTGGACAGAGACAGAAAAAACATATATTACAAAAATACAAGGAACTGAAGGAAACAAAACAAAAGCGAAAAAAGAGAATTTTTCAAATTTAAATTAAATATAAATTAAATAAATATGTTTCCCCACATTCTCGGTGGTGGAAAAGGCCAATATTCACTGGGGGGACTCTCGGTTGGTGACCTTTCAGATGCATTTAATTATAAAACCCTTTATAATCTTATTTCAGATTTTTTGAAAACCTTCTTGTATATTAAGGCCAGTGTTGGGGAAAGTTACTTTTAAAAGTAATGCATTACAATATCGCGTTACTCCCTAAAAAAGTAACTAATTACGTTACCTAGTTACTTTTTATGGAAAGTAGTGCGTTACTTTACTTTTGCGTTACTTTTTAAATCTGGACAGGGCTTGCTTGTTTGTTTTTAATATAAAAATGTCAGATTCTTAGCAAATGTAAAAGCCCTTTCACACCACAATGAAATGAAGTGAATAAACCTAAGGCTAAAGGAAAATTAAATTCACGTCTGTACAGTAGAACTGTAGGAGAAGAAAGTTCAACACTCTTCGGCAATGAGAAAAAAAAAAGCACGTTAGTTCATCTAAAGTAAGTTTTGCTTATTGGTACGCTACAAAAAATGTTTTCTTACTTCAATTTTTTGTCTTGTTTCCAGCCAAAATATCTAAAAATTATTAAATCAAGAAAGATTTTCTAGACAAGTAAAAATTGTTGTCTTGTTTTTTTTCTGAAAACAAGTCCAAATTAAGTGTGTTTTTGCTTAAAACAAACTAAATAATCTCCCAATGGGGTAAGCAAAATAATCTTGTTTTCTGTTTGAAATAAGATTTTTTTTAGCAGATTATTTAGCTTGTTCTAAGCAAAAACTTAACTTTGACTTTTTTTCTGAAAACAAGAAAATAATTATTTACTTGTCCAGAAAATCCTTCTTGATTTAAGAATTTTTAGATATATTTGCTGGAAACGAGATTAAAAAAATCTAAGTAATAAAAGTATTTTTGCAGTGTACAGTAGAACTGGATCAACAAAGATCAGCCACAAATAAAATTGGATTAAATATTTTGGATTAAATATTTAAAGCAAACAAAAAGTAACTGGCGTTACTTGTTTGAAAAAGTAACTCTGATATTTTCTTGGAAATGAAAAAGTAATGTGTTACTTTACTAGTTACTTGAAAAAAAGTTATATTATTACGTAACTTGCGTTACCTGTAATGCATTACCCCCAACACTGATTAAGACAGGCACCTGCAATTCTGGCCAAATTAAAGATAAGTTGTAAGATAAGACCTCAAAACACTTCTCTTTTACTGGTCCAGTCTTGCATGATTTGTAGATTATATTTAATAGTTTACACTTTGCAAAAACATTTGCACCTAGTTTTTTTTAAAGGTAACATTACATTCTTAAGGACTCTATGCTTACATTTCTTTCCATGAGCACTAGTGAAGCACTAGAGAACTTCCTATTATAAAGGTGATAGTTTTTTTTTTTTTTTTTTTTTTTTTTTAACCTCTGTAATGCCATTTTTCCACTTTCTTTATTAAATGCATGTCATCTTTTGTGCCAAAAAAAAATTGATTTATAAACTTTTATCAAAATGAATTAAACTATAAATTCAATTAAAACAATAAGATACAACCTAGCTGAATAAGTTACCAATCAAACGAAATCAGTATCAACAATTCATCTTTTCATGGCACAGAAGAGCTCAAATGTGACATTATGGAATATTTACAGAATTTTTGACATGACTCAGAGGTGGAATTAATGCATTTCATAATAACAATGTTATGGGATTGTTTTAAATATAAAGTTTTGAATATAGAAATGTTAATAATTTAAATGACTCTTATGTTTATACGTTTAAAAAAAAAAAAAAAACTAAACCACCTGTAGGTGGCAGTAAGTCAAAGTCTGTGACTGAATAATTCATTAAGTCAATTCGTTCAAAAGCAGAGTTTCAGAAACTGTCAAAAACTGCAGTCTACTTTCACGATCTGTGCTGTGAGGAGCAGGACGCCCATCGACAGAGAAGCATTTCTATTGGCTGCAGTTTATTATGGCAAAAGATGGCACTGCGCAGCGAACCAAACACAATTATCCAATTTTTAGCTTTTATTTCACTGTATGCAGAAAAGGGATCACTTTCATAGTCTTTTGAATGGGTAAATATAGAAATCACTTTAATTTTCAAAAAAGTGAAACGCTGTCCCTCCTCGAAATTTACTCCCCAGACTTATATTGACCATATCGAGTAAAAATGCCTATGCCTATATATTTTAGCGCGATTCAATATGATATAGTTTATCGGCACAGCCCTAAGACAAAGCACATCTGAAATCTCAGGTTGATCAAATGGAAGTGGAAATAATTATTAGGCACGTTTTACCAATTCCAAACCACATCAATCTTAATAACTACTATTAATTTTGTATTTAATTAAGTTATATGCAATTGCCCATGCAGGCTGGAAGTGAAAAACTCTACTAGTGATACTTGCCTTCAGTCATAAAAAAAAGATGGCATTAAACAAATATTAAAAATAAACATTCTTTATGTTGTTTCTACATTAATTTAAAGCATGAATGTAAAATTATTGCAATATAAAAGTATAATTAAAAACTTTAATGCCACGTAGGACTAATCTCGATTAATTTCAGGAAAAAACGTGCGATTAATTAGTTACTTTTTTTTAATCGATTGGCACCACTAGTAAAAAGTGAAATTAACTATTGTGCAGGATCAGGTATTAAAGGCAGAGAGAGATGAAGAGGGAAAAAATCTGGAGTTACACAGATGGTACAGCAGCATTCCTTACAAAAGTGCCAAATCAGACAGATGACAACACCAATGACATAAACTGAGAGAATTCTTAGCTTATAGTCAAGAAAGAGCATTGACTGCTCATTGAGACCAGGGGGAAAACCACTTTAAATGAAGAGAACTGGCTGTGAACAGCAGCAAATAGTTTTAATGGCACTACCTAACAAAAAGCCATGGTAGTACTGATGGAAAAGCTGCCGTATGCTAATTTGCACTAGCGTTATAGTGCCAAGCTCTATTGTGGTATTCTCTGTGAGAGGTCTGGCCCTGGTTTGTGCATTAACAGAGAAAGTTTTCATGTCTGTTTTTTTGGGTACGTCTGATCCACGGACTCTACTTTGCTGTTCTTCTGATTAGCTCACACTTTTTGTCTCCTTTCTTGCTCTTCCAGGAATCAGCCACAGCTGATCCAAACATTTCCTCAAGCAAATGAATTATTGATTGGAAAGATTTTATGATGAATGCTGGCACTAACTAGCGCTTCGTAAGTTTGAACCTGGTGACAAATGCTTTTTTAAAGAGTCATTAATGGAACATTACTGCTAAACGCAGTCATCATGCCAACAATGAAACTGGGGAAAAATGGCTTGAAAGTTGACATATCTATTCTCACACTCCATTATCTTTAAGTCTTTCCTGTGATAGATATACTCAGATTCAGTCAAAGAGACATTGATGACACATTTAAAGGGATAGTTCAGCCAAAAATGAAAATTCTGTCATTAATTACCCTCACGTCGTTCCAAACCCTGAACAAAGACCTTCATTCATCTTCAGAACACAAAGTAAGATATTTTTGATGAAATCCGAGAGCAAGGACATCATTAAAATAGTCCATGTGACATCAGTGGCTCAAAGTTAGGTTATGAAGCTACGAGAATACCTTCTGTGCTCAAAGAAAACCAAAACAACAACTTTATTCAACAACTTCTTCATGTGTTGGGGTATGCTTGTGAACGCATGGACACGGAAGAGAAGAAATTGTTGAATAAAATCATTATTTTTGTTTCTTGTAGCTTCATAACACTACAGTTGAACCACTGATGTCACATGGACTATTTTATCGATGTCCTTACTACCTTTCCGGGCTTTGAACGAGTTGCATTGCTACAGAGGGTTCATCAAAAAATGAGGAGTTCAGATGCAAAAGCCTCTAAATCCATCTGACGTCTTTCTTCAAAAAATGCATTTTTATCAGGCTCCAATGTAGAGGTTTCTATGTAAGTACTGGTGCTTCTGATTGGGCTGAGGCTGAGATTTTAGCGAGTTTGAAGTAAAAATATTTGATGGATGTATAATACGTGTCTAGAACATTCTATCATTATCTCATTTTTGACCGAGATGGCTTTTAGAGGGTTTTACATCTGAACTCTTCAAATATCTTGTGTGTTCTGAAGATGAAGGAAGGTCTTACAGGTTTGGAACAACAAAGGTGAGCAATTAATGACAAAATTATTTTTTGGTTGAACTAGCCCTTTAATTTACACTACCGTTCAAAAGTTTTTTTTTTGTTTTTTTTTAAGTTTCTGAAAAAAATGTCACAAATGTTGAAATCAGCACTTTAATATTATTGTGGTGATATGAAAGAAATGCATTTTATTTTTAATGAATAGAAAGAAAGGAACTGACTTCATTTGAAATTTGTCTTTACATGTTTTTGAAAAGAAATTACCTTTTGTTAAGTTACAGTAGTGTATATTAAATCTTACCTCACTAATGAAGCCAAGCTGCACCAGTTCCACAGCCAACTCCTGTACATTCTCATCTAACACAGAGAGAACACCATTGTTAAATTTCAGCAATACTCCATTGTCACAATAAGTAGTCAACATGCTGCTGGTGGAAAAGTGCCGTGTGTTAACACGGTTCACTTTGCAACAGTCACATTTATAATCTGAATCTGATGAACTTTAGTATCTGCACAACTCAAGTTTTTGTAACACAATTATTTCTTAATTCACCAATAAGAACAGAAACCAGAACATTAAACCAGTTTGAGAAATTTTAGGATTCATCTTCATATAGTGGATTTCAGTGGGGTCCAAATTGCAGTGTCAATGCAGCTTCAAAGGGCTCTACATGATCCCAGCTGAGGATTAAGGCTCTTATGTAGCGTAACAATTTTTTTTCAATTTCTTGAAAAAAAATAAAAATCTATATACTTTAACCACATGCTCTCATCTTGCATTAGCTCTGCGATGCATGTCTTCACACATTGTGTAATCGCATTGGAAAATTCACGTGTTAGTTCTTCATCTGTGTACTTTGTTTAAAAGTTTGTTTGTTTGCATCTCTTTTTCTCCTCCAACTTCAAAATCACCCATCATTTTTGTTTTTCCTTTTTAGTAAAGGGTGTCTGACTTTCTTTGCAAAAAAATGTAACTAATAGTTATCACTTTACTTACCCAGTTGATTGATTACATTGATAATTGCAAACATTAAGTTTTCTAAAATGTTAGGTTTATATATGCAAATATATAATTGGCATTGTTTATTGAAATACGCACTAATTTGCATACATTTCTAATACAAAAATCTAAATTCTTGTTTAATTTTTTTTTTCTTTTTTTGGCATATTAGAGTCAAATGTTTTTACAGAGGGAATTTTGGGTATGTCATTTTGTCACTCCAGAATTCAGAAAATACTTACAACTATTTTGGGGAGAATAAAATGTTGTATATAATCAAGCTAATTATATATGAACAAATCCCTCTGTAAAAACCTTCAGGATATAGACAGGAATAAAAATGTAAAGTTTGGTGTGTGTAAGTGCTACTGAAGTGGAGATTTATGGCTCAGTGTAAGAGAAACAACTCATTCTGAGCAAACTGCCTTTAAAAATATGTATTGTAAATGAAATCTATTGACACAAATAGATAAAGTGCTATAAAAGAAACACTTAACAGTATCTTTTAGATGTTTTCCTTCCACTAGTGAAAACACACTTTATGAAAAACCAAAAAGCCCAAAATCTCAAACTGTTTTTGTCTGCAGTGTCTTGCCTTAATGCATGAGGTTGAGCTAGTACAAAATTAGCATTTGTGGTTGAAAAGTATATACATTTGAATTTTTCTTACAAAATGACAGAATGCTTCACTAGATAAAACCCTTATTCCTCAGATGGGATCGTGTAGAGCACTTTGAAGCTTCATTACAACTGCAATTTGGACGTTCAATGCATTGGAAGTCCACTATATGGAGAAAAAATCCTGGAATGTTTTCCTCAAAAACCTTAATTTCTTTCCAACTGAACAAAGACAGACATGAACATCTTGGATGACATTGGGGTGAGTAAGTTATCAGGAAATTCTCATACTGGAAGTGAATTACTCTTTTAAGAAAAATCTGTGTTGAATTAAACCAGATGTGTATTCATGTAGCTAGCTATAATCATTAACACT
The DNA here is from genome assembly GCA_033026305.1 of Cirrhinus molitorella. NCBI lineage: Eukaryota > Metazoa > Chordata > Actinopteri > Cypriniformes > Cyprinidae > Cirrhinus > Cirrhinus molitorella. The sequence continues at coordinate 35,348,322 of CM065133.1, forward strand.
TTACCCAACTAGCAAGCTTCTTGATTCTGTGCACCTTGACTTGAAAGACAAAACCGACTGCGCTGACGCCCGTTATAGCTGCGTCTCTTGCAGCTGAGAATGCGAGGCATACTTGTGCTTCATTCTGACACATTTCAGAACACAACGGCATGTGAAATCAAGCTGTGTAGCTGGAAGAGTTTACATGCTTGTGTTGTGTGTTTGGGGCCTGATAAAGTACTCACTTGGTGCCAAATCACAACTCAAGTGTCGGTTCAGTTTATCTTCCAGTTTTAGCAGTAAGGTCAGCTATAAAAAGAGCAGAGAAGAGTTATAAACGCAGAATTATCATCTAACTTCAACGTCATTACAGCAATAATCAGGCAAAAGTCTTACATGATGTTTTGCTCCTTCCTCCACAGGCTCAATGTTGCACTGCATTTGTACGACCTTAAAGGAGAGAGAATATCTTTAACACAAACATATGATGCTAAACAGGGCTGCAACAATTGACCAATTTCACACTTCCGGGTTTTTGTCTTCCGGCGTGGCTGCATGCAGGGTAAAAGTATTTCCGGTAACAGTGATTGCCGAGTCTAAGGAGCACCCGCTCGGGCATCGATGTCTTTGCAAGAATTAAATCTCATGTAAATGTTTAAACTGTCTTGGTCATTTATTGGTGAGACTACAAAGTTTTATTTCAGAACTAAATTTCATTAATTAGAAGTGACGACGCGTATATTCGGTTATATCATTGTCCGTGTCTATTTGGTGCAGCCGTGCATTGTCACACTCCATGTAAAAAACTGTTTTTGGCGATATGCTGGAGAAATCGACTGACAGCTCTGATCCTCCGATTTGCGAAAGAGGACCACTCGATCCCTGGATGCGTTTTTGCATTTCTTTCTGGATATATGGATCATAAACAGCACTTCTGTCATCTCGCAATGATAGTTCACTCACATTTTCTCCGCTCGTTATCATCTTCCCTTACGAAAATTAACCACGGTTTTATTATAGTAAAAGCAGGTTTGTTTTATTACTATTTGCATAACCACACAAATCAGATTTCGTAACAAAACCATGGAATAACTGCAATAACTGCCGTTTTGGTTTGATTCGTAGTTAATTTTAGTAAGGGCTAAGGTCTGTAATATGCACAGCATTAACAAACCTATTAGTACTTTGTTGTATATTTAGTTAATAAATATATTAACTCTAATTCAACTGATGTAGCTATACAATGAGGTCTTATTTTAGTCTCTCAGATATAGGTATAATGTGCGATTAATACATTGTCAACAGTTTCAGCGTTTCATTAGGTTGAGATAATCTACATATTGTTGTGACTTTTTTAAAGTTACTCATGCGTTTTTAAAATACAGGCAATAGCATGTATTCGCGCAACATTATATCCCACATTAAAGCATATTATAACTCATTCTGACACTGAATTTATATATTTGTTCCTATGTGTAACGGTGCATACGTACTTAGAATTTCGTTTTTACATAAATTAGGCATATAAATAAATGCTTGTCATATATTAAAACGAGCAAGGGAATTGTTGAATGAGTCTATATATAGGACAGCTGGTCAAATAAAACTACCCGCCGGTAAATTCTAGAACGATCTGAGCGGCCGTATAAGCTACAAATAAATTTCTTTGTAGATTATATAACAACAACTTGGAAAACAGACAAAATAGAAAGGGTAAGAGACGAAATTTGAGACAAGAGCATACAACATAATGTCCACAGACCGCTAGCGGAACTATATTTACTCTGCGTCACGTGATTTCCGATTCTTGTGAAAAAGGCCAATTAGTCGACACTATCAATAATGTTGACAAAAGATTGTTGAGTAGTCGTTTGATCTCATATGACGTAATGTAAGAGCATGCAATAATGCGGTTTGACCAGTGTGGCGCTGTAGCGCAAGACAGCCCTCATGGATGCAATTCAAGAGAAGACGACACACAGCGCTTCAAAGCAAACGCAGCTGAATCTAAGCTGAATATGTAAATATATATTTTCCTCACAGTAACAAAATAAACAAAAACTGACAGCAGTGTGAAAACAGCTGTGGAACAGATGTGGATGTTTGCACGAGCTCTGCAGTTCAGTAACGTTAACTTACTCCAGTAATGTCCCCTCACATGATGTTTATTTACATAAATGCAATAGATTGCCAAACATGAAAAACCTGTCTCTTTCAGTTAGAATTACAACTTGACTTCCTGTTATAAAGCAGCTCTTCAGTGTGGAGCTGACTAATGAGAAAATATTTTTATTAGTGGGAAACAAATAATTTAATTGAAGTGATTCAAGCGAGTTTTGTTTACAGAGATCAAAACTTGATCTACCTCAGGACTATTTGGGTTATTATAACCCTAAAAGGTATTTTAAGACATTATGTTTCGAATAAAATAGTTTATCCAAAAAACAGAGCACCTATTTGTATAACGAACTGGTAACACTACAATAAGGTATCATGTGTTAACATTAGCTAATGTATTAATTAAAATGAATGAACAATACATTTATAACATTTATGTATTAGTCTTCATTAAGGCTGGTTAATAAAATACAGCTGTTCGTTGTTTGGTCATGTTAGCTCACAGTGCATTTACCAGATGTTAAAAAAAACACAACTTGTGATTTTTATAAATGCATTAGTAAAGGTTGGAATTAACATCAACTAAGATGAATAGATGCTGTACAAGTTGTTCATTCTTAGTTCATATTGACTAATGTTAAGTCAGTGGTTCTCAAAGTGTGGGGGGCGCACGAGTATTGCAGGGGGGGCGCGGTCCATCAGCAGAAAAATGAAAAAATAAAAAAAAGTCGGGCATAACTTAGAATGGGAGACAGATCGGTATGTGAAAGCCATAAATGAAGTCGCACAGACCCAGGCAGGTGCTAGTCATTCAAAAGCTACATGCAGAAAATATGAGGAGACGTATCTTCAACACAGCTTCTCTGCGTCTACACCGGAAGCTACAGTTTGAGTCGCAACAGCTCCACACGGGACGCAACAAAACTACCGTTGCAAACATGCTGTCTATACTGAATGTGGAGCGCGATAAATCCCCGACATTAATCTAATGCCTTTTTTTGTTTATGATGTACTGACACAAAGTTAAAATGATTTGCAACGTTCGCTTTGTTGAGTCCAGTGAAGAGCTGTTGCGCTGTGACGCGACGCGTCAACTGTAGTGTCCGGTTTAGACACGGTGACTTAAGTTTATAACGGGTACTGATTAAAATAGGTTCTACTGTATTTTGCCGCTTGCGTCTGGTGTAGAAACGGTGTTAATTGCGTAGGTGAGGAGGAAAGGCCTGTATGTGTGTGTGTGTGTGTGTGTGTGTGTGTGCCCTATGCCTTGGGGACAGCATAAAACAGCAAAAATAAAAATAATACAGTTATTCTCTCAGTGCTATTTTAAGTTTCAAGTGTTGCAGATGTTTTTTCCCTTTAGATTTTTACAATTAAAAAAGCATTATATTTTTTTTGTAATGGTAATAAAATTTGGTAGTCTCAGGTGGGATGGAAATTCGGGAAGAAGGGGGGCGCCAGATTTTTTTATAAGTTTAAAGGGGGGCGCGACCAAAAAAGTTTGAGAACCACTGTGTTAAGTAATGAGCCTTATTGTAAAGTATTACCAATTAATTGTATATGCTTTTCTAAAGCTGAAGTGACGTTTATTCATGTTACAATATGTATAACATAATATTTTTACTAATTGCAAATAATGAATAATCAATGAAAGTCTACAGATTAATCAGTGAAATAATCGACAATTAGTCGATAAATCGTTCTAATAATCGACGATTAGTCGATTGTCAAAAAAATAGTTTGCTGCAGCCCTAATGCTAAATGACCGCAAATCCTGTTGACTTTGACTGTAAACATCCATTTCGATTTGTTTGAGAGGGAAAACTGACTTATTCTTAATCATCGATAGTCGGTCACTGTCCATTAAATCAGTCCATTTCTCACCTTCCTGGTCTCCAGCTCTGCAGGCTCAGGCGTAGGCGTTTTGACAGAGGGTGGCACGATGGGGGACTTGACAGCCTCTTGCTGAGGCTGCTGTGGGCAGGGAATGCCAAAGGCAGTCAGCGGATAGATCCCATTCCTACATCACGAGAACCAAGAGCACATGTTGATATTACATTTGTGCTTGTCTGAACACTGTGCTTTCTTAACATTTGAATCTGGCCAACAAAGATAGGTAAATTAGATTACTATTATTTTTTTAGCTCACCTCACATCTTCAAGAAACTTGTCAAGCTCCAAAGCAGGAAACTGTGAGAGTCTAATGGCAAAAAAGGCAGGATTACAGAAGCCATTTACGTGGTATGACAGCTCATTTGAAACCTAAAACTAAGAACGAGGCAGAAATGAATCACAGGAGGAGACTCACTTTAGTTGGACCTCTTTCCTTTCCATAATGACCTGGTTGGGGTCCATGTTCTTGGTAATTTCCTCTAAAGCATTTTCAGGGATCATGTCTAGAAGCCAAGAGGGAAAATGGTTTCAATGTGTTTCGTTTCATTGTATTCCATTCATGAAGCCGACATAAAATGAATTGTCTGAATGATAATGCGATTAGCTCGTGACTCACGCTGGTGACCGACGATACAGTGTGCAGCCAAGAGTTTCAAAAGAGGCACTTCGAACAGAGCTTGATGGAAAAGCAGCTCTCTGGCTGTGGGCCTCTTATCGGGGTCCACCTCCAGACACTTCTGAATAAACTCCTAAAAAAAAAAAACAACACATAGAAACATGACACTTCACATCCATTAGTATATACACGTTTAAAAAAAATAACATTATGTTGAAAAGTTGATTGGCTCTTTTAGACAGTCACTAGTGGGGGGGTGCAGGGAACAAATAAAGAGTATGGTTCCAATTTAAAAAAAAAAAAAAGGAGTTCCTGCAAACATCAGTATTGTATCTGGACATTATTGAAAAGTCCATTTTTACATTTTACACAAAATGCGATATCCGCCATGCTATTCTGTCACGTTTTCTCTCTATTTTTCCAAACTGCGACTAATGCCAGTCTCCCTTCTCTACTGCTCAACCAATCACAGCGCACCATTCCACGCATTGTCAACAGTAAAGGCGGCGCTTTGAATACACCCGGCATCCTAGTTTTCCTCATGTACTTTGTACTTTGGGATCAACAAACAAACAAAAAAAATGAACAATTTTGGCTGCATTGATGAACCTATGGTGGTTTCTGCAGTGGGGAAGAAAATAAGCCATAACTTTGTGAGATCACGATGAACTAAGAGTGACAGCTTTTAATGATTTTTAAAAGTTAAGGAAGTGTTTAAATGAGATATTGATATTTAAAGACTGTTGTTTACTTAGGTCTATGTTTATTACCGCAAATCAAGTCATTATAATTATTTGATTACTCAATTAATTGTCAGAATAAATCAACCGATTACTCGATGACAACCCTACTGACAATCATAACATTGACTCGTGGAACAATTCAGTAGATGCATTTGTCATTACTGAAACCGTGTACATGGATGTTTGGTTCTCTTAGACAAACAAAAGTTTTATTATCAAATTGTGAATGGATTATGTAGACAAACCGAGCAATGGTATGATATGGTATATTTTGGGGAAATTCCAATTCTTTTGCAATCTCAAAAGCCTGTTTCAGCCTGTTTCATAATCAGATTCCACATGCATCTCATCTTACCGAATAACTAAACAAAGAAAATAAAAAAAAAACTGTTCAACTTACACTACCGTTCAAAGATTTGAGTCCATAAGACTCAAGAAAAAAAAAAGGAAAGCTTTTATTCAGGAAGAATGCAATAAATAGGTTAAAAATATATAATATAATAATATAATATAATATAATATAATATGTGACACTTTATATTTGTAGCAATCGTCAACAATACATTGTTTGGGTTAAGTACAGATCATGTTCCATGAAGATATTTTATAAATTTCCTACTGTAAATGTATCAAACCTTTTTGACTAGTACTATGCTTTGCTAAGAACTAATGACTGGTTTTGTTGTCCAGGGTCACATTAACATTTCAAATAAATATGGTTCTTTTAAATGTTCTATTATTCAAAAGCCCTGATTTATTAATTTATTTTAATAAAGTTCCAAAGTTTTCATACTAAAAACTGTTTTCAATTCAAAGTGGATTCTGACTAACCTACATTGTGTGTATGCTTTATTTCTTGTTATCATAGGAAGATCTGCAAACTTGTAGAACCCTGTATATACTGTAAAAAACTATTTGTTGAGTCAACTTAAAATAATTGGTTACCTGGCTGCCTTCAAATTTTAAGTTCAGTCAACTCGAAAAAAGTTTAGTCAACTTGAAATGTCACATTATATTTGAGATGATTCAACTTATAACAAACCGAATAACAAACAAAGTTTTAGCTTAGTCAACTTGAATATCTAAGTTGTCACTTAGTACAACTTAACATTTCAAATTGAATAAACTTATTTGAGTTGACCGAACTTAACATTTTAAAGCAGCAGGGTAACAAATTATTTTAGGTTGACTCAACAAATTGTGTTTTTGAATTTTGACTAACCTACAGTAAACACCTCTGACTGGCCATTGCTTTCAATAGAGATGCCTACAATACTCATCACTGCAAAAACAGCGCACACACGAAAGCAGTTTTTTGCAAACTTTATTATAAAAATTAAAGTTTGCAAAAAAATATTTCTATAAAACTTCCAAAGCTTTCATACAAAATATTAGTCTGCACAACTGTTTTCAATAACGATAAGGCTAAAATGTTTACAGAGTAGCAAATCAGCATATTAGAATGATTTCTGAAGGATCATGTGACACTAAAGACTGAAGTCTTGAATGCTGAATTTTTTTTTTTTATATAAAGCAGCTGCTTTATATTGTTATAACATTTGACGATATTTCTAGTTTTACTATATTTTTGATCACATAACCCATTTGAGATGAGTGCATCTTTGAATGTAAATAACAAAAGTACAATCTATACTCACTCTCTGCAGTGGGTCCTCCAGAGACTGGATGGCACTATTAATGGCTTCTTGTGACACAATTGAGGACTCTCCATTACTTTGGATTTCCAGCACAGCCATCTAAAACAGTGGGAGAAAAACCTGAATCACTGGTCTGCTCAGTCCGGGACCCTGATGAATGATCGACAAACAGCACTCACCTCTAAGGCGCACATTCCAAAGGAATAGATGTCAACAGCTGTAGTGACAGTGGCAACCACTGAAGTGGATAAGGGAAGAGGACAAATTGTACAAAGTCATTTTTTTTTTTACATAAGTGCACTGAAACAAGAGTGCAGAATGGGTTGTCAAACCTAGTTTTACCTCCATAATCTGGAGCAAAAAAGTGCAAACTCTTCTGTTCCTCCCGACATGTTTTCACATGGTTATTAATGGTGTCTGGGGCCACTACAAAAAGACACAGAAACATCAGCAACCATAATAAAATGTGTAACATTTAAACAGCCATACTTGATGCGCTTCAGCCTACCTGAGCCGATTTTGATGAGTCCATTGTGCTGTATGAAAATGGTGTCACAGGTCAGGTTCCCATGGATAATGGGAGGTTCACATGAATGCAGATAGCTAAAGGGAGAATGGTGAGAAAACTGAGTGTAATAGGATCTCTCCACAAGACGTATAGTGGGACATCATAACAAAAAGAAATGGACAGCTATAATGGTCACGGAAAACCTTTCAGGTGCCAATAAGTGGAACAGAAAGGCAGAATCCAGTCAAAAAAAATTTATTAATTAACTGTATAACACGGAATGCCATTAAATTAGCCAAATTTTTAAAAAACAGATCAAAAGCAGGTCAGTACACTTAAATCAAATTGCAACATGGACTAGTGCCTCTGAATATTAAGCTGCAAAAATGCTATTTAAATATGAATCATGCATGTTCTGCGTGACTCATATTTACTACACAAATACTGAAGCTTGCCTGACGCTTGCAGTGTTTTCAGCTTCTGCCGCCTCAAAATATTTAATAAATGAGTGCATGAACACATTAACAATCTTTAGAACTGCTGCCAAATCACTTCATGAGCATTGCGCCATTTCTTTTGAGAAAAACTATCGTCATATCATATACAAACAGAAACTGAAGGTCTTCACAGAAACATAACACAAGTTTGGTTTAAACCATGACAGAAATATATTACTTAATGCAATGATAGTACTACTAGTAATAATAAAATTAAAACTTTTTCCTTATTTAAGGAATATTTACTAAAAAATAATATTTACCAGAAATAATTTACCAGAAAAGTTTAAATATACCATAATATTTCTGAAAAATAAAGAAACAAATATAAAATATATATATATATATATATATATATATATATATATATATATAGTCAATTAATTAGAGATGCTTTTGATTATTAAAACTGAATGACAATATAATCCAGAAAATTAATAGAAAAAATAATTTGGTAAAAATAAAACTGAACTTGAGATTTGCATTTCATATGGCCTTAAAAAAATATTTTTTGTTAAACGTTTAATAAATTGCTGTTAAATCGTCCAAGTTTAAAAGTGTCCTGATTTCAATTACTTAGACATTTTACATTTTTTAATTTAATCATTAAAACAGAGTCTAGAAAATTGGATGGAATTTGGGAGAAAAAAAAATTCATAGGGCCCTAAATGAGGATTTTTTTTTTTTTTCAACATTTCCAAATATATTGCCACATTATTGCCAAATATTTTAGTATTTGAACAAATTAAAGGAAAATAAAAAAAAAGGGAGAAAAATTGCACACACCTTAAGGCTGACAATATCTGAGTGCACCAGCGTTTCCATGCCTAGAAGAATCCCAAAAATAGTTAATGGCATCTGAGAAAACAAGTCTGCGCCTGATTGTTATACTACAGCAGGCTTTTTCATTAATCCCAACTAATAATACACTCATTGAAACTAAAACATGAGTAACAGTATTACTAAAATCTAGGAATGCACCAATCCTAATACTGAAAAACAGAATAAACAGGACAATGAATGCAGCAAAAACGTAAAGGACTTAAAAGTATAAAACAAATTAAGCTAACTAATTTGACCTACTGCACGTTAAAAAGTAATAAACGCAAAATTGACATTATTAATACTGTACCAAAAAGCAACTAGCATTCTGTCAAAAATTAATAATAATAATAAAAGAGTTTTAAACATTTTATCGGGGCTATACTGATAGGCAAAGTCAACCATGACTAACATTCAAGCAACTAATTTAAGACAAAGATGTGTATTAGTCTGCAGTGCATTTTGTCTCAACAGATCTGAATAAACAAAGAGCAGCAATCTTACCTTTTCATTCATAGTCTTATGATTCTTCTTTGTCTTCTTTAGAAACTGCTTCAGGCTCCCAGAAGACATGTACTCTGTAATGAAAATAACCTGAAGGGGTGACAAAAAAATAAGATTAAACTCCAAAAATTGACATTTTTAATATTTCTGTTGTTGCGTTTCATACCCTGGCTCTGTTCTCCTTCACATCTGCCCAGTACTTATGAAACTTTACTATATTCAAATGTTCCAGCTGGATGAGGTTATCAAACACCGCTTTCACTTTTTCCTGAGAAATATACAAAGAAGAGTAGATTAATTTAACCTCGAGAGAGAGAGCTGTTAGACAGAAATATGTAACATAACATCTTGATTTTTAGAGGAACAGGTTGTTATAAGTAAATACTGAACTCATTTTAATGTATTATGCATTAAACTTATTTAAAAGAACAAGGGAAAAACTGCATTGCTTTTTATAGCCAGACTCACTGCACCAGTCACATGTGCTTATGGGAAATGATATCAGCAGCGTAGACGGCAAAGCCTGTCAAAACGCAACCTCTAAAATTACTTATTGAATTCCACAAAGAGCGTCTGCCAAGCAGAGCGGAGCGCAGTATGTGGACGGGCCAAACAGATGGCTGTCCACGACTCTATGCCAGGCATTAATGAATCGAGTTTGATTAAAAGCGCTCACAGGCAATGACAGAGTGAAATATGCTATATTAAAAAGAGGAGAATGACCTTTTTAGCATCTCAACACTTAAGCGATAGTTGCATAACCACAGAGAACGCTTTTCCTACAATACTTTTCATAAGTGGCTGAAGGCTCGGAGCGAGAATGCCGTTTCCATAAAGGCTTGGCAGCAAACAGGTCAGGCTGCTTTGTGTAAGGAGCTTACACCCAAGAAATGAAGGCAAGCACACTCATTCTGTTAAGCAATCAAGCTGTCCAAACACTCATAGTTAAATGCCCATTGGTATTGCTAATTCACAGCTTAATATGTTAGTAAGCAAGAACACAGGAAGCAGTGCAGTTGAATCTGTGACTAAGTTCGGAGATAATAATCACCTGTGAACTTTCACCCAGATTATGCTTATATCACGTGTTCAAAGCAAACTATCGGTTCATTCATACTGGCTACAACTACAGTCAACATGAAATCAAAACTGACCCCATTTACTTTAAACGAGAAGTATTTCTTTCTTCAGCCATAAAGACATTTTTTTTTTTTTGATGAACACATTTTAGGATTTCTCTCCATATGGTGGACTTCTCCCATCTCCCATATCATTTTCTCCTCCAACTTCAAAATCATCCTACATCACTGCAGAAGTACCGACCCAGTATTTACAAAGTAAACGTGCAAAGAATATTTTACAAAAAAAGGTAAAACAGCAATGTCGAACAATTTTGAAGTTGGAGGAGAAAATGAGATGGGAGTTTGTCGACCTACCCTAACTGTCTTGAACCTGGAATACACAGAGTTGATGCAGAGCTAGACAAGATCAGCATTTGAGGTTAAAAAGTATATAACTTTTATTTTTGTTTTTTTTAGAAAATAACCGATTTAGAGCCCTTTTAAGCTGCATAAGCTTGGAAGTTCAAACTCGCAGGCACCATAGTAGTCCACTATATGGAGAGAAATCCTGAAATGTTTTCCTTAAAAAAACAAAAATAAAAAATGTCTTTACAACTGAAGAAAGACAGACGTGAACATCTTGGATGACAAGGGGGTGAGTACATTTTTGTATTGGAAGTGAACTTATCCTTAAATGTTTCCTTATAAATGCTGCATATTTGAAAAAAAAAAGACTGAGTTTAACATTGTGAAATCATTTAAATTTAAATTAATCTTCCTATTTTAATATAATCAAAAATTTATTTTATTTCAGCAGCCAATCAGTCACATAAGCCTTCAAAAAATCTGATTCCAATCTGGTATGTAACTGATGAATAAAATCAAGTCACACCTAGGGCTGTCACTGACAATTATTATAGCAATATTTAGTAACCTGTCAATTATTCTGACGGTTAATTGAGTAATCAGATAATTACAATTAATTGCTTTGTGTTAATAAAAATAGACCTAAACAAAACAACACCCTTTAAATGACTTTAAAAAAAATGTGTGTGTGTGTGTGTATATATATATATATATATATATATATATATATATATATATATATATATATATATATATAATGATGATAATAATAATAATAACAATAATAATAATAATAGAGAGAGAGAGAGCAATCCGGCAATAATAATTAGTTTAAGTATCAAAGCCAAGTAAAAAATGGTTTTATTAAATAAAAATGTTCAAATACATAGTGTATTATAAACAACAGAACTAATGTACATTTGCATGCATTATAACAAATAACTGCAGATGTTTTTACACTTTATAGTTTAATATTAACTAAACATTTAATTCAAATATCCACTTCACCTTTAATATTTGACCATTTCTTTACAACAGAAATGCTACAGCCACTAATTTCTTGAATGTGGATATCAAAACGTATAAACTCAGAATAAGGGTTTGAGCTTTTTTCTCAATACCAGTTAGAAAAATTTGAGAAAAATATTGATGTATTCTCCTGTGTTTTCGTAGGTATCTAAATGATTTACCTTACAAATCTGGTGAAATGGAGCACACTGTGTTCCCAGATAAAGGTTATAATAGACCCAAACTCAAAGAGATGGAGTTTGAGACGCCCCACACATGTAAACGATAACACAGTTTGTGTGGAGCAGCATTTACAGTGAACGAAGCCATTCGGAGATGCACGTACATAACCTTGTAAATAAATAACTTATATATATATATATATATATATATATATATATATATATATTAAACATGCCCCGCATATATTTATTTAATTAAATTGCAGCGTTTGTGAATTATTCTTTATTATGAATTAAATAGGTTTAATATATTATGCATCTTTGGAAAACAGTCTAATAATGCCTTTCATGGATTCTCGTCCATGAAATGCACCACTTTCGTTTTTTGCAAGTACTCAAATTGAACTGAGGAATGGTGACACCCCAAAAAACAAAACAAATAGTAGTTTTACCTCTTGTAGCTTGAAGTTCTTCCTTTCAGAAAACATGACCTCATTCCACACCACCTCCACGCCTTCCTCTGTGTCCATGGCAAGATAAGCATTGTCGATACCTGGGACGTTACGCTGGTTAACCTGTTGAGGAGGGGAACATTATCACTGAATAACCGCTTATATTTTTGTCCGTTCTTCACACAAAGTTACTGAAAGACTCGGAATGTACTTCTTCTCTCCGCTTCTGCCAGCGTCCACAGGGGCTTTCCTCTAGAATCTCAGATTCATCTTCACTCTCCTCCTCCTCATCCTCAGTCGCAGATGGTGCCGGCTGGGTTACTGTGGACACTGGAGGAGACACCGATGAGACTGCCTGGCCGGTAGGCGGCGAGGCTGTGGACTCAGACTTCGTGTCCATAGCGGATGCAGGCGCAGTTGTGGCGTTCTGCTTTCCTTCTTCAGACATCGCTGACTGATAACTGACAGCCCTGTCCTGAGCCGTCACAGGAAAAGAAGTCTGGCTGACTCACACCTCAAAGGCAGGAGGCAGAGAGCTGCAAAATCAACAGTGATTCATCACAAAGAGCATAAACTACAATCATAAACAAAACAAATATTAAAGATAACAAAACGTTTAACAACTACTGCCCTATTCTTTTTTTCCATGACCTCACAACTAAATACCACAATATTTATTTACTATGTAAATTGTTATTTACTGTAAAAACGGGTGATGTTGTTTGTAAATAAAGTACAGGTAAAGTGACACTTTTCGATATTCCTTGTAAATCTCAAAAAACACATTCACCCTGAACACTAAAAAACTAAAATGAAGTATAAGTCTAAACAAGAGCAGAAATTGAATTGGATCAGCTCTTAAACCTTCGTTTTCACCTAAAACTAAAATAATTATGACTTTCAAAACAAAATACATTTAAAGTAACACTTTTCGATATTCCTTGTAAATCTCAAAAAACACATTCTCTCTGAAACACTAAAAACCTAAAATGAAGTAGAAGTCTAAACAAGAGCAGAAACTGAGTTGAATCGGCTCTTAAACCGTCGTTTTTACCGAAAACTAAGGTAATTATGACTTTCAAAACTGTACAAGAACGTAGAAGCTCCTGGGGCGTGAGCAGCAGACACACGCTTTAGTGATGTTTACATCTTTTCTCTCTCCTCAAGCCCTGTCCTCAGTTCAACCCAGGCCTCGGTTTATGTTTAAGCGTTCAGACTACAGCAGACTATCCCGCCCCACTGATAAGAAACCAACACAACAAATCCAACACACTGCTCCCGAACATATAAACAGCAAATGTCTATTATCTTACTTTAGTCTATCCTGAGATAAGCAGCGTCGCCAGCTCGCCGGAAACAGCTAGTTGGTGGTAGCTAAGGACACGGAGGAGGAAAATCCTCAGACAATGAGAAAAAACTGTAAATCCTCAAAAAATACGAGTCCGTGTGGGAGTGTAGCTGTTGAGGGGAGAGTTAGTGGTCTACAGAAAGTCCAAGATATGAAGTGGCCGTTTAATTTCCCCTTTGCCGACTCACGAGTGAGAAGCTAGCAGCGCAGCACAGCTCCGCGGCCTCCTCCGGAGCCTTCTCGATTATTATTCTATCCGAGATGTTGATTTCCTTGAACGATATGATACTTGTTAAACAAAGTAATTGATAGATCAAACCGTTCCAATCAAGAAAATCAGCTAAAACAGAAAGACAAATATTACTGGCTGACAGATTTGATGCGTTTAGTCAGTAGCCGCGGCTGCTACACTCCCGGATATTCGCGCAGATATCCCTCACAGAACGATTTGTTTCTCCCGTGACACGTAAATATTACGACACGAATGGACGCGAATTAATTAAACATCGATATCCCTGAAAAGCTACAGGTAAATGGCGACAGCTCCGAGTTTTGTTGTGCGCTGTTGCTTATTCCTGTATGAGCCGCTCTGTCGTTTATTCAGCGAGTGTACATTCAGGACCAAGTTCACACAGCGCCATCTGCTGGATGACATCATTCTGACACCTTCACTGTTCATGATTTAACCCTCACTGAGTCTGACCGATGGGGGAATTTAACACATTTATTCGTTGGATATAAATTCACTACATATGTAGAGAGATTATTAAATATGATGTGTTTATATACTATATTATATATGATATGAGTGCCTCATTTAGGCTTATCTTACATGGACATATGATATGAGTGTACAAAACATTACATAATGCCACATTTTTTTATCCATCTAAACCACTTATCTTCTGTAGAGTTGTGGTTTATTTATTTATTTATTAATACATTCTCCAAACTATTTGTCCTCTGTAGTTATTCATTTATTTTTCCAAACCACTTGTCTTCTGTAGGGTTGTGGCTATTTATTCATTCATTCATTCATTCATTCATTCATACATACATACATTTTCCAAACATTTTGTCCTCTGTAGAGTAATGGATAATTTATTTATTTATTTATTTATTTAGCCATTAATCCACCCATCCATCCAAACCATTTACCTCTGTAGGATTGTGGGTTATTTATTTATTTATTTATTTTTCCAAACCACTTGCTTCCATTTACCTCTGTAGGATTGTGGGCTATTTATTTATTCATTCATTCATTCATTCATTCATTCATTCATACATTCATACATTCATACATTTTCCAAACATTTTGTCCTCTGTAGAGTCTTGGGTTATTTATTTATTTATTTATTTATTTATTTATTTATTCATCCAAACCGCTTATTTTCGGTAGGGTTGTGGGTTGTCTGTTTATTTATTTATTTATTTGTCCATCCATCCATCCATCCATCCAAACCATTTTCCTCTGTAGGGTTGTGGGTTATTTATTTATTTATTAATACATTCTCCAAGCTATTTGTCCTCTGTAGTTATTCATTTATTTATCCAAACCACTCATCTTCTGTAGAGTCATTTATTTATTTTATTTTATTTATACATTCTTTAAAATATTTGTCCTTGTGGAGTACATATTTATTTATTTATTTATTCTATTTTTTGTCTTTTGTAGAGCTATTTATTTATATGTTCTCCCAACTATTTGTCCTCTGTAGATTCATTCATTCATTCATTCATTCATTCATTCACCAGAACCACTTTTCTTCTGTAGGGTTATTAGTTTATTTATTCTCCAAACTGTTTGTCCTCTGTTTGTTTGTTTATTTATCCAAACCACTTGTCTTCTGTAGGCTTATTTATTTATTTATGCATACGTTCTCCCAGCTATTTGTCCTCTCTGTTTTTGTTTTTTATTCTTTTTTTTTTCTTCTCTTCTGTAGGGTTGTGATTCATTCATTCATTCATTTATAGGGCACACAAAGGCAAAGTCCATTGCCAATTACTTTTTCCATAAAAAGAGAGAACATTTTAATGTGTCTAAATATATAAAATATACAACATGTGTTTATTTGATGTAGTAGATGTATTAGAAGTAGGGCTGTCAGTTTAACGTGTTAAATTAATTAATTAAGAAAAATAACACGATTACAATAATTTAATGTGTTAAACTGACAGCCCTACTTCTAAAATTAATTAGTTATGACCCAGTTATAACCCAGGTAATCTTATATTTCATATAATTGACTGTTGACAAATATGATGCAGGGCAACAATTCCATAAATGCAGTTATGCCCTAAAATTCAAGATATTGGTGAACTAAATGCCCCTGAATGTGTTTTGTCTGGTATGTATATCATAATATGATGCAATATCACACCAGCAGAGAGAGCAGTATTACACGAATTCTGATTTTGTCCCAAATATCACATTTAAATGTGATTTTATGCAACAGTTCAGTAAATAAGAAGTTGACATTGTGTTCTATTTTAAACACAATATCATGTTTTTGCTCAATTCTGCAGAGAACATATTAATTTAAAGCCATAGCAGATTTGTTGCACGTCTCTGAGCAAAACAGCGGTGTTTAGTTTCGAAATGAATCGCATGTTTTAAATGATTCGTATGATTCAATCCAGAGGCCCATTCAAAAACAGAGCCATTTACTTCATTCCTGAATAAATCAGCCGTTCGAACGAATCGAATGAATGGCTCATAAAGACATTTACCGCCACCTGCTGGCAGATTATTTTCAATGTTTTAATAAAAAACATTCATTTAAAAAATTAATTCTGTCATCATTTACTCACCCTTTTGTCATTTCAAAGTTTAAAAATTCAAACCTTTCTTTTGTGGAACATAAAGGTATTGTAACAAAGCTGTTTTGGTTACCAATGACTTTCATTGTATGAACATGTTTCTTAAATTATCTTCTTTTATGTTCTATAGTTTATGTTAGACTGTTGTAGTCTAAATGTTCATGCATAATAAATGTTATGTTAAATTAAATAAAATATATATTTCTAAAGCTACAATTTGTAATCCTTTCTCATTTAACACAAAAATTGTTGTAAATAATCTTTTGTGGGTGTTTTCACAGCCAAATTTATTTTGCGAGTAATTACATTAATTAATCGACACATCATGTAATTAATTAGATTCAAAATTTTTATTGAGTGACAGCCCTAATTAAGTAAATAGAAGTTTTGCATATATATATATATATATATATATATATATATATATATATATATATATATATATATATATATAAACTTTCAAACTTTCTGTGAAGTTACTTTTTAACACCTGCATGTTTATCTGTAAACATCTGTGCAAGTATACATTCAGATGCATTGTGGTATAGTGCTCTGGGGTTTTACTTTCCTAATCTATGACTGGACCTCTGTTATTCCCATTATCTACATTGGAAATGTCTGAGGTCACCAGCTGGGAGTCATGCCCCCATTAGACAGGCAGAAAGAGAGAAACCCTCACGTCCCCGTAGGAGGCCTATAAATAGAGTTAGCTTCTAAGAGGAACGGGGAAAAGTTGCAAGCACATGTGAGCATGTGTGTGTGAAACGGTGCAGAGCATTTGCCTTAGCGTGACTGTTTATTTGTGTACATGACCGGGGTGTGCCTCCACCAGAATATAAAGGAACTGAGGAGTGAAATAAGGATTAAGGACTAAGGGAAAATTGAGCTACCTTGGATACTGATACTGAGCCCTATATTCACTCATCGCTCCTTTGGCATCTGTCATCAAAAAGCAATATGGCAGAAGAACAGAAGTTGTCAGAAACATCTGTCCAGCTGACTGAAGCTGCTCCACAGACTGTGGGCAGCGGTTTTACCGCACCGGGAAACATTTATTCTGCAATTTTGAGCCGCAACGAAGCTGTTAAAGATGCTAGGCGTCTCAAGGACTTTCAGGAGCTCAGAGACAAATATGTAAGCAAGAAAGTGCTGTTTGAAGACCCCCTGTTCCCTGCACAGGATTCCTCGCTCTTCTACAGTGAAAAGTTCCCTCTAAAGCTTGAATGGAAGCGTCCGTCGGTGAGTGACCTGCCGTAAGGTGGCACTGTGCTTGAGATCAGTTGCATTTGACCCCGCTCTGGTACAGAGATGTTGTTTGGATAAAATTATAATATTATTTATGCAATTTTTCTTCTTTGATATTTTCTTCTTGGCGCATTAAGATTTCACTGAATTTAACTGAACCCTCAAATTGTGTTCTGGTCAGTTTTGACCCATTAGTGGTACATAAAAAACAATAAATAAAATTAATAATAATAATAATAACATAAATAATAATTATTAGTATGGGAAAAAGGCCATCAAAATACTCAAATTATGCTGATTATTTATTTTATTATATATATATATATATATATATATATATATATATATATATTCAATGTAACTGAATTTAATTAATTTAAATAAATGAAATATGTTTGGATAAAATGATAACATAATTTCTGCAATTCTGTATGGGGATATTTCCTTCTTGGTTTATTAAAAAATAATTAATTATAAATTAAATTAAATTAAATTAAATTAAATTTTAAAAATAATAATAATTTAAAATTATTGAACAAAACAAATCAGCATAATTTGATGTGTAAAGTATTTTGCTGGCCTTTTGCCTATACTAATTATTATTATGTGTTATTTATTTATTTGTTTGTTTGTTTGTTTATTTATTAAGGGTATTTTGATACCCTTTTTTTATAAAAAAAAATTGACATTTTTGAATTGAAATTTAAAAAAAAAAAAAAAAAAAGGGTATCAAAATACCCTTGGTATTCCTTTTTTTTATTAAATTAAAATTAATTAATTTTAATAAATAAAATATTTTTGAATAAAATTATAGTAATTTCTGCATGGTGACATTTTCTTCTTAATTTAATTTAATTTAATTTATCCTTGCACTTGGGTCAGACCCGTAAATGGTACATTAAAAATAAATAAATAAATAAATAAAATAATACATATATAAGAGATATAACCATGTAAACTTAATTGTTGCATCTTTTATGTTCGGCCAGTAATTAAATTTAATTAATTTTAATAAATGAAATATTTTTGAATAAAATTATAGTAATTTCTGCATGGTGATATTTTCTTCTTAATTTAATTTAATTTAATTTAATTTAATTTAATTTAATTTAATTTATCCTTGCACTTGGGTCAGACCCGTAAATGGTACATTAAAAATAAATAAATAAATAAATAAAATAATAATAATCTCGGCCAGTTTGGCCCAGAAGTGAACTGTGGCTTTACACATCAAATTTTGCAGATTTTTTTTTTTCTCAATAATTTTCTTTCTTTTTTTTTTTATTAAATTTAATTAATTTTAATAAAAGAAATATTTTTATTTAGTTTGGATTTTTTCAATATTATTGTATAAATTTTACTCTATTTTCGCCATTTTGTGAGATGTCATATTTCCTTACATGGCCATCTATGTACATTTCCTCCATACATACATAAAAATAACGTATTTACTCTAACTGCTGATTAACAATTCTATGCATTTGTTTTCAGTTTTATATACCTGAGCAACAATCAGTTACTTTTCAGTTTTCAGTTTCTATCTGAATAGGCAGCATGAGATAAGGTATTTTTTGCATGCCGTGAGAATGTGGCAGTGTTTCTGTAGTGTGTGTGTGTGTGTGTGTGTGTGTGTGTGTGTTGGGGAAATGGCTGTGGTTTAGCACACTTTGGAGTCTAAGGCAGCTGACTTGCCAAATCATGCATGCTAAGCTGTGCCAGTGCTTCATATAGCAGAGCTCTAGCTGACAATGAACTTGTGTCAATAGGTTTAATATGTGGCTGTTTTTCTTTTTTCTTATCATCACTATTAAATAATGTAAAAAGAAAATCAGGTTACTGGATACTGGATAGGCCTTTGCTAGGTTGTTAAATCAATTTTTGAATTGGTGCTTAAAAAAGTCAGTCACGCATTTTCATATGTGTTTACTGACCCTTTAAAAATAATGAGAAGGACTTACATACTGTACATTATCTTGCCTTGACGTCCTTTGAGATGCAGCTCATAAAAACGCTCTTGCGAAGTTCCGGTCAGCAAACTTTATGACCGAGGACAGCTGCTGAATTTATGTGGTGGTGCTGAGATCTTCACAGATATAGTCATATTCTTTTTCTGGCGTTAGTAAAAGTCTAAAAATACAGTTATGATGTACATTTTATAACAGTTATAAATGTTTTCTTCTCTCCTAAACAGGAAATTTGTAGTAATCCACAGTTCATTCTTGGGGGAGCCAACAGGACAGATATCTGCCAAGGAGACCTGGGTATGAAAGTGCAAATGTATGACATTGTAAATAATTAGTGCTGCCATATCAAATAATCGCATACAAAATAAAACTTTGTTCTCACAGAAGTGAGTACACCCCTCAATTTTTGTAAATATTTTACTATATCTTTTCATGTGACAACACTGAAGAAATTACACTTTGCTACAATGTAAAGTAGTGAGTGTACAGCTTGTATAACAGTTAGGGCTGCACAACAGCTCTGTGTAGTAAGCGCTGCTCTATCTGAATGCACACAGGTGATGGAGATTTACTACTGATTGCAGGACTGGCTTTGCTGGCAAGATGCGCATTGGATATTGCATGTGATTTATCGTGCAGCCCTAATAACAGTGTAAATTTGCTGTCCCCTTCACACACAGCCATTAATGTCTAAACTGCTGGCCACAAAAATGAGTACACCCTTAAGTTGGACCCAATTAGCCATTTTCTCTCCCTGGTGTCATGTGACTCATTAGTGTTACAAGGTCTCAGGTGTGAATGGGGAGCAGGTGTGTTAAATTTGCTGTTATCACTCTCACTCTCTCATACTGGTCACTGGAAGTTCAACATGGTACCTCATGGCAAAGAGCGTAGGCTATAAGAAGATTGCCAAGACCCTGAAATTGAGCTGCAGCATGGTGGCCAAGACCATACTGTGGTTTAACAGGACAGGTTCCACTCAGAACAGGCCTCTCTGGTCGACTAAAGAAGTTGAGTGCACATGCTCGGCGTCATATCCAGAGGTTTTGTTTGGGAAATAGACATATGAGTGCTGCCAGCATTGCTGCAGAGGTTGAAGGGGTGCGGGGTCAGCCAGTCAGTGCTCAGACCATACGCCGCACACTGCATCAAATTGGTCTGCATGGCTGTCGTCCCAGAAGGAAGCCTCTTCTAAAGATGATGCACAAGAAAGCCTGCAAACAGTTTGCTGAAGACAAACAGGTCTGGTCTGATGAGACCAAGATAAACTCATTTGGTTCAGATGGTGTCAAGCATGTGTGACGGCAACCAGGTGAGGAGTACAAAGACAAGCGTGCCTTGTCTACAGTCAAGCATGGTGGTGGGAGTGTCATGGTCTGGGGCTGCATGAGTGCTGCCAGCAGTGTACTGTGACATACTGAAGCAGAGCATGATCCCCTCCCTTCGGAGACTGGGCCGCAGGGTAGTATTCCAACATGGTAATGACCCCAACCACTGCCTTGCTAAAAAAGCTGAGGGTAAAGGTGATGGACTGGCCAAGTGTGTCTCCATACCTAAACCCTATTGAGCATCTGTGGAGCATCCTCAATCGCCCATCTCTGTGATGTCATCATGGAGGAGTGGAAGAGGACTCCAGTGGCAACCTGTGAAGCTCTGCTGAACTCCATGCCCAAAAGGGGTAAGGCAGTGCTGGAAAATAATGGTGGCCACATAAAATATTGATACTTTGGGCTCAATTTGGACATTTTCACTTAGGGGTGTACTCACTTTTGTGGTCAGTGGTTTAGACATTAATGGCTGTGTGTGGAGTTATTTTGAGGGGACAGCAAATTTACACTGTTATACAAGCTGTACACTCACTACTTTACATTGTAGCAAAGTGTCATTTCTTCAGTGTTGTCACATGAAAAGATATAATCAAATATTTACAAAAATGTGAGGGGTGTACTCACTTCTGTGAGATATGTGTATGTATTGTGTATGTATGTGTGTGTGTGTGTGTGTGTGTGTGTGTGTGTGTGTGTGTGTGTATACACACACACACACACACACACACACACACACATACATGTATAAAATTAAGGTAAAAAATCTGCTAAATGTTAATTCTTTTAGCAAAATAAGAGGGATCATACAAAATGCATATATTTTTTTATTTAGTAGTGACTTGAATAAGATATTTCACATAGTCCACAAGAGAAAATAATAACTGAATTTATAAAAGATGACCCTTTTCAAAAGTTTACATACACTTGTTTCTTAATACAGTGTTGTTACCTGAATGATCCACGTGTTTTTGTTTTTTGTTTAGTGATAGCTGTTCATGAGTCCCTTGTTTGTCCTGAACAGTTAAATTGCCCACTGTTCTTCAGAAAAATCCTTCAGGTTCCACTAATTTTTTGTTTTTTCAGCATTTTTGTGTATTTGAACCCTTTCCAACAATGACTGTATGATTTTGAGATCCATCTTTTCACACCAAGGACAGCTGAGGGACTCCTATGCAACTATTAGAGAAGACTCAAATGCTCACTGATGCTCCAGAAGGAAAAACAATGCATTCAGAGCTGAAAACTTTTGAACAGAATGAAAATGTGTGCATTTTTCTTACTTTGCCTAAATATCATATCTCTGTCATTTAGTACTGCCCTTCAGAAGCTACAGAAGATAACTACATAACTTCCCAGAAGACAAAATAAGTTACATTTTCCCTGATCTTCAAATTTAAACCCATTTAAGAGCCCCTGGCTCTTAATGCATTGTGTTTCCTTCTGAAGCATCAGTGAGTTTGTACCTTCTATAGTTGAATATGAGTCCCTCAGTTGTTTTCAGCATGAAAAGTGTTTGTCTATAAAAGAATTAACTTAAATCAACCATTTTAAAATGTATGAACAGTAGATATCCATTTTGAAATTTGCTATAGATTACTAATGATAATCTAACTACATAGCAGTGACCTGCATACAGGGATTATGCTTATTTCCTTTTCCTCTCTGCGTATCCAAGTACTCTGTAGGGAAATAGTTTGGTTGCGTGACACAGAAGGCTTGATGAAATGAAAGTGTCCGCTGCGGTATCTGTGTTCCGGTGCTGTGTTCCACAGAGGCATTCAGTGAATGCAAAAGGTGCATAGAGCAAAGGCATTCATTTCTGCACCTCTATATACTGTACAGCTTTGTACACTCAAAAGTTTCTCAGTTCAGCTTTTTGTTTATAATATAATATAATGTAATATAACCCAACATTGGGTTAAAAAAGGACAAACCCAGCTATTGGGTTGTTTTGACAGCCCAAAACATGACAATGATTGACCATTTTCAGTAGCAATAATCAGCAAAATATGCAAGTTTTGTTTGGTTCAGTGGCATTATTTACGTTCAGTGCTGCCAATATGGCCGATTGATGATGCATTGTGAAAACACTCTATAAAAATATGCATTGTAATGCTATGTAGTAAAACCTTATTTTCTGTGGTATGTTAACATTTGCAGGGGACTGCTGGCTGCTGGCTGCCATTGCTTGCCTGACCCTGAATGATGTAGTCCTTAAGAGGGTGGTTCCCCATGACCAGTACTTCACTGAAAACTATGCTGGCATTTTCCATTTCCAAGTATGGCCATCAAACTTTACTTTTTAATGAATGAAGCACAAGCTCAACTATTTTAAACAGCATATGTCTATTCCCCTAGTTCTGGCGCTATGGGGAGTGGTTGGATGTGGTTGTGGATGATCGACTTCCTACATACAAAAACCAGTTGGTGTTCACCAGGTCTGGACAGAAGAATGAATTTTGGAGTGCTCTTATGGAGAAGGCATATGCAAAGTAAGTTCTAATAACATAACACTTTGTCATTGTAGACCCGCTTATGCACTTCTAGACATCCTTTGCTTGTGTTAAAAATCAGTCTGGGGTGCTAAATGTGATGGTTTGACTTCTGGATCCCAGGTTGCATGGCTCTTATGAAGCTTTAAAGGGAGGAAACTCACTGGAGGCCATGGAGGACTTCACTGGAGGAGTAACTGAATTCTATGAGATTACAGAGGCCCCAAAGGAGCTGTACAACATCATGAGAAAGGCTCTGAAGAGAGGGTCCCTCATGAGCTGTGCCATAGATGTACGTATTCTTAATGT
The DNA here is from genome assembly GCA_033026305.1 of Cirrhinus molitorella. Taxonomy (NCBI): domain Eukaryota; kingdom Metazoa; phylum Chordata; class Actinopteri; order Cypriniformes; family Cyprinidae; genus Cirrhinus; species Cirrhinus molitorella. The sequence continues at coordinate 35,372,235 of CM065133.1, forward strand.
ACTGGATGCTGCTTAAAATGCTATTCTGCTTAGAAACAAGCTGTGTGTGCTGTGTCTAAAATGTACTAACTATTGTGCTTATCGTTAAATAGTGTGCATTAGGTGTGGGAATTTTTTTGTCTTTTTTGAGTCACTGATTTCTTCATTCAAATTATTTGTTCAAATAGAATGATCCATTAAAGAAGGAAACAAGTGACTGCTGCATCTGAAATCGCATAGAGTGTTTCCACGACACATCATTGATTGGCCATATTGGCGGCACTAAATGTCAACAATGCCACTAAACCGAACGGAACTAGTATATTTTGCTGATTATTGGTGCTAAAACATTAGCCACATTTAAATCCAGACTAAAAACCCATCTGTTCAATTGTGCATTTACTGAATGAGCACTGTGCTAGGTCCGAACTGATTGCACTGTATTTTATGTATAATAATTTTTAATTAATTTTAAATATTTTTTTATATAATTTTAAATGTTTTTATTGTTGTGATTATTAAATTTTTTATGATTATTTTAACTCATCTTATGTTTTTATGATTTTATTATTTCCTTTTATGTAAAGCACTTTGAATTACATTGTGTATCAAATGTGCGATATAAATAAACTTGCCTTGCCTTGCCTTGCAATGCTGATGGTGTTAACATGAACAATTTGAGAACAGTATAATAGTAATAATATCTTGCTAGTTTGATGTGATGTGAGATAACCGATCGATAGATTTAAACACCTGTAGCGTTTTTCCTCAGTTGGTCAGAACAAAGGTTTTAGACTTGATACTTACTCTTAGATGACAATATCCAAAAATTTTTTTATTTGGGCCATATATTTGAATCTGTTAATCTGTGATTCCTAAATACAGTGAAAACACACAAAGGTGCGGTGACTGACAGCTACCAAACCATTAGATTCAAGCACAACCCACGCATGGAAGATAATTCCTCAATTGACTGCAATTGCAGGTTTTCAGACAGAGATGGCGACAGAGAGGCAAAACTTAGGGACTGCAGCTTTAAGTGCTTCTACAACATTTTGTCTCACTGTTTAACGATTTAAATATTACCGCGGATGCTAAATATAGTTTGCAAATGGCCAAAACTTGCCTTTTTTGTTCATCTATCTTTGCTGTGTTCTTCTGAGAGGTGATTTAACTATTTGCGGCTGTGAAACAAATGGAAAATTGACAGGCTTCTGATGCACTTCTATGGATGTTTTGCCCTTCAAGTCGCAGAACCGGTCTTGTGACTTAAAAACTATCAATATTTTGTTTGCTCAGAATAAAGAAATGGTTGATTGCTTAGAGTTAGTTTTAAACCATTTTCATTGGCGAAGCAGAAATAAACTTGCAATAACGTGTCTAAAATGACTGAACTGTTACAAACAATCACAGTACAACTCAAGTGATACTGATTAATTGTACAATTAATTGATATCACATATATAAAATATAATAATGCAGCATTACCGAGACATAAATGTAGCCTAATATGCCATTCTATTTTGCTTCTTCTGCACAGACTATGGTTCCAACCACTCAAAGGACTAAATGTATAAAGTACAATAAAGCATTTTAATAAAAACTTATGCATGTAATATGCAATTGCATTTTGCTTCTTCTGTACAGGTTTTGGTTCCAACTGCTCAAAGGACTAAAACGGCATCTGGACTTGTGAGAGGCCATGCGTATTCAGTCACTGGAGTTGAGCAGGTGGGCTTGTCATGTAATCGAGCATTTGTATCTGGCACATCCTAATACAGAGCACTGCATGAGGACGTGTGTTATTTTAGTATCATTGAGATACTATTATAGTTACTGTTATATTATTCATATTTTTTATATTTTAGGTTTTATTTGTATTTATTTGTATTTTTTTTTTAGAAATATTGCCTAGGAAACTACATTAAAGTAGTTTAGTAACAAAATAATAACAACATTTTTTTTTTTATTCTGGTCCTAGCATGTATCAGTTACATCTTGCAATGCAATAGCGAAAACCTTGTTCACAGGGTAAACGTAAGGATGGTAAAGACCTAATGATCCGTCTGGTTCGTGTGCGAGACCCGTGGGGAGTTGCCCCCCCTCCTGCCTGTACGTCTAATGACTGGGCTGCACTTGCCAAATCTGAGCAAGAGAAGAAGAGACTCCAGCCTACAGAGCAAGGGGAGTTCTGGTTAGTTCACAGCTTTATAAGACCATCAGGCTTCCAGAAAATCTCAAACAGTCTATTAATTTAATACTCAGAAATGGAAGCTGGTCCCTCTTATGATTTTGCACATTTTTCTTCACTCAAGGATGTGCTTTGAGGAGTTTAAGAAGAACTTCACCAAACTGGAGATCTGTAATCTCACCCCAGACACTCTTGAGGATGACCACATGCTCAAGTGGAATGTGACCATACATGAGGGCAGATGGGTGAAAGGCTGCTCTGCTGGTGGCTGCAGGAACTTTCCGGGTATCTTGTATAATCTCGCAACATTGTAGACTCATTTGTGACCCTGGACCGCAAAATCAGTCTTAAGTCGCTGGGGTATGTTTGTAGCAATGGTCAAAAATACATTGTATGGGTCGAAATCATTGATTTTTCTTTTATGCCAAAAATCATTAGGATATTAAGTAAAGATCATGTTCCATGAAGATATTTTGTAAATGTTCTACTGTAAATATATCAAAACTTGATTGCTAAGAACTTCAATTTGGACAACTTTTAAGGTGATTTTCTCAATATTTAGATTTTTTTTGCACCCTCAGATTCCAGATTTTCAAATAGTTGTATCTTATTTATTCAGCTTTCAGATGATTTATAAATCTCAGTTTCAAACTGGTTTTGTGGGTCCAGGGTCACATTTGCCCTCATGAGATGGTTTTAAAAGCACCTCACATTAAGAGTTTTAATATTTTATTGTGGAGATGTGGCTTATACAGTTTATACAGTCATGGGCAAAAATATCGGCACCCTTGCAATTCTGTCAGAAAGTGCAACACAAAATTGTTCCAATTGCAAAAGTTTTGGTACTCACATGCTTATTGTTTTTGTTTGCACTGGAACAACACACACACACACACACAAAACAGAGAAGAAAAGTCAAACTTAATAAAATTTCACACAGAACTAAAAAAATGGACTGGACAAAATTATTGGCACCATGTCAAAATAATAATTACATTGTAAGAAATAATTACTTTTCAAACATGTGATGCTCCTGTAATTTATATTTAGACACACCTGTGGCAAGTAACAGGTGTGGGCAATATAATAATCACACTTGCAACCAGTTAAAATTGAGAAAAGTTGACTCAACCTTTGTGTTGTGTGTCACACTGAGCATGGAGAAAAGAAAGAGGTGTCTGTGGATTTGAGAGAAAAAATTGTGGGAAAACATGGGCAATCTCAAGGCTACTCAAAGTCTATCTCCAGAGATCCTAATGTTCCTGTTTCCACTGTGTGTAATATCATCAAGAGGTTTACAGCCCAACAAAAAAAACAAAAAAACAAGACTGGAGTTTGGCAAAACTTATGTGACAAAACCACAATCCTTCTGGGAGAATGTACTGTGGTAAAGGACATCATGGCACAGTTTACAGGAAAATAAATGAGGCCTTCAAAGAAAAGAACACCGTGCCTACAGTAAAACATGGTGGAGGTTCAAAGATGTTTTGGGGTTGCTTTGCTGCTTCCTTGACTGTGTGAATGGTATCAGGAAATCTGATGATTACCAAAGAATCAAATCTGAATGACCTGGAGCAGTTTGCAAAAGAAGAGTGGTCCAAAATTCCAGTAGAGAGGTGTAAGAAACTCATTCATGGTTAGAGGAAGTGATTGATTTCAGTTATTTTTTCCAAAGGGGGTGCTACCAAATATTAATTTAAGGGTGCCGATAATTTTGTTCTGTGTGGAATTGTATCAGATTTTTTTTTGTGTTGTTCCAATGCAAACAAAAAAAGATGTGAGTAGCAAAACATTTGCAACTGCAACAATTTTCTGACAGAAGGGTTGCATTTTCTGACAGAATTGAAGGGTGCCGATATTTTTGGCCATGACTGTATACTATATATATACATTTTTAGATTTTCCATTTTCATGTTTTTTTTATATTTGATTTTATTTCACAAGTATTCCTTTCTGTCCATTTTGTCACAGATACATACTGGACAAACCCTCAGTTCCGCCTGGTTCTCCTGGAGGCGGACACAAAGGAGAAGACCTGCACAGTGGTGGTGGCATTAATGCAGAAGGGCAGAAGAAAGGAGCGCTGCTTAGGTGGCACCCTACACAATATTGGGTTCGCCATCTATGAGGTGCAGTCAATTACATACATAATCAGCACTCTTTATTGGCAACTATGGTTCCATAAAGAAACTTTCCAATGCACAAAACGTTCTTTATAGTGGAAAACAGTTCTTTAGATTATGTTCTTCACACTTTTATGAAGCCACATTTACAAACAAACATTAATTACCATGGTTGCTGATTTACTTCAACAATGTTCTATCCGCTGTCTTTCCCAGGTTCCTAATGAGGTATGACTACATCATGAAGAGACCACAATGATGACATCATATATCAGTCTGACTGCATATAAACTATTAAAACTGTTAAAACTGAAACTATAAACCATCAGCCAGCATCTGAAGTTTAACTACTGCATCATGTATTTGGTCAAAGAAAACCTGTATCAGGGAATTTTATCATTTCGATTTTAGGTCTGAAAAACTATTTCTAAAAAGAATACAGATTTTTCTCAACTATAAAATATGTCCTTATTTACAGTGCCGTTCAAAAGTTTGGGATTTATGTGATCAGAAATACAGAAAAAACTGTAATATTGTGAAATATTATTACATTGTACAATAAGAGGTTTCTATTTTAATATACTTTAAAAAATAATTTGTTCCTATTATCAATTTTTCATCAGCCATTACTCCAGTCTTAAGTGGCACATGATTCTTCAGAAATCATTCTAATATGCTGATTTATATATATTTTTTTTTTTGGAACCTGTGATACTTTTTTTTAGAATTCTTTCATGAATAAAAAGTTAAAAAGAATAGCATATATTCAAAATAGCATTTTTTTTAACAATCTAAGTCTTTATTATCACTTTTCATCAATTTAACACATCCGTGATGAATTTTTTCCTCTCTCAAAAATGTACTGACCTCAAATTCCTGAATACTTGTGTATATTGTTACAAAAGATTTCTGTTTTGAATAAATGCTGTTCTTATTTACTTTTTATTTATCAAAGTATCCTGAAGAAAGTTAAAAGTATCATTATCATTATGACTTTTAATAAATCAGCATATTAGAATGATTTTTGAAGGATCATGTGACACAGAATAATGCCTGATGACAATTCAGCTTTGACCACAAGAATAAATTATATTTTAAAGTATATTAATCTAAATTATATTTCAAAGTATATTAATAATATATCACATTATTACTATATTATTATAATTTTGTTCAAATAAATGCAGCCTTGATGAGCTTAAGATGAGCTTTTTTTAACCCTTTGTCTGTCACTCCCATTTTTGAACAATGTATGTGAAAAATGCACTATCCAAACTTAAATTTGTATAATTCAAGAACGAAAACATTTTGTAATATGAATTTGATTCACATTTTCCATGGTAACGCAATGTCTGATTTTAAAACGTTCTCAAAGGATGCATTTTGAGAATTTAAGTTTTCAGTTGATATATAATTTCTTATAATTTCCCAAACGTGATAGAGAAAAAGGCAATGAAGAAAGTCTCCTTGTGACAAAGGTCAGAACTCCTGTTATGATGAAGATTTTTGACTCCCTCTTGTCATAAATTATTTAATTATTTGTAACACAAAACAGTGGTAAAATATCTATTTTGGAGTTTTAGACCTTTCCAATGATATAGAGCTTGTCATGATTAGATTATTTTTTGTAATATGGCTAAGTAAACTTAGGTGTTCCACTGAGGAGACAGTTAAAGGGTTAAAAAAACATTAAAAAGTTTGATCCCAAACTTTTAATGACAGGGATAGAATTAATAATGAACAACTAGATCATAGTAAAAAAATAAATTAATTCAAATTATTTTCCATATTCCACAAAGCTTTTCAATAAAACACAAAAATTTCACTCTAATTGTAGTCTATAGTAAAAAAAACACACCAAATAAGTCATGTATTTCTTTCTGCTATCCTGATTTTAGATGAAGGGCAACCAACAACAGCTGCCAAAGGATTTCTTCCTTTATAATGCTTCCACGGCTCGCTGCAAATCATACGTCAACATGCGTGAGGTGACAGAGCGTTTCTGTCTGAAACCGGGCGAGTATGTCATCATTCCATCCACCTTCGATCCCCACAAGGAGAGCGAGTTTCTGCTCAGAGTCTTCGCTGAGAACAGGAGCACCTCAGAGTGAGTCTTAAAGCCACAGCAGAACTGTTGTGCGTCTCCAAGCAAAACACATTCGTTTCTGAATGAATCCATGTTTTTAGCAAATCGGGTGAACCAATGACTGAATGGCCCATTCATAAAGACAAACATTTACTTAATTCCTGAATGAATCACCATTTGAATTAATCAAATGACTCAATGACTTGACTGTTTCCTACTGGTCATAATTTCATTAAAAACTATTTCATATTTACATCTTAATAAAATAATCCTAAAAAATCCATATTAATAAAAAAAACTAAATTAAAGTGATAATTTACCTAAAAGCAAAAACTCTTTACCTAAATCTACTTTCTGTTCTCGTGTAACACAATGGCTTTAAATTATCTGTTGTGGGTAATTTCTCAGCCAATTTGACGTGCGATTAATAGAGTTGAGTTCAAATGTTTACATACACCTTGCAGATTCTGCAAAATGTTAATTGTTTGACCAAAACAAGAGGAATCATACAAAATGCATGTTATTTTTTATTTAGTACTGATCTTAATAGTTGAAATTAATAGTTGAATTGATAAAAATGGCACTTTTCAAAAGATTACTAATACATACTGAATGATCCACAACTGTTTTTTTATTTATTTTTTTATTTTAGTGACAGTTGTTCATGAGTCCCTTGTTTGTCCTGAACAGTTAAACTGCCTGCTGTTCTTCAGAAAAAAATTCTTCAGGTTCCACAAATTCTTTGGTTTTCCAGCATTTTTGTGTATTTGAACCCTTTCCAACAATGACTGCATGATTTTGGGACACTGAGGACAACTGAGGGACTCATACAGAAGGTTCAAATGCTCACCGATGCTTCAGAAGGAAAAACATGCATTAAGGGCCAGGGGTGTAAACTTTTGAATGGAATGAGGATGTGTACATTTTTCTTATTTTGCCTAAATATCATATATTTTTTCATTTAGTACTGCCTGTCAGAAGCTACAGAAGATACTTACATGTTCCATAGAAGACAAAATAAGTTACATTTACCCTGATCTTCAAATTCAAGAAGTTTTCACCCCTCAGCTCTTAATGCATTGTTTTCTCCTTCTGAAGCATCAGTGTTTGGAGTCAAGTGTATGTAAACTTTTGAACAGGGTCATTGTTAAAAAATTCAATTATTATTTTCTCTTTTGGACTAAATTTAACCATCTTTTAGGTGAAATATCGTATTCAGGTAAGTACTAAATAAAAAATAACATGTATTTTGTATGATCCCTCTTATTTTGGTAACTCTGCAAGGTGTAGGTAAACTTTTGACTTCAACTGTATGTATAATGCTTCATATCTAAATGTACATTAAGTATGTTAAAAAGACTGTTCAATGAAAGTTGTTATAAAGTGTTTAACTTTAAGCTCTTGTTACAGTCAGATATGTTTTTAAAAGAACCTCTTGACCTGCTAATGTTCCTGCATTTGGCTGACAGCTGCATGTTTCTCTCAGGGTTATAGATGGAGAGATTGAGGTGGAGTCTGTGGTGAGTTTACACCTGTCACTGTCTGTCATGTTCTGCGGCACCTCATATTTCATCCTGCCGCTGTGCTCTTCTATGAATCACTATGTCAAGTGGTTAGGTCCTTGAATACAGATCATTAATTTAGACATTTTATCACAACCGAAAAAAGTAACTGTAATTACAAAAGAGAATTCTATATCTCATATGTTTCACCTTCTTATACCAACAGACGGATGGTGCCAAGAAGAAAATCAAGGTGAATATGGAAATAAGATGTTCTATCACTTTCCTTTTCTGTTTTCTATTCAATTTCAGCCCACATCAGAAAAAAAGGATTAAAAAGAGATGGAAAAGGAGATGAAAAATCAGTTGTGATGTTCTGTTAATTGGCTGCACTGCTGTAGACTCTCAGTTCTGTTTTCATCCTCAGTTCTGCTTCAGTAATGATAAACAGCATGTGCACAGCATGAGCTGGTACTGATGTCAAAACTATACTATTCATAATGACACCCAAAACCAATAATAACAACCACCACAAAACTGCCTTGTGGTGATGTCATTTTTATTTGCAACAGCCACAGAAAAGGAAAATGTTGCACTGCAAAAAATGCTTTTCTTACTTAGATTTTTAGTCTCGTTTCCAATATCTACAAATTCTTAAATCAAGAAGGATTTTCTAGACAAGCAAAAATGATTTTCTTGTTTTCAGAAAAAAGAAGTGAAAATTAAGTTTCAAGTTTTTGCTTGAAACACGCAAAATAATCTGCCAATGGGGTAAGCAAAATAATCTTGTCTTTCGGCTTTTCTGAAAACAAGACAATCATTATTACTTGTCTAGAAATTTGTTCTTGATTGAAGAATTTTTTGATATTTTGGCTGGAAACAAGACTAAAAAAATGCAAGTAAGAAAAGCATTTTTTGCAGTTTAAAATCTCGGATCTAAAGACATGCACACACATTTAGAGGTCTAATTTAATATGTACATTCAGTATTTCTTATTTCTCATGTTCAGCCATTTGAGGAAGAGGAGACTGAAGAGGAAAAGCAGTTCAGAGCCATCTTTCAGCAGATAGCTGGAGACGTGAGTGCACTTTTTGGAAAACAAAAATGTATGTTTAAATGCCATATTCACCTCACACCATCATTGTGACACTGTTTCTTCTTGCAGGACATGCAGATTAATGCCAATGAACTCCGAACTGTCCTTAATAGAGTGGTTGCCAAACGTGAGTCAAATCTTATTGTCTGCTACTAGTTCTCTTATGTATATATCTCTGTCTGCAGGGTTTTGATAATCATTTCTTTTCCTCAGACAAAGAGCTGAAAACAGAGGGTTTCAGTCTAGAGAGCTGCAGAAGTATGATTGCACTTTTGGATGTATCCTTCACTAGATTTGCTGAGCATTCTGGGCATGTGCAATATCACATTGGGCAAAACAGACTTTGCTCAATCTCAAGTTGGTCACATGATTTTGACACATTAAAGGATTAGTTCACTTCCAGAATAAAAATTTCCTGATAATTTACTCACCCCTATGTCATGCAAGTTGTTCATACCTTTCTTTCTTCAGTCGAAAATAAATTAGGGCTTTTGAGGAAAACATTCCAGGATTTTTCACCATAGAAGTTGACTTTAACGGGAAAGTCCAAATTGCAGTTTCAATGAAGCTTCACATGGCTCTACATGATCCCAGCCGAGGAAAAAGGGTCTTATCTAGCAAAACAATCAGTCCTTCAGACATGCATTTGTGGTTAAAAAAGTATATACACTACCAGTCAAAAGTTTAGACACACCCTCTCATTTAATGTTTTTTTAAAGAAGTTTGTTATGCTTATCAAGGCTGTTTTCACTTGATCAAAAGTACAGAAAAAAATAAAATAAAATAATAAATAATATTGTGAAATATTATTACGATGTAAATCAATGTTTTTCTATATTAATATACATTAAAATTTAATTAATATCTGTAATAAAGTTTAGAATTTCCAGAATCATTAATCCAGTCTTCAGTGTCACATGATCCTTCAAAAATCATTCTAATATGCTGATTTATTATCAGTGCTGGAAACAGTATTTTTTTGGAACTTGTGATACTTTTTTCTGGATTTTTTGATAAAAAAAAAATTAAAAAAGAGCAGCATTTATTTAAAATAGAAAGGTTTTCTAACAACATACACTACTGTTCAAAAGTTTGGGGTCAGTCAATTTTTATTCTTTCTTTTTTTTTTGAAAGTAATTAATATTTTTATCCACCAAGGATGTGTTAAATTAATAAAAAGTGATAGCATAGATTTACATTATTAGAAAAGATGTATATTTTGAATAAATGCTGTTCTTTTTAACTTGTTATTCATCAAAGAATCCTGAAAAAAGAATCACAGGTTGCAAAAAATATTTGTCAGCACAACTGTTTCCAACATTGATAATTCTAATAATAAATCAGCATATTAAAATGATTTCTGAAGGATCACATGACACTTAAGACTGGAGTAACAGCTGATGAAAATTCAGCTTTGCATCACAGGAATAAATTATAGTGTAAAGTATATTAAAATAAAAAACATTATTTCAGATTGTAATAACATTTTGCAATATTACTGTTTTTTTTCTGTATTTTTGATCAAATAAATGCAGCCTTGATGAGCAGAAGTGACTTCTTTAAAAAACATTAAATGAGAGGGTGTGTCCAAACTTTTGACTGGTAGTGTATATTTTTATTTTATTTTAGAAAATGACTGATCGTTTCGCTATATAAGCGAATCTGATCATTTTCTTACATGTCACTTATTCCCTTTGAAGCTGCATTGAAACTTCAATTTGGACCCTTAACTCATTGGTTCTCATTGAAGTCCACTATATGGAGAAAAATCCTGGAATGTTTTCCTCAAAAAGCTTCATTTCTTTTCGACTGAAAAAACAAAGACATGAACATCTTGGATGACATGGGGTGAGTAAATTATCAGGAAATGTTCATTCTGGAAGTGAACTAATCCTTTAAAAAACAGAAAGCTGTTGAGTCTGAAAAAGACCTCTGTGTAATTAGTGCTTTATATGTCTTTATACGCTATTGACAGCTGGACTTTTTTGCCAGTGAAATTTCACAAACAATAAAAGTCCAGTCTACTTCATCATTGTGTAGCAGTGGATGAAGCACAGCTTACATATATGTAAATTTTTTTTAGACCCAGCAGCTGGGTTTAATTCACATGACCAGCTTTAAAGTAGCCCAATGCTGGAAATACATCAAGTAAGCAGATAAATGGCCAGGCCCTGTACATCCCTTTCCCATCTTCCTCTTTGTACAATGAAATTACTTGCTACAAGCATGTGAACGGGGCCCCTTGTGGCCTGGATGACTTGTCACAAATAGTTTTGTTACTTCAAGTTCAAAATTGATCAGCAGTACAGAGGCTCAGAAATGTAACTTAACCACAACCGCTTAGACCGATGGGACAGGTCACCTAAACCTGCAAGAGTTTAACCACTTATGGAACAAGATTAAAAAGTGGAAGGTATGCTGTTGTTTTCACCTCTATAAAGCATGTCCAGTTGTGTTCTTTTGTGATAAACTGTGTTTAAACCAATATAAAACATTTTCAGCTGGTGTTCACACGGTTTGACACGGACAAATCCAGTACCATCAGCAGTTTTGAGATGAGGAACGCTCTTACTGAAGCAGGTCAGACAGTCGGAATTGATAAAGGCTCTAAATTGATGATATACACATTTAATTTTATTTTGGCTGAACCCTTATCTCTGTACCTCAGGTTTTCAACTCAACAATCAGCTGTATGACATTATTTGCATGCGATATGCTAATGAACACATGGAGCTGGATTTTGACAGCTACATTAGCTGCTTAGTGCGACTCGAGGGAATGTTCAGTAAGTGTGACTGGTCTTTTCTGTTACATAGACATATTCTTCTTCTAAAGTACCTTTAAGTTTATTGGTTTTGAAGCAATACTTGTAGTAAAAGAGATTCTTCCACAGGGGCATTTAGAGCCTTTGACAAGGATGGAGATGGCATAATCAAGCTCAATGTTTTTGAGGTGAGCAGCATCGTTCTTCATTTGTTTATTAAATATTAACAGAATAATGATTTATGAGCAGCATCAACTTTATTCACATCTGTATTAATATTTGTACATATTTGCACTGATCACTGCTATTTACAATCTAACAAGTTCCTGTTTTCTACATTATATACACAGTGGCTTCAACTAACCATGTATGCCTAAAGACAAACACAGAGGATTTGCCTTCGTTTTCAACCTCTGTCAAGTGGAGAAAGATCTGGATCTGAATCAACTGTACTGTAACCCACTCTGGCTTCTTACTTTAGCAAAAACTGGATTGATTATGAACTACTGAATGGACCCTGATGGCTCATTTATGTCCTGTGAAACGCTTTCCCTTTAAGGTGACAGAATGTTGTAATATTCAATGTATTAAACTCTCATGGCAAAAATGACACGCATCTGAACCCATCTTTGTAAAATGTGTGTGCTGCTATGCAACTGTAAATAATTCAACTAAATAAAGTGTTCAACTTTGCACTGTTCTCTTCCAGTTGTTACCATAGTCATGATTTGCAAAGCATAAACAAACAGCGCAAAATAGTGCAATAAATGCGAGTCATGACTGCAAGCAAGCAAACTATTTTTAGCTGATGAAAATACTAGCGTTCTAATAATTTTGGCCACCACTGCATAATATTCCACATTAGAAACATGCTGTTAGTCCATGAGCTAAACTGAATCAATATACCAGACATTAAAAGAACTCTTACTCTTCATATCCTGCAGAATCTCGATGCGCTTTGCCCTGAGCGAGGCCATCTCTGAGGTTACCTGACAACAAAGGAGTTTGTATTGTTTAAAAATAATTAGTAGTTAGATGATTATTGTATTAATTGTGTATTTTGCAGTACAAGTAATATTCAGTTGCATTCATATACAGTATCTCACAAAGGTGAGTACACCCCTCACATTTCAGCAACCATTTTAGCACATCTTCTCAAGGGACAATACTATAGAAATTAAACTCAGATACATTTTAGATTAGTCAATGTGCAGCGTGTATAGAAGTATTATTACTCAACATACAGCCATTATTGTCAAAACAGCTGGCAACAAAACTGAGTACCCCTAAGTGAACTTGTCCAAAGTGACAGTATTTTGTGTTAGCACCATTGTTATCTAGCACTGCCTTAATCATCCTGGGCATGGAATTGACTAGAGCTGCACAGAGATTTCTGCTTGAGGATGCCCCACAGGTGTTTAATAGGGTTCAGGTCTGGAGACATACTTGGCCTTCACCTTCAGCTACTTCAGCAAGGCAGTTGTCATCTTGATGGTGTGTTTGAGGTCGTTATTATGTTGGAAAACTGCCGTTCTGCCTTGTTTCTGGAGGGATGGCATCATGTTCTGCTTCAGAATGCACAGTACATAATGGAATCCATGTTTCCCTAAACTGAACTGCAGCTCCACAGTACCAGCACCACCAGGGCATCGCCACAAATGCTGGACACCATCTGAGCCAAACAAGTTTATCTTAGTCTCATCAGACCACAGGACATGGTTCCAGTAATTCATGCTCTTAGACATGTTGTCTTCAGCAAACCGTTTGCAGACTTTCTAGTCAGCCAGCTCCGGAGGAGGCTTCTTCTGGGACGACGCACATGCAACCTGACTTGGTTTGAGCACTGACAAGCTGACCTTCTACTTCTGCAGCCTTTAAAGCAATGCTAGCATCACTCATGCATCTGTTTTTTGAAGCCAGGGTTTGCACCTGACGCACAGAATGAGTACTCAACTTCACTGATTGACCCTTGCAAGGCCTGTTCCGAATCTAACCCATCATGGAAAGCCTTTGTATGACCTATCCACTGTAGTGTAACTTGGTTTCAGGGTGTTATTGACCTTCTAATAGCCTTGGCTATCTTTGCGGAGAGCAACAATTCTAATTCTCAAATCCTCAAAGAGTTCTTTGCCATTAGGTGCCATGTTGACCATCCAGTGGTCAGTATGAGAGAATTGTACTTAAAGCACCACATTCGAACTCCTCTAATACAAGATACACAACTTTGTATTTTCCTGTCAAGCAGACAAAAACATAAACATGATGAATAGGACATGTGGCTTTGTATGGTTAAACAACATACTGATGATCATTTTGTTGCCAGCTATTTTGACAATAATGGCTGTATGTTGAGTTATTTTCAGAGGACATTAAATCTATACTGTTATACAAGCTGCACATTGATTATTCTAAAATATATCCAAGTGTAATTTCTATAGTATTGTCCCTTGAGGAGATATACTAAAATGGTTGCTGAAATGTGAGGGGTGTACTCACTTTCGTGAGATACTGTATATATTACATAGAGCATTGCACATTTTAAGAGTTAACTATAGTACAAAATAGCTACAGATAAGAAATGCCTCTTTTTTTTTACTATGAACAAAGCTGCTAGTTAGAAACATCATTCCTGATAATTTCCTCACCCCCATGTCATCCGAGATTTTTTTGTTTATGTCTTTCTTTCTTCAGTCAGCAAGAATTGGGAATCAGTGGGCTGAAGGCCCAAATTTCAGTTTCAGCGCAGCTTCAAAGGGCTCTACACAATCCCAGCGGAGGAATAAGGGTCTTATCTAATGAAATGATCAGTCATTTTCCAAAAATAATAAATAAAATTATATACTTTTTAACCACAAATACTTATTTTTGTTTTGCACTAGTTTTGTGATGCACGTCTACGACTTCATGCATTACGTAACCACGCTGGAAAGGTCTCATCTCTGTACTTTATTTAAAAAAAGGAGCGAAAAACTCCATCTCATTTTCTCCTCCAACTTTAAAATCATCTGATGTTGTTGTTTTACCTTTTATGTAAAGGGCATTTGACTTTCTTTGCACATTTGCTTTGTAAACTCTGGGTCCGTATTTACGTGTATGCAAGTGACGTCTATGTGTAACTTTTCCAACGTGATTGCGCAATGCGGGAATATAGTGCAAGACAAGCATTTGTGGATAAAAAGTATATACAGCCCCTTATTCCTCGGCTGGGATCATGTAGAGCCTTTTGAAGGTGTGCTGAAATTGCAATTTGGACTGTCAACCCGCTGATCCACATTCAATTCCACTATATGGAGAAAAATCCTGGAATGTTTTCTTTAAAAAAAAAACTTACTTCATGACTGAAGGAGGAAAGACATGAACATCTTGGATTAAAAGGGGGTGAGTAAATTATCAGGAATTTTTGGAGTAAACTAATCCTTTAAAGGACATTAAAAACAAATTACATTTTGTAAAACAATCATGGTGTAGGCTTAAAAATTTATAGAAAAGAGATTGCAATGGAGATTAATTGGAACAGTCATGTACCTCTTGTTTAACACTTTGCAGACGCTGAACTTCTGTGTATGCGCTCTGCAGGGTGGAGTACGCCTGGAACAGCTGCTCACCCAAGTTCGCTAAAGAGCTGGTCAACTCCTCTTCTTTCAAAGACAGCGATAGCAACGTATTCACTTTCCCTGAGAATCATACACAATCGCACATTATGCCATGTACTAGTGTGTTACTGGTAGAGACACTGTTGAATTATCAATTACAGTTGATTTGAGGTTTGACATCCATTAAATAACATGACTAATTTGTGTTAACGGTTTCACTGCTAGAGGGCACGTATTCAATGCAAACAAAGAAACAAAGGCATAGTTTGATGACACTGTGATTGAGTGTGGGCCTATTTATTTGTTGTGAATGTCCCAATTGAGGTACAGATAAATGCTCATGTTTTATATTTTGTACATTGTACATTTGTGAGTTAATAAAAATGTAGATGGATGTTTAAAATGGGTATATAATATCGAAATATCGATCGATATACTCAAATCGTAATCATATCGTATAATTTAGGTATCAGCACATTTCATAACGCTGGGTTATGAAAATTGATATTGCATCATATGCACTAGTATGTACTATGTTGGATAAAGTGGCACTGTTTTTTCATACTAGATGCATTTGAATGTGTTTGTCACCTGTCTAATAAAATGTCTAATAATTTATTAAAGTGTCTTTGGAGTTTACAAAATAAAAGTCTACAAGTCTACAAAATAAAACCGGAAAACCGAGGGTGTATGACGTCATTGGCAGGTGACGCAATGAAATGGTCTTTTTAACTCGCTTATTTCTCTGGATTTAATCATTCATTGAAACTTTGGGGTAATGCGAGTACACAAGTCGGCAAAATATTCTAGTGTTTTTTGGATATTTTATAACAAAAAACCCTATTGTGCCTTTAAGTAAAACGAGGATATTTTTACAATGTACTCATTCACCCAATAAAATTTAGGACAGAAAATATATATTTGCATTTTCTTGCATTAATAAAATGAGATAATTCAAATAAATAATTACATTAAAAATAATTTGAATAAGAAATGTTAAGCTATTTTTAAATTGAAATACTCACTTTTTCTGGATATTTTGTTTGTCTCAGGACTCAGAGAAACGTCCTGTAAAAAAATAAATGAATAAAACTCTTAGGATACATTTCTATGAATTCCAGCTACTTCTATTAGATACAGCTTAACTCCAAAACTTATACTTGTATTTTTTTCTTGGTTTTCTGGACATTGCTGGAGATGGCTTCAAGGCTGTCGTGGCTGGCGGCCTGTTCTGTGTCATACTCAATTGGTTCGTTTTTCTGAACACATACAATATGCGGAGGAACATTTTCGATGACCTCCAAGTCATTTTCTGAAGTCTGGCTTTCAGACATCTTAGCCAGTAAAGATACAGGTGGAAGAGAATTAACTAACGGCTCTTGTCCTCTCATGCCTTCTCTAGGGGGAAAAAGAAAAGACGTTAAGGAGATCATAGTTTAAAGGAACACTCCACTTTTTTGGAAAATAGGCTTTTTTTCCAACTCCCCTAGAGTTAAACAGATGAGTTTTACCGTTTCTGAATCCATTCAGTCGATCTCTGGGTCTGCCGTTTTAGCATAGTTTATCATAAATCACTGAATCAGATTAGACCATTAGGCATCTCAACGTTTTTCAATATTTTTCCTATTTAAAACTTGACTCTTCTGTAGTTACACTGTGTACAAAGACCGACAGAAAATTAAAAGTTGTGATTTTCTAGGATGATATGGATAGGAACTATAGGCCTGGTTTCACAGACAGGTCTTAGACTAAGCCAGGATTGGGCCATAGTTCAAGTAGGACTTTTAGGTACTTTTTATAAATGTGCTTAGAAAGAAACATTACTGGTGTGCATCTTGAGACAAAACAAAAGCCAGAGCAAGCTTCTTTCAGTTGAAACAGCTCTGACATACATTTTAGTCTAGGACTAGGCTTAAGCCTCGTCTCTCAAACTGGGGCATACTCTCATATACTCTATAGTTCCTATCCATATCAGCCATATCATATCTATCCATATCAGTTCAAGTCCTACTTGAACTATGGCCTTAATCCTGGAAAATCGCAACTTTTCTTTTTCTGTTGGTCTTAGTACACGATGTAACTACAGAAGAGTCAAGTTTTAAATAGGAAAAATATCAAAAATATTTGGTCATTTTTGAGCAAGATGCTAATGGTCTAATCCGATTCAATGATTTATGCTAAGCTATGCTACAAGTGCTAACGGCAGAATGGATTCAAACATGGTAAAACTCATCTGTTTAACTGTAGGGTTGGAAAATGGGCCTATTTTCAAAAATAAGTGGAGTGTTCCTTTAAATGTTAGAGACCACAAATCTTCATCTAAGCTTAAGAAGACTTTTTAAAACATGTTTTAAATCTGGCTAAATCTAAAATGCTAACTCTCAAGAGACTATGAAAGAATTTCAGCAAATAAAACTCAATTTATTCACCTGGTCATGCCCTGTTCCCTCCGTGATGCTGCTCTGTTTACTGTAGTCTTTTTGGAATGAGTGTGTTTTTGTAGTGGAGGATTAAGAGTAACAGCTTCATTCTCAGTTGCTGCCTTCTGTGTTAAACAAACTCCCCTTGCTGCTGTCGAAGTGGGTATGTTGGACTCCATCCTGCTTTGCACCGGTCCAGGGGCACATATAGGCTCAGCAGCAGTACCATCTTCAGTTTCTGGAGTCACATCGTTCACACAAACATCTGTACCTTTTCCATCAGGTTTGAGATGAGTGCCATGAGCAGACCTTTCTTGAGGAATGTTTTCTGATGGTCTCTCAAGACAAGGCCTTTTCATAAGTGGCTCATTTGATCCGTCCACATCAATTATGCCATCTTCTCTCTGTCTAGGCAGGTTTTGGTTATGCTGGATAGATGGATTCATCTCAAATTCATGGTCATTCGCCATGCAAGGTGTTGCACAATGCTCGTTCTCAGCTGTGCTTTCTGTCTCAATGAGCCCCCATGTCATTTGTGCTTCTTTCCACTTCTCAAATAGCTCTCTCTTTTTGACAATTCTAACAAGAAAGAAACAAGTCTTATGGTACACAACTAATGCTACTGACAAACACAAATGCATTTGAATCATTCAAGCATCAGCCGTTCAACAGATCATTAAACGTATAACCACACGAATGAGCAATGAGCTTACTTCTCTTGGTCTCTTTGAGCACAAAGGTCTTTAAGCTCTTCAAATTCAACACTGTAGTCCATTGTATTTTTTCCAAGTTGTCTATTCTTCATCAATTCCTTTAGCTTCATTTTGTGATCTTGTGTGCCAATATGCTCCTTAAACGCTATCATTCCCTTGGCAGACATGTCACAGACCCAACATTTATGATAGTGTTCACTGTAAAATAAATAAATAAATCAATCAATCAATCAATCAAACATTTCTTATTATTATCCATGTTGAAAAGTTCAAAATAACACCATTTATTTTAAAATTAAATACTTTTATGAGATCATAAAAGTCTTTAATGTCCACATTTACATGATGAGTAAATAATGAAATAATTTTTTGTTTCTGTGTGAACTTTCTTTTAAAGCAGGGCATGACAAACAACACTTTTTAGCTTCCTACCTGCCCTTCAATTGCTCAATGGCCTGATGGTGGCCAATCCCGTGCATATGTCTGTCCCACTCCTGTTACAACAAAGACAAAGTTAATTAGAAAACAGTTAATCGAATGCAGATATCCCAAAAAATACTCTAAGCAAAATGTCATGACTTTGACTACAAAGCAGAATTTTCATGACCTATAGTTAACAGATTCATCCATTTGCAAGCTTTATTTACTTGTTCACAGATGTTTTTAGTACAAAACACATGTATACACCATTTTTACCTGTTAAATGCTATTTAAAATTATATTTTTCTGTACTATTTCTACAGACATTATTTATATTGTTTTGTCAAAATGCATAAAACAATGCAATAAAACAAAATACGGTATAGAAAAAGTACATTTTGATAAATGGAAACAAAACATTTCAAGCAACAAACAAAAATCCCTGATATTCCATGACTTGGACAAAATAAACAAAATTCCTTTCAATGTCTGGAGTAGATCTTTCAAAATAATTTTAGTCTCTATCCAACATTGTTACTCTCACAGTGAAGGTAATACTGTCCTGAACATTATGAACTTATAATTTGATTTATTCTACCAACTCTACTTCTAACAATTATTTATCAAAACATAAAATTGCTGACCTCTACAGGGAAACGATGACTGCAGATTGTACACTGGTCCAGATTTGTTAGTCTCCTATGTGGATAAAAATATTTTTTTCGTCTTTGGATTTAGTACACAAACAAATTATTATAGATAGATTAATGAGCAAACTCATTTTAAACAGCAGATTTCTCCACAAATGCAAATGCATTCAAAAGATGTTCAGTTGGAGTCAAAAGTAGTTTACATACACCTTGCAGAATCTGCAAAATGTAATTATTTTATCAAAATAAGAGGGATCATACAAAATGCCACTGTTCATGAGTCCTTCGTTTGCCCTGAACAGTTAAACTGCCCGCTGTTCCCTTTCCAACAATGACTGTATGATTTTGAGATACATCTTTTATGCAACTATTACAGAATGCTCACTGATGCTTCAGAAGGAAACACAATGCATTAAGAGCCAGGGGTGTAAACTTTTGAACAGAATGAAGATGCATACATTTTTTTTTTTTTTTGCCCAAATATCATATTTTTTGGTTTAGTACTGCCCTTCAGAAGCTACAGAAGATACAAAATTTTCCCTGATCTTCAAATTCAAAATGTTTTCACCCCCCAGGTCTTGTAAAAAAATGCAAAAAAATGCACAAATCTCAAAATCATACAGTCATTTTTGGAAAGGGTTCAAATACACAAAAATGCTGAAAAACCAAAGAATTTGTGGGACCTGAAGGATGAATAGCAGGCAGTTTAACTGTTCAAGTGACTCATGAACCACAAAAAACAACAACAACAACAACAACAACAAAAAAACGTTTTTTTTTATTTTGTCTATATGTAAACGTCTTTTATGTGAAATTTGTTACCTAGATCAGTGCTAAACAAAAAAAGAACATGCATTTTATATGATCCCTCTTATTTTGGTAAAATAATTAAATTTAGCATATTCTGCAAAGGTGTATGTAAACTTTTGACTTTAACTGTATAATTAAACATACAACCACATGAATGAGCTGACAATAAGCTTACTTTTCTTCTTCTCTTTGAGCACAAAGGTCTTTGAGCTTATCAATTTCTATGTAGTCCTCTGTAATTTCTCCAAGTTGTCTATTATTGATCAATTCCAATAGCTTCAACTGGTGATTTTGGGTGGCAATATGCTTCTTAAATGCTGCCATTCCCATCACAGACATTTCACAGGCCCAGCACTTATGCTCTTGTTCACTGTAAGAAAAGCATATATTTTTTGACATTGCATTAATTAAGATGAAATTCACCCTATAATCATTTATTTACTCTTGGGTTTTTAATAATAAATGTGTCTTGGCAGTGCATGTACACAACAGTGTTTTGTTGTGAAATCCCAATAAAGTATAAGCATTTTCTTGCATCAAGTCATTAACAGATTCTTGGCAGATTGACATAGTTTTGCAGAGGCTCCTCCCACATCTATAGATTGACACAGGTGTTTTAGCACAAACCCGCCCTGAGTGAGCTGTAAATGGTTTGCCATTGTTGCTTGATAATCGTATCCGATTATTTGCACAGCCCTAAACCAACGGATGTTATAGACTTTCAATTAGGACCCTAAAGAATCATTTCAACTTGTGGAAAATGGACATTGGATGACCACTTAAAAAAAAAAAAAAAAAAAGCATGACAAAACACTTTTTAGTTCCGTACCTGCCCTTCGATTTCTCAATTGCCTCATAGTGGACAAAACTGTGCAAATGTTTGTCCCAGTCCTGTTACAACAAAGAAAAGTTGACTATAAAAAAATAAATCAAATGCATATATCTGTAGCCATGTGCCTAAAAATTATAGCCTAAAACAACCCTAAAACATTCAGAATGCCAACACCAGTGAGTTAAAGTTTCACTATTACACCATACACAAATGTATTTCTTACTGATAATTTGATTTTCATTCCCTGAAAAATTATAAAGCTGAATATTTTAAGGGAAGGTGGTACAGGTGCATCATAATAAATTAGAATTTCGTGGAAAAGTTCATTTCAGTAATTCAACTCAAATTGTGAAACTCGTGTATTAAATAAATTCAAAGCACACCGACTGAAATAGTTTAAGTCTTTGGTTCTTTTAATTGTGATGATTTTGGCTCACATTTAACAAAAACCAACCAATTCTCAACAAATTAGAATACTTTATAAGACCAATAAAAAACATATTTAGTGAATTGTTGGCATTCTGGAAAGTATGTTCATTTTCTGCATATGTACTCAATACTTGGTAGGGGTTCCTTTTGCTTTAATCACTGCATCAATTCGGCGTGGAATGGAGGTGATCAGTCTGTGGCACTGCTGAGGTGGTATGGAAGCCCAGGTTTCTTTGACAGTGGCATTTTCCTCTTGACTATACCCCATAGAGAATAGAGTTCAGGTCTGGTGAGTTTGCTGGCCAGTCAAGCACACCAACACCATGGTCATTTAACCAACTTTTGGTGCTTTTGGCAGTGTGGGCATGTGCCAAATCCTGCTGGAAATTGAAATCAGCATCTTTAAAAAGCTGGTCAGCAGATGAAAATTCCTTGGTAAACGGGTGCAGTGACTTTAGTTTTCAAAAGTGGACCAACACCAGCAGATGACATTGCACCCCAGACTGTGGAAACTTAACACTGGACTTCAAGCAACATGGGCTATGAGCTTCTCCAGCCTTCCTCCAGACTCTAGGGCCTTGGTTTCTAAATGAAATACAAAAATTGCTTCTCATCTGAAAAGAGGACTTTGGAGGAATTTTTTAGAGGAATTATTCTTCTCCTTAGCCCAGATAAGACGCGTCTGACTTTGTCTGTGGTTCAGGAGTGGCTTAACAAGAGGAATACGACAACTGTAACCAAATGCATGGTGGCTCTTGATGCCTTTAACCCAGCCTCAGTCCATTCCTTGTGAAGTTCAGCCAAATTCTTGAATTGTTTTTGCTTGACAAGCCTCTCAAGGCTGCGGTTCTCTTGGTTGGTTGTGCATCTTTTCCCTTCCACTCAACTTTCTGGTAACATGCTTGGATACAGCACTCTGTGAACAGCCAGCTTCTTTGGCAATGAATGTTTGTGGGGTTTACCTTCCTTGTGAAGGGTGTCAATGATTGTCTTCTGGACAACTGTCAGATCAGCAGTCTTCCCCATGATTGTGTAGCCTAGTGAACCAAACTGGGAGACCATTTTGAAGGCTCAGGAAACCTTTGCAAGTGTTTTGAGTTGATTAGCTGACTGGCATGTCACCATATTCTAATTTCCTGATATAGTGAATTGTGGGTTTTTGTTAAATTTGAGCCAAAATCATTTTCAATTAAAAGAACCAAAGCTACTAAAGTCAGTAGCTATTAAATTACTTCAGTCAGTGTGCATTGCAGTTATTTAATACACGATTTTCACAATTTGAGTTGAATAACTAAAATAACTTTTCCACGACACTCTAATGTATTGAGATGCACCTGTATTTCTCCTAAATATTATACTTTTATTTGCAACACTATTTCTACCATTAATCTACCAAAACACAAAATTACTGACCGGTTCAGGGAAACATTGAAGGCAGATAGTACATTTGTACAAATTTTTGTGTTCTCTCCTAAATGGATAAAAAGGATATTATTTTCATCATTGGATCTAGTACACAAATCATTATAGATAAAATAATGAGCAAACTCATTTTAAACAGCAAATGTATCCACTCAAGCATTATTGTATTATTAACAATACAGATAAATGTATTTAAGTATGTAATGTAAGATAACAAACTTACCTCTCATGCTTCCTTAAATCAAAAACGATTTCTAACTCATTATCGTTCAGGTCAATATTGTAGTCCACTTCAAGAGGTTCTCTTTTTCGTCGATTATCAATGAGTTTAAACAGATTTTTTGTGTGTGTACGAGTGGTAATATGCTCCTTGTACTGCTCTAGTCCCATCACAGTTACACAACATGCCCAACACTGATGCAACTGTACACTGCAACAACAACAGCGCTTATTTCAACTTACTTTATATAGATAAGAAAAACATGATCATTAGTTCTGTCTAATTCCATACCTGCCCTTGATCTTCTCAATTGCTTCATGGTGGAAATAAGAATGCATATGAAAATCTACAACCTGTAAAAACAAAGCATACACATCTGATCAAGTAGTGATAACGCAAAATATAAGCAAACATCATTATTTCCCTTACGAACCCAGCTGACTATTGCATGCATTCAATATGTTTAAAATATACCAAACATTTTGATGACTCATCCTGCACTCACTCATAATAATAATGATTCATGGCTGTGACGTAAAAATCTAAAACGCAAAAGGGATGTATCTTTCGACACATCCCGCACAAAAACATAACTAACTAACATATATTTATTGTGGTTTTTAATGTATCTGAAGGCATAATACTAACCTAAACTGACCATACACTTATTAATGATGCAACAGATTACAGCAACTATTCAGATAAAACAGACTGATTCAAATATAAATAGTTAAACAAACAAACAAACAAACAAACCAACCTTTTGTCCGTATTGCTGACCGCAGATAAAACATCTAACGTTATTGCTAATGTTGACGCTGACATAGTTTTTCTTTGCCTTTGTCTTTTTTCCCATCGTCTGTCACTGAACGTAATTACAAGAAACCCAGCCGGAGTATCTCGTTCACACTCACAATATTTTGCGTTATAAAATTAAATATATAATTTTTATCCTAACGTTATGCTAGACATTCAGAACAGTTACTCTATCTGGAGCACTCTTTTACTGATCAATTTGACATCAGTTTTAGGAGATTACAGTTACAAAGAGAGTCCCTTCACAAAAAAGCTTATAGTTTAGTTTATATGAGTTTTCAGTGATGCCCATCCACGTGTTTGCTGAATCAGTCCATGTTGACTAAATCCTGTTGCCAGATCTCGCAAAAACAAGCTACTGAGTAAAACTAGAGTCCAACATATGCAACTTCTCTGGTCAAAATAAGGCTAAATAAGCGGTCAAATACAATTTAATAAGACAAAAAAACTTCATAAAATGTATGTTGGAAAAGTCTAATTCACACGGCTAAAACGGCTAAAAGTGACTTCACACGGCTAAAAACGACTTTTCGTTTAGACATGGCAACACTGCTGTAACACAGTGACAGCACAAAAATCGCGAGAACTTGAAGGATGCTCTAGTGGTGTGGTTACTACAATTAATTAAAATAAATTACGGTCAGTTTATGTAACTGTGCAACAATTCTGATGCAAATGTGTGTGTGTGTGTGTGTGTGTGTGTGTATGTTTGTTTTGGAGACACATTTGTACTCAGAAGTGAGCAAAACCTGACAAAATCGCCAAAAACTTCCCTTTGGGGACGTCCTCATTTGTAGAAATGACATAACAATAAAGTAAACAAAGATTATTATTATTATTATTATTATTATTTTATTTTTATTTTTTTTAATTTGTAAAAATGCAGAAAGTTTTCTGTAGGGTTGGGTTTAGGTTAGAAAATGTATCTATCTGTATATAAAACGCAAAGCTGTGTTTTTAATATAATTATAATACTGCCAAAACGTTTCATACATAAATGAAGATTTCCTAAATCCTCTCCTGTGTTTATTATATTCAAAAATAAAGATAATTATTTCTCTTACAGTCAAAATGCAATGAAATGGTTTGATCTCCTTGTAATGTAATGTTTACTGAAGCAATGCTTTTACCCCGTTCACATTATTAATGAATTTATTTATTTACTTATTTATTTACAGTGTTTTCTAGCTGTGATCTCAGACGTGAAGAATGCGCCGATGGAGGCACTATATACTAACAGATCGGACAGAAAATTCATAGAAGAAGACGAACGCGGAAGCGTCTCATTGTTTTTAATCTGTACTGTACGTTAGTTTTATTTGTCTAATCCAAAATGTGTACTGGTTGTGTTCAGAAACAGTATCCCGACAGGGTGAGTTCATAATTTTGTGACTGGCACACTTCTGTTGTTTCTTGCTATCTGTTCCTTAAAGGCAAATGCAGCGCTGGTTGTTGGTTTCCAGCCAAAGAAAGATGAATATCAATGCATTCCTGTTCGCTGAATACCTTAAAGTTTTCTTCTTCTAACCTAACTGTACTAATATTACGCATTTACCGCTTTCCATTTGTGACCCTGGACCACAAAACCAGTCTTAAGCAGCATGGGTAACGTTATATTTGTAGCAATAGTCAAAAAATACATTGAATGAGTCACAATTATCGATAAAATTATTAGGAGATTAAGGAGAGACACTGCAGGCAAAAACGCATTTTTTTCATGCACCTCTCAAATTGAGATTTTGGGCTTTTTGGTTTTCATAAAGTGTTTTTTTCAGACTAGTGGAAAGAAAACATCTAAAAGACACTGTTAAGTGTTTCTTTTATAGCACTTTATCTATTTGTGTCAATAGATTTCATTTACAGTATGTATTATTTTACATATAAGGCCATTTTCTCAAAATTAGTTTTTTCACCTACACTGAGCCATAAATCTCCACTTCAGTAGCACTTACACACACCAAACTTTACATTTGTATTCCTGTCTATGTCTTGAAGGTTATATACAACATTTTATTCCACCCAAAAATGAAAAAAAAATGTATTGTTTTCTGTCTGTTCTAAGTATTTACTGAATTTTGGAGGCAAGATGAGATACCCCAAATCCCAAAAACATTTACATTACATTTTACATTTACATTTACATTAGACTCTAATATGCCAAAAAATTAAACAAGAATTTTGAAACGGACTTCATCCAGTGTTCAGATTTTTGTTCTAGAAATGCATGCAAATGAGTGCATATTTCATTAAATAATGCCTCATTTGCATATGGATAACTTTAAATGTGATTTTCTCTATATCTTGTTTATTTATTTATTTATTTTTGCACCCTCAGATTATAGGTTTTCAGGTAGTGGCATCTTGGCCAAATATTGTCCTATCCTAACAAACCATACATCTTCAATGGAAAGCTTATTCATTCAGCTGTCAGATGATTTATAAATCTCAGTTTCAGAAAAGGAACCCTTGTGACTATATATAATTCTATAATTACGGTTTTATATATATATATATATATATATATATATATATAGAAACTGTAATTATATGAATATATAATTTACTTTTTTATATATATATATATTTTTTTTTTTTTTTTTTTTTCATTTATTATTATATATTATTTATTTATTTATTTTATATTTATTTTATTTATTTATTTATTTATTAATATTATATATTTTTATTTATTACACTTTTACAATAATGACAGAATACAAATACAAGAAAATTGTGAAAAATATTATTCCTAACCCACCCCTAAACCAAAACAAACTAAAACACAAAGAGAAAATCAGAAAAAAAAATAATAATAACAATAAAATAAAATAAATAATAATACTGTGCATGTTAAGCATTTACAAATATTAAGTATACATGGACAAATGTTAAAACATACATGCACATACAATACTCATCTCAACAGATTCAAGACATCCTTATGATAACATCTTAATATTTATATTACCAAGTACTACAAGCATTTTCAGAAAAACAAAAAAAACAAAACAATGAACAGGTCCCAAGTCTCTGAAAATACACCACTGTTGCCTTTAATGGTACTCCTGATTTTTTTCTAAATGAATGTAGTACATTGCATCTCTAAGCCAGTCGTCAAAAGATAAAAAGTAATATTTATTGACAGTATTCATCTTGTAACCTTATTTCATGTGTTTTTCTTTCTTATGTCCACAGGGTCATACCTGTCTGGAGAACGGTTCGTATCTCATGAATTTTCTCGGCTGTGCCAACTGTCACCAGCGTGACTTTGTGCTGATTAGCGACAGGACGATGGTGAATGAAGACGAGGAGGAGATCGTCACTTACCTGCGTGAGTCTCGTCACATCACTCTATGTAAATATGTCAGATTTGTCAGCAATATGTCATTACCAGTAACGTTTGCTTTTCCTCAGATATGTGCAAGAACTGTGATCATGTCATAGCCAGACATGAGTACACCTTCACGGTGGTGGATGACTATCAGGTGAGCCATGCCCTCGATTCAATAACTGAATACTGAAGGGTTTAGGAATAAGACATTAAGATTAGAGATCATTCATAGAAACAGTAAAATAAAGTTTTATCAGTATATGAAGAGTTCAGATACAAAAGCCTCTAAATCCATCTGACATCTTTCTTTAAAAAAAAATCATTTTTATCAGGCTCCGATGTATAGGTTTCTATGTAAGTACTAGTACTTCTGATTGAGCAGAGGGTGGGATTTTAGTGAGTTTAAAGTAAAAGTATTTAATGAATGTATAATATGTGTCAAGAGCATTCACTCAGTATCATTATCTCATTTTTGACTGAGATGGCTTTTAGCTGGTTTTGCATCTGGACTCTTATTTTCTAATATTTGGTCAGTTACCCGGATGTGCGGCCATATAGGCTATACTCAGATGTAAACAACAGCATAGATAAAATGTGACCCTGGACGCGTTTAATGATGCGTTGTTACAAAAACACTATACATTTGCAACCATTACAACTTTTAACTAGATAAAAAAGTTTGTCAAAACAAACTTTAAGTTGGCTTGAGAAAGCCGGACCAGAAAGTTTAAAAAGTAAAAAAAAAAAAAAGTTTAAAGTTTTTTGAAGTTTAACCCTTTAACTGTCACTCCCTATTGTGAACATAGACATGAAAATGCACTATCCAAATGTAATTTTTTATAATTCATGAACAAAAACATTTTGTAATATGGTTTTCATGTACAATTTCCATGATAATGCAATGTCTGATTTTAAAATGGTTTCCAAAGGATGAATTTTGAAATTTTAAGTCTTCAAGTGATATATAATGTCTTATGATTTCTAAAGCATAGTAGAAAAAAAGGCAACAAAGAAAGTCTTTTTGTGAAAAAGGTCTGAACTCCTGTTATGAAGTATATTTTTTGAGGTGCACTCTTGTCATAAATTAATCTATTACTTTTCCTACATAATTTGTAACACAAAACAGTGGTACAATATCAATTTAGGAGTCTTAGACCTTTCCAACGATATATAGTTTGTCATGATTAGATTAGGATTTATTTGAATATGGTGAAGTAAACGCAGGCGTCCCGGTGACTGGACGGTGACAGGTAAAGGGTTAAAGTAGTTTTAAAAGCTTAATGTTAGATGGATGGATAGATAGATGATAGCATGTCACTAGTATGTTGCTAACATGATTAGCATGTCACTAGCATTTTGTTAGCATGTTTCTAGAATGATTAGCAAGTTGCTAGCATGTTTCTATCATTATAAGCAAGTTACAAGCCTGTTGCTAACATAATTCTAACATTATTAACATGTTACTAGCATGTTTTTAACACGATTAGCAATTTGCTAGCATGTTTCTAGCATGATTAGCATGTCACTAACATGTTTCTAGCATGATTACCAAATTGCTAGCATATTTCTAACATGATTAGCATGTTTTTCTAACATGTTGCTAGAATGATTAGCAAGTTGATAGTATGTAGCTAGCATGATTAGTAAGCATGTCAACATGCTAATGACATGCTAAAAATTGTAGTAACTTGCTAGAGTGACATGTTAGCAAACTTGTTAATCATGCTAGAAACATGCTAATCTTGTTAGAATCATTCTAACAACATGCTAGTAACTTAATCATGCTAGAAACGTTATCAACTTGCTAATCATGCTAGAAACATGTTAGAATCATGTTAACAACATGTTAGTAACTAGCTAATCATGCTAGCAACATGCTAGTAGCCTGTTAGAAATGTGCTAATGACATGCTAATCATGCTTTAAACATGTTATATATATATATATATATATATATATATATATATAACCAGGGTGCGATTTGTGAAAAAAGCAGAGGGGGGGATGCTTTTGAAAACTAATATTAGTGTAATCTGTTAACATTGCACATTATAGGCTATAGCCTACATCTTTTTAGACAAGTACCAGATACTGAGTGTCATGTCATGAAATGTGATCACAATTTCATAAAAACATTAGTTAGTCCTATTAATTGTAACGATTTCATTTCAAACAACGAATAAATTATATAAGCGAGCAAAGATCAACCACTGCGTCGCAAAATGATTCACTGTTTCGAAGCGCTCCAATCAGATCGCGAATCATTTGATTCAGAAAGGGATATCAAAGCGCGTATGGCGAATCATTTGGTTCAGAGCCGGACTTTAAAGCGCATATGGCGAATCATTTGATTCAGAACCGGATTTTAAAGCGAATATGGCGAATCATTTGATTCAGAACCGGATTTTAAAGCGCGTATGGCGAATCATTTGATTCAGAACCGGACTTTAAAGCGAATATGGCGAATCATTTGATTCAGAACCGGACTTTAAAGCGCATATGGCGAATCATTTGATTCAGAACCGGACTTTAAAGCGCATATGGCGAATCATTTGATTCAGAACCGGACTTTAAAGCGCATGTGGCGAATCATTTGATTCAGAACCGGACTTTAAAGCGCGTATGGCGAATCATTTGATTCAGAACCGAACTTAGGAGCGGGTTCGCGGGATGTTTTTATCCCCACCGGGGATAATAATAATTCAGCAGAGGCAGGGATGCATAGACCAGAGGGGGGGAAATCCCCACCATCCCCCCCGGCAAATCGCACCCTGTATATAACAACATGCTAATGACATGCTAATAATGCTAGAAACATGCTAGTAACTTGTTAATCATGCTAACATTAGTTTAAAACTACTTTAAATGTCAAACTATTTCTTATTAACTTAAAACCTCTAAAACTTTCTTTCTTTCTTTTTTTTTTACTTTTCAAACTTTCTGGTCCAGTTTTCTCAAGCCATTTCAAAGTTTGTCTTGACAAACGTTTTATCTTTAATATTATAACACTTTATAATAAGGTTCCATTTGGTAATATAAGCTGTTAACAGTCACTAATCTGTGTTTATTTAGCTTTTTCCAAATAATTATTATTTCATTGCTATTTTTTTTTTTTTAGGAATACACAATGCTGTGCATGTTGTGTGGAAAAGCAGAGGATTCCATCAGCGTGCTGCCCGACGATCCCAGACAAACAGCGCCTCTGTTCTAGAGTATTTGCACACACACAGAGACAAGGATTTGACTTCTTTGTAAAGAGCGTGGTTATGCATGATGGAGGGAGCCATAACACATGCTACGTTTGATATATGCTTAGCACTGGAGAACGACACACTGTCATGTTTAATCCAGGAGAATATACCACAGAATTAATTGTGCTTTTTGTTTCTGCTGCTTCAAGAGAGACCCTAAGGTTCACAGCACAGCTCTGACTCATAAACATACACACATTTAAGAGTCATTCACAAATATTAAAGCTAATTAGGAATGGCTTGTGTTCATCCCATGATCATCCAATGTTTGGTTTTATTCACTCGGTTACTCTGTTAAAAAGATAATTGCAAAATTGTATCTCACAATTCAGACTTTTCTTCTTCAATTCTGAGGGAAAATTCAGAATTGTGAGATATAAACTTGCATATAGAATTGCACAAAAGTATAGTACAGGAATATCTGTTTGACTGACCAAGAAAAGTTAGCTTTGAGTGGATTATCAGTTTGTTAACCACAGATAGGATTTCTGTTACTATGCAGCACATACTTGCATACGCTGCTGTTCAAAAGTTTGGGATCAGTAAGATTTGAAATGTTTTTTTAAAGAAGTTTCTTATGCTCATCTACGATGGCATTTTAGTGTCACAGGGGAAAAAAAAAAAAAACTAAGATTCAGAGAATAAAGTCAAAATTATGAGAAAAAAGTCAAAATGTTTTAAGAATAAAGTCAAAATTATGAGAATTAATTTGTAGCAATTACGAGATTAAAGTTACAATATTTTGAGAATATATTCTAGTCTATTGTGCATGCAAATGGCTGGGTTGGGAGCATCTGCGTGAGCAAGCTACAAAATATTGTAACTTTAATTGCTATGATTTAATACTTTCGACATAATTTCGACTTTATTCTTGAAACATTTTGACTTTATTCTCGAAACATTTCAACTTTATTCTCAATTTCGAATTTATTCTCAAAACATTTTGACATTCCTTCTCATAATTTGTCATTTAATTTAAGATTTTTTATTTTTAATGTGGCACTAAAATGCCATCATCCTCATCAGAGCTGCATTTGTTTGATCAAAAATAGAAAAAACAGTAGTATTATTTCAGTGTAAAATAACTGTTTTCTGTGAAAATATATTAAAATGTAAATTATTCCTGTAAAACTGAATTTTAATACATTTTTATTCCAGTCTTTAGTGTCACATGATTCTTCAGAAATCATTCTAAAATGCTTATTTATTTTCAGTTTTGAAAACTTTCTTTTTTGAAAGAAATTAGTACATTTATTCACCAAGGATATATTTAATTGAAAAAAAGTGATAGCAAAGACTTACATTGTTATAAAAGATTAATTTTTTGAATAAATGTTCTTTTCAACTTTTTATTCATCAAAGAATCCTGAAAAAAGTATCACAGGTCACGGTTATCAACACTGACAATAAAAGTAATAAATCAGCTTATTAGAATGATTTCTGAAGGATCATGTGGACACTGAAGACTGATGTAATGGCTGATAAAAATTCAGCTTTGCATCACAGGAATAAATTGTGTTTTAAAATGCATTAAAATAGAAAAACAGTATTTTAAACTGTAATAATATTTCACTTTTTTCAGTATTTTTGATCAATTAAATGTAGCCTTGATGAGCATAAGAGAATTCTTTGAAAAACCTTACTGATCCCAAACTTTTGAACGGCAGTGTTCGCATTGGTCAAGATTGAATTAATGCTAAAAATGGTACACACAAGAAAAAAAGATTCCTGCTTATTACTGAAATTTAAATTTAAAGTAGATATGATGTCATACTGTATTTCTAGTGCAACAATATTTTATATGCTTTGTCTAAATAAACTATGAAACAATGCATTTTATGTTTTTTTTAAACTTATGACAGCATAATATCAGGCATCAGGTACTTAAGAGTACTTATTTATTCCATTAATATGAATACATATACATTCCAACATGGTAACTTTTCTTTTGTTTTGTTTTTTGCATGATTGAAATGTTTGTTAGCAAAATACAGTACATGAAGCATGAGGTGGAATTTCTTTTCCTTCATATATTTATAGCTATATACACTTCAGATTATGTACAATTCTCAAGATAAACCATCCGTCGTACCACAGTTGTGGGCCCATACTGATGCTTTTAAAGTAAAAGCACTTCCAGAGGACAAAATAGACGATCCAGAACAAAAACGACTATTCTAGCTGCACAGCACACGATGAAGTCGTGGTAATGACTCGTGGGAGCTACGATCCCTTTCTTTGTACATCACATAGGTCTCAGACAACTTTCGATAAACGCCATGATCAAGAATTCAATCTCAAACAGACATCTTGCTGATGTATTCAAGTAATATGGTAATGGGACTATAGTGTTTCAAGAGTTCCTTTAAGGGTGTTTCAACTGCAATATATTGGTAAGTTTCTTACTGACGTTATGACTATTTACAGGGATTGTTAGTATGATATTGCAGGCATGGAAGAGATTATACTTGGCAATTGCGAGGTTTCTGACCCTTAATGTGATGGCGAGTTCACTCAGTAGCAAGTAATAAAGCTACATCATCAGGTACGTAACCACATCCAATAAATAAATAAATACATTCTATAGATGATACAGTTTACAGTACATACATTCCCTGAAATACATATATACACATGCTTGCTTGTACCAGATGCACCTATACATGACTGATATTACACTGTATAGATAGCTATCTTTTGAAATGAGCATTTAAGATGAAATGCTTTGAACAATGATTGATAAACACAAAAACGTAAGGCTAGATATCTGGAGTGCCTACAAAACATGCATCTGTTCGACAGAATACAATGAGTTACTAAGTGCAGCCCCATTGTTTTCACGTTCTTAATGCTAGCGACTGATGGATCATGTTTAAAATCCAACATGTAAACCAGAAAGTGCAAAAAAAAACATGAAAAATAAACATAGCAAATATATGGCACAAACTAGATAGTGTAAAAAAATAAAATAAATAAAAATGATTGAAAAGTACACAGCGTCACTGGAACATTTAGCATGTTAATATTTCATGTTTTCCTAAAATGTCCCAAAAGTAAATCGCAACCAGCCGGCCATTACCTGCCCCTTTAATCGCTCTACTTATCAAAACACCACTTGTAAAAACGCTACAGTTCATCAAGCTACTTTTGAAACCGGTTGTCAAATTACTGACAACTCACGTCGTCGCTTACATGCTTTTCTTTTTATTTGCTCATTTTGGTTGTGGTTTTGCTCTCGGTGCTTCCTGCTCTGACTCTGGGGCAGAATCCTGAGCCGTGATGTACTGTTAAGTCACTGATTCGAGGAGGCGGGGAGGCAGAGCAGCTACTTGGGGACTGGCTGTGACCTCCTTCGAAACGGGAAGGGGAGGAGCTTAACGAGCGCTGCAGAGAGGAAGCGGTGGTGCGCTGGTAACGCGAGGTGCTGACGGCCAGCCCACCGCGCTCCTGCATGAGCTGAGAGAGGTTGTCCAAGAGGTCCGTGTCGCCGGTGCTGCTAGCACGAATGCGGTAGCGTCTGCGTCTGAAAAGACAATGGCGTTTAAAGTCACATTGTTTGTTTAGGTGTATATTTAGGAACTGGACTACACTGGTTGTGCTGCATGGTTTGGATTCACTAAAAAGAATGGGTTCATGAGAGTCATTTTTTCATGAATCAGATAACACTGGTTGTTCTGTATGTTTTTGATTCACTAAAGAATGGGTTCATGAGAGTCATTTGTTCATGAATCAGATACTTGGCTACGTATCTGGTTTACTAAAAAGAAATGGCTCTTAGGGGTCATTTGTTTGTAAATCAGACTACATTGGTTGTATGTTTTTGATTCACTAAAAAGAATGGGTTCATGAGAGTCATTTATTCATGAATCAGATAACACTGGTTCTGTATGTTTTTGATTCACTAAAGAATGGGTTCATAAGAGTCATTTGTTCATGAATCAGATACTTGGCTACGTATCTGGTTTACTAAAAAGAAATGGCTCTTAGGGGTCATTTGTTTGTAAATCAGACTACACTGATTGTACTACATGTATTTGATTTACTAAACAGATATAGCTTATACGAGACATTTGTGAATCAGATTACACTGGTTGTTTGTATAATTTTGATTCACTAAAAAGAATGGATTCATGGAGTCATTTGTTCATGAATCAGATTATTCTGTTTGTGCTATATGTCTTTGATTTACTACAAAAAAATAGGCTCATAAGAGAGTCATTTGTTTGTAAATCAGACTACACTGGTTGTATGTTTTTGATTCACTAAAAAGAACAGGTTCATGAGAGTCATTTGTCCATGAATCAGATAACACTGGTTGTTCTGTATGTTTTTGATTCACTAAAGAATGGGTTCATGAGAGTCATTTGTTCATGAATCAGATACTTGGCTACGTATCTGGTTTACTAAAAAGAAATGGCTCTTAGGGGTCATTTGTTTGTAAATCAGACTACACTGGTTATATTTATGTTTTTGATTCACTACAAAGAATGGGTTCATGAGAGTCATTTGTTCATTAATCAGACTACACTGATTGTACTACATGTA
Source organism: Cirrhinus molitorella (assembly GCA_033026305.1). Classification (NCBI taxonomy): domain Eukaryota; kingdom Metazoa; phylum Chordata; class Actinopteri; order Cypriniformes; family Cyprinidae; genus Cirrhinus; species Cirrhinus molitorella. The sequence continues at coordinate 35,407,427 of CM065133.1, forward strand.
TTTGATTTACTAAACAGATATAGCTTATACGAGACATTTGTGAATCAGATTACACTGGTTGTTTGTATAATTTTGATTCACTAAAAAGAATGGATTCATGGAGTCATTTGTTCATGAATCAGATTATTCTGTTTGTGCTATATGTCTTTGATTTACTACAAAAAAATAGGCTCATAAGAGAGTCATTTGTTTGTAAATCAGACTACACTGGTTGTATGTTTTTGATTCACTAAAAAGAACAGGTTCATGAGAGTCATTTGTCCATGAATCAGATAACATTGGTTGTTCTGTATATTTTTGATTTACTAAAAAGGATGGGTTTGTGAGAGTTATTTGTTCATGAATCAGATTACACTGCTCATGCTATATGTCTTTGATTTACTAAAAAGTAATGGCTCATAAGAGTCATTTGTTTGTGAATCAGACTACACTGGTTGTTGTGTACGTTTTTGATTCACTAAAAAGAATGGGTTCATAAGAGTCATTTGTTCATGAATCAGATACTCGTGCTATTTGTCTTTGATCTACTAAAAAGAAACTGCTCATAAGAGTCATTTGTTTGTAAATCAGACTACATTGGTTGTATGTTTTTGATTCACTAAAAAGAATGGGTTCATGAGAGTCGTTTGTTCATGAATCAGATAACATTAGTTGTTCTGTATGTTTTTGATTCACTAAAAAAAAGAACAGGTTGATGAGAATCAATTGTTCATGAAGCAGATTACACTGATTGTGCTATATGTCTTTGATTTGCTAAAAAGTAATGGGTTCATGAGAGTCCCTTGTTCATGAATCAGATTGCACTGCTTGTGCTATATGTCTTTGATTAACTAAAAAGAAAGGCTTCATAAGAGTAATTTGTTTTGGATTCAGTAAAAGAACTGGTTCATAACAGTTTTCTGCTCATCAAATTACACTAATCATCACTGTATTTGATTCGCTAAAAAGATCCAGCTTGTAATAGTAATTTGTTTGTAAACTGAACAACTCTGTTCATCTCATATGTCTTGGGTTCACTAAAACGAACAGGTTTGTAAAAGTCATTTGTTCATGAATTAACTACAGTTTGGTCACTCAACCTATGTTTTTGATTCTCTAAAAAGAACCAGCTTATAAGTGTGTTCATGGACTATGCTGGTCTCATTGTACGTTTTGTTTTTTGCATGCAGCCTGTGAAGATACAACTCAATACACTGACATAGGGAACCTTCTAACTTGGTACATAATGAAAATATAAATTTTCAAACTCATACTCCTCTCACCTGTTCTCGCCACCTGTGCGAAGGGGCGGTTTGCCTGGCGGCGGTCTTGGAATAAATCGTGCAGACAGCTGATCCGGCACTAGTGTGGGGCTTATGGGTCTTGGTATTTTACTCTTGCTCGACACTGAGGAGGAAGACAGAGAGAGTGGCTCCTCAACCTGCCAGTCTGATCCTCGAGAACCGGTGGGGAAGGTGAACTTGTCGCGCAGCAGCGCCGAGGGGAAGTGCTCGCATGACAGCGACAGAGATGGAGAAAGCGGAGCGGGAAAACCCCTACGGGTCGGAGAGTCCGGGTCACGGACGGGGATCCGACTGGCTCGGGGTGAGAGTTCACGAGGTGATGCCGGAGCCGCATCAACACTGTGTGCAGTCGTCTCACCCTGGTTAGGGGTCGAAGAAGGCCCACCGTCTGGACAGCCCGAGTCGCTCTCCACATCCTTGTCAGAGGCCTTGACAGAGATTATGTTTTCATCTAGCTTGTTAGGGCCTTTAGAGGGCGAAATAGCTGGCACATGGTTGTGCTCTTTTTCCGCAGGGCCTGATGGATGGTCAGGCTGAGAGTCGTCTCCTGTCTTCTGCTGAGGCTGAACGGTCTGTAGCACTGCATTGGATGACTGTGAATGGAATAACATTAAGAAACAGGACATTATTAATGGAGCTCTGCAGGGAAAAACTCTTATACATTTGTTTTCTTAGTGGTACCATTATCTGCTGAACTCTGGTGAGATTTTTCTGAGCTTGAAGCTTTGTGTCAGCTTCACTTTCAGTCTATTGATGTTTTGATATACAGTAATGTATAAATGCAAGTTGCTGGCCAAAATCCGGGACATAGTGATGTTGCAGTGAAACCACTGCAATGCACCCATAAATGATCACTGCTTACTCCTACAGTTTTCATTACACAAACATATTTTATGACATAATAAGAACACACGTCATGCCTCTCTTCGTCAATCTGCACTGGTTACCAATAGCTGCTTGCATAAAATTCAGGGCATTAATGTTTGCTTACAAAACCACCACTGGCTCTGTCCCTCTTTTCTAAATTCACTACTTCAGACTTATTCGCCCACTAGAAGCTTACGTTCTGCAAGTCATTGGTGCATTATTGTGCCTCAATCCAAACAGTCCGTAGCCATCTTCAAGAATCGGCTAAAAACACATCTTTTCCGTCTTTATTTGACCCTCTAAATCTAGCACTCTCTATTCTATTTCTATTCTTAAAAAAAAGTCTCTACTCTATTTTTTCATCTATCTTTTCTATCTTCTATTAAAAAAACTTTTCTAACATTCTATCTTTTTTTCTTTTTCCTTTCTAAAAAACTATTCTTTTTGTCAAAAAAAAAACCACTATCTTGCTCTATTCTTTTTCTGTCGGTTTTCTTTTTATTTACTATATAATTAAAAAAACCTTGCTATGTATACTGCACTAAGTTAATCTAAAACTTGTCATAGCACTTCTCAGAGCATTGCTCTTTTGTTGATTTGGATTGCTTCCATTGTCCTCATTTGTAAATCGTTTTGGCTAAATAACTAAATGTAAATGTAAATTAGCACTTGTTTCACAATTCCTGCTTTACATCTTACAAGGTGACCTTATTTGTTTAGAAATGTTAATACATCCACTTTAGAATGTAGCATGAGATACTGACCTGCTCAAGGTGAGCCCTACTGAGGACTGACACAGGCTGCACTGCGGGCAGTCGTCTTAATCCAGACAGTCCTATTACCCCAGACAAACCCGGTAGTCTGGCGAACGGAGGTCCAGTGTGGCAGACACCTGTGTGGAAATCTACTGAACCACTCAGACTGCTAACGCGCTGAGGCAAGGGATCGGACCAGGTGCGCGGGAGGGCGAGGGGGCTGGAGGAGCGTGGTGAGATCCCTGAGCGTTCCTCCTCATCCGGCTTAGATCCTGCTGAACCGCTACCACCCTCAAGCTCCACGAGGACCCACTCCTGTGAATCACCTTCTTGCGGGACGGGGCTGAGGTTGACGGCAACGTAACCACTGCTGGCCGCACCCTCCTCGTCCTCCAGCGAGCCCTGCTCGAGCCGACAGACAGACCTGTCTTGGGGCAGACCCGGACGTTGCTTCCCTAAACTAATAAGATGATAAGAAAGAAGTGGTTATAAAGCCTCTAGGGACCAACTGACATTGATAATGATTATTAGGATTTTGTTTACTGACTAGGCTTCAAGGAAGCGTTCAATGGTGGGTTTGGGTTCAGGGGTCAGTCTCTTGTCTAGTCCCATGCTCTGACTATGGCGTATCCTTCTCAGGAGAGGAGCTACGCGGTCGATGAGCAAGGTCTCTGAGCGCACACGTCTGGGGGAGCCTTGGATGGAGCCACTGTTGGGGCTCTGGTTGCCCTCTTTGCTTCGCTCCTCCTCACTAGCAACCTGAAATCGGAAACACAAGCTCATGACCATCTCCGACCTAAATACAGTTAAGGTTTACATACAGCTTGCAGAATCTGCAAAATGTAATTATTTTACCAAAATAAGAGGGATCATACAAAATGCATGTTATTTTTTATTTAGCATTGTCCTGAATAAAATATTTCACATAATGGACATTTACATGTAGCCCATTAGAGAAAATAATAGTTGAATTTATAAAAACCACCCAGTTCAAAAGTTAACATACACTTGATTCATAATAGTGTGTTGTTACCTGAATGACCCACAGCTGTATTTTTCATTTTATTTTTTGTTTAGTAACAGTTGTTCATGACTCCCTTGTTTGTCCTGAACAGTGAAACTGTCTGCTGTTCTTCAGAAAAACCCTTCAGGTCCCACAAATTCTTTGTTTGTTTGTTTTTCCACATTTTTGTGTATTTGAACCCTTTCAAACAATGACTGTATGATTTTGAGATCCATCTTTTCACACTGAAGACAACTGAGAGATTCATATGCAACTATTACAGAAGGTTCAAATGATCACTGATGCTCCAGAAGGAAACACAATGCATTAAGAACCGGGGGGTGAAACCTTTTGAATTTAAAAATCAGGGTAAATAAACTTATTTTGTCTTCTGGGATACATGCCAGTATCTTCTGTAGCTTCTTAAGGGCAGTACTAAATGAAATATGACATTTAGGCAAAATAAGAAAACATACACGCTGTTTACAAAAAGTGAACATGTAAGGAAGATCAAACACCCTTTACAAAAAAAGGTAAACCAGCAATGTAGGATGATTTTAAAGTTGGGAGTTTTTCGACATACCCTAACTGTCTTGAACCGGAATACACAGAGCTAGACAAGATGAGCATTTTAGGTTATTTATTTATTTATTTATTGTCTTTTTTACGCCATGCCAGCACCAGGGCTATCTTCACGGCGATTACAAAAATGTACAATAATAACAGAAATCCATTTACCAAAAAATTACAAAAGACATGCATTTTAGGTTAAAAAATATAGAAATTAGATGCTAGATACAACCCTTCTTCCTCGGCTGGGTTCGTTTAGAGCCCTTTAAAGTTGCATTTAAACTGCATTTTGGAAGTTCAAACTCGCAGGCACCATAGAAGTCCACTATATGGATGTCTTTACGACTGAAGAAAGAAAGACATGAACATCTTAGATGACAAGGGGGTGAGTAAATTATCTGTACATTTTTGCTCTGGAAGTGAATTACTCCTTTAATGCATTGTTTTTCCTTCTGAAGCATCAGTCAGCATTTGAACCTTCTGTAATAGTACCGTCTGAATAGTACCTTTCTGATTTGTGGCTGAACGTGGTTGAGGTTTCTGTCACGGCTTTGCTCGATATCCTCCCAGACATCCGCTCCCTGCGCAGGCAGCATCGGGATGGGGGCGCAATTATCAGCCTCACTGAGGCGTTCACCCTGAAGGACGTCCTCTGTGTTCTCACGCTGCAGATCGCCTGGGATCGCAGAGGCATTTGCCATGCTGAAAAGAAATATAGCCATTTAACCATGTTTAACTGTTTATATAGAGACTCCATGTATCCCTGAATCCTTGTAGACAGTGTTAATTTTGACAGCAAATTTAGATTTAGATTTTAGTCATAGTCTTTTGACTAAAATACCATTTCGTTTTAGTCATATTTTAGTCGTCTGAATTGTTTTTAGTTTTAGTCTAGTTTTAGTCAACTTAAATATCATAAGATTTTAGTCGACTTAATCTACAGTCAATTTAGTCAGCAACTAAATGTGGCTGCTATCCCTTTAAAACCGAATGCACAAATGCAATGTACTGATACACTTTCTCTCTACTGTTTACGTTCATTTAAGACGTAATCAGCTGTGTTTACACAAATGCACATCAAACCGGACATTTCAAGATCATGTTGTGTGTATTTCTTAGTTCATGCAATGCAAAAAAGTGTGAGACATGCTTTTTGCGTGTATGCTTCAGTGTCTGCGCTCAGAAAACAAGACAGAATTGAGTTCTCTCTTGCGTCGTCAAATTTATCCATATGTCTGTACTTCTCCCACATAATGATACTTATGAACGTTTTCGAAAAAAGACGGGCAACAAGTGTATTTTAGTATGTGTCTCCGGTTTGTACGCATCTAACCTCCTACTACGCAATAGATTTTTCTGAATGAATCTCTTTCCAAATCATCTCTCTCTAACATTTGTGTCTCGTTTTTATTCATTGATGAAAATGGCAGTAGATTTTTGTCATTCAAAAATCACTTTAGTTTGTTATCGCTTCGTTCTCGCCTGTGAAAAAAAGTTGTTGATGAAAAATATGACAAAAAAATATGTGTCAACAAAATTAACACTGCTTGTAGATGCTGGATATCTACCCCAAATATGCCGGCGTGAGGCGGGTCAGCTGCTGGGCTGTGGTTGCCAGGGATCCAACATTAAGTGTGTCCTCTGAATCCGTTCTTTCCCAGTCATACGGGTCGTTTTCCACCACATTGTAGCTCTTCATGCTGTTGTCAAAAACTGACATCAGGAGCTGGAACACAATGAAAGAGCATGTTAGTGACTAGCTACATTTACAAATTCTATGGTCAAGATAGGCTAAATTCAAATGACCTGATAATCTGGTTTAGTGTAGTAATCCAGGTTGGAGATATGGTCGAGAAATACGCTAAACTCATCTGGGAGGTGTTTGAGCATGAGGCGATGGTTGTAAGTCTCCTTCATATTTCCGACCTGTTCCTGTATTGATGGCAGGACTGAGAACCAGAGCAAATCTCTCTTTATTTGTGGAAAATTATGATTGGAACTGAACTTACTTTGTCTTTGATTTTTCTCCAGGGTAGCTGACCCACCATGAACTCCACGAGCATATAAAATAAAGACCACAGGTCATCATGTCGACCCATTTCCTTTTTAAAAAAATCAAAGATGTGCATTTTAGTGAAATATGAATAGGTAACATGACCTGCGGTGTATAAGACACCTGACCAGCATCCGCCATTGCTTGAGATGGTAAGAGAGATAATTTACCCTGTTCTTGTGAGCATTAATTGAAGCGTAACGGACGGTTCCTCTGAATCCTGCCACTGGACGTGGCTTTAGACAACAAAAGAGAATGTGCAGACACATAAGTAAACATACAGAAACACATTACAGGAATAATTCACCCAAAAATGAAAATTCTGTCAAAATTCTGAGTGTTCATTTAAAAATCTTGACTTTCACCATTAAAGGAACACTCCACTTTTTTGAAAATAGGCTCCCCTAGAGTTAAACAGATGACTTTTACTGTTTTTGCGTAATATCATTGCTCCTGCTGCACCCATGGTACGGTAGCAAAGTTCCTTTATTATTACGCTAGAATGAGAGTATAGTTCCTATCCATATCAGCCTGGAAAATTGCAACTTTAAATTTTCTTGGAATACGATGTAACTACAGAAGTGTCAAGTTTTAAATTTTGAAAAATATTGAAAATCTTTGGTCATTGTTGAATGAGATGCTAATGGTCTAATCTGATTCAATGATTTATGCTAAGCTATGCTAAAAGTTCTACCGGCAGACCCAGAGATCGGCTGAATGGATTTTCAAAAAAAAGTGTTCCTATAACCTTTTTTGGGGGCATTCAAGAGTTTGAGACGTAGCAATTAATAAAAAAATAAATAAAAAACCTACTTGTTCACAAACTGTACATCACTATTTACATTTGGTGCTGTATGACAGAAATATTTAATCCCTAATCACTGTATTTGCAAAATGCAATTCCTCAGTAATCGCTTGAAATGTCTACTTTTGTGCTCTATGGAAGAAATAAAGTCATACAAGATTGTGAATATATGACAGAATTTTCATTTTGGTTTGGGTGAACTGTATAAATATGAAGTTTCATAAACATAATCTGCGATTACTTACTGGACGGACTTCTTGACATGAGTTTGTAAACTGGCGTGCCAACCCAAAATCAAGCATGTAACAGGTTCGGCATGTACTGGTAAGTCGACCCATTGCGAAGTTAGACTATTTGAGAAAAAAAAAAAGATCTGCTGTCTAGTTTATTTAGTCTAGAAAGAAATAACGAGTCCCTGTTAAACATGAATTATAGTCAACATTAAAAGTGCTTTTAGTCCCGAGGCTGTCTGTGAGGGAGCAGAATCTGTAGAGCACTCTTACGGGTTTGATGTCTCTGTGCAGAAAGCCCACAGAGTGGATGCTCTCGATGGCTTCTAAGATTTGTCGGCCGAGCCTGAGTGTGGTGGAGATGCTGAAGGTGCCGCGGCTCATGTTGCGTCGAAGGTCTGCCAAGTTCCTTCCCTGCAATTCAATGGACAATCATCACTTCAGGTGACTGATATCAGGATTGTTGTGTTAATATGAGTTGTGTGTGATAACATCCATCAATTTGACCCTTTGCAAAAACCGGCACTCTTTAGTTACTCCTGCTATGTTCTCACACATTGAGCAAAGAGGAAACAAACAATGCGCTGACAGACAAGACTTCAGAGCAAGTTACTTCAGGTATGAATTTTAATTCAAACAATAAATACTGTTTTGTGACAGATTGCCATATTGCCTTATTAGATCAATCGACATGTGAGCAGATTGTTTTTTCTTATTTACTTAAATCCAGGGTTCCCACTCGAAGCCAAACATCAAATTCCCTGACTTTTCCCTGACTTTCACTGTCTAAAAAGCTGAATTTCCATTACCTATAATGAACAGATTCATCCATTTGCAAGCTTTATTTACTTGTTCAAAGAAGTTTTTAGTACAAAACACATTTATACACCTTTTTTTACCCATTAAATGCACTTTGATATTTTTCTGTACTATTTCCACAGAAATTTATTTATGTTTTTTATGGTTTCATAATCATAACCTATCCATAACAATAGGCAAAACGTGTGAAACAACACAATAAAACAAAATACAGTATTGAAAATTTACATTTTAATAAATGGAAGCGAAAAATGTATAGCAACAAACAAAAATCCAGGATATTCCATGACTTGGACAAAATAAATCTAAAATTCCCTGACTTTCGATGTCTGAAATAGATCTTTTAAAATTCCATGATATTCCAGAAATTTCATGACCCGTGGGAACCCTGTAAATCACTAAATAACAAGATTGAACATCAGAACGTATTTTATTTCAACCGCGGAAAGATGTCAATACACACAATATTTCAAGTTAATCTATTTCAAGTTAATCTACTCTCTTGTCTGATTTGTTTGTCGGACAAGATGACAGATTCTGCGTTATGATTGGTCAGATCGCCTGTCAATTAAGCTGTTTGCAAAGGGTCAATTCAGAAACAAGATTCATTTGAAGCTCCTACCTGAAGCTCCATAACCACATAGTTGAAGCGGTCATTGCGTCCACAGCCAACAAAACGACAAACATGGTCTTTACCTACAAAATAGGTTGAAGTTTAAATGGTTTATGTTAAACATAATTACTGCCCATAATAGAGTAGCACACACAGAGCAAAATGACTCCTCAAATAATGTTTTCATGTTTGTTTTATGTACATTAACTCAGTATCTTAAATGTCTGGTTATTTTTACCCTGAAGTCTTTTCAAAACCGCTACTTCCATCTTCAGGACCTGTTTGGGTTGCTGGGCAGACTCCACTTTCAGAGCAACATTGACTTGGTTCACCTGGTCCAGGACTTCATAGATCTCACCAAAACCACCCCCACCAATTTTCTTAAACTAGATAGAAAGGAGAAATTTTGAATGAATGAAAAAGACATTTTTTGGATGTCTCTTATGCTCACCAAGGCTGCATTTATTTATTAAACGCAGTAATATTGTAAAATATTATCAGTTAACTGTTTACTAGTTTAATATAGTTAAAAATGTAATTAATTGCTGTGCTTACTAAATTTTAGTTTATTTGCCCAAAATAAAGAATGTGTTTCCCTTTTGTCACTACCAACAATGATGACATGTTTTGGTCGTGACTGTTTCAGTAGTGACAATTTATGGGATAACACCCAAAATAACAAAGATGTCACTACTGAAACGTCACCAAATTTTTCAGTAGTGACACTTAGGTACTTTTGAACCTAGCTCAAAGATGCTAATCAGTACATGGTTACCTAGCACGGTTCTGAACAGTGGTTCACATATAAAAACTAAATGTTATGGAATAACTGACAAAAAAAGTGTTCGGTAGTGACGTTCCAGTGAAGTTTTCAGACTTCTGAACACATTTACCTCAAAATAATGGGGCCTTTCTACTCACACCTTGTAGCTATGAGAAAGGGACACTGGAATATTTCCAGATCATAAATTTAGGGGTGTAGTTAAAATCAGACTAAAACCATTATAGACCAATATGACTAAAACATACGCTGTTTCGGTAGTGACATGAAAATGCAGAATACATTTTTTTTTTACATAATTTTTTTTACCTTCAGCTTTTTAAAAGAATCTAAAATATACCATTAAAAACAACAATGGAAATAAATACAAAAAATATTTCTGTATCACATTCTTAAGTTGAAATTTAGGGGTTAAGGTTCAGGATAGCCATCTCCCAATTGAAAGTAACCTATAAATGATGATTTCATATTTATTAAGTTTACTAATTATTTTAAATATTACTGTGGGTTTCAATAGATAATAAAAGGATCTTTTGAATACTTTAATGGTTCTTAAATGCATTTTTTGGTTGCGGGACAGCAGTTTGCAACAATTCTGTAGAATGGCCCATATATTTTTTCCTCCTATAAATGAGTAGACAGCTTTGAAACTTGTGTCGGAGAACAGATGTTACACAACACTTCTGTTCAGGCATGAAAAACTGTCTTGAAAAAAAATGTCCTAGAAAACAACACTTTTGTCATGAAATAAAATGCCATGTCTCGTGACTATTTGTCAGCATGCTGTACAGTTTTCAGTGCTGATGTCAGCACTGCTCAACACACCTGCAGTGTATTGTTTGACTGAGCTCAAAAGGACAAAAAAAAAACTCCTTGCCTGAGTGAAAGTTTACATAAAAGAATCTGACAGCTATCAGAACATCTCTGCGAAACTAACAGTGAGTATTTGAATAGTCCTGAAGCCTTGTCCTCCTAAATACAGCTCCTTCAAAACAACTCACCACTCTCCATCGCTCCCGGACCACGCTCCCGACACCCAAAATATCAGTCTGCTCCGCTGGCCCACTCATCCTGAGGCTCAAGAGTGGACTGAGCACACTCAGTGAAGATCTACACCTCACATCAGTGAGCTTGGGTCCTCACTGAAAAGATTAGAAAAACAGATCTGTAGATTTCAACTGCAAAAATTTGCAGGCAGTGGTTGTAGACGAGACAAAAATAATGAAAAATGCATTTTACTAGCTCCATCCATATACTTAAAAAAGGCATTCTATAAAGGCACCCGAACTACATGAATCTGACCTGTCCTAAGTTTGTCTTATAAGCAAGAATAAGCAAGATCGCTGTAAGAAACCTGTCCTGATTTTTTATGACCGTCACTGCTAGGGTGCAGAGCAAAAATTATGAAGCTAAATACAGTCAAATCCTTAAGGATCGGGCTTACTGTAGGCCTGAATCAAGAATAAAAGTCACTATATCTGCAATACAGTGACTCAGGGAAACATAATCTGTAAATCTATATCACAAAGACTACAAAACACTAGCTTATATGCATGCATAGATGTAAGAGAACCTTGGATCTGTTTAAAGTCAATGAAAAAAACAAAAATGCAATTATTTCTAACAGGGTAAATGAAATATTCTGCAACTGTACATGCCTGTTGGAGTGGTAAATATGTGCATTATCTTGAGAAATATATCTTTTAATATTTATGCAGCATATATTTTTCTGTATATAGTGCCTTTTTTATGCTTACTGCATACACTGTCAAAGTCTTATACTGTCATTATTTGCCTGCAGTGCTGGTGAAATATGCAGCCAAGATTTTCATTAACTGTTGTACTCATTTATATGACACCCTGGACCACAAAACCAGTCTTAGGTAGCACAGGTATATTTGTAGCAATAGCCAAAAATACATTGTATGGGTGAAAATTATTGATTTTTCTTTTATGCCAAAAAATCTTTAGGATATTAAGTAAAGATCATGTTCCATGAAGATATTTTGTAAATTTCCTACTGTAAATATATCAAAATTAATTTTTAATTAGTAATATGCATTGCTTAGAACCTTATTAAAACATCTTTTAGATTTTTGATTCTTGAACCCTCAAATTCCAGATATTCAAATTGCTGCATCTCGGACAAATATTGTCCTACCAAACCATACATCAATGGAAAGCTTATTTATTCAGCTTTCACACAAATTAACCCTTATGACCAGTTTTGTGGTCTAGGGTCATGGTGTAGTGACATGACAATAAAAAAAAAATCTGTTATTTTTATTAATTTCTAACATTTTGACACATAAATCTAAATGTCTAAAAGATATAAACACCTTAAAAATTATGTTTCCTATCATACATTTTTTTTGGTACATATCTGTATATACAGTATATTTTGGTGAGTGTTTACATTTTTATGCATGCAACTTTTCATATAACAAAATGTCTGTCTTAGACCCAAACGCTATTTAAAAAGCTTATTCTGTACTGTAGTAGCAATGCTAATACTATCATTTTTCCCCACCAGTCAGAACTGATGAATGGCAGCCCAAAGCAACCATACTAGCTGCATGCAGTACTATTTTAATGAGGATCATGGTTGCAGCTGGCCTGTTATGTCTTTATTATCTGGCTGCTTTACTGAATTGCGGTTATTTTAGCTTATGCTAACATCCTCAAGCAATGCTGAAATCTGCCGCTGTCTTGTAGATGTTGGCTGAGGCTTTCTCTGTCCTTTCCGCATCCAGTGATAACAGAGGGAGACATAAGGACACAGGCTAGCTAAAGCTAAAACATCAGCCAGAGCCAAATCACTAACAAAACAGCGCAATGAAGCGATACCGCGCTAGCTAACGTCAACTAGCCAAACTGAACATCGGTATTATCGAACATACGGTTGCCAGGTTACACATTGGCAACCCAATGTTGTGACAGCTGTAATCCCGCTAATAATGCGGACTAGCTCGTTTAGCGGACAGCACGCGTTCATTCAGGGACCCGGTGTGTACATTAACGTTACCTCAGTCTGCAGCGGCGGTCCAAGATGTTTCCGAAGACTTCAGAACATCTTTTTTTCGTTCTACAGACCATGTTGTTATAAAATGTTGGACATAATAATCCCATAACGTGTTGAAACGCAAAATAACGACTGAAGTTCACGTTATTTGCTTCTGTTCCCTCAGCAGCAGCGGCGGCAGAGATGATGACTGAGCGAGCGTACCGATGTGTGACGTCACATCTGGTCGAATGGGTTCGAGTCCAAACATTGTTTGGAATAATAACATGAATTAGTAATTTAAATCGTGTAAACAGTGTGAATATCAATACTCAGCATTTACTAACACATTATTAAAATCAAAAGCTGTATCGTATTCCTTAATGGACCTGAGTATGGCAAGCCGTTTTGACTTTTATTCGTTCCCAGGATATGAATTCTTGATATCAACAATTCATTTTTCACTAGTTAAAATGCTAATTCTTGATATCAGAAATTAGATTTTTACTAGTATCAATGGCAATTTTTGATATCAGGAATTACATTTCCACTAGTAAAAAAAAAAATATTGATATCACTAGTATAACTATATAATATAACTAGTAAAAACTATAATTGTTCATATCAAGAATTGTATTTTCACTAGTTAAATGTCACAATAGACTCCCATTCAAATGTAATTGCTGATATCAAGAATTACTTTCTTACTAGTTTTAATTTTAAATACACATATCAGCTTTGTATTTCTTACTAGTAGAAATATAATTTTTGATATCAGTAATTACATTGTTACTAGTAAAAATGCCAATTCCTGATATCAAGATTTCAATTGTCACTAGTTGAAATGTCAGTTGTTGATATCTGAAAATGTATTTCTGTTATCAATAATTAGGAGAGTAATTTCAGATATCTAAAATCGCATTCATACTAGTAACAATCCCATTCATGATATCAGAAATGAACATTGTCACTAGTAGCAACTGAATTGTTGATATCAAGAATAGACATTTTTACTAGTAACAATGTAATTATTGATATCAAAAATAAAGTTTTTTACTAGTGAGAATTTTATTTCTAATATGTGAAATTGGAATTTTAACTAGTAAGAAATCAATTCTTGATATCAACAATTAAATCTGAATGGGAATCTATGGTGATATTTAACCAGTGAAAATACAATTCTTGATATCAATAATTAACATTTTTACTAGTGGAAATGCAATTCCTGATATCAAAAATTGCCATTGTTGCTAGTAAAAATCCAATTTCTGATATCAAGAATTATAATTTTATCTAGTGAAAACTGAATTGTTGATATCAAGAATTCATATCCTGCAAACAAATAAAAGTCAAAATGGCTTGCCATACCTTAGCTAACACAATGAAGTTGTATTTACAAAAGAAAGAGTAACTCATGCAGTGTTTGGGAAAGTTACTTTTAAAAGTAATGCATTACAATATTCTGTTACTCGCTAAAAAAGTAACTAATTACGTTACTTAGTCATTTTTTATGGAAAGTAATGCATTGTGTTACTTGTAACGCGTTACCCCCAACACTGAACTTATGTATTGCTTATTGTTAGCTGATGTTAGTTAACTAATGGATCTTTATTGTAAAGCGTTGCCGTTTATTGTTTTAAACTTTACTTTGAGATATTATGCTGACGCTGTACATTTATACATACAGTTGAGGTCAAAAGTTAACATACACCTTGCAGAATCTGCAAAATGTTCATTGTTTTATCAAAATAGGAGGGATCATATAAAATGCATGTTGTTTTTTATTTAGTACTGACCTGAATAAGATATTTCGTTTAAAAGACGTTTTGTGCATTTTGTATGATCCCTCTTATTTTGCTAAAATAATTAACGTTTTGTAGATTCTGCAAGATGTATGTAAGCTTTTGTCCCCAACTGTATGTAAATAAGATTAATATTAAAAAAAGTACAACATTATCTTGGTCACATATCTTCATTGTGAAATTTATGCAGTTCAAACATTTAGTTAGGAAATCAATATTAGTTCTGAATGCACTCAAAAACCAGTAAAAGCTTTGTTACACATAAATAGATGTGACACACATTATTTGTAACTAATCTAATAGGCACTAAGTGAAACCTTCCTCTTCATGTTTTCATTGAACAAACAAATGCATTCACAATGCACAAACAATAATGTGAGATGAATTTATACATTTATGCAGAGAGACAGATTTGTGACATGAAACAGATGTCAATTTAATACTTTTAGTAAAACCTACACTGTTTTTGAGACTGGGGTTCCTTGTATATTACTCCCTAAAAAAAAAAAAAAAACAGTGATATTTACTGGCATTAAACTCTACTAGCGCTAATTTCATATTTTTATAAACCAAAAATACATGGACTAACAGAAGATTTTCTTGTCAGTACACAATACCCGTTTGACAGATCACTAAAAATATTTCTCAAATATAATGGTTCCTTCCAATAACAGCACATCACTTAAACAAAAAAAAGGTTCTGAAACGTATAAAACACAGGATTAAAAACTTTAAAATATTTCTCTAAAAATTTTTGGCATTAGAATGATGTAAAAATGGTTCCCTTTTCTACAGTAACATTTGCATTCAAACCATTTTAAAATTAAGAAAAATTTGAGACGTGCCCACAAAAATGGTAGTGATGGTTCCCAAGTGTTGAATCAAACTAAAACAATACTAAAATGTGATTCTTTGTAAAAACCGAAATTAAACGAAAAGTCCATTATTAGCTTTCATTTGCAGCTTTTCCTTCACCAAGCAGTCTCTCTCTCTCTGGGGCTTCTCCCTCCTCTGCTCTCTGCTCTCTAGCGAAGCAGGGCATTTTGGCCATCAAGGGCTTGTGGAGTCCATTGTACAGCGCTGTACCCACCAGGAGGATGATGAAGCCTAGAATCTGTAGGCCGTGGAAGACCTCCCAGCCCAGCGCCAAACTCACGACCCAGATGACCAGGGTGCGCAGACTGTCCAGCACCATGCGAGTAGTGGCGCTTATTTCTTTGGTGACGCTGATGCCGGCGAAGTTAAAGAAGGCGATGCTCACAGTGTTACCCAGCAGTGCCAGTAAAATGAGAGGCTTATGGCCAATCTGACAGAAGGCGTCCAGCGCGTCTTCGAGGACCTGCCGTGGGTTGTCTGCAAAACTTCCCACATGGATGAAGTACATTGGGATGAGGAGCAAAGAGAGGATGACAAATCCGAAAAAACCTAAGAAAGAGAGAAAAGACAACGAAGATACTAAGAAATAGATCAGTCAAAGATGTGTTGCTAAACTTACATGTTCTTTAATAAACAAAATCGACTGTTTGTGATGCCCACTGTAAACCAAAATTTACTGTATAATGGGCAATGTAGGGCTATAGGGCTGATTATGACTAGGGTTGCCAGGTTTTCACAACAAAACCCACCCAAAGGCTTCTCAAAACTAGTCCAAATCGCATTTCGAGGGGTCCTCCTTTAAAAAAAAACGCATTCTGGGGGATAAAATATGAGCTTTTTTGTTAGGGTGATAAATTCCCCTGATAAATTCACATTTCAGGGGCTAAATATTAGGTTATTGGGGTCGATTCAACCCATGGCAACAATGTTAAAGTAGCCCAATTCTGCGGGAAAACCATGGACTTGGCAACACTGATTATGACAAAAATCATAACTGTCAATCATTCCCTTGAAATTGTAATTGCGATTATTAATTACAATTATCAAATTTACATTGATTGTTGTTTTAAATAGCTTTATACCATTGTTTGAAGCAACTACATGCCATAATTTTGTATAAAAATAAAAAAGCTAAAAAAAAACATTCTGGGATTGTTTAGAGCCCTTTGAAGCTGGATCTAAACTGCATTTTGGAAGTTCAAACTCGTTGGCACCATAGAAGTCCACTATATGGAGAAAATTCTTGAAATGTTTTCCTCAAAAAAACAATTTCTTTACAACTGAACAAGGAAACACATGAACATCTTGGATGACAAGGGGGTAAATTACCTGTAAATTTTTGTTCTGGAAGTGAACAAATCTGTTCAGGGGGTTTTGTAATGACAGATATAATACATGTTTATCAATAAAATCAGTTATTTCGAGAATCTTTTAATTATTAAAATTAAAACCAAATATTGTCCTATCCTAACAAACCATACAATATCAATGGAAAGCCCATGTATTTATCTTTCATATATAAATCTCAATTACCAAAAATGGACCTTTATGACTGATTTTGTCATCCAGGGTCATAAATGTTAAAATGGAATTTGGAAAAAAATTAAAACATTTTTAATCATTAACAAAGGCATATTTGGCTGCCTTTTTCTGACATGGTTTCTGCAGATATGAACAAGTGAAATTTAAGACTTTTTAAAACTACTTTATATGAATTTTAAGACCTAAAATGGAAATGGAAATACACATTATACTGCATACATATATGTAATAGTTAATGTGTTTAATGTAAAAGGAAAACTAAATTTCATCGCTGTCATAAATTATATTTATTACTACGATATACAGTGAACTTTTCATATCAACAGACAATATTCCACACAAAATATCCCCATAAAAGTACCACATCACCGAGATTTTTGGTGGTGTAAATAATTTATTCTGAAGCAATATTTTGTTCTATCAGCTTTTACGTATTTAAATCTGCATATTTTTATTTACCTTTATAAAGGCCTATTTTTGAAACTTTTGAAATGTATGCATCACCTTTCATGTCAAATTATTACAATGTATCAACAAATATTATAGGGCTGTTACCAGTCAGATTAAATAATAAACACTTCAAAATTAAAAACCGCAATAAATTATGTTATGAGATTAATGTTTTAAATGCATTTATGACTACAAGTAAGAAATGTTTGGGGGAAACGCATACTTCTACTAAACTACCAGTAGGTGGCGGTAAGTAACTTAATGAGCGAGTAAATATGAGTTATTTCAACTGATTCGTTCAAAATGCTGAATCTTTCAGTAAGAAAACGCAGCCGAGTGTTGTTTGGAGAATGTGCTGCTGTGATTCTTGTTTGGAACCATTTTGGTTTGTGAAATGGAACAAAACAGTAAATATTCTGTTTAAAAAGTAACTTAACTACTTGACTAATTAATTGTTTACTGAACTAAAATCAATATAACATTTGCAATCGTGAGAATATTCAGCAAAGCTCCGTTGGTGTGTTACTGAACTATATCATGTTATAAATAAACTACACATTTTGAATTTTACCTCAGTGTGCCGTTTCTCTCAATTTTTTTAAGTCTCTCACTAAGAGACAGGCAACGTGATTTTGATACCAGAAATATATCCATTATCAAACGCTGTTTACGTTGAATGTATTAAAATAAGAAGAATCATTCTTGTGTTTCGATGCATTGCTGTCAATCTTCGGTCTGTCCAATGATTATAAACAGCCATTAGGTCCATCAGACTGAAGACATTTTAGTGGCAATGTGACCAAAATATTTGAAGACCCATCGATTCTGAATAAGACTTTCTAAGGCCTTTTATTTGGAAAACATTATTTAAGACATTTTAAGACTTTTTAAAGACCCGCAGACACCCTGTCTGATTTCACAGTAACAATGAATAGAGGATTGAGAGTGAAATAACCTCAGACTTAAGTCAGAAAACAATCACTCATTTGTAATAGCATTAACAGATAAGCTCATCCCAGACTCTTATGGGGCTAAGATGAAAAACTGAGATCTAAAGAGGGTCCAGCCAACACCTATAGTAATGAAAACATTTGGTTGTAAGCCAATCAGCACTGTTGGTTTCATTAATCTATACTACCTTTGATTTATTGCTGAATCTTTTTAACAGTTAGACTTTGAGCAATTGATCATAAACAAAGCCTAAACACATACAGTAAATATTGTTCTTTTCATTTATAAATAATATATTATAAAATATTCTGAACTTTTCATTTAAACAAAGTTTTGGGAGGAAAAGTGTCATGGTTTCCACATTTCCACAAAATATTAAGCAAGACAACTGTTCAACATTTATAATAAGAAATATTTCTTGAGCACTAAATCAGAACATTAGAATGATTTCAGAAGGATCATGTGATACAGAAGACAAAAATTCTGTTTTACTGTCACAAGAATAAATTCTATTTTAAATGATATAAAAAAATATAAATAGCTATTTTAAATTTTAATAATATTGCACATAATATCTAAAAAATTTTACTGTATTTTTATCAAATAATTACAGGCTTACTGAGCACTGGAGACTTCTTTCAAAAAGAAATTTTTTTTTAACATCTTACAGGCCCAAAACTTTTAAACAGTAGTGTGATGTAAGAGTAAAAATCTATAATCATCAGGATAACATTTTTAATAAATATCATTAATATACTTTACCTTCAGTCCCAACAGCCTTCAGTGGATGCACATTGTGCTTATAAACAAACTTCTCCTCCAGGACCATCTGGACTGCGACAATGATTTGTGCCATGATGATCAAAAGGTCCCCTATAAGACAAAGTCAATAGATAACCAGTGCAACAGTCCACTCAGATAAAGATGCAAGATACAAGAACAAAAAAGGGAGAAAAAAATCCTGATATCCAGCCCATGAGAGGATTTTCTTTTCTTGCAAAAGACAAATACTCATTTTTATATATGAACACTTAGCAGCAGGTAACTACTGACCTGTGATAACCTCACTGAGCCTGTGTTCATTCCCATGGCCGCTCACAAAGTCAGCCAGGCCAACCACCACCAGGCCAATGATGGTGATTAGGATCCCAAACCACTGGCTAGGCTGCAGACGCCGTCCTAAGAACGCTACAGACAACAGTCCAGTGAAGATGATCACAGCTCCTCGCAGCATCTGGAAACTGGAGGCACTGGTCATGTTCAGTGCTACAGAAAGAACACACAAGCACATAATCTGTTTAAGTCAATCCAGGAATAAAAAAGAATGGATGATTCAACTATTCTAAATCTAAACTTGATGAACAAGATGGTAATACAAAGTGTTCATTTACTTTTACTGCTGACGCTGTAACGATACAAAGCTGTTTGTGAACTTGAGAACTTAACATAATATACTTCACATGTTGGATACTCACCAACATACATGATGGATGTTCCCAACATGTCACAAATGGCAGGGGGGAGGAAAAGCAGGGGGTTGAAACTTTGTCCCGGATCCACCGTGGGTTCAGGTCTGCGCCGATCATGACAAAGGAGAATGTAGAACACCACCAGACAGGACAGCTCTCCCAAAAACATCCCCACAGCCTGGAATGGCGGGATGAGGAGATGTGCGGTGAATAAATTAGTCATTTATTAAGATGCATGCAGGAAAAGTGATACAAGGAGTAGGACACAGTCAAAACCAGTTCTCACTTTGACAAAACATAACACTTTCAGTTCTGTTTCCTTAGAGTTACTGGAAAAAAAACAGCTGTGCTGAGAGGAAGGTTTGATGTGAATAGCGTGTCGTTATCTTGAGGATAGAGGAATATGATTACCTGGACAAAAGGGTGGGAGAACGCATGATCTGGATCACCATGACATCCTGGTGCAGAGAACATATCAGCCCATCTAGAAGATGAACAGATTCATTAAAAGTTATTAAATGCGTAATTTTTCGATATTAAAATTTATCCAACAGTAAATAAGGCTTAAAGATAGGCAATGTTAAGCCAATGAAAGAGTAAGATATTTCACATGAAATACATTTACATATAGTCCAAAAGAGAAAATAATAGTTGAATTTATAAAAATGACCCCGTTCAAAAGTTTACATACAGTTGATTCTCAGTTGATGTGTTTTTTTACTTAGTGATAGTTGTTCATGAGTCCCTTTTTGTCCTGAACAGTTAAACACCCGCTGTTCTTCAGAAAAATTCTTCAGGTCTCACAAATTCTTTGTTTTTTCAGCATTTTTGTGTATTTGAACCCTTTTCAAAAATGACTATGATTTGACTGAGGACAACTAAGGGACTCATATGCAACTTCTACAGAAGCTTCAAACGCTCACTGATGCTCCAGAAGGAAACATGATGAATTAAGAGCTGGGGGTAAAAACTTTTTGAATTTGAAGATTAAATTTAATTCTTTTTTTTTTTTTTACACAACTTCATTCTGTTCAAAAGTTTACACCCCCAGCTCTTAATGCATCGTGTTTCCTGGAGCATCAGTGAGTGTTTGAACCTTCTGTAATAGTTGCATATGAGTCCCTCAGTTGTCCTCAGTGTGAAAAGAAGGATCTAAAAATCATACAGTCACTGTTAGAAAGGGTTCAAATACACAAAAATGCTGAGAAACCAAAGAATTTGTGGGCCCTGAAAGATTTTCTGAAGAACAGCAAGCAGTTTAAATGTTCAGGACAAACAAGGGACTCATGAACAACTATCGCTTAATAAAAAACACAGCTGTGGATCATTCAGGTAACAACACAGTATTAAGAATCAATGTATGCAAACTTTTGAACGGGGTTATTTTTATGAATTCAACTATTATTTTCTCTTGTGGACTATGTAAACGTCTTTCATGTGAAATATCTTATTCAGCTCAGTATTAAATTAAAAATAAAATGCATTTTGTATGATCCCTCTTATAAACGAATTAAAATAATTAACATTTTGCAGATTCTGCAAGGTGTATGTAAACTTTTGACTTCAACTGTAATTATTACATTTAATTATGGTAATTGCTTAAAATCAGCATTTCTCTTTATCCATTCACACCACACACTGAAACTACAACATTAAACATTTA
The DNA here is from genome assembly GCA_033026305.1 of Cirrhinus molitorella. Taxonomy (NCBI): domain Eukaryota; kingdom Metazoa; phylum Chordata; class Actinopteri; order Cypriniformes; family Cyprinidae; genus Cirrhinus; species Cirrhinus molitorella. The sequence continues at coordinate 35,428,960 of CM065133.1, forward strand.
AAACCAGTCTTTCAGCTGCCAAACACTATAAGTTTAATCAATAAGTAACTATGCACATGGTACACTAATGTCATTTTTACAACCATGTAATGACAATGCATGACTGACATAATGACAGTCATGCATTGTCTAGCAAAATGACAATCCATGATGTAAAAAAGACCTTACAACTCCTAGATCTAACAATGTGACTTGATTGATTTTAGAAAGATTGGTTATAAAGAAGAGTGATTATGGCACTGTAAAAACCGAGTGTACAAATAATAAAGTGTTAAAACTCAGATGCATCACCTTGAGTGTCAGATTTTCAACAGATACTGAGTGAAGTGTGGTATCAAATACCGTCTGCCTAGAAACATCAAGCTTCTGCTTTAGATACAAAGCTGTATCAGTTTACAAGTTACTTAATGGTATCTGTAGCAGACGTGTTCTTGACTGAATGGACCACCTGATTCTGATTGTAAGATGTTTAACGCAGTGTTTGCACTATTGACTAATAGTCACAAGGATTTTGGTGGCAGAATTGCTGATTTTGCATCACCAACATGTCAGCACATGTCGGATCGTGACAATTTCACGTGAGTTGTCTTTTCATCTTATCCTAAAATGCCTGAATTTCAACTTTGCCTATATATATATATATATATATTAAGTGCATACGTTGTTATTGAAATACTTTTTTCAAAGAAAAAAAGTGGATAAATCTTTCCTTCATCTAATTAGCATACACCGACAAAAAAAGAAGTTCAAATTCACCCTTTAAGACATTAAAAGTTTTAATTAAATAGACTTTTTAAAAAAGTGGATAATCTTTCCTTCATCTAATTAGCGTATATTAAGTCCAAATTCACCCTTTAAGACACTAAACAATATTAAAATGACTTTTAAAAAAAGTGGATAATCTTTCCTTTATCTAATTAGCGTACATTAACAAAAAAGAAGTCCAAATTCACCCTTTAAGACATTAAACAATACAATTACACACCTTCCCAAAATAATAAGGACATGTTGTACAGTTTTGTAAAAGACAACGTGAAGATATCCTTGTCTGTCCCATTAATAGGGGCAAAAGTTCGGTAAACTAACAAAAGTAAGCAGATATCGCATGTAAACAAACACCGCTTAGCGCGTGCGTGCTACTTACTTTGCGGAGAGTGTGTTTATAGAGCCTGTGGTGAGCATCAGACCGGCGAGAAAGAGCTGGTATTTTGTCCAAGCCATGGTGAATGTGGGACTGGGAGACCGCGAACACCAGACACTCTCAAGCGATCTTGAGATTTGTCTCTTTTGCTGATGATGAGTACAGCTATCTAAACAGGTCGTTCCTCTGTAGGCAAATCACATGACGGCGATCACGTGACACTCCAGCTGACGCGTTATTTCCGCATATTTTCAATGCAGAGGTGCAAAGATCTTCTGCCTTAATATGATATAAGAATCATTTATGAGAAGCCAAATAATCAAAATGCAACCAAAACACAGTAATTTGAGAAAAATTATGAATAACTACAATGTGTTCGACTGTGATGTTTGTTTCCTGACTTGTTGGTTAAAAAATAAATAAACAAATAAAAACGGATATGTATTTTTTTTGCAGTATTAGATATATAGCTTTTAACTAAAAACCTTTATATAGAATGGGATATAGTATGAATTCTTATCAAATATTTATTCGTTCCAAATGTTTGAGTTATGTTTGTATCAATTCAGTGACTCGGTTCCTTTGAATCTGTTGACAAAAAGATTCGTTCTGATTCATTTGCTGAGCTTTTAGCACGCCAGTAGGTGGCAACAAGTTTCTTTTATATGTTATTGGTTAGTCATTGAATCTTTCACTCCTAAATTGTTGCAATTTAAAAAAAAAAGAATAATAATTGTTTATGACATAAACAAGTCCACCCCTTGTTTTCTTGTTAGGAATGGAAACTCATTTAGTTGGTCACCATATTTTTGTTCGCTAAAATTTTTGGTTCAGAGTCTATTTAATTTCTTTAATTTTTATTTAATTCAGGATATGGTATGAATTCTTATAAAAGATTTCTTCATTCCAAATTATGTTTGTGCAGTGTTTGAATCATTTCAGTGATTCGGTTCCTTTAAATCTGTTGACAAAAAGATTCGTTCTGATTCATTCACTGAGCTTATAGCACGCCAGTAGGTGGCGACAGGTTTTCATGTGAACATGTTTTGTTCAGAGTCTATAGACGGCAAGGTAAGCTGTTTGTCCTTTTACCTAAAAATATTTACTTAATTCAGTATATGTTATGAATTTTTTATAAAAGAATTCTTCGTTCCAAATTATGTTTATGCAGCATTTGAATCACTTCAGTGACTCGATTCATTTGAATCTTTTGACAAAATGATTCGTTCTGATTCATTCACTGAGCTTTTAGCACACCAGTAGGTGGCGACACGTTTCTTTTATCAGTGAGTCTTTCACTCAGATTCATTAAAAAAAAAAAAAAATTGTTAATAGCATAAATAAGCCCTTAATGAACAAAAACTCATTTAGTTGGTCAGCATATTTGTGTTCACTAACATTTCTTGTTCAGAGTCTATCAGGTTGTTTGTCGCAATTTATTACGGTCCAAGCTTCACAGGATACTTAAGTGAACGAAAATGAATTGCTTAGTTAAAAAAATATATATATACTGTTTTATTCAACAGACATGTTATGGCAAGCCAAAATCTTTAAATCATACTATCTATCTGTATGCTATTAGCAATACCTATTTTAAGGATTTAATCTTGCCACATATCAGTGTATTGCAAATGATAGGCACACAAGGTGACGCTGTCTACCTGAAGTTTCTTTCTCATTGCTTGGGATTTGTTACATTTTTGTGGCAAGGAGCTTGCCAGATTACAATTATAGCTTCAAAATCTATATAGAGATTTAAGATGGTGTTTTTTTTTTACATGTCAACATGCATTATTACCATGAATGTAATGACACAGTGAACACAATATATATATATAAGTCATAAAAAGTCATAAAAATTAAAAGTGATATGGAAAAATAAAGCTGTCCAGTTTCTTTTTTTTTATTGCAAGACAAAAAGAAAACAGCAACAAGAAACAGCACTGCATTGTAATACAACAACATAAAAGAAAGAAAGGAAAAGGACAAAATAAATAAAAATAAATAACAACAACAATGACACCTCAATCAGTAAGAAAAATATTGTCATAAGCCTTATTATACTTAATATTCATATTATTATCAATATGTCTAAGAGATTTAACAATTAGCAAAATCTCTGCAAGAAAGACATCAAATCTAGGTAACATATTGAGACATTTGTATTAATGAATACAAAATTTACGATGCAACAAAATTGATAGCATGGTCACTGCCAGAAAAAAAACATAAATATATCTTTTAGTGAAATTTTTAAATCATATTATATAAAAGGGGATAAATAGCAGCTTAAGTTCTCCCAAAGAAGTTTAACCTGATTGCAATGATAGAATAAATGAAGTAAAGTTTCTTCCTCCACTTTGCAAAATACACAAAAGTTAGAAAGATCAAAAAAAGAAGCAAAGAATTTGGGAGTTCGTTGGATAAACATTATGCAAAATGTTAAAATGTATCAGTTGGTCTCTCGAGTTAAATATGACACATTCCAGCAGGGCGCGACAAGTTCCTTCCGTCCAATCACAGCGTGCGCTTTTGCGCCTCGTATCGCCTCGCCTTCAATCCGATACGCGCTGATTGGCTGCGTCAGTGCGAACTGTTTTGTTGATAAATAACTTTGATGGATTGATTATTTTCAAGAGGATCCTCGAACTCCACACGTCCTGCAAACAGTATCGGTAAAAATTGTGCTTAAACAGCATAATGTAAACAGAAAAACAGGTTTGGCGACTACAGCGGAGGAGTTCAAATGTTTTCGGATACCAAAAGTTGTTAAATCTGTCAGCCTACATGTTGGAAAGGCCTCTCGATGCATTATGACATGGTATTTTTGCGTTTCAAGTGTGCGCACTTACGTCTATGCGATTACGACAGACTGCATTCTTCGTAGTGTGTAAATGGTCATGCACGCTGTTGACTTTGCCCAGGGTTGGAAGTGTTTTGTAAGGTGCTGTCACCCGAACTTGAAAAGTAAGGAAGGAGGACGTCAATACCACACTGCAACGGTGTAAGTACGCTACAGTCTTAATCTGTTTTCATACACGACCTGTCGTTCAGTAAACCTAGATACAGTGCACAAATACTGACTTCGTCGTCATACAGGGAAGTATGCAGGGTGGTTTGCTTTTGCTGTGCAACTCTGGTTATACACATAGATACTGTTACAACAAATATTTTAATCGTAGTTGCTAGTTTGGGAGGGGTCACCAATGGGTTGAAAAGTAGTTCTGCTTGTTCTCTCTCTCCTGCATTCTCTCCCCATCTCGCTCTCCCTTTCCCTCTTCACTTCCTGTAATTCTTGTTGTCTTGCATTACACTTTTCATGCCCCTCCCGTGCTGTCTGCTCTTGCCTTCTGCATTTGTGTTTGTCAAGTTTCCTGGTTTTAGGCCACTATGTTCCTTCTCTGCGCGCAGGGCTTACCAAACAGTCATTCTTTGAAAGGATGCAAAAGGAGTTATTTGCATTTAGTGTGCTGTCATTTTGTGAGTCAGTTTTGACATGCCATGGCCTGTTTTGTAATTAGCAATCTGAAGTTTACTGGACAACTCATTCTGTTTATTATTCATTTGAACTAATAAACAGAAATGTAGATGGCTGTAGAAATTTAATTGGGTTATGTAGGTGCCAGCATTGACATTTTGGGTTACAAATAAGAGCTTCCATGATAAAGAAAAGACAACAAAAAAATTAATGTGCCAAGTCTACTCTTTTTGTTTTATTTTTAAGAACAGTTTAATTGAATGAGTTTTGGCATGTTGAAACTACTCAATTATTATTATTTTTTTTATTATTGCTTTTCATTCTAATATCAGGATAGTTGTTTTATGTTGTTTTTGAATTTTGTGCTCCCCAAAAATTTTAATTTAATTTAAAAACTAAAGCACCTAAGAGGACGTGATGGAAAAAGTGAGATAAAAGGATAAATGCGTTTGCAGTTTTGAGTTCACTCACAAAAAAGTTTTGCATTGACCCTAGAAACTTTGTGTTCGCTCGCAATGTTTTTTTCAGAGAACACAAATGTGGCCCTGGACCACAAAACCAGTCATAAGTAGCATGGGTATATTTGTAGCAATAGCCAACAATACATTGTATGGGTCAAAATGATCAATTTTATAAATGCCAAAAATCATTAGGATATAAAGTAAATATCATTTCGTCTTCCATGAAGATATTTTGTAAATTGCTAAGAACTTGATTTGGACAACTTCAAAGGCAATTTTCTCAATATGTAGTTTGTTTTGTTTTTGCACCCTTAGATTTACAAATAGTTGTATACTTTCATAACAAAGCTTGTTTATTCAGTTTTCAGAAGATATATAAATCTCAATTTAAAATGTTTACCCTTATGACTGGTTTTGTGGTCCTTGGTCACAAATGTTTTGAGCAAAACCATTTAAATGTGATTTTTAATACGTCACACACACACACACACACACACACACAAAAAAAAATAAATAAATAAATAGGGTAAAATACTTGTTTTGTGGTGGGGGTCCTCTTGTAAAATTAGCATTCCAGGGCCTAAATATTATTATTATTATTGGGTTCGCATCAACCTGCAGACTTGGCAACACTGCTCTGGGGGCATTTGACCGGAGGTGTTTTTACACCACAGACAAGGTTTAAGAAGAAATTGTGAAAATATAATGATATTTTCCTTAAAATGTTCTTCCTAACTTCAGGCCTTATTCTCATGTCATATATAATTGTGACATTCTGCAAAACAACAAGCTTTAAAACTCACTGGTGAAAATTAGATCAGTCAGTAATTATAGGTCAAATCTGTTTTCTCTCATGGACTTTGCAGTGTAAGCTTCACAGAAAACATTACTACATCACTCTCATCAACGTAGTCCATATCAACAACAAAAATATATCTGGACTCCATATAGGCTAGTGGTTATTTTGTGAAAATTCCAGGTATTTTGAGCAGTATGATTATAAATATAAACATATGCTAATATAAAATTAAGTAGCCCATATAATAGTGCAAAATAAATCAGTGCATTTTTACATAACAAATCAAGTACTTTTGTACTTTCACTCGAGTAAAATTTAAAAAGGAGTACTTTTACTTTTACTGGAATGATATTTTATTGTACGCATCTGTACTTTTACTCAAGTACTTGATTTGCTTACTTTATCCACCACTGGTGTTATGTCATTGACCTATTGTACTTATTTTTGTCTTTTTGTTTATATTGTGTATAATGAAGATATCATGACTTCAAAACCTTACTTTTTGTCTTTCTTTCCTTTTTAGAACATTTCCTGTGCCTGAGGAAATGTTGTCTGAAGTTTACTGGACAACTCATTTTGTTTATTATTCGTTTGAACTAATAAACAGAAATGTAGATGGCTGTAGAAATTTAATTGGGTTATGTAGGTGCTGGCATTGACATTTTGGGTTACAAAGAAGAGCTTCCATGATAAAGAAAAGACAACAACAACAACAACAACAAAAATTAATGTGCCAAGTCTACTCTTTTTGTTTTATTTTTAAGAACAGTTTAATTGAATGAGTTTTGGCATGTTGAAACTACTCTTTTTTTATTATTATTATTGCTTTTCATTCTAATATCAGGATAGTTGTTTTTGAATTTTGTGCTCCCCAAAAATTGTAATTTAATTTAAAAACTAAAGCACCTAAGAGGACGTGACGGAAAAAGTGAGATAAAAGGATAAATGCGTTTGCAGTTTTGAGTTCACTCACGAAAAAGTTTTGCATTGACCCTAGAAGAACCTTAAATCAAGTACTTTTGTACTTTCACTCGAGGAAAATTTAAAAAGGAGTACTTTTACTTTTACTGGAATGATATTTTATTGTACGCATCTGTACTTTTACTCAAGTACTTGATTTGCTTACTTTATCCACCACTGGTGTTATGTCATTGACCTATTGTACTTATTTTTGTCTTTTTGTTTATATTGTGTATAATGAAGATATCATGACTTCAAAACCTTACTTTTTGTCTTTCTCTCCTTTTTAGAACATTTCCTGTGCCTGAGGAATGAGGAGTTTTTAAATATTTACACCACCTTTATACCAGAAGCGAGAGGGAGGTGGGGCTCCTAGACCCCACAAAATCGTGCATGCTGTCTGCTCTGTAAAACATAATTTTTTTACACCCGGCCTTGTGATAGGGTTAAGGTGCCCCAGGTTTTTGCTTGCCTTATAGTTTTCTCACAACTGCCATGAGTCTTTCTCCACACCAAAGAGGAACCATAAACAGTATTAGCAAGCAGAATGTTGAAGCCATTGGTGAAACAATGCAGCATTCAGGGGATCTCTTCTACAGCGTGGGCGCTCAGTCCATGGAGCAAACACACAGCAGTCCAGAGGTAATGGTGGATTCTAGCCCTGAAGTCCAGGGCGTTTACAAATCTGATAAAGCGTATCAGGTCCGGGGCCATTTTCAGCAATCGGGAGCAGTAAAGTGGACGCCTCAAAACCCAATGCAGACCGCGACTTGGTTTCAGGGCGTCCCGAACCTCAACAAGTGGTCACAGAACTATGGCCCCTCTCTAGTTGGTATGGATGACCCAAGAGCCTTTCACAAAAGTCATGAAATGGATGCTATAAAGTTAGAGAAGCACTCACCGAGTTCCTCACAGTCCTACACAGACACCGCTCACATTCCCGGGGCGGATTGGGACCATCACACGATGGCAGCCATGCATCATGCTCCATTTCAGACGCTCCAGCAAGGTCACAGACCTACAGACCACCAGTATCAGTCTCAGGGAATGCATCATGATATGTCCGACTCTACTCTGCAACCTTTCCAGTTGGCGTTCGGACCTACTAAGCAACCACAGGCGCCTGTTTTCCAACAAGTCTTCCAAGGCAACAATGCATCTTTAAATATGAATTATAACGAGAAGCCGAAATCACAGCAGCAGCTGTTGCAGTTGCAACAGCAACAGCTCCAACGCCAGCATCAACAGATGCAACAGCTTCAGATGCGCCAGTTGCAGCAGCAGCAGCAGCAGCAGCAACAACAACATCAGCAGCAGCAGCAGCAGCAGCATCAAATGCAACAACAGCAACGGCTGCAACAAATGCAACAGCAATACCAGCAGCAGAAAATGCAGGAGCAGCTGCAACAAATGCAGCAACTGCAGCATGCACAAAACATGCAGCACCTAGAGACTATAGAAAAGCAGCGAGTCAAACAAGACTCGCAGGATCTTGTCAACGCTCAGGTGAAAACACAATCGAGCCACAGCCAGCGTGCGGTCTCTCAACCACAGCATCCTGTTCCGGGTCCGCAGGGAGCAAATTATCAGGAATCTGTTTCTGCAGAAGAGACTCCGGACCCCCAGGAGACCCAAAGCAAACGTCAGGTCCCCCCTCGTCGCTCTCGGCGGCTCTCCAAAGATGGAATCTCTCCTCAAGGCAACCAGACATCCAAGGACAAGGTTTCTGCCCAGAACGGAGGAGCTGCTGGAGTCCAAGGACCCACAGTCGGGGTCATCCAAAGCACTCCAAGACGACGGAGGGCCTCCAAGGAGATCAACCTTGAGACCCTTGCTCAAAAGGCTTCAGAGATGGAATTTTTGCCAGCAAAGGTGAGTCTATTTCATTTGGAACTTATATTAAATGTAATACATTAGAATATACTGGGCTGGAAATAATAAGCTCAGCTGTTGTTATTATCAACGGTGTTGGTAAGGTTACTTCAAAAATTGTATATGTTACAGGTTAAAAGTTACTCTCTTTAAAATTGTAATAAGTAGTGTAATTATTTTAATTACTTAATTTACTACTTTCAGTAGTACTTAAAAGTAATGTAACTGATTACATTTGATTACTTTTTGATTACATTAATTTTAAAATCGTTCATCACTTGAATTAAGATTATAATAATTTAATTTTAAAGCACAACCACCACAAAATCAGACTTTAGCACCACTTTTTTACTTTGATAGCTCTCTGAGGATAAAATCGTATAAGGATTTTCGACAGGCCAATTTTAAAATACCAAAAATAATAAAATCTATTGTAATTGTTCAAACAATAACAATGTTGTGTACATATACATTTTAAATTAAGTGATTTTAGTGTTTTTTTCATGAAATTGCTGTAGCCTTAAAAATGTCATGTGGTGCGAATGTGTACACAACATTCTTATTGTTTGAACAATTACAATAGATTTTATTATTTTTGGTATTTTAAAATTGGCCTGTTGAAAATCCTTATACGTCAATGGCCTATTAATATTAACAATTTCTTGTTGTTATTTAAAATTTGCATTTAACCTCAGAGAGCTATCAAGGTAAAAAAGTGGTGCTAAAGTCTGCATTTGTTATATTAAAATTAATACATTTTTTAGAAGTTCTCAGTAATTAAAGTGTTTAGAAACAAAGTATTTGCATTTCTTTTTTTGCAAGTTTTTGTAAATAATGATTCTAAAATTTAAGACTTGCCTTCTTGAAGGAGGTTAGCAGAAAAAAATGTGTTAAAATGGATTTCAACATAAAAATCCCAAAATGGTAGTTTCTTGATGGTCGCACCACATGACATTTCATAAAATGGACATCATTGGACAAAGTTTGTTTATTTATTATGATGGAAATGTAAATGCAACTGCTTTGCAATTACAAAACACTTTTGAAATCATGCTAAAGAGTGCAGAAAATCTGAAGAAATTTAGGCTAATTTTAAAGATTTCCAAAACAGCAGTTATGGCTGGACGGCTGCACCACATGATATTTTGACACTTTGAATAACAGAAAAATGACAAACAGCTAATGTTTTAAAAAAGTTAAAGTGAGTACATACATGGGAGAGATACTTTATATATATATATATATATATGGCATCTTTTTTATGCATTTAAAACGAACGTATTAGGATCACGTCATTGACCCTAATACAAGAAGTATTCAGATGTAACCCTTTTTGTAATCATTGACATTTTCCTAAATGTTTTCTCAGTGACTGTAACAGATTAGTTACATTTATTTTGTAATTATATTATGTAACTCTGTTACATATAACTATGATTATCAGTGTTGAAAACAGTTGTGCTACTTAATATTTTTGTTTCTTTGGTGCATAGTAAGTTTAAAAGAACAGCATTCATTTGAAAACATAAATAAATGTCACTTTTGATCAATTTAATGCGTTATCGCTGAATATAAGTATTTATTTCAAAGCAAAAAACATTTTATCTCAAAACATTTGTTGCTTTAATGGTCTCCTAAATTGAATTAGGTCATTCACAACGTAAAAATTTCCATTCCTGACTCTAGTTAGAAGTTGAACCTGGGCGAAAAGTGTCTCTAGCTTTATAGCTAATCAAACTTCAAAAGTAAACATTGCAGTGCGAACTCAGCTCAGCGGAGTGCTATCAGGCTTCTTCGATCATATACTGTATGAAGTGCAGTGAAGTTTATGGAGTTATTGAGCATTGTAAAGCAGTCTGGTGAGCAACTGCAAGTCTGCACACCTTCACATTCCACACTCTCTTAAAATCCATTCAGTTGGGTTTGGGAGGGGCCGAATCACCAAGCCCTATTTGCCAACATCTATCCGATCCAAGCCTTCCAAAACAAGAAGTTTATGGTATGAATTCGTTTTTTAAATATCGTAGACTTGAGATATTTCAATGTACAGTAACAGGGCAGAGACAGCTCTTTTTGAGATGGTTTTTTACAAAAACTAATTTTAAAATCTTGGCCTGTAAAGGTGTTTTCAGGACCGAGTAGCTCATCCAGCTCTGTGACTCACTCAAACGTTGCTGGTTGCTTACATGCACTTTTTCTGTCCTTTGTTTTCCTCTTTTACATTTATACATTCTTCTGTTATATATTCTTTCTTCCATTTATATATTCTTTTCTGTTTTCATTAATAGTGTGAGGACAATACCCCTGGTAGACCAGCTGGAATGGCACCCCTAGTCATGCCAGTCTCGGTGCCGGTTCGGAGAGGTCAGGCTCAAATGGAAGCGCCGGGCAGCTGGCCGCAGCTGGATAATGTTCGACATCCCTCAGAGATTACACATCAACAGAGCCAGCCTGAGCGTAAACCCTCTGTTATTGTAGCACGCCGACACTCATTGAAGAACTCAGCGGCTGAGAGCTTTATCCAGGTTAATACAGTTAATACAGGATAACTCTAATGTTGCCAAGTCTTCTTATTATAAGCAACGTTAGTCTTGCCGCTTACAGAATTGAACAGTTGCAGGGTTGTGTTTTTTGGGCATGTTTTTAGAATACAGTTGTGTATCTGGGCTTGTTAAAGGAACACTCCAATTTTTTGATAATAGGCTCATTTTTCAACTCCCCTAGAGTTAAACAGATGAGTTTTTGAGTCCATTCAGACGATCTGAATGGATTAAAAGTTAGCACTTTTAGGATAGCTTAGCATAAATCACTGAATCAGATTAGACCGTTAGCAAGATTTTTGATATTTTTCCTATTTAAAACTTGACTCTTCTGTAGTTACGTTGTGTACTAAGGCTGACAGAAAATAAAGTTGCAATTTTCCAGGCTGATATGGATAGGAACTATACTCTCATTCCGGCGTAATAATCAGGGAACTTTGCTGCCGTATTATGGATGCAGCAGGCACAATGATATTACGCAGCGCCTGAATATAGTGAATCTTTTCATTTTCTGTCGGTCTTAGTACACGATGTCATCCCTTGTCATCCAAGATGTTCATGTCTTTCTTTCTTCAGTCGTAAAGAAATTGTTTTTTGAGGAAAACATTTTAGGGTTTCTCTCCATATAGTGGATTTCTATGTTGCCCCCAATTTTGATCTTCCAAAATCCAGTTTAAATCCAGCTTCAAAGGGCTCTAAACGATCCCAGCCGAGGAAGAAGGGTCTTATCTAGCGAAAAGATTGATTGTTTTCAAAACAAATTGACAATTTATATACTTTTTAACCTCAAATGCTCATCTTGTCTCGTCTCTGCGATGCGCATGCGTAGTCTGTGTGATCCGGGTCAATACAGTTAGGGTATGTCCAAAAACTCCCATCTCGTTTTTGTCTTCAACTTCAAAGTCGTCCCACTGTTTTACCTTATTTTGTAAAGGGTGTTTGATATTCTTTGTATGTTCGCTTTGTAAACACTGGGTTGGTATTTCTGCAGCGATGTCGGACAATTTTGAAGTTGGGAAAGAAAACAAGATGGGAGTTTTTGGACATACCCTAACTGTATCGACCTGGATCAAACAGATAAGACGAACATTTGAGGTTAAAAAGTATATAAATTGTCAATTTGTACTGAAGATAATCAATCGTTTCGTTAGATAAGACCCTTCTTCCTCAGCTGGGATCATTTAGAGCCCTTTGTGGCTGGATTTAAACTGCATTTTGGAAGTTCAAACTTGGGGGCACCATAGAAGTCCATTATATGGGGAGAAATCCTGAAATGATTCCTCAAAAAACATAATTTCTTTAGGACTGAAGAAAGAAAGACATGAACATCTTGGATGACAAGGGGGTGAGTACATTATTTAAAATTTTTGTTCTGAAAGACTAATCCTTTAATATCAGTCGACATCTAGCAACCTCAAAACCAGTGGTTGCTTATTTTTTCCAGACTGGGTCGCTTGTTTTGCCACTGTTTTGTCACATTAATGTTTGTTTTTTCACACTAAAAATAGTTGTTCAAATATCTGTTTATGTTTGAATCAGGGTAAAGGGCAAGAGGACAAATCCAGGCGCCGCCCACGACCCGAGCCTCTGGTTATACCTCAACCGTGCAATTTCATCACCCCTTCTGTTTACTCCAGCATCACTCCCTACCAGAGCAATCTGCGCTCCCCAGTCCGCCTGCTAGACCATGCCAGTATCATCCCGCCATACACCCCTCCACCCATCCTTTCACCTGTGCGTGAAGGCTCTGGCCTGTACTTCTCTGCTGTCCTCTCTTCTATGGCAGCAGGCAGCCAGGTCCTGCCTCCTCCATCCACACCCCGCAGCGCCTCTCGAAGCTTGCTACGTTCAAGTGCGTTCCACATTACTTTTCATTTTCTTACACAGGGTTCCCACAGGTCATGGAATTTCTGGAATATCATGGAATTTTAAAAGGTGTATTCCAGACATTGAAAGTCAGGGAATTTTATATTTTTTTGTCCATGTCATGGAATATCAGGGATTTTTGTTTGTTGCTTTCAATTTTTGTTTCCATTTATCAAAATTAAATTTTTCTATACCATGTTTTGTTTTGTGTTGTTTCAGCATACATTTAAAATGAGTTCATTTCTGTAGAAATAGTACAGAGAAATGTCAAAGCACATTTAACGGGTAAAAAAACAAACAAACAAACAAAAAAAGTAGTGTATATGTGTGTTTTGTTCTAAAAAACATACTTGATCAAGTAAATAAAAAGCTTGCAAATGGATGGATCCGTTCATTATAGGTCATGGAAATTCAGCTTTTTAGTCAGTGAAAGTCAGGGAATTTGACGTTTGGCTTACAGTGGGAACCCTGCTTACACAATTTACAGTAAGGTTCTTAATATTAACATTTGAAAATGCATTAGTTATAGTAAACTACTAATAAATAATAGTCTCTTACAGCATTTATTCATCTAGGGTTGTGTTCATTTACAGTATAAACACACTATTGTTCATTGATAGTTCATAATTTTATTCACTATGCACAGTGCATTAATATATTTGAAATAATGATAAATGTTGTTAATGTAATGCATTATTAGTTAACTAATAGTTAGCTAACTAATGTTAACTTTATTGTAAAGTGCAACCTGTACTAATAATATTAACAAATTGAACCTTATTGTAAAGTGTTACTTCGCTGTTATTAGTTTAACTAATGCTAATTTATAATCTTAATGTAAAGTGTTTTTTACTATTTGTTTATTCATGTGTAGTCTTGTTAAATAAATGCATGTGTAGATAAATTGTAGTTCATTGTTGACATGATTCTTTTCTGTTTCTTATTTTGCTGCACTGTAGGCAGTTCTGAAATCACCCCACCTGCACTCTCAGTGATTGGAGAAGCAACGCCTGTCAGCCTAGAACCGTGAGCATTCATTAAAAACAAAATAATATCTGTTCAACCCAATCACTGTCCTCTATTCTAATACATTCTCCCACTTTTATGCACATTTTAGGCGCATAAATATCGGCTCGCAGTATCAGGCAGAAATTCCAGAACTACTGGATCGAACACTGGCCCTGAACGACCAGCATAAAGCCACTTTGGTTTGGCTCCCCAACTCAAAGGCTGATTCTACACCCTCCCAGGATACAAGGCGTAACTTGTCTTTAGACTGCATTGATATAGCTAATGTTAACCTACTGCGTCTAACCCAGATGTATGTCTCACATTCTGTTCTATTCCTTAATATTTTTCAGTGGATGACCTGATGAACCTGGTCTGCTCCAGTGTTATGTATGGAGGAGGAACCAACCCAGAGCTAGCGATGCACTGCCTGCATGAGTGCAGAGGGGATGTCATGGTGAGCACAGTCAAAGCACAGTTGAATGCACAGTGGTAGCAAAAAGTGCTTGGACACTTAATGCAGAGTTCACACTGCATGATTTTAGGCCTGATTTTGCCAACAATTGGCCAAAATCAGAGGCAAATCGGTGTTCATTCATGCGAGTGACAATCACACAGTGTGAATTATCAAAGACGCGATCTGAGAGAATCGCCGATGCCCGTGAAATATTTGCCATGCTAAATATCTAGACTTCTAGTCTAGACTAATCTAGACTAAATATCTGTCTGCGATTCAAAATCCTGCTGTGTGAAATGAGTTCTGACTGAAACGTACATCGGTGATGACCTACAGCCAATGAGAGAGCAATATACAGGGCAGCAGGAAGTTCATGGAGGAATTTTTTATTTGTTTATCGAAGATGGCCTTTCTTATTTATTTGGTTCCGCTGTGCTGATTTTATTTGAACTTTGTGTAAGTTAGTTTTTAGTTTTTATTTATTTATTTTAATTTAGGCCTATATAGCATGGTGCATTTGTATTTGTTTTGTTAATACATTAAGCATGCTATGTTTAATGTATTTAAACATTTAAACGTTTAATTAAGTTTGTCATGATGTTTTGTTGTTGTCAATCAGTAGACACTAAAATGCCACTAATTCAAAAGCGAAAGTAAAATGCTCTCAGGCATTTGCAACCGATATAAAAGCAAAGAAAACAAACTCACTGTCACAACCTGACATTATTATTCACACACTTTAAGCTCTTTTATTTTCCAAATGTAGCCTAATATGATTAGTCCAAATAATCCTTTGGTTTGTACTGCATCGGAAAAAAAAGAAAGCCTCGTTCCAAACAGTTTAATACGAATACGTGTATCGTACATTTATAATAAAACATTAAAATTAAACATAAGAGCGGGCTAGGATTTTTCATGTAAATAATCTTCTATAAAGGACAAAAGATTTAGAGCATTTTTTAGGGATGTGACGAGATCTTGTAGCACAAGATCAGACTGGTCTCGCAAGAAAGTGACAATTTCCTTGTCCTAGTTCTTAGCAATGCATATTACTAATCAAAAATTAAGTTTTGATATATTTAAGGTAGGAAATTTACAAAATATCTTCATGGAACATGATCTTTACTTAATATCCTAATGATTTTTGGCTATTGCCACAAATATACCCCAGCAAATTAAGACCGGTTTTGTGGTCCAGGGGCACATATTTGAAGAGTTCAGATGCAAAAGCCTCTAAATCCATCTGACGTCTTTCTTTAAAAAATGCATTTTTATCAGGCTCCGATGTATAGGTTTCTATGTAAGTACTGGTTCTTCTGATTGAGCTGAGGCTGGGATTTTAGCAAGTTTGAAGTAAAAGTATTTGATGGATGTATAATATGTGTCAAGAGCATTCACTCAGCATCATTATCTCATTTTTGACCGAGATGGCTTTTAGCTGGTTTTGCATCTGAACTCTTCATATATTTACAAGGAATATGTAAGAAAAATCTATAGGTCAATGTAACCATTCTTATTAAATGATATATTACTGTGTTTCGGTGGTGACAAATTTAAGGAGAGGACAAATATTCAAACATTTTCTGAAAATACAATATGAGAGTTAACTGCACAAGTACTAGAAATGTGTGTCTTGGATCTTATACAATTTACACACATATAAAATTTGTGGAAAAAAAGACACATCAAGCCATTTCCAACTCTAGACTAGCCCATATATGTTTTCAGTGTAAACAACAAATATATTTTGACTTTGTAGGAAGCTCTGGAAATGATGTTAATGAAGAATCCCATCTTCTCCAAAAACCACCATCTGACGAACTACCATTATGCAGGTAGAAAATCAGAGCTCACTGTGTTCACTTGGAAACATTAAAAATGATTCAACATGCTGTGACTGTAAATGGATATTATTGCAATGCAGCAGATTATCTGTAATGCTGTATGGTGGATAGAAAGAACTTGATGTTCCTTAAATATTGGCAGGATCAGACTACTGGACAGTGGATGAAAAACGATACTTCAACAAGGGAATTTCTGCTTACAGGAAAGACTTCTTCTTGGTGCAAAAACTGGTATACAGTCTTTTTTGTTTACTGGTTATGTGTTGATTCATGTTAATCAAATATCCCCTTGTTAAGGTGACATTGTTTTTCTATTTTGGCAGGTGAGGAGTAAAACAATGGCTCAGTGTGTTGAGTTCTACTACACCTATAAGAAACAAGGAAAGGTTGGCCGTAATGGCATATATACTTACGGATTTACAGAACCGGAGGATAACATCCCTGTGGTAAATATTTCTGCTTACTGCTTTTAGACATTATTTTGAATAAAGAGCTAATAGCACATGTACAGTAAATTAATCATTATTAATTGACATCTGAACAGGGATTTTGAATGAATGCTTACAAAATCTGTGCTAAAACATCTTATTGCCTCGGTCAGACTTGCATGTTTATATCATCTGCCTGTTCTTTTATCCCTAACAAGATTAACGTGAAACAAGCGGATGAAGAAAATGATAGTAGACAACAGGAGGGAACACAAAACAATATGAATGACAGTCTACCAGCTGTGACCAAGACACTTCAGGACAATGAGAATGTAAGTATGAAATGTATATGAAATTGAAAACATACTCCTGTTTGTGGTGGAAATGGCCAAAATTCACTGGGGGGACTCTAACGTGAGTTTTTAGTGATTATAAAGGGAGTTTGCAAAAGTTTGATTGAAAATATACAACAGTTTTATACATTTTTGATTTTATACAAAAGTTAATATTAAGTGACTTATATTTTAGGAACAGTGTTGTCGGATTGTGCTGTATTTCGTCAACAAAAATAGTTCCAAACAAAGTCACAGCTGAGTCGCTGCTTATCTATAGTCTTTAACACAGCGCTGTTTCATTTATGAATGAAACCGCGCTTTTGGACAAATCGATTTATTGAATTATTCAGTCACAAAGACTTTGATTTACTGCCATAATAACATTGTTATTATGAAATGCATTAATGCCACCTCTGAATCTTTAATGCCACATTTGTGCTCTTCTGTGGCGTGCAAAGGTGAATTATTGTTGCTGATTTCATTTGACTGGTAACTTCTGCTACTAAATCTAATTTTTTTTGGTCACAAAAGATGATGTGCATTTAATAAAGTTAGAAAAGTGTCATTAAAATGTGTCAAAAGTAAAAAAGTTAGATTGTCTTAGTTCATCGCAATCCCACAAACTTGCTTTTTAATTAATGAAGCTCTCGACACTGCATACTAAACCTATTATTTACATCGTCTCTATACTTAGTTTGTTATAATGAATGACAAAAACGGCATGGTTTCACGATGCTGTGCTGTGAGTAGCATGTATTTATATCTATAAGCAGGGCGCGCACCAATATTGGCGCAACCATTTCTATTGGCTGCAGTCTGCAGGTATTATGACCACACAAGACAGTTTTAGTCTACATTTTGCTACGTTTATGTGCAGAACTGGGATTGCTTTTGTAGAGTTTTGAATGGATAAAATACAGAAATCACTTTAATTTCCAAATAAAACTAACCAGTTGGAACTGAAATGCCGTCTTCCCTCGAAATTCACTCTTCAAACTCCGTCCCCCCAATTTCCAGCCCTGAATATAGTGGATACATCATCAAGAGACCATCATTTTTCTCTAGCCTGGAATATTAAATGTCCAGTTAAAAATGGAAATGAATAGCTCAGTCAGATTGTGTGTTTGTCTTTACTCATTCGTCCATTAGAGGGCGGACGTGGCTCGTGAGGAGCAGAAGAACAGCTCTGCGGTAGAGTCTTCTGGCCTGATGCCAGCGCCTCAACAACCCTCCTTCAAAACTCCTTCCCCTGCACCTCCAAAGCCTCACTCTGACAATGCCGGGAAGAAAAGCAGGGCCTCAACTGGCAACAAAAGTCAGGGAGAGCCAGAGGGTATTTTCCCTTGCAAGAAGTGCAGTAGGTGAGTCAGTTTTTATATAACAGTGTGACTTTGAATTTCTACGCATTCAATTTGTAGCAACCCAGGTTGTCTTAGTTGCATTTACCTTAAAAGACAGTTTTGTTCCAGAGGTCTTATTCTTAAAGAGATAGTTCACCCAAAAATTCTGTCATTAATTTCTCACTGTCATCTTCGTTTATCTTAGGAACACAAATTAAGATCGATATTTTTTTTTTTTTTTTTTTTTTTTGATGAAATCCAAAAGCTTTCTGACCCTGCATAGACAGCAACGCAACTGGTACGTTCAAGGCCCATAAAGATAGTAAGGACATCAATAAAATAGTCCATGTCCATCAGTGGTTCAACCTTAAAGGAGAAGTTCACTTCCAGAACAAAATGTACTGATAATTTACTCACCCCCTTGTCGTCCAAGATGTTCATGTCTTTCTTTCTTCAGTCTTAAAGAAATGTTTTTGAGGAAAACATTTCAAGATTTCTCTCCATTTAATGGATTGTGGAGTTTGAACTTCCAAAATGCAGTTTAAATGCAGCTTCAAAGGGCTCTAAATGATCTCAGCCGTGGAAGAAGTGTCTTATCTAGCAAAATGATCAGCTATTTTGTAAAAATAAACATAACATTACAATTTATTTACTTTTTAACCTCAAGTGCATGTCTTGTCTAGCTCTGTGTTCAAGACAGTTAGGGTATGTCAAAAAACTACACATCTAACATCTAATTTTCTCCTTCAACTTCAAAATCGTCCTACATTGTTGTTTTATCTTTTCCTTTCCATGTTCAATTTGTAAACACTGGGTTGGTACTTTTTTGAGCTTTTTAACATAACTGGAACTGGAATACACAGATTACACTAGACAAGATTACACAGACAAGACGAGCATTTGAGGTTAAAAAGTATATAAATTGTCAATTTTCTTTAGAAAATTTAACGTTTAAAGCCCTTTAAAGCTTCATTTAAACTGCATTTTGGAAGTTCAAACTTGCAGGCACCATAAAAGTTCATTAAACGGAGGGAAATAGTGAAATGTTTTCCCCAAAAAACATAATTTCTTTACGACTGAAAAAAGAAAGATATGAACATCTTGGGTGACAAGGGGGTGAGTAAATTTTAGTTCTGGAAGTGAACTTATAAAGGCTATGAGAATACTTTTTATGCTCAAAGACAACAAAAACAACTTTATCCAACAATTTCTACTCTTCCGTGTCAATTTCCACCATGCGTTCATGAGAGTACCATGGCAAATATCTTAATTTGTGTTCTGAAGATGAACAAATGTCTTACGGGTCTGGAACAACATGAGGGTTAGTAATTAACGACAGAATTTTCATTTTTATTTGTATATATAAAGCAGCTTTAAATTCTAATGAGGTCTGTGTGTATATAGGGTGTTCTATAAGGTGAAGAGTCGCAGTGCTCACATGAAGAGTCACGCTGAGCAGGAGAAGAAGGCAGCAGCACAGCGCCAAAGAGAAGAGGAGGAGCGGGCTGCCAAGGCAAGGCAGGAGATGCTAGAGGCAGCAAGGAGGAAGGAGGCACAAAGAGGAGGGCAAGAAGAGAGTAGTGGAGCTGAGGAAAGCTCAATAGAGCTGGATGATGAGCAGGATGAGGACTGGCATTAAGCTAGTAGATTAATTTTTAGTACTCTTCCTTTAGTACCAGTTGGTACAAAAAATGTGCAACTTGTGCATCCCAGTTAAGGGATATTTGAAATGATAAAGGTGCCTTTTAATTTTTACCAATATTTTATAAGAACTTAGGTTGTCCAGTCGAGGTCAAAAGTTTTCATACACCTTTCAAAATCTGAAAAATTTTAATTATTTTACCAAAATAAGAGGGGTCATACTAAATGCATGTTCTTTTTTCAAAAGTTTACATACACTTGATTCTTAATACTGTGTTGTTACCTGAATGATTCACAGCTGTGTTGTTTCTTTAGTGATAGTTGTTCGAGCCCCTTGTTTGTCCTGAAATTTGCCGGTCCCACAAATTCTTAATTTTTTAGCATTTGATGTATTTTAACCCTTTCCAGCAATGAATGACTTTGAGATCCATCTTTCCAGGGGTGTAAACTTTTGAACAATTGAAAATGTGAAAAAGTTTTCTTATTTTGTCTAAATATAATTGTTTTTCATTTAGTACTGCCCAGAAGATACTTGCATGTTCCCCATAAGACAAAATGAGTTAAATTTACACTGATCTTTAAATTAAAAAAGATTTCACCCCCTGGCTCTTAATGCATTGTGTTTCTTTCTGAAGCATCAGTGAATGTTTGAACGTATAATAGTTTTATATGAGTCCTCAGTGTGAAAAATCATACGGTCATTGCTGGAAAGGGTTAAAAAGGCAGTTTAACTGTTAAGGACAAATGAGGAACTCATGAACGACTATCACTAAAAAAAAACAGCTGTGGATCATTCAGGTAACATCACAGTATTAAAAATCAAGGGTATGTAAACTTTTGATACTTTTGAGTATTTTTTTTATAAATTCAGCTATTATTTCTTCTTGTGGACTATATGTAAATGTCTTTTATGTGAAATATCTTATTCAGGTCAGTACTAAATTAAAATAACATGCATTTTGTATGATCCCTCTTATTTTGGTATAATAATTTACATTTTGCAGATTCTGCAAGGTGTATATAAATTCGGACCTGGACTGTATTTTTATAAGGTGAGATGTATGTGAGTTTAGCATTATAAAGGTGATGCTTAATAAGTAATGACAAATATGATAAATGTAAAAAGGTTTGAGCTGATTGTTGAGTTTTTCTAAAAGCGTACACCATTTCAGTTTGATTCTGAATAATTACCTGAACAAATTTTGTTTGCCTTCAGTGAGATTGTATTTTTTTTTTACATGTGCTTATGTAATATACATATGTAATCAAGAACACAAACTGAAATTCACCCTTATCTACCTATCAATATTTTCAACTAAATATTTCTTGTGCATGAAATGTATATAATGCATAGAAAAATATATGTTGACCTCTGTGTATTATATTATGTACAATATAGATTCTTTTATGTGTTTTTGTACTCTAAACTTAAAAGAATGTGTATTTATGTTTTGAATGCACTTAAAGGGGAGTGGAATATATGGATTAAGGGATTTTTATTAAAAAATGTTTAGCAAATCACAACATACAGATCACATTTTCACACTTTGTTGACTATTGTGACTATTTGCTATATTTCATAAAGGTGTGCACAATAAAAACAAACTTCCTATGTATAAACTGTATTGTTTCACTTGATATAATAAATACGAAAGGAAAAGGGGTAATGATCTCCATCACATGCAGCACTGGAAGAAGGTAACTTGCAAAACAATACTCTTTGTTTAATTGCTTGGTTCTATTTTTTAACCTAAATGCTGGGTTCAGCCAGTTGGGTCATTTTATTGGGTTGTTTTTTTTATCCAGGACCTGGGTAGTTTTTTTGCACTCTAAAAATGCTGAGTTATTTTGTTTTTAACATGCTGGGTTCACCTTCACTGGCTTTTTGCGTCCTCTACAGGAGAGAGCCTTTCTCAGTGCTACTGATTTGGTGCACTTCTTCAGCAAAATAAAGGTTTGTATACATTTCATTTCATTTATTAAGTCTTTACTGTGCTGTAAATTGTATTATTTTATGCAATGCAACATACAAGGACAAGATGTCAGTCAGCTAAATGCGTCAGCAGCAGTATTCATTCGTTATAATACTGAATTAAATTTAATTTGACTTTAAAATATGTTCTCTAATCTCAGTGCTGTTTGTTAATGGGCAGGTTATGGAGGTTCACAGTTCTCCCGGTGAACAGCAGCCCATCACTGACTACAATGCATTTAATATTGTAAACTATACTGTTTTTATCCAAATAAATTAAATTTGTCTTATATTTTTGTCCATGGGTGTTCTTGCTTAATAAATGTTCATCTTTTGATTTTTGCTGTTGCCTCTAATTCTGTGATTTTTAATTTTCAAGCCAGCAGTATAAAAAATTTTAAACAATAGTTGACTTAAAACAACCCAGCATGTTGGGTAAAAACATTTATCCCAACTAGCTGGGTCAAAATAACCCAGCATATGTTCTGTCCAATATTTACCCAGCGTTGGGTTGCCAAATAACTCAAGTTGGGTTGTTTTTAACCCAGCATTTTTTAGTGTACACACTTAGTTGACTATTGTAACCATGCTTGATATTTGCTATAAATGTGTGCAGAATAAAAACAAACCTCCTCTATATAAACTGTATTGTTTTACTTTATATAATACATATGAAAGGAAAAAGTTTAATGATCACCATCACATTCAGCACTGAAAGAAGTTAACTTACAAAACAATACTCTCTGTTTAATAGTCATTTGTGTTTATAGTAGTTTAAATGTATTATGGGTTTGCTGAGCGCTATAAGTCAGTAGTTCTGGCAAATATCTTCAAATTAAGGACAAGATAATTATCATTATTACCACAAGGCTAAAAGACACCTTGATTCTTCCACTGCTACCACCTGCAAATAAAAAAAACAGTTAATGTCATTAATTGGTTATTACATTTTCTTAAAATCCACACAGGTAGAAAAAAAATGGTTAAAGGGGACAACGGATGCTAAACTAACTTTTACATGCAAAGGTGTTTGCCCTTAACCTCAACGCCCTTAACCAGGGTTGCCAGTTTCACAACAAAACCCACCCAGTTGCTTGGGGTTTCCCTGATAAATTAGTATTTCAGGGGCTAAATATGACGTTATAGGGGTCGATTCGACCCACAGACATCAAAAACAACCCGCGGCAACAGTGTTAAAGTAGCCCAATTCCGAGTTAAAACCGCGGGCTTGGCAACACTGCCCCTTAACGGAGTGTCTATTTACACGTTGTTGGCAGGGGCTATTTACTCTAACTCCACCCATCAATGCGTAATGGGGCTAGTCAACACTATAAAAGATACCTGTCACTCAACAGATTCAGTAGTGTAAAGGATTAAATATGCGTTTAAATCTTTTCGACGCAGACGACCCGGGTTCGATTCCACCTTCTGGTAAGCTTTTTTCCCCCCACCCTTTTCAAATCTCATATCATAACGGAAAAGCATTTATTTTCAATAAAAATGAAGGAAATAATCGAAAAATGTCAAATAAAGTATTGGTTAGGGTTAGGGTAGATGTATGGAGGGCTTTGTCCCAATATGCAGCATCCATTTAATCAATTGAATTAAAACGATAATTTACACTCAATGTGTAATTATTGCATACTGTTTTAATGTACTACAATACTGAGGTGCACAAAATTGCATCTGTTTGCAATAAGTATTATAAATAGCAGAAAATCCTTAAAGTGTAAACAGATTGCTATTTGCACTTAGTGTAAATAGTATCTATCGCTATTTGAACTTAGTGTAAATAGCATCTCTCGCTAAGAAAATATGCTATTTTCACTTAGTGTAAATAGCATCTCTTACTAAGAAAATATGTTGTTTTCTCTGCGCTTAAAAGCAGTTTTGTAATTGGATGTAAAAGTGAACATAAAAGTCTCCCGACATCAGAGCCACTCAGGACACAGTGGATTAGTTTTGTTTCTGATGGTAACGCAGCTCCGAATACACAAAAAACGGCAGACAGGGGGCAGAGTGAGCAGTAGCTCATTATCATTTAAAGAGGCATGCACCGAAATGGGCCTCTGTGAACAGAGCAAAGCTAAAAAGGGTGTCATTTTACACAACCATTGAGGAATTTTAACTAAAGCATGTTGCAGACATTTCATGGAGACCCTAAGGAATCATAACAACTTGTGGAAAATGGCCATCTGATGTCCCCTTTAAAATAATCAGAATGAAACTGAGCTTCTGAGAGTCAATTCAAATGCTTACCAGTGTCAAGGTTTTCCACTAGCATGTCTTTGGTGTCACTGAGGCTTCCATTGTTTGCTTCTGGAACTACACCCAACAGCTTACACATCAACGGATAGATGCTGACGCTATCAAATGGCTCAGCCAAGAAACCGTTTCTAAAGTCTGGCCCAAAGGCTCGAAAGATCATTTTCATATCCATTTCCTCATTATTAAATCCATGATCTCCTTTGTTGATATGCAAAATGACCCTCTGCACAAACGGCAAGCAGAAAAAAGTTAGAGTAGAAGCTATTATGATCAGATACTTTTAAAGGTAATGCATTACAGTATTGCGTTACTCCCCAAAAAAGTAACTAATTACATTACTTAAGGGCTTATTGCAGGGCTTGCTTGTTTGTTTTTAATATAAAAAAGTTTGATTCTTTGCAAATGTAAGAGCCCTTTTACAACAAAGTGAATAAGGCTAAGGCTAAAGGAAAATTTAATTAATGCTTGTACAGTAGAACTGTAGGAAAAGAAAGTTCAACAGTCTTCAGCAATGAGGATAAAAAGCACAAATGTTCATCTTAAGTAAGTTTTGCTTATTAGTTATTAGTTTTCTTACTTAGAGTTTTTGACTTGTTTTCAGCCAAAATATATATTAAATCAAGAAGGATTTTCTAGACACGTAAAAATTGTCTTGTTTTTTTTCTGAAAACAAGACAAAATTAAGTGTTTTTGCTTGAAACAATCAAAATAATCTCCCAAATGGGGTAAGCAAAATAATATTGTTTTCTGTTTGAAATAAAAAATTTTTGCTTACCCCATTGGCAGATTATTTTGCTTGTTCTAAGCAAGAACTCACTCAATTTTGACTTGTTTTTTCTGAAAACAAGAAAATAATTATTTACTTGTCTAGAAAATCCTTCTTGATTTAAGAATTGTTTGATATTTTGGCTGGAAACAATGTATTTTTGCAGTGTACGGTTGAATTGGATCAACAAAGGTCAGCAGCAAAGTCATTGGTTAATTAAATGTGATTAAATACATAAAGGAAACAAAAAGTACTTTTTTGAAAAAGTAACTCAGATATTTTTTTGGAAATGAAAAAGTAATGTGTTACTTTACTAGTTACTTGAAAAAAGTAATATTATTAGTAACACTGATTATGATATGAGCTTTCAAACAACTGGCTAAAATGAGTGATATTTTTTTCCAAAGACACTTACAGAGTTGATATTGAACCCCAGGTCAGCCTGAAGGACAATGGGTTGAATTCTCTCATGTTTGCGAATGTGAAAGTGTTCTGGCACCTCCTCTTTCTTATAGACTGTCAGATTGGGATGCGCATTCTTCAGGGCATCATAAACTTCCTGCTCTTTGCCGTTTCTTGGTGTGATCATTGCAAACCCACCGTAGTCGAGCAGGTCAAAGCGGGTTAGATTTAATAAACTCATGTAATTGCTAATTTTTATCTCATTAACCTCACTGGTCATTTTAACGGTGGTCATGCCATGGTCTGAAGTCAGGATAACGTTAAGCTGATCGGTCAAACCGTTTTTGTGAATTGCCTCCCTGAGGTAGCCAATAGTGCGGTCGATCTGTTCGATGATCTTTATTCTCTCTGGGGTTTCAGGGCCGAAAGCATGACCCACGTTGTCTGGTTCTCCATAGTAAAGCGTGACAAAGTCAAAGTCCTCTTCGGTGAACCATCCCATCACAGTGTCGATGTTCTGCCGCCATTCTGTCTCATTGTCATCGGGATGCCCATGATTTTCCACCAGGGAACGATCCACAGCTTGGCCACTGTAATTTACTCCTCCACCAGGGTAGAAAAAAGACGCTGTTTTCAGACCCTTTGAAATATATAGGAGACATTATTGGAGAGCATACAAACACAAAACACCATCATGAACAGTTTTGGGGGTAACGCATTACAAGTAACGCAAGTTACGTAATAATATTACTTTTTCAAGTAACTAGTAAAGTAACGCATTACTTTTTATTTTCCAAGAAAATACCTGAGTTTTTGTTTCCTTTATGTATTTAATCCCATTTTATTAACCAAAGGCTTTGCTGCTTACCTTTGTTGATCCAATTCAAACGTACACTGCAAAATTACATTGCTTTCTTGCTTAAAAATCTTATTTCAAACAGAAAACAAGATTATTTTGCACTTAATTTTGACTTGTTTTCAGAAAAAACAAGACAAAAATGTTTACTTATCTAGGAAATTCTTCTTGATTTAAGAATTTTTAGATATTTTGGCTAGAAAAAGACAAAAAATCTAAGTAAGTTTTTTGTAGTGTACTATTAAGCAAAACATACTTTAGATTAACTAACATTTGTGCAACAAGAATTGAATGTTTTTAAATAAAAAGCAAACAAGCAAGCCCTGCCCAGATTTAAAAAGTAACGCAAAAGTAATGTAACGCATTACTTTCCATTAAAAAATAATGTAATTAGTTACTTTTTTTAGGGTGTAATGCAATATTGTAACGCATTACTTTCAAAAGTAACTTTCCCCAACACTGACCATGAAAACAAACATAACACTAGAACAATGCAATAAATAACTTAAGACGTAACATAAAACCCTACATTACACTTAACTGACATAACGTACATAACTGAAAAGAAAAGAAAGAGAACAAACTTATTTCAATGAAAAACCATCAAATGTAAATTGTCAGTAAGTTCACCTGATTTTGGGCTGTGATCCACAGGGGCAAAGCGCCATTGTCCCACCATTCTGATCTTTTCAGCGTTGCCTTGTGGGGAACTCTCAAGCCAGTTGTATCATTAAACATCAGGTTATGGACAACACCATGATCCTCTATCCATCTCCCTGAAGAAAAGTTTAAGATAGCGGGGGGTGAACACTTTTGGAATTTGAAGATCAGAGTAAATGTAACTTATTTTGTCTTCTAGGAAACGGTTGAAAGTGTAAGTACTAAAAAATATAATATTTAGGCAAAATAAGAAAAATGTACACATCTTCATTCTGTTTAAAAGTTTACACCCCCTGGCTCTTAATGCATACTTTTTCCTTCTGAAGCATCAGTGAGCATTTGAACCTTCTGTAATAGTTGCATATGAGTCCCTCAGTTGTCCTCATTGTGAAAAGATGTTGGAAAGATAGTTCAAATACACAAAAATGCTGAACAAACAAAGAAATTGTGGGAGCTGAAGGATTTTTCTGAAGAACAGCAGGCAGCTGAACTGTTCAGGACAAACAAGGGACTCATGAACAACTATCACTAAAGAAACTGGTAAAATTGGTAAATTGGTAAAATAATGAACATTTTGCAGATTCTGCAACTTTTGACCTTAACTGTAACTTGAAAATTGTATTCAGTGAGATCAACCAATAAGTTTCTGTGGTCAGATAGTGGATTTCAGATGATTATATGATTAAATAATGATTTAAAAGATTACTTGTGACCGCACTGTGCATTTAGACCCACATTTCTTAAAGGGTTGTTCACCCAAAAATGAAAATTCTGTCATTAATTACTCACCCTCATGTCGTTCCAAAACCTTAAGACCTTTGTTCATCTTCGGAACACAAATTAAGATATTTATGATGAAATCCGAGAGCTTTCGGATTCAAGTTCAAGGCGTTCAAGGCCCAGAAAGGTAGTAAGGACATCATTAAATTCTAAGTGACATCAGTGGTTCAACCTTGGTTTTAAGTGTGTTGTCGTTTGTTATCTTTGCTCACAAAAAGTATTCTCATAGCTTTATAAAATTAAGGTTGAACCACTGATGTCACATGGACTGTTTTATCAATGTACTTAATACCTTTCTGGACCTTGAACGTCTCAGTTGTGCTGCTGTCTATGCAGGCTCAGAAAGCTATTTGATTTCATCAAAAATATCTTAATTTGTCTTCTGAAGATGAACGAAGGACCTACGGGTTTGAAACAACATGAGGGTGAGTAATTAATGACAGAATTTAAATTTTTGGCATCTCTTTGACATCTCTTAACTCGATATGCATAATGTCAAGAACTGTAAATTGTCCATTGAGCAAGGTTCATGAACAAGGAGCACTGATTATGTAAATAACCTTGAAGTAGGAGACCATGCTAACTTTACACGTCATTTAATGTGGCTGAGGTAAAGTGTGTGCTCAGCAGCTCTCACAAGACAACTTAGGACTTTGAACATCATGATATGCACAAGAATATGTACATTAACAGAGTAAACTATGGTGAAGCAGATGCTTGAATTTATGCAATTATTTCTGCTAAATTATAATAAGTAATTTTTTTAATTTTTTAAAATTACATTTTAAAATACTCATAATCAGCCTACAGTTACTTTTATATGGATTACATGATTATATATTATTTATTATATATTATATATTTATTTATTATTTACAATAGCGATAAATGATTCCTAATATACTTATTCTCCCTAAATTCCTTTTTAATTTTTAAAATGTTCCTTTCTAAAATAGCCTACCGCTTATATATACTCAGAAAGTCTCGCAGTTTTGTCATTTTATTAATTGTTAGCTTTTCATAAATTTTACAAACCCTAAACCTATTTAATCCACTTCATGTTGTTAATTACAACAGATGGAATGTGTTTTCTTACACCTTGTATTTTTATATCACTATGCTACACATTTATCCTATTTAAATCAATGTGATAAACGAGTTAGGTCAAAAGTAATCTAAAAGTAATCTGACTTTATTACCTAAAATGTGTAATGTAATAGATTACATTACTAACTACAATGTTTGTCATGTAATTTTGAAATCATTATTGTAATTTTGTCATGCAATTTTGAAATCTCATTAAATAAATCATCTTCAGAAAGCTGCTGACAATCAGTGACATGAATTCAATTTAGATGCCTAAAAAAAGTGTGGAAATTATTTAGCTTGTTTGCCTTAAATCAGTAGTGAATGAAGGCATGATGTTTTGGATCCCATTAACTTTTATTCAATTACACTTATTTAAAATGCACTACCAGTCAAAAGTTTTTGAACAGTAAGATTTTTTTAAAGAGTTCTCTTCTGATCACCAAGCCTACATTTATTTGATCCAAAGTACAGCAGAAACTAAAAATGACTTTTGAATTTGAATATTTTTTTTAAATAGAATTTATTTCTGTGATAAAAGCTACATTTTCAGCATTATTACACAGAAATCATCATTTGTATGTGTGTGTGTGTGTGTGTGTGTGTGTGTGTGTTAATTTGCAGTTATATTTTTATCTAAATGTATTAATTATGTATTAAAAGTGCTATATATTTAATACACATTTTATATATTGTTATTCATTAAATGATTATTATTAGAATTTATTCAATAAAATATTATAAGCTCATTAAATTATTTTAAATTTAAGTTGATTCTATAAGTGGCTATTTTTACTGATGCTAAATATGCAGTAATACTCAATTTACCAACCAAATGATATGTGAGTTTCAAATCAACCACTGATTCAAATGTCATAATATAAGTATGCAGTACAAAATTATAGCTATCAATTCAGTGTTTGCTCTTTTTTTTGTGCTATCACTTCTGAAAGTGTGTATTCCACACACAAGCCAATCTATAAATAAGCAGAAAGTTGAGCCTTACCAGTGATCGTTGTGAAGTGTGATGGAGATGTCATGGTGATCGCTGGAGGATTGATATATTTTGCCTTCACTCCCTCTTTAACTAGTTCATCTAGATTCGGTGTGTTCACATCTTGGTCGTAATCCCACCTGAAACCATCAAAAGAGATCAGCAGCAACTTATTATACGTCCTCCCTTTGGACAGGGGTTTGCTGCTCACACAAAGAGACAAGACCAACACCAGCAAAAGCTCTGGCTTCATTTTGAGAGCCTGTTAAGCAGAGTGAAAATCAGCAAAAGCTGATCCTGGTTTTATAAGCATTATCAGGGGACTGATAAGACAATCTATTTTCTAGTTCTCAGTCAGTTTATTGTCATAGCCAGTTACATCCCTGTTGATAAAAAAAAACAGCTTATGCTGCTTAAGTAGGTTTTGATGCTGGGATACAGGTTTAAGCTGGTCCTTTGCTGGTTTATGCTGGTCATTTGCTGGTTTAAGATGGTCCTTTGCTGGTTTAAGCTGGTCCTTTGCTGGTTTATGCTGGTCATTTGCTGGTTTAAGCTGGTCCTTTGCTGGTTTATGTTGGTCCTTAGCTGGGTTTTGCTGGTCCTTGACCAGCACATGACCAGCTAGGACCAGCATAAACCAGTAAATAACCAGCATAAACCAGCAAAGGACCAGCATAAACCAGCTAAAACCAGCATCCCAGCATCAAAACCTACTTAAACCTACCTAACCAGCATATGCAGTTTTTTTTCAACAGGGATTTCCATGGTGTGAACAAATGATTCTAAAACAAATCTGAAATGCACTGTATTATAAAGCAGAAAAGTTTTTTTTTATTTGAGTTCTTTGATTTCCTTTTACTATTATCATCCACACCCAAGTCGGTTGCCTTTTTACAGTTTGCATTTTTTTCCCACATGGGCCATGCCCATGAGAGGGTTTATCTTAAAAGATAAGAATAGAGCTGATAAAATGTGTGAATATTAATACATTATTAATCATTAGTTCATATCAGCTTTATACGCAAACGAGATCTATTGAATTAAAATCACTGTCAAATAAATCATAGCTTGCGATTGTTTCATAATGATAATGATACTAAGCTACGCGGGACTTTTACTGTAGAAACGCTAACCGGAAGCAGGAAGTTTATGTTTTCTTCTCCCATTACAGTTTTCGTGTTCACACTGCTCTCAGGGCTGGGTCCCTGACAGCTGATGGATGTGATATTCAGAAAAAAAGCTTTTTATCTTCAATAGATATAAGTGAAAGCGTTAAAGAAGGCATTTCGTCGTTCAGTTTGATAACCGTAAGGTAAGATTCGACTAGTGGTCGCAGTTTATTAGCTTCCTGAAAAGGCCACTGCGCTGTTTACTGTGTCAGCTGACCCTTTCATAAAACATCTACATTATTATAACAATAAAGGCACCTTTACAACATTTTTTGTATTAACGTTACAAGTTTTCTAAAATATTAGGTCTAAATATGCAACTGAGGCATTGTTTATTGAAATATGCACTAATTTGCATACATTTCTAGTACAATAAATCTAAACACTGAATGAAGTCAGTTTCAAAATGATTGTTCAGTTGTTTTGGCATATTAGAGACAAATATTTTTACAGAGGTAATTTTTATGCCATTTTGTCACTCCATAATTCAGAAAATACTTAGAACAAAAAAAAAAAAAAAAAGTATATATATATATTTTTTTTTACAATTTTGGGGGGAATAAAATGTTCAAGCAAATTATATATGAACAAATCCCTCTGTAAAAACCTTCAGGATATAGACAGGAATTAAAATGTAAAGTTTGGTGTGTCTAAATGCTACTGAAGTGGAGATTTATGGCTCAGTGTAGGAGAAAAAAACTCATTTTGAGAAAACGGCCTTTAAAAATATGTATTGTAATTGAAATCTACTGACACAAATAGATGAAGTGCTATAAAATAAACACCTAACAGTGTCTTTTGGATGTTTTCCTTCCGCTAAAACACACTTTATGAAAAACCAAAAAGCACAAAATATCAAATTTGACAGGTGACTGTGTTTTTGCCTGCAGTGTCTCCACTTAATTTTAGTAGACACATTTGTTTGCCTGCAAGTAATGCATGGTGTTCTTCAGTCAAGTTTGTAATGTCTTATTGTATCTTTTACACAGACATATGTGACCCTGGATGACAAAACCAGTCATAAGTGTCAGTTTGCCGAAATTTAGATTTATACATCAGTTGAAAGCTACCATTAGAATACTACCATTTGAATATCTGTAATCTGAGGGTGCAAAAAAAATCTAAAAACTGAGAAAATCACTTTTAAAGTTGTCCAAATTAAGTTTTTAGCAATGCATATTACTAATCAAAAATGTTTTATATATTTGCGGTAGGAAATTTTCAAAATATCTTCATGGAACATGTTCTTTACTTAATATCCTAATAATTTTTGGCATAAAAGAAAAATCGATAATTTTGACCCATGCAATATATTTTTGGCTAGTGCTACTTAAGACTGGTTTTGTGCTCCAGGGTCATATATGAAGCATCTGCTATAATCGAATGGCATTTTTCATAGTATGTTGCATACAAAAGAATACACATTTGAATACCTAGAACAGTATCAACCAGCAGAAGTTTTAGTGAAAGCAAACGTAACGAAATGAGCCTGTTGTGCTTTCAATTTCAGGAATAAACATGACTGCCATCAAGCACGCCCTTCAGAGGGATATTTTCACCCCTAATGATGAGCGTCTGCTGAGCATCGTCAATGTCTGCAAGGCAGGGAAAAAGAAGAAGAACTGTTTCCTGTGTGCCACAGGTAGAGCTCAGACACAGACCCATGTCATAGAATGTCCCTGAACATTTGTGTGTTGTTTATTTTACCTCTGTCAATTCTGTTTATCATCTTTAGTGACTACAGAGCGCCCTGTGCAGGTGAAGGTGGTGAAAGTGAAGAAATCAGACAAAGGAGATTTCTATAAGAGACAGATGGCATGGGAACTACGGGACCTGACGGAGGTTGATGCCAAAGATGCCAATAAGGTCAGAGGTCATCTGTGAAATGTTATATCAATTCAGACATGAAATAAAGATTAGTATGGATACATAATATACCTGTACTAGATTGCTTTTTGGATAATATTATTGAAGTACATTACCAGTCAAGAGTAAGAGTCTCTTCTGCTCATCAAGTCTGCGTTTATTTGATCCAAAATACAGCAAAAACAGTCCAATTTTGAAATATTTTTACTATTTGAATGTATTTTAAAATGTAATTTATTCCTGTGATTTCAAAGCTGAATTTTTAGCATCATTACTTCAGTCACATGATCTTTCAGAAATCATTCTAATACTCTGATTTGCTGCTCACAAAACATTTTCATTATTATGTTGAAAACAGCTGAGTAGAATTTTTTTCTGTTTTTTTTGATGAATAGAGAAACCTGAAAAAAAAAATGTTTAGTGTATGATGTTACAAAAGCTTTTTATTTCAGATAAATGCTGATCTTTGGATCTTTCTATTCATCAAAGAATCCTGAAAAAAAAGTACTTGACTGTTTTAAATATTGATAATAATAATTAATAATAATAATAATAATAATAAATGTTTCTTGAACAGCACTGAAGACTAGAGTAATAACTGCTGAAAATGTAGCATCACAGGAATAGATTACATATTAAAATATATTTAAATAGAAAACATGTTATTTGTTATTTTAAATGCTAAAAATATTTAAAAATTGTACTGTTTTTGCTGTACATTTTGGTAAAATAAATGCAGGCTTGGTGAGCAGAAGAGACTTTAAAAAAAACATTACAAATCTTTTGACTGTTAGTGTATTATTTTTGTTATTATTAATTAAATGTTCTTTTGTCCTATATTTTGAATTAACTTTAATTTTTATGTTTTCATTTAGAATTTTAATTTTAGTTAAGTTTTTGGGAGTTTATTATGTACTTTTGTCATTTTAATTTATTTATATTTCTATTTATCTTAAGTTTGAACTTAAACTTATTTTATTTCAGTCATTTCTAATTTTAATTTTTTAAGGTTTTTCATGTAATATTTATACAAAACATTTTTATTTTATTTTAGTTTCCAATTATAATGCTAGTTGGATACTTATTTTTTAAACAATTTAATTCAAATTTTAGATTACCTTTGCGGTCACTAAATGCTCACTTCAAAATTAATCTTTAAAAGCACTAATAATTGAATAACGTTTAAATGTTTCGCAAATTGAAATAAAAGACAAATAACATACTGTACTGTACGTAATAATGTTGTTATACCAAATTTCACTTAATGTGATTTAGTGTTTTGTATACAAATTATTCAGACATACATAGTTATGGAAATTTGGGGGTGACATAAAAATAATGATCAATTTGGAATTGACCTGAATTTACTGAGCAACTCTTGTACTTCTCCATCCTTTAGGAGAACCCAGAGTTTGACCTTCATTTTGAGAAGGTTTATCGGTGGGTGGCGAGCAGCACTGCAGAGAAGAATTCGTTCATCTCGTGTATCTGGAAGCTGAACCAGCGCTACCTTCGGAAGAAAGTGGAGTTTGTAAATGTCAGTCCACAGCTGCTGGAAGGTGTGGCTCACTACTGCTCCCGCTGTTGTGGGAAAGTAATAGCATGTTGTTAAACTACCAGTGTGTTTCTAATATGTAATTACCTCAAAACCCTGTGACAGAAAAGGGTCTTAAAGCGTAAATGTAGAACTATTATATTTGCAGTGGTAGGAACTCAAACTAGTTTCTGTTTTCCTGTGGCTAGTGCTCTCTCTCTGTCTTTTTCTGAGCTTTTTGGGATTCTGCAATGTGTCTTTTTGAGTGTCCCTTAATGCTTTAACCTGATCTGTGCTGTTCTCTCTAAATCTCTCATTGGCCAGAGCTTCCTAAAGCTGAAGGTTTGTACGCTGTTTTTTCTTCCGTCTTTCATCCTCCTCCAGTTTCCACCTCCTGCTATTGTTTCCCCTTCATTAATTGTCTTTCTTTCTTCCCATCAATTCATTTGCTTAATCACATATACCATCATCTGGGAACATTTACCCACTGCTCACTGTCTGGATTGTGTTTGTGTACATGTGCTACTTACATTGCATTTATAGAGTAGTTTAGTTTGTATACTCACATGCATACATACGCTACCATTCAAAAGTTTGGAGACGGTTTTTGAAAGAAGTCTCTTATGCTCACCACATTGCATCTATATTTAAACATATGATGGCAAAGCTATATTTTCAAAATTTACTCACATTAAACAACTCTTTACTGTCATATAACAAATAGTTTCTTTAAATGAGATCTTACTGACACCAGACTTTTGAATGGTAGCATACAGACATGTTCAAAAATATTGGCACCCTTGCATTTCTTTTAGAAAATGCAACCCTTCTCTCAGAACATTGTTGCAGTTGCAAATGTTTTGGTACTCACGTGTTTATTTTTTATTTTGTTTGCATTGGAACAACACAAAAAAAACAGAAAAGTCAAATCTGATATAGTTCCACAAAGAACCCAAAAAATACACTGGACAAAATTATTGCCACCCTTATTGGCAACTTAATATTTGGTAGCACCCCCTTTGGAAAAAATTACTGAAATCAATCGCTTCCTGTAACCATGAATGAGTTTCTTACACCTCTCTGCTGGAATTTTGGGCCACTCTTCTTTTGCAAACTGCTCCAGGTCATTCAGATTTGAAGGATACCTTTTCCAAGCTGCTGTTTTGAGATCTCTCCACAGGAATCTGTGGGATTCAGATCTGGACTCATACCTGGCCATTTCAGAACTCTCCAGCACTTTGTTTGTAACCATTTTTGAGTGCTTTTTGAAGTGTGTTTTGGGTCACTGTCCTGTTGGAAGACTTCTCCCAGAAGGATTGTGGTTTTGTCACATACGTTTTGCCAAACTCCAGTCTTGCTTTTTTTATGCCACAGGAACATTAAGATCTCTGGAGATGGACTTATAGCCTCGAGATTGTCCATGTTTTTCCAAAAATAATTTCTCTCAAATCCACAGACAACTCTTTACACTTTTTTACATGCTCAGTGTGACACACAACAACGCAAAGGTTGAGTCAACTTTTCTCCATTTGAACAGGTTGCAACTGGTTACAGGAGCATCACATGCTGGAAAAGCAATTATTTCTTACCATTTTGACAAGGTGCCAATAATTTTGTCCAGTCCATTTATTAAGTTTGACTTTTCTTCTGTTTTTTTTGTATTGTTCCAGTGCAAACAAAAACAATATGCACGTGAATACCAAAACATTTGCAACTGGAACAATTTTCTGAGGGAAGTGTTGCATTTTCTGACAGAATTGACATTAAGCCCCGCCCCTAGAACGCAGATGAGCCAATGGCAGTTGAGTATCAGCTGCACGGAGATGGAACTTGGACATCTGTAGGTTGCAGCGCCATAGAGAATCACAGCTCTCGTCGTTTTAATGGTGTTTATGCTACAAAAATAATAAAAAGATGTGCCTGACGAATCTGTAACACTGATTCCAGTTATCCTGAGAGGATTGGCAGTGGAAATTGGAATTTAATTTATTATTTAACGTTTATTTTCTGGTTGTCATACTCTCATTAAGTGGCCTTTTTCATCTGCTCAAGCAGTTAATGTCTCAAGCTAATGTTAAAGTTAGTGAGTCCATGCTAACGTACAAACCTCAGCTAACTGTTCTCACGTCATTTACAGTGTAGGTCAAAAACACATAAACGAAGGTCTACATTTCAGTGCCTCTCCATATTAAACTGGTTAAATGTAAAATAATGAATCTTACACTGCGGTACATGAACAGTGTTGATCCTGGATGTTGTCATCTGCGATCGCGACGACCGTAACATGAGATTTCTTCCGTTTGCATTGCGATCTGTAAACCCTCAAATTCAAGGAGCTCCTTTAAGGAGTAAATATCACCTCATAATGGGAAAGCATTTTTTTTTTTTAATCAGATTTTTTGATTATTGATTAGAAGGTGCTCCTGAAATTTTAACTGGGTTGTTGCTAGTTCTCTGAGGTTGGCTTGGTGTGTCCCAGCCTTTAGTTTGGCCACTATAGCCACTGGAATTGTAATACATACTCATTTCAGTTTCAACTATAAGCATGCTTAAGATATTTTATCAACATTTCAAGTCACAACACAAGTATTGAGACCATAGGAATTATTAATGTAATCATAAGCATTTCCGTATTCCTAAAAACACTTCCACTACCACTATTTTAATGTAAATAGTATAAAATCATAGATTGTCATCCTTTTTTTTATAAGGAAACAGACTTTGACCTCAAATATTTACTGGAAATAAAGCTGAGTTTACAAGTTACATAACACATTTGCATGTTCAAAGTTCTCTAATGATAGCTAATGGTCACATGACATGCAAGAAAACAAAAAAAGAATCTATAGAATAAAGAATATATAATTCTGTATTTTTGTTTATTAAAGGGATAGTAACCCAAATATGAAAATTCTGTTGTTAATTACCCACCCTCATGTTGTTCTAAAACTGTAAGACTTTAGTTCATCTTCAGAATACAAATTACGATGTTTTTGATTAAATTTGAGAGCTTTTTGACCCTGCAAGGCCCAGAAAGGTGGTAAAGGCATTGTTAAAATAGTCCATGAGAACTACGTGAAAACTATCAATTACCTATATGTGACCCTGGATCACAAAACCAGTCAAGTGTAAATTTTTCGAAATTGAGATTTCTACATAATCTGAAAGCTGAATAAATAAGATTTGTTAGGATATGACAATATTTGGCCGAGATAAACCCTCGATTTCTAATTAATCATGTTACACACCATATTTATTTTAAAATCATTTATATATCTCTCCATGGCATATTAAAGCCCTACTTGAATGCTCCTCGACGAGAGGTGGTCCTTCTGAATTGATCAAAAACATCTTCGGACAAGGTTTTCACACTGACATCTGTCATTGTCAGACAGTGAAAAACTGTTTGTTTGTCCGAAGCAGCAACAGTAACTAAGGGGGGAAGGGCTTACCGATAGGTCAATTGCAAGGGTGCCGATATTTTTGGCCATGACTGTATACCATAATAAATATTTGAGATTAATAAGAGCACTATTTTCATACGTCTTTCCTTCTTCTCAGAGTCGGTCCCGAGTGGAGAGAGTCAGAGTGTTGCGGGGGGAGATGAGGATGCTCTGGACGATTACCAGGAGCTGAACGCCCGCGAGGAGCAGGACATTGAGGGCATGATGGAGGTCTGCGAGTACGCCATTTCTAACGCAGAGGCTTTTGCTGAGAAACTGTCCCGTGAGCTACAGGTCCTAGATGGGGTGAGTAGGTTTAGCACTAGAAGCGGTGGAAAGTATCGATTGCACCTGTCATTAGGAGTTTATAATTAACTTTATCTATATTGAACTAAGTGCAGTAATTACCTAATGGTCATGGTAAATGTGGGTTGAAGTTTGTTTGATTAGAGATTCGTGGATAATGTCAAGTAGCCTGATTAAGATAAATAAGTGTATAGTAATCTCTGTTTTTTCTGCTCAGGCCAATATCCAGTCCATCATGGCCTCTGAGAAGCAGGTGAACATCCTGATGCAGCTGCTGGATCAGGCTTTGGCAGAGGTGGACAACATTGAGGGGAAGTTGCTCAGTTATGAGGAGATGCTGCAGAGTGTGAAGGAGCAGATGGACCAGATTTCCCAGAGCAACCGTCTCATCCAGATCAGCAACACTAACAATGGCAAACTACTGGATGAGATCCAGTTCCTCGTGGTATGTTGGGGCACAGTTTCTCAGTTTAACCTCTGAAGTATAGAGTATTTAATTATGTGACATGCATACACTTGGTGCATGGCTTTAAGGCCGAGACACAACAAGCCAACAGTCGGCCATCAACCAATGTCAAGCCGTCTGCAAATCACATTGAATCACCATCAGGGAGAGTGAAAATTGGATGCTCAGTAATTAAAGCGAAAGTCATGAAAACGAGTAAGTAAATGAAGGCGGCACAGACAGAAGGCAGCTCTAATGTTATGTGATTTTACCCAAGCATTCCAACATGGGTACTTTTCATATGTTCAAAAAAGCAAAAAAAAGCTTTGTTTACATTTCTTACATCTCTGTATATTCTTTTTCCGGTTTCTTGTTTTTTTTTTTTTAAGTTTCTTATGCTTATCAAGGCTGTTTTCACAAAAATACAGAAGAAATTTTAATATTGTGAAATATTATTACGATGTAAATCAATGTTTTTCTATATTAATATACATTAAAATTCAATTTATATCGGTAATTAAAGTTGCATTTCCAGAATCATTACTCCAGTCTTCAGTGCCACCCGATTCTTCAAAAATCATTCTAATATGCTGATTTATTATCAGTGCTGGAGACAATTGCACTGCTTAATATATATCTTTTCTGGAACCTGTGGTAATTTTTTCAGGATTTTTTAATCTACAAAAGTTTAAAAAAGAATAGCATTTATTTAAAATAGAAAGGTTTTGTAACAATATACACTACTGTTCAAAAGTTTGGGGTCAGTAAATTTTTATTCTTACTTTTTTTTGAAAGAAATTAATACTTTTATTCGCATTTTGAATAAATGCTGTTCTTTTTAACTTATTCATCAAAGAATCCTAAAAAAAGAATCACAGGTTGCAAATAAATATTTGGCAGCACAACTGTTTCCAACATTGATAATTCTAATAATAAATCAGCATATTAGAATGATTTCTGAAGGATCATGAGACACTTAAGACTGGAGTGACAGCTGATGAAAATTCAGCTTTGCATCACAGGAATAAATGATATTGTAATGTATATTAAAATAAAAAACATTATTTTATATTATAATAACATTTTGCTAAATTACTGTTTTTTTTCTGTATTTTTGATCAAATAAATGCAGCCTTGAAGAGCATAAGAGACTTCTTTAAAATCATTAAATGAGAGGGTGTGTCCAAACTTTTGACTGGTAGTGTATATAATTGGAAAAAAAATCTGACATAAAAATGACATACTTTTAATAAAGTTGCCAAAAATGCCATTAAATTCCCCTGTTAATTTACTTTAAGGAGTAAATATCACCTCATAATGGGAAAGCAATTTTTTTAATCAGATTTTTTGATTATTGATTAGAAGGTGCTCCTGAAATTTTAACTGTGTTGTTGCTAGTTCTCTGAGGTTGGCTTGGTGTGTCCCAGCCTTTAGTTTGGCCACTATAGCCACTGGAATTGTAATACATACTCATTTCAGTTTCTTGATCTTACTACAACCACAAGCATGCTTAAGATATTTTATCAACATTTCAAGTCACAACACAAGTGTTGAGATCATAGGAATTATTAATGTAATCATAAGCATTTCCGTATTCCTAAAAACACTTCCATTACCACTATTTTAATGTAAATAGTATAAAATCATAGATTGTCATCCTTTTTTAATAAGAAAACAGACTTTGACCTCAAATATTTACTGGAAATAAAGCTGAGTTTACAAGTTACATAACACATTTGCATGTTCAAAGTTGATAGTTAATGGTCACATGACATGCAAGAAAACAAAAAAAGAATCTTTTCTAAAAAAAAAAAAAATATATATATATATATATATAATTCTGTATTTTTGTTTATTAAAACCTGTAAGACTTTAGTTCATCTTCAGAATACAAATTAAGATGTTTTTGATTAAATTTGAGAGCTTTTTGACCCTGCAAGGCCAAGAAAGGTAGTAAAGGCATTGTTAAAATAGTCCATGAGAACTACGTGAAAACTATCAATTACCTATATGTGACCCTGGACCATAAAACCAGTCTTAAGTGTCAATTTTTCGAAATTGAGATTTCTACATCATCTGAAAGCTGAAGATTTGTTAGGATATGACAATATTTGGCCGAAATACAATTATTTGAAAATCTGGAATCTGAGGGCACAAAAAAATCGAAATATTGAGAAAATAGCCTTTAAAGTTGTCCAAATGAAGTTCTTAGCAATGCATATCACTAAGCAAAAATTACATTTTTATATATTTACAGTAGGACATTTACAAAATATCATCATAGAACATAGATCTTTACTTAATATCCTAGTGATTTTTGGCATAAAAGTAAAATCGATAATTTTGACCGGTACAATGTATATTTGGCTATTGCTACAAATATACCCCAGTGACTTAAGACTGGTTTTGTCCTTCAGGGTCACAAATGTTAATGTGTTTGTATTTTTTCCATCATAGAACTACATGGACCTATCAAAAGGGCACATCAAGGCTTTGCAGGAAGGAGATTTGTCTTCCCCTAAGGGTATCGAGGCCTGCATCAACGCTTCTGAAGCTCTGTCACAGTGCATGAACGTAGCTCTCAAACCAGGTACTGCTCTCAAATATCACCCACTGTGTAAAAACAGCACTTAGTAGGGGTGTAACAATATATCGCAGTACGATATTTCACGATACAAAAATAGTGCGATATGTATCGTAGAGTGATTGCGATACTTTTACGATACGACGGCAGTCTAATCCTAGTGGTTGAGCTGTCGACATGACCTACTCTGCAACAGCTTCGCAAAGGTGTTCGACGGTCTGAAAACAAGCAGAGAATGTGGCAATAACAACTGACAGGTGGACTTCACGGGGTTGTCAGAGCTGTATCAGTCACAGCACATGTTATTACCACGGAGTGGGAAATAAAAAGTTTCGCCCGCTTTTCGAGTCACACATATCTAGTGTTTCTCACACACATTGAATCTTGCGCCGCAAGCAGGTTTAAATGTTTTTTGCGTCACTTTATTGGTCGTGTGAGAAAAGTAATTTTCTTTCACCGCAGTGTCACAGAAATAGCTGTGCTCATGGAAAAGCAAAAGATCCTCCATGGAGCTGTTCCATCGTGTTACCATATCATGTTGCTGTGACACTGCTATGAAAGAAAGCTTTAAACTTTTATTTATCTCTTCACAACCAGTAATTAGTCAACCTGATGCCGTTCTAAAGCCATATAAGGCTAAGCCTACATTTTTTCAGATCACAAAAGAAGTAAAAAATGCTTGCAGTTCGCGCCGGCGCGTCTAGGAAAAGCACACAAAAGAGTCTTTTTGAAACATCAAGACAAATAAAATCATGACTTGAAACAATACTTTCTTGTGAAAAATCTTTGTTCTGAGACAGTCCGTAATATACAGCGTTGAATGCGCGCAAAGAGCGCTCCCTTACTAAAAGCTTTCACTCGCTTTCACTTTCGATCTTGTTCCATTAATAAGCTCTCTACACTGCATTATAAATCTCTCATTTACATCGACAGTTTGTAATCGACAGTAGGTATTATCTACAATTTGTTAGAGAGGATTCACGAGCTTGCAGAACTCGGCAAACTTGGCATTTTGAGCGCTGAGTGGATTCGAACGTAAACACTTCTGGTCATTGCGGTCTGTTTGCGTTGCATGATTGGCTACATTGTTCAACGCATGCACATCACTGATGCAGAAGAAATAGTTAAGCTTAAACCTCTAAAAAAAAAAAAGCCACAATTGACCTGTCTGATGAGAATAACAATTCATGTTTTAAATTTAGTGAATATCGTGATACGTATCGTATCGTGAACCCAGTATCGAGATACATATCGTATCGTGACCTGAGCATATTGTTACACCCCTAGCACTTAGAGGTGTCCGTGAGCAGTTTTAATCATGTTATGATGTTTTGTAACAGGCCATGATAAGCTGATGGCAGTCAAGCAGCAGCAGCATCTGTTTTCTGAGCTCAGAGATAATTTTGCCCGACGTCTCACCAACCACCTCAACAACGTGTTTGTGCACCAGGTAACATTATTACACACGTCACAGGTAAAGAACACATACAGCTTACCTATATGAGGAGTGTTAGGCTTTCTTTCCTTTTCCTGAGTCTTTTATCTGCCTCTATCTGATTGATTCTTTCTCCTGTGTAGGGTTGGGTATCATTTGAAATTTATCGATTCCGATTCCGGTTCTGATTCTGCTTATCGATTCCGATTCTTATCAATTCCTAATTCCGATTCCAAGAAGATTAAAAAAATTCCATTAAACAGTTGTCAGTGATCACTGTTCTATATTAATGCGCTGCTTTAATTGATGCATGCAAACGCACACAAAAAGAGAGAGAGAGGTCGGAGATCACATATATAAACTTGTGTCTTTCCCACGATTCTTATTAATAAAATAGAATACTACTAGATCGCTACATTATATTCCTCAGCAGCGAGGTGGTAAAACCATAAAACTGTTTTTGAATTAACGTTAATTGTTGAGAGTTAACGTCGGTACGCATACACAATTGAACGCATGTACTACTGTCATCTTTCTGTCTCTGTCTTTCTCTCGATCAATCGATAAATAATTGAAATAAATGATAGAATTCATTCAAATAAATGTGATCTTACCACACTTTAATCTCTGTGTCTAATTTGAATCGGGCAGAATGATAGAGCTGATGAACTGTAACTGATGAAAACAATCATCATTTTTACCCATTCGGTCAAATATTGTGCTGCAAAGAGCAATACTAGTTGTAACTTGTCTATACATTTGCAAAAGACTATAGAATAAGTGGGATAATCAACAGCTTCGTCAGGCGGTAATTCCACGTCCTGCATTTAAAGTTCTTTAATGCAAGGCAAACCGTTCATTATCCCTTACCCTTACTTAAGTCAAACATTTAGATGTCAAACATATTTATTC
This sequence comes from Cirrhinus molitorella, assembly GCA_033026305.1. NCBI lineage: Eukaryota > Metazoa > Chordata > Actinopteri > Cypriniformes > Cyprinidae > Cirrhinus > Cirrhinus molitorella. The sequence continues at coordinate 35,472,608 of CM065133.1, forward strand.
TGTCTTTTGCATATGGTTTTAGAAAAAAAAAAATCACAAAAAAGCAACTAGACTAATATAAATTTCAAACATTAAATTGTTAAAGACATAATAAAATAGGAACAAACAAATCAATTTGCAATAGCATAAATAAATAAAACTGAACAAATGTCAGGTACAGAAATTAAAATCAAAAGTTTTCGTTTCATAAATAAAATATTGATTAATCCTCATTAGATTTACGAAAGATATTCGGTCAGTTAATGATTTTCTTTTGTTCTTTGATTAGCATTAATGACAAGCAAGTTTATTAGATTTCTCTTAACACCAAACACTTCTAAAAATACTGTTACGCATTTTCTTCATCATCTGTTTACATTAACTTAAGACAAAAAATGCTGTGTTTATAATGATATACTGAGGCATTTCATGCATACTGGTCAATAAATGTGAAAGAGAAGTGAGTTCACAACCTTTTCTGCAGTGGAAATCCATGGAATTGTTCGAGAACGGACACAGGTCGGGAACCCGCATCTAGGCCGCTGTTCTCTGTGCTCGTGTTTTAGATGTGTGTGCTGCACGCAAACAGTGTGCAAGTTCTTTTCATTCCTGCACTTAAATCGTTTAAAAATCACATTAAATTGCGAACGCAAGAATCGATAAGCGGAATCGAAATGCACGTGTCTTATTGAATACCCGGTTATTGTAAATATGGAACCGGTTCTCGATACCCAACCCTACTCCTGTGCAGTGTTGGGGAAAGTTACTTTTAAAAGTAATGCATTACAATAAACTAATCACATTACTTAGTTACTTGTTATGGAAAGTAATGCGTTACATTACTTTTGCGTTACTTTTTAAATCTGGGCAGGGCTTGCTTGTTTGTTTTTAATATAAAAACGTTCGATTCTTAGCAAATGTAAAAGCCCTTTCACACCAAAATGAAATTCAGTGAAGGCAATTCGCAATTCGTACTCAATTTTTTTGTCTTGTTTCCAGTCAAAATATCTAAAAATTCTTAAATCAAGAAGGATTTTCTAGACAAGTAAAAATTATTGTCTTGTCAAAATTAAGTGTGTTTTTGCATGAAACAAGCAAAATAATCTCCAAATGAGGTAAGCAAAATACTCTTGTTTTCTGTTTGAAATAAGATTTTTTTGCTTACCCCACTGGCAGATTATTTTGCTTGTTCTAAGCAAAAAATTCACTTAATGTAGATATTTTTTTTGTTTTTGTTTTTGTTTTTTTGAAAAAAAGAACACATTTTTTACTTGTCTAAAAAATTGATTTAAGAATTGTTTTGACTGGAAACAAGACAAAAAATCAAAGTAAGAAAAGTATTTTTGCAGTGTACAGTTGAATTGGATCAACAAAGGTCAGCAGCAAAGTCATTGGTTAATAAAATGGGAAATACATAAAGGAAACAAAAAGTACATTTTCTTGGAAATGAAAAAGTAATGCGTTACTTTACTAGTTACTTGAAAAAAGTCATATTATTACGTAACTTGCGTTATTTGTAATGCTTTACCCCCAACACTGCTCCTGTGTTCCTGTTTGGCCACCAGTCTCTCTCTATATCACCTTACTTCACTGTGCTCTCTGTTCCTCTGTCAGTTCAACCACTTCAGTCACTTCAAAATGACCATCCCTCAGTTCTATAGGTCGTCCTGTCTGTCACTCCCTGTGAGTACACCCACTCCAGCATCCTGTTTGACCCGTCCACTCTAACAGTCACGCAACTCCTAACTGTCTCATCAATGCTTCTCTCTCTACATGGATACATTTCGTTCAAGCATGTTCATGGTGATGTAATCCAGATGTTCTCATCTTAGAGTTTCTAAGATGCTCGCCCCATAAACCTCCCAGCCAACATCATTCTCGTGTTAGTAGCTGTCGATTTTGTCCCCCTGAAGATGTAAAGGGGTCTTCATTGCCTTGTTTCGCTCACTCTCCGATGGAATTGTGGGGTGCTCGTGAGAAGATATGGCCTGGTCAGCATGCAGTTCCTGCAGTGTTTGCTCTTATGATGTGGATGTTTCATAGATGCATTGAGAAGGAACTGCTTGACTGTGAGAAACAGCACTAGTGTTGGTTTTGTGGCAGTGTTCATGAAATCGTGAGGCTTGATGATTTTCGTCTGACTAATGAGCTCAGTGTCACTGTAATATAACAGTGACCTTTTGTTTGGAAGTAGGGCTGGGTGTTTATACAGATTTCCTGATTCGATTTAATTCTGATTCACAAACTCTCGACATGCCTCTGAAATAATGATATTCTCTTTCTGCTAATTATACAGGACAGTTTTAGACTGATTCACTATTTAATTGTTCATTAAACACCTTTTTTAGAATCAGGCTACACTGAAAAGTAACAGTTCATAGTCATTTGTTTGTAAATCAGATAGCATTGGTCACACTGCATGTTGATGATTCACTAAAGAACTGGTTCATAAGAGTCATTTGGTTATGATTCAGACTTTACTAGTCATGCTGTTTCACAAAAAAGAATTGGTTGTTATGAGTCATTTGTTCGTGAATCAGTATGCAGTGTTCATTCTATATGTTTTTGATTCACTAAAAATAATTAGTTCATAAGAGTCATTTGTTCATGAATCAGACTGCAGTGTTCATTCTGCGTGTTTTCGATTTACTAAAAAGAACTTGTTCAGAAGAGTCATTTGCTCCTGAATCAAACTGTAATGTTCACTGTTTTTGATTCACTAAAAATAATTAGTTCATAAGAGTCATTTGTTCATGAATCAGACTGCAGTGTTCATTCTGCGTGTTTTCGATTTACTAAAAAGAACTTGTTCAGAAGAGTCATTTGCTCCTGAATCAAACTGTAATGTTCACTGTTTTTGATTCACTAAAAATAATTAGTTCATAAGAGTCATTTGTTCATGAATCAGACTGCAGTGTTCATTCTGCGTGTTTTCGATTTACTAAAAAGAACTTGTTCATAAGAGTCATTTGCTCCTGAATCAAACTGTAATGTTCACACTGTGTTTTTGATTCACTAAAAATAATTAGTTCATAAGAATCATTTGTTCGTGAATCAGACTGAAGTGTCCGTTTTGTATGTTTTTGATTTACTAAAATAAAACCGTTTATGAGAGTCATTTGTTCATGAATCATCAGACTCCAGTGTCCTTTCTGTATGTTTTCGATTTACTAAAAATAACTAGTTCATAAGTCATTTGCTCCTGAAACAGACCGCACTATTCGCTCTGTATGTTTTTGATATACTTAAAAGAACTAGTTTAAAAGAGTCATCTTTTTCCATGAATGAGATGCTTTTTGCATTCATCCCTCAAAACTGATGTTTATTTTTTTACTGATTTTATCCCATTCAATACAGATTGCGAACAGATGTTCACAACACAATTTTAAAATACAAGTTGTAAGATGTTCTCACACAGCAACTGAAACAAAGTGGTGAAGCAAATAAACACCAAATTCGCCAAATGAAGATCCTGTTTATTGGAAAATCTGTATTTTTTACCCAGCCCTATGTAAGAGTGAGAGTGTATCCCTTAATATTAACTTGCTTGGAAAGTGAACTTTTCTCAAACTGAGTTTCTGCTCACTGAGTGTGTCTGTGTGTTTGTGTGTGTAGGGACACGATCAGAGCTCCACACTGTCCCAGCACACAGCTGATCTGACGCTACCCAAACACAGCCCTCTGCACAGAGATCTGCTCAGATACGCCAAACTCATGGAGTGGCTGAAGAACACCCAGAGAGAAAAATACGAGGGTCTTTCCAGGGTGAGTGTCACTTCTACCACTGCACTGATTATCACAGTAATTGTCATCATGACGGATGTCGGATACCAGTAAGGTTTAAATGGATTCAGTCATGTTTGCACAAATTGTTCTGTCTTGATAAAGTCATAAAAGTGAATAGAAACCCTAATTTACGGAGCCCGGGAACTCACCTGTAGGAGAAAAAAAATTAATCCGTGGCAACGGTTTTGCAATTCGTCCCCTCAGTTTATAAACCGTACTCATGAATTCTTAAACTGTTCCCTCGGTTTAACAAATCGTGCCCAAGGATTAATAAACCGTACCCACGAATTTACAATTCGTGCGCTTAGATTTAGCAAACTGTACTTTCAGTTTTTGAATTCGTACCCACAAATTCATATTGTATATTGTTTTATTGCATATTATTATGTGGAATAGACCTACATCAAATTGTCTTTAGTGATTCTCTATCAGTTGTAGCGGGTATGTGGTAGAATACAACGATTTAATAAGAAAGATGTGCGTCAAAAATGTGTTTATTTGTGATCATCTTAGCACTTTATTATTATTGTATAATAAACCTGGCATTTTTTATGACTGACTTTTGACTTATGTCGTTTTGGATATAATATTTCTAAATGTATATGTAACCTAAATGCAATAATAATAATAATAATAATAATAATCATCATTATTATTATTATTATTATTATTATTTTTCATAGACTAAATAAATGAGTGCACTTGTAAAATATTTATCATAAAATAATTAATTAATGCTTATTTTAAATAACCTTTTACAGTTTGTGTAGGCCTACTATTCATTCTTAACTTTAAGTTATTTAGATGATTTTATTATATTAAGCTTTTCACCCCAGAGTTTCACTGTAATATTATTAAGTAACTATTATTAAGGCCTATTATAACATTGCATTCAGTTAGAGAGGAAACGAATGACAACATAACCTAGGCTACATTATTTGTTTTGTATTGCTTTTTCTATTTTGAAAAATAAAGTTTACAATTGAACCACTTATTAAACTCTTAATATTTTATTTTGGTGCTTTAAGGCAGTGGTTCTCAACCTTTTTACCGTGGCGTACCCCCTGGCGCATTTAACGTTCTTCTGAGTACCCCCACTTAGACTTAAGTCACACCTTTTCCATTAAGGGATAAAAATTCCCCCCTTTAAATTGATGTACACATGAATTTTAGCTTTTATAGAGGCATCTTAATATTCTGTTAAGTGTATTATGTAACCCTGGACTACAAAACCAGTCTTAAGTAGCACGGGTATACCTGTAGCAAAGGCCAAAAATACATTGTAGGGTCAAAATGACCAATTTTTCTTTCATGACAAAAATCATTAGGATATTAAGTAAAGATCATGTTCTCTGAAGATATTTTGTAAACTTCCTACTGTAAATATATCAAAACTTAATTTCTGATTAGTAATATGCATTGAACTTCATTTTCAACTTTAAAATGATTTTCTCAATATTTTGAAAATTCCAGCTTTTCAAATAGTTGTTTCTTGGCCAAATATTGTCCAATATTAATATTAATATTAATAAATTGCCAGTAGGTGGCACTATGAGCATCTTAATGAGTGAGACGTCACGTATTCATTCAGTAAGGAAGAAAACGGTTCACTGACTCTCCGAATCGTTCAAATTCAATCGTCCACTTCTGTTGCGGATTTCGTTGCAACTGTTTTGTTGAAAACATAAACAGTAATGTAAGGTATATTTAAAATGTAAAATCCTCACTTAATAATACATTTTTATTTAACTGTTATATAAAATCAAAATTTGCAATCGATTATATTCAGAGAAAACTGCGTTCCTGCTCGTATTTTAAACATGAAAAATAATTAACTCGCACAAGACATGTTTCTGTATCGAAATTCTTATCGAGTTTCTTAAATCGATCTTTATGTAGCCTACAGTCTGTCAATATTTGTTGCTATTAAGTGCTACAGAGCTAACATTAACGTTACTTTAAACACGCAATGAACAGCAGCGCGTTTTGCTAAAGCAGCATACTCTGCGGGCATCTTACCATACGCACGATGCTGGTGTGGTTAGTCAGTTTTGACCGCAAGAGATGAGGTAATTTGATGTAATTTGACTGTTCACGGAACTCCCATTTTCCTGTTTTATAATAAAAGCTTGTCAGAAATACATGCTCGGTTTTAATGCTACTTTAAATTGTGGTAGAATTAAATGAATGGCAAAGCTCAGCATTTTGTTCGCGTACCCCCTTCCGCCACCTCACGTACCCCCAGGGGTACGCGTACCCCAGTTTGAGAACCACTGCTTTAAGGTATGATGCCCTGCACTCACAAAATAGTCTTCTTTTTAGCATTTATTTTACATTAGGCTAATCACCAATAGGATAAAACACCTTTCATTAATGATTGATTGGTGGCTAAAATAAAATATTGAGAGTTCAGTAAGTGGTTCAGGTGTAAACTTTATTTTTCAAAATAGAAAAAGCAATACAAATAATGTACAGGTTTTGGTTAATTATCAGATTTCATTAATTCCTTTGCTCTCTAACTGAATGCAGTGTTATAATAGCCAAAGACTATAGAGATAAAATCCCTTGAAAGGGACTTTGTAATAGGCCTAGTTATTTAATAATAGCATTAAAAGTGAAGCATGCATATTCTCTTAATAAGCTTAGTATAAAAAAATCTGAAAAAATCATCTTCATATTAAGAATGAATACTAGGCCTACACAAACACATTTCTACAACTGTAAAAGGTTACTTAAAAATAAGCATTCATTATATGTTTTATGATAAACATTTTACAAGTGCACTCATTTATTTAGCCTATAAAAATAATAATAATTATTATCATTGCATTTAGGTTACATATACTTTTAAGAATATTTTTATCCAAAACGACATACAAATTAGTCAAAAGCCCGTCATAAAACAATGGCAGGTTTATTATACAATAATAATAATGTGCTAAGATAATAACAAATAAACAATTTTTGACGCACATCTTTCTTATTAAATTGTTGTATTCCACCACATACCTGCTACTATTTTTTTCACAGACGAAAACGAAACGATAACAAACTAAAATTCTTTTGAAATGACAAAAACTATGACAAAAATCTACTGCCATTTTCAGCAACGAATAAAAACGAGACGAAAACGTTAGGGAGGTATGATATAACCATTGCTATTTAATTAAAAAGAAGACCATGTTCTTAATGAGAAGTAATTTTATTTACTTTTAATATTAATGCATGTTGTGTATGACCGCAGTTAAATCATGTGTTCATCATGATTAAACCTTAATATCAAACCTATATAATGAGTTTGGAAATTTCAGAGAAATGCTTAATAAATGCATTGCACTGTAACTAAACCCATTACATTTTAGCCGACTAAATTTACTGTCGATTTAGTCGACTAAAATCTTACAATATTTAGTTGACTAAAACTAAAAACAATTCAGATGACCAAAATATGACTAAAACTAAATGGCATTTTAGTCAAAAGTCTATGACTTAAATTTAAATTCAAATTTGCTCTCAAAATTAACACCAATTACCAATTAACATCAGAATGTCAGCATAAATATGAATATAAATACTTATTATAGGCATACAGTAGTGTTTCAGGATAAGACAAAACACATTTGAAAGATGGTTTCATGATGTCATTTTATCAATTTTGTAAAATTAGAACAAAAATTCACATAGTATAAAAATACAAGCTCCATAATTGCTGTGTTTTATTGGATAAGCATTTTATGTTTTAACAGTTACATTCACCAACAGTAAACACAACTAAAAACCCCGTTTTCATTTGTGACCCTGGGCCACAAAACAAGTTATAAGTGTCAATTTGTCGAAAATGAGACTTATACATTATCTGAAAGCTAAATAAATGAGCTTTCCATTGATGTGTATATATTTAGCCGAGATACAACTATTTGAAAATCTGGAATCTGAGGGTTCAAAAAATAAAAATATTGAGAAAATTGCCTTTAAAGTTGTCCAAATGAAGTTCTTAGCAGTGCATATTACTTTTCAAAAATTTAATTTTGATATATTTACATTAGGAAATTTACAAAATATCTTCATGGAACATGATCTTTACTTTGATTTTTGGCATAAAAGAAAAATCAATAATTTTGAACCATACAATGTATTTTTGGCTATTGCTACAAATACACCCCAGCAATTTAAGACTGGTTTTGTGGTCCAGGGTCGCATTTGTGACCACTGACACAGTACCCTTATGATCGGTTACAGCAATCTTTAAAATGGCATCATAATATAATATAATATCCTCTGAGAGCCAATGGTTTTCTTTTAAAATGGCAATGTCTTAGCAGAGGAAAAATAATGTAATCTCTGCTCAGATAATAGTACTGCTAATGTTATTCTACAAACATTAGACACAATAAATTCAAAGGCAAAGTCGTTCAGAGGCCATATTTACGGGTTTAGTCAGAGCGATTAGTCCTTCTCTGATCATCGCTCAGTGCTAATGTGATTCCCAAATGTTTTTGATGCATTTATCTTTGCTCTCTATTATTAAACTGTCTTTAAAATCCAAATGCGATGGCAGACGTGGCCTGGATAGGGCTGTGTGTAGCCTACATTGACAGATTGCATTTGTGTCCGGTTCCCAGTTCTGTTCCTTCTGTCTCTCTCAGTTATTTCCTCTCATCTTTCTACCTTCCTCTAAATGCTGACAAATAAAAAATCCAAATCCTCCCTTGTTTTTTTACAGACCTATGTGGATTACATGACCCGACTGTATGAGCGGGAAATTAAGGACTTCTTTGAAGTGGCAAAGATCAAAATGGCAGGCACTAGTAAGGATGGGAAAGGAAAATTCGGTAAGACCTCAAAAAAAAAAAAAGTTTTTAAGTAACGTTTAACAAGAACTCTTGGAAAGGAATTTTTATCCATGCTGTTTCTTCAGTCACTGTATGTCTTGTGTATGCTATGTTGTGTGTTTGTCAGTATGTGTGTGTGTATGTGTGCTGGTTATAATGTATGTGTGTTTTTTCTTGCACTAATGTTACACTACATGACAAACACATAGTTTTTGAAAGTATCCAACATAATTCTCTAGTAAAAGATATCAGTCATTGCTTGTCTCTGATATGATGGTGTGCAATGTCACATGTTTTCATTGTAATGTCCTGACATGTGCTGCAAGGCCCACAGTGTGTATTATTACACATGGCATGAAATGCATACTAGAGGGATGACAACCAAAATATTCAGTGGAAAAAAAAAAACTAAATGCATGAGATTTCAGGATGTTTAGAGCAGTGTAGCACATTTCACAGAGTACTTGCAAATGGTATAAAGAGGGACTGTGCAAAAGTTTGGAGTCTGTACATTTTTTTATGTTTATTAAATGTGACCCTGGACCACAAAACCAGTCATAAGTCACTGGGGTATATTTGTAGCAATAGCCAAAAATGTTTGGTTGTTTTGTATGGTTCAAAATTCTTGATTTTTCTTTTATGCCAAAAATCATTAGGATATTAAGTAAAGATTATGTTCCATGAAGATATTTTGTACATTTCCCACAATTTAAAGGCGATTTTCTCAATATTTAATTTTAGTTTGCACGCTCAGATTTCAGATTTTCAGATAGTTGTATCTCAGCCAAATATTGCCCTATCATAACAAACGATACATCAAAGCTTATTTATTCAGCTTTTCGACAATGTATAAATCTTAATTTCGAAAAATTGACCCTTATGACTGGTTTTGTGGTCCAGGGTCACAAATAAACATGATGTATTTTTAGATGTTTTATATATATATATATATATATATATATATATATAGAAATGGCATCTATATTTTTTCATTTATATATCTTTTTGAAAACAAGGAGTGGGGATTTTTTTCCACAACCTTAGTGTCAGATTAAGACTTTGTGTTAAGTAAAAAAAAAATACTTTCAGAAACATCTTTCATTTAAGGAAGCCCGTTTCTGCCACTCAGTTAAAAATAAAAAAGGTTATTGCGTTTTTTTTTTTTTTTATACACTAAACTAGCAGTTCTGCCTTTTGTCATGCAGTTCTGCCTTTTTTTTCAGAATTGCATGATATAAAAAGTCAGAATTATACGATTAAAAACTAGCAATTCTGTTTTTTTCCTCACAACTGCGAGTTTTCTTCTTGCAATTCTGACTTTTTTCAAGCAATTCTTAAATTTTTTTAGAATTTTGAAATATAAACTCACATTTGCGGGTTATAAAGTCAGATATGTGGGACTTTTTCTTGCAAATGCGAGTTTGTATCTCACAATTCTGACTTTATAACTCACAATTGCGAGTTTATATCTTACAATTCAGAGGAAAAAAGTCAAAATTGCAATTGCGAAAAAAAAAATTGAGATAAAAAGTTGCAAATACCATTTTTTAATTCATATTCTGATGACTGGAATGTCATATTAAATAAAATTAGTATATTAGGCAATTTTCAACATGTTTGCACATTATAACTGGATTTTGATCTATGTAAAATGTTTTGAAGTTGGGCGAAAAGGTCCCTATTTTTGCATCTTTCATAATTGATCACTGCTGTCATTTCCAAGTACTTGTGCCCATCCCTATTGGAAACATTTATCCCCGCTTATGCTGGTAAACTTCCAGGTGTTAGTAAGACGTTCCTCTCGTTTCAATAGCTTTCATTAGCAGCCTAATTTTCAGCTTTTCCCTCTCCGTGATGACATAAAATGAGCTTTTTGTTTCCAAATGGCCCAAGAGCCCAAAGCCAAAATGCAGCCACTGCAGTGCATGTCATATTTAAAAACTTTGACCTTTAACCCCTAACTCTGGCACCATGCTGCATGTTGTAAGCCTAACGTGTCTCTGTCTCTGATGCCTGCCTTTCTAACCGGCCTCCAGCCACGCTTCCGCGGAAAGAGAGCGCTCTCAAACAGGAGACGGAGAGTAAGTATCAGCGCCACATGCCACGCCTATATCCCATAATGCCTTGCTTCCTCTTAGCTCACAAGCACCAGTAAACCTTTATCTCAACTTAAGTTTCAGTTTGTCTTTAAATTACACCTTACCATTCTCAATCAAAACTAACCTCAAACATGTCTACTGATTGATTAATTATTAAAATGTTTAATGTTCATACATCACTGGTTAAAGGGGAGATTGTGTGATCTGTATGAGATTTCTAGTAGTCGGGTTGCATGTATGTAATGAACCCTTTCAGATCCACATGTATTTTACGAGGTAAGTTTAATAACCCATATAGAAAGGTGATTTTAATATGAAGCAAGTACATCTGACTTGTATGTTTTATATCTAGTCATGTTCTGATGGTTTCTCCTCTGATGGTTTCGCTCAGGCCTGCATGGGAGCTCTGGGAAACTTACAGGCTCCACGTCGAGTCTGAATAAACTCGCTGTGAGCAGCTCCAACAGCAGGCGCTCACAGTCGTCTTCTCTGCTTGATATGGGCAACATGTCCGCCTCTGACCTGGACGTCGCTGACAGGACCAGATTTGATAAGGTGTGCCACCCCTAAAACTTGGTGATTGTTCTGGCCCAGTTTAAATGGTAAAACCGGGTATTAAGACTTAAACGGTTTAATATAACGTAAATGATGTCTCATATTGAAATATGTAGTAGAAAACCCATGAGAGATTTACGTTATTAAAAAAATCCACAACTACTGAAAGAGCTTACAAGTGGCAATAATATAAGCATAGGCTTAAACCATCGATTTTCCACACCAGGAGGTCAAACATATATAAAACGCTGTCTTTTTTTAAATAACATACAGGTGCAGCTCCAAAAATTTTAATATTGTGAAAAAGTTCATTATTTTATTGTAACTTATTTTAAGAAAATGAAACTTTCATATATTCTAGAGTCATTACATGTAAAGTAAAACATTTACATTTTTTTATTTTATTTTGATGATTAGAGCTTACAGCTCGTGAAAGTAAAAAATCCAGTATCTCCAAATATTAGAATATTTACATTTGAGTTTCATTAAATGACCGTCCCTACAGTTTAAATTGCGGGTATCTCTTGTTCTTTGAAACCACACTAATGGGGAAGACTGTTGACTTGGCAATGGTCCAGGAGACAATCATTGAGAGTAAGTCACAGAAGGTCATTACTGAACGGGGTGGCTGTTCACAGAGTGATGTATCAAAACATATTAAATGCAAAGTTGACTGGAAGGAAGAAATTGGGTAGGCAAAGGTGCACAAGCAACAGGGATGACCGCAAGCTTGAGAATACTGTGAAGTAAAGCCAATTCAAACACTTAGGAGAGCTTCACAAGGAGTAGAATGAAGATCAGGAGTCACCACACTCAGACGTCTTCAGGAAAAGGACGTCCAAGCCACTTCTGAAACAGAAACAACGTCAGAAGCATCTTACCTGGGCTAAGGAGAAAAACAACTGGACTGTGGCTCAGTGGTCCAAAGTCCTCTTTTCAGATAAAAGTCAATTTTGCATTTCATGTTGAAATCATGGTCCCAGAGTCTGAAGGAAGACTAGAGAGGCACAGAATCCAAGCTGCTTGAAGTCCAGTGTGAAGTTTCTGAAGTCAGTAATCATTTAGGGTGCGTGAAGTCTGCTGGTGTTGGTCCATAGTGTTTTATCAAGTGCAAAGTCAATGCAGCCATCTACCAAGAGATTTTGAAGCACTTTATGCTTCAATCTGCTGACAAGCTTTTTGGAGATGCTGATTTCCTTTTCCAGCAGGACTTTAGCACCTGCCCAAAGTTTGCTGACCATGATATTACTGTGCTTTATTGGCCAGCCAACATTCCTGACCTGAACCCCATTGAGAATCTATGGGATATTTTCAAGAGAAAGATGAGAAACAGTCGATCCAACAATATACAGATAATCTGAAGGCTCAATAGTGCCTCAGCAGTTCCATAAGCTGATCACTTCCATGCCACACTTCACTGATGCTGTCATTTGTGATAGGAGCAAGTCATTTGCTGTAATATGTGCTGCCGACCAAGTACTGAGTGCATAAATGAACATACTTTAAAGAACTTGAACTTTTCTATTTTGCAAATCCATTTTTTGATTGATCTTAGGAAACTGATTGATCTTTTTCAATATTTTACTTTACATGTAATGAATCTAGAATATATAAAAGTTTCAGTTTTTGAAATAAGTTGCAATAAAAAAAAGAACTTTTTCACGATTCTAATTTTTTGAGCTGCACCTGCAAGTCTTTCGTGTTTTTTTTTCTACTACAAATTTCAGTTAGAGACATCATTTATGTTATATAAACCCATACAAGTTCCTTTTAAAGATGCTGAGTAGTTCTACTATTTTAAATGGTGCCTTGGTGAGCATTTAATCTTTCGAATGACAGTGTATATATTCCCACTGAGGGCCCTTCTTTTGTCTCGTTTCTAGATTTTTGAGCAGGTTTTGAGTGAGCTAGAGCCGCTGTGTCTGGCTGAGCAGGACTTTATCAGCAAGTTCTTCAAGCTGCAGCAGAATCCCACACTAGCTCAGGTGAGTATCAAATACAATACAAGCCCAGATCTGTATTTATGTGTGATTTAACAATGTTATAAATGCCTCATTAGGCAGAGAATGTGGACGACGCTGATGGAACGGTTCACTCCAGACCTCCTAGCGAACACAGACATTCAATATCTGAGTGAGTGTTCTCCTGAGGTTAGATCTGTTTTTAAACAGAACAAAAAAATGATCACACATGCATTTCTCTCGCAGGAAGGACATGGTTCGGATGATGATGAATAAGATCTTTCAGAGCATCGAGACGGAGCTGAACAGCCTGATAGCTTTAGGTGATAAGATAGACAGCTTCAACTCTCTCTACATGCTGGTAAAAATGAGTCACCACGTCTGGACTGCTGAAAATGTTGATCCTGCGTCCTATCTCAGCACGACGCTGGGCAACGTGCTGGTCACCGTCAAGAGAAACTTTGATAAATGCATTGTAAGTGGAGCTAATGTCAAGCATTGTTTAATGTATTGATGGTGAGACCAGCTTTTGAATCTTCTGATATTTCTGTTGCTCCTTAGTCTGGCCAGATTCGTCAGATGGAGGAGGTGAAGATTTCAAAGAAGAGTAAAGTAGGCATCCTGCCGTTTGTCACCGGCTTTGAGGAGTTCGCTAAACTAGCCGAGGCCATTTTCAGAAACGCAGAGCGGCGGGGCGATCTGGATAAGGCCTACATCAAACTCATCAGAGCTGTCTTCAATAACGGTGAGCGTTGGAAGCAGCCAGACCCCTCATACATTTAATTCATTCATAGGAAATGTAAACGTAACCCATTTTCCAATGTTTGTTCATCTCATTGGTCTCTTTCTGTTTGCGCATCCATAGTGGAAAAAGTAGCCAACGAGAGCCAGAAGACTCCATGTGATGTGGTGATGATGGAGAACTTCCACCACATCTTCTCAACACTCTCCAGCCTCAAAATCTCCTGCCTGGAGGCGGAAAGGAAGGATGCCAAGATGAAATACACCGATCACCTGCAGTCCTATGTCATCAACTCACTGGGCCAGCCGCTGGAGAAACTTAATGTAAGCCCAATCTTTATGGAAACCAGGATTGAGCAGTGTTATATGTGTTTGGACTATTCATTTTTTTAATTTTCTTTCCATTTTGCAGCACTTCTTTGAGGGAGTGGTGGCGCGTGTGAATCAGGGTGTCCGCGAAGAGGAAGTAAGCTATCAGCTGGCCTTCAATAAACAGGAACTGCGAAAGGTTATTAAAGAGTACCCAGGGAAGGAGGTGAAAAAGGGCCTGGATAACCTCTACAAGAAGGTGGATAAGAACCTGTGTGAAGAAGAGAATCTGTTACAGGTGAACAAAACAAGGAAAATAACACTGTTTTTCTTAGGATAGGACAATATTTGTCCGAGATTATTATTAACTATTTGAAAATCTGGAATCTGAGGGTGCAAAAAAATCTAAATATTGATAAAATCGTCTTTACAGTTGTCCAAATGAAGCTCTTTGCAATGCATATTACTAATATTACCTAAATTCACTACTTTAGACTTATGTGCCTCTAGAAGCTTACGTTCTGCAAGTCAACAGCGCATTATTGTGTGTTCCCAAAAAGGCACAAAATTACTTTCACTGACTTTTTTCTTTAAATATTCCCTCTTGGTGGAATAACCTGCCCAATTCAATCCAAACAGTTCTTAGCCATCTTCAAGAATCGGCTAAAAACACATCTTTTGTCTTTGTTTGACCCTCTTAATCTAGCACTCTCTATTCTATTTCTGTTTCTATTCTTTCAAAAAAATTATCTTCGCTATTATTTTTTTGTCATCTATCTTTCCCCCCCCAAAAAACATTTCTAACTTTCTATCTTTTCTTTTTTTTTCTTTTCTTAAAAAAAAAATACACTATCTTGCTCTATTCTTTTTCTATTCTATCTGTTTTCTTTTTATTTACTATATAATTAAAAAAAACTTGCTACATACACTGCACTAAGATAATCTGAGAGCATTGCCCTTTTGTTGATTTGGATTGCTTCCATTTTCCTCATTTGTAAGTCACTTTGGATAAAAGTGTCTGCTAAATAACTAAGTTTTGATATATTTATGGTGCAGACTTTTAGATCTGGTCGATCTTTACTTGATATCCTAATGAGTTTTTGCATAAAAGTAAAATCAATCATTTTTTAAATGTATTGTTGACTATTGCTACAAATATACCTGTGCTACTTCTGGCTAGTTTTGTGGTCCAGGGTCACAAATGACTAAACTAAATAGCATTTGTTTTGATTCTTGAGTGTGAATGTGAATTGTTTTGTCCTCTAGGTCGTGTGGCACTCCATGCAAGACGAGTTCATTCGGCAATACAAGCACTTTGAGGGCCTGATAAACCGCTGCTACCCAGGGTCTGGAATCACCATGGAGTTCACCATACAAGACATGCTGGAGTACTTCTCCAGTATCGCTCAGTCCCACTAAAACAGGAAGCTGAATGATCGTGAGGTTGTGTCCGAGTGAAAAGAACAGTGCTGTGTGTGAGAGAGAGAGAGAGAGAGAGAAAGAATAAGTACTTACTTTGTACATATATTACAGTGCAGTTTTGCTAGTAATGTTGTGTCATAACGAACACTGGAACCCTAACATGCAGCTTGAGTTTCTGTTGTTACTGATCCCATGACTTTGTTGTTTTTGTTAAAAAACAAAATTGCTTTATAACACATTTGTATAGTGATTCGCAAATGACTGAACTTTCTGATTATTTCTGTAAAACATCAACACTAAATGTGTATGGCTGATTTTTCATGCACATGAATGTATCAGCACATGTAAAAAAAAAAAAGGCCTGGAGACATATGTATGGAAATAAAGCATACATTTTAAAGTTAACTTTCTTTGCTTCTTGTAATTAATTGTGTTTTTTGATTACGGAAAAGGATTAGGGCCACGCAATAATAAAAATAAAACCATTTCGAGATTAAAGTCATTATAATACGAGATTAAACTCGTTCAATTTCGAGAAAAATGTCAAAATAAAATATTGAGATTAAACTCAATACAGACGTTATGTTTCGAGAAAAAAATTACTTACATTTCGAGAAGAAAGTCGAGATTAAATGTTGAGAATAAATTTATTAAATTATGAGATAAAAGTCGTTACATTTCGACACCCAGGTCGTGCATTTCATCTCAACTTTTTCTTTTCGAAATGTAACGACTTTTTTCTCGTAATTTAATGTCAACATTTTATTTGGACATTTTTCTCAAAATGTAACGAGTTTAATTTCATATTATAATGACTTTAATCTTGAGATGTTTTTTTTTTTTTTTTTTTAATTATTGGTGGCCCTAATCCTCTTCCATACAAAAAAGATAGATTGTTTGTCTGTTCAGAAAGGTAAATTTTTTCCAAAAACCATTATAACCATAATAAAAACCATAGGGAACATTCTGTATGTTTTTTTTTAGGTTATTTTAACGTTATTTTATGGTTGCAAAATAATAACCTAAAAATAATAACCATTAGGGAACGTTCGCTGTAAGTTATTTTTAGGTTATTTTAAAAACAACCACCCTGCAACGTTTTGGAAATGTTATATTATGGTTGCAAAGTAATAACCTAAAAATAACCATTAGGGAACATTCTCTGTAAGTTATTTGTAGGTTATTTAACTATAATCACCATGCAACATTCTGGGAACGTTATTTTATGGATGCAGAATAATAACCTAAAAATAATAACTATTAGGGCACGTTCTGTATAAGTATTTTAGGTTATTTTAACGTTATTTTATGGTTGCAAAATAATAACCTAAAAATAACCATTAGGAAACGTTCTCTGTAAGCTATTTTTAGGTTATTTTAAAAACATCAACCCTGCAACATCCTGGGAACATTATTTTGTGGTTGCACAATTATAGCCTAAAAAAATAACCATTAGGGAACATTCTGTATAAGTTATTTTAAAGTTATTTTATGGTTGCAAAATAATCACCTAAAAAAAATAGCCATTAGGGAACGTTCTCTGTAAGTTATTTTTAGGTTATTTTAAAAACAACAACCCTGCAACGTCCTGGAAATGTTATTTTATGGATGCAAAATAATAACCTAAAAATTACCATTAGGAAACATTCTGTATCAGTTATTTTTAGGTTATTTTAACGTCATTTTATGGTTGCAAAATAATAACCTAAAAAAATAACCATTAGGAAACGTTATCTATAGGTTATTTTTAGGTTATTTAACAATAACCACCCTGCAACATTCTGGAAACGTTATTTTATGGATGCAAAATAATAACCTAAAAATAACCATTAGGAAACGTTCTGTATCAGTTATTTTTAGATTATTTTAGCGTTATTTTATGGTTGCAAAATAATAACCATTAGGGAATGTTCTCTGCAAGTTATTTTTAGGTTATTTTAACGTCATTTTATGGTTGCAAAATAATAACCTAAAAAAAAAAAAACATTAGGAAACGTTATCTATAGGTTATTTTTAGGTTATTTAACAATAACCACCCTGCAACTTTTTGGAAACGTTATTTTATGGTTGCAAAATTATAACCTAAAAAAATAACCATTAGGGAACATTCTGTATAAGTTATTTTAAAGTTATTTTATGGTTGCAAAATAATCACCTAAAAATAATAGCCATTAGGGAACGTTCTCTGTAAGTTATTTTTAGGTTATTTTAAAAACAACAACCCTGCAACGTCCTGGAAATGTTATTTTATGGATGCAAAATAATAACCTAAAAATTACCATTAGGAAACATTCTGTATCAGTTATTTTTAGATTATTTTAGCGTTATTTTATGGATGCAAAATAATAACCTAAAAATTACCATTAGGAAACGTTCTGTACCAGTTATTTTTAGATTATTTTAGCGTTATTTTATGGTTGCAAAATAATAACCATTAGGGAATGTTCTCTGCAAGTTATTTTTAGGTTATTTTAATGTCATTTTATGGTTGCAAAATAATAACCTAAAAAAATAACCATTAGGAAACGTTATCTATAGGTTATTTTTAGGTTATTTAACAATAACCACCCTGCAACATTTTGGAAACGTTATTTTATGGTTGCAAAATTATAACCTAAAAAAATAACCATTAGGGAACATTCTGTATCAGTTATTTTAAAGTTATTTTATGGTTGCAAAATAATCACCTAAAAATAATAGCCATTAGGGAACGTTCTCTGTAAGTTATTTTTAGGTTATTTTAAAAACAACAACCTTGCAACGTCCTGGAAATGTTATTTTATGGATGCAAAATAATAACCTAAAAATAACCATTAGGAAACGTTCTGTATCAGTTATTTTTAGATTATTTTAGCGTTATTTTATGGTTGCAAAATAATAACCATTAGGGAATGTTCTCTGCAAGTTATTTTTAGGTTATTTTAGTGTTATTTTATGGTTGCAAAATAATAACCATTAGGGAATGTTCTCTGCAAGTTATTTTTAGGTTATTTTAACATCATTTTATGGTTGCAAAATAATAACCTAAAAAAATAACCATTAGGAAACATTATCTATAGGTTATTTTTAGGTTATTTAACAATAACCACCCTGCAACATTCTGGAAACGTTATTTTATGGATGCAAAATAATAACCTAAAAATAACCATTAGGAAACGTTCTGTATCAGTTATTTTTAGATTATTTTAGTGTTATTTTATGGTTGCAAAATAATAACCTAAAAATTACCATTAGGAAACGTTCTGTATCAGTTATTTTTAGGTTATTTTAGTGTTATTTTATGGATGCAAAATAATAACCTAAAAATAACCATTAGGAAACGTTCTGTATCAGTTATTTTTAGATTATTTTAGTGTTATTTTATGGTTGCAAAATAATAACCTAAAAATTACCATTAGGAAACGTTCTGTATCAGTTATTTTTAGGTTATTTTAGCGTTATTTTATGGTTGCAAAATAATAACCTAAAAATTACCATTAGGAAACATTCTGTATCAGTTATTTTTAGGTTATTTTAGCGTTATTTTATGGTTGCAAAATAATAACCATTAGGGAATGTTCTCTGCAAGTTATTTTTAGGTTATTTTAACGTCATTTTATGGTTGCAAAAAAATAACCATTAGGAAACGTTATCTATAGGTTATTTTTAGGTTATTTAACAATAACCACCCTGCAACATTTTGGAAACGTTATTTTATGGTTGCAAAATTATAACCTAAAAAAATAACCATTAGGGAACATTCTGTATCAGTTATTTTAAAGTTATTTTATGGTTGCAAAATAATCACCTAAAAATAATAGCCATTAGGGAACGTTCTCTGTAAGTTATTTTTAGGTTATTTTAAAAACAACAACCTTGCAACGTCCTGGAAATGTTATTTTATGGTTGCAAAATAATAACCTAAAAATAACCATTAGGAAACGTTCTGTATCAGTTATTTTTAGATTATTTTAGCGTTATTTTATGGTTGCAAAATAATAACCATTAGGGAATGTTCTCTGCAAGTTATTTTTAGGTTATTTTAACGTCATTTTATGGTTGCAAAATAATAACCTAAAAAAATAACCATTAGGAAACGTTATCTATAGGTTATTTTTAGGTTATTTAACAATAACCACCCTGCAACATTTTGGAAACGTTATTTTATGGTTGCAAAATTATAACCTAAAAAAATAACCATTAGGGAACATTCTGTATCAGTTATTTTAAAGTTATTTTATGGTTGCAAAATAATCACCTAAAAATAATAGCCATTAGGGAACGTTCTCTGTAAGTTATTTTTAGGTTATTTTAAAAACAACAACCTTGCAACGTCCTGGAAATGTTATTTTATGGTTGCAAAATAATAACCTAAAAATAACCATTAGGAAACGTTCTGTATCAGTTATTTTTAGATTATTTTAGCGTTATTTTATGGTTGCAAAATAATAACCATTAGGGAATGTTCTCTGCAAGTTATTTTTAGGTTATTTTAACGTCATTTTATGGTTGCAAAATAATAACCTAAAAAAATAACCATTAGGAAACGTTATCTATAGGTTATTTTTAGGTTATTTAACAATAACCACCCTGCAACATTCTGGAAACGTTATTTTATGGATGCAAAATAATAACCTAAAAATAACCATTAGGAAACGTTCTGTATCAGTTATTTTTAGGTTATTTTAGCGTTATTTTATGGTTGCAAAATAATAACCTAAAAATTACCATTAGGAAACATTCTGTATCAGTTATTTTTAGATTATTTTAGCGTTATTTTATGGTTGCAAAATAATAAACATTAGGGAATGTTCTCTGCAAGTTATTTTTAGGTTATTTTAACGTCATTTTATTGTTGCGAAATAATAACCCAAAAAAATAACCATTAGGAAACATTATCTATAGGTTATTTTTAGGTTATTTAACAATAACCACCCTGCAACATTCTGGAAACGTTTTTTTATGGATGCAAAATAATAACCTAAAAATAACCATTAGGAAACGTTCTGTATCAGTTATTTTTAGGTTATTTTAGTGTTATTTTATGGTTGCAAAATTATAACCTAAAAAAATAACCATTAGGAAACATTCTGTATAAGTTATTTTAAAGTTATTTTATGGTTGCAAAATAATCACCTAAAAATAATAGCCATTAGGGAACGTTCTCTGTAAGTTATTTTTAGGTTATTTTAAAAACAACAACCTTGCAACGTCCTGGAAATGTTATTTTATGGTTGCAAAATAATAACCTAAAAATAACCATTAGGAAACGTTCTGTATCAGTTATTTTTAGATTATTTTAGCGTTATTTTATGGTTGCAAAATAATAACCATTAGGGAATGTTCTCTGCAAGTTATTTTTAGGTTATTTTAACGTCATTTTATTGTTGCGAAATAATAACCCAAAAAAATAACCATTAGGAAACATTATCTATAGGTTATTTTTAGGTTATTTAACAATAACCACCCTGCAACATTCTGGAAACGTTATTTTATGGATGCAAAATAATAACCTAAAAAAATAACCATTAGGAAACGTTCTGTATCAGTTATTTTTAGATTATTTTAGCGTTATTTTATGGTTGCAAAATAACCTAAAAATTACCATTAGGAAACATTCTGTATCAGTTATTTTTAGGTTATTTTAGCGTTATTTTATGGTTGCAAAATAATAACCATTAGGGAATGTTCTCTGCAAGTTATTTTTAGGTTATTTTAACGTCATTTTATGGTTGCAAAATAATAACCATTAGGGAATGTTCTCTGCAAGTTATTTTTAGGTTATTTTAACGTCATTTTATGGTTGCAAAATAATAACCTAAAAAAATAACCATTAGGAAACGTTATCTATAGGTTATTTTTAGGTTATTTAACAATAACCACCCTGCAACATTTTGGAAACGTTATTTTATGGTTGCAAAATTATAACCTAAAAATTAGGGAAGATTCTGTATAAGTTAGTTTCAGGTTATTTCAACGTCATATTATGGTTGCAAAAATAATAATAACCTGCAAATAACCATTAGGAAACATTTTAACATTAAAAATAAGGTTGCATTAGGGAACGTTCTCTGTAAGTTACTTTTGTGTTATTTAATAATAACCACGATGCAACGTTCTGGGAAACGTTATTTTATGGTTACAAAACAAAAATTGAATCTAAAAAGAACGTTCCCCTAACGTTATTTGGTTCCCAAAAAACAAGGAATCTGTACTCTGCATCAATCACGAACAGGGAAGCTATGACTAACTAACTTTCCCCCGAAATCTGTCTCCCCACCCCCATTGCTCAATACTTCATTTCCCATCATGCTCTCTCAAAAAGCTTTTCCCCCCTTCTTTTCAGAGAAGGCACAGAAATCAGATGTTGGTTAGCTGCTCAACTGACGCGATGGATGTGTGTTGATCTGTCGGTATTTTGAGTCACTGAGCCTCAATAACCGGACCGATTCTTTTATGCATGTGATACACCATGCCGCCTCGAAAGAAGGAGCACGGGATTAAACGAGAGAGCGGATCCCTGGTCCACTTCAGACCGTCCGGGAGCGCGACCACCGTTCGCCGACACTCCGCCGTCGTTCCTTCGGTGCTGACGTTCGCCGTGATCGTGGCATCCGGAGGCCTGTTGCTCATGATAGAGAAGGGAATGCTGAACAGCGTGCAGACTCCGCCGCCACGCGCCAACGGGAAGAAAGTGGAATACCGACTGAGGAACAGCGACGCGGCTGTGGACGTGGAGTCTCAGGTAAGGCAACCTAGTCCAACAGAGACACAAGAGTATGGCAAGCCGTTTTGACTTTTATTCATTGGCAGGATATGAACTCTTGATATCAACAATTCAGTTTTCACTAGTTAAAATTACAATTATTGATATCAGAAATTAGATTTTTACTAGTAACAATGGCAATTTTTGATATCAGGAATTACGTTTCCAGTAGTAAAAAGGTTAATTATTGATACCAAAAATTTAATTTCAACTAGTAAAAACTGTTCATATCAAGAATTGCATTTCCACTAGTTAAACGTCACCATAGACTCCCATTCAAATTTAATTGCTGATATCAAGAATTGATTTCTTACTAGTTAAAATTCCCATTTCACATATCACTAGTTCTCACTAGCAAAAACCTTTATTTTTGATATCAATAATTACATTGTTACTAGTGCAAATGTCCATTCTTGATATCAACAGTTCAGTTGCTATTAGTGACAATGTTCATTTCTGATATCATGAATGCGATTGTTACCAGTAAGAATGCAATTTAGATATCTGAAATTACTCTCCTAATTATTGATAACAGAAATATATTTTGAGATATCAGAAAAAAGAAATGTAACGTGTTGAAATACATTTACAGATATCAACAACTGACATTTCAACTAGTGACAATTCAGTTCTTGATATTGGAATAACCCTAACCCTAACCCTAACTAGTAACAATGTAATTATTGATATCAAAAATAAAGGTTTTTACTAGGGAGAATTGTATTTCTGATATGTGAAATTGACATTTTAACTAGTAAGAAATCAATTCTTGATATCAGCAATTAAATCTGAATGGGAGTCTATGGTGACATTTAACTAGTGAAAGTACAATTCTTGATATGAACAATTATAGTTTTTACTAGTTGAAACTCAGTTCTTGATATCAATAATTAACCTTTTTACTAGTGGAAATGTTATTCCTGATATCCAAATGGCCATTGTTACTAATAATAATCTAATTTCAGATATTAAGAATTAGCATTTTAACTAGTGAAAATTGAATTGTTGATATCAAGAATTCATATCCTGTGAATTAATAAAAGCCAAAACGGCTTGCCATACAAGTTCACTAGATTGTGATTGAAAAGGTGATGTGTTTTGTGAAATTCATAAATGTTTTAATATGTTTGCATTTAGTCGTTAAACTTTGTATGCGTTTCGCAAGTCTGAACAGCAGTACGTTTTCGTGATAACTCTATATAAACGTGATCCAAAGCGACTTCCAAATGAGGACAATGGAAGTAATCCAAATCAACAAAAGAGCAATACTCTGACAAGTGCTATTACAAGTCTCAGATTAGATTAGTGCAGTATACGTAGCAAGTTTTTTTAATTATATGGTAAATAAAAAGAAAACATAGAATAGAAAAAGAATAGAGCAAAATATTTTCTTTTAGAAAAGATAGATGACAAAAATAATACTTATTTAGTTAATTATATAGTAAATAAAAAGAAAACAGATAGAATAGAAAAAGAATAGAGCAAGATATATATATTTTTAGAAAAGCTACATGACAAATAATAGAGTACAGAATTTTTTTTTAAGAATAGAAATAGAATAGAGAGTGCTAGATTTAGAGGGTCAAATAAAGAGGAAAAGAAGTGTTTAATACAAATAATGCACAAACACGTTTCAAGGGAGGATAAAAAGTACTTAAACTCCTTTTTTTTCACAAAAAATGATCAGAAAACTGAAATTCTCAGAGTTTCATCTAAAATCTTAGGTGAATGTCTTCTAAAGTGTCTCAAGTGTTCTTCATTTTCCCAGCTAGTGCACTACTCTGAATACCTGGACAGAAAAGAGAGAACAATTTATATTGCAATGACTGAAAAAAATGAAGACACTAGTGAATGTGTAATCCTCTCAAGCTGTTTGTTTTGTCAAAACTTGTCAACATCTTTTTCTCTGGTATGACTGCAGTTTCTTTCTTTAGCAGCTTTATACTGAACTTTTGGACAGTAGAGTAAAGGTGTAAAACCTTATTATTCATATTTATATCTGATTAAACCTATTATACTGTCTTTTTATTACTCAGCTTTTTATTACCCAGCTTTTATTACTCAGCTGGAGGATCTATGGATTTGGTTATTGTTGGTATGTGGGAAGCATCTTTGATGGAACAGAGAAACTCCATATTTCATACCAGAAAATATTAAACAGCTGCTTACCTTTAAGCCAAGGAGTGAAATATGAAACTTGGGGCCAATTCTTTCAAGTTAAGATCCTTGCTGTGCTCTTGACAGAAGAGTACAATCACATGACAGTTCAGCCACCTTCTCTGATCTCGCAATACCACTGATATGAAATGTAGACCTTTAGATTTTGCTGTTGTTTATAGTAGCCAGGAGTTATTGTAAAGTTATTAGACAGTATAATAGTTTTATTTATTATTTGTTTAGTTATTTTTTTTTGTCCAAAATGGCAACTGAATGTGTGACCACACTCTTTTGCTGATAGAAAAGTCTTTAAAGTATATTTTTGTATATTTTGCAACATTTAAATGTTTTTCTTATGCATGTATCCTGAAAATGATTAATGAATTAGTTTTAAGTGCAGTTCGCTCAATGTTTGCTCATCCAGAGGAATGTCCAAAGTAAATGTTTTGTTCTGTTTAGTAACACAATTTTATGTTTCATCTGCTTTTGGCTTGATGGAGAAATGTTTATGGAAATTGTGCCATCCAAACATAGTTTGCTATTTTTAAATGTAAATATTTTTTATTAGTAGTATACATTAGGAGAAAATTATATTTAGAGCGCAGTGAGTTGAGACTTCATTCAAGAATTTGTTGACATGCAATTTCACAAAAAACTAAAGTAATTAGAGTGCACATCATATTTTATTTCCATTATTACATGGTTCTTTGAAATTCTTGATTCTGATTGGTAAGCTGTGCCCATTCAAAGTTCAGATTTACAGCAGTGTCCATCCACTTTACTGGCCAAAGTGGCCAAAACTTGTTCATTTTTCCCATAGCAGCTTTCAAGTTTTTGTTAAAGCATTTTAAGCCATCAACCAAATCAATTACATGAATTACGATATTCACAGTGCTTCATGGGAGTGGATTATGGAAGCCCGTTTCCACACTGAATGAAAAATAAAAAAGATAATTGCGACTTTTTATCTCACAATTTTGACTTTTTTTTTTCTCTGAATTGAGAGATATTAACTTACAATTGTAAGAAATAAAGTCAGAATTATTAATTTAGTTATAACAAAGTTATAAGTCCAATTCCGAAAAAAGTAATAATTGTGAGTTTGTTTCGCAATTCTGACTTTATAACTAGCTATTACGAGTTTATATCACGCAATTCTGAGAAAAAAAGTCAGAATTCTGAGTTTATCTTGCAATTCTGACTTTATAACCTGCAATTGCGAGTTTATGTGTCATAATTCAGAGAAAAAAAGTTAGGATTGCAAGTTTGTATCACTCAATTCTGAGAAAAAAAAGTCAGAATTGTGAGATTAAAAAGTCGCAATTAACATTTGTAATTTTTTATTCAGTAGAAGAAATGGGCTTCCATAGTGGATGTGTGCTGTTCCTTTTGGTGTGATTTTTTTTTTTTTTTTTTATTAAAAATTTATATTTAAAGGGAACTCCAGGTATTAGGACTTGTATGGCCTAATATAATGTAAATGATGTCTCTTACTACAATCTGTAGTAGAAAAATCTTATAAGGCTCACGTTATTTAAAAAAAATCCACATCGTTTTAAACATATTTTGGACCATGGACCAATTATTTTGATGATGTAAAATGGCTGCACTCTGTAAGCTACTGGGCTACTTGTTGCTATTTTTACCGCAACACAACTCGGAAAATAAAATACTGATACGATGCCACGTTATGTAGCTTTTGGTAGTAATTTTCAGTCAAAGAGCAACAAAAGAAGTGATGTACGTCTTCACTGCTTTCCCAGCGATAAGAAGAGCAGAAAAGCATGGCAAGATGCCTGTGGCCAAGTAAAACTTTCTAAAGACATGCGTCTTTGTTCTCTCCACTTTAACCCTGATGCCTTTGAGGCTTTTAGTAGACCACAGCTACTGAAAGAGCTTACAAATAGCAGAGACAAGAAACTTTAGATGCCATTCTGGCAGGATGTAAACATGTTGCCGCTTGTCATGGTGCGGCAGCTACTGAAGCAGTTTCTCAGCACGGATTTCACTCAATTGCGGTAAAAATAGCAACAGGTAGCGCCAGTAGCTGACGGAGTTCAACCATTTGACATGATCAAAGTAATGGCGCCTCCCATAGTCCAAAATATGTAAACAATATGGATTTTTTTTTTTAATAATGTAAATCATCAGTTTTCTACTGCATATTTCAGTAAGAGACATTATTTACATTTTATTAAGCCATTATAATAAACAAATAATGCAGGCTTCCACTGATTACATTTACATTTAGTTATTTATCCAAAGCGACTTACAAATGAGGACAATGGAAGCAATCCAGATCAACAAAAGAGCAATGCTCTGACAAGTGCTATGACAAGTCTCAGATTAGCTTGGCAAGGTTATTTTTTAATTATATAGTAAATAAAAGGAAAACAGATAGAATAGAAAAAGAATAAAGCAAGATAGTGTTTTTTTTTTTTTTTGACAAAAAGAAGTGTTTTTTTTTTTTTTTAGATGACAGAAAATAATAGAGTAGAGAATTGTTATTTTTTTAAAGAATAACATAGAAATGCTATAGAATAATATAGAGTGCTAGATTTAGAGGGTCAAATAAAGACGGAAAAGATGTGTTTTTAGCCGATTCTTGAAGATGACTAAGGACTCAGCTGCTCGGATTGAATTGTGCAGGTCATTCCACCAAGAGGGAACATTTAAGGAAAAAGTAAGTGAAAGTGATTTTGTGCCTCTTTGGGAAGACACAATAATGCGTTGTTGACTTGCAGAACGTAAGCTTCTAGAGGCGAATAAGTCTGAAGTATTGAATTTAGGTAAAGGGGTGCAGAGCCAGTGGTAGGTTTATAAGCAATGCGAGCAGCTAGTTGTTGATTAACAACCTTGTAGCTCACAGTAGGTCTATAAAACTTTACTAGATTTTTACGTTTTAGTTTTATGTACACTTTTATGTACACTGTACCTTGTATCATGATGGTGTTTAGTGTTTGTGTGAATGACACTGTGCACCTTCTATAAATGTTAATATTTAAAAGCTGCTTGTGATGGTCTTTTCTTTATCATGTGACTTTCACCACCTGGTTTTGGTGTTTATCAGTGTATTACAAAGGTATAAAACAGATTTCAGTACTTCAATAGGTTGGTACATTACAGTGATGTCAGTTAATGAAATTATGGTATTAAATTTAACTGAAAACCGTAAACTGTAAAACGTTGCTACCGTATTTTTTACGGTACAATTCCGGCAACCACAGCTGCTGGTTTTCTACCGTAAATTTTATGGATTTTTTTTTACAGTGTATTTCTACTATTCTAAAATTAAATATGCCTCTCTGTCCCGCCTCCAGATTGTACAAGAGATTCGCAACCGCACCATAAGATCCATGTGCGGTCAGAAGAACATGCCTCACAGCGTGTGGTCTCTCAGTCCGCTGCAGAGGAAGACTCTCCTCCAGCACATACTAGTGAACGACGAGCATCGCTTCCTGTACTGCTACATCCCCAAAGTGGCCTGTTCCAACTGGAAACGAGTCCTGAAGGTCCTGAGCGGCGCTCTAGCCAACGTGGAAGTCAAAGTAAAGATGGACCATCGTGCCGATTTAGTCTTTCTGTCTGACTTTCCACCCGAAGAGATTCGCCACCGACTGCGGCATTATTATAAATTCATGTTCGTGCGAGAGCCAATGGCACGCTTGCTTTCAGCCTATCGGAACAAGTTTGGCGAAATTGAGGCGTATCAACGAAAATACGGTGCGGAGATCGTACGCCGCTATAGAAAAGGGTACGCAAAGGATAAAAAAATAGCAGGGAATGACGTGACGTTCACAGAGTTTGTGCGTTATTTGCTTGACGAAGACCCAGAGCGCATGAACGAGCACTGGATGCCCATTTACAACCTGTGTCAACCCTGCGCTATAGAGTATGATTTCATCGGCTCGTACGAACGGCTGGAGAGCGACGCCGCTTACATCCTGGATCGTGTCGGAGCGCCCCAACATGTGCGTTTTCCCGAACGCCAGACTTGGTACAAACCCGTCACCAAAGAGACGCTGCATTATTACCTATGCACTGTGCCACAGAAGTTTCTCAAAGAGCTCCTGCCCAAGTATATTTTGGACTTTTCTCTGTTTGGGTATCCTTTACCCAACACAACCACTGAGTACTGTAGGCATTAAAGAGTTAGTTCACCCAAAAATGAAAATTAGCCCATTATTTACTCATCCTCCAGGCATCCTAGTTGTATATGACTTCCTTCTTTCAGATGAATGCAATCGGAGTTAGGGCTGCTCAATTATGGCAAAAAACATAATCATGATTATTTTGGTCAATATTGTAATCACGATTATTTTACACGATTATGAGTGGGTCCAGAGCTTTATACGATTTATTAGAGCCCCGATTTCACCCCATATTTTTTTTTACACCCCTAAGGCCGGGCTTTGGCCAATTTTCATGTAATATTTCAGGCCTGTTTTAGGCTTTTCTTTAGTTTTATATTTTAGACATCCATCAATTATCAATTATGGTGATTTAAAAAAAAATTGCTGTGCTAGTGAGACTTCACTTTCGAGACCGGCTTGGATGACGTTTAGTGTCTCAGCCAGCAGCAGTGCCTTCAGTGCAGCTTCGCGTTCAAGCAATAGGCTGAAACTTGCCACAAAGCACAGGCAAATATAAATGGCAATGAATGTGTCAGGGTTACTTAGTATGGAGATATTGAATTATTCATGAATAAACTAGTGTATTCTGAGTCTGTCACAAAGATCCTGACTCGCAATCTCCTCTTTGACGCACCTTTAGAGAGAAATGCATCTTTATGGATTGCACAATGAAAGAGTTTGTGTTTTTGATTTGTTTTATTTCATTAAATAATAATTTAAAGCTTTATATATATATATATATATATATATATATATATATATGCATTTATCATGTCTGTAAGGCATGTATTGGTGAGGTTTTTGTCTTGATGGATAATTTCAAATTATTCTACTGGAATAAAATGCAAATGATCACACTTAGTGATTGGATGTGTGCCTAATAGCGCACATTTATCTAGGTTTAACGTTTAAGCCAACATTGTTTTATACTTGAACTTTTAAGTCTATAGATTTTAATTTGGTCAAGTTGTGATGATTTGAGAAGGCAAATTGATCAAACAGTCATTCCCTTTTTTTTAAAAAAAAAAAAAAAAAAAAAACATTCAAAGAACAAAAAAATCCTCCCAACAATTTTCCAAATGAACTATAATAAAAAAAGGAAATGAAATATAAGCCTAATCACTTTGCCATTACATACAAAAACTGAACTATTTTAGTAGCTGAAACAATAGGTAAACCTTCACTTTACTTGTCCGTGTTCTGTTTCTGAACGCATACAAATAAACATTAATAAGTCAAGCACGTCCCATTTTATGCAAGTCACCTGACATGATTTTACTGACTTTTATGGAGGAGCAAAAGCACACCAAAGGGGGTGCATTCGGGAGCAATAATCGTTTTATCTCGTTTATTGTATTTTCATAACCGTTTGGAGTTATCGAGATTGAATTTCAATTAATTGCACAGCCCTAATCTGAGTTATATTAAAAATTATCCTGGCTCTCCAAAGCTCTGTTATAGCATTGGGCCATCATCAGTCCAATAAAGTGCATGCATACATGCATAATAAAAAAACACGGCTCCAGGGGGTGAATAAATGCCTCCTGTAGCAAACCGATGCATTTTTGTAAGAAAAACATCCGTATTTAAAATGTAATAATCACTTTAATCTAGCTTGCGCATGCGCCGCTCAAAAGTGATAAATGCGAACGTGCCTTGGATGATCCAAAACAAAACAGTCATGAGAGAGAAGTACAAAACTAGGATTTGTAAAGAAAACTGTTGGAGGATTTTGACATAAACCAGAGGGCACTGGTTTTTCTTTGCAGAAGTACGGAAAATTAGCTTCCTTTGCTTCTGTGAACAATGCACAATGCAGACCTCCTACGTAATCCGTCATCTGTCATTTTTAATATAACTCCGATTGCATTTGTCTGAAAGAAGAAAGTCATATACATCTAGAATACCTGGAGGGTGAGTAAATAATGGGCTAATTTTCATTTTTGGGTGAACTGTCTTTTTTAACAAAGGCGCCAGCTTTGTGAGACTGTCTATAATCTTTCAATATGTTAATATTTTAACACTTTTTTTAAACATAGATTTTTGTACCTGTACAGAATTTAAAATATATTTGAATATACGCCTCAGTACAGTGTATTTGAGAGCTATTTAATAAGTTCAAACCACTATTTAAAACTGGAAATGCTCGATCAGCTATTTTTATTCATGAGATGCAGTAGGAAATTAAAGAACATTGTGCTGTGCGCAAGACTATCGTAAGAGTTTTATATGAGTAAGCACAAGCTTCCACCATTTTTTCAGTTGTCTTTGAAGTATTCACATTTCCAGTGTTTTCTTTTGGATTATTTAGATAATCATTACCTCTGTTGTCACCCTATGATGTTGCTGATTGATTCTTTTGATGAGATGAAATGTGAAGCTCAGTGAGAGAAAATAGCTTCTGAGGCCGTTCTGTATCTAATGAGTTATGTTGAGAGCGTTTGTTGAGTTTCATATGACCAAAACAAATATATCTGACCGCAAACTTGAACCCTTCCCATCTGCCACTTCCCCTGAAAAGATGAGACTCTGAGTTGAATCCCTTAAGAGATTATGAGGAATGCAGTTTTACATCCAAAAGCAGAAGTACTGTACAATGAGGAAATAAAAAAAACTCTGAAAGCCACAAGCTGGATTTCTTCTGGTATTTTTTGCTGAGTCTGAGCACAATATTTATATTAAAGAAAGCCAGTAACAAGCTAATGAAAACAATTAGGGATACTTGGAGTCTCTTCTGCTCCATGCATTTATTTGATCCAAACTACAGCAAAAGCAGTAACATTGTGAAATATATTTTTACTATTTAAAATAACTGTTTTCGATTCAATAGATTGTAAAATGTAATTTATTCCTGTTATCAAAGCTTAATTTTCAGCATCATTACTCCACTCTTTAGTGTCACATGATCCTTCAGAAATCATTCTGATATGCTGATTTACTGTTCAACAAATATCTTTTATTATTACTATTATCAACGATTTCTGGGGGAAAGAAATTCTAGAAATATATACTTTTATTTAGCAAGGATGCTTTAAAATTGATTCAAGTGAAAGACATTTGTGACCCTGGACGACAAAACCAGTCTTAAGTTGCACGGGTATATTTGCGGCAATAGCCAAAAATACATTGTATGGGTCAAAATTATCGATTTTACTTTTATGCCAAAAATCATTAGGATATTAAGTAAAGATCATGTTCCATGAAGATATTTAGTAAATTTCCTACTGTAAATATATAAAAACTTAATTTTTGATTAGTAATATGCATTGCTCAGAACTTCATTTGGACAACTTTAAATTCGATTTTCTCAATATTTCATTTTTTTTTAACCTCAGATTCCCGATTTTCAAATAGTTGTATCTCGGCCAAATATTGTCATATCCTAACAAACCAAACATCAATGGAAAATGTATTTATTCAACTTTCAGATGATATATAAATCTCAATTTTTTTTGACCCTGGTTTTGTGGTCCAGGGTCAAATTTATAATGTTATAAAAGATTTATATTTCAGATAAATGCTGTTCTGAACTTTCTATTCATCAAAGAAACCTGAACAAATCTACTCAGCTGTTTTCAACATAATCATAATAAATGTTTTTTGAGCAGCAAAACAGAATATTAGAATGATTTCTGAAGGATCATGTGACTGGAGTAATGATGCTAAAAAATATTAATATTAATATTATATTTTAAAATATATTCAGATAGAGAAGAGCTATTTTAAATAGCAAAAATACTTCAAAAATATTACTGTTTTTGCTGTGCTTTGGATCAAATAAATGCAGGCTTGGTGAGCAGAAGAGACTGGTTTTCAGCCCAGCTAAATAAAACAAAAATAACCAAAATGCAAAATCAAATCGATGTCAGACGAGTGGGTTAGAGAAAATAAAATGGTGAATCATACTTCATTTGACAAATTTAATCTTAAAGTCTATTAATCTGAGACTCTTGAAAAGTCTAAGTCCAATAGAAGAATAAAAAAACAAGGCGCACACAGGTTCAAAGTGAGAAAAGGGATCAACGAGAGAGGAGAAAAAACTTTGAACTTCGAACACTTCTTATGCTTTTGTGCCTAGACAAGAGAAGGGTGTGAAATGTCCTGTTTAATGATTAATTTTGGCATCTAACATTTGAACAGTCATGTCTTCACAATAAGACAATATTAGCTTGATGCACTGAGCTCACTTCTTCTTTCTATGCCATTTAGATTGAGGTTTTTATCACCCCTGCGACTTTGTACTTTTAGTTCCCAGAAAATCTATGTGCTTTTTAAAATTAGACATAACACAAATATTGGCAGAAATTGCTTTGGGAAAAAAACCATACCATTTGTCTGTTAACACACTGATTATACAAATAAGCCTTTGTTAAATGAATAGGTCTTTGTTAGAATGCAGAGTCTTAGGGATTAGTCATAATGCACCAAAGATGATTCATAAATTCACAAATAATATTAATAACACAGCAGCTTATATGAATATGTAAATTAAATTCTTGAAAATCAAAAACCAACATCAGAACACATTCGCTTCTCCCAGAACTGTATGTTAACGTAATGTTAAGGGAATGCTCTGTGTTTGCTAGGAGGGTGTTTTTCGTTTTTTTTATTAAGTTCGTTTTCTGAGTGGTTTCTAATGCATTGCCAAGCCGTTATAGGGGCCGTTCAAACAGAATGCATTTTTCCATTACAGTGAGCTGCTTTTCCATTTTCTATGTAAACATGAGCTAGTGTTCGTAGGCCGTCACTCTAGCTTCTAACGCACTATATGCAAGTCTAACTTTTTAAAAAAACATTTTCCCCCCATTGCCATTGCTTTTTTTCCCTAAAGGGTTACTCCACCCCAAAATGAAAATGTTGTCAATCACTTACCCTCATGTTGTTACAAACCAGTAAAAGCTTTGTTCATCTTCGGAACACAAAGTCCCCACGAAATCAAAAGTTTTTTGGCTTTTGGTATGAATATGTTAGCCTTAAGGTTGTCTGCAAGTTATTGCGCTCCAAAACAATGACAAAATACGCATTTACATAACATCAATGGTTTTGATGACATCACGCTCATGCCAATCAAATGCTCTTCAGAATCCGTAGCGTCCCGCCCGCTACACTATAAATAGATGCTGAAGCTGCGGCAGAAAGATCAGTCACTTGTTCACAGAGTTAGTGTTTTCTGTATGGTGAATGGCATGTAGTGCACAATGTAGGTGACAGGGGACGATTCAGACAGTGTAAATATGCTTTCCGTCGGAGCAAATGAGGTCTGGTTGGCAATGCGCAGTCTACTTCTGACTTTGGCTCCGGTCCAGAGACGCGATCGCACCCGAGCGGATCATATGCGTGAGTCAGCGTGTATTAAACTACACACCCTCAGCGTGATTGTGATCACAATTTTATTTTAGTAAGAGTTTCATATTGAATCTAGGGGGTAATCTATTAGACTGTGGCTGTTATAAGCTGTCAAATGCGGCTTTACCAAGCTCAACGGCT
Organism: Cirrhinus molitorella; assembly: GCA_033026305.1. Lineage (NCBI taxonomy): Eukaryota > Metazoa > Chordata > Actinopteri > Cypriniformes > Cyprinidae > Cirrhinus > Cirrhinus molitorella. Next base: position 35,506,814 of record CM065133.1, read on the forward strand.
ATGGCCCAAATAGATATTAATGGAATGCTATTGGCTATTTTAAAAAGTGTTTTCCTGTTTCAGTTGAAATTACCTCACCACATAGAAGAACGCTGCGTGTTTCAAGGCACTTCAGTGGACCTTTAAGATATTTTGGATGAAAACCGGTAGGTTTGTCACTGTCCCATTGACTGCTAGGTAAATAACACTGTCAAGGCACAGAAAAATATGAAAGACGTCATCAAAATAGTCCATCTGCCATCAGTGGTTCTACCATAATTCTACGAAGCTACCAGAAAACTTTTTGTACGCAAAGAAAACAAAAATTTGTGTCCTTTGTGTCAACATAGCATCATTTTTCTGTCAGCTGGGTCACACAGATAAGCTGTTTTCATTCGAATCAAAGCGTAAATAAACAGAAAACGTGTGCTGCAGCTGACACAGAACAGTGTAAGCTGTGGCTACTCTCCAAAATGGCGCTATAGTGATATGGAGGAGACAAAATGTTGAATAAAGTCGTTTTTGTTTTCTTTGCATACAAAAAGTATTCTCGTAGCTTTGTAAAATTATGGTTGAACCACTGATGTCTTATGGACTATTTTGACGTCTTTCATACTTTTCTGGGCCTTGACTATTTACTAGGCAGTCAATGGGACAGCCACAAAGCTCTCGATTTTCATCCAAAATATCTTCAATTGTGTTCCGAAGACGAACAAAGCTTTACGAGTTTGGAATAAACAAAAGGGTCATTCTACAGAAACGTCCACTTTTCTATCCCTATACTTTACAGAAATATTACAATTGAAATACACATTAACTTTTTTTTTTAGATTTTAACATGTTATTTGAACAATTACACCTTTCTGAGTAATCACCGTGGCATTTTTTTATTAATTAATTAAATTATTTAATTAAATTTTATTACTTATATAGAATTCCATGTCCCCACAGCCATGTACAGCGGGAAAGCGCTTTATTTCGAGGACAAAAACAGGATTTTCAACCATTTAAAATACAAAAGTCTATTCATAACTATCAAATATATAATGTAAATGGCATAAAAAAACTAAATAACAAATAAATATTATAAAATATAAAATGAAAGAACAGTGATCCCCTGAAGTTGTGTCACTGCTTAACAAAAGTGTTTTATTTTGGAATAAAAAAAAAAAAAAAAAAAAAATTCACACTGATGACATCACTTGACTTCCTCCTTCCTATTTGTCGAGGACCTATGAAGGTAGGTCATCTTGGATGACACTGCAATTTGGACCTTCAACCCGTTGGCCACCATTGAAGTCCGCTATATGGAGAAAAATCCTGGAATGTTTTCCTTAAAAAACCTTAATTTCTTTTCAACTGAAGAAATAAAGACATGAACATCTTGGAAGTCACTGGAGTGAGTAAATTATCAGGAAACTTTTATTCTGGAAGTGATTTTTTTTCTCCTGTTTTATAAAGACAAAATAACAGCAATTGATTTCTCATTAGACTAAATGAAATGTCACACTCTGATATCCATAAAAAGATATATTAATAACATGGTACACAGAGCCAATGATGATTGACAAACCAAGACACATTATATTAAAAACTATTTATGTTTATTCATAAGTTAATCAGTCAACATAAGTTCTATTATACATACATCCACATATAAAACAGGTTTGTGTGGTAGTGTAACATTAACACAACCCTGAGTAACATGGCCATATCTTTCTGAAACACTTTTTGGTCACTTGCATGGTCAGTTCATTTCACATCTCATTTCAGGCTTGGTATTAAAAGGTCTGCCATATAAAATATTAAATACATGAAGTGCTACAAGCTGCCTCATTTTCATTTCACAAATCTAAAACTATTAAGAAAAATAATACTACTTCTGCAAAACAATTTCTTTTAAGTATAAAAAAAGTATAAATTAACAAAAGACTATTGGCTTTGGTGGCATAATTTTACCATTGACCTTACAAGTACTTCCCTTTTTGAAGCCCGAGAAAATATCTTCCGGACTGATCTCAGAGTCATTTCTCAAAATCTGCCGAAACAGGAATTTTCTACAGAACATTCATGTCTTTTGTCATCGCAAATGTTGCCGACTATGATGAACCGTTTCCTTCGCCGCTACTCCTTAAAGCTCACACTTCTGAAAAATATAAAGAAAACAAGTTAATTTAAATCATATGCATGGTTATAAATATCACTCACACAATTTGCTGCAGATAAATATTCCTCTACTCACTTTTCTGGTATTTTGTCTACGGAGTGCTCTGGTGTGCGCAGGATGGAGCGCTCAGGAGAAGCAGGCCGGGGACTGAGAGAAGCGCTGAGAGGGGAGGAGCTCCGCAGCGAAGAGAAAGATAAGCCCTGTCTGCGCATTTCCTGTACAGCTCTCTCCCTACCACAGAAAACCACAGACACACATCAACAAAGCTCTGATAAAACAGCATACCAAGATATATATCTTTTTATGGATATCACAGCAGACACATACTCAAAAGAAAATATTTATTTTTAAAGTTAAGGTCAAAAGTTTAAATACACCTTGCAGATTCTGCAAAATGTTAGTTATTTTACCAAAACAAGAGGGATCATACAAAATGCATGTTATTTTTAATTTAGCACTGACCTGAATAAGATATTTCATATAAAAGACGTTTACAAATACTAGTTGAAATTTATAAAAATGACCCTGTTCAAAAGTTTACATCCTTTTGATTCTTAATACTGTGTTGTTGCCTGAATGATCCACAGCTTTTGTTTTGTTTTGTTATAGTTGTTCACACATCCCTTGTCCTGAACAGTTCAGCTGCCCACTGTTCTTCAGAAAATTCCTCCAAGGTTGTTCAGCATTTTTTGTATTTGAACCCTTTCCAGCAATGACTGTATGATTTTTAGATCAATCTTTTCACTCTGAGGACAACTGAGGGACTCATATGCAACTATTACAGAAGGTTCAAACACTCACTGATGCTCCAGAAGGAAAAACCATGCATTAAGAGCCAGGGGTGTGTGAAAACGTTTTGGATTTAAAGATCAGGGTAAATTTTAGGCCTGCAACAAACGATTCTTTTGATAATTGATTAACAATTATTAGACCGATTAATCATTGATTATTTCACTGACTAATCAGTAGACTTTGATTATTCTGCTTTTAATAATGGTAATTTTAGATGACCTTTTGGACGCATTTAATTATAAAACTCTTTATAATCTATAATAACATTTATTAACTTATTTCAGTTAATGAATAAACTTATTTCATAAACCTCCTTGTATATTAAGACAGACACCTGCAATTCTGGCCAAATTAAAGATAAGTTGTGTGTGAATTTGCATGTGGGCAATAAATAAAAATGGGTTAATAAAAAAAAAATGTCTCTAAAAATGTCTCTAATTTGCCTAACTAAGCCCTCAAAATATGTCTTATTTACTGGTACAGTACTGCATGATTTGTAAATTATATTTAATAGTGTACACTTTGCAAAAGCGTTTGCACTTAGTTTTTAAAAGGTAACATTACATTTTTAAGGCCTTTATGCTTACATTTATTTTCAGGAGCACTAGTGCTCCTACTTAAAAAAAACAAAAAAAACAAAAAAAAATATAGGAACAGTGATAGAAATGAACCTTCCTATTATAAAGTGATATTTGACTCCTTTTTTCAACCTTTGTAATGTCATTTTTCTAACTTTTATTTAAAATTGTTTTAAATTAAACAAACTGTGGCTTCATTTGGAACTATTTTTGTTGACAAAATAAAGCATAATCAGACAACAGTGTTCCTAAAACGTAAGTCACTTAATATTAACTTTTGTATAAAATCAAAGATGTATAAAACTGTTGAATAAATTCAATTCCACATTTGCAAACTTCCTTTATCATCATTAAAATGCTGTCTTAGTTCATCGCAATCACACAAATTTGCATTTCAATAAATAAAGCTCTCTACACTGCACACTGAATCTATTATTTACATCCTCTCTACATTTTGTTTGTCATAATGAATGGCAAAAACTACAGTCTGCTTTCACGATCTGTGCTGTGAGGAGCAGGACGCACAGCGATAGAGAAGCATTTCTACTGGCTGTAGTCTATTATGGCAAAAGACGGCATTGCACAGCAAACCATAGAGACAAACATCCCCTTGCATTTTTAGCCTATACTGCGCTGTTTATATGCAGAACTGGGATTGCTTTCGTAGTCTTTTGAATGGGTAAATATAGAAATCACTTTCATTTTTAAAACGCCCAACCAGGTGGAAGTGAAACGCTGCGTTTGAGTCTTTCTCTTGAATTGCATCCAGGAGGGCTGAATTACAGTCAAACTGCATTATTGCGGGCTCTTTACATTGCATCATATGAGATCAAATGACTACTCGAAATATTTGACTACTCTAAAATATTTGTCGACAATCTTCTATTGTCAACTTTGTCGCTAATGCAAACTAATCGTTTCAGTCCTAGCAAATTTAACTTATTTTGTCTTCTAGGAAACATGAAAGTATATTTTGTAGATCCTGAAGGGCAGCACTAAATGAAAAAATATGATATTTAGACTAAATAAGAAAACTGTACACATCTTCATTCTGTTCAAAAGTTTACACCCCTGGCTCTTAATGCATTTTTTTTCCTTCTGGAGCATCAGTGAGCGTTTGAACCTTCTGTAATAGTTGCATATGTGTCCCTCAGTTGACCTCAGTGTGAAAAGATGGATCTCAAAATCAGTCATTGCTGAAAAGGTTTTTGAAAACCAAAGAATTTGTGTGCCCTAAAGGATTTTTATAAAGAACAGTGGGCAGTTTAACTATTCAGGACAAACAAGGGACTCATGAACAACTATCACTAAAGAAAAAAAAAAAAAAAAAAAAGAAAAGAAAAAGAACAGGATCATTTTTATAAATTCAACTATTATTTTCTCTTGTGGACTATATGTAAGTGTCTTTAATGTGAAATATATTTTTCAGGTCAGTACTAAAAAAAATTTATTATTTTGGTAAAATAATTAACATTTTGCAGATTCTACAACGTGTATGTAAACTTTTAACTTCAACTGTAGCTATGTAGAGTTTTTTTTTTTTTTTTTTTTTTTAATGTCCATGCATTGAAGTGACCTCAATAACGTGTATTTTACCCCCTGAAACGCAGGTGGGTTTTGTTGAGCAAACTTGGCAAACCTGAATGTTGGTTAGACAGCTCACTAGGTTTTGTAATAAATCCTCACCTTTCAAAGCGCTCAGTGGTAAGTTGTCTCTTGAGCACGTCCATTTCTGTCTGTAGCTGAGACAGTTTTCCACGCAGCTGAGAAACCTCTCTAGCATGACCGGCACTACAAACAAACACATATTGAGATCTCGGGAGAAAGGGCACAAATATTGTTATAACCAGCTTGTATTGCTTTTTAACTGTGCTGGATGTATTAAGATGTCCACTTTTGATTAATGTGTTTGTTCCACATGCTGCTATCAGTGATTGCCATGGCAACTGCAAACTTACACAAGGCAACACTATTGAGAAACTGCTAGTTGTTGGAGGAAAGCAACACTGAATAGACTCTTTATGGAGCCTTAAAGAGGACAGAGTCTTCTGTGTTTGCAAGAGACAAATGCTTCACACAGTTTCCTGTGTAACGGTCTCATACAGGAAACAATAATGAATGTAATATACACATAAAATATTAACTATATACACTACCAGTCAAAAGTTTTTGAACAGTAAGAATTTGAATGTTTTTTTGGTTCATCAAGCCTGCATATATTTGCTCCAAGGTACAGCAAAAACAGTACAATTTTGAAATATTTCCACTATTTAAAATAACTGTTTTTCTATGTAAATACATTTCAAAATGTGACTTTCAAAGCTGAATTTTTAAAAATCATAACTCCAGTCACATGACCCTCTCTAATCATTCTAATATTCTGGCTGGCTGCTCAAAAACATTTATTATTATTATTAATATTATTATGCTGAAAAAGGCGTGACATTTTTTTCCAAGTTTCTTTGATGAATCAGAAAGTTCAGAAAAACAGCATCTATCTGAAATAGATAAATGTTTAAAAACCTTTGACTGGTAGTGTATGGAGAAAGAGAGAGCGAGAGAGAGAAATATGTTTTAAAACTCTGTCAGTTAAAAACAAATATGTAGTTTGCTTCCCTCTAAATGACTGGGTGAGGCTTGTTTGCCTCCATCCGTTGACAAGGAGCCAATGATCCCTCCTTCCTTTCTCTCAGTGCACTGCAGAGCATATCTAACCTCATCCTACACTTTCCACGTTACAGCCTATGTCTGTACAGCTGAAGCTACTAACCATTTTGACAATAAATTCATAAAATATTGCTTGATTAACCATTTCACAAAGGCAAATTTCACCTGTTTTTTATTTTAACATACAAATATTTTATTATTAAAGATCAAATGTGACCCTGGACCACAAAACCATTCAGAAGGGTCAATTGTTTTTCATCTGCAACCTGAATAAATAAGCTTTCCAGTGATGAATGGTTTGTTATGATATGACAACATTTGGCCGAGATACAACTATTTGAATATCTTTTATCTGAGGGTGCAAAAAAATAAAAATCTTGAGAAAAATCACCTTTAAATTTGTCCAAATGAAGTTCTTAGTAATGCATATTACTTTTCAAAAGTTTTTACACATTTACGGTAGGAAATTTACTAAATATTTTCATGGAACATGATCTTTACTTAAATATCCTAATGATTTTTGGCATAAAAGAGAAAAATCAATAAACAATGTATTTTTGGCTATTGCTACAAATATACCCCAGCGACTTATGACTGTTTTTGTGGTTCAGGGTCACAAATATAAATGCATACATTTAAGATTGCACGCTATACTGTGCGTCCAAATAAGTAAAATATAAATACTAGGGCTGCCCTTGACTAAAGATTTTTCGGGTCGACTAGCAGTCATGCATTTTAAGCATTATTCGATTATCTGTATAAATCTTTCCACTTTCCCGATTCGAGCTGCACATGTGTTAAAATATTTGAACTTCTGCGGATAGACCGTATGCGGCCGTCCGACCGGATGTGATGTATTTTATTAAAAACTATGAACATAAGGTTAGAGTTACCAATATTCTATTTGCTTTAACATCACTTTAAACACTATTTCTGTAAAATGTCGTTTTAGAATAATTAAGGCAGAAATAATTATTTTAGAATTATTAAACCATTATTTACGTTGCTTTAATTATTTGAAAAAAGTGCAACTTTGTTGCTGACAATTCAGCTTTGAATGAATTACATTTGAAAATCTTTTTATTTGACAATTCTTATACTATTTAAAGGGAGGGTTCTCACTATAAGCCAAACGTCAAATTCCCTCACTTTTCGCTGACTTTCACTGACTAAAAAGCTGAATTTCCATGATCTATAATGAAGGGTTCCATCCATTTGCAAGCTTTATTTACTTTATCACATATTTTTTTTTGTACGAAACACACATATACACTACTTTTTTTGTTAGTTAGTTTTTTTTTTTTTTTTTTTACCTTTAAATGCACTTTTATATTTTTCTGTACTATTTCAACAGGAATTAACTTATTTTAAAATAATTATGCTTTCATAACCATAACCTAATCATAACAATAGGCAAAATGTGTGAAACAACACAGTAAAACAAAATACGGTTTCGAAAAATTTAATTTTGATAAAATGGAAACAAAAACTGAAAGCAGCAAACAAAAATCCCTGATATTCCATAAAACATAAAATTCCCTGACTTTCAATGACTGGAATAGATCTTTTAAAATTCCATGACATTCCAGAAATTCCATGACCCATTGGAACCCTGTGAAGGGATAGTTTACAAAAGAATTAATCTGTCATTAATTATTCACCCTCATGTTGTTCCTAACCCGTAGGACCTTCAAAACACAAATTAAGAAATTTTTGATGAAATACGTGAGCTTTTTAACCCTGCATAGACAGCAATGCAACTGATAAGTTTAAGGCCAAGAAAGGTAGTAAGGATATTGTTAAAATAGTCCATGTGACAGTGGTTCGAATTTATGAAGCTACGAGAAAACAAAAATAATGACTTTATTCAATGATTTCTTCTCTTTGGGGTCAGTCCTCGACACCCGCTCACAAAAGTACCATGAATGCGCAGTAAAGTCTGACATGGAAGAAATTGTTGAATTAAGTTGTTATTTTTGTTTTCTCATAGCTTCATAAAATTAAGGTTGAAGCACTGATGTCACATTGACTATTTTAACGATGTCCTTACTACCTTTCTGGGCCTTGAACGTGTCAGTTGTGCTGCTGTCTATGCATAGTCAGAAAGCTCTCAGATTTAATAAAAAATATCTTAATTTGTGTAACAACATGAGGGTGAGTAATTATTGAGGAAAAAAAATTATACATTTTTGAGTAAACTATCCATTTAACAAAGATTTTACTGCATTTTTCATCAAATAAATTTAGCTTCAGAGAGCATTAGATGGTTTCCAAAACATGCTTTTAAAACAAACATTTACCAACTAACTTGCAAACTTCTGAAAAGTAGTGTGATAGTCAAAAAAAGCATTATGGTCATTTGCCCACTTACGTTTTGCTGTCAGCAAGAGTGAGGCGGTCCTTCAGCACTTTGAGCTCAGACTCTTTCTCGCTGGCGCTTAGGTGCGTCTGAAACTCCTTCTGTCGATTGGTGGAGAGCAACGTCTCTAGATTGCGTACCGCTAACCGTTCACTTGCCAGCTGCTTTTTCAAAAGCTCTGCCTCAGAGCGCACATCCTCCAGTTCACCCGTCACCTGAGGTCGACATTCAAAGTTTAGTGTTAGTTGCACTTGCTCATTTTCAAACCTTTTCTGAAGATGGATGATATGTGTCTTACTCTCTCCAACTCCATGCTCTTAGCAGTCAGCTGGCGAATGGTGAGATCTTTGCTGGAGTCGAGCTTAACGCACAGTTCTCTGACAGAGGTCAGATCCGCCAGCACTGAGGCTTTCTCAGCTCGAGCTGCCTGGACCTCCTCTTCCAAACGAGACATTGCCCGAGCCAGCGATGACACCTGAGCTTCATATGCTTGCAAAGCATTCAAGTGCTGAAGGAAAACACAGGCCATGCCCATGAGGCAATGAAAAACAGCATTTAAGTGTGTTCCTCATGCTCAGAGTCACTCATACCTCCTGTATCTCTCTGTCCTGCAGTGAGACTCTTTCTCTGAGGTGTCTGCGCTCCGTGTCGGATGAGAGCAGCTCCAGTCTGATGGAGTTGTTTAGCCCCTCAGCATTCTGCAGCTTTTGCTCTCTATCTTCTGACTCGGTGTGGATGGTCCGGAAACGCTCCAGCATGTCCCTGTTCTCCTGTTCCTATACACCAGTGTTAATTTTGACAGCAAATTTTAGTTTTAGTCAGTCTTTTTTTTTGTCTCATTTTTATTTGTTGACGAAAATGCCAGATTTTTGTCATAGTTTTGTCATTCAAAAAGAATTGAGTTTATCATTTCATTCTCGTCTGTGAAAAAAATGCTGTTGATGAAAATGATGACGAAAATTATGATCAAAATTATTCGTCAACAAAATGAACACTGCTATACACAACATGATAAAAGAGAGTCAATGCAAAATTAATGCCTGTAATGAATATTTTGTGGCTTTTTAACATTCTACTGATTAGAATTTTTACACAATTCTATTCATAATAAATGCATCTTATAAAAAGGGGATAATGATTTGTCTTTTTAAATTGTCAGTGTGTTTTTCCTCTCTGTCTCTCACCTTGGCAGCCATCATGCTTTCTATCCGCGCCACCTCTGAGATGTACGAATGAACTCTGAGCTTCAGTTCATCCCTCTCATTCAGAGCGTCCTGCATCTCTGCGTGCACCGCCTGGAGAAAGGACCAGAAAAATCTAAGCGTGTGTATGTAAGGTCATAGATGGTCACGTGAACTGGAGTGTTTCACTTACATAATTTGGAAGGGATGAAAAACAAGGAAGGAGAAAGGTCTATTGGTGTGGATGTATGTACCTGGTTTTCTCTGGTCATGGTGGCCAGATCATCCTGTAACCTGCGGTTTTCTCTCAGCGCAACCTCTCGGTCTCGACTGACGGCTGAAAGCTCCTCTTGCGATTGGTCCAGCTGTCTGCGCAGGCTGGCGATTTCCCTCTCTCGACTGCTCAACGTTCCCTTCAGCTGACTGAAATACAGTTGAAGTCAGAATTTCACATACACCTTGCAGAATCTGCAAAATGTTGATTATTTTACCAAAATAAGAGGGATTACACAAAATGAGGGCCCTTTGTTTGGCCCAAATTCTGTTTTTTCCATTTTTTATTTTTCTGGATTCTGTTTTTTTCTGTTTTAATTTTTCTGGACTCCTTTTTAATGGTTAAATAAAATGTAAAAAAAAAAATCATATTAAATCAAAAAAGCATGTCTAGTTAATTAAAACCATGAAACTTATACAATTTAACATCAATTTATTAAAGGTTTAATAAAAATGACATGTTTAGGGCCCTATGAAATCCTCATCTTAAGTGTTATTGTTACCAAATTCTGGTTTTACCACATCTAATTACCTGAATGCATAGTAACTTTTATTTATTTATTAATTCTTAGCCTTGAGAATTTTATTCCCTCAGAAATTCTGTGTTGTGCATTTATATTTTTCTGGTTATCAACAGAGACAACAAAAAATTAATTTAATCTTTTAATTAATGAAAATTAAACATTTATTTTTTTGGCAAGTATAGAAGATATACTATTAAAATCAACATGTTTTATTAATTATTCAACAGTAGTAGTAGTATTTTGTCTTGTGGACTATATGTAAACATTTTATGTGAAATATCTTATTTAGGTCAGTACTAAATAAAAAATAACATGCATTTTATATGATCCCTCTTATTTTGGTAAAATAATTAACTTTTTGCAGATTCTACAAGGTGAATTTAAACTTTTGACTTCAACTGAACATGACATAAGCCATTCAAGGCCTTCTATTCTTTCACAAAAAGACAGAAACATCCCACCATACTGAGAATGTTCATATTACCTATAACAGAAGAAAAAAAAAAAACTCTTACTCTAGAGAGTTCTCCAAGTCTGTGACTGTAAGCCGGACTTCCAAAAGAGTCTTTTCCTGTAGAGCAACACCAACTTTATGAAGCAGTACAACAATTTTCATGATTTTATTGGTTGTAGCTGGTTATCTTCTCTTCTAATTAGTGCTGTCAAGCGATTAATCGTGATTAATCGCATCCAAAATAAAAGTTTGTTTACATACTATATATTTGTGTACTGTGTATATTTATTATGTATATATAAATACAAACACATGCATGTATATATTAAGGAAAAATATTTCAGATTTATATATTAAATATTTATATTTATTTATAATCGAAAATGTATACTGGTATAAATATATCTACATACAAATATTTAGTTTTAATATATACACATGTATGTGTGTGTATTTATATATACATAATAAATATACAAAGTAAACACACATAGTATGTAAACATAAACTTTTATTTTGGATGCGATTAATCATTTGACAGCCCTACTTCTAATATTACCAAACATCCAGTATTGAGTACAGGGATGTAATAAGACATCCCCTCATGCTTTGTGTCAAGTATCAGCAGTACCTTCCTGTGGATCTCCTCTTGTAGCAGGACCATACTCTCAGTCTTCTGGTCCACGGCGTCCTGCAGGGCATCTTTCTCTCGATCGAGAGAGGCTATTGTGCTCTGCAGAGCTGCAACCTCGTCCTTCTGTGATGAACCATGTCTGCTCAGATCAGCTACACACACATACACAAAAAAAAAAAAAACAGAAGTCGTCCTTTATGCTCACCTTATGATCCAATATAAAATGTAATTTTAGAAATCATTCTAATGCTGATTTAGTGTTGAAGAAACTTTAATAGACTTACTAATTAACTTGAAACAATGTTAAAACGCCTTCAAGCAAATCACAGTTAAAGGAATAGTTCACCCAAAAATTACATTCTGTCATTAATTACTCACCATCAAGTCATTTCCAAAAGTCCTTCGTTTTCTTCAGAACACAAATGAAGGTATTTTGGATGAAATCCGAAAGATTTCTGACCCTGTGTAGAAAGCAACACAACTGACATGTACAAAGCCTGGAAAGGTAGTAAGGTCAGCGTTAAAATAGTCCATTTGACATCAGTGGTTAAACCGTAATGTTATGAAGCTACCAGCACACAAAGATAACGACTTTTGCAACAATTTATTCTTTTCCATGTCATTCTGCCAGACATTCAATGGTTGGAGTTGAACCACTGATGTCACATGGACTATTTTAACAATGTCCTTACTACCTTTCTGGGCCTTGAATGAGGTAGTTGCATTACTGTATAGCAGGGTCCGAAAGCTCTCAGATTTCATTAAAAATATTTTCATTTTTGGGTGACCTATCCCTTTAACTAAGCAAATGCTTGAAGACGATAAGCCATTGCTTCAAATTAATTAGTAAATATATTAAACTTCTTCAATTAGCTAGATATACTGTAAGAACAATTAAATGTGTGTTAGGTACAAGAAAAGGTACTTCTGGCATGTCTTAAACAGAGACAGATCTATGAGGAAGAGAGGAAAGAAGAGACAGCTAATAATTAAATAAATAAATGCCAGGGCTCTAGACTCATTCTTCCCATTTGTCACTCATTTGCGACTTTCTCAGTTGGTCACAGGAGCACATAATTTGGTCAACCAAAAGTGGTTAACCCTCAACCCGTTCTTTTTCATCAGTGGTATTTTTGATTTGAATATTGTAAACGAGAGCTCCTTTTTTGAAGTCGGGCTTCGGACGCTTTCACTGTCGAGTTTGCGATCTTGTCACGTTTTACAAGAAAAGATAATTGTCTGATTGCTTACATTTATACACCTTTCACTGTTTACGACTAAAACTAAAAATGTATTCATTATTCTTAATTAAGATCACAACGTCAATAAAACTGTCTACAATGAAAACTAGCTTATAACGTTTAACAAAAACAAACAAATTAATCATGGCATACACCACTGTATTCTGTACCGACTACTAAATTGCAGAACGTTTAGCAATCACTGAAGAATCAAATAAAAAAATTAAAAGAAAGCCTCCATAATGTAACGTGAGGTAAATGATAAAGCTTTTCAAAATGAAAAACAGAAAAAGTAAAACTGTACTGGCTGTCAGTGACAGTGCTTGCATGCTTATTTGTCCACAATATATAAACCAGTATAAACCAGGCTCTACACCCGAACTGATCGTGCCTCTCTTCTCAAGTGAGTGAATTCTGATTCCTGCTGAATTGTGCAATGGTTCTGCAAAGCATGCTTTATGGAGCAGCGCAGACCATTCGCTCGCAGAAATGTAACCACGTCAAATTTGAACTCGCACTTTCTCAAAAAAACTGGTGCAGTCTAGAGCCCTGTATGCACTTGAGAAAACACACACCAACTTTCTCTTCTAATCTGTCGATCTGTTGGTGAGCTGCATGCAGTTCATTGGTTTTGACAGATAATCTGTGCTGAATATCCGAGAGAGACTGCTCCATCTGCTCCTGCAGAAGCCTAAACACACACACAAAATATCAAGCTGCTTTAGAAATGTAAATGTAAAACTGCTGACACATATTTAAGCACAACCAGGACAGGCAGAAATGTCTGTCTACAGCAGTGCAACACAAACAAACACACAGACCTGAGCGCACTGCTCTCGGCTCTCTGCTGTGTGGCATCTTCTACATTCTGCAGCAGCACCGCTGACCGAGCCTTCAGCTCCCTCTCAACGGCAACATGACTCTCCTTCAGCACAGCCACCTGAGCACGCAGATCAGCCCTCTCCCTCTCCAGCTATACACACAGAGGGATACATCACATTATAACACATTCACATGGGTTTGTCACCTAAAACTAACATATAGGGCATAGCTGAGCATTACTTTGCCCTACCTACAAGAGACCACTTCAAATGTAGAGTTCACAAAGTGTCTTTTGGAAGGGATTCAATTTCTCACATTCATTTTTAACAACCCTATTCACGTAGCGTTCTTTTCCTGTAGTGCCTCTCAAGGGCACAAAAATGTTATTTGAAATTAGCCCATAAGTATCCAGACATGACAAATCACTAGGGATGTAACCGTATTATCAATATTGTGGTATCACGATAGCAAAACTGTCTCGATATCATCGCGATCACTAGGGATGCAACAATACCTTTTTTCAAAACCGATCCGATCCGATCCAATCTGATGCCAGGGTAATTTTTTTTTTTATCAATCTTTAATTTCTATATTTCTGTGTGTTGACCTGATCGTCACTCTTTTGTGTTAACAATCTACTACGTATACATAAAAATGTATATGTATATATGTATGTATATATATATATATATAAAAATCACAATCTATGACAAAAATACTATTATAAACAAGGTTAGTGGATAATTTAGCAGAAAAAGATACTCTAGAAAAATCACAGGTGCACAATAATTTTCTAAAATCTAGTGAAACATTTTTATTTACAAATAAAAGTGAATAAGTGTACGACTAAATCAGGTAAAATGTTACACATTGCTCTTTGTATTGTTGTAAAACACATTCATGAATCATTGGTCTTCTGGGCAAAAAGCGTAGTTTTTATATTCTATTTAAACTTCTTCTTCTACCATCTTTAAAAGGTCTTTAGAGTTGTGTTTTGGGATATTATGCTTTTGGACAGTATCTGTCAAACAAACTAAAGCCGAAAGCACAATATGGTTTAATCCCTTCATCAAGTCAAAGCTAAGTGCGCACTTCGTTCAGGCGATCAGCTCGTGATTCAGTGTTTTCTGCACCTTAGAACAGCTCAGTTCACAGTGAATGCAGTGCTGTGAGTTTAGAGCATTTGGAAACGCAATGGCCGCCTTATTTTCACAGCAGAAGATTACAGCATTTCATTAGATTTGTAGTGTTATCTGTCAAAATAGCTCTACTGCCATTTTTATCAAAATAAAAGCTTAAAAGTGCAGTATGAACTGCTGACATCTAGCAGTTTAAATGGTTAATGTTACTGTAGTCCAATTTCAAAATCTCTCTTTAAAATGTAGAAATGAGGAAATACAAAACAATACCAAATGGAATCTTTAAGCAGCGAGGATGATTTTGTTGTCTACTCTCTTCTTAAAAAGAGAAAAAGAAGGGACATATTGGGTCCATCCAATTATAGAATACAGAGAGGAATGAGGAAATACTTTTTATGCGCTCCTCCTTAATGAGCTACTTCAGGATATCAGTAAACTTTGATGCTTTGCTAGTGCTACTGGATTTACATATTATAAAGAATACCACTAATTTCTGTGAACTCATTGTACATTTTTTTCTTAGTTAAAGGAATAGTTCTCCCAAAAATGAAAATTAAGCCCTGATTTGCTCGCCCTCAAGCCATCTTAGGTGTATATGACTTTCTTCTTCCAGACAAACACACAGTTGTTTTAAATTTTATCTGGCTCTTTATAATGGTTGTAGATGGTTATTTTGAAGCACATATATCCTTCGTAAAACTAACCCATGCGCCTCTGGGGGGTTAACACATGTCTTCTGAAGCGGATCCATGGGTTTTTGTAACAAAAACCATTTCTAAATTCTTCGCTGACCTCTGACTCAACCCATGAATCTGCTTCAGAAGACATGTGTTAACCCCCCCGGAGGCGTATGAGTTAGTTTTACGATGAATATATGTGCTTTTTGAAGCTTCATAATAACAGCTACCATCCACCACCATTATAAAGCTTGGAAGAGCCAGAATACATTTTTAAAACAACTCCGACTCTGTTCTTCTGGAAGGAGAAAGTCATATACCCCTAGGATGGCTTGAAAGTGAGTAAATCATGTGGAAATTTTCATTTTTGGGTGAGCTATTCCTTTAAGAACATGGGTTGGAGCTCTCGATGCACTCTCAAAGTTTAACTTTGAAATGTATAAAAATGTTAATTTTCCCCCTCAAATATCGCAAAAATATTGTATCATGTTTTTTTTTTAGTGTAATACCATCTCAATAGTGTTCTCCAGGTCAAGAATCCTGATCTCCTCCTGTTCTCGGTCTGTCAGAGCTGTGCTTTGGGCAACCTGCAAAGACAGAAAGCAGCTTTATCTTGGCAACTCTCCACTTAACACACAGCTACACCACTCACCCTACAAGTGGTTCTACAGTTTAGAAGTGCTTTGCAGAATTTCAAACGCACACCTCTTACCGCAGAAAACTGCTTGCACATACTCAGCAGCTATTTATGGTCTGCTTAAAACTTGGCAAACACAAGCACACACCTTGAGTCTGTCTCTAAGCGTGTCTCTCTCGTCAGTAACTCTCTGGAGTTCAGCTTCAGTCTGTTCCCTGTCATCTCTGATCATGTGCTGGAGCTCAGAGGACTCTTGCTCCCTTTGGATCCGTCTCAGCTCCTCTTGAACCTATATTTAAAACACATGCAAAACTATTCCCATGGAAAACAGCTAGATGTACCTTTTGGAGATACTCCACCCCAAAATAAAAATGATCATTTATGCTGTTCCAGACTTCTTCTCACCTGCTGGTACTGAGAGCTGAGCTGGTCTCTCTCTGCAGTCAGTAGTTTAACTCTAGTCTGGATGTCCTCCATGTGTTTCTCAAAGCCCAGCAGCACTGACTGTAGCTCATCCCTCTCCTTCAGTGCATGTGAAAGCTCTGCGTCGCCATCTCTCTAGAAATACAAAAACAGACACTTATTTCCCAGCAAGGTGTGATGCAATCATGTTCTTTTGGTAAATACTTTCTAGAATAATTGTTTAAGCAAGTAATTAATCTGTAAAATGTCTACAGAAAAACCAGCCTTGTTGCAAAATCAGTTATGATGTATAAAATAAAGACTATAAGGAAAATAATATAAGCACAAATATTTAACATAACTAATTTTTTATATATTTTTTCATATGCATTTATTTATTTTCTATTCAATTTTCATTTATATTTTGAAAACTAAGCAAATCATTATTCATTTAAAACCAAAGGTATACTAATAAATAGGAAGTTTATTTACATTTCACCCAGGTGTCCAGGTGAGAAAAACTATATGCTAGCACACCTCTGCATAAAAGGAACGCTCCACTTCTTTTTTTGAAAATAGGCTCATTTTCCAACTCCCCTAGAGTTAAACAGATGAGTTTACCATTTTTGAATCAATTCAGCTGATCTCCAGGTCTGCCGTTAGCACTTTTAGCATAGCTTAGCATAAATCGCTGAATCAGATTAGACCATTAGCATCTTGTTCAAAAATTACCAAAGATTTTTGATATTTTTCCTATTTAAAATTTGACTCTTCTGTAGTTACATTGTGTACAAAGACCGACAGAAAATTAAAAGTTGCAATTTTCCAAGCTGATATGGACAGAAACTATACTCTCATTCTGGCGTAATAATCAAGGAACTTTGCTGTCATACCATGACAGCAAAGGTGCAATAATATTACGCAGTGCCTGAATATAATCCCCAGCTATTTTACTATTACCTTAGCCGCTTAGTGCTGGTCACATTGGAAGTTACCAAGCTGGGGACTATTTTCAGACGCTGCGTAATATTATTTCGCCTGCTGCACCCATGACAAGGCAGCAAAGTTCCCTGATTATTACGCCAGAATAAGAATATAGTTCCTATCCATTTCAGCTTGGAAAATTGCAACATTTTATTTTCTGTTGGTCTTTTTACACGATGTAACTACAGAAGAGTCAGGTTTTAAATAGGAAAAATACTGAAAACATCTGGTCATTTTTGATTGAGATGCTAATGGTCTAATCAGATTCAATGATTTATGGTAAGCTATGCTAAAAGTGCTACCGGCAGACCCGGAGATCGGCTGAATGGATTCAAAAATGGTAAAACTCATCTGTTTAACTCTAGGGGAGTTGGAAAATTAGCCTATTTTCAAACAAAAGTGGAGTGCTCCTTTAAGAGTGCAGATCATGCAGGAATTTAAAAAAATAAAACTGTGCAATCTGAATTTTATTCCCTGCTTAAACCAAGCATCTTGTTGTTATTACATACATTGTAAAAGTCAGCTCCAAACTTTCCAGGCCAGCTGCCTCTTCCTCTGGGGCTCCTCCCCCGGCCTGGACTAGGTGTGGGGCTTTTGTCCGTCCTGCCCCTAAGCAGACGGTATCGCTCCAGCTCCTGTTTATAGTGGTTCCTTTCCTCCTCTAAACTTTTCACAAAGGAATCCAGGCGGGATGGAGACTGATCTTTGCCACACATCCCATGCCTTGCACGCACCCGCTCCAATTCTAGAATCATTTCCTTATCTGAAACAAACAGTACTAAAATCAGCCGAATGACAAATCACATTACATATTTATCCTGAGCGTCATTGACAAACAGAGATGGACCGATATATCGACTGACCAATATTTAAGCATTTTACCATAATCGGATATCGGTTTTGTAATATCGGATTTACCGATAAATGCCGCCATCTTGTGGGTGTTTTAAGAATTGCACGCATGATCGTCATTGCAGCATGAGACAACCACGGCGTGCATTGGTGCTGTAATTAGTAAACTTTATTTAATAACTAAATAATGCTCATATTAGTAAGTAAAAGTAGAAAGAAAGTGTGCATTCAAAAGTGATTTCAGTCCCCCGCATGTTGATAGTCAGATCCTGCAAATTATATACATTTATATAATTGCGAGACGAAAACACACAGACATCACTCCACCTGCAAATAAAACAAAGAGGAGTGTTACATCTCACCAGCCTGTGTCATTGCTTCTACTTTATCCTGAAGTCTCTTTTTGTCATCTTCCAGAAAGTGCAGCAGGCCCTCCATCTTGTCATTCTGTTCTTGAAGATCAAGCAGCTGATCCCTCAGACGGTCTTTCACGTGATCTCCCTCTGCCATATCCTGCACAAATCATTGTAAAAATATAACTTTTTCACTGAATTTCTCACCCGAATCACCTAGCTGTGTGTGCTTCGAGTTTCTACATAAGATTCTGGTGGTGTTCATGATTTTTAATGTGTCAATCTTTTTCTCTTTTTTAATTAATAAATATACACTATCAGGATTCCCACTCCAAGCCAAATTCCCTGACTTTCACTGACTAAAAAGCTAAATTTCCATGACTTATAATGATTGATCCATCCATTAGAAAGCTTTATTTACTTGTTCACAGACATTTTTAGTACAAAACACATATACACTTTTTTTTTTTTTTTTTTTAGCTTTTACATATTTTGTATTTTTTATGCACTTTCATATTTTCTGTACTATTTCTACAGAAAATAATTTATGGTTTTTATGGTTTCATAACCATAACAGTAGGCAAAATGTGTAAAACAACGGAATAAAACAAAATACGGTATAGAAAAATGTAAATTTTGATAAATGGAAACAAAAAAAATTAAAGCAAAAAAACAAATCCCCAATATTCCATGATAAAATTCCTTGACTTTCAATGTCTGGAATAGACCATTTAAAATTCCATGATATTCCAGAAATTCCATGATCCGTGGAAACCCTGGATTATTATTGTTGTATTGTCTTTGATTTATTTTTAGTATTACTGCATTTTGTTTAACAAGAAATGCCTGGTTTTTGAAAAGAGTATACATGTTATTTACAATGCGTAACTTTTATTTAGTGAAAGTGAAGTGAAGGTGAAAGTGAAAGTGACGTGTGGCCAAGTATGGTGACCCATACTCGGAATTTGTGCTCTGCATTTAACCCATCCAAGTGCACACACACAGTTGTGTGTTTTAAGAACCACTATTCAAGCAAATCTTTTTAACAGACGTTGTAATGTATTTACCCAAAAGAAGCAATACTAAACCATCCATGTCATGTCAGGCCAGACAGAATAAATGTGCTGTTCTGAACCAGATGGTTAATTTAACAGCTCATTTCACAAGCTGCTGTGTGGACCCATGCACATACTCGTCTTAATGTAGTGATGACCTCCTCCAGGTTCTCTAGCTCCCGCTGTTGACGCTGAATCTCTTTCTAGAGATAGAAACAGAGGCAGTATAATATAATTATTCTATTAATATCAAACAGCAAATGTAAGATTTTTTTGTTTTTATTCTGCATTTAAAATGACATCTGATATTACTGAAATGTACCCGTCCATGTAACTGTCCTAAACTCTTTGAGCAATAAAAACTAAAATAAACAGACACCACTGAGATCACCTTGGCCTCTTGCAGCTCCATGTCGGCAGTCTCTAGAACCATCTCTTTGTCTTTTTCTAGCTGCTGGGCGAGCTGGTCTATCTCAGTGAGCTCCTGACACAGCTCTTGATTTCGAGCACTCAGATCAGCCACCTCACTTGACACGGTCTTCTTCCTCTGCTGCAGTCCGTCAATTCTCTGTTCCAGGGATCTGTTGGTCTCCTGCAGATACTCTATCTGAGAGAGGAAATTATTTGTTATTATAGGGTTATTTTAGGGGTAGCTGCCTGGAGATAAACACCTATAAACATATAGCTGAGCAAACAGGAGGAGGCGACGGACATGGTCTCAGTCAGACAATTTGCCACACAAGATTAAATAAATGCAATTATTAGAGGAATATCCATTTACCTGCAGGTTCAGATGAGCAATAAGTTTTTCGTTACTAATGTTTTGAGCCTCCAGAGAGATGACATCATTTGGTCGACCGCCATACAGAGCACGATTCAAGCGCTCAATTTCTTTATCTCGCTCTTCCACCTGCACAGAGGATGATGAACATTTGTAAGGTGCATATAATAAATAAAGGCATTAACAGTAGGGATGCACCAAATGTTCGGCAACCAAATCATTACAATCATTACAAACACCAACAGCGAAAAGACTGTTTAACACCGCAGTGCATGTCTTCGATAAGAAGAGGAATGGGTAGTTGTTGCTCGTTAGTGTATGATGACTGAAATCAACAAATGGCCTTAAACCATTAGTAAATCAACTACAGAACGTTATTTTTTTTCTAATGCATGCAAAATATTTTTAAATAGTTGTTTTGTAACTGATTTTTTTACTTTGAAAAGCAAGACATTTTGGCTTTTTAATTTTATTCATTGGTGATAATAAAACCCCCCAAAAAATGTATTCGGTAATCGGCCTTCGGCCCAGTGTTTCATTTTGTTCGGTTTCGGCTTCGGGCAAGAATTTTCCCTAATTAACACCATTAAAAATATTAAATATACCAGATAATATTGTATTATAAAAAAGACTTCTACTTTCATTTAAACAGCTGTAATCGCTCTTTCATTCTCAAACAATCACGTAGCAGCTTATGTAAAACAGTTTGCTTTCTGAAATATTAAAATAGCACCATCAGAATATCTCTATCTATCCATCTATGTATCCGTCTATCATAAATTACAAATGTTTAAGTGTGTGCATGCTTACCTGAGTGTTGAGATGTTTAATTCCTGCCTGCGCTCTCTCCAGGTCAAGTTTCAGCTGTGCCACTTCCTTTTGAAGCTCCTGTATCCTAAACACAAATATTCACAACATTTTATTATTATAAAAGCTGTAAGTTATTTAGAAAATTTATTTTTTGTTTATAATTGTTGTCAAATGGTATGTCGAAAAACTCCAATCTCGTTTTTGTCTTCAAGTTCAACGAATTGGTCGCTACAGAAGTACCAACCCAGTGTTTACAAAGTGAACATACAAAGAAGATCAAATGCAGGATGATTTTGAAGTTGAAGACGAAAATGAGATGGTAGTTTTTCGACATAACCTAACTGTATTGACCCGGATCATGCAGATTTGAGGTTAAAAGAATATAAATTGTCAATTTGTTTTGAAAATATAAATCGTTCCGCTAGATATGACCCTTCTTCATCGCTTGGGAGTGTTTAGAGCCCTTTGAAGCTGGATTTAAACTGCATTTTGGAAGTTCGAACTTGGGGACACCATACATATCCATTATATGGAGAGAAATCCTGAAACGTTTTCCTCAAAAAACAATTTATTTTCGACTGAAGAAAGACAGACATGAACATCTTGGATGACAAGGGGGTGAGTACATTATCTGTACATTTTTGTTCTGAAAGTTAACTAATCCTTAAATGTTTACTTCATGTTTACAAATATGTTACAACTGGGCTGTATATGTTAAATTATGCAATGGATTAAATATTTAAATGTCACAAATAAATAAATTAAGTGTTCAGATGCAAAAGCCTCTAAATCCATTTGATGTCTTTCTTTCACGAAGTGGGGAATAATATGGATTTTTTTCCCAGAAAGTTTCTTGCACAAAATAAATTCAAGCACTTTCAAGTGTAATGGTCTGGGTGTGTGCCCCTTTAAGACTTGGGGTTTCCCTGTTGTCTGTCTCTGCACTCCTGCAGATGTGCGTTTTCTATATCGTTCTGTTGATTTTCCTTTTAATAAACCTGCTTGTTGATGGTGACCTGCTTCGTGTGTTAATCCAGTGACGCGAAATAAGTTACACAAGGACCTGTAATATCTATGTTTATTTTCAAAAACTTTCCAGGGCCTTGATTTTTTTTTTTTCCTCAGATTAACAAACTTTCAAAGATGTCAAGGACCCTGTAAACGCCTTAAATAAAATTGTTAAATATTATTAAATACTATTAATTATTAATAATGTGTTATTATTGGTGCTGTCAAAATAAATTAATTAACTCATGCAAATAATTGAATGTTTATATAATGCTTTTTTCCTTTTCTTTCCTTAAAGATCTAATGTGTTCCCTATGAATGTAATAATTACAAAACAATTGATTTATCATGATTCTGTTTTGTTTTCTTCCTCACACCTGTCGTCAGCCACCTGAAGAAGGTCAGCGATGTAGGGATCATCTGGTTGTGCTACAGATGGAGGGATGTAGCCACTGGAGGGTGGGAGGAGCTCATCTATCTGCATCCGCTGACGTCTAAACGGGATTGATCGCTTCTTCCCTCCTAATTAAATCATTACGTCAATTAAGCCATTGATCAATTGATCTAACAGACACAGAAGAATACCACGGCTGTAATGTTGAAAATGTACCAACCTGGTGTCTGAACAACAGCTTGCATGTTCTTCTCTTGAAGCTGTAGAATGCGCTCTGTCTTGGCTTTGCTGTCCTGCTCAAGAGACCAGACTTTGTGCACGTACTGATTATTGAGGAATTTCAGATCTGAGGTTTCATGGTCTAGTTTCCTGATGTACGCTTTCAGCTCTGTTCATGGAAAAAAATGGTGGTTATCGTAATCATTCCTTTTGGATTAAATTTGTTTGCAACAGTATTTGAAGCATTAAACTCTATCCATACCCCGGCTGATCCGATCCTTTTCTTCTCTCAGTTTTAACAGTCCAAGATGCAGCTCATTGTTTTCTCTGACTAGTCTGGCATTTTCAGCTTTATATGGCTCCAGAACTGCATCAACATTCCGGCTTTCTTTTTCCGTCTTTCCTGCAGCAAGCTTGGCATTCCTGAGACTCTCTGTGGTGTGGACCAGGTCACTAAGATATAAATGAAAACTGATTATGCTCCTGTCAAATCATGTTCTACATACAGTGGTGACCAAAATTATTAAAACTAATATTTTCACTAGGCTTGCTGCGATAGTCAGTGTTGACGGTGATACCGGTGTGAGTCCGCAACACCGGTTTAGTCACTTGTTCACCGCGGAACCGCCCCCACCGTCAGTTTGATTTTTTTTTTTTTAATAATAAAAAAATCATTTAGTTCAGTTAGAGAACAGACAATACAATTAAAACTGAATGCAGCTGCTCAATTTTTACATTGCGTCTACATAATATTACATTTACATTGTGTATACACAATAACGTTACCTTCTAACTTGAATGTCTCTGATTCAAGAAATCAACAGATATGTATGTGATTGCTACATTGCTCAACGCAACAAAAACATGTTGAAACAGAAACCGTTCTCCAATGATTTGCCATTATTACAGCTTTAACTGAGGGTGCTATTTATTTCGTTTGCACCCTCTTGCATCCCCACAGAACCGGGCATGACTGACAAGAAGAGACAGAGAAGAACAAGACGATGGCGGAATAACGAAATGCAAAAGCGCACGTTTTAAAAAATATTTTGGATTTTGAAAAGCCTGTTGACTTTTGCAATAAGATGATGGTGGAATTTTTATATTTATTTGGTCCCACAGTGTTTGCAGATTTTTTTATTAAAACTGTGTATTTTTTATTTTATATTACATCAAGGTGTATGCCATGCCTCCAAGCTTTTTTATTTGTTTGCTAGACGTTTCTTATTCATTTGGTTCCACAGTGTTTACTGATTTTCAGTTTTATATACCAATTTTATTCGTTTTGTTAATAAAAAGTCATTATGTTACGTTAATGCCGCAAATTTAAAAGCAAAAGTATAATGCCATGGCGCTTTTACAATCTATTTAAAAGTGAAGGAAAGTGAGGAAAAGCGCAAATGAACTAAAAACAAACAACTTCTTGATGCCGAATTGCCACTAATTTAAAAGTGAAAGCTAAATGTGCAGGGTGCTTTTACCGAAGCTAAGCGAGAAAAAGAGGGAAAACTCAAAGGAACTAAAAACAAACAGTTGCTATACACTGAACTGCTGCCAATTAGAATGTAAAAGGAAATCTTAAACGACCCCCCCAACTCCCCATGGTGATACCGGTATTACTGGTGTTTTCACATGTTGATTAACCTCACCGTCACAACCCTAATTTTCACACTAATATTTACACCAGCCAAAATTGTCTTTTGCTCTAGTGTTTGTAGGAAATATCAGTTTACATTTCCAAACATTCATTTTGCCATTAATTGTAATAATAGAGTGAGATTTTGTTTGCACAAGGAGACCGACAACAGCCAGTGCTCCACACAGAGATCTGATCTCATCATTGTTCAGTTTTTCTGGAATGACATGAAGAAACAGAACAAACTGAGACTAAATCCAAAAGAACTGTGGCAATGTCTCCAAGAGACCTACCTGCAAAGCCACCTAAAAAACTATGCGCAAGTGCACCTAGGTTTCTTGAAGCATCTCGGAGACACTGACACAGTTCTTCGGGATTAAGACTTTCACATCTTGGTCTGTGTCTTCATGTCATTCCAGATAGACTGGATGATGATGAGATCAGATCTCTGTGTGGAGCACTGGCTGTTGTCAGACTCCTTGTGCAAACAAAAAATCTCACTGGATTACTACAATTAATGGCAAAAAGAATGTTTGCAAATGTAAACTAATATTTCCTACTGACACATTACAGCAAAATATAGAAATAACTGACTTAAATCCATTTTTAGCTGGTGAAAATACTAGTGTTCAAATAATTTGGCCACCACTATATACATTTATTAAACATACCATGTTTAATTTTCATAAAAGTACCCAGCAAAAATGAACATATGTGACCCTGGACCACAAAACCAGTCATAAGTCGCTGGGGTATATTTGTAGCAATAGCCAAAAATACACTGTATTGGCCAAATTATTGATTTTTCTTTTATGCCAAAAGTCATTAGGATATTAAGTTAAGATCATGTTCCATTAAGATATTTTGTAAATTTCCTACAATAAATATATTAAAAACTTAATTTTTGATTAGTAATATGCATTGCTAAGAACTTAATTTGGACAACTTTAACCTCCTGACTACCAGGGAAAAAAAAAGTTTTGTGATTTTTATTTTTGTTTTTTTCATGTCATTACATTGTTTAGAGCATAAAAATGATATATAATTTTTTAATTATATTTTATTCATATGTTATGCTATGTCCTCTGTAGAGGACACCAGGACTGTTTTTTTAATAAAATAAAAAGACTTGAATTTCTCTTTTTTTTTTTATACCAAACTTTATATAAAGATGATGCTCAATTATGTTATGAAACACATGATAATGATTTGATATAGCATTTTTCTTTATGCAAAATGTGTGTAAAATTTCCATGAACAGGTTTTCACATTATAAACAATGTATCTATAAATTGTATCTTTTTTGCATATGAATGTGTTTTTAGGGGCAACATATAATGAAAAAACAAATGTAATAATAGGAATTCTTAACAATATCTAATACTTCATAGCAGTATTGAAATATAATTTCATTCTCTATTCACTTGTTGTGTCTCCCAAAATGTGTAATAAACATGCTTTAAGTCCTGATGTCCTCTACAGTGCACATGTGTGAAATTGATGTCCTGTTTCATAACAGAAAGTCATATTTTGATTTGAAACCCCATTACATTATCCTGAGATGTTGTTTTATGACAAACAATTTGAAAATGTGTCAGATTTAAATGATCATCACAAAATATTATCATATTTAAATGAGGGTGTTAAGTTTGATCACTAAATTAATGTCAGCTATTTTTAAAGACCAAGGAGAGGAAGTGGTCATGGTGAAATGTCCAAACATTTGGTATCTTTGAAAAGCCCTAAACATGCTCTGTACAGGACATCCAGACTTAAAACTGTGTCATGTAAGATCTCAGAGAAATCGCTAAAAACTAATGTCCTCTACAGAGATATTTTCTCAATATTGTAATTTTTTTGCACCCTCAGATTCCAGATTTTCAAATAGTCAAATATTGTCCTATTTGCCAAATATTGTCCTATCATAACAAACCATACATCAATGGAAGGCGTATTTATTTGGCTTTCAGATGATGTATACATTTCAATTTTAAAAAAAATTTACCCACATGACTGGATTTGTGCTCCAGGGTCACATATATGTTCATAAATGTATACATCTATGTGTGCGTGTGTGTTTATTCATACACCTATAAACCTGAATGTTTTAATTAATTCATTCTGACAGAAAGAGATAAAAAAGGTCATATTTTTTGTGCCAGGACCAGTGAAAATAATGGCAAGGCAAGTGTATCTGAACTGCTAAAAAAATCTTCATGGTTGTATAATTAAGTATGATTAATACTGTTTATTTACCTGAATAGTTTCTCGACCAGTGGCAGGCTCTCAATGGCTAGTGGTTGTCTGTAGCCCAGCTGATCCAAACGCTTCCGCAGATTGACGAACTTCCGCTCGGCGCTGGTCGTCATGGTCATTCAACACAAATACAACGCTCCACTCTACATATACACAACGATTCACATGACCACAAACAATTAACACAGATTCTACAGAGACTGTATGAAATATGAAAACTGTCAGAGCACTAGAGAGTTTAACATTACTTAAAAACTTCATTAAATCGACGTTAGCGGAAATTCGTCGGTTGGGTTCCCAAAAGCTAATCAGCTGCCAACCTGAGCTGCACTTTTGTTTTTTTAACTGTCTAACGTTACGTAGGCTGCTTACCAAGGCTCAAGAGATATATAAGCTACAATAAGCCATACATTAGCTTAAATATATATATAAAATAGACAGTTCCCACAAAACATAACGTTACTTACCCTAGCGCTTGTTGTCGTTGTTTACATAAACTGTCAGTCTGTCTTCTTAGGACAGGTTGCTGCATTAGCCTCAATCTTCTTCATCCTGAAGTATTCACAACACTAACGTTAACATTAGCTGCGTCTCTGGCTCACGGAAATAAACCCTCTCTCCTCAGGAGGGAATACAATAAACGATGCAACAATTAACCCTCAAAGTTTGAGGTACCTCTCTGTGCTTTCATAGTGTGAAACTGTTTTGAGGTTAGCTAAGCATCTCCTGCAGATTTCCTCCCCTCCCCGTGGCGAACGGTCTTCCGGTGGCGGTAACGCTGTTTGAAAATGGCGCCGAGGAGAAGGAAAGACCAGTCCTGCTCATTCCCATTAAACTGGAGCCTTTGAAACTGCACCATCTGGTGGATACCAAGTGAAAAGACAGATAAAAGAATGTAATAACAAGGTGTCAGAATTATAATTCATGTTTAAAGTAAATGATAATTATCTATGTACATAAATATGACATAATGCGAAATCTAAGTAGTCAAAAGTATTTGAACAGTAAGTTTTTTTTTGTTTTTTTTTAAAGAAGCCTGCATTTATTTGATCCAAAGTAGAGGAAAAACATTGAAAAAAATTTAAATATTAAAAATTTTATATATTTTAAGATATTTTTCAGCATCAATATATTTCAGCATCATTACACAGTCTTCACTGTCTGATTTGCTGTTCAAGAATCATTTATTATTATTTTTATTATTAAGAATAATATTTAAATCAGTACTTTTTTTTTCAGGATTCTTTGATAAATAGAAACTAAAGATCCAAAGATCAGCATTTATCTGAAATAAAAAGCTTTTGTAACATTATACTATTCAAAAGCTTGGAGTCAGTATAATTGTAGAAAATAATACTTTTATTTAGCAAGGATGCTTTTATCGATCAAAAGTGATAATAAAGCCATTTAAAAATTCAACTCAGCTGTTTTCAACATAATAATAATAATAATAATAATAATGATGATGATGATGATGATTTCTGAAGGATCATGTGACTGGAGTAATGATGCTAAAAATTAGCTTTTGTTAAAATAGTATGTTAAATAGTATGTTAAAATAGTATAAATATTGCATAGTATTATAAAATCTCAAAATTCTAAATAGCAATCAAAAAATATTATTGAACAAAAATTAATTGCATTGATTTACCTGAAAAAAAAAAGTTACATTTCAAGGCTTCCGGCTCCGGATCTTTTGGTGGGCCAAACTACAATTCAGCCACTGTGCAGAAAATCATAAGACCACAGAAATCATAGGGGTGACAATATTAAAATATTAAGAGTGCAAAATTGACACACACACACACACACACACACACACACACACACACACACACATACACACACAGAGAGAGAGAGAGAGAGAGAGAGAGACCCATAGAAATTAACTAGTAAGACTGCAATAGAGCAAACTTGATATTTATCTAACCAAAAAATAAAAAAGTAGTCTTTTAGAATGTCTAAATATATTTCTAAATGGAAAACCTAATAAAATTAAAAAACTAAAAAAAACTAAAAAAAAAACAAATGCCCGCAAAACATTTACTATTTGAATTATGAGCAAAAGTCAGTCATTCATAATATGCTTATATATAACTGGAACTGGTGCAGGCAATTGATGGTGCCCTGAGCTTTAGTGTCGTTTTCTCTCACGATGCATACCTGCCACAATGCATGCTTTTGTGGTAAAAGATGCCATCGATAGCACTGCCCGTTCCTACAAAGGACATGGATGGCTCACTATTTAGATACGCCAAATATACATCACTGATACGCGTCATTGGCATTAGCTAACGCAAGATAGGCGTCAATACTCATAATACCAAAGATATTTTTTAATAGACAGTGTCTGGCCTATTTTTTCTTCTTTTATCATGACGTAACGATGATGTAATGCCTAACTGTAAATTGAATTTCAGTTTTGTTTCTTTGTTTGTATTTGCTAGCAGGTCCACTCTATGTATGCGTTCTGCATGTTCCGAGTTGTTTATTGCGTATCTGACATTGCTCTTATATTGTTGAAGGCTCAGTGAGGATGATAGCATCAATAACATGCACATAAACCTTACACTTACTATATAAGGTTGGGATTTCACTGTACACTTCATATAACTCATGAATGGATGGATGGCTTTTCAGTAGATACAGCCTTAGCTGTACACTGCAAAAAAATGCAAAACCTAATAAACTTAGAAAAACAAACAAAAAAACAATGGGAATCCAAATTCCAAATGTATCTAGGGAGCTATGCAGGAGGTATACATGACATTACACAAGTTTTTAATTTTTTAATGCCACTAGTGGCATTGGCACAATTCTCAGATCAAAAAAATTATTTTAAATGCTTTTACATTTTAATATGAGATGTTGCATTTGTTGAAAAATAATATACAAATAATTAAATACAAAAATATATATTAATTCCACTGCAAAAATTAGCATGTTAAAATAGTATAAATATTGCATAGTATTATAAAATCTCAAAATTCTAAATAGCAATCAAAAAATATTATTGAACAAAAATTAATTGCATTGATTTACCTGAAAAAAAAAAGTTACATTTCAAGGCTTCCGGCTCCGGATCTTTTGGTGGGCCAAACTACAATTCAGCCACTGTGCAGAAAATCATAAGACCACAGAAATCATAGGGGTGACAATATTAAAATATTAAGAGTGCAAAATTGACACACACACACACACACACACACACACACACACACACACACACACACATACACACACAGAGAGAGAGAGAGAGAGAGAGAGAGAGACCCATAGAAATTAACTAGTAAGACTGCAATAGAGCAAACTTGATATTTATCTAACCAAAAAATAAAAAAGTAGTCTTTTAGAATGTCTAAATATATTTCTAAATGGAAAACCTAATAAAATTAAAAAACTAAAAAAAACTAAAAAAAAAACAAAAAAAAAAACAAAAAAAATGGGAATCCAAAAGCCTCTGTATATAGGGAGCTATGCAGGAGGTACATGGCATTATACAAGTTTAAAAAATGTTAATGCCACCAATGGCACAATTCTCAGATTAAAAAAAAAAAGATTTTCAATGCTTTTACGCATTTGCTTTTATGTTGCATTTGTTGAAAAATAATAGGCTATATAAATAATTAAATACAAAAATATATTAATTCCAATGGAAAAATAGCTTATTAAAATAGTATAAATATTCCATAGTATTAAAAAAAAACTCCTTAAAATTCTAAATAACAATAAAAAAATATTTTTTATTGTTATTTCCCTGAAATAAAAGAAAGTTGCATTTCAAGGCTTCAGTCACTTTTGACCGGCGAAGAAGGTATGACTCCTAAACGAAGAGGGCCAGAGGGTTAAATTAAATGGGTGTATATTTAGAAACAGAGATGTTAGAGCAGAACGGTCTGTTTTTATTGTGTAAACTGCCTCTGCCACACCCTCCGGTTTCACGTGCAGCTGGGTGAGAAGCAGCGCCTCCGCGCGCACTGAATGCGTACGCGTCGCGAGGAGGAGGGCGCGCACTCGCAGCATCAGCAACACACACACACACACACATCCTCTCTCCCACACACATACACATACACAAAGAGGTCAGCTCGCGTGCTGCGACTTGAATGGAAGATAACCGAGTTCGGCGAGACACAATAAAGGAAGCATAGGAACCGATCGCCGTGCCGCCAGACACGCTGGAGAGGTAGGAGACGATCAAACATTTGTTTGAGCTGCATAGCTTTGTCGGTGATACTGACCTTGTCATATAGCCCATCATCCAAAATCCACCATTCTTCACAGATGTGCGCGCAGCTGGGGAGGCATGCTGCATTTCACGTTGAAATGCATGATATTTATTGTGCCATTATAAGAAACGCCGTCGGTATACGTTTGCATCATCACATCAATCTGCCCCCTCCATATGTTGCCTTTTATTGGCTTATTTATGAATGACAGCCGTTCTGATTAGGTGATGCTGTGGATTTCTTAGATATGCCCGCAAAACATTTACTATTTGAATTATGAGCAAAAGTCAGTCATTCATAATATGCTTATATATAACTGGAACTGGTGCAGGCAATTGATGGTGCCCTGAGCTTTAGTGTCGTTTTCTCTCACGATGCATACCTGCCACAATGCATGCTTTTGTGGTAAAAGATGCCATCGATAGCACTGCCCGTTCCTACAAAGGACATGGATGGCTCACTATTTAGATACGCCAAATATACATCACTGATACGCGTCATTGGCATTAGCTAACGCAAGATAGGCGTCAATACTCATAATACCAAAGATATTTTTTAATAGACAGTGTCTGGCCTATTTTTTCTTCTTTTATCATGACGTAACGATGATGTAATGCCTAACTGTAAATTGAATTTCAGTTTTGTTTCTTTGTTTGTATTTGCTAGCAGGTCCACTCTATGTATGCGTTCTGCATGTTCCGAGTTGTTTATTGCGTATCTGACATTGCTCTTATATTGTTGAAGGCTCAGTGAGGATGATAGCATCAATAACATGCACATAAACCTTACACTTACTATATAAGGTTGGGATTTCACTGTACACTTCATATAACTCATGAATGGATGGATGGCTTTTCAGTAGATACAGCCTTAGCTGTACACTGCAAAAAAATGCTTTTCCTACTTAGATGTTTAGTCTTGTTTCTAGCCAAAATATCTAAAAATTCTTAAATCAAGAAGGATTTTCTAGACAAGTAAAAATGTCTTGTTTTATATGTTAATATGTTAATATTAAGTGAGTTTTTGCTTGAAACAAGCAAAAATATCTGCCAATGGGGTAAGCAAAATAATCTAGTTTTCTGCTTGAAATTAGATTATTTTGCTTGTTTTAAGCAAAAACTCACTTAATTGTGACTTCTTTTTTCTGAAAACAAGACAGCAGTTTTTGCTTGTCTAGAAAATCCTAAGTAAGAAAAGCATTTTTTTTTTGCAGTGTAATTATGTGGAAAATTAAATTGAATCATAATTTCAGTCTGAATTGTTTGGATCACATGCTTTTGGGATTAGGAATGCACTGATATTAAAATTTAGGCCAATGGGAAAAGCAAATAAGTATTTAGACTATTTTGTAAAAATAAAAATTAATAGTAAAACACTGAAAAAAGTGAATTTAGACATTACAATATTGTAATGTACAGCATGAAAAGAGTAGTCAAATATTACATTTAACCATGCTATTAAATTATTTGCATTTTTAAAATTAACTTTCAGTTAGTGTTATATGAAGGTAAAACTGTAAAAATATAGTGGAAATGATCATGCACAATTAAATCCTATATGTGACCCTGGACTACAAAAGGGAAACAAATTGGGATTATTAAATAATCTGAAGGCTAGCTTTACATTGATATATGGTTTGTAAGAATAGGACAATATTTGGCCAAGATACAACTATTTGAAAATCTAAAATCTGAGGGTGCAAATAATCTAAATATTAAGAAAATTGCCTTTAAAGTTGTCCAAATGAAGTTCTTAGCAAATTCATATAATTAATCGAAAAGTTTTAATACATTTTACGGTAGGAAATCTACAAAATATTTTCATGCAACATGATCTTTACTTAATATTCTAATGTTTTTTGGCATAGAAAAAAAATCAATGATTTTGACTCATACAATGCATTTTTGGCTATTGCTACAAATATACCTGCACTAATTAATACTGTTTTTGTGATCTAGGGTTACATATTGACTAAAGAAATCTCTCTTAATATTGGCCAGAAACCAATACTGTATAGTATGCATTCCTGTCAATGTTTAATAACTAAAAATTGACTTAGGGACAAAAATGTATAAAAATGTAAGTCGTCACTCTATGTTTGATAACTAAAAATTGACTTAAGTCGTCACTCTATATACCCAAATAATATGTTTTAGTAAGATAATATTTAAAAATTCGTAGTTTTATTATCAACATCACAGACGAACGACGTTGCTTTCCATTGATATATGGTTTGTAAGGATAGGACAATATTTGGCTGAGATACAACTATTTGAAAATGTCAAAATGCAAAAAATCTAAATATTGAGAAAATCACTTACAGAATTTTTCCCAGATGATGGAACGATAATTATTTAATCATAATTTCATACAATTAATCATAAAATTAATTCATGAATCATAATCAAAAATTAAAGGTCATGAATCCTCACTGAAAAATCTAAATATCTGACAAAATATTATATTAAAAAATGTAACGTTATTAAAACACACACTGGATTAGAACATAAAAACTGTGACGAATGCATTTAAGTACAGCTAGACACACTAACTACCTTGATCCTCTTTGAATTGTACTTTCTAAGGCTTGAAATTGAAATGCTAAAAATGTTCATTTTTAAGTCAGGAAACAGCCTCAGAAGTTCCCGCCACTGACCTCGGTTTGGGGGCATGTTCCCCTTATTCACCCTGGAGATTTGAGCGTTCAAGTAGAGGAAACCAGAGAAACTGCTCCCGAGGCTTCCTCCCACCGTAAATAATTCATGAAAAGACCAATTAATATTAATCCATAAAAAGTACTGCGTCAATACAAGTTGACCAGTGAAGGGGAAAGGCCTTGTGTGTTTGACTGGAGTGTCTGTGCTTTTGTGCGACAGACGATCCCACAGAATAATCTGAATAAGGTTACACATCTTTAGACAACAGCGGGTGTGCCTTAAGCATGCTGGACTTTATAGGATGTTATTTTCCACCACAATATGACCTAATTAAACCATCTTTAGTATGCTCACGGATTGGACGTGACAGACATTGGCCCCAAAACATTATGTGGTATAACATTGCCCTCTAGTGTAGTAGGACACAGATAGACAATACTAACATGGAGTCGTCCATTGATCCCTAGAGGAATTCATATTGCCCTAGGCTGCAGATATTAAAATAGAGTAACATTACGCTCAGATATAAGTAACACAATCTGCACTTTGGTATCATTAGAAAATGATCTTTCATAAGCAGAGATGTACACTTAAAAACATCACATGGATGTGATGTATGGAAACAGGCAAACGTTGCATAGACGCTAAAACACACTATTGCTGACATGTAGGTCAGTCAATTAGTCAGGACAAGTAGCGTTTCACATGCAGCTGAGGTTGAAAGCTTCAGAGTTCAGTTGGTTTTCTGTCCTTATTAGTGTAAACTACAGTCGTGTGCACTTTTTTGCATATTTAACATTCTTATACTTTTATATTTGTGACCCTAGACCACCAAACCAGTCATAAGGGTCAATTTTTGGAAACTGAGATTTATACCTCATCTAAAAGGACAATATTTGGCGGAGATACAGCTGTTTGAAAATCTGGAATCTGAGGGTGCAAAAAAATCTAAATATTGAGAAAATGCATATTACTAATCAAAAGTTAAGTTTTGATACATTTACGGTAGGAACTTTTCAAAATATCTAAATGGAACATGAATATCCTAATGATTTTTTGGCATAAAAGAAAAATCAATAATTTTGACCCATACAATGTATTTTTGGCTATTGCTACAAATATACCCCAGCGACTTATGACTGTTTTTTGTGGTCCAGGGTCACATTTGTATAATAATCTCATAATTATTAATAAATTATTATTATTTAATAAATCATCTGAAGAAATGTGGCTCGGACTAAGGGTGTGTTCACACTTGTAGTTTGGTTTTCTTGTTTTTTTCAGTCCATTTAGTCCAGATTGGACAGCTTTTACATTTTGCGAACTTACCAAACATCAAAATAATTCTGTGTACTTGTCTAAATGTGCTCATTTTGGTACATATGGTGTTTTTTATTAGCTTACAACTGAAAGAGAGCTTATAAAATGTGTTAAGAAACCAAAACAGCTTTAATAATTTCTGTGTTGCGCACAGAGATCTGCTGAAAAGAAACGGTTCCAGCACATGTACCAAACTGTAAAGGGGAATATAATTCCTGTGACAAGAAGAACCAGGTATCTTGTGTCATCTCGTCTTGTTTTTGGCAAATTCGAGCCAAACCTACCAAGTGTGAACACACCCTGAGACTTGTGTGGAGGAGCAAGAGACATGCACACACAAAACTATTGATAGAAATCTCAAGTTGCTGAACACAATCAGAACAGACCATTGTTAACAATGACACTGCACAAGTTTCTGTACAAAAAAAGAAGGAGATTTTAAAGGGATGGTTCACCCAAAAATGAAAATTACCCCACGATTTACTCACCCACAAACCATCCTAGGTGTATATGACTTTCTTCTTTCAGACGAATACAACTGGAGTTATATTAAAACATGTCCTGGCTTTTCCAAGTTTTATAATGGGAGTGAAGTCAAGCTCCTGTGAGAAGTGATGAAGGCGGAAGCACAATGGAGAGAGGAAAACTAAACACCGGTCACAAATTTAAAGTACAAAAAAAGGATTTTGTAAACACAATGACAGTGGATGCTAGAGATTACGGTTTATAAAGCTTTAAAGGGTTAGTTCACCCAAAAATGTAAATTAGCCCATTATTTACTCACCCTCCAGGCATCCTAGGTGTATATGACTTCCTTCTTTCAGATGAATCCAATCGGAGTTATATTAAAAATGATCCTGCCTCTCCCAAGCTTTATAATGTAATAGGCAGGTGTTTCTTTTCAACTGTCCAAAACAAGTCCAATAAAGTGCATCCGTCCTTTATAAAAATGCCTAAAGGACATCCCAGGAGGTAGCCTCTTCTAAAAATGATGCACAAGAAAGCCCGCAAACAGTTTGCTGAAGACAAGCAGACGGTTATGGATTACTGGAACCATGTCCTGTGGTCTGATGAGACCAAGATAAACTTATTTGGTTCAGATGGTGTCAAGCAGTGTTCATTTCGTTGATGAATACATCAACATTTTTTTTCACAGACGAAAAAGATAACAAACTAAAATTCTTTTTGAATGACAAAAAATATGACACAAAACTACTGCCATTTTCATCAACTAATAAAAACGAGACGAAAATGTTAGGGAGGGACGATATGGAAAGATATTCAGAAAAATCTGTTGCGTAGTAGGAGGTTAGATGCGTACAAACCGCCGGGATACAAGCTAAAATACACTTGCTGCTCATCTTATAAAACGTTCAATATTGTCAATATATAAGAGTATGAGAAGTGCAGACATATGGATAAATTTGACGACGCAAGAGAGAACTCAATTCTGTCTTGTTTTCTGAGCGCAGACACCAAAGCATACACACAGAAAGCACGTCTCGCGCTCTTTTGCGTTGCATGAACTGAGAAATACACACAAAATTATCTCGAATTGTCCGTTTTTGACTAGTATTCACATAAACACAGCCGATTATGTCTTAAATGAACATAAACAGTAGGGAGAAAGTGTATCAGTACATTGCATCCGTTGCATTCGGTTTTAAAGGGATAGCAGCCACATTTACTTGCTATTGTCCGAGTCACTGATGTTAATCAAGCAACAAAAGAAAGACAGAAAAAAGCACACACTGCTCTTGACTGAATCACTTACGTAGCCCTAAATTCATTTATGGACATAAACATGTCTGTTTGAAAGAATGAAGAATATGGTAACAAGTTACTATAAAGAATGCATAATTAGCCGATATAACCATTGGGATTTCATTGAAAAGAAGACCTTATGAGTTCTTTATCAGAAGTGGTTTTATTTAATTTTCGTATTAAAGCATGTTGTGTATCACCGCAGTTAAATTGTGTGTTTTTCATGATTAAACCTTAATATCAAACCTAAAAAATTTGCTGTAGATTTACTGTAGATTTAGTCGACTAAAATCTTATGATATTTAGTTGACTAAAACTAGACTAAAACTAAAAACAATTCAGACGACTAAAATATGACTAAAACTAAATGGCATTTCAGTCAAAAGACTCAGTGTGACCTGAAGTAGCCCCTAAAGTGAGACACAGGAAACAGAAATAATGCAAAATAATAATAATAACGCCACAAAATAATGTTATAATGTTTCGTTTTGTCTCGTTTTGGTCAACGGAAATGAAAAGACATTTTAGCATAGTTTTTATTTTGCAAACCACATTTAGTCTCGTTTTTATTCGGCAACAATATTGCATTGTACATTTAATTATAGTCATGATCACATGACCAGCATTTACGTTGCGTCTTGTCTCGTTTTCGTCACGTGATAAAGGTTCGTTGACGACGATATTTAGTCATAGTTTTCGTTGATGAAAGCACTAGTTGCACATGCACCACTCTGAAGTGATGAACGTGGATGCGCAGTGGAGAGACCAAAATAAAACAACAGTCATGAGTGAGAAGTACAAAGTGAGGGTTTGTAAAGAAAAATGTCGGAGGATTTCAATAGAAACCAAGAGGAGACTTTGCTAAAGTAAGGAAACTTTGCCTCCTTTGCTCCTGTAAACAAACGTTGGTTTTCTTGAGACTTAGTCCTAAGTCATCCGTCCGGAGTGGCTTCCATGTACAGCAGTTCAAAATGCATTGATCTGCTATAGGAGACCTTTATTCAGACTAGAGTGACTGTGTGCATGTGTGTGTTTGATAGACAGACTGCGACGGGACACAGTTAGAAAATGTGTGTCTTTCAGGGAACGCACTGTAATTACATTACCTGGTTCAACCCAGTTCCTCCTCTCATTTTAATCAGCCACACTGTGTGCTGTAAGTAAGACGTTTAAGCTTTACTTCTGGATCTGCTAACGGTGCACTATCATACAATAGCTGCTGCTCCACAGCAATAATTTCAAGATGAAAGCATCTCTAATTTCACCCAAACCACAAAGTCATGTCGTACAGAAAACATCTTACTGGAACACAGGTTCGACCTCCTATTTAGAACAATGCCAAGGCAAGACTGAATTTAGTTTGTCATGATTTTGGTGCTGGTTTGGCACACATAGTCTCTTTATCAGCAAAACAGCCTGGTGGAAACACTGTAAAACACAAAATATAGTTTTGTTGGTATATTTCATTTGTAATTATTGTCTATTACTGTATAGTAAGATTCACAGATTCTTCTGGTTTTGTAAGTGTAATAAGACATGCGGCTGGGAAATTGTGTGTGATTGTTTTTGCTATTTTTTAGGGGTGTGACGAGTGAGTTTTTATTTTTTAGGGGTGTGACGTGTGACTTATCCGACAAGATGAGACGAGACTGGGTTCACGAGACTGGGTTCACGAGAACGAGACGAGACGAGATTTTTAAACTTTTTTAAAGAAATCCTTAATAATGAAATATATAGGGGAAAATAGTATTTTTTTTCAACTGAAAAACACAAAAATATAGGTGCATTTTGATATGAACTTGTACTTTATGAAATTGAACTTCTATTTTAATATATTATAAATTAATATAAATTAAAAAACATTTTTTTCTAAAAATTGGAGATCACAATTCTCTCATGATTCTGAAGAGAAAAAAAGATTAGATTAGAAATCTAAACAAAATAACAATTGACTAGTGATTCTGACACAACATTCATTGCTTAAGTCTTTTTTTTTTAAAAAATATATTAGATAAAATGAATTATAAAGACTTAATTTACTATTGGAATCTCCTGAATGAATGATTCATTGATAAATGCGTTTTTAAACCTGCAGTTGTCGCCACCTCCTGGTGGAAGAAGATAAACGTGACAATACACACACATGTTAAGATACTTTCATTTTGATCGCTATTATAGACATTAAGTGTTTATACCCAAACTATAAACTTTTATTCCAGTATTTCTGTTATTTAAGTGTCTGTAACACAGAAATAATGATCATTATGTGGTTGAAAGGCAGGAATAAGATCGCAATCTTTTTAGGATTAATGGTGCAGCTCTCGTGCCACAAGATCTCGTCACATCCCTACTATTTCTATCATGCTGCTAAAATTATTTTTAAATACTCATGAAATACCACTGATGTGTCACATCTTCCAGTGTTTACCTTTAGCACCTTAGATAGATAGAAAATCACTATTTCTCATGCATTTGTACAGTGCCCACACTGTACTGTCAAGTTGAGAAACGATTAACGCCTGACTGTAAACCACATTTCAAACATATCAATCAAAACTGAGACTATAAAGTTGTTCTCGGTGGACTGATATTCTATGGTTAGAGATTACTGAAGGCCGTGTGTTTTATTAGAGTGGGCCGCTCATCCTGGCCTGTTCTTTGACAGATCTCGAAAGGTAATGTTTTCAGATTGAATCTGATTCCTCAACGATTCCCTTCTGTGTCTGTTCTGTGGGAGTTTTTATTAAACGCTGATATTCACTGCCAGAGTGAGTCACTACAGTCTCTCTGAAGTTGAACACATCCAAGAAGGACTCGGCCTTCCAGCGCAGGCGATTCTGAATCTCATGTTAACAAGTACTCGAAACACCATCAAGATAATGAGCTTATTTTTAGAACAGAAAACAAACAATTGAAAATAGCATTGTTGAAGCGGCAGCGTATAATTCCCACACCACTGATGGAATAAAGACTGTTTCCAAATAAATACTACACAATTCCCCGGCTCCAAAATCACACATGTTGACATGTTGGACTAGTAGGATAGTTTTCCACATTAAACAGAGACAGGAGAAATTATTTTAACATCAAGAAAACTGCACACATCAGCTGATAGGGTCTGAATACTTTTGGCATGTTCATAGTCTATTAGTAAATATAGTTGATCATGTTAACACTCAGTGAACATGCCTGACAAAAATGACAGGTGTAATCGTTTATGCAAGCTGCTAAGTGTTCTTGTCCTTTGAGACAGCACATTATCCTATAAGATCTCTAATTACTTTCTAGTATCAAGGAACTTGTACTAGGTAATACTGAACGGTGTATTTTGACTGCGTGCAACATGATAGGTGCGTAATTAAGGGTTCACAAGAAAATGCCACCAAAAGTGGAAAAAAAGCTCTAAATATTTAACAATTTTCCCATAGCGCAGTCCTATTTTATAGCAGTTACAGTCCTGATATTCAGGAAAACAGTGTGTTTGTGAGTACAATATTGTTTTGTACAACAAGTTAATGCTGAGTAATATTTTAGACACTATATTAGCAGTTATTTGGATGGTTTTTGCCCGCTTTGAAGTTCTAAACAAAGCCACAGTAGAAGCCTTACAAAAATAACCAAGGTTTTATTATAGTAGAAGTGTAGTAACAAGCAGATTGATTACCATTGATTACCATGTGGCCCTTGACCACAAAACCAGTCATAAGTCGCTGGGGTATGTTTGTAGCAATAGCCAAAAATACATTGTATGGGTTAAAATTATAGATTTTTCTTTTATGCCAAAAATCATTAGGATATTAAGTAAAGGTCATGTTCCATGAAGATATTTTGTACATTTCTTACCATAAATATATCAAAACTTGAAACTTTGAAAAGTAATATGAATTGCTAAGAACTTAATTTGGAAAACTCTAAAGTCGATTTTCTCAATATATTCCAGATTTTCAAATAGTTGTATCTCTGCCAAATATTGTCCTGTCATACCAACCATGCATCAATGGAAAGCTTATTTATTTAGTTTTCAGATGATCACAATTTCAAAAAAATTGACCCTAATGACTGGATTTGTGGTCCAGGGTCACATTTGTATAACCAGTTTTACTACAAATAACATTGTTAAACTATGGTTATTGTAGTAAAACCATGGTCAATTTTCATAAGGGTATTTGTTTCTGAATGAATCAGCATTTTTGAATAAATTAGGAGAGTGAATGAATTCATGCCTTGCTCATGTTTCGTTCGTAAACAAATAAATGTGTGTGAAAAAATCTATTTATTTAACCAAATAGGTTGAGTGAATGATCTATAAAGACAGTCACTTATTGCCACCTATTGGTGTAACAGAAAGATTCAATTAGCCCCTTTAACATCTGA
Source organism: Cirrhinus molitorella (assembly GCA_033026305.1). NCBI lineage: Eukaryota > Metazoa > Chordata > Actinopteri > Cypriniformes > Cyprinidae > Cirrhinus > Cirrhinus molitorella. Next base: position 35,548,032 of record CM065133.1, read on the forward strand.
AGAGTTCAGGTGCAAAAGCCTCTAAATCCATCTGACATCTTTCCTTAAAAAATGCATTTTTATCAGGCTACGATGCATAGGTTTCTATGTAAGTACTGGTACTTCTGATTGGGCTGATGGTGGGATTTTAGCTAGTTTGAAGTAAAAGTATTTGATGGATGTATATGTTTCGAGAGCATTCACTCAGCATCATTATCTCATTTTTGACCCAGATGGCTTTCAGCTGGTTTTGCATCTGAACTCTCTATATATTGTCTAAAATTTATGGTAAATAACCGGTAAAGAGATCATATGTGACCTTGGACCACAAAACCTCATAAGGGTAAATTTTTTGAAATTGAGATTTATACAACATCTGAAAGCTGAATAAATAAGCTTTCCAATGATGTATGGTTAGGATGTATGGTTATTGTTAAGATAGGACAATATTTGGAAGAGATACAACTATTTGAAAATCTGGAATTTGACGGAGCAATCTAAAAAAAAGAAATATTGAAAAAATCGCCTTTAAAGTTGTCCAAATGAAGTTCTTAGCAATGCATATTACTAATCTAAATTTTGTATATATTTACAGTAGGAAATTTACAAAATATATTCATGGAACATGATCTTTACTAAAAATGTATAATTTTGGCCCATACAATGTATTATTGGCTATTGCTACAAATATACCCATGCTACTTATGAAAAGTACTGGTAAAATTGTTTTGTCAATTTACGGGTGTGAGAAGTTGTAATTACTGGTATGACTGTGTGAAAGGGGCTATTGAAAAACCCCACAACTAATGCAAAGACAGTCTATCTGGAACATCAAATGGAGTGATACAAACAGCAAGAAGTCCCTGTTTCATCAACACCTCCCAAAAAAAAAAATCAAGGACTAGAATTAATTATAATCATCCAAAATCTATTTAATATTTTACCACTATGTTTTAATTCATTCATTCATTTATTATTTATTGCCATATCAGTTGCAATGGCTATCTCATGGCAAAACAGATAACAATTTTAAAAAATAATGAATAAATAACATATTTATATAAAACACTTACATAAATAAAAACATCAACAACAAAAATATAGAATATAAAATGCAAAATTACATCAAAGAAGGTTTTTTAAATTCCCACTATATTTTAACATTTAACAAATAATTTGATAAAATGCACTTATTGTGTACCTGATTGTAATTACATTAATATCTATAACCCTTAACCCATGCCATAAAACCTGTCCCTAAATGTACTTAATTTTGACACAAGTACATACTACAGACACCTAATATAAACTGGGAAAATTCATCATGCCAACGAAAACTAATTAAAATGTATGTATTACTATATTACTATAATGTAATAATGTGCATTATTTACAGCTCCACCTTAAAAAAACTATTTGCTGAGTCAGCTTAAAATCATTTGTAACCTGGCTGCCTTAAAATTTTAAGTTCAGCCAACTCAAAGAAGTTTAGTCAACTTGAAATGAAATATTTGAGTTGATTCAACTTAAAAGTTGACTCAGCAAATTGTGTTTTATTTTTTAGTGTATTCTTTTGTATTTGATGTTGATTTAACTTTATATGTAACAGCCATTCATGTTCTGTTTGAGAATGTTAATTAAGCAATAGATTAAGCTGAAACGCATGACGTGTCATGTTTTATAATGTTTAGAAAATCAGTATCTCTACTTGAAATGGCTCCTTAATAATACAGTCAATTTGTGACACTGGAGACAGGTAGCCGTCTCTGCCGTTATTGATCTTTATGCGGTTAATGGAGGCCCTTGTTCCTCGAAATTGTTTTAACACAATACACACACGCATCCTCACATACGCTGACAAACAAGCTTACAGTCGCAGTCTTTGTGCGCGTTGGGCAGTCTGAAATGATCAATGCATGTCTGTTCTTCCTGCCCCTGGTAAGCTGGCCAATGAACAGAGTGGCATTCTGTAAGCAGCAACAGAGACAGCAGTATGAACCAGCACACTACCTCACAATCATCGCCCACTTTCTGCTCTCTCAGACACATTCTAGGATTGTTTTCGGTCACATGTGTAAACACATCTCGGGCATAGGCCGCTAAGCTCTCACATAGGACATCATGCAAACAAAAATCCCACGGGGAGCACACAAAAACACACATTGTGCACAAACAGGAGTTTTATGGTGGTGTGAATATGCATACCATCATTTTTCACACTGCCCTTACCCTTATGACTGATTTGTGGTACAGTGTCATATATTTTATTGAAAGTTTCCAAATGTGACAACTTACTATGTTTTTTCTGGATTCATTTTTTTTGTTTTCCGTTTCAAATTTTCTACTCTGTTTTAATGGTTAAATTAAATGTATTTAGTTAAAAACATGTCTTAATTAATTTAAATCATTTAAATCATTAAAAAAAAAAATTAAAACATGTCTTAATTAATTTAAATAATTAAACTTACACAATTTAACAGCAATTTATTAAAAGTTCAGCAAGATGTACATGAAATAAGTGTTCTTTTTTTTTCCCTCAAAGTTAGTTTTATTTTTTTCCATTAATTCTCTGAATTCCATTTTAATGGTTTCCTTAAATTGTATTAATCAAAATCATCTCTAAATAATTGATTTTTACTAGTAACTTATATTTACGTATTTACATTCTGGTAAATACATTCTAGTAAATCATTTTTCATTGTGTACAAACAGGAGTTTTATGGTGGTATGAATATGCATACCATCATTTTTCACACTGCCCTTACCCTTATGACTGGTTTTGTGGTACAGTGTCATATATTTTATTGAAAGTTTCCAAATGTGACAACTTACTATGTTTTTTCTGGATTCATTTTTTTTTTTTTCCGTTTCAAATTTTCTACTCTGTTTTAATGGTTAAATTAAATGTATTTAATTAAAAACATGTCTAATTAATTTAAATCATTAAACTTACACAAGTTAACAGCAATTTATTTAAAATTCAGCAAGATGTACATGAAATAAGTGTTCTTTTTTGTCCTCAAAGTTAGTTTTTTTTTTTTTCATTAATTCTCTGAATTCCATTTTAATGGTTTCCTTAATTGTATTAATCAAAATCATCTCTAAATAATTGATTTTTACTAGTAACTTATATTTACGTATTTACATTCTGGTAAATACATTCTAGTAAATCAATTTTCATTGTGTACAAACAGGAGTTTTATGGTGGTATGAATATGCATACCATCATTTTTCACACTGCCCTTACCCTTATGACTGGTTTTGTGGTACAGTGTCATATATTTTATTGAAAGTTTCCAAATGTGACAACTTACTATGTTTTTTCTGGATTCATTTTTTTTTTCAGTTTCAAATTTTCTACTCTGTTTCAATGGTTAAATTAAATGTATTTAATTAAAAGCATGTCTTAATTAATTTAAATCATTTAAATCATTTAGAAGTTTTTTTAAAACGTCTTAATTAATTTAAATCATTAAACTTACACAATTCAACAGCAATTTATTAAAAGTTCAGCAAGATGTACATGAAATAAGTGTTCTTTTTTTTCCCCTCAAAGTTAGTTTTATTTTTTTCCATTAATTCTCTGAATTCCATTTTAATGGTTTCCTTAAATTGTATTAATCAAAATCATCTCTAAATAATTGATTTTTACTAGTAACTTATATTTACGTATTTACATTCTGGTAAATACATTCTAGTAAATCATTTTTCATTGTGTACAAACAGGAGTTTTATGGTGGTATGAATATGCATACCATCATTTTTCACACTGCCCTTACCCTTATGACTGATTTGTGGTACAGTGACATATATTTTATTGAAAGTTTCCAAATGCGACAACTTACTATGTTTTTTCTGGATTCATTTTTTTTGAATTTTTCAAATTTTCTACTCTGTTTTAATGGTTAAATTAAATGTATTTAATTAAAAACATGTCTAATTAATTTAAATCATTAAACTTACACAAGTTAACAGCAATTTATTTAAAATTCAGCAAGATGTACATGAAATAAGTGTTCTTTTTTGTCCTCAAAGTTAGTTTTTTTTTTTTTTCATTAATTCTCTGAATTCCATTTTAATGGTTTCCTTAATTGTATTAATCAAAATCATCTCTAAATAATTGATTTTTACTAGTAACTTATATTTACGTATTTACATTCTGGTAAATACATTCTAGTAAATCAATTTTCATTGTGTACAAACAGGAGTTTTATGGTGGTATGAATATGCATACCATCATTTTTCACACTGCCCTTACCCTTATGACTGATTTTTGGTACAGTGACATATATTTTATTGAAAGTTTCCAAATGTGACAACTTACTATGTTTTTTCTGGATACATTTTTTTTTTTAGTTTCTAATTTTCTACTCTGTTTCAATGGTTAAATTAAATGTATTTAATTAAAAGCATGTCTTAATTAATTTAAATCATTTAAATCATTTAGAAGTTTTTTTAAAACGTCTTAATTAATTTAAATCATTAAACTTACACAATTCAACAGCAATTTATTAAAAGTTCAACAAGATGTACATGAAATAAGTGTTCTCTTTTTCTCCTCAAAGTTTTATTTTTTTCCATTAATTCTCTGAATTCCATTTTAATGGTTTCCTTAAATTGTATTAATCAAAATCATCTCTAAATAATTGATTTTTACTAGTAACTTATATTTACGTATTTACATTCTGGTAAATACATTCTAGTAAATCAATTTTCATTGTGTACAAACAGGAGTTTTATGGTGGTATGAATATGCATACCATCATTTTTCACAATGCATTCAATGATGGAGACATTTCAGTTTATCTTTTCTGAATTCGTCATTCATCTCAGATATATTGGCCCTTGTGTTTGCACTACGACACACAGCTATAAGCATTCTTGAGTTCTCTGTGCACCTGTGCAATGTGACACCTGACTCTAGGTAATAGCGTAGCTCCACAGTAACAGCAGGCAAGTGGAACAGCCACACATTCATACATGCATACATACTAGCCGCCTACCCAGATAAATCGACAAGCAGGTAAGCCTTTATTCTTGCGTACTCCTTTGACCATATATATATGCGATCAAGCGGTTTTTCATGTAATGCATGTGGCATGATAGCGTTAAACACAATAGGCCTCTGTTCATGGAACTGCCATTATCCCTCGCCAGCTCCACATCCTCAAAGGCTCATTGTGTCTTTCTTATTGTATGTGTTGTAATGAAAATAGACGTGTGCACATTTAATGATAACTGTGTGTTAGAATCAAGGGCTGATAGCGTTTTGGTTGTTTGTTTTGATGTAAAATATCATATGTGTGTTAAATTAAGCTTTTTGTATGTCATTTATTTATTTTATACAGTTTTGTTTTAATAGTTAGTGGCTAAAGTCATGAAATGACCATGTTTGTAAGTGTATGTACACATGTAAACTGTATCCCATGATTACTCATGATTTTTTTCAGGCCTCTACTATATCTTTGTTCCTTTTAGCTTTATATATATCTACAGTGTTGGGGGTAATGTATTACAAGTTACGTAAGTTATGTAATAATATTACTTTTTTCAAGTAACTAGTAAAGTAACGCATTACTTTTTAATTTCCAAGAAAATATCTGAGGTTTTTTTCTTTTGACTTTATGTATTTAATCACATTTTATTAACCAATGACTTTGCTGCCAATGACTGCAAAAATACTTTTCAGCCAAAATATTAAAAAAAAACTCTTAAATCAAGAAGGATTTTCTAGAATTAAAATATTATATATAAATATTATAATTTAAAAAATAATACAATTATTGTCTTGTTTTTTCTGAAAACAAAATTAAGTGTTTTTGCTTAGAACAAGCAACATAATCTGCCAATGGGGTAAGCAAAAAAATCTTATTTCAAACAGAAAACAAGATTATTCTGCTTACCCCATTGGCAGATTATTTTGCTTGTTTCAAGCAAAAACACTTAATTTTGACTTGTTTTCAGAAAAAACAAGACAATAATTTTTACTTGTCTAGAAAATCCTTCTTGATTTATGCATTTTTTTTTTAGATATTTTGAATGTCAAAAAATCTAAGTAAGAAAATTATTTTTTGCAGTGTACTAATAAGCAAAACTTACTTTAGATGAACTATTTGTGCTTAATTTTTTCTTATTGCTGAAGAGTGTTGAACTTCCTTTTCCTACAGTTCTACTGCACAGATGTGAATTTACTTTTTCTTCAGCCTTAGGTTTATTCACTTCATTTCATTTTGGTGTGAAAGGACTTTTACATTTGCTAAGAATCAAACTTTTTTTATATTAAAAACAAACAAGCCCTGCCCAGATTTAAAAAGTAATGCAAAAGTAACTCAAAAGTAATGTAATGCATTACTTTCCATAAAAAGTAATTAGTAATTAGTTATTAGTTACTTATTTAGGGAGTAACGCAATATTGTAATGCAATTAGTTTTATAAGTAACTTTCCCCAACACTGTGTATATATATATATATACTATTTAAAGGTTTAGGGTCAGTGAGATTTTTATTATTTTTTGAAGAAAATACTTGTTTTGAAATATTTTAAATAAATGCTGTTCTTTTGAACTTCACCAAAGAGTCGTCAAAAATGTGTCAGATAAGCAGCACAACTGTTTTCAACATTAATAAAAATAATTGTTTCTTAAAAAGCAAATCTGCATTTTAGAATCATTTTTGAAGGATCATTTGACACTGAAGACTGGATTAATGGATGTTGAAAATTCAGCTTTGCCATCACAGAAATAACTTACATTCATATTAAAATAGAAAACAGTTTTAAACTGTAATAATGTTCTCCAATTTTACGATATACTAGATTAAAAATATACTTAATAAGAGACTTCTTTCAAAAACATGAAATATGTTACTGATCCTAAATGTTTGAACAGTAGTGTATATAAACAATAAATCAACAACCAAAAGTAAATTGTATCTTTGTGCATTACGAATCATCATTTTTCAAAAAGACATTGACTAGCTCCTTGCTGATTCACACAGTTTGTTTTCCCCAGTGCTAGATAAATGACTCTTTTTTTGAGAAAAAGAGACTAGGGCTGACTAAGGAGCTTGCTCATGTCTGTGACTGCAGACTGAGTACTGAGTGAAAGTAGATGCATAAAATGTCTATTTGGCAGAGTCTTGTGAAGTGAAGTGGAGTGTGTTAAAGTGTTAAAGTAGCGTTTGAAATCATTATTTGCCATATATATTATATACTTAATATATATGTTATATTATAGGGGAGACTGGGACTCGTTGTCACAATGGTCATATATCTCACTAACTAGGTTTTTACAATTTGTACTAGCGCTTGTTTGTTTGTTGGATTCATAGGGTACTATGATATCTGTTTAGTTTTTTTTTTTTTTTCCAAATTCTGTTTTATTTCCTTCTTCTTCAATTTTTTTCCATTTAAATTTTTCTGTATTCAGAGCATGCAGGATTCATTTTTAAATAGTATTTTTGTGGCTTAATATGTATAGACACTAGTCTATATCACATTTTGATTTAAGTGTACTGACCTACGTTTAATTTATTCATCCAAAATTTGGCAAATTCTGAGTTCCGTGATTCCTTTGGCTTTGTTTCACATTGTGGCAACATTAAAACACTTAAATCTTAAAAAATAACCATTTTTATGACGTTAATGTTAGCATTTTTTGTAACATTTAAAAAGTGCACAAAGTAGGGCAAGTGTCACAAGTTTTATGTTATAACGTCATATAATTTAATATTTTACATGTGCACTGTAAAAAAAAACAAAAAAAACACAATTTGTTGAGTCATCTTAAAATAATTTGTTACCCTGCTGCCTTAAAATTGTAAGTTCAGTCAACTCAAAAAAAAGTTGATTCAACTTGAAATGTTAAGTTGTACTAAGTGACAACTTAGATATTTGAGTTGACTAAACTAAAAAATTGTTTGTTAAACTTAACAGCTGTGTTTGTAACTTGGCTGCCTTAAAATTTAATATTAAATCAACTCAAATAACTTAGTTGACTAAACATTTGTTTAAGTTGATGCACTTAAAATTTTAAGGCAGCCAGGTAACAACTTATTTTAAGTTGACTGAATAATTTTTTTACAGTTTATATGTGACCTTATGCCACAAAACCAGTCATAAGTAGCATGGGTATATTTGTAGCAATAGCCAAAAATGCATTGTATGAGTAAAAATTATTGAGGATATTAAGTAAAGATCATGTTCCATGAAGATATTTAGCAAATGTCCTACTGTAAATATACCAAAACTTAATTTTTGATTAGTAATATGCATTGCACTTCATTTGGACAACTTTAAAGGCGATTTTCTCAATATTTAGATTCCAGATTTTCAAATAGTTGTATCTCGGCCAAATATTGTCCTATCCTAACAAACCATACATCAATGGAAAGCTATATTTATATATAGTATTTCCAAAAAGTTTCCCTTATGACTGGTTTTGTGGTACAGTGTCATATATTTTATTGAAAGTTTCCAAATGTGACAACTTACTGTGTTTTTTCTGGATTCATTTTTTTTTCTACTTTTGTTTTAATGGTTAAATTAAATGTAATTAATTAAAACATGTCTAATTAATTTAAATCATGAAACTTACACAATTTAACAGCAATTTATTAAAAGTTCAGCAAAATTTAAGACCCTATGAAATAGGTTTTCTTTTTTTTTTTTTTTTCAAATTTAGTTTTATTTTCTCTATTAATTCTCTGAATTCCATTCTAATTGTTTCCTTAAGTTTTATTAATCAAAATCATCTCAAAATAATTTTTACTAGCAACTTTTTATTTCTCAGAAATACTGTTGTGTATCTACATTATTCTGGTAAATACTTTGTAGTAAATAATTTTTCAGGTAAATATTCCTTAAAAATAATGTTTTGATAATAATTTTATTATTAATAGTATACTATCATTACATAAAGTACTATATTTCTGTCACAGTTTCTTCAAGTTAAAGGGTTGCTGTGAAGACCTGAAAGTTTCTGTTTACGATGTTACGATGTGTTTAATCAAGTTTAGTCAAGTTGAAATGTTAAGTTGTACTAAGTGACAACTTAGATATTCGAGTTGACTAAACTAAAAGATTGTTTGTTAAACTTAACAGCTGTGTTTGTTACTTGGCTGCCTTAAAATTTTAAGTTGAATCAACTCAAATGTTTACTGAGTGACAATATCTAAGTTGTCACTCAGTAAAACGTAACATTTCAAGTTGAATTTAATATTTTAAGGCAGCAGGGTAACAAATTATTTGAAGTTGACTCAGCAAATTGCGTTTCTTGTTTTTTTACATTGTAGGCAATATCGTTCAAATCAACCTACACTTAAATAAAAAGTGTGACAACTAGCCCCGGTTCCTATTTATATTACAACTTACACAGGGTTCAGTTCATAAGTGTAACCTTTGGATCAGAATTGCCTGCTAATGCTGAAGTCTAGCTTTGAAAGGCAACCCTGACATCCAATGAGGTCTTATGGGCTATTGATGAAAGATCTGTGTTCATCTGATCTCCATAACCATCATTCATCCAGAACCAACACAATTAGATTCAGTAGCCTTCATACCTCAATAAAGCCTTTTAAGATATGGCATGCTGTTATTACTACTTTTAATAGAGCTCTATAAGCTGTGATTCAATGGTTGTGTTATATCTTTCCCTAAAGCACCAAGGAGCCGCAACAGAGCTTTGTAAATCAAGGTGCAGAAGGTTGAATCCATGTTCCCTAAGGTTTTCCTTCAGTGGTGTGCAGCTCTTTCCAGCTGCGCGACTGAACTAGGTAAAAATGCGCTTTTGTGCTCGGTAAGCACAGGCAGCTAGACAAGCTTTGCTATACGCTGTGCAGTCAGCCATCCCATTTTGCTTCAGTGATTTCGAGCTGCTCCTTCAAGCCGTCCCATTGTACGAGTGAAGCTAGCTTGCTGTCATAATCATAAGAACATTTGACACGTTATACTTATAAAATGTGATTTGTTTAAAGTGCAGGCATTGCTGAGAGCTCTGAGTCCTGTTATGCATTTAATTCATTTATTTAAATATGTCCACTCTGACCATCAAGCCTTTAGTTCTGTGTGGAAAAAATGCTAATTCAGAAGCACCCTAAATGTTTCTATTGTCATTGGAATAACCACACTTGTTGTTTTCTATTAGCTCTGCATGAGAATCAACACAGATGCTAAAAATGGCATAAACAGTTTTGTGAAATTGCGATTGCTGTGCGTCTAGGCCACATTACAAACACTGTTTCAAATGCTCTATGCCTCTTTTGTGAAAAGATTGCTTAATAAATGCTAATTCTTAGGGGTGTGACGAGACAAGATTTTTAAACTTTTGTAAAAAAATCCTCAATGATGAAATATAATGGGGGAAATAGTATTTTATTCAACTGAAAATTACAATATGCAAATAAACTAATCAACTTGTACTTTATGAAATTTGATATCTATTTTAATGAATTACATGCAGTAATAAACTAAAGCTGCATGATTCTGGATTTTTTTTTTTTTTAATAAATTGGAGATTGCAATTCTGAAGAAAAATAAGATGAGAAATCTAAACAAAATAATGTAATTTATTAGTGGTTCGGACAAAAATTATTTTATATATATATATATATATTATATATTATATAATTGAATATATATAAAATGTATTCATCTGAACTAAATTAATATATATATATATATATATCAATGAAGAAGGAGTCAGTGTCTCATAAAGATTCATAAAGACTTTCACTATTAGAATCTCCTTAATGAATGAGTCAATGACAAATACTTTTTTAAATGGACAGTTGTCGCCACCTCCTAGCGGAAGAGGATAAGCGTTACAATACATACAAGTGTTAAGATGCTTTCGTTTGGATCGCTAATGTAGACAATAAGCGTTTATACCCAAACTATAAACTTTTATCTCAGTACTTCTGTTCTTTAAATGTCTGTAACACAGAAATAATGATTATTATGTAGTTGAAAAGACACAAATGCATCAAGAATGCAGATTTGAATGTCTTTAACACCTGTTTCACATCGTAAGCGTCAGTGGAGCGTGAAACGTTGCCATTCAGGAATAAGATCGCATGGGTGTTTGAATCAAGATCGCAATCTTTTAAAAATGAACTGTGCAGCTGTAATGTAAACTGTGCAAAATGTTTTGCGAGGATGTTGTTACGTTCTCGCAAGACCAGTCGGGATCTCGTCACATCCCTACTAATTCTTCTAGGATAGCATCTGAGGTTTCCTTCACAAAGCTATATCAGAAACAGTTCATCTTATTGACCTCAAATGTTTGAACTGTATTTCACATATAGGCATATTCACTATGGCAAGCCATTTTGACTTTTATTCATTCGCAGGATATGAATTCTTGATATCAGCAATTCAGTTTGTACTAGTTAAAATTATAATTCTTGATATCAGAAATTGGATTATTACTAGTAACAATGGCAATTGTTGATATCAGGAATTATATTTCCACTAGTAAAAAGGTTAATTATTGATATCAAGAATTGAATTTCAACTAGTAAAAACTTAAATTGTTCATATCAAGAATTGTATTTCCACTAGTTAAATGTCACCATAGACTCCCATTCAAATGTAATTGCTGATATCAAGAATTGATTTCTTACTAGTTAAAATGTCAATTTCACATACCAGAAATACAATTCTCACTAGAAAAAAACTTTATTTTTGATATCAATAATTACATTGTTAGTAGTAAAAATGCCAATCCCTGATTTCAAGATTTCCGTTGTCACTAGTTGAAATGTCAGTTGTTGATATCTGTAAATGTATTTCAACATGTTACATTTCTTACTTCTGATATCTGAAAATATATTTCTGTTATCAATAATTAGGAGAGTAATTTCAGATATCTAAAATGTCATTCTTACTAGTAACAATCACATTCATGATATCAGAAATGAACATTAGTCACTAGTAGCAGTTGAATTGTTGATACCAAGAATGGACATTTGCACTAGTAACAATGTAATTATTGATATCAAAAACAAAGGTTTTTACTAGTGAGAATTGTATTTCTGATATGTGAAATTGACATTTTAACTAGTAAGAAATCAATTCTTGATATCAACAATTAAATTTCTGCAAGTGATGACGTCATTGTTCATATCAATAATTAACCTTTTACTAGTGGAAATGTAATTAACCTTTTTACTAGTGGAAATGTAATTCCTGATATCAAAAATTGCCATTGCTACTATTAAAAATCTAATTTCTGATATCAAGAATTAAAATTTTAACTAGTGAATCATATCCTGCGAATGAATAAAAGTCAAAACGGCTTGCCATATATTCACTACATTCTAGCTATTAGCCGCTGCAGCAGATCACTAGCGCCCCCTCATCTTTGATAAATGCTATTTGCAGTATTCCAGATCACTCAGTGGGTGTGTCATTTTAGCATTTCAATTGTTTTATGAGGGTCATTATGGCATCTATTATGACTTATAATCATCAGTCATATCTTTTAGGTTCAGGAGTTACAGGGCACCATTCCAGGAATCCACTTACAACTCATTTTATAGCCTGCTGGTTTGGTCAGATAGAGCAGGTCTGAGCTAGAAATGTTTGTTAATGTTGGTAGAGCTGCTCCTGGTGATATGAGGTCAGTCTGTATCATTGAACGTCAACAGTAGGTTAAAGTAGCACTGTAGTGGCTAGCTAACGCTCTGCTGCTGCCTTTTCTGTTTGTCTGAGGTACTTTCAGCGTCCTGCTGCAGTGCATGCGGCTGCGACTCGCACTTCTGCCGTTGTCATTTTGTCTGGAGCGTCTATAATGCGCACAGAATATGCACAGTTTTGACAATGTGTACACTTGTGTCGCAGATGTGCGCAAACACATCTGGACCAGAATCAAAAACGGATACACACACATTGATCCGTTTAAATAAAGCTTTTTTGCCACAGCTGAGCCTGTTTAGACAGAGGGACATTCAGGATGACCCTGTGAGCCGTTAGAGGACACTGTCTTCTCATACAAAGAGAAACAACACAGTTGTACATGAGAATGACGTAAGACTGTAATCATTTACAGTTTGCTAGGTTTAACACTGTGCTGCCAAAAGGTTTTTGTCTGCCAAGACGAATGCAGCTTTTGATAACTAACGACATTTTAAATCTTGCCATTTTCTCTCCTTTCATTCCGAATGAACGCGTATAAGAGTCCCAGCAGCAATATGGAACAATAAAGTCCCATTTGGGGGGAAAAGAACTTTAGTGCTTTATCATATTATGCATGAGAATTTATGAGAATTGATTCTGTGCTAATCTGTTGACAAAACAATTCACATTTGCTTTTTCTAATACGCTTTATCTTGCTCCATAACTCATACAGGGGTTCCATTAGAAAAAAGTGCTTCTTAAATAGCCATTAGTTTAGATTGCTGACCAATATGATAATGTGTTAATGCACTCTGCTGTACCTATATGAAAGTGGAGTGCACACTACAAACAACTGTAATGCTCTTTACAGACATGGTAATATATATAAATATATATATACACTACCGTTCAAAAGTTTGGGGTCAGTAAGACTTGCAGTTTTTTTTTAATGAAGTCAAGACTGCATTTATTTGATCAAAAATACAGAAAATAAACTGTAATATTACAAAATGTTTTTACAATAGAAAATAATGGTTTTTATTTTCATATACTTTCAAATATAATTTATTCCTGTGAAAAATTGAATATTTTTCATCAGCTGTTACACCAGGCTTAAGTGTCACATGATCTCTCAGAAATCATTCTGATATTCTGAATTATTAGTAGAATTATCAGTTTTGGAAACAGTTGTGTTTTTTTTTTTTTTTGAACCTGTATTTCTTTCTTTTAAGAACAACATTTATTCAAACTATAAATCTTTTCTAGCAATGTAAATCTATTATGTCACTTTTTATTAATGTAACAATTTATTCATTTCTTTCAAAAAAAGAAGAAAGAATTAATAAACATTTACTGACCCCAAACTTTTGAGAGGTTATATATATATATATATATATATATATATATATATATATATATAAACGCTAAACAAGTAAGCTACTTTTACATGCAGTATCACAAAAATCCATTGACAATTCAGAGTTACTTTATATATGAAGAGTTCAGATGCAAAAGCCTCTAAATCTATCTGACGTCTTTCTTTAAAAAATGCATTTTTATCAGGCTCAGATGTATAGGTTTCTGTGCAAGTACTGGTACTTCTGATTGGGCTGAGGATGGGATTTTAGTGAGTTTGAAGTAAAAGTATTTGATGGATGTATAATATGTTTAGAGAACATTCACTCAGTATCATTATCTCATTTTTGACCGAGATGGCTTTTAGGGGGTTTTGCATCTGAACTCTTCATATATATAAATATATGAAGTCAAAAGTTTACATACACCTTGCAGGAGCTGCAAAATTAAGTTACTTTAACAAAATAAGAGTAATATGGTAAACATGTAAAACCGTTTCTGGAGAATTTTTGCCCTTACCTAACCATGTAGATATCAGAGAACAAATTAAAATATTTTATCAATGCATTCTATGGCACCTTTAAATGATATAATACAGCTATATAAGAGTAGTCAAGATGTTTGTGTGCATTTTTGATCAATCATGGCAGCAGTACATTATTAATTTATAACTAAAACACATTATAAATGTGCGTATATCCAGTCTCCTGCATATCTAAGTAAAGTTTACAGTCCCGTTAAAGTATAAGCAAGACAGGGAACTGCATCCTTCAAGTGATGTCAAGAAATAAGGACTAAAAGCAGACTATGTACGAGCAATGACATAAATGGTTTCATGAAAGAGCCCACAAGGAATAAAAGGAAAGGTTTCATGATTTCTGCAAGCCCTTCTATTATCGTCATCTCCTCCATTTTCTTTTCAGACTTGCACACACAAACACATCAGTGAGGAAAATACCTCTGTGTTCACGCTTATCCCCCCCTACCCTTGCTGCAGACAAAGCCCGTCGTAACCATGGCGACGGACAGTAAGGAGGCTAGGCTTGACGCGCGGGTAGAGGTAACAGTATCTGAAGGCCCAGGTAAACAAAAACAGAGTGAGGATCTTTGCGAACGGCCCGCTCTTAAAGGGACAGTGACCAAATAGCTCAAAAACTGCAATTTCCCTCTTTTTATCAGCACTGTCTCTTTAAGAACTGTGTGGCGTTTCAAAAAGGGCCACAAAGACGTCAAGAACCGTGTGCTGTGTGTGCCTGTGTGTCTTTAAAAGAATACTCCACCCAAAAAATGACAATTCTGTCAATATTTACTCACCCACATGTCATAAAATGACTTCTTTTGCGGAACACAATGAGAAATTTTATAGATTGTTGTTTTCCATGCAATTTCAATGAACGAGGAAGGAGATTTCACGCTTCAAAAAGGATGCAAACCCAGCACAAAAGTGGTTCATGTATCATATTTCAAAAGTGGTTCATGTGTCATATTTCAAAATTTCTCATTGCATGAGTCTAGCTCATGCAATGAGTTGCATGCCAGATTTTTCCATGTTAAACTTTGATCTTTTGGCTTCAAAAGTATTCAAATCGAGTCACATGAACAACTTTTATGGTGTTTTCACACATTTTCTTTTTGTCACCAGTCCTTTCATTGTAATTGCATGAAGCAGAGTGACCAACACATTCTCCAAAATTACTCCTTTTTGTATTTGGAAACAATGAGAGTCCTACAGATTTGAAAAAAACATGAGCGTGAGTAAATGTCTTTCATTTCTGTGTGAATTATTTCTTTAAATATGACCTAATCACGTTTCTGTCCAGGGTTTCCACACCTTTCGCGTGAACCTTGTGCCCTCAAACTTTATAACCATTATTAACATTAATATTTCTCACGTGTGACTAATTTCATTCTTTTTCTGTATGGCTGAAGTGTGGCATGCTTTAGTTTGAGCTTGTTTCTTTATGTTGCTATGGATATACAGTTGAAGTCAAAAGTTTACATACGCCTTCCAGAATCTGCAAAATGTTAATTATTTTAGCAAAATAAGAGGGATCATGCAAAATGCATGTCATTTTGTACTTTCATCTGACCTGAATAAGATATTTCAAATAAAAGACGTTCACATATAGTCCACAAGAAAATATAATAGTTGAATTTATAAAAATGACCACGTTTAAAAGTTTACATACACTTGATTCTTAATACTGTGTTGTTACCTGAATAATCCTCAGCTGTTTTTTTTGTTTTTGTTTTTTTCAGTGATAGTTGTTTATGAGTCTCTTGTTTGTCCTGAACAGTTAAACTGTCTACTGTTCTTCAGAAAAAATCCTTCAGATCCCACAAATTCTTTGGTTTTTCAGCATTTTTGTGTATTTGAACTCTTTCCAACAATGACTGTATGATTTTGAGATCCATCTTTTCACACTGAGGACAACTGAGAGACTCATATGCAACTATTAGAGAAGATTCAAACACTCACTGATGCGCCAGAAGGACAAAACATGCGTTAAGAGCCAGGGGGTGAAAACTTTTTGAATTTGAAGATCATGGTAAATTTAAGTAATTTTGTCTTCGTGGAAACATCCAAGTATCTTCTGTAGCTTCTGAAGGGCAGTACTAAATGAAAAAATATGATATTTAGGCAAAATAAGAAAAATGCACACAACTTCATTCTGTTCAAAAGTTTACACCCCCAGCTCATAATGCATAGTTTTTTCCTTCTGGAGCATCAGTGAGCATTTGAACCTTCTGTAATAGTTGCATATGAGTCCCTCAGTTGTCCTCAGTGTGAAAAGATGGATCTCAAAATCATACAGTCATTGTTGGAAATGGTTCAAATACACAAAAATGCTGAAAAACCAAAGAATTTGTGGGACCTGAAGGATTTTCTGATGAACAGCAGACAAACAAGAGACTTATGAACAATTATCACTAAAAAAAAGTCAGCTGTGGATCATTCAGGTAACAACACAGTATTAAGAATCAAATGTATGTAAACTTTTGAACAGGGTGATTTTTATAAATTCAACTATTATGTTCTCTTGTGGACTATATGTAAATGTCTAAATGTGAAATATCTAGTACTAAATAAAAAATAACATGCATTTTGTATGATCCCTCTTATTTTGCTAAAAGAATTAACATTTTGCAGATTCTGATTCACTTTTGACTTCAACTGTATACCAACGTTAGGCTGCTTACAAAAGGAACACTGCTAGTTATGTTGTTACTTACTATAAATATATCAGTTAATCATGTACTAATGCTAAAAGTTGCAATGTGAAGGGAGCAGTCAGGTTCATGATTATTGTAAAAACATTGTACGACACGAGTGGGAGGAGCAAGGTTGAGTACTCTTATGTTGTCAAGTAGGACGGACTGTGTGTTTTAGCTTTTGTGAAGAAGTGAAAGGAACAGCCAGGTCTGAGTGAATTTATTTAGCAGTACTGACACTCATAGAAACAGGAGGGCCGTGTTTGAGCGTATAGTGGTTGTAGTATGGAGTACAAGGGAGACACATGGAGGGCTGTTTCTCTGGCTGAGTGCTGTCCACTCACATCATATGCCTCAGTGATTGAGGACGCCTGCAGCACTGCATTGTGGGCCAGAGAAATGGAGTAGTTGCAGCTGGGAACAGACTGATGAGACAAATATGAGAAATCATAAAATCATTCAGTCATATACGCTCATAAAAGCAGTAAACTCTGGACTGGTAATAACTTCAGAAACTCACAACAACAGGCGGCAGGTACTAAACGTCTTACTTTCTTTGTTATCGTGCCAGTGTGTTTTGAGCAGCAACACACTCACTGTGTAACTCCACACTACTTTCCACTTTTAGCCTGTAACAGATCCACGCAGATCCCTCGCTGAATTTATCTACTCTGTGGTGTAGAGTGGCCCTGTCACCCCTGCCGTTTCACTTCTGAGCTCCTACAATACAGAGAGTCAGTCACACATGCAGTCGTGAGCCTTAGAAATACACACAAACACATAAAGACAGGAAATACTGTCAATTTTATAATTAATACAGCTGTTTTTTTTTTGCTTAGTGATAGTTTAGTTCCTGAACTGTCCCTGGTTTGTCCTGAACAGTTAAACTGCCCACTGTTTTTTTCAGAAAAACCCTTCAGGTCACACAAATTCAGGTTTTTCAGCATTTTTGTGTATGGGAACCCTTTCCAACAATGACTGTATGATTTTGAGATCCATCTTTTCACACTGAGGACAACTGAGGGACTCATATGCAACTATTACAGAAGGTTCAAACACTCACTGATGCTCCAGAAGGAAACATGATGCATTAAGAGCTGGGGGTGAAAACTTTTGAAAGGAATGAGGAGGTGTACATTTTTGTTATTTTGCCTAAATATATATTTTTTTCTCCATTTATTACTGCCCTTGAGAAGATACTTGCATGTTCCACAGAAGACAAAATAAGTTAAACTTACCCTGATCGTCAAATGCAAAAAGTTTCTTAATGCTTTGTTTTTCCTTCTGGAGCGTCAGTGAGCGTTTGAACCTTCTGTAATAGTTGCATATGAGTCCCTCAGTTGTCATCAGTGTGCAAAGATGGATCTTAAAATCGGTAATTACTGAAAATGATTCCAATTCACAGAAATGCTGAAAAAACAAAAGATTTTTGTCGGACCTGAAGGATTTTTCTGAAGAACAGCAGGCAGTTTAACTGTTCAGGACAAACAAGGGACTGATGAACAACCATCACTAAACAAAAACAAAAAAACAGCTATGGATCACTCGGGTTCTTAACACAGTATTAAGAATTAAGGGTATGTAAACTTTTAAACAGGGTCATTTTTATAAATTCAGCTATTATTTTCTTTAGTGGACTATCTTCTCTGTGAAATATCTTATTCAGGTCAGCAATAAATAAAAAAATTACATGCATATTGTATGATCCCTCATATTTTAGGAAAACAATTAACAGTTTGCAGACTCTGCTAGATGTATGCAAACTTTTGACCTTAGCTGTAGCTAATATTTCATCTGGCAACTTTTATATGTAATATTATTTGTGAGCAATGCTTTCTGAGCTGCTCTTATCTCCGCAGTGTTTATGATTCTTAATCACCTTCTAGTGTCAGGAAGTGGAGACTTAGACACTTTACAAACCAAAGGTCCCTTGCCTTATCATTGCTTTAATGCCGTTACACGATTCAGTCATGCCAGAGACACTTTGCGCCCGCAGATTTCCATTTTAACTGGTAGGTTGAGAGTTATTCTATGAATGTTTTCTTTATGATTGGTTCTTAATAGGTTAGGAGTTAGTTGTTTAAACTTTTTGATTGTTTGGTTGTTGGTCATGAAGCTCAGATTATGTCCTTAATGTTTATCATAAGTAATGGATGAGAAAGAAAGTAGCGTGTTTAGCGTTAAGTAAAGCTTTAAAAGTATACTTGAAAATACTTGTATGAAACCTTTAACAATATATATCCATATCCACCCAAGCAACTTATTGGCAACAAAACCTTGAATGTTGAAGTAGACTGAGAGAAACCTACAACATCCCTCTGTGATACAGCCCCTGGAAATCTTCACAATGTTGAGGATGCTCAGTTGTTTATTCATGTAGACTAACGTATTATTTGAGTCGTCTATTTAGGTACTTTAAAAAGTTTCGCAGTTGCTGCATCTATAGTTATGATTGCTTGTGGATTACACGTTACTGATAACATCTTTACAACACTGATTCTTTAGCAAATGGCTTCTAATTGTTGGCTTTCTCTTTCTACTGTGATGGCTTTTCAAGATCAGCTTTTTAGCACCTCAGCATTACTGGATGTTTAAACAGGACATCTGGTCACCATATTTAAAAAAAATACTCTCTCAGGACAAGGGCTTGCCCCTAGTATAACCTGATTCCATAGCCTGTGATTTGTTCAGGTCTTCCATTTAAAGGACGTCAATTAAAAAGTCTCATGTTTTGTACGTACTGTACGGTTATCGCTACTTATTGACCATTTCTCACCTTTCTTTGCCCCCACCGACCCCACTTTGTACCAGAGCGGCGACGGCAGGGCAAATTCCAGCCATTTCGGCGTCTATTTGGGAAGAAGAAAAGGAGGGAAGCAGAACGTGGGTTTGAGGCATCTGAACTTAAACCTAGCCATTCCACCGATGATGTTTGCAATGGGGTGGTCTCAGTTGATGAGGAGAATGATCAGCATCTAAGGTAAAACATTATCATTATTTTAGCTTGGTCTGCCATTTGTAATCTGTGCTAAATGCATTGCTTGTATTTGCTAAATTGTGTACTAAAAACATCTGCATTCACAGGGAGTTAAACACTCTAGGGTCCCGAGCTTTTTCACACGAGAGTGTATTTATCCCAGAGGACTCAGAGAAGACATATCCAGGACAGACAATGTCCCAGGAGAACGTTTCAGACAAAGTTAGGAACATTCAGGTGAGATTTTTCACACGTTCATATGAACACAATTACGTATGGCACTAAATTTTATGGTAATAGTTCAGAATAGGGAACAGGTAAGAAAACCCTGGGTATTAAGACTTGCATGGCTTAATATAATGTAAATCATGTCTCTTACTGAAACATGTAGTAGAAAACCCATAAAGATTTAAGTTTTTTTTTTAAATCCACATCGTTTTATACATATTTTGGATTGTAAGCTATTTTTACCGCAACACAATTTGGAAAATAAAATAATGGTACGATGCCACATGGTGCCGCTTTTGGCTCTAATTTTGAGGGCAACAAGAGAAGCAATGTAAGTCTTTACTGCTATCCGAACGATAAGAAGAGAAAAAAAAGAATGAGAAGATGCCTGTGGACGAATAAAATTGCCTAAAGACCTGCGTCTTTGTTCTCTCCACTTCTGCCCTGATGCCTTTGAGCTTTTTAGTAGACCACAGCTACTAAAAAAGCTTACAAATGTCAGAGACAAGAAATGCAAGATGCCATCCTGGCAGGATCTAAACATGCTGACACGTTTCATGATGCTGCAGGCACTGAAGAAGTTTCTCAGCACAGATTTCATTCAATCTGTTAATATCAGAGTTAAAAACACACAAAAAAATTATCGTACGGCATTTGGTTTAAACCTACACTTATATCCTGTAAGTTATTTCGGTAAATAGTAATTGGTAGCACCAGTAGCTCACGAGCGTAACCATTTCACATCATACAAAAAAAGATGTCCCCCATGGCCCAAAAATAAAACAACGTGGATTTTTTAAATAACGTAAATCTTTCATGAGTTTTCTACTACATATTTCAGTAAGAGACATCACTTATGTTATATTAAGCCATACAGGTCTTAATACCCAGGGTTTCCTTTAATAGTTTTCCCTGAACAGACTCCTAATTTGCAAAGGTATTTGTTTAAGTTTAGGTATTTGGTAGGATTAGGAGTAGCAGAATATGGCCATGCAGAATAAAGCATTAATATGTGCTAATAAAACAATATGTAGTATAGTAATATGCATGCTAATAAGCAACTAGTTAATAGTGAGAATTAAGTGTTAAATTAAAATAAAATGTTACCAATTTTTACCAACACAATTTTCATATAAGCATTGCACCAGGGGTGGTTCTAGTGTGAGTGGATATCCGGGGCTTAGCCCAGATGTCCTTCAAATAAAATGTTTAGAAGTTATATTGGCTTAATTGTTTTAAAGAACAAGTTTAATTAAACATGAGAGGCACGACATGGCTTTGCTTAGAACTAGAGCAAAAAGAAAAAACAATTTTCTCTAAGATTTAGATGACTTAATAATAGCTTATTTTTATTGAACTGTTGCCCTGACACTTAGTAAAGTCTGCCACTGACCATGCAAAATGCTAACTATTCACATAATTACTCTAAATGCGTGCATGTGTCCTAGAAAGTCTGATTTGTTGCTATAGTAACTATAACCTAATTTATACAGATTATGATATCGGTACTATAAAGTTATACTTTAAGATACCTGAAGCAGCTGCATTTTGCTGTTTAAGTGCTGGTTTAATAGAAATTATTTTAATGCGCATGAAAACTCTTGATGCGCAAAAGACATGGTAATAAAAACATGTAGGGCTTTACTGAAAACATTCGGGATTTCAGCCCCCTTAGCCCACCCCTAGCGCCGCCCCTGCATTGCACCAAATGTATATGTTGGTATCTGTAAGACTTAATCTAAAACAAAAACTAACAACAACAACAAAAAACAAACATTCACTTTCTATGCTTTTGTTGACAGAAGCAAATTGGACATAATATCAAATTTGGTCAGAGACCGCCTTCACTTAGAAAGAGTGAGGGAGATGAAGGTAGCTCAGATGAAGAAGAGGTACCTCGAAGTCCACTGAGGGTTCTTGCTCAGGTGGAGAATGAGCCACCAGAACCCGAAGCCAAGGAAAAAGTAAGTTAATCTCCAAATTATTACCCACTACTCACATAAATGCCATCTAAGTCAATGTATACTAACTCAGACCATTTATAGGTTTCTCTGAACAGCTAATGGTTATTATAAAACTGTCAGACTATCAATACATTGATTCCCCATACATATAACATGCTTTAGAATCCTGCTCTCCCATTGTCACAAACTTGTGTTTTTGCTTTACAATTAGGCTGTCAGCCATGACACGGTCCAGCACAGAACTCCAGTCAAATCCCCACGCGCTAAGCGCCCACCTCCCCCTGGCACAATTGAGTCCATCAATCTAGATGCTGTCCCTCAGTCTGTCCCACGCTTGGACAACACTGCTGCCAAACATAAACTGTCTGTCAAACCGAAGAACCAGAGGGTGTCGCGCAAACACAGAAGGTTCACACAGGTAAAGGGTGAAAGGTGTTATTAAAAATGTGAACAGTGTCTGCTGGGATAGTTTTTGGTCATCAGCTTACTTACCCTTAATTTGTTGCAAACCTGACTTGTGATACAGTCAGTATTTTGAAGAATATTTCAATTGTCCATACAGAAAGTCAATATCTAAAATAATAACTTCTGTAACTTTAATATATTTCAGGAGTTTCATGAAGAGGATCTCGCTGAAATGCTAGAAGAATCTGAAACACCAAAGGACGAAGAAGTCTTTGATTTGTCAGGAGAGGAATATAACATTATCCACAGAAGCAAAGAGGATTATGAGCCCACTGAAAAATCGATGAGGCGACGATTTCATGAGGAGGAGCTAGAATGCCTTGAGCTTCAAAGAAGGGAACAAGAGGAATTGAGAAAGATGGAGGAACAACAGAGGAGAATCGAGGAGCAGAGGCTAGAAGAAGAAAAGCGGCGTAGAGAGGAGGAGGAAAGGCTGCAAATGGAGGAAGAGGAGAGGAAGCGACAAGAGGAAGAGGCAAGGAAAGAAAGGGAAGAGGAAGAAAGAAGGAGAGAAGAGAAAGAGCAAAGATTAAAACTTGAGGAAGAGCAAAAGAGGCAGGAGGAGGAAAGAATGAGGAAACAGGAAGAGGAAAGAAGAAGAGCAGAGGAGGAGAGAAGGCAGCAGGAACTTGAGGCAGAGCGTCTTCGTCTGGAAGAGGAAAGAAAACGGGAGGAGGAGAGAAGGAGAAAAGAGGAGGAGGAGGCAGAACAACGTAGGATTCAGGAGTTAGAGGAGAAACGGCAGAGAGAGGAAGAGGAACGCCTCCGTGAGGAGGAAAGAATCCGGCAGGAGGAGGCTGAGAGGAAAAGACTAGAAGAAGAGGAGGAGGAAAGAAAGAGGCAACAACAAGAGGAGAAAGCTGGAGGTACTGACCCAGAATGGAAAAGAAAAGCAGAGGAGCTGAGATGGAGAGAGATGGAGGAGAGACAGAGGCCTTTTACTTTCAAAGTCTCTTCGGGCGAGAAGCAGATACTATTCCAGAAGGTCAACCTCACTCCTGTTACTCCATCAACTGGTCAACAAGGTGAAACAACAGCTGAAACCAGGGAGGGAGCTAAAGCTTCTTCACCAGGATCCACAGATTCCCCAACTCTGTCTTCATCTCTTTACGTCCCACATACGGCAATCCTTGTGACAGGAGCTCAACTTTGTGGAACCGCAGTCAATCTCGATCAGATCAAGGACACAGCCTGCAAGTCCCTTCTTGGCCTTTCAGAAGGCAAAAAGGCAATGGGCACTCCTCCAACCAAGAGCAAGACTTCACCAGATCGCAAAACTGGAAAAACCAAATCCTTATATGAGTCTTCCTTATCTGTAGACCAATCTAATGCTGCTGTCCTGGCAGAATGGGCAAGTATCCGATCCAAAATTTTCAAAGGTGCTGAGGACGGAAAATATCCCGAATACCCAGATCAGAGTCGCAGGCCGATAAGTGAGGATCTAAATACAGTGCCATTCTCTCACACCAACCTCAGGAAAACCATGTCAGCCAGTGCTAAGTTTTCCATCACACCAGCCAGAAAGAAATTTGCGGATTCCAACAGGAACTCTGAGAGTTTTGGGCAAGACGACAAAGAAGGTGTGAAAGCAGAATCACCTACTATGGAAACCCCCCCTGTCCAAAAATCAGAGTTGCCCTCTTTAGGTACCAAGATCCAGAGCAGGGGAAGCAAAGTTGTCCGCATCGCAGATAGTGCTGAAGAATGCATGTTTGCCAAAGACCTCCCCTCCTTCCTTGTTCCCAGTCCGCCACATGGATCTCCCAAGTCACAGAGATCAGAGACCGGATCCCCAAGTCAGACAGAATCAGAAGACTTGGATGCAAAGGATGAAGGGGATCAGAAGGATCAGAGTGGTGATGAGCGGCCTTCACCTTTTGGAATCAAGTTGAGAAGAACCAACTACTCTCTTCGTTTCCACAACGAACAATCTGCAGAAAAGAGGAAGAAAAGGTACAGCGCAGGAGACAGTTTTGAAGGTGTCCCAGTGCCCCTCACCTCCATTGACCAAGACTCTGGCACTTCTGCACTCTCCGAAAAGTCTAGCCCTGTTTCTCAAGAGATTATCGGATTTCGAACCACTGCAGCATCCAGCAAAGAATCCCGAAGTAAGTTTAGTAGAAATACTCTCCCTTTGGCACGCACTGAAGCCGACAACTTTGTCCCCAAGCCTCCACTTTACCAAAAACCAGCTACCTCCCCCAAACCATCCGAAGGTGCCACACCTCCGCTCTCTCCTCTCCCGAAACCTGGCAGAAGGATTTCAGGGGAAATGATTTCACAAAGGACGGGGCAAGCAGAACAGGCAGATACCGAGCAGAGCAGTGACCACAAGGAAGAAGTTGCAGCTGTACAGATACCATCCCAGAAAAATGGACAGGAGGAGGAGCTTAAAGAAAAGAAGTCATTTTTTCCATCCATCAGCATCCCATGGAGAGAAAAAACAGATCGCAGAACGGAACTCATTAAGAAAGGTTGGAAATACTCAAGCACCATAAAGCTATAATTGCATGATCTACACAATCATGCAAAGTATCATTTTATGTTCCTTTTTAAGATTCCTAATACTCTTTTACAAGTCTCCTACAATAGGTTTACATGCATGCAAAGTCAAACAATGCTTTTGTTTCTTCAAAATATGCATTTGATATCACCTAATTTTCCAGCAATTCTCGAGCAATTTCGTTTGAAGCGGTTCAAGGACTTATTCTCTCTAAATCCCTCCTTTCCATAAACCTACTCTGCTCTGTGATTGGTCCACTGCTGGATTCATGTTTAATACATAATCTTAGAATATTTGAATTGGTTTATTAAAAAGTAGACATTTCACTCTATAGATATTTTTCATGTCTGTAAGGCAAGTATACACAGAGTTTAGAAGTGTTGCGCTTAAATTCACAGAGACCAAGACGGCAGAAAGCGCATCCTGTTTGCTTTCATTACTTTACAAAAGCGCAACCTTCCATTGTTATTGTGACACAAATTAAAGTAGTCTTTACAGATTTTATTACTTTTATCTGTATGACCAAAAATGACGGAGTATTTTAAGAGCAAGTGACTGCACCGCCGCCTCCATCATGCATCGAGTGCGCTACTATTCAGCTTGCACACTTTGCAAAGACACTTCAATAGTGCACATTTTTTAGATTAAGTGGCCACGTAAAGTTGCTACTACTAACATATTTCAGATGAAAAGCCATATTTGAGGTCGATGAATGATAGGTGTCCTGCACAGTGTACTATATTACCACACAGACCAGCCCTTAATGATCTGTCAGTCACAGACTGTGGATTTTTTTTTCTGCGACTAAGCGTACAATAAAATTTGGGTCCACCAAGCCTCTAATCGACAGCCCTAATTACTAATGACTCCTTCAGGCTGTTCACGCAGAACCAACATCTGAAATCTGAAATAATATTCTTATTCCGCTTTATCAGCATTGGTATTTCCTACAGAAAGTTGAGATATTTTGAAGACTCCAAAATGGTTTCTAGTCTTTCTTGTCAAATTTGACACCACCTGCATTTCTTCTCCTTCACAGAAAAACCCTCTCTGCAGGCCAGGCACTCCCTGGACAGCTCACGGACACAGGAGAAAGAGACAGGACCACTATGGATCACTCTGGCACTGCAAAAACAGAAAGGCTTTAGAGAACAGCAGCAAAACCGAGAGGATAGGAGGAGCCAGAGAGAAGCTAAGCTGGCTGAGAAACAGACTAGGGACAGAGAAAGTGTATGTATACATTAGAAATATAGCCACATAACATAAAACAGCTGAGACTCATGCACATCTTTATATTAAAATACATAAATAAATAATAAATAACACATGTATAAGGTAAGCATGGCATGTAGGCAGTTCCTAGGGATTACTGGCACTCTTTGTTGTCCTCCACCCTTTCCCAGCCGTAATGAAATCATTCCTCTTCTTCTTCCTCTTCTTCTTCTTATCATCATTATTATTAGTAGTATTATTATTATTTTTATTGTCATTATTGCCATTATTATTGCTAATAACATCTGTTGTCACCTGTTGTCTCTGTTGGTCTTCCTTTATTTATTTATTTGTTTATTGATTTCTTCCCTATGTATCTGTTAATTATTATCTGATTTGTATGTGCCCTCCCCCCACCCACCCCTAGATATAATGACACACGCACACATGCACACCCATGCTCACAGACACATCAATTCAAAGACAGGAGCTAATCAGAATGGACTTGAATGGACTTGTGCTGTTGGATATCAGTATATATGTTTGTCTGTCCAAGCACATGTAAATATTGTAACATTCTTTATGTAACATATGTTTGTTTGTTATATGTTTGGTCTAAGTGATTCTGTATTTGGCACATGTAAATATTGTCACATTCTTTCCTTGCATAATAAAATAAATAAATAAATAAATAAATATAGCCACACAATATAATATCATTAAAGGGTTAGTTCACTCAAAAATGTAAGTTCTGTAATTAAATACACACCCTCATGTCGTTCCAAAACGGTAAGATTTTCGGTCATCTTCAGAACAATAGTTAAGATATTTTTGATAAAATCCAAGAACTTGCATAGACAGCAACACACCTGACACGTTCAAGGCCCAGAAAGGTAGTAAGGACTATTGTAATCATTAAAATAGTCCATTTGTCATCAGTGGTTCAACCGTAAGTTTATGAAGCTATGAGAATATTTTCTGTGTGCAAAGAAAACAAAAATAATGGCATAATTCAACAATATCTTCTCCTCCATGTGACCGACAAAGAAGAGAAGAAATTTTTTAATTTTTTTTAATTCTAGCTTCATAAAATTACGGTTGAACCACTGAGGTCACACGGACTATTTTAACAACATCCTTACTACCTTTCTGGGCCTTGAACCTGGTAGTACCGTTGCTGTCTATTCAGTGTCAGAAAGCTCTCGTATTTCATTCAAAATATCTTAATTTTTGTTCTGAAGAGAAACGAAAGTCTTGGAACGACATGAGGGGGAGTGATTAATTTGGTGAACTCTCTCTTTAACTAGCTACACTGTTGGTACTACAGTTGAAGACAAAATTATTAGCCCCCCTGTGGAATTTTACATTTTTTAGAATATTTCCCAAGTGATGTTTAACAGAGCAAGAGAATGTTTTCACATTATTTCCTATTATTTTTTTCTTCTAGAGAAAGTCTGATTTCTTATAGTTGTAATACTTGAATAAAAGTATTAAAAAAAAATTAAAAATAAAACTGCTAAGGTCAATATTATTAGCCCCCTTAAGAAATTATTAGTTTGATTAGCTATAGAACAAGCCACTGTTGTCCAATGTCTTGCCAAATTAACCTAATTAAGCTTTTAAATTGCTCTTTAAGCTGAGGATTAGTATCTTGTGAAACAACTAGTAAAATAATATGCACTGTCATCATGGCAAAGACAAAAGAAATGAGTTTGGACTTGAGAGAAAGAATTGTTAATGCTCATAAAGATGGAGAAGGATACACACGTTTATCAAAGTGTTTTCTAGTGTCAAGAACTGCAGTGAGATGCATTGTCAAGAAGTTTAAAGAGACCAACACAGTGGAGAACAAGACGGGAAGAGGCAGGAAGCCAAAGATTTCAAAAACTTTAGAAAATAAATTAGGTTTCCTAAAGACCCAAGAACAACTGCCAAGACACTAGTGAATGACCTACCCAAGTCTGGAATTGATCTCAACGAAGACAGTCACTAGAGCCCTGCACAGGAATGAACTGTGAGGTTGCCGACCAAGAAACACTCAACTTCTGAAGAGACACCTCCAAGCTAGAATGAAGTTTGCTAAGGACAACCTGGGGGAATGTGATGCATACTAGAAACATGTCCTTTGGTCAGATGAGACAAAACTAGAGCTTATTGGCCATAGAGATGTTGCCTATGTTTGGAGAAAGAAGGGAGAGGCATTCAACCCCAAGAACACCATTCCCACAGTGAAACATGGTGGTGGGAGTATAATGCTGTGGGGATGTTTCAGTGCGTTTGGAACTGGGAATCTCGTCAGGGTTGAAGGAAACATGAAAAAGGAAGACTATAAGAAGATTTTGAAAGACAACCTCAGACAGTCTGCAAGAAAACTTGGTTTGCGTCCACATTTTGTCTTCCGGCATGATAACGACCCAAAGCATACCTCACTTCTGGTGAAGAAATACCTCCAAATGAGCAAAGTGAGTGTACTTGACTGGCCTGCACAAAGCCCAGACTTCAATCCAATAGAAAATCTGTGGGGCACACTAAAGTCCAGAGTTTGTACCAGAAGACCAACAAATCTGGAGGAGCTTGAGAGATTTGCTAAGGAAGAATGGGCTGTCATTCCTCAGGAGACATGGTTGAAACTTGTTGAGAACTACAGCAAATTACTAAAAGCTGTTATCAAGCAAAAGGGATACACTATTAACTATTAACATCAGAGGGCTAATCATTTTGACCAGTAGACTTTTTATCAATTCTTGGTTATACAAACCGTAAAAGCTTCCTTATTATGTTTAAAAATGCTGTGTAGATAAAATCATCTTTCTGTTAAACAACACTTGGGAGTTATTTGAAAAATAATGAAATATTTTATAAGGGGCCAATAATTTTGTCTTCAACTGTATATGTAAAATTGTAGTGAGTTTTAACCAGTTGAAACACAATATAATGCAATAAGCAATAACAGCTTTCTCATTCACGTAAATTTCACCAGCCACAACAAGTAACATTTTGTTGAGTTTTTTGTATAACTACAATATGGTGTTGTTTGTCTCTGAAAGGTGGGAATGCTCAGTCCCACAGACGATAAAGGCAATGGAAGCTCCAGCTCTCCTAAGCCTCAAACAGCAGATGAGAATAAGAGACCAGACACGCTCCTGGCCCGTTTTGAACGACGCGACAACTTGAAGAAAGCCAATACCTTACCCAGCTCAGTCACAGGTATGTATTTGATTAAATTTCCGTCCAGCAGCTTTACACTCGGGTTGTTTTTGGTAACTTTGGGTCTTATGCTCAATTGTTATGTATAGGCTTTGTTATGCATTTAAAGTGAGATTCAGACATGGTTGTGACACTTTTAAAACTGAGCAATCTCTAAGTATTCATAGTGATTTTCTTTCCCTCTTTCCTTCGACAGTTGAAATTACAGACTCTACACCATCTCCGCCAGCAACAAAAGATGTGACAAAGCGCTTCCCTCCTGGTGACACTACCCAGGTTTCAACTGAGCCGGCCTGGCTTGCTCTAGCAAAGCGTAAGGCCAAAGCCTGGAGTGACTGCCCGCAGATCATCAAGTGATCCATTGATGCTGACAAGTGAAAACGCAAATAAGTCATCTCCTACATCCACATCACTTAGCCATCACTGCACTCCAGCTCTCCTCTTACTCTCTCAACAAAAGGTTTATAATTCACTCGAGCAATCAGGCATTTCTGAATATTAGCCCAAAACTCATATTCGCTAAAAAAAAAACACAACATCAACCAACTGCTATGGTTTTCAATATACAGGATTATTGCAATAACATGCAACACAAGTATATTTATTCATTCTGTGTCACAGCCAATCAAACAAGCCCTAGAATCATCAGAAAAGTTGCAGCCCTTCATATCTTTAAAGTTGCCAGTGGTTATCTGTGTATATACACAATGCATGTCAAACCGTTGACTCTAGATATTACTAAAACAACACGAGTGGTTCACATTAAGTACAAAAATAACATTTCAAGTAAAACAAGAAAGTATGTTATTGCTTTGGTGACAATTCTGGGAAGCAATTCAAGGGCTAATAATAACACCGCTGATGAAACCTTCACAAATTTCACCCCTCCTCACTCCTCGCATGTAAATCGGATAAACAGTTTTGTAATTTTTCTGGTTTTCTTTTCCCATGTGCTCATTTAAATGAGTCGGCACTCGTAGACCTTGCCGACGGACAGACATTGTCACTTTTTTATTTCTTAACTTATTAAAATTTGATATCTTGGCAAAAGTAAAACGATCTTCACTGTGTCCGTGACAACTGTGAGTACTGTCATTTTAACTATTGCTAAATATCATCACGATAATGACACGTCAGCACTGTTTACTCATGTAATTAACTAACGATGAATTTTTCCATGACAACATAGTTATATATGCACTTGAGCCGTGCCGTCAGTTGATGAAAAATCTACTTCTTGCAGTGTCTATACCCGCCTGTTTCTGTAGAATTGGTTGCCTGGGATCCGCCTGCTTGCTGTATCATAAACAATGCTATCCTGGCGTAGCGTGTGCTAGCATCTCTTTTACCGCTAATTAGCAAAACCTGCAACACGGCTAAGTGATGGGAGATCAGCGTTTCAAATGCAACGTCCCGGGGTGGAAGGGAGTAAGAACAAGAGGTCAAGCCAATGGGCATTTCTAGTGGGTGAACAAATGGACTATTAACGGACATCACCTCTACGTCCTTGAATAAGGCAGCTAACCCCAGATCGCTCCAGGGGGGGATTGTCCTTGTAGGTGAAGTTGCTCTGGATAAAAATGGAAGTTATTAAACGGAAGCCTTGATCTCTCAGCAGAGCCACTGACTCCACTATCTAATGTAATGTTGTATGTATGTAATGTATGTAGGTATGTATGTATGTATAGAGGTGAAATGAAGCAGACTGTATTCCTCCGGAGATCTCCTGAGCTGCAGTCGCGTCACTTTGTTTTTACATTGGTCGTGTGCAATAGTGTAGCGTAAACAGTGTTGTATGTGATATGAAACAAAGAAGTTTGTTGATAATTGCACTTTTTTTTGTTTCACTTTAGAACAACCCATTACAGAAAAAGTGACGCAAATGTTATGAAATATGTAGAGAAAATTAAACGGAAGCTGTTTGAACTCGGCGGGCTGAAACTCCTGTTTTCCTGCACAAAAACAAACAGGAAGGTTAATGTTAAAGGATTAGTTCAATTCCAGAATTAAAATTTCCTGACTCACCCCCCATGCTCACCACTTCCAATGGGATTTCAATGAATTGAAGATCCAAATTGTAGTTTCAGTGCAGCTTCGAAGGGCCCTACATGATCCCAGCCGAGGAATAAAGGTCTTGTCTAGTGTAATGATTGGTCATTTTCTAAGAAAACTAAAGAAAATGTATTTTTAACACTTGTCTTGCACTAGCTCATTGGAAAGGCCATGAGTAGTTTCGCGTAGCCAGACATTCAGACCAGGGTTGCCAGGTTTTCACAACAAAACCCACCCAATTGCTACTCAAAACTAGCCCAGTGGCGTTTCGAGGGGGGTCCCCGGTAAAAATCGTGTTCTAGGGGATAAAATACACGTTTTTTGTTGGGATTCCCCTGGTAAATTCGCATTTCAGGGGTTAAATATGACGTTATTGGGGTTGATTCAACTCGCGGACATCAAAAGCAACCTGCGGCAACAGTGTTAAAGTAGCACAATTCCACGGGAAAACCGCAGACTTGGCAACACTGCTTCAGACTGATGGCAGAAAGTCTGGGAACTTTGGCCGCTTTGAATGGCCAAGGCCCGCCCATTATGTCATATGACTGACAGGTAAAGGAACCAATCACGTTTTGTTTTGTGCCGCGTCATGTTTAGGGGCGTGGAGTTGCCACAATAACAGACCGGTGTGTGAAACTCAAACATATTTAAAGATTCTATGCCACGATCTTTACACACATTCTTTTGAAAATCCAGCATTTAGTTGATCCTAATAGGCAGTGTTGAGGAAAGTTACTTTTAAAAGTAATTGCATTACAATATTGCGTTACTCCCTAAAAAAGTAACTAATTACATTACTTAGTTACTTTTTATGGAAAGTAATACGTTAACATTACTTTTGCGTTATTTTTGCATTACTTTTTAAATCTAGGCAGGGCTTGCTAATATAAAAAAAGTTTGATTCTTAGCAAATGTAAAAGCCCTTTCACACCAAAATGAAATTAAGTGAATAAGCCTAAGGTGAAAGGAAAAGTAAATTCATGCCTGTACAGTAGAACTGTAGGAAAAGAAAGTTTAACACTCTTCAACAATGAGAAAAAATTAAGCACAAATGTTAGTTCATCTAAAGTTAGTTTTGATTAGTACACAGCAAAAAATGCTTTTCTTACTTAGATTATTTGCCTTGTTTCCAGCCAACATATCTAAAAATTCATAAATCAAGAAGGATTTTCTAGACAAATAAAATTATTGTCTTATTTTTTCTGAAAACAAGTCAAAATTAAGTGTTTTTGCTTGAAACAAGCAAAATAATCTGCCAATGGGGTAAAATAAATAATCTTGTTTTCTGTTTGAAATAAGATTTTTTGCTTACCCCATTGGCAGATTATTTTGCTTGTTCTAAGCAAAAACTCACTTAATTTTGACTAGTTTTTCTGAAAACAAAAAAATTATTTTTACTTGTCTAGAAAATCCTTCTTGATTTAAGCGTTTTTTAATATTTCGGCTGGAAACAAGACAAAAATTCTAAGAAAAGTATTTTTGCAGTGTACGGTTGAACTGGATCAACAGGTCATTGGCAGCAAAGTCATTGGTCAATAAAATGGGATTACATCCACTTTTTTTGAAAATTGGCTCATTTTCTAACTCTCCTAGAGTTAAACAGATGTGTTTTACAATTTTCAAATCCATTCAGACAATCTCCAGGTCTTCCGTTAGCACTTTTAGCATAGCTTAGCATAAATCACTGAATCACTAATGGTCTAATCAGATTCAATGATTTATGCTAAGCTATGCTAAAAGTGCTAACTAGGTCATGTGTGACGTTGGCAGAAGTACCAGCTCATTTGTGTTCACAAAGCGAACGTGCAAATAAAGTCAAATAGCTATATGAGCATTTGTGGTTAAAAAGTATATGCATTTTTATTTATTTATTTATTTTTAATGTCTGATCGTTTCACTAGATAAGACCCTTATTCCTCAGCTGGAATCGTGTAAAGCTCCTTGAAACTGCAATTTGCACCTGATTCCCATTGAAGTCCACTATATGGAGAAAATTCCTGGGAATGTTTTCCTCAAAACATTCATTTCTTTTCAACTGAAGAGAGAATGACATGAACATCTTGGATGACATGGGGGTTACTAAATTATTAGAAAATTTTTATTCTGGAAGTGAATCCTTTAAAAAAAAAGTATGTATTTTGCAGGACATATGTACATATTATGCATACTATATATATTTCAATGTCATTTTTTAATTGGCAGTTTGGGAGTCACCCATAAAAACACATTCTCATAATCATCCAGTTGCACATGGGTTCATCATTGTGATTAATCACTGTTTGGTCAGTTCTAGGCAGTAAACATAATCATTACGACATCCCACCACTAACTTGCGCCCCCATACAACAGGGGAAGAGAAAAGCTCGCCTGGCAATGACAAGGTGGCCTTCGGTGTGCTGGTTTCTCCATCTAAAATCCACACCTTTCCATCAGTGGAGCAAACGGCCACTAGTGTCCTCAAACCCCATGGATCGCCGTCAAACACAAACGGAGTAGAAAACACCTTGCCTGTGGTCTGGAACTGCCACAGTAATGATCCATTATCACCATTTATACAGTATACGTGACCGTCATGTGACCCGCATGTGACTGTGTGATTGGGTGATGTTGATGTGCTTCTAATGGCTGTTGTAGAAACCAGTTGATTAGAGGAAGAGGAAACGCAAGGTGATGAGAAGACTGGTCCTTTAGTGGAGAATTCCCATAACTGCAAAATAATAAAACAAAAATCAAACTGGTGCACAAAATGCACCTCTAAATCACTGCAGACATTCACATAATCATTTCTACACTGCAATTAAAGTCTACTGGGTTACATCTGAGGAGTAAAAGAATATTGCCATAAAGCCCCTTTTTAATTAAAAGCAATGAACTAAGGTGTGAAAAATTTGTGCAATATACATAGTAGAATAACGAAGAATTGTTGTTGTTCACTGCTTTACCCCTAAAGACCACAAGAATTAAAATTGTGATTAAAGTCATATATATGCAGAGTTCAGATTCAAAAGCCTCTGAATCCATCTGACATCTTTCTTTTAAAAATGCATTTTTATCAGGCTCCCATGTATAGGTTTCTATGTAAGTACTGGTGCTTCTGATTGGGCTGGGGGTGGGATTTTAGTGAGTTTGAAGTAAAAGTATTTTATGGACATATAATATGTGTTGAGAGCATTCAATCAGTATCATTATCTCATTTTTGACCGAGATGGCTTTTAGCTGGTTTTGCATCTGAACTCTTCATATTTCATTTGTCCTCTAGGGCAATGTTTCCTTTTTTCCTCTCACCTTATCTCCAGAATGGCTTATTCCAATAATGTTTCCATTTACTGAACCAATGATGACAGAGGATGCAGAGCAGTGGGGAGATGAGAAAAACGGGACACCGCTGGAATATGTCCACAAGAGTTTTCCGCTGTCCTGGACAGACATTTAATGAAGAATGACATTTTTACCTTTAAAGCATGACCTCTGACCCTTCCCTGTATACACAGATGTTCATGTCTTTCTTTCTTCAGTCCAAAAGAAAGTTTTTGATTAAAAAAAAATTTCAGGATTTCTCCATATAGTGGAGTTTCAATGCAGCTTTTAAGGGCTCAACACAATCCCATCAGAGGTATAATGGTTTTATCTAGCAAAACGATTAGTGATTTTCTAAAAAAAATATACACTTTTTAAGCACAAATGCTGAATGTTATGCATGTGCGTCTTCATGCATTGCGTAATCACATTGAAAAGGTCACATGTGGTTAGTTCTTTATCTGTGTTTTTCGGTTAAAAAAAAATGAAAAATTCCATCTTATTTTCTCCTCCAACTTTAAAATCATTCAAAAGTTCTGTTTTACCTTTTATTGTAAAGGGCATTTTACTTTCTTACTTCGTTAGCTTTGTAAACACTGGATCTGTACTTCCGTCTATGTCATGCATGATCTTTCCAACGTGACTAGGTAATGCGTAAGGTCAAGGTAGTGCACGAAGAGTAGGGCCAAAACGATTAGTAATAATAACAATAAAAACAATAAAAGATTGTCACCAAATATTTTTGTCATCAAGTAGTCGTTTTGATCTCATATGACCAAATGTAAGAGCCTGCAATAATGCGGTTTGACGAGTGTGGCGCTGTAGCACAAGACTGTAATTCAGCCCTACTGGATGCAATTCAAGAGAAAAAGACACACAGTGCTTCAGAGCAAACGCAGCTGAATCTAAGCGCCGTTTGGATGAATATGTAAATATATATTTTCCTCACTGTAATGAAATAAACAACAAAAACTGACAGCAGTGTGAAAGCAGCAGTTAAAAATGCATCCGATTACAACAATGTGGATGTTTGCACAAGCTCTGCAGTTGAGTAACGTTAACTTACTCCAGTAATGTCAGTTTGGTTTAGAGAAATCAAAGCTTGATCTAGCTCAGGACTCTTTTGGTTATCTTAACCCTATAAGGTATTTTAAGACATTATGTTTTGAATAAAATTGTTTATCCAGAGGAAAAAAAAAGCCTCTTATCACTTACCTTTATTTAGTTTCTTATCCGTGTGCCTTACAAAAGGAGATGTTAGGCAGGATTATGTGCATGAGACAGTTTCTCTGTCTCTTATCTTATTTTGAGTACCAAATACATCTATTTGTATAATAAATTGGTAACACTTTACAATAAGGCATCATTTGTTAACATTAGCTAATGTATTAATTAACATGAATGAACAATGAACAATACATTTATTGCATTTATGTATTAACCCTTGTTAATGTTGGTAAATAAAAATACAGCTGTTTAATTTTTGGTTGAGGTTAGTTCACAGTGCATTTACCAAATGTTAAAAACACAACTTGTGATTTTTATAAATGCATTAGTAAATGTTGAAATTAACTAAGATTAATAAATGCTGTAAAAGTTGTGTTCATTCTTTGTTCATGTTAAGTAATGAGTTTTATTATAAAGTATTACCAATTAGTTGTATAATAATTATAACATAATAAGCTTTTCTAAAGCTGAAGTGACCTTTATGTTAGAATATGTATAACATAATATTTTTACAAATTGCAAAAGCTGAAATAATCAAAGTCTACTGATTAATCACTGAAATAATCGACGTTTAGTCAATTAATCGTTACAATAATCGTTAGATCAAAATAATAATTTGTTGCAGCTCTGACGAAGAACATTTGTGGCATAATACATTTTTATTTTTTCTAGAAAATGACTAATCGTTTTGCTAGATAAGACCCTTATTCCTCAGCTGGGATTGTGCAGAGCCCTTTGAAGCTGCATTGAAAGTCCAGTTTGAACCTTCAACCCATTGGCTCCCATTTAAGTCCACTATATGGAGAAAAATTATGGAATGTTTTTCTTAAAAACCTTAATTTTTTTCGACTGAAGAAAGAAAGACATGAACATCTTGGCTGACATCGGGGTGAGTCATTTATCAGAACATTTTTATTCTGGAAGTGGACTAATCCTTTAATCCCCAAGACCATTTATAAGCTTTCAAACTTAAACATTCAATACTAATATTAATATATTTTTCACTATAATGATGAAGAAACATTTACTTACTGGATCAAGACAGTGGAGATTCCCACCCAAAGTACTACAGTACAACTGTCTAAGAGACAAGTGGATGCAAGGGGATGAAAACACTGCACCTCCACCACAGTAGTGCTGCCATAAACAAGTCTTTGCCTGGGAGAAATGAAGACAAGCGTGTGAAATGTCAAGGGGACAGACATGTTTACAAAAACAGAGTACATCTAATTTAATACACATTTAGTTTTAGTAACATTGTTATTGTTAGCTACAGCAAACTATTACAAATATTTTTTGTTAGTTAAAAAATAAAAATGAAACAAAATATAAGTGTCATATCAGACTAATTGAAATAAAACTGAAATGACAAGCTTAACAGAAATCTTGACAAAATGACAAATGCACATAAAATTCCTAAAACTCAATTTAAAATAAAAATATAAAAATAAAAGCTAAATATAAATATCAATAAACACAAAACCGATGTGGTAAGAACTAAAGGAAACATACTTAAACAAACTAAGAAGTATTTCTCATGTACTTTACCAGTGGCTCTAATGCATAAACAAAGCCATCATGAGATCCTGCGAAAACCAGCCCAGTTTTAGGGTCTACAGTTGGAGAACTTTTCACCACATCCTTCGTCTCAAATGTCCACACAGTGTCCCCACAGGAAACATCCAGGAAATATATCTGTCTGTCATAGCAGCCTAAAAAAAGGGTTAAACTCAGGTTACAAAATGTGGTGCCCTGAACCTTCAGAACTGCTTTTAGATAAAAACCAGAGCTTATTGGTCAGAGGAGAACTGACCCCCCGACTGAGCCTGGTTTCTCCCAAGGTTTTTTTTTTCTCCATCAGTGTCACAGATGGAGTTTTGGTTCCTTGCCACTGTCGCCTATGGCTTGCTCAGTTGGGGACAACAACTACATTGGGGAAAACTAAATTGGGGACAATTTATTAATTTGGAACTGTTGATTGATTTCCTCAAACTAAAATTGTTTAAAGTTTCTTTTTGAACTATTGATATATTACTTTCCCATTTGATACTGTAAAGTTGCTTTGACACAATTTCTATTGTAAAAAGCATTATATAAATAAAGCTGACTTGACTTAAGTCGAGCTTAAGCAGTTACAACCTTATTTTTCCCATGTTAGTTCCTTTAATTTAATTAAACATTCTTTTTAAGACTAAGCAGGGCCATCGCTAGAAAATCTTCAATGTGGGGGCATTTCGTTTTCATAGGGGTGCACAATTATGAGCAGCTATAAAATTATAGTAAATATTTATAATTTTAAAGTAACAGCAGCCAAAATATCCTAATAACCAACTGCTATAATGTCTGTTAATCAAACAACAAAATTAAAAAGAGGAAACTAATAACTTCTTAAATACATACATTTCATATAATTTAGTGTTTGATAACTTTAGGCTATATTTTCTGTACATTTTTCGTTTTTCACACGCATTTTTAGAATTTATGCACATCTTGGCGTTTTCATCCAGCGTTTTTATGCAATATAACAAAATATGCATAAAAATGGATGGAAACAC
Organism: Cirrhinus molitorella; assembly: GCA_033026305.1. Taxonomy (NCBI): domain Eukaryota; kingdom Metazoa; phylum Chordata; class Actinopteri; order Cypriniformes; family Cyprinidae; genus Cirrhinus; species Cirrhinus molitorella. The sequence continues at coordinate 35,586,880 of CM065133.1, forward strand.
TGAGTTATTAGTTATTAGTGGTTATTTGAGCTAAATGATTTGTTTGGCAATATGTAATGCTAGATCAGAACAAATTAATGTTTTTCGTTCTCAATAGTAAGTGATCATGTGCAGGGGGCCCATCGAGTCATTTGGCGACAGGCCTGAGACTAAGTACAAACCTACTACTACAAGGCTTCCACATTTGGAAATGGCAGCTGAAGACTCCAGTCGATCTCCGAGGATACGCTCCCAGATGACCTCTCCGTTGAATAAGTCAAGAGCCTGCAGTCTGTGGGAATGAGAGCCAATGAACACAGTGGTCCTGTTAGGACCCACCAGCAGCACTGGAGAGGCATCCACACACCTGCCTGTGTCCGAGCTCCAGAGGACCCGAAGGTCCAACGGAAGAACATCGGAAGGGTCTTCCCTTAAACCCTTAGTGATGGATAACGCCTCCGTAACTTCTTGAGGAACATTGTGCTCCGTGATCTTTTCAAAAGCAGGATTTTTATGTGAAGGATTAAATATTAAACGGTATTCATTAACATTTGTCACCGTAAGTTTGCTCTTGTTTGCTCCTAGTGCATCTGAGAAGTTTTTCTGGAAACAACCCCAATCGATAACTTCACCGGCTCGTCTCACAACTGCAAATCCCACAGTCCTTCTCGCTGAGGGAACTACAAAACCCACTCTAGCATTCGCTGTGTTCATTTCCTTGTGTTGTCTTTTGGATGAAACGTTGGAGCCTGAATCGTCCAGCATTCTCTTCTTCGATGGCTGGATTGCACTGTTGTGCGTTTCTGTCATGACGTGGCTAACCACATCTGAGAAAGCGCCATCTAATATGACCTCCAGCAGGCCCACAGAGGGTGTCCCCATGGCAACAGTGATCTCATCACAGAGACGCAGGGCCTGAAGGGAGTCTCCTCCGCTTAACATGAAGTGTGCATCTTCCTCAACCACCACGTCATTCGGCAGGCCAAGGCATTCCTAATATACACAGATAAACACAAATCAACAGGCAAATCAGAAAAATATGATTTAAGAAATACCTCCATGTGGCCAACAATTAAAACTTGTATATTTTGCAAAAAATAGTAAATGCTGTTTATACCTTCCACAGCGTCTGTAACTTCAGTCTCACGGATTCAATGTCTTTCCATACGGTTTGTGTATTTATATCTTGTTTTTGACTGTCACACATCCTCATCAACTCATCAGTGGCTATTTTACCTAAAAACAAATGCAAAAGGAATACAAAAATGACTGTGAAATCTATGATCACAATGAAAAACATGTTTGCGTGTTTGTGATAGAAATAACAAAGCTTAATGTCACAGAATTTGCCAAATTTTGGCTGCAAAAATACTATTTAAATATGAATCTTGCATGCCCTGTGTGTCTCTGTGTGGATGAATGGTACAAATGCACAGTTTCATTTACTACACACATACTAAAGCGCATGTGACGCACTCTGTGTTTTCAGCCTCTGCCGCATAAAAATATGAGTACATGAACACAAAAAACATAATATCTGGAATTGCACGGAGTGTCACTTCATGAGCATTTTACTGCTTCTTGAGTATCAAATACAAAAAGAAAAGGTCTTCACAGCAACACGTCAAAACAAAAGTTTGGTTTAACTTAAAGAAAATGTCACAGAAATATATTACTTAATGTAATGGTAGTACTACTACTACTACTAATAATAAACTTTTTATTTTAAGGAATATTTACCAGAATTAAAAAAAAAAATCCTTATTTAAAAATAAATAAATCAAATAATAATTATTATTTAATGATTAATTCAAATTTTTTAAAATAAAATCAATTAATTAGAGATGCTTTTGATTATTAAAATTAATAAATAAAATTCATGGAAACCTACAGAGCCTGGGATGTCACCTGTAGGAGAGGGAAAAAAAAATAGACAGTTTTGCAATTCGTACTCACGAATTCTTAAACTATTCCCTCAGTTTACAATCCGTGCACTCAGCTTTTGTAAACCATACCTTCGGCTTTTAAATCCGTACCACAAATTCATAATCCATGAGCACGCTTTCGCACGCAACATTATTCAAATAAATATTGCTCTCAATCTTATTATGCGCAACATAGGCTATACTCTCAAAATATTATAACTTTAATTTCTACGATTTATATTCTTAAAACATTTTGACATTTCGAAAACGCAGTCGTATGTTAAAGTTGTGTAAGTTTCATGTAGGGGTGGGCGATATGGCAAAAATATCATATCAGGATTTTTTTCAGAAATATCACGATTCACAGTTCTATCACGATTCTTTGGCGTGTTGGTTTTACTATTTTGCAAGTTGTCTGAGCTACAGCCAAACTAATTTCCCTTTTTTTTAAAAAAACAAAGCCTTTTAAGGCAACAAAGTATAAAATAAAAAATTAGGCCAAAATGAGTAAAGAAATCTTTGTCATTTTATCCTTGTTAATAAGAAATAAGAACAAAGACACAGATTGCAAATAAACAGAATACAAATATTTAACCATTAAAAATTGAAATGGAATCCAAAAAAAATTGAAATGGAAAAAATAAAACAGAATTTTAGAAGAAATACAATGGTGCCTCGGAATAGCCCACTGGAATAGTTCACACCAAAGCTATACCAATTTAGAGAGAGAAACTTTATTATTGGAATCACTAGCATAATTATCATTACAGATAATTTTATAGTTATCGTTCATAGTATGAACAGGCCATTAGAAGATGGTTCTCACTTGCCATGAGAGGTGAGTGGAAGAGCAGGGATGAAGAATATCATGTCTGGGATGCTGTGATTGGCCAACAGCTGTGATAACCTCTTGCGAATCTCATCTTCAGTTACTCTGAGCGAGAGGGAGGTGGAGTTTCTTGAGACATCGGAGGTAGTGAGGTCTTCAGAGGACTGTGGGGAATGTTGGAAAGGTTTTTGATGGGGGCCTTCAGAAGATGAAAGGGTTCCTGGTTGACCCGATGCAAGCACTATAAATGCCAGCAGCCTGTCGCCCTCACTCAGGCTCACTGCACACGCCTCCACCTGAGGCAAATTCTCAATGACCTGAGTACAGAAAAAAAATAAAATCATTATGTAAGATGATATATGTACCTTTAAATAATTTACAAATATTTTCTTTTATTGTAAATACATGCCAAAGTTGTTACATGACACATGGGTCATATATCACCAACCTGCTGCAAGGCATCTAGGTGTAGCCGCTGACCGAAGCGTTTGATGAGACGATCCTTCCTGCCCAGGAAATACAAACAGGAATCACGCACCTGCACCCAGTCACCAGTAGCACGCATTGTTCCCTTGACTACAGTTTCTTCATCATCAAGAAGACATACCCTCTCCTGGCCACCTAAATAAAATGACAAAAAAAATAAATCACTGTGCAAAACTGCATGTGAATGCACATACACTACCATTCAACATTTTTTTTAAGAAATGTATGCTTTTATAGAGCAAGGATGCATTAAAATGACACTACAAAAATACATTTAAAATAAATTCAATACTGATGACCATAAGTAATGTTTCTGGAGCATTCTGTAAATTTGGCTTTACCATCACAGTAATAAATTGCATTTAAAATACATTAAAATTGAAAACAGTTGTAAATAACTGCGAAAATATTTAATGATTTTACTATTTTTTACTGTTTTAGACAACTGTAGCATACCAATGAACAGTTGTCCTTCCCCTTCAGTGACGAGACGTCCTGTCTCATCTCTCACCTCCATTACGGTATCCAACATTGGCTCTCCAAGGGGCACAAATTCATCAGTTCTTTAAATGATACATAAGATGCATGAACAAACAATGTCACACAAGAAATGGCAAAATAACACTAATTTAGCATTATTATTATTTTTAATGTCAATTCAAAATAAAGCAGTGGACCTTTAGAAAACATTCTCTACAGGCTGTTAAAGAGATAGATCACTCAGAAATTTAAATTCTGTCATTGATTACTCACCATAATGTCGTTCCAAACCCATAAGAGTTTCAGTCATCTTCAAAACACAAATTAAGACATTTTTGATTAAATCCGAGAGCTTTTACATAGAAAGCAACACAACTACCACATTTATGGCCCAGAACGGTAGTAAGAACATCGATAAATAGTCAATGTGACATCAGTGGTTCAACTGTAATTTTATGAAGCTACGAGAATACTTTCTGCGTGCAAAGAAAACAAAAATAATGACTTCATTCAACAATTTCTCTTCAGAGTCGGTCAGTACCATGACATATACATGTGTATGTCTGCTTCTGCATCAGAAAGCTCTTGGATTTCATCAAAAATATCTTAATTTGTGTTCTGAAGATGAACAAAGGTCCTCGGGTTTGAAATGACATGAGTGTGAGTAATTACTGACACAAATTTCATTTCTGGGTGATCTCTTTAATATGATTGTTTTTGTGGCCAATGCGTCTTTAGTATTATTTTAGAATTATTTACATACTATTAGAGTTTTTACGAACATTTGAATTAACTTTTATATTTTTAGTTTTCTAAAAATATAAACCAATAATAAGTCTCTTTTGACTTTTGAACCATAAGGTCTAGAAGGAAAATTATTTTTTCCTCTGATTCCGTGGCTCATGCCGAGTCAAGTGAACACCAAAATTGAAAAACCGAAAAGGTTTAGTTTTTTAGCTATTTTTAATAGTTTGTAAAAACTACCTTGTCTTATCTACACCAAAATTGGCTCAGATCATCTTCAGACCATGCTGGCAAAAAGTTATGAAATTCAAGTTGACTAGTCAAACCATTCTCAAATAATGCACAAACAAATTCTATGAAAGGCGTGCAAAAATGGATGTGAGGCTATATCTCCACATCGGTTTGGCGTATTGAGACTAAACTTGGAGTGTGTTATAACAAGCATGACCTGAGGCTACCTGCAGTGTTTTGGCACAGTGCCACCTAGTGGTCAGGAGATATGAAAATGCCTATTTTTGCTTATAACTTCTCAATAGTTTTGCCAAAAATCACAAAACTTAATCACTTTAGACAAAAATCACTTTAGATTTGGTGGAGCATGCCAAGTCGAACCATACCCAAATTTCCATGTCTGCCATTTTGAATTTTGATGTAAAATGCTATATTTTAGGAACACATTGACATATAATTATGAAACTCGGGTCCTGACAGTGCTCAAAAAGTTTGGAGGCAGTGCCACCTTGTGGTCAAAAGTTATAAAGAAATTTAGAAAAATGCTAATACCTTTTGTTTAGATTAGTTTGTTTAGATTATTTTAATGAAACTGGTCTTGATATATTCCTTGGGTCATGCCGAGAATATTGATACCAATTATGCCATGATTGAATGAACTTCCTGTCCGCCATTTTGTTTTATGTTGGAAACCTACTTTTTTGATCTCCTCCTAGACCATTTTTCAAATTTTCACCAAATTTGACTCGGATCAACTTCAGACCATGCTGGCAAAAAGTTATGGAATTCAGGTTGATTAGTCACACCGTTCGCAAATAATGCACAAACGAATTCTACGAAAAATGTGCAAAAATGGATGTGAGGCTATATCTCCACACCAGTTTGGCATATTGAGACTAAACTTGGAGTGTGTTATAACAAGCATGACCTGAGGCTACCTGCAGTGTTTTGGCACACTGCCACCTAGTGGTTAGGAGATATGAAAATGGCTATTTTTGCTTAGAACTTCTCAATGGTTTCTTTAGATTTGGTGGAGCATGCCAAGTTGAACCATACCCAAATTTCCATGTCGGACATTTTTTGGAATTTTGATGCTATATTGCTATAATGCTATATTTTAGGAAAACTCGGGATGTGTGTTTAGGAAACTCGGTAAGTGTGTTCAGTACCATGCCCTGACAGTGCTCAAAAGTTTGGAGGCAGTGCCACCTTGTGGTCAAAAGTTATAAAGAAATTTGGAAAATGCTAATAACTTTTGTTTAGTGCATCAACAAATTTGCTGGAAAGATGCCAAACTGCATCTGAGGCTGTATTTCTGCAAAGCTTGGACATATTGACACCAAGCTTTTTATGTGCCATTGCCACCTCTCACTGACCATGCCACATAAATTTGGTAACAGTGCCACCTATTGGTCAAAAGTACTAAAGCATTCATCAACCATTAATTATGAAATTTCCAAAAATGCTAATATGCTAATAACTTTTGAATGCATTAGCCTATTGTACTAACACTTGTCTCAAAATATTCCTTGGGTCAGGCCGACAACATAGATACCAATTATTCCATTGTGGGCTGAACTTCCTGTCCGCCATTTAGATTAATGTTGAAAACCTTCTTTTTCAAACTCCTCTTAGACCGATTTTTGACCAAAATTGAATCGGATTATCTTCAGACCATGCTGGCTAAAAGTTATGGATTTCGTGTTGATATACAAAACGGTTATCATTTAGCGCATCAACGAATTTGCTAGAAAGATGCCAAACTGCATCTGAGGCTGTATCTCTGCAAAGCTTTGACATATTGACACCGGTCTTTGTGTGTGCCATTGTCAACTCACACAGAACAAACCACATGGATTTGATAACAGCGCCACCTATTGGTCAAACATGATAAGGCAATAAATCATATTACTACAGGTTGTATTTATGATTTTTCAGCCATTTTGTATAAAATCATCCTAAAATGGCTTTAATTACTCATTGCTGCAGTTGGTCTCATGCTTCCCTTGTCTAATGCTTGACCCCATATTTGCTGCTTGCGGCTATATTTTTGTTAGTTTTCATTTTGCTAGTTTTTGGGTATCACTCACATGTTCTTCAAGCACAGGTGTTCGTCTGGGACTTTGTACCAGCTTGCCCAGCAAGAAACTTCTGTGGTGCCGTAAAGATTACAGATATGTGTGCTATTGCCTTCTTGCCTCCAGCTCTTGAGAAGACATAGAGATGGACATGGCTCTCCTCCAAAGGCCAATAACCTCAGGGATGAATTAGCACTAAGCACCTCCTCCTGAAGGACATGCCTTCCAAAGCGCCTCACAAGGGTGGGAGTGGCCTGAAAAAGAATTAAAAGTCAAATAATGCTTTTGTATAGAACAGTAATACATGTTGTGTATGTCATCTCAGACTTATACTGACACCTAGTGGTGTGGGGAAGCATTTTATGTCAGAAAAATGTTGTTCAAGGTCAGCCATGATTCATTTATTCCTACTAGCTAATGTTCTATTATAAAGGGGTTAACCAAGATAAAGTGTAGTACTGGCTACCTCCATATAAAATAAAAACTTTTATTAGGATACTGATATAACTATTCTTAATCTCTTGTTAATGTACACTACCAGTTTTTAAACAGTACGATTTTTAATGTTTTTTAAACAAGTCTCTTCTGCTCACCAAGCCTGCATTTATTTGATCTGAAGTACCGCAAAAACAATAACATTTTGAAATATTTTTACAATTTAAAATAATTATTTTCTCTTTGAATATATTTTAAAATGTAATTTATTCCTGTGATCAAAGCTACATTTTCAGCATCATTACTCCAGTCTTCAGCGTCACACGATCCTTCAGAAATCATTCAAATGTGCTGATTTGGTGTTCAAGAAACATTTATTATTATTATTAATGTTATTATCAATATTTAAAACAGTTTGAGTACATTTTTTTCAGAATTATTTGATGAAAAGAAAGATTCAAAGATCAGCTTGTATCTGATATAAAGCTTTTGTAACATTATACACTACACCATTCAGTAGGGGGGGGTTTATAAAAATGAATACTTTATAGTAAGTAAATTTATTTAGCAAGAATGCTTTATATTGGTCAAAAGTGAGGATAAAGACATTTATAATGTTACAAAATGTCTATTATACTAAAATTCTACTCAGCTGTGTTCAACATAATAATACTAATAATTGTTTTTTGTGCAGCAAATCAAAATATTAGAACAATTTCTGATCATGTGACTGGAGTAATGATGCTAAAAAATCAGCTTTGAAATCACAGGAATCAATTACTTTGTAAAACACATTCAAATAGAAACCAGTTATTTTGAATAGTAAAAATATTTAAAAAATTTTACGGCTTGTACTTTGGATCAAATAAATGCAGGCTTTGTGAGCAGAAGAGACTTCTTTAAAAAAACCTTTTGACTGGTAGTGTATGTGTTATAACATTTTGTGTATAAAACAACTACCTCTACAGAACTAGAGTGCGAAATGAAATTAAAAATTACAGAAAACAAATGGTTTGTGCATGTAGATAAAATGAACAAATGCCAAATAACACACTCATTATCTCTGTAATCTGCATAATGCAGAAATTTCAGCTTACTACTCCCACTACCAATGTTGATTACAGCACATCATCTCCTCTTCACAGCGTGTGCACATTCATGAGAAAGAAGTGATTTGATTATTAAAATCTCTAATTAAAGGCTGTCACAAACAGAGGCACTTGCCTGCAAGACTGTTGTTGCGTTTCGTCTAAACAGCACATTTGCAAGCCTGCGTGGCATCTTTTTGACAGCAGAGGGGACAATTAGGAGACACGCCCCAGAAGTCAAGGCCAAAAACATCTCCACCACAGAGGGGTCAAAGGTTAATGGAGAGGACAGAAATACAACATCTTCTGCAGTCATCTTAAATACCGATCTGTTGAGAAAATATTTAAAAATCCATTATCTCACCTTTATAGAAACAAAACTCTTTTAAATTAGATTTATAAAATAAGATTTCAATGATTTTCAATTTTTTATGCTATAGAGTGTTTTCACGACGTGTCATCAGTTGGCCATACTGAACATAAACAATGCCACTGAATCATATTTTAATGATTATTGTTGCTAAAAATGGTCAATTATTGTCATGTTTTGGGCTGCACTGCAAAAAATGCTTTTCTTACTTAGATTTTTGGTCTTGTTTCCAGCCAAAATATCTAAAAATTCTTAAGTCAAGAAGGATTTTCTAGACAAGTAAAAAGTATTGTCTTGTTTTCAGAAAAAATAAGTAAAAACTAAGTGAGTTTTTGCTTAAAACAAGCAAAATAATCTTATTTCAAGCAGAAAGCTAGATTATTTTGCTTACCCCATTGGCAGATAATTTAGCTTGTTTCAAGCAAAAACTCACTTTATTTTAAACATATTTTGTCTGAAAATAAGAAAATCCTTCTTGATTTAAGAATGTTTAGATATTTTAGCTGGAAACAAGAAGAAAAAATAAAAAAGCTATGTAAGAAAAGCATTTTTTGCAGTGTGTACTAATCGGTCAGAGGCTGAAATACATTTGGAGCACTATAGAGTGACAGAAGTTAAAACAACTCAAGGAGAAAAGTGCAAAAAACTACATTTGTGGTTGGCCAAACTAACCCAGGATTTCCAGGGCAAGAATCTTGACAACATTAGTGTTTGTTCTTACTATTTCCATTTGGGTAGGTGAAATATTAGGCTTAATAAGTATGTTCATACTTATCTTTACCACCTATTAACTTTAGTTGACCAAAATACTGCACACTTTTTTGCTTACTAAGTCCTTCTCTATATGATTCAGCAACTTCCACACATATTTTCCGTGGTTTAGACAGCATAAATTAGCAGAACAACATATTCAGTAGTACATTAACCTTGTAATCAATGCTGTTGTTTACATCTGAGTATTTCCAATATCAATACGGCCACGCATAACTGACAGATAACTGACCAAACGTGACGTAATTGCAAACCCTTTATAGCTGTCAGGTAAATAAGAACACATTAAAGAACACTCCACTTTTGAAAAAAGGCTCATTTTCCAACTCCTCTAGAGTTAAAAAGATGAGTTTTACCGTTTTTGAATCCATTCAGTCGATCTCGGGGTCTGCCGGTAGCACTTTTAGCATAGCTTACCATAAATCACTGAATCAGATTAGACCATTAGCATCTCGTTCAAAAATGACCAAAGATTTTTTTTCAGGGACTAGTTTTCAGGCGCTGCGTAATATCATTGCACCTGCTGCACCCATGGTACGGCAGCAAAGTTCCCTGATTATTACGCCAGAATAAGAATATAGTTCCTATCCATATCAGCTTGGAAAATCACAACTTTTCATTTTCTGTCGGTCTTAGTACACGATGTAGCTACAGAAGAGTCAAGTTTTAAATAGGAAAAATATCGAAAATATTTGGTCATGTTTTGATTGAGATGCTAATGGTCTAATCAGATTCAGTGATTTATGCTAAGCTATGCTAAAAGTGCTACTGGCAGACCCGGAGATCAGCTGAATGGATTCAAAAACGGTAAAACTCATCTGTTTAACTCTAGGAGAGTTGGAAAATGAGCCTATTTTCAAAAAAAGTGGAATGTTTCTTTAAGACGACAATGACATACATTCAGGTAAAAATCTACTATATAATGAACAGTGTTGGGGGTAACGCATTGCAAGTAACGCAAGTTATGTGATAATATTACTTTTTTCAAGTAACTAGTAAAGTAACGCATTACTTTTTCATTTCCAAGAAAATATTTGAGTTACTTTTTCAAAAAAGTAACGCTAGAATCAAAAAATTCTTAAATACTTAAAAAAGTAAAAATTGTCTAGAAAATCCTTCTTGATTTATGAATTTTTAGATATTTTGGCTGGAAACAAGACAAAAAATGTAAGTAAGAAAAGTATTTTTGCAGTGTACTAATAAGCAAAACTTATTATATTATTATATTAACTAACATTTGTGCTTTTTTTCTCATTGCTGAAGAGTGTTGAACTTGCTTTTCCTACAGTTCTACTGCACAGACATCAATTTAATTTTCCTTTAGTCTTAGCCTTATTCACTTAATTTTATTTCAGTGTAAAAGGGCTTTTACATTTGCTAAGAATTGAATGTTTTTCTATTAAAAACAAACAAGCAAGCTCTGCCCAGATTTAAAAAGTAACGCAAAAGTAATGTAACACACTACTTTCCATAAAAAGTAACTAAGTAACTAAGTAAAATTAGTTACGTTTTTAGGAAGTAAAACAATATTGTAATGCATTACTTTTAAAAGTAACTTTCCTCAACACTGATAATGAATGCATATTTCATCTAAACGTTCAATATGTTCTTACCTTAGATGTGTAATGTTAGGCACTATACACCTATGTGGGACCTTCACTATTTTTGGCAGACCTGTTGTTCCGGATGTGTGCAAAACATAAGCCAAAGTCTCCCTCTCTTGGATGTCTTTGGTCATAGCATCAGAGTTGGAGGGCTGGTCGGTCGTTTGAATGTTTGTGTCCTGCTCACTTTGTATTTTTATTAAAGTGAGTCTATGTGAGGACAATGCTACACATATTTCCAAGGACAGCAGGTTGGAAAATGCACTCTGGAATTGCTGTAGGTTACGAAGCAATAATATTAATAATCGTATATGATGACTAATATAATATAATATAATATAATATAATAAAAAATAAATAGTAAACCCACATTAAGCAGTTCGTTTTGTATCAAGCAGAAGTTCAGTTTGCACTTGTTTATCATTCTCAGATTGCACAAAGCTGGTGATGCAGGATCAAGAGGTACATATGCAGCAGGAAACTGCAGAATACTGTTCAGAAATAAAACATTTTAATTATGCACTACAAAATATTTGTTTAATGTAATAATTAGCTACTAGAATATAAATTATGCACACACTGCATAACTACAATGCATCGTACCCGATAATCCAGACAGGAAGGAGGACATCTGGATGACAGAATAACCCTATGGTACCATCGTGTTTCTGGACAGAGATGCGCAAGTGTCCAGTTAACTTGTTTGCAAGGGAAATAACTTCATCGTATGTCAAGCAGACGCGCGATGCAATGCTGCTGTCGAAAGCAACAGCGGTTTTATTACCGTGAGCACACGCCGCCTCACTCACCAATTCATGAAGGAATTTTGCTGTCATATCTGAGAGAAATTATTTTAAGTCATCATTTAAGAAATTGCAACGTATATTAAATTCCCATCTAAAGCGCCTGTCTGCGAACTAGCCATAACCAAGTCGTGAACAAATTTGAGTCGAATGCTTTTTGAATCGGTTCACTAAGCTCTGAACGACTCGTTCGCGAATCAGAATGAATCGCGGCATTTGTTCGGTCCGAGCGGTTCTCGAGTTAAAGGAGAAGTTCACTTCCAGAATGAAAAATTCCATATAATTTTCTCACCCCCCATATCATCCAAGATGTTAATGTCTTTCTTCAGTAGAAAATAATTTTTTTTGAGGGAAACAGTGGATTTTTTTCTTAATAAAGTGGACTTCAATGCCAACCCTACATCTCGGAGATGTTTCCTATGTCTATTTGACGTCTGCATTTACATCTGGAAGACATCTGCAATACGTTGTTTCCTATCAGATGTCAAAGATGTCAAGATGTCAAATAGACGTCTATTAGATGCCTTTAAGACGTTTATGATTTAGAGTGTATGTAAAACTGACATCTTACAGATGTCTTTAAGACGTTTGTACACAGCAGATGCTTTCCAGATCAAGAGATCTTTAACAGACATCATGCAGACGTACGTGTGATCTCTTGATCTGGAAAGCATCTGTTGTGTACAAACGTCTGGCAGACATCTGTAAGATGTCAGTTTTACATACATTCTAAGTCATAAACGTCTTAGAGAGATCTAACAGACATCTATTTGACATCTGATAGGAAACGTCTAACAGATGTATTGCAGATGAGCAAACTACATCTTGCAGATATATTGCAGATGTAAATGCAGATGTCAAATAGACATCTCTGAGATGTACGTGTGCTATCAGGGAAGTGTCTTATCTAACGAAACGATTGGTTATTTTCTTATAAATAAAAAAAATATTTTACTTACCTGTCAACCCTCCTGTTTTTTCCTGGGATTCTTCTGTATTTTGTCATTCTATCCCACTATCAGAATCAGAATGAGCTTCATTTCTCCCATACTTTTAATCTTCCTACAAAAAAAATCCCACTAAGCATATTTTATATGTTTTCTACATTCGCTTCTGGTAATTTGTATGGCCAAAACCTCATTATATGAATAACCATGTAAACATATTTCAAGGTCAAATATTGTTTAATTCATTAAATATCAAAGCTGCAAGTTTCACAAAGTCAGGTGCTCTGCTTTGTTTTCTGCCGTTACCAATGAAACGGCTATATTCATGGCGAAAAGCACCACCTACTGGCAGAGAATTAAAGGACAAAAACTAACCCTTATTTTTATAGCCTACAAGATATATTTATGTTACTAAATGAATGTAATTGTTTGATAATAACTGTTTAATTTAATATAAATAATAATAATATAATAATTTAGACCTAATAGCTATGCTTAATACGCAATGCTTTTTTAAGAAAATGACAGAGTGTTTTAAGACTGTTATTCCTCGGCTGGGATTGTGTAGAGACCTTTGAAGCTGCATTGAAACTGCAATTTGGACCTTCAACCTGTTGGCCACCATTTGTCCATTATATGGAGAAAATTCGTTTTATTAATTTCTTTTCCACTGAAGAAAGAAACACATCTTGAACATCTTGGATGACATGGGGGTAAGTAAATTATAAGGAAATTTTAATTCTGTAAGCGAACTTCTCCTTTAATGACTTTAACTAATAATATATTTTTTTCAACAAATGTAACTGTTTGTACTGTTTGATGTATTTAGGTTCTAAATGTGCTGAATCTTGGCTGCAACAACACATGAAATTACAATAAATAACCTTTTTTTTATTCATTTTTATTTATTTTTTTATTAAAGAACAATAATTGAACATTACAAAAATATCAACAAGCAAAACACAAGAGCAATCTTGAACTAAAGAGGTGAAAAACAAACAAATAACACAAACAAAAAAACACATAGGAGAAACAAAATAAATAAGTAAATAAATAAATAATTAAATAAAATAAATCATAGAAACAATTAAACAAAGGTTCAAATTGTCTTCCTTTTCCCAGAACATAGACAAAGAATGCAGCGGAGGAGCTATACCAGAAAACAATTCCTCCATGAATCTAACAATATGTCATTCTTTTTGTTCTTACAATAAACAAGCTTTTTTTAATAAAACGTAATCGAAAAAGGTGCCAACAAACCACGTGGAGACGCTTACGCAATGGCAAAGAATCTCTTTAGTGCCTGCTTCTTTGAAACGAACTGTTTCGAAAGAACCGATTCGTAGAAACGACTCGGGCAGCCCATTCGACCAACTCGCGCTTTAAGATGACGTTAACGTATTGCTTGAAAGAACGTCCAATCACCGCTCGAGTTTTTTACTCGGGGACAAATTTAAAAGTTCAGGCGAGCCGCTGGCTGAGTGTTTAATCTGTGTTTATGTTGGTCAAGTAAATTAGTTTGCAAAATATTTTGTTAATGCAAGATGTTTGTAAAACCTTTATATGCAGATCAGTTCAAGAGAAATGACGATGTGTTCAGAAACACGATGGAAGCTATTTTTCAGAAGGTACGTAACGTTAGTGTTACAGCAAACATACGTACGTTTAAGATAAAGTGCATGTATTTGCGCATTAAAAGCTGCGAATCAATGTTGTAACGTTTAATTTGAACAAAACATGTTTGTTACGTCTTTTATAGTATTCTAGTCTTAGTGATCGTGGGATAGACGTCTGTCTGAAAACAATGACCTGCAGGACTGGTAGAGGTAAAACATCGCAATTAAAAACTGATATCTAATCATTTCTAAAAAAAAAAAAAGTAGTTTTTACCTAAACATTCAAAATTGTTTCTGAGTCATTTCTGTGAATTGTGTGGCTATAGGTCCCGTGCCCATTGACAGTGCAGAGGGAGAACATGCATTAGAAGCATTAAAGGTGAGGGGAATATTTTCAGAAATATTTAGATTTTTCTTAGCCCTGATATACGTTTGCACAATGGCTCTATTGGGATATTAAGTTTTTTTTTTTTTTAATGCAGACTCGAGTTAAAGCAGACTATTCAGTGAGGGGTAAGTAACAATTTTGTGATTTGGGGTAATTTATAGTATAATATTTATCCTCATTTCTCATGTTTAATCTTATTATCTTTTTTAGAGTTTGAGGACCATGAGAATGATCAGGTAGTAAAAATTAAATGATAAATTGTAAAAAAGTTAAAAACGCATTTTTTTTTTTTTTTTATTTATATTTTGTTATTCCCACCAATTTCAGATGGATGTGTCAGGGGTCACTGAAGACGATCTTAATGGCTCAGATCAAAAGGAAAACAGCGAAAATCTGTGTAAGAAATGAATCTATAACAATTAGAAACAAACAAGTAACCCTTAACATACACTATTATTCAAAAGTTTTCAAACGGTAAGGTTTTTTTATGTTTTTAAAGCTTGCATTAAATTGAGCTAAAGTACAGCAAAAATTTTGTACAGTTTGATTTTGAAATATTTTTACTATTTAAAATAATTGTTTTATATTTTAATGTATTTAAAATGTTCATTTATTCCTGTGATTTCAAATCTGAATTCCTAGCATCATTACTCTAGTCACGTGATCCGTCAGAAATCATTCTAATATTCTGGTTTGCTGCTCAAAAAACATTTATTATTATTATTATTATTATTATTATTATTATTATTATTATTATTATTATTGAGAACAGAGAATTTTTTTTTTTTTTGATGAATAGAAAGCTCAGAACAACAGGATTGATCTGAAATAGAAATCTTTTGTAACATTATAAATGTTATTTGATCAATTTAAATAAATAAACAATTATACTTAGCATAATCCTTTCGAATTCATTCTGATTTGCTGATTTAAAAAAACATTTATTATTATTATTATTATTATTATTATGTTGAAAACAGCTGAGTAAAATTTTTTCCATGTTTCTTTAAGAAAAAAAAGATACTGACTTCAAGGTTTTGAATGGTGTAGTGTATAATTTTACAAAAGCTTTTATTTCAGATAAATGCTGACCTTTGGATTTTTCTATTCATCAAAGAATCCTGATTAATAATAATAAATGTTTCTTGAACAGCAAATCGGCATATTAGAATGATTTCTGAAGGATCATGTGGCACTGAAGACTGGAGTAATGACGATGGAAATTTAGCTTTGATCACAGGAATAAATTAAATGTACAATTTATACTTTTATTGCTTTACTTTGGATCAAATAAATGCAGGCTCGGTGAGCAGAAGAGACTTCTTTAAAAAAAAAAAAAAAATCTTACTGTTCAAAACCGTTTGACTTGGTAGTCTAAGTACAAAATAAACATTTCAGTTAGTATTACTTTATTTACAGTAAAATATCTGGTAACACTTAAGAATAGGTAACACTTATTACTACTAACTAGTTGCTTAATAGCATGCATATTGCTAGAATTTAAGCCATTTATTAGTACTAGTTAAGCCTTATTCTGCATCCCTAATACCTAAACTTAACATCTACCTTACTAACTATTAATAATCAGCAAATTAGAAATTTACTGAGGGGAAAGTCAATAGTTAGTAGTGAATAAGTGTTACCTATTCTAAAGCGTTACCAAATATTTACATTATGAACTACACATTGTATGCTCTGATTTCAAAATCATGTCTCAATGATTATCTTCTAGGGCATGGAGGTGAATCATTCCAGCTCTCTATGAATCTGAATAACACATCTCCTGATTCTCTATGGGGTGAGTTGTCTCAGCCTGAGGGAGAGGATGAAGAACTGGAGAAAACGCTGAGCAGCCATGGCAGTACCCTCCTGGATGTCTATCCCAGCATGCTTAGCCAGATCGGCGAGGCATACAGGCGACAGCACGTGACAGATACGGCGAGAGGCGTGGTGCAAAAGTACCGCCGCAAACACTGGCAATCCGTCCCGACGCATGGCAATGCATCCTTTAGGAATAGACACAACTGCACTCTGAACAAAACAAGAGATATCTCATTTACCAGTCAAAGCCCAGTTCAAAGAAACACTAGCAACTGTTTCAAGAGCAGCGACAAACTTCAACATTTGCTCAAGAAGCCAAGTTCTTCGCCACTCAAAACTTCGTCCTACGAAGCCAGTGACTGTTTTTACTCACCCAGGAGGAACCTCGCGGATGTGAGCGGTGTGACGGATGAGTGTCCATGGACTGATTCGCATTTAACCAGTAAACCTGCTCGTGTGATTGACTTGTCCACACCTCCATATTCTGGTTCCCCCTCATCTCCAGATTTGGACCAAACCTATGATGTTGTCCCAACATCTCATGCTGTCCTCGACTCTCCACGTCGAAGCAGAGCAGATCTGTCTCTTATTGACCAAAGAGGAATATCAGTCAACAAGGAGTGTTTCAGAGACCGCTTGCACTCTCCTGCCGCCTCTCCTCAGCGCAGTCTCATTGGGGTGTTATCTCCTATGGGGAAAAGTAGCTTCAGACCAAGTGTGCTGAACATGGAAAGGCAGTTAAACTCAACAGCGAGTCCAAAGCGAAGTGCACCATCTACTGTAGACCATCTATCCCATTCTGAGATCCTCAAACCAGTGTCTTTGTCATCACCCCGACGGTTTGTTTACGACCACCCTGACCGAAGCTTATCCAAGGTGGAGAAACCCTCCAACCGCCAGCGCTCTCTTTCTGGCCCCCAGTCCGCTTTCTCATTCAGCAAACCGCAGATTGATGTCGAGTTCAGAAAGCTCTATCACCACTTCATCTGTCGCGGCACGTCATCGCCGTGTCCTTCCTCCCGCTGTCACCTGTGTGAGAGACAGATGAAGGAGACGTCCCGAAGCCCCAGCTTTTCCTCTTCCAGCGTGTCTGCTCTCGCTCTGACTCCCCTCAGGGCCAAGCTCAAGAAGCGCCGCCGTCAGCCCGAGGTGGAAGAGTCGCTCCGATTCAAACGCTTCCGAGAGAGTCGTTCTCCACTTAAACCTCTCCAGCTGAGGGACCAGTATATGTCCCCTGGCATGTCAGAACATACTGAAGACAAACACACCTGGGATAGAGCCGTCCTGCTGCAGTGCCCCAGTCCACGGTTCCTCAGGGGCACTGGAAACCTCAGAAGAATCAGGGAGGCTAAATTAAGAATGCAAATGAACCCACATGCTTTGACTTGGGTAAGAGCATTATTAATATGACCTCTGTAATATTGCAATTGTTGTTTCAACGATGTGGAATTTGACATTGAGTATTATGCGAAAAACAAACAAAACACCTACTTAGTGCACGCATAACGTTACATTACGTGATGAAATCTAGTAAGTACACATTTAGAGTGCATTCTTTCACTGCATGATTCAGTCTATTAAAATGCATTTAGAATGATCACAGAATTCAAGATCTAGGGGCAGAAAATGTATACATTTATATAATTTCATATAGTTAAACAATATCACACGAAGAGTGCAGTTTTTTCCTTCAAAAATCAGCATGACTACAAATTTGATATTGATTTTATACAACAGTTCATTTAACAAGTTAATATTAAAGGACTTACGTTTTAGACAGCATATTTCCTGGTTTTGCTTAATTTCGCCAACAAAAATCATTCCAAACACAGCCACACCGCTGTTTTGCGTCTCTGAGCAACGTGAAGGCATTTTGTTTCTGAATTAATCAACCGTTTAAATAATTCGGTTCAATCGCAATGACTCACTTATTAAGAGCGACATACTGACACCTACTGGTGGTTTTAATTTCCCATTCAAAGTATATTTTTACTTATTAAATCATTTCAAATACAGTTGCATTATGTGTAAATGCATCTAAATGCCACTTTATATGCAACTTCTGCAAAGATGAATTTTGTTGATACTAATTTGTTTAGTAACAGCCTAAATGTATTATTATACCTGACTGATTAAATGTAAGAATTAGACTAAATGCACATTTTTAGGGGAAAAAAGGCTTTATAAAAGGTGAAAATCCCCATAAAAGGTAAAAATCATTTTAAACTTTTAGGAAAAGAATCATTTTAATCACTGCTGTCCACACAGAATATCAAAAGCTTTAGTTTTTGATATTCTTGACAGGTCAGCACTGTAGTCCTTAAGCACAATAACACACAGCAAAATATCGTCTAATTTTCATTATCGAGAAAATCCCAGAAAATATTGAGATTAATTTTTTTGTCAATATTGCACACACCTAGTATGTATGTTTATTATATATATATATATATATATATATATATATATATATATATATATATAAAAAATATGAAGACTTCAGATGCAAAACCCCTAATGATCTGGGAAAACCCAACACATGGTGAAATTTGACCTTTTTTAGGTTTTTATACCATAAAAGCCCTTTACAAAAGTATTTTTATTTTGTCCATAGCTTGAACGTAACAAAAGATATGGCTATTTGAAGTTGGCTGATAGCTATGATTTTTCAGAAATTGAATTGAGGAAAAAATGGTTTAAAGTGAGGCAATGAAAATAGAAACATAAGTCAAGAATCACAAGTCACTTAACTGTGGTAAAATACTTATTTTAGTCACTGTACATGATGTAAAAGATACAAAATGACCCCAAGGAACACACAACACTTGTAAATATTTGAACATTAAGTGTATATCTGTTCAAACATACATACTTATTAAATAAGTAAGCTTTCCATTGATATGTAGTTTGTTAGGATACAACTATTTAAATATCTGGAATCCGAGGGTGCAAAAAAATTAAATATAGAGAAAATCGCCTCTAATGTTGTCCAAATTAAGTTCTTAGCAATGCATGTTGCTAATCAAAAATTAATAATAATATATTTAAGGTAGGAAATTTACAAAATATCTTCTTGGAACATTATCTTTACTTAATACCCTAATGGTTTTTGGCAAGTTTTTGCCAATACTGAGATTTATTTGTATGTTTTATGTAGTAAAACATTGGTTTCTCTGCTTTCTTTGCAGAGAGATGCCCCAAGCGGAGTCCATCCAGTGGAAGGTTTGTAGATGTGTTTTATTATCTTAAAAATACTTCCTCTACATCATCATGGCCTCTGTGTCTTGCTTGTAGATATTACAAAATGTTAACCCAACAATCCTAATTTTATTTCAACAGCTGTGTCACCCATGAGACCGTTTAATCCGGGTACCTCCCCACTCTCTCTTAGGTAATTTTAGCACAAAATACTGCGGGAATTTCTTACAGCCTTCATGTTACCTAGTCCATAAGTTACTTATTAAAATTGTCTAATAAAGTTGATTTAAAATGTATATATTTGTTATTTTGTGTAAATAAAATATACACTGCCAACCTTCTGCTAACCAAGCCTGCCAGTCTTCGGTTTCTTGCTGCTCAAGAAACCTTTTTTTATTATCAATATTTAAAACAGTTGAGTATTTTTTTTTTTCTTTGATAAATAGATCCAAATGTCAGCATTTATATGAAATAAGTGTTTGTAACATTATATGCTATACCATTCAAGAGCTTGGAGTCAGTATAATTTGTATATTGGGAAAGAAAGGATAGAAATGAATTTTTATTTAGGTAGGAGGATTTAAATGGATCAAAAGTGATGATAAAGACACTTATAATGTTATAAAAGATTTCAGATAAACTCTGTTCTTCTGAATGTTCTATTCTTAAAATTTAAAAAAATTATATTTAACGGTCTTCAACAATGTTTTTTTCAACAGCAAATCAGAATATTAGAATGATTTCTGAAGGATCATGTGACTAGAGTAATGATGCTATAAAATTCAGCTTTGAAATCACAGGAATAAGTCACATTTTAAAATGTTTAAATAGAAAACTGTTATTTTAAATGGTAAAAATGTCAAAATTTTACTGTTTTGCTGTACTTTGGATCAACTAAATGCAAGCTTGGTGAGCAAAAGAAACTTTAAAGAAAAACGACATTAAGAATCTTACTGTTCAAAAACTTTTGACTGGACAGTTCACCCAGACCTGCTGGATAGACAGCAATGCAACTACCACGTTGAAGGCCCTGAAATGTAGTAAGGACATAGATAAAATAGTCCATGTGACATCAGTGGTTCAACCTCGGTTTTTCAGTATGCATGGTGCCCTGTTTACAATCAGAGGGATTCCCAAACATGTGTCATGGTATTCTTGTGAACGCTCTCTAAAGACTGACAAGCAAGAGGAGGAATTAGTTTTGGCCAGAAGAAGTATTTTCATAGCTTCATAAAATTAAGGTTAAACCACAGATGTCACATGGACAATTTTAATGATGTCCTTTCTGGGCCTTGAATGTGTTAGTTGTGTTGCTGTCTATGCAGGGTCCAAAACTGGCCAATGACAGTATATTGTGTATTCCTGAAATCTTCTTGGTTATTCCTAAAATGTAAAGATTTTTGTGTTTTTTTTCTTTAAGGATATTAATTTAGTCTTAAACACAGTGATTAAAGGTGCTCTAAGTAAGTTTTGACTCTTCTTAAGCCACAAAATAACACGTTTGTAGATATTTAGGAAACATGTTATGTTTACATAACTTTTTCTCTGAAAACTAATGCTATAGCCAGTAATTCTACTCTGAAATGTGCATTTCGGGCAGATTCTGGGACGGAATTGCAGTACCCTTTTACAATATTACATACTGCACAATGATCTAGGAGCAAAGGAACATTAAATAAATCCATTTAAATATTTAGATTTTGGACTGCAGTACCAATTTCAACCGCTAGCTGTCAATCTTATATACTGCACCTTTAACAATCTGTTTTCTTCAGTCTCTCCAGGCGGCGATTGCAGTATGGTCTTCTGCAGTGATGAGCTTTTCTGGACGCGTCCCACAACCTGCATTTCCCCTTTTGTGGGATAAACACAACATATTTAAAATATTCCAAGTTCACCCAAGTGAAAAAGCATGGTGTATTATTCAATACTCTTGTTTTCTTGTTTTAAATACATGTACCTTTGTTGGTTTCAATGTCTTTGCTTTGATATAGTAATGTAGAAACTTTAATAGCACCCAGTGTTGTTGTTTTTTTAAAACAAGTGTTTAATTAAATGTGCATCAATGAATGTTGTTTGTCAGTAAATAATTCAATTTTGTTTCAACAAACTTTTTAATAAACATATGTGCATTTCACACAGACAGAATTTATTTTGTGCGTAATTGAGAACTAACAAAAAAGCAAAACGATCAAAAGCTCACATTGATACTGAAACAGATCTAAAATAGTTTAGATTTGTATAAAATGTAGTGGTATTACTAGACAACAGCGTAGGAATGCTTTTAATGCAAATGTTTTATTTGAATTCTAACACAGTATATGGCCTGCCTTTTATGAAAACAAATGCTACAAAATGTTAAAGCAGCACCAGAGTTTTAATTCTGTTTTTAGTGAAACTAACAAATGATCTCAAAAGGCTATTCTATTCCTAAATGAACAGACATTTGCAGATTGTGAACAGCAGTTCAGAGGGGAAATAAATTCACCACTCCAGCTCTACTGGGTATTTTCCTGTGAGACAGGCTGTGCAATGACCAAATCTAGTAGTTTTAGTGCTGATCCTCTCATCTTTCCCACGTGACTCTATCCCACCTTGGACTGCGGATACCAGGCCTTCAACGGATAGATAACGGACACTTGTAGCACCTGTTCAAAGCAAAGAAAATGTCATTATTAATTACATTTTTCTGTTGTGCATTCGTTACAAAACCATAGCTATTAAGGGGAGACACTGCAGGCAAAAACGCTGTTTTTTTCATGCACCTCTAAAATTGAGATTTTGAGCTTTTTGGTTTTTCATAAAGTGTTTTTTCAGACTAGTGGAAAGAAAACATCTAAAAGACACTGTTAAGCATTTCTTTTATAGCACTTTTTCTATTTGTGTCAATAGATTTCATTTATAGTATGTACTTTTAAAGGCCGTTTTCTCCTACACCGAGCCATAAATCTCCACTTCAGTAGAACTTACACCAAACTTTACATTTTTATTCCCGTCTATACCCTGAAGGTCTTTACAGAGGGATTTGTTCATATATAATTTGCTTGATTATATACAACATTTTATTCCTCCCCAAAAAAGAAAAAAAATATTGTTTTCTGTCTGTTCTAAGTATTTTCTGAATTTTGGAGTGACAAAATGAGATACCCCAAATTCCCTCTGTAAAAACATTTGAGTCTAATATGCTAAAAAAATTAAACAAGAATTTTGAAACGGATTTCATCCAGTTTAGATTTTTGTTCCAGAAATGTATGCAAATTAGTGCATATTTCATTAAATAATGCCTCGTTTGCATATTTAAACCTAACATTTTAGAAAACTTGTAATACAAAAAATGTTTGCAATTATCAATGTAATCAATCAACTGGGTAAGTAAGGTGATAATCATTATCTGAAAAAAACATTTGGTTTTTCATAGTGTTTTTTTCAGACTAGTGGAAAGAAAACATCCAAAAGACACTTAATTGTTTCTTTTATAGCACTTTATCTATTTGTTTCAATAGATTTCAATTATAGTATGTATTTTTAAAGACCGTTTTCTCTAAATTAGTTTTTTTCTCCTACACTGAGCCATAAATCTCCACTTCAGTAGCACTTACACACACCAAACTTTACATTTTTATTCCCGTCTATATCCTGAAGGTTTTTACAGAAAGATTTGTTCATATATAATTTGCTTGATTACATACAACATTTTATTCTCCCCAGAAATGTAAAAAAAAAAACACATGGTTTTCTGTCTGTTCTAAGTATTTTCTGAATTTTGGTGTGACAAAATGAGATACCCCAAATCCCCTCTAAAAAATATGACTCAAAAAAAAAAAAAAAAAACACAAGAATTTTGTAACTGACTTCATCCTGTGTTTAGATTTTTGTTCCAGAAATGTATGCAAATTAGTGCATACTTCATTAAATAATGCCTCATTTGCATATTTAAACCTAACATTTTAGAAAAGTTGTAATACAAAAAATGTTTGCAATTATCAATGTAATCCATCAACTGGGTAAGTAAAGTGATAACTATTATTTTTTTTGTTACTCCATTCACCTGCAGTGTCTCGCCTTAAGCAAATCTCTGCTCTTGACTTACCAATATAACCCGCTATATCCTTAAACTCTGGCTTGTTTGCAATTAGCTCCTCTTTGGTAGGAATGTTAATGCCCATGTAGCATGGGAACCGGATTGGAGGTGATGCAACTCGAATGTGGACCTGTCATGTGACATGACAAAAAACACTTATGAAAAGAGATCAAGGCATCAAACATGCAGTACTGATTTATATATATTTCACCTCTGTTGCGCCTGCTTCCTTTAGCAGTTTAATAATTGGGGAGATGGTGTTTCCCCTCACGATCGAATCGTCGATAAGCACCACTCGTTTGCCAGCGAAATTATCAGTCAATGCCCCAAACTTCTTGGCAACTCCAAGCTGACGCAGACGAGTGTTCGGCTGAATAAATGTTCTGCCCACGTAGCGGTTCTTACACAGCACCTCCACATACGGAAGACCAGACTGAGAAAGAGAGAATGCAAAAATTAGTAATGGCTCAGTGGAATTAATAAAGCATTACAAACACTGATCTATAATAGAGAACTGGATTGCTCATCAGTGATTACAACAGGTGTGTACAGCATCCTTATTTACTCACTTGTTGTGCGTATCCTAATGCTGCAGGTGTGGCTGATTCTGGAACAGTGCTCACTACATCAGCATCAGTGGGAGCCTCAATGGCCAACTGCTGTCCACAGCGCTGCCTCACTGTATATACCATCTGACCTGTAACACCAAAAAAAACCTACTTATTTCAACTAGTACTATATAACTATGTCATAAAAATTCTTTTATATATATATATATATATATATATATATAGAGAGAGAGAGAGAGAGAGAGAGAGAGAGAGAGTTTGTATTACACAATTCTGAGGAAAAAAATCTGAATTGCGAGATGTAAACTTGCAACTGCGAGAAAAAAAGTCAGAAATGTGAGATACAAATGCATTTGCAAAAAAAAAAAAAAAAAAAAAAAAAGACCAGTATTGTGAAATTCAATTTTGAATTTGTTTGCAGTTGCCAGTTTATATCATGCAATTCTGAGCAAAAAGTCAAAATTGCAAGATACAAACTCGCAACAGTGAGGAAAATAGTCAGAATTGTAAGATACAACTTTGCATTTGCGAGTAAAAAATGGTCAAAATTGTGAGTTTTCCTTGCAATTCTGACTTAATTTCTCCCAACTGACTGTTTGCAATTGCCAGTTCATATCATGCAATTCTGAGAAAAACTCAAAATTGCAAGATATACAAACTTGCATTTCCGAGAAAATAAACAGAACATGAAACTTTATTTCTTGCAGTTGCCAGTTTATATCATGCAATTCTGAAAAAAGTCAGAATTGCTAGTTTGTACAAAGCAATTTTGAGGAAAAAAGTCAGAATTACTAGATATAAACTTGCAATTGCAAGAAAAAAAAAAAAGTCGAATTGTGAGATACAAATGCATTTGCTCACAAAAAAATTGATAGGATTGAATTCTCGCAATTCTGACTTAATTGTTTGCGATTGCCGGGTTATATCATGCAATTTTGAGCAAAAAGTCAAAAACTGAGCAAAAGGCTTGTGGGGTTACCTTTTGGTAAAAAAAAAAAAAAGGTATAGAAACTTCAACACTCATAACGCACATGGTCGAAAACCTTACTGACCCCAATCATTTGGTTTAACCCAAACATTACTGTTATGGCTCAATCTTTCCTTTCACTCAAAACATATTTGAAACATTATGAACTTGCCTTCAAATATGGAGTCTGGCCTGGCAAAGTAAACATACTCAAAAATGCAGAAGGCAGGAGGGTCTCCCTCCGGCCGTGGGACAACACTTAGGCTCTTCACTCCATTTTTAGAGATCTGGACGATCTCTCCAGGCTGTACTTCACGATAATACCTGACGAGAGAAAAAAGAAAACACATACACAATAAACAAACTGATATATGCAGCTTAGAGATGGAAACTGTTGGATTGATTTAAACATACTTCGCTCCAATGGACTGGAAGCTACAGGACTCAGAAGAGACCACCCAGCCTTCTGTGTCAGCTTCTCCAGTACCTACAGAATACAAAAAAACAAGTTTAGCACTATTTTAGACCTAAGCTACAGCACAGACAGGCCGCATGCACCTCTTCAGAATATACACACACTCCATATTCCAAAACTCAGATCAGATGCAGAGATGTGTTCACCTCAAACCATTTCCCTCACTGCTGAATCACACACCTGAGCTGTGCAGTTTGGAGATGGGCACTAGACGTCCAATAGAAAGAGGCCTGTTTCCATAGGGGTCTCTCACAGCATAGATCACATCTTTATACATCACTAGCAGCGAGTACGACGTAGGCGTCTCTGTCATCAGGTTCTTTATGCTGAGAAAAACAAACAATAAATCTACATAAAAATGAAGACCGGACTGAAGTGGACTTCATTTTGCAATTTACAAAAATTGTAGTCAGTAACGTAATCCGTTACATTGCACATTTTAGGTAATATAATCAGATTACTTTTGATTACTTTTAGATTTCTGATAGTAATGATGACTTAACTCATTTATCACATTGACTTAAATAGGAGTATATTTTGTACCATGATGTAAACAATGCAGAGAGTAAGAAAATATGTTTAATTCATTGTAATTTACAACATGAAGTGCATTAAACATTATATTGCATCCAAGGTTTCCCAAACTAGGGTTTCTAAAGGAACTGCTGGGGGGTTTTGAGTTTAAAGCAAATCTAACAATTAATGATAATAAAAAACACTAAAATATATATTAAATATTTTATTTACCTGCATGCCTTGTGACCATTAAATCAACATCAAACAAACTGTGAACATGCAAATGTGAAACTTAATTATTGAAATATGTATTTTAAAATCTCAGGAGTACTTCAAGTAAAGTATATACTTAAAGCATATTTTGTAAATAAGGTTTAGATGACAAAAAGTGTTGGAATGCCTGCATTACATGTACATAAAAAATAATGGGAATATATGCATTTTGATGAGTTTAGAAGACAGTTTGCCAAGACGCTTTTACATCGGCCATAAATATGGTTAGAGGACGACTGCCGCCGTTTACTCTCATCCTCATACAAGGTGAGGTGTCTGGCATCTCAAAAGAACTTACCAAATACCGATCGGCCAGCTTGAAAATCCAGCAATGAAGTTACTGACTACCATGGCTCTCATAGTGTTTGCGATCCTTACAGTTAGATGACATTGGGTAGATATATTTCCCAAATAAACGAACGTTTTAGACATTTACATGTAGTAACAAAGCCTTTTAATTTTATAATTTATGTACTGCTTAATACAACGCTTGCATGTACAAGAATGAAGTTCAACATAAGTTTGTATTTAAATATCAATAAAACGGCGTCTATATTTTTGTTTTATTTTTATAAACATGATAATGAACCATAAATAAATATTAAATATATTAGGTTTACAATAAAAAGCTTTTACTGTTAAAAACATGATTTGTGAGCATTTGTGTAAATAAATATAAACCGCACGTCATAACTGTTTTTAAGATAAAATTGCATATAGCCTAAAACGAAAATAAAATACGATCGACCAATAATAATTTGCAAAGAAAAAAAACAGGGTATACATTTTAAGTGAAATTAAAAGGAGGAATTAAATTAATTGTGTAAGTCCAAAAGTACAATGCACTTACGGCTTGATGGGAGTCCTTCTTGTGTTGTTTCAATATAAAAACATTTTGTTCTTGAACTGGATAATATTGGGTTTCTTTTGAGATCACTTGCATTTATAAATTAATATTTAATTTATATATATACACATATATAAAGACTTATGTCCATGTAATTTTTCCCATTTAAAAAAAAAAAAAGCACTGCCAAATAACTATTTTTAATGTACAAATTGCACTCACTCACAAAAAAAAAAAATAATAATAATTCAGGGAATGACAAAAACGAAAAAAACAACAAGTGAAAACATTTCAAGTATTTTGTGTGGACACATAATCATTATCATACAAATCTGCACCCAAGGATCCCATCAAAGGCAGATGCAGAAAAACGCTTGCAAAAGAACCCGACTATGAGTACATTAACATTATTAGTCTTAACTCTAAACAAACGCCTTTCACTTTCCAAGTTTTTCCCTAATTTTCTCGAGAAGTCTCCACTGTAAATGTATAAAGGAAGTACAGATACAGAAGTTAGTTGACGTTATTGTGAAAAGGGCCTATAAGCAATCCTGACTGGGTTTAACAATATTGATCCAATCAGATGTTGGGATGGGGATGGACATGCATATCTTACCGAGCCACCCAATCAGGAGTGTCTAGTTCCTCCATGGGTGGAGTCAAAGCAAGAAGCTGGGTAATAAGCTCACTGTCTGAGCTGGTGGAGAGGCCAACGCCATGACGCATAACCTACAAACACAAAAACTTTAGATTAAATAGAAAAAAATAACAACGTCTCCTTTCGCCTCAAACTGTAGGAGTTGTCGCATGCAATCCCACATAATTAAAGCCCACCTTCTTGCGCAGTGCGGATGCATTGACCAATTCTCCATTGTGTGCCACTGCAATCTTGCCATGCAGCGTGTCCACCACAAAAGGCTGGCAGTTCTGCAGCTCTGAGATGCCAGTGGTGGAGTAGCGCGTGTGTCCGATGCCTAGGTTACCATTGCGCAGTTTCAGCAAATCCTCTGCTTTAAAAGCTGTATTTACTAAACCCATGCCCTGTGAGAAGCAATTATGTCAGGCATGTCTAATCTTGCATTCATTGCTGTATGTTGAAAGGTGTTGGCCCATGGGACAGGAACAAATCATGTTTGTAAGTGCGAGGCAGATGCTGTATGCATCGAAATGAGGGGTTACCTTCAGCGTGGTGTATGTCGGTGGGTTTGTTCCAGTACTCGTGACAATTCCAGCACTCTCCTGACCCCTATTGAACAAAGAGTATTGTTTTGTCATATTACAAGATTAGAATTATGTTTTTTGAGGAAAGCATTTCAGGATTTCTCTCCATATAGTGGGCTTCTATGGTTCCCCCAAGTTTGAACTTATAAAATGCAGTTTAAATCCAGCTTCAAAGGGCTCTAAACGATCCCAGCCGATGAAAAAGGGCTTTGTAGATCGTTAAAGGATTAGTTGCAGTTTTTTGCAGTTATTTTCATACACATACTTGGACGTAGCAATTAAAAATGTGGTTGCATTTTTTTTAACAGGTTTATTCAGCAAGGGCACATTAAAATGATTAAAAACTACAGTAAAGACATCTATAATGATACAACATATTCATTTCAGAAGAATCCTGAAAAATTGTTTTCATGAAAATATTTTTTAGTGCTGTCAAATCAATTAATAGTGATTAATCGATTCCAAAATAAAAGTTTGTGTTTACGTAATACACCAGTGTCACATGATCCTTCAGAAATCATTCTAATATGACGATTTGGTTCTCACGGAAATTTATTTTGATTATTGATTTTAAAAAAAAAAAGTCGATTAATCACATCCAAAATAAAAGTTTGTGTTTACATAATACATGTGTGAGTATTATATATACTGTATGTATATATAAATACACACATTTAAGAGATATATGTAATATATAACATATTTATATACACAATATAAATCATATATAAGTCTGAATTATATATTAGTGCTGGGCAATGATTAATCGGGATTAATCACATCCAAAATAAAAGTTTTTTGTGTACACACACACACACACACACACACACACACACACACACACACACACACACACACACACACACACACACACACACACACACACACACACACACACACACACACATTTATTTATTATGTACATTAAATACACACATATATACACACACGTGTATATATTTACAAAAAATGTTATTTGTATATTAAATTTACATATAATATAAATTATATGAATATAAATATATACATGAATGAATGAATGAATATTTTCACAATATATACTGTATGTGATTATTTTAGATGTGATTAATCGCTATTCACACACGTTTTTTATTTTTTTTTATATTTTCAGTACAAACACATAATATGTAAACAAACTTTTTTTTGGATACGATTAATTGTGATTAATCGATTTGAGCGCTCCATTTTTTAACAATAATAAGACATTATTTTTCTTAAGGACAAAATCTTTATATTAGTTTGATTTCTGAAGAATCATGTGACAGTGGCTACTGAAAATTCAGCTTGCCATCACAGGAATTTAAAAATATGAATACTATTTTAAATGATTCTTTTTTCATAGACTTTAAAAAAAAAAATCTTACTGACCCCAAACTTTTGAAAGGTAGTGAATACTGACACCTAGAGTTGTGGAGGAGGCATCACACAAACATCTGGTACATGGTTTTAAAAGTACTATTCATTCATTTTTGAGTAAGGAAATGTACTTTTAATAGAAAAAATGTGGATATTGAGGCACACTGATGGTGTTTGTTGAAGAAGTGATAATGCATGTGGTAATCCATTGGAAAACATGTCTTTGCAAGACTAGGGCATGTACAGAGAATGTGTCCCTCCCACTCTTTCCCGCTATTTTGCGCCAACAAAATCGAAATCAAGACAAATTTTCATGAGTGAATGACTGCACAGAGTGTGACTAAAGCAGATCAAACTGGTTTGTGTGAAGCGGTTAGCCAGGGAATGAGAATGAGCAAGAGGGGGAGGGGGACTTAGAGCAAGTGTGAGAGAGAGAGAGATAGAGAGAGAGAGAGAGAGTGAGAGAGCATGAGAGAAAAGGGGAGCATGAGGGAAAGCATAGACAGCTGATCCCAAAGATGTGACCGAGTAACCACAAAAGACATTCAAAATAGACGTGTTAGCACAGCCAAACGCCTCTGAGCCTTTTTCACGTGTCTTATTGAGTAAGATCGACGCAGCAAGTGCAGCTCATTCGCCAAGCCACTTCTCACATTTCCTCCCCGGCCCTCCTCCCCCATTGCACACAGCTTAAGCCAGTCATGAGGCTGTTCTCGGTCACGTGGCTGTTCCTAACTGGCTCAGTCGCCTGGTTGCCTTGGACACTGAGCTTAAAGTCAACAGGGAGGGGGAGCAGAGAGGATAAAGGCAGAGGCGAACAAACAGAAGCCATTTCTAGGCAAGCTTAGAAACATGGAGCCTGAAACAGACCAACAGAGGCATGCTGGGGAGGACAAGAGGCAGAGGGACACAGCTGGACACTGGAAAGGAGAGGAAGTGAAAGCTCTGCTTTCCGTGTGGAGGGAGAGACAAGCTTGGGAAGAGGAGGAAACCAGGGCCAAGTATGAGGCCATCTCAAGCCGTCTGAGAGAGCTTGGGGTGTGTAGAGACTGGGTTGATTGTAAGGCCCAGAGTAGGGGCATGGCTCTTCCAGACTGGAGGCCTACGCAGACCGTCTACAAACACTCTTCCGCAGATAGCAGGACGCCAAACCAGAGGCCTTACGTGGCAGACGAAGAGCCGACGGCCGCCAGAAGAGAGGAGCCCGCTTCGCTGCCAGGTCCTCAGGAAGGTAACACTTACACCATAACAAAGCTACAATCATACAGCGTTTTTGGAATTTGCTTTTTTTTTTAATTGCATTTTACATAATTACAGTAATGTAAATACTATATAATTAAATCATTTTTACAAGTAACTCCATAACAATTTAACATTTCTTATTTAACAGTGGTTCTCAAACAGGGGCCAGGGCCCAGAGGGCCTCCAAATTACTTCAATTATTTAAAAAAAAAGAAAAAAAAAAAGCAAGCATTAAAAGGCCAAAAAAACAAAAAAAAACTTATATATATATATATATAAATATAAACCTAACATTTTTCTTAAATATATCCATATGTGTGTGTGTATTTATATATACATAATAAATATACACAGTACACACACACACACATATATATTTCAGATGCAATTAATTGTGTTTTGCCCAGCATTAAAAAAAAAAGCCAAAACAACAATTAAAAAAACAAAAAAAAAAATTCTTATGTTAGTTTCTCCTTCAACGACTTCTTTAAAAACCAGGACTTCCATGGCCTTAAAAAAAAAAAAATATCTTACTCCATGGGAATTTTTTTAATAACTACAAATTTCTAGCTTTGTCAATAAAAATATTTAGTGGGTAGAAATTGTGATTAAAAAAATATATTTAAAAAAAAACCCAAAACCATTCTAATCCTTAATCCTCATGCAGAACAGAGTAAAAATAAATGCATTAATTAATTAAAAAAAATAATAATAATAATAAAAAAAAATTGAAAAACTGAAAAAAGTCGAATTGTGGTCAAATTTTGTTGTGTTCTATAGAGGGCCTAAGTCAAAAAAACAAAACAAATGTAGGATTTTAAACTGGTCATGAACTGGCTTTTTATTATTTTGTACTGTTCTCTGAGGTCCACCTATAAGATTTTTACATTTAAAACAAAAACAAACAAAAAAAATTTATATATATAATAATTATTATTATTATTATTATTTATTTAATAGGCTATTTTCTGTCTTGTTTTTAACCTCCCTCATCAGAACACTCTGTTTGAATAGGCATAGCGGATTATAGACTTAAAAGTAAACGCCTGATTCACTGGCTAACAATCATTTCTGAAGAATCATGTGACAATGGTGTGACACGACTGGAGTAATGGCTACTGTAAAATTCAGCTTTGCCGTCCCAGGAATTTAAAAATATGAATATAGTCAAATACATAGTTATTTTAAACTATTCTCCTTTTTTTTTTATATAGAATAAAAAAAAAAATTCTTACTGACCCCAAATTTTTGAAAGGTAGTGAATACTGACACCTAGAGTTGTGGAGGAGGCATCACACAAACATTTTCAGTTACTGATAACTGTGTAAGGAGGATCTATTCACAGTCGGGCTTGATTCATTTTATCAGAGTATCAGCTTTACTTAATATCCTAATGATTTTTGGAATGAAGAAACATCAATAATTTTGACCCATACAATGTATTTTTGGCTATTGCTACAAATATACCTGTGGTACTCAAGACTAGTGTCAAAATATCAAGGGAATTTTGGTTTCTCAGTTTATCCCTTTTAAAAACCCAGCTGGTGGGTGTATAAATGAAGCCCCTATTGTTTATACTAAATACTAAATGTTACTTCTAGGGCTGGAAGGAGGAAGGCACTGGTCTGACAAGGAGGTCCGGGCTCTCCTTACCGTTTGGGCCGACAAGGAGGTTCACAAGCAGCTCCAACGCTCCCACAGAAACAAGGCCATCTTCCAGGAGATGGCACGACGGCTGGAGCGCCAACACGGCGTGGTGCGAGACTGGAGACAGTGCCGCACCAAATACAAGAACATGAAATACGACTACAAAGTCAGCAAGAGTCAAGGCCGGCCGATAAGGTTCTTCGCCGAGCTTGATGCGATAATGCAGGGCAAAGACATCGAGGGTGGATTTGAAGAGGACGAGTCATCTAGGAACATACCAGATAGAGACCAGGTGGCCTTGAGACGTGAACCTGTCGAAGAACAGGTCATCAAGATCGACGACGGTAACATTTGTGTTAGTAATTACAACAAAATGCTGATGGTTTAGGTTTGCCTTCTAGAAGTTCACTTTGTGCATCTTTATTTCCTTTCTTTAAGACGAAAGTCTGGCGGAGATGCAAACAATAATGAATGCCGCCACTCATCCGCTAATTGCAAAAGAGTCAGGTAAGTTTTGATATAAACGGAAACGTTCGGTGTTGTTACAACATCTTCCGAGTTTTTTAAAAAACTGGTTTCTTCAGCAACAACAGCGGCAGCTACAAACGAGATGAATATTATCACAGTGCACGACTCGGGCAGAAACTGGAGTGAGGAAGAGGTGGCCGCGCTGCTTCAGATCTGGGCCGAAGAAGGCATTCAGCGACAGCTCCAAGGCTCAACCAGAAACAAAGACATCTTCGTGCAGATTTCGCGCAGGCTTCTTCAGCAAGGCGTGGAAAGGGACTGGAAACAGTGTCGCACCAAGTACAAAAACCTGAAGTACCTCTACCGCTCTCTGCAGAGAGGAAAAGCCGACATCGGCGATCCTCGGCGCGTCATGAGATTTTACGAACAGCTGGATGCCCTCTTATCCAAACCTTCTAGAAGTCGACTGAGCTATGCTGAGTTTTCCAACTCAAATAATTTATTGAGGAACTCTAGGATGTTTACTCCACCGACGTTTGAGGAGCACTCCATGGGTGGGCTTCAGCAGGACGACGGTGACCTTGTCGCACTTAGATATGACCAGCCGCCAATGGATGAGGCTGCTTTGAGATCTCCTGGCATTTCTGCAAGGGCCTTTCAGAACCAAGTTGAGGCCGAAGAGATTTTAACAAGGCCAGAGGACGTGTCAAGCGTTGAATATGGGATGCCCGAGATGAATGCCGCAGCAGTGAGGTCAACTAGCAGCCCTCAGATAGAATACGAACAGCATGTCTCCGCTGATTCGATCACTGCTGTTATATACGACAGTCAGAAGTACAGAAGGATCCCAGGTAATAAAATGAATTGTACCAGTGGTTCTCAACCGGTTTTGCATCAGATTTTGACATTAGATGTCATGTGGTGGCTCAAGGCGTGACCTAAATGAAATAAAGTCAAGTCAACTCAAGTCTATTTGTATAGCTTTCACAAAACATATCATTTCAAAGCAGCTTTACAGCAAATTAAAGTTTGTACAATAATTAAAGTTTGTTAAATTAGAGTTTGTACAATAATCAAAGGTTAATTCAAGTTTGTACAATAATTAAAGTTTATTAAATTAGAGTTTGTACAATAATCAAAGTTTGTTTATTTAAAGTTTGTACAATAATTAAAGTTTGTTCAATTAAAGTTTGTACAATAATTAAAGTTTGTTAAATTAGAGTTTGTACAGTAATTAAAGTTTGCTAAAGTAAAGTTTGTACAATTTGTACAATGTTAACAGTAATGATTATATGTTGCAATCAAATTACTGTAGTAAAATTTGGCTAAAGTTAAAGAAAAGTTTTTAAAATTAAACGCATACTGTATTTTTTAACCGTTTAAGACATTAACTCACTGAACAAAGCTCAGCTATCCTACTTGAGTCCGTATTGTAGTCTCAGTCATATTTCACTTTTACTAGCAATGTTTTGCTCATGGTTTTTGAAAATAAGGGCATGTTTGAGAATGATGCACCCTTTTCTACCAAGCGACAGATGAATTTGTACCAAACTGACACAGTTTGATCAAACTAAGCTTTTGACGTCAGCAACACAAGATACGGGAAGCAATTCCCTCCCTTAAACAGATAAGCCCATTTATTTTGCCATCCTAAGTACACAAAGTATTATTTTATAGTATTTGCCACAGCGTTGTCTGCTTGTGACACAGCCCTCCAGTTGAGAACCACTGACTTCTAATCTTTCTAAATGCAATGTTTTATGTTGTATATGTGCTTTTAATGCCACTTTCATTTGCTTTCTCTCAATATGTGTGCATATATTTGCAATGTAGACAGTAGCAACCAATCATACGCAAGGGGAGAGCAAGTGCCGGCGACCAAGGGAAGAAAGAGGAAAGCTGCAGATGAAGGTTTTTTTTCATTATATTCTCCTCATTACAGAGACATTCTCAAATTTGTAAGCAATGTGCAGAGTGAGAGTCAAGTGCGAGTCGATCTTGTGACTTCAGTTTGACTAACAGAATCATGACAGGAATAAATAACACATTGGTAGGATACATGGACAGCATTTCATAACAGAAAATGTGATTTTAAAAACTAAAAAGGAATCAGGATGGAACCAAGAGGCACTGCACTACAATAAAAGAAAATATATTGATTACCAAAAATGTATTAACTATAAAAATCAAGCATTATATTTATGTCTTGTATTATGTCTTTAACAAAAGTAGCACATTAAGAAATTGTCTGTGTTCTTTGACCCACTTAACACTCTTATCTTGTGTGTTTAGGGGATCATTTGCTTTGTAAACAGTTTCATCAGAGCACTGATGATGGAGAAAGCAGCACCGATTGGTCTGAGAATATAGACTTCCAATGTAAAGAAGAGGAGGATCAATACATTCCGATCATGGAGATCACCTCTGTGTGTTCAATGGCATCTAACGCAATCACATCTGAACAACCGGTGAGACGGCAGGACAATGGAAGTCTATTGATCTGCGATTCAGTTGCATAGCTGCATGGCATGCGATTACTGCATGTGTTTTTGAACTATGAGCTATATCAGTATTTGTAATACTTTGCAACAGTAAGAAAACAGAGCAGGCAATTGCAAGTTTTGAATTATGCATGTGCATGATTAGGAGCATTACATTATTAGTTTGTATTGCATGCAAACTGATGTGAAGCAAGGGGTTCATTTAATTTCATTGTTTTTAACCAGGGAAGATTTCCAACCAGAGAGGTCCATGCTAAAAAAACAACTTAAATCAGCCTAAAGATTATTTGCTGCACTGTAAAAAAAAAAAAAAATAATAATAATAAAAATAAAAAAAAAAGCAATTTGTTGAGTCAAATTAAAATAATTTGTTACCCTGCTGCCTTAAAATTTTAAGTTCAGTCAACTCAAATAAGTTCATTCAAGTTGAAATGTTAAGTTGTACTAAGTGACAACTTGGATATTCAAGTCGACTAAACTAAAAAATTGTTTGTTAAACTTAACAGCTGTTTGTTATTCAGCTGCCTTAAAATTTTAAGTTGCATCAACTGAAATATCTAAGTTGTCACTTAGTACAACTTAACATTTCAAGTTGACTAAACTTCTTTGAATTGACTGAACTTAAAATTTTAAGGCAGCCAGGTTACAAATGACTTCAAGTTGACTCAACCATTTTTTTTTTTTTTAACAGTAAAATGGTCTTTCAGCCTAACCAGCTGAAAATTGCCCAAAACCCCTCAAAATCAGCCTGACCAGACTGGGAGAACAGCTTAAACCAGCAAATTAGCTTAGATATCCCCAGTAGGGATATCTATATAGAGCATATGCTATATGCTTTAAAAATCCAAAATGAAAATATAAAAATACTACATATACACTACCAGTCGAAAGTTTTTGAACAGGAAGATTTTTAATGTTTTTAAACTTTTTAATGTAATTCTCTTCTGCTTAACAAGCCTACAATCTATTTGATCCAAAATACAGCAAAAGCAGTAATATTGTGAAATATTTTTACTATTTAAAATAACTGCTTTCTGTTTGAATACATTTTAAAGAGTAATTTATTCCTGTGATCAAAGCTACATTTTCAGCATTATTACTTCAGTGTCACATGATGCTTCAGAAATCATTCTAATATGCTGTTCAAGAAACGTTTTTTATTATTATTATGATCATTTAAAACAATTGAGGAAATTTTTTCAGGATTCTTTAATGAATAGAAAGATCCAGTGATCAGCATTTATCTGAAATAAAAAGCTTCTGTAACATTATTAAACAATGCCCGTTCTTGTCTTAGGACAACTTTGACAAACTTTTTATTGATCCACTTCAAATGCTGACTACTGTGTGTGTGTGTGTGTGTGTGTGTAGTATAGTACAGAAATGATAGAAATGAATACTTTCATTTAGCAAGGATGCTTTACATTTTTTAATTTTTCCTCTGAACTTTCTATTTAAAAAAAAAAAAAAAAAATCTATATAATAAATGTTTTTGAGCAGCAAATCAGAATATTAGAACGATTTCTGAAGGATCATGTGACAGCAATAATGATGCTAAAAATTCGGCTTTGAAATCACATGAATAAATTACATTTTAACACATTCAAATAGAAAACAGTTATTTTGAATAGTAAATATATTTCAAAATGGTACCGTTTGTGCTGTACTTTGATTCAAATAAATGCAGGTTTAGACTTATTCAAAAATCTTACTGGCATAATGTGTCCTATATGCTTTAAAAGCCCAAAAAGACAATATAGATACTAATATATATATATATATATATATATATATATATATATATATATATATAAATAAATAATACTAAATATTTACAAAAAAAAAAAAGATTTATTTCTAACTGTGGTACACTAACTTATTCTTAACTTACTGTTAGGAATTATAGAAGGTAATGATTAGGATAAAGCTTTTGATTGACTAAAGTCCT
The DNA here is from genome assembly GCA_033026305.1 of Cirrhinus molitorella. Lineage (NCBI taxonomy): Eukaryota > Metazoa > Chordata > Actinopteri > Cypriniformes > Cyprinidae > Cirrhinus > Cirrhinus molitorella. The sequence goes on from CM065133.1 coordinate 35,624,805, forward strand.
ATAAGTGGGTGGTCCTTATGTCTTTACAGCCTGAAAAACCCTGATTTAAACATTATTTAATTATTCAGTCCCCAGGTGAGATGCAAATTATGTCTTATAGATCCCTGCTAAAAAAAAACATCTTAAACCAGTCCAAGATGGTTTGCGGATCTTAGCTTTCTCTTTAAAATCCAAAAGAACAGCCTAGCCAAGTTTGGAAACTAACAATCCAGCATGTTATATTTTTTCAGCAGGGATGATTTTAAAATGTTTTGAAGTTTCCAGTTTCCATAGTAAAAGTCACCTCGATAGGATAACACTTACCTGTGCTGCAAAGCAACAAGCCCAAGTGTCAAAATCTGCGCGACCTCCAGTTGCGTTGGCCATTCTCCCGCAGCCACACAGCCGAACACCCCGCATTCCTCCCCAATGCCCGACTCCTCAAACTCCATGTCCTCCTCTCTGAGGCGAGCTGAATGGGTTTGCGTGTATTTCCACGCTGGCTGGAGTCACCCGAAGCACGTGTTTCGTCACAAAGCGGAACATGCGGCAGAGGATCTGGCAACACAAATACTCAAATGAGCAAAAACGCCAGCTTTGAAGCCCAAGTTAGACAAGATATAGAAATAAAAAAAAAAGTTTGGGGGGGAAAAACAGCAAGTTTTGTCTAGAAACGTACAAACTGTGACGAATGTGATCAATGCCTTGCGCAACGCGCCCTAGATCAATGCTGTTTGCAAAGATCCAGGATGATTGTTTGCTTCTAAATAATAGAAATAGATAAGTCTTTTGTCTTTTAAAGTATGCATATTAAGGTTTCGCCCACGTGGTGAAGATGGCATCACTCTGATTGGTTTTTATGAATCGGCAGAGTGTCGTAACGCATTGCTCTCGTGAAAATAAATGAGTTGAGCCTCACTCCTCCTCGACATACTTGATTTCAGCTTTTCTCTGAAGTCCCAAGTTGTTGTTGCTTTAAACCCAGAGACCCAGAATAATCAAGTTTCTAATCTGTTTTGCAGGAAAAACGAAGCTCAGTAACAATGTCGAATGCAACAGGTAAGTTTGGTTTCATTCGTCTGTTTTAATTATTTGTTTACTGTGTTTTGCTGTGCAGTTGCGCAGTGAATAAAATGCACCGTAAGGCATGCATTAATACTTCAGCTCGTTTGCCAAACCGAATCAGTAACATTACTAGAGGTAATCTGGTTGTATAAGCATTTTCTAGCTAAAGCTAAATCAGAATATGGGTCAAAGTCATGTCTGTAATGAAAAAGTTGAAATCTTTTAAAATCTTGTTTAAATCACGTGACAAGCTTATAGAGCTATTGTGTTGGTGTTTTCTTAAAATATACTTAGAAAGGACTAAAATAAAATGCTTTCCTTTAGAAAAAAACCTTTAAAATCAAATAATATTATAATTTGAGTCAATCAGTTTTTCTAGGCTTAGTTCATTTGTTTTCATATTTGACCCTGGACCAGAAAACCAGTCATAAGAGTACATTTGTAGATGTATACATTACGAAAGCTGAATAAATAAGCTTTCCATTGATGTATGGTTTGTTAGGATAGTGGCCGATATAAAACTATTTGAAAATCTGTAATCTGAGGGTGCAAAATCAAAATATTGAGAAAATCTCCTTTAAAGTTGTCCAAATTAATTCTTAGCAATGCATATTACTAATCAAAAATTACGTTTTGATATATTGTAGGAAAATTTACAAAATATCTTCACGGAACATAATCTTTACTTAATATCCTAATGTTTTTTGTCATAAAATATAAATGGATAATTTTGGCTATTGCTACAAATATACCATATATATCCATTTAAAAATAAATAAATTGATAAAAACTAAATGTGACCCTGGACCACAAAACCTGTCTTAAGTCGCTGGAAAAATACATCGTGTGGGTCAAAATGATTGATTTTCATATTTTTTTTTATGCCAAAAATAATTAGATATTTTGTACATTTCCTACCGTAAATATATCAAAACTTAATTTTTTGACAATATGCATTGCTAAGAACTTAATTTAGACAACTTTAAAGGCAGTTTTTCTCAATATTTAAATTTTTTTTTTTGCACCTTCAGATTCCAGATTTTCAAATAGTTGTATCTCAGCCAGATATTCCTATCATAACAAACCATAAATCAACGGAAAGCCTATTTATTCAAATTTCAGGTGATGTATAAATCTCAATTCCGTAAAATTGACGCTTATGACTGGTTTTGTCGTCCAAGGTCACAAATAAGAAAACATAGCCAAGCCATCACAAGGGTCTAAAGGAGACCTTCTTGTTTTATGTTTTACTGAAAAAATGGCTACCATGTGTCAGTATATATTATATTATATACAAACTACTTATGGTGACTTTTTTTTTTTTTTTTTAAGAGCTGTGCTTGTTCACTATCATTTGCAGTGACTTACCTCTCAAAGTCACATACGTTGACATCCGTTAATATGTATTGTTGCTTTGGTTTTTATGTGTAGAACTGAAACTTGGTCAAAAACTGAACGAGGGTAAGACCAAGCAGATCTTTGAGCTTGTGGATGAGCCGGGTCATGTTCTGGTCCAGTCTAAAGATCAGATCACAGCGGGCAATGCGGTTCGAAAGGATCAGATGGAGGGCAAAGCAGCCATTGCCAACAAGACCACCAGCTGTGTGTTCAAACTTTTACAGGATGCTGGTAAGATTTTCCTTTTTGTTGATTTGTTTTTATTTAATCTTATGGGAAGCTGGCACTTGTGCAAATTTATTTGCACAATGTTACAAAACAATATTCTTTCAAAATAATGGTAGTGTACTGAGAAGCACCCTCTAGAAGCTTACGTTCTGCAAGTCAACGCCGCATTATTGTGTCTTCCCAAAGAGGCACAAAATCGCTTTCGCCGACTTTTTCCTTAAATGCTCCCTCTTGGTGGAATGACCTGCCAAATTCAATCTGAACAGTCCTTAGCCATCTTTGGCTAAAAACACATCTTTTCCATCTTTATTTGACCCTCTAAATCTAGCACTCTCTATTCTTTCTATTATTATTTTTTTTTAATCTCTATTAATTTTTTTTTGTCATCTATCTTTTCTATCTTTCTATCTTTTCTAAAAAAAAAAAAAACTTTTTTTGTCATCCATCTTTTCTAACTTTCTATCTTTTTTCTTTTCTAAAAAAATAACATTCTTTTTGTCAAAAACACTATCTTGCTCTATTCTTTTTCTATTCTGTCTGTTTTTATTTTTTATTTTCTATATAATAAAAAAAAAAACCTTATTACGTATACGGCACTAGGCTAATCTGAGACTTGTCATAGCACTTGTCAGAGCATTGCTCTTTTGTTGATTTGGATTGCTTCCATTGTCCTCATTTGTAAGTTGCTTTGAATAAAAGTATCTGCTAAATAACAATCACATACTGTTCGTTGAATAAAAATTCAGCAAAGCAATGCTGCTCAAATTCTTGCATACGTTTCTTTTTAATTTAGGTGAGGACATTCATGAGGCAGGCCCAAATTCAAATTTGCAAGAGGGCATTTACTTTTAAAATAGTTCCCACAACCTCAGCAATTTTAGTGAATTAAAGTTGGTGCGCACACCATGTGCAGCTCTTGATGAAAGTTTTACTCTGGGGAAATGACTGCCTTGTGACCGCCATGCTTCCTTTAATTTAACTGAATATTACACACTTGCTCGCTGTGTTCAGGCCATTAAGACTGCTCTTTCAGTTTCACTGTGTGAAAGCATGTCTTTTGTCTGTCATACCTACACAGTGTCAGATTATCACTGGACTAGACCAACTTTGCAATTTCTGATGCACACAGCAATGCAAATCATGACTGTCCCGCTTTCTTCTCAGGGTTTAAGACGGCATTTATCAGGCAGCATTCTGAGACCGCTTTTGTGGCGTCTCGATGCGAGATGATACCCATTGAGTGGGTATGCAGACGGATAGCCACAGGCTCCTTTCTCAAACGCAACCCTGGGGTCAAAGAGGGCTACCGCTTCACTCCTCTAAAAATGGAGATGTTCTTTAAGGTGAGGTTTTGTCATTTAGAAATAAAGAGTCGAGAAGGTCTTTTAAAGGATTAGTTCACTTTCATAACAAAAAATTTCAGATAATGTACTCACCCCTTTGTCATCCAAGATATTCATGTCTTTCTTTCTTCAGTCATTCAGAAATAGTTTTTTTTTTAATGAGGAAAAAATTTTAGGATTTCTCTCCATATAATGGATATGTATGGTGCCCCCAAGTTTGAACTTCCATAATGCAGTTTAAATCCAGCTTTAAGTGACTTTTAGTGACTTTGTCACTAGATTTAGCGGATTTTAGTGTAGATTAATATCTTTGAGAGCTGGTTATGTAGTCTTAATGGGCCGCGTTTCAGTCACTATTTGACATACACCCCATTGTCTAACAACAGAAACAGCAAAATTTGTCATATCTATGAAATATATCAATGAAAACTGTTTTATTGAGAATTTGACTGCATTAAAATGCAGTATGTGAGCACAGAGGGCATGAAGATATGATGAATTGACATCAGGAATATGCTAAATGACTTCATCTGGCGACTTTTTAAGTGAGGTTTAGCTACTTTACATTGAAAAAAGTTGGCAACACTGCTTCAAGGGGCTCTAAACGATTCCAGCCAATGGGATTTTTTTGTGATTTAAGGGATTATTATTCAAAATGGTGGTGTTTCCATCACTCATTTCTGATGCGATACTTCAAAATACGCATAAAAACAGGGTGATGGCTTGTGTGAACCAGGTCAATACAGTTAAGTTTGGTTTTGGTTTAAGTGTTACATAAAAATGAGGGACCAAACAGACTTAAGTTCACTCATGAGCCAGTTGTATTAAACATGGTGGTATTACAAAAAAACATACCCAATATGACACCCACAATCGATGGTCAAATCATACATGGGATTAAATCATATGATTAAAGAAGCAGTCTAGAGTTTCCATACAGTCTTTTGTTCTCAAACACTTGGGACCATAACACCTTGCTCAGTCCTTGTTAAAAAACAACAGTGAAGATAGACAGTACTTATGTGCCAAGATGAGGTTCAACTGGTAGAGCTATGTGGCATCCAAAAGAGTTGTATCACACAGTCTGTCACCAAGCAACTGTTAAGTTGTAGAAGAATAGTAACCGTTCTTTGTTCCAGTCTTCTTAGTCAATCAAACCCTCAAGCAATCCCCAAACATAAACCCTGGATGAGCTTAGAACCATAAGGTTCCTCAAACAAGGCAAAAAGTCCCAAGCAGCATGATGCAAGCTTCTACCAAGAAGATAGAGAATCAACTTCCTACTTTTTCTCCTTCCTTTGTTCACTTAAATTGGGGAACGCATGCATTTTCTGTGTAGAGCGCCCTCTAATGCACAGGTGTGTAAATACAATATTTCAAATGGAAAGGCTACAGAACTGGTAACGGTGTAACAGGTAAAGTGTTACAAGGGTATGTCGAAAAACTGCTATCTTGTTTTCGTCTTCAACTTCAAAAATATTCTACAACGCTGTTTTACTTGTTTCGAAAATGACCAATCGTTTCAAGCCCTTTGAAGCTGCATTTAACGGCATTTTGAAAGTTCAAACTTGGGGGCACCATACATATCCATTATATGGAGAGAAATCCTAAAATGTTTTCCTCAAAAAAACACAATTTCTTTACGACTGAAGAAAGAAAGACAGGAACTTCTTGGATGACACGGGGCTGAGTACATTATCTGTAAATTTTTGTTCTGAAAGTGATCTAATCCTTTAAACAATCGCATATGTTTTTCCCATATTGATGCCTAGTTTTCTTCCATTTTTCTTTGTTCAGGATGATGCCAATAATGACCCTCAGTGGTCAGAGGAGCAGCTTTTGGCGGCTGGTTTTCAGCTGGCAGGTTTGGGTATTGGCCGCTGTGAGGTGGACATCATGAGCAAAAGCACGGTGGCCATTTTTGAAGTCCTGGAGAAGGCCTGGGCCACACAGGACTGCACGCTGGTGGATATGAAAGTAAGAAACTGGAGTGTAGTGAAGTAGCACTTTTGAAGGTAGTTTCTGTTAGGGGTGTGCAATATTTTTATAGGTAATGCTTTCACTGTGTGATTTAGTCTATTAAAATTCATTAAGAATTTCCATAAAATTCAAAATTGATGACGCATATTGGTAGAACTAAACATAAACAATGTCACTGAACTGAACAAAACAACTGATTATTGCTGCTGAAAACGATCAATTATTGTCATGTCACTCAACCATACACTGCAAAAATACCTTTCTTACTTACATTTTTTTGTCTTGTTTCCAGCCAAAATATCAAATTCTTAAATCAAGTAGGATTTTCTAGACAGGTAAATAATTTTCTTGTTTTCAGAGAGAAGAAAAAAAAAAAAACAAGTCAAAATTACATGAGTTTTTGCTTAGAACAAGCAATATAATCTGGCAATGGGGTAAGCAAAAAAAAATCTTGTTTCAAACAGAAATTTTGCTTTTACCATTGGGATATTTTGCTTTTACCATATTTTGCTGGTTTCAAGCAAAAACACACTTAATTTTGACTTGTTTTCAGAAAAAGCAAATCCTTCTTGATTTAAGAATTTGTAGATATTTTGGCTGAAAACAAGACAAAATCTAAGTAAGCAAAGCATTTTTTGCAGCGTACTATTAAGCAAAACTTTATATTAACTAACATTTTTGCTTTTTTTTTTTTTAACAGTAACTTTCCCCAACACTGACAACCGATTAACTTTAGTTTGTCAAAATAATGCGCCCTTTCCTGCTTACTACAGTAGTCAACATTTGAAGTAGATCAAAAAAGTTCATCAAAGTACAAAGAATGGCTATTGTTTTTGTTTTAGGACAACTTTGATTAAAGGTTTTGATCTGCTTTAAAATGCTGACTACTGTATATGATTTTGCAGCTTCTTTTCTGTGGTTTAGACAGCATAAATTAGCAGAACAACATATTCTGTAGTACATTAACGCTGCAATCCATGCTGTTGTTCACATGGCACGATTGCAAACAGCAAAAGTTATTATTAAGCTTACTGAATCAATCATCCGTTTGAATGAATCGGTTGACTCACTCATGCAATGTTTTGCCGCCACCTATTGGCAATTTTAGGTTTATATTTAAAGTATATTTTCCCCTTTTCCCCCTTAATAATTTCAAATATCAGTATTCAGTGTTTTGTTTAAAAAAATTTAAATAATTAAATGTCCTGTGTCTGTGTAAATGCATCTAAATGCCACTTCAGATGCAGATTCTGTGCCACTTCTGCACTGCAAACACACATTTTGTTGATACTAATTTGATTTGAGTCATTTTAGTAACTGCCCTATAGTGTCTTACTATTTGAATTTATTGACAAAGGATTTGACAGAAAATATGATGCATACATTGTTACTTTGGAATAAAATTACAGGTAAAAATGCCAATAAACACAATTTAACCTCATTGGAAAAGTTAATTTCTGTTACTCCTGCAAACTAACCACTGCACAGAATATGAAGAATATCAAAAGCTTTGGGAGTCCATAGCAGTCCTAAACCCAGAGTACCAGCACAATAACACACTCAGCAAAATATTGTCTAATTATCATAAAAATTTCAGAAAATGTTGAGATGCTATGTTTTGTCAATGCTGCACACCCCTAGTTTCTGTGGTAGTCATATTTGCTACTATTGACTCCTACAGTAAACGTGTAATGCCCTTAAACTTTCACTTTAGATTGAATTTGGTGTGAACGTGGCCACTAAAGAGATTGTGCTGGCTGATGTGATTGACAACGACTCGTGGAGGCTCTGGCCTGCTGGCGATCGAAGCCAGCAGAAAGACAAACAGGTAAATAGCCAAACATCCATACATGCCATGCATGAAAAGGATGCACACTACTACTTTACCTGACTAAAAACTAGCAACCACAGAGTTTGGTTTTAATTCTGAGGAAGCAGATGATCTTTCCAGAAACGTGCTGATTAGAAAATATTAACCAACCTGTAGACCTCTACAAGTATGAATGTCAGTTTAAATGGTGTTCTCTGTGAAGGTTTACCGTGATCTCAAAGAAGTCACTCCTGAGGCCATGCAGATGGTGAAGAGGAACTTTGAGTGGGTTGCAGAGCGAGTCAAGGTACAGTGTTTTTCAAAATGATTCATTCTGAAGTTTGTTTAACTTGCTTTTCTAAATTTTGGTAACACTTTAGAATAGGTAACACTTATTCACTACGAACTATGACTTTTCCCTCAGTAAATTCCTAATTTGCTGATTACTTAATAGTTAGTAAGGTAAATCAGGGGTTCCCAAAGTAGGGGTCGCAAAACCAGGAGGAGGGGTCGCAAGATGATTTCCAGAAATAAAATAATTTTTAAAGCATTAGAAATGGCATATTTTACCCATAAATAAAAAATATAAGTTGAATTAAAAATAAAAATCCAGTATGTTGTCCAACCAACTCATTAAGTAAGATTAACGTTCAAATGTATATAATGAGTAAATAACTATAAAATAATATTATGGTTATAAGACTGTTGTGTTGTCATTATGCTTGTGTTTTGCAAAACGTTCATATACTTTAGGAAAGTGGGGGTCCCGAGGTACTGTCACTGTTATTTTGGGGGTTGTGGGCTGAAAAGTTTGGGAACCCCTAAGATAGATGTTAAGTTTAGGTATTAGGTAGGATTAGGGATGTAAAATAAGGTCATGCAGAATAAGGCATTAATATGTGCTTAACTAGTACTAATAAATGGCTAAAATTCTAGCAATATGCCTGTTAATAAGCAACTAGTTAGTGGTAATAAGTGTTACCTATTCTAAAGTGTTACCTAAATTATGTAGGATGCTAACTGAAAAATTAGTGACTGATGGGACTCTGTTTGTGTGTGCATTTAGCTGCTTCTGGGGTCACAGGCGAAAGGAAGAGTTGTAGTTCTTATGGGCTCTACCTCAGACGTGGCTCACTGTGAGAAGATCCGCAAGGCTTGTGGCTCTTATGGCATTCCCTGCCACCTTAGAGTCACCTCTGCCCATAAAGGCCCTGATGAGACACTCCGCATCAAAGCTGAATATGAGGGTATGACTAAACACAAAAATAGTGGGTTAATTACAGTGGTTAATGTTTCAAAACATCAGTATTTTAATCCAGAACACAGGTGGGTTTGCTGCATAATTTAATAACTCAATAAATATATCAATGTTTTTCCTCTCAGGTGATGGAGTACCCACCATCTTCGTTGCAGTGGCAGGCAGAAGTAATGGCTTGGGTCCTGTGATGTCAGGAAACACTGCATATCCAGTCATTAACTGCCCCCCTATTACCCCCGATTGGGGTGCTCAGGACATCTGGTCATCTCTTCGCATGCCTAGCGGTACAAATTGATTTAAATGTCTTCAAACATAATGTTTTTATAAATCAGTGAGAATTGCATGTGCAATACTGAACGTTCTCTCATTCTTACTCGTTCAGGTCTGGGTTGCTCCACGGTTCTTTCTCCGGAAGCTGCTGCTCAGTTTGCAGCTCAGATCCTGGGTCTGAATGACCATTTGGTTTGGGCCAGACTTCGAGCATCAATGCTGAACACCTGGGTCTCTCTGAAGCAGGCGGACAAGAAGCTGCAAGAGTGCAGCCTGTAATAAACCAGCATTTTCATTCCCTTTGACCACTTTGTACATTTCAGCTTACGTTTGTGTACGCACCTGTCATTGCCTTTGAACGAGCCTATGTGAAATGCTGACCTAGAGCTTATTTGCAATAATACCATTTCAGGTGTACATTACATGTCAATAAACATTCCTCAGTTTCATTTGTCTTGGTGGTGGCTGTTCTCAGCAAAAATGAAAACATAAAAGCCAAGGGTGTGATAAACACTGTCCTAAATCAAATTATCCAAGATTCACAGGCAGTGTGCATGTTATGTGGAAAAAAAACAAAACAAAAAAAATTGCTCGTAAAATGCGTCTCCTCTCCTCCACAGATAATGATTGTCTGATAACTGTAGGACTTAAATGCAGTAAAGTCTGAGGTAAATCTAAGTTCTAGTAAACAGCGCCATCTAAGTCCCAGCTTTCTTCATAACACTGCTTAAATGGATTACATGTCGGTCTTCATTGTGAATGGTAAAATGCCTTCTGAACATTAACAGGTCCAGCTTTGATTCAGTTGACTGCCACTACAAATTACTAAGTGACAACAGATGATTATTGATTTGAATCTGCACCAGAACTGCTCAACTGAAACGATGTGTTGAGTATATGAGTGAAATGGTAGGCTAATATATAATTGTAGATGTCCAAACACACAACAGGAGGACCCAAGTAATGCGTAATCCGGAAATACTCTTTAGATTCTTTAAATCAAAGTCATTTCACTCGGCGGCCATCTTTGAAACCCCCTCGGGCATGCAAGTGCAGCTCCTATCTCTTTGAATGGGGAAACATCAAATTCTCCAAAACTGTTCGCCAAGTTTATGATTAAATTTCATATTTGAAATCACCAATGAAATTTGACAAGAACCGCCTCCTAAATATGGTTCCTTGTGCTTTAATAGAGTTAAAAAAACGCTTATTTTTCGGGCTAGATCAGACAGTGCGCATGCGCAGTACTGAGCGCACGTCTTGGCACGCCGACTGTTTCTATAGCAACCAAGACTTATTAACAGCACCTGCAGTGACGCGCTGACTTTACTAATCAACGATTGCCTCTTTCATTAAGACGGCGGCGCTTCGCGGCCATAATGAGCCTTGCATTTTCCCCATTCAAAACTATACGAGAGACACGTCTTGGGTATTCTATAGTCTTTGTTTAAATAATAAGTTCTCCATTATAACCAGCATTCATTTGACACCAGCCTAAAAAAGGTCCATATGCCACTAGATCTTCTATTCCCCATGATCTCGAAAGCATACAGCCATCAACACCAGTACCTCTGTTTTCACTTTTGATTTTTGTGCCGATGTCTGTTTCCTGTTATTCAGGGGATGTAAATCTGTTCCTGGAAAAACAAGGTTTTTGTTTCCTTTTATACACTGCTCCTATAGGGGAGAGTGGGGTAAGATGAGCCATTTTTTTTTACTTATGTAGTCCTCAGGAGAAGGGAAAATGAGGCAGAAATAAAATAAAAATATCTACAGTAATTTCAGGATGCTTCCTATCATTTTAAATGATCAGAATGTATCTATGACAAAGGGTTCTAAAATTATTTTTAAAAAAGTGTTCCTGTGGCTCAATTTGACCCATCTGAGTGAAAACCGACCATCTGACCGAATCTGATTCAAACGCATGTGAAATTTTTAAAGAATTTTTTAAAAACTTTTTTTAAATTTATTTTAAAAACTAACTTAATAATCAAATTTCATTTTACAGACAGTCGTATTTCTTATCTTAAAGCTAACTTAACATAAAAACAATTAAATCTTTAATTGTTTGCATTTCTGAAACAATACCTAGAACACCAAAGTTTTAACCTTCCCTAAAACAGACTAAACAGAGTTTGTTGAGTAAAATTTAATAAAAACATAATTAAAAATTAAAGAATAAATGTCGCTGAAACTAATAAACATTTGTGTCAAAAGATTCTTAGCTTTTTTTGCAATATCAAACAGACCATTAGGGACTATAGGTGGAAAGATATATTTGATTATATTATGATGAAAAGCATCTTCTGGTTCTCAGAGAAGGATATGGTGCACTTGTACACTGTCCCTATCAAATAATATGTACATATATGATAAACTAATCCGCTTTCGTAATATCACATTAAAATACCAGTTTATACTTCAGAGATTTAATCTAACTTCAATGCCTTATGGTGGGGTGTGAGTTAAAGTGTTGGCTTAGTTTTCCCCATAATTGGCATTTTGGAAAAACACTAATTAAGGCTAATATTTATCTAAATGATTTGCATGGTTTTATATGTTGCCAAATCACCTATATGCATCATACATATTTTTAGACCTGGATAAATCTGCTTTGATGTAACAGTCATTACATCTGTTATGCAAAAATGTTAATTTGACAAGCCCAAAACAATTTTTAAAGTAAACAGGTACCTTCTACTCCTCCCTTGTGTTTCTCCTTTTCACAGTCTGGCAGAAATGATGTGTGATTCCAAAATACATGCTCATATGACAGTAAAAGTGTACAGTAGCCAAGATACAGGGGGTGGCTCAACTTACCCCACTCTCTATGTACAGTGCCTCATTTTTTTTTTACATTTTGTTGTTGCTGCCTTATGTTAAACTGTTTCAAATTATTTTTCCACACCAATCTACACCCCACCATAATGACAATGACAGACAACAGAATGGTCACAATTTCATAAAAAAAAAATAAAAAAAATGAATAAATAAATGACAACTAAAATAAGAACACTGCATAAGTATTCACTTTGCATTTCAACATTTTGGCAATCATCTGGTACTCTACAGGTGATGACCAGTGCCTGGTTTCCTTCAAACTAGATGCTTGTAATTGAGGCTCATCAGACCAGATAATCTTTTCTCACAGTTTGAGGGTCTTTCAGGTGCTTTTTTTTTTTTTTTTTTTTTGCATATGAGAAGAAAAAAAGAATACTTTTGCAAGGCACTGTATGTCTAAATTAAATTAATCTATTTAGCTAAGTAAATATCTGTCTACCTTTTGCAAATGTGAAGGGAAACTGAACAACGTTGGCACACTTTCTGGTTGAAGCCTGACTGTCCAATTCTATCAAAACACTCAGCAAAGAAGGCAGAAGTAGGCAGATACCTGCAGATACAAGTTTTGCCTCCTGAGCTTCCTATTACTACCTATTCTGTCCTCCTGATTGGGTGTTTTGGTAATCTACGAAATCTAAGAAGTTGTATACAAAAATCAAAATTAAGTTTTAATTTTGCACAACTTCAAGCACATGGTTTGACAGTTTTTAATTTGATTACAGCAGTTTAAAAAAAATTGAAAGGGCAGATATTTTACCAGAAATGAACAGTAAAATGAAAGCCTCTGTCATTAAATTAAATTCCTTGTGCATGTAAATAAAAACTATAACTCTTACTGTTTAAGATGATATAGTGGTTTGTTCCAACAGGTAGCTAAGTTGTAAGTACACGTTCAGTACATTTATATGATTCAAATGACATGGGTAACGTAAATAATAATACATTTATATATGCAATTGTATTTGTATATGGCTCTATGAACAGCTTTTTTTTTTTAGAGACGGTGCCTCCACCTAAAACTGATTCTGTCTCTATTGGACATTTAACAAAATAAGTAATTTACGAATTTCTACTTCTAAATTTATATTGTTTTACCGTAATGTTTTTGAAGAGGAACTACTCTTAAACTTCACAAACTTAAGCATAAATTACTAAAACTACTTGATTTTAACCAGTGTACAGTTTTGCCTCACCCTTTAGTGAACGTTGTATCATTATCCCACCTTTTACCTTATATTTGATACAACTAAAATTAAGACATTTTAAGACTTTTTATTGTTTTTTTTTTATTCCCCTTTATGACATATTCATGATCCTTTTTCCAGTGGTTTTATTGGTAAGCATTTTTGTTGAAACCACCAAATAACCAATTGCCAGATTACACCCAATCAACCATTAATAAGCTAAAGTGCATCATTATGTTTGCACTTTTTTTTAAATTATTGAAACGTATAAAATTATATGTGTATTGCTTGTTTTAGCGAGGCACTGCACATAATTCATATGGTTGGGGACAGTGAGTGGCCCCCAGTTTAAAATCCAAGCTGGGCTCCACACCCGCTGGTGAAGAGAAAGTGAAGCGCTGCAGCAGAGAGGAAAAAAAGAGGAACAGCTCCATCCGTGCCAGTTGCTCCCCAAGACACACTCTCTTTCCTAAAAAAAATCAGAAATAGTTTTTTTGGGTAGTAATAATAGGTTTCTTTTTATAGGGGCCTGTAAAGAACTATCAGCATATATTTCTGTATTACTTTCAAGTTTTCCTGTACCTAGAGAAAAAGGTAAAAAGGCGTCTCTTCTCCTGAATTTGCCCTCAGCATCCAGGAAGTGACCCGGGTTAAAAGAGTGAGGCGTCTCCCACTCGGACTTATCAAAAAGCACTGATGTCAAACTGCCAGTCACTATTGTGCCCTGCAGAAGCAAAATTACACTCTTACTAAGCAAAAACTAATAATATTCTAAAAATAAATGTCAATTACAAAAATGCAAATACTTAGATTGACAACCTTATAGTGTATTAAACATCACTAGACCAACCTTTGGAATAGAGTATTCTCCTATCTGAGTGTCTTCCACAGTAGATCTGACCACATTTATTGGGATAATATTTCCAAATCTCTGTATCTCATGAATGACAGCATATGTATAGGGCATGTTGTCTTTATCCGATAAAGATGGCTGTCGTGAGCCTCCTACAACACGATCAATCTCCTCCTGAACTTTGGCTGAAGATACAAAGATCCAAGATAGTCCAAGACAAAACTAAGACTAGGTATAGACCACATTTTATGTGCACATGAATCATAAGCTCTCACCCTGTATCTCAGGATATTTCATCATATAGAGAAGACCCCAGTACAGAGTGGTGGAGGTGGTCTCAGTTCCCGCTACAAACAGATCCAGAGTGCAAAAGCACAAGTTCTCCACATCAAACCCAGCGGCTGAGTCGTCTTTAAGCTAAACAACACGATTGAGAGGCATTTCATTTCAATAGCCATAGAGAGCATACTGATACCCCCCCAAGAAAGGCTCTTACTTTTTCCATCTCAGCAAGGAAGCAATCAATGTAGTCTCGAGGATTTGATGGATCATAATCCACTCTGTGTGCTTTCACCTTCTCTCGAACAAAGTCAATCACCTCCTGCCACAGACTAAAAATTTTCTTGTGTGGTCCAGGCACTCGCCGCATGAGCCATGGGAACATGTTATACAGCTAAAAAAGAAAACCAAAGAGCAGCTGAGCAGTGGAAGAGAGCAAAGTTAACATGTAAAAGCATTAAAATATAAAAATGCTTACTTGAGCAAAGATGCCTCCTTCAAGATACACAGCTTCATTGATGTTCTTCAACAGAGTCTGGAAGTCATTGTCGCTGTACTCAAATCGATTACCGAACACAAGCACACAGATCACATTCGAGACAGCGTTGTTCAGCAGCAAGCGAGGGTCAAATGGTCGACCTGAAACAGTAGAAGCTGTTAATCACACTGTGTTTCTGATTTCAAATGTCATTTTCAGCTGTTTTCAGTTAACCACCCTCAGTAAATACCTTGTTCATTTGAAATGGCCTCATTCAGAAAGGTACATTCAAGACTGATGGACGGCTCCAGGCTTGTCTTTCCCAATCCAAAGTTTCGAAGAGTTGAAAGTGCAAATCTCCTCTGTTGCTTCCATTTATACCCACTGGCAGCTACTAAACCTGTTCACAAAACAGACTTTTTACAGTTAATTGATTTACTTTTATGTTTAAAAGTATGTTTAATTTAACATTCAGATATTTGACTGACCTTTATCTCCAACTATATCATAAAATAAAGGTAACATGGGTCGATCGGCGAGGTTGTCGCCCTGTTGTAAATACACCTCTTTCACGAGTTTATATCCATCCAACACAACAATTCTTGGTCCAATAATTCTAAGGCTGAAAATCTTGCCATATTTCTCTGCAAACTGTAAAGTATGATTTGTTGTCAGATAATGTTAGTAATTTTACATGTTAAGATATCATTGCTTTATATAACACATTGCTATAGGCTACGGCTACCATAGATATTTATAGATGCCGTACTGGACTTTTGAATATTCAGGCTGTGTTCGAAATAGCGTACTTGCTTACTGCTTACTGCCCAGTACACAGTGCATACTTTTGCTTGGTTTGAACAGCAGCTACGCTAATTATGTTCCTATTGTTCTCTGTTTCTGCCACGGGATTGACATCCCGTGGTAACTAGGAATAACACAAGCTACAGTCTGGATCAGGAGCACCGAAGAAGAGATGATGATGCCAACCCCTTGGAGGACTTTAGATGATATCAGCCCTGAAACACCATACATCACTACCGAATTTTACTACAGTGATTTGATTGCAACATATAATCATTAATGTTAACATTATACAAATTGTACAAACTTTAATTATTGTACAAATTCTAATTTAACAAACGTTATTGTACAAACTTTAATTATTGTACAAACTTTAATTTAACAAACTTTAATTATTGTACAAACTTTAATTTAACAAACTTTAATTATTGTACAAACTTTTAATTTGCTGTTAAGCTGCTTTGAAATGATTTGTTTCGTGAAAAGCGCTATACAAATAAACTTGACTTGACTTGACTTGACATACTGCCTGCTATTTTATTTAAAGAATAGTGTTTGAAACAGTATGCAATATGTAAGAGAACAGTAGGTTTAAGTGAAAAGTATTCTTAAGTGTCACATGGCAAACGCTGATCATTAACTCAGTTCTTTTTACAAAGGCTTGCAACTAAGAATTTATACTAGTAAACAATGCTACAGTGCCCAACTAAACTCATATCATAATTGATAAACTTTACAAACTGGACAGAACTGAACAATTATATTTTTGTCAGTTACACTAAGTGCAAATAGCCTAATGATATATTATGTTTATAGCATTTTTACAGAATTGTGTAAAAAGTATATATATGTGACCCTGGACCACAAAAACAGTCATAAGTTGCTGGGGTATATTTGTAGCAATAGCCAAAAATACATTGTATGGGTTCAAAATTATAGATTTTTCTTTTATGCCAAAAATCATTAGGATATTAAGTAAAGGTGAAGTTATTTTGCAAATTTCCTACTGTAAATTATGTCAAAACATAGTTTTTTGTAAAGTAATATGCATTGCGAAGTACTTCATTTGGACAACTTTAAAGGCGATTTGTATTTTTTTTTTTTTTTTTTTTTTTGCACCCTCAGTTTCCAGATTTTCAAATAGTTGTATCTCTTATGAACCTTATGACTAGTTTTGTGGTCCAGGGCCATATATTATAATGATTATAAATGCAAGACACACACACACACACACACACACACATATATATATATATATATGATTATATATATATATATATATGTCTTGCATTTATAATCACTAATCCCCGCCTCCAATTTACTCATTTGAAGATGAAACATCACATGCTGCAAATTGCATTCTGGGAAACAGTATCCCATGTAGTGTCTTTACATGCATACATCACATTTCAGCAAATACAATTCTCACTAGTAAAAAACTTTATTTTTGATATCAATAATTACATTGCTACTAGTGCAAATGTCCATTCTTGATATCAACAATTCAATTGCTACTAGTGAATGTTCATTTCTGATATCATGACTGGGATTGTTACTAGTAAGAATGACATTTTAGATTTTTGAAATTACTCTCCTAATTATTGATAACAGAAATATATTTTCAGATATCAGAAATAAGTAATGTAACATTGTGAAATACATTTACAGATATCAACAACTGACATTTCAACTAGTGAAAATTCAGTTCTTGATATTAAAAATTATATTTCTACTAGTAAAAAATACAAAGCTGATATGTGTATTTAGAATTTTAACTAGTAAGAAATCAATTCTTGATATCAACAATTATAGTTTTTACTAGTTAAAATTCAACTGTTGATATCAAGAATTAACCGTTTTACTAGTGGAAATGTAATTCCTGATATCAAAAATTGCCATTGTTACTAGTAAAAATCCAATTTCTGATATTAAGAATTAGCATTTTAACTAGTGGAAATTGAATTTTTGATATCAAGAATTCATATCCTGCGAATGAATAAAATGAATGGCTTGCATAGGCAACTGCGTCACAAACCAAATTACACATTTTAGTTAGAATGCAAGGTTCAAGATGTTTCGCTTTATCGTTTTTGCAACTACAACTGTAACATATAAAGGTGGATATAGGTGATAAAGCATTAAAAATTAGCGATGTTGTTCATCGTCAAGAAATGGCATTTATTTAGTTTAGCTATAGTTGGAATTGCATTCACCTCTGATAACTGAAGATGAATCCTTCTGCTGTCGAGATGATGAAGGTCTCCTATAATCGGTAAAGACCATGGTCCAGGAGGAAAGTTCTTCGGCGCTTTATTTCTGATGTAATCACTCAGCAATAAAAACACACACGAAAATATCAAAATACTCTTAACATCGATCCACTCGTAAAGGTGCAATAGGTCCATAACTGACACTTCTCGGGTTTCTTCGGTAGGTTCACCGTGTTAAAGTGCAAACAAGCATAAAAGTGGACGCCGGAGCCAGGAAGCTCTAAGTGGGCAGGGCTCCAGATATGATGTATATGTTGGGAACACTTTTTCATTGGACAAGTGTGTTCCGGTACAGCTTTTCATAAAACAATGTGTTTGTGTAAATCTATATTTATTTAAAGAGACAAAATAATCTATACACTATATGCACTTTAAATGATTTATCATTATTTAATAGAGGAAAGAGTATAACGTTTTTCGACTTTTAAAAAGCTAAATTTCTCTTCAACTATGAAGAGTATCCTTTTTGCATATAGTTGGCTATAAAGAAAGAATCCCTAGCTCCATCTCTACAACAAAATATAAAAGTTTATTAAATACTTAAACCTAAAAGTTAAAACCCAGATAGCACACATACGTCTGCAAGATGTCTGTTAAAGATCTCTTGATCTGGAAAGCATCTGCTATGTACAAACCGCTGGCAGACGTCTGTAAGATTTTACATACATTCTAAATCATAAACACCTTAAAGACATCTAATAGACATCTATTTGACATCTGATAGGAAACGTCCAATAGACCTATTGCAGATGAGCAAACTACGTCTTGCAGATGTAAATGCAAATGTCAAATAGACGTTTCTGATAGAAAATAGATTTTACAATATAAACTGCTTAATCAGCCATTTTCAGTAAGATTTACTAAATAGGCTATAAAGTGTTTGTGTGCCTGCAATTGTGCATGACCAACTTAAGTCCCGTTCACACCAAGAACAATAACTATAAAAATAACGATAAAAATTTGTTTAATAAAAGCCTACTTTGATGTTGTGTTGACAAACATGTTTAAAGTGCATTATGTTAAAAGTGTTTACTGCTAGTGCAGCAAAAATAGACATCATAGAAATTGACATGCTCTCTATTTGTAAAGTGTGACTGACCAAATTGACTGCCTTGGTTTGCCATGGTGTATTGCTTGTTTTAGCGAGGCACTGCACATAATTCATATGGTTGGGGACAGTGAGTGGCCCCCAGTTTAAAATCCAAGCTGGGCTCCACACCCGCTGGTGAAGAGAAAGTGAAGCGCTGCAGCAGAGAGGAGAAAAAGAGGAACAGCTCCATCCGTGCCAGTTGCTCCCCAAGACACACTCTCTTTCCTAAAAATCAGAAAAAATGATGGGTAATCATTATGGGTTTCTTTTTATAGGGGCTTGAATAAAGAACGGTCAATATATATCTATGTATTACTTTCATGGAAGCAGAGTTATCTTGTACCTAGTGAAAAAGGTAAAAAGGCATCTCTTCTCCTGAATTTGCCCTCAGCATCCAGGAAGTGACCCGGGTTAAAAGAGTGAGGCGTCTCCCACTCAGACTTATCAAACAGCACTGATGTCAAATTACCTGTCACTAATGTGCCCTGCAAAAGTTAAATAGTCTTACTATGTGTTAACAAACAGAGCCTAAAAATAAATGTCAATTACAAAAATGCAATAGCTGGAATTGACAGTCTCATTAAAAATCACTAGGTCAACCTTTGGAATAGAGTATTCTCCAATCTGAGTGTCTTCCACAGCAGCTCTGACCACATTTATTGGGACAATATTTCCCATCCTCTGTATCTCATGAATGACAGAATTGGTGTAGGGCATGTTGTCTTTGTCTAATAAAGATGGCTGCCGGGACCCTCCAACAACACGATCAATCTCCTCCTGCACTTTGGCTGAAGATACAATGTAAAGGAAATCCAAGACAAGACTGTGAGTGTGTGTGTGTGTGTATATATATATATATATATATATATATACACAGTCTGTGTTTTTTTGTTTAGTGATAGTTGTTCATGAATCTCTTGTTTGTCCTGAACAGTTAAACTGTCTGCTGTTCATCAGAAAAATTCTTCAGCTCCCACAAATTCTTTGGTTTTCCAGCATTTTTGTGTATTTTAACTAGTGCTGTCAAACGATTAATCACGATTAATCGCATCCAAAATAAAAGTTTATGTTTACATACTACATATTTGTGTACTGCATGTATATATTAAGGAAAAATATTTTAGATTTATATCTAAAATATTTATATTTATTTATAATCTAAATTGTATACAGGTATAAATATACATGTAAGTATTTTGTTTTAATATATACATGTATGTGTGTGTATTTATATTTACATAATAAATCTACAAAGTAAACATACATATAGTATGCATGTAAACATAAACTTTTATTTTGGATGCGATTAATCGTTTGACAGCCCTAATTTTAACCCTTTCCAACAATGACTGTGTGATTTTAAGATCCATCTTTTCACACTAAGGACAACTGAGGCACTCATATCACTAAACAAAAAAAACACAGCTGTGGGTCATTCAGGTAACAACACAGTATTAGGAATCCAGGGTATGTATTTCTCACAGTAAGCTCTCACCCTGTATCTCAGGATATTTCATCATGTAGAGAAGACCCCAGTACAGAGTGGCGGAGGTGGTCTCAGTTCCCGCTCCAAACAGATCCAGAGTACAGATGCACAAGTTCTCCACATCAAACCCAGCAACTGAGTCGCCTTTAACCTAAACAACATGAAGGACAGGCAATTTAATTGCTACATTATTATAACCAGAGCTTTCCCCTCAATGATTCCCCCCCAAAGAAAGGGTCTTACTTTTTCCATTTCTTCAAAGAAACAATCAATGTAGTCTCGAGGATTTGATGGATCATAATCCACTCTGTGTGCATTCACCTTCTCTCGAACAAAGCCAATCACCTTATGCCACAGACTAAAAATTTTCTTGTGTGGTCCAGGCACTCGCCGCATGAGCCATGGGAACATGTTATACAGCTAAAGAAAGAAGAACAAAGAGCAGCTGAGCAGTGGAAGAGAGCAAAGTTAACATGTACAAATATTAAAATATTTACTTGAGCACAGACACCTCCTTGCAGATACACAGCTTCATTGATGTTCTTCAACAGAGACTGGAAGTCATTGTCGCTGTACTCAAATCGATTACCGAACACAAGCACACAGATCACATTCGACACAGCGTTGTTCAGCAGTGAGCGAGGGTCAAATGGTCGACCTGAAACAGTAGAAGTTGTTACACTGCTTCAGATTTCAGTTGTTTTCAGTAAACAAACCTCAGTAAATACCTTGTTCATTTGAAATGGCCTCATTCAGAAAGGTACATTCAAGACCGATGGACGGCTCCAAGCTTTTCTTTCCCAATCCGAAATTCCGAAGAGTAGAAAGTGCAAATCTCCTCTGTTGCTTCCATTTATACCCAGTGGCAGCAACTAAACCTGTTCACATACAGACCTTTTACAGTTAGCTGATTACTGATCATTTAAGGTGAAATGCTTAAATTATTAGTTTAACATTCATACAAGAAGACTTACCTTTGTCTCCAATTATCTCATAAAATAAAGGTAACATAGGTCGACCAGTGAGGCTGTCGCCCTGTTCTAAATACACCTCCTTCACGAGTTTATATCCATCCAACACAACCAATCTTTGTCCAAAAATTCTAAGGCTGAAAATCTTGCCATATTTTTCTGCAAACTGTAAAACATAATTTGCTGTCAGAACCAGAGCTCCTGAAATGATATATGCAGCATACTAATGTATTAGCTATCATTTAGAAATTACCTTAATTCTTTATACGTTAACCAGACTGATTCATTTGACATGTTTAAGATATTAAACATCTAATGAGATATTAGATAGGAATAGCCTATTTAGGGCAACTGCGTCACAATCCGAGTTACATAAGTTTCTTTTTGCCAATTTATGACGCGATTGACGCTGTTTCAGTCAATAGCCACCGTTTTAAATGTTTTAGTTTAGCTATAGTTGGAATTGCATTCACCTCAGAGAACTGAAGATGCATCCTTCTGCTGTCGATATGATGAAGGTCTCCTATAATCGGTAAAGACCATGGTCCAGGAGGAAAGTTCTTCGGCGCTTTATTCCTGATGTAATCACTCAGCAATAAAAACACACACGAAAATATTAAAATAGTCTTGATATCGATCCACTCGTAAAGGTGCAGCAGGTCCATGACTGACACTTCTCGGATGTCTTCAGTAGTTTACTGTGTTAAAGTGCAAACAGGTCGGCTATAAAAGAGGTCGGGGACAGGAAGCTCTAAGTGGGCAGGGTCCAAATGCATTGTACAGATGGGAACACTTTTTCAATGGACAAGTAGGCTACAGCTTTTGATAGAGCAATGTGTGTGTAAAACTAGATTTATTCAAAGAGACAAAATAATCTACACTATACATGCACTTAAAATAATGTATTATGAAAATGCAATCCCATGTGTCCTATCCTAAGTCTAAATGCATTTAGGAAAAACACCATTTAAATGATAATTTTCTTACAGTTTTTGCTTGGACATGTAAAACATTGAATCCATTTGGGAAATACACTTTCTAAAGCATTAATATACATTTTTGATTCACATTTTAAACCTACTATAGGAAACAGCAATTGTAAATTATATAATTGAATGTTCATTTTCATTTTGCACTAAATGTTGCACATATGTATGGGAAAATGTAAATTTATCCAGATAGCACATGTATGTCTGCAAGATGTCTGTTAAAGATCTCTTGATCTGGAAACCATCTGTTGTGTACAAACATGTGGAAGACGTCTGTTAGATGTCAGTTTTACATACATTCTAAATCATAAACGTCTTAAAGACATCTATTAGACATCTATTTGACATCTGATGGGAAACGTCCAATAGACATATTGCTGTTGAGCAAACTATGTCTTGCAGACGTCAAATAGACGTCTCCGAGATGTATGTGTGCTATCAGGGTAAATATAGAAATACATTGCCATTTCGCATATTACATTTCAAATTGAATTTCGCAACCCATATGCATCCATATGGCAAAAAGAATTCAAATGTAGGT
This sequence comes from Cirrhinus molitorella, assembly GCA_033026305.1. Classification (NCBI taxonomy): domain Eukaryota; kingdom Metazoa; phylum Chordata; class Actinopteri; order Cypriniformes; family Cyprinidae; genus Cirrhinus; species Cirrhinus molitorella. The sequence goes on from CM065133.1 coordinate 35,647,922, forward strand.
TCACTTAAAACAATCTTCACATAAACCCATTATAATAAATGTCATATAGGCTAGTTAGCTGTGCCCTAAAGTAATCAAACACTAAATTCTAAATTATATAAAGCTTAAAACTACAGAAGTTATTAATTTCCTCTTTAATTTAGTTTTTTGTTTAACAGATATCACAGAAGCAGGTTAGTACTTTAAATGTGACCTATAAATAATAAATACTTGCACAGTTTTAATTGCCTTTTTTGTAAATTTGTGTCTTAACTGACGATATAACTACAACTGAAGTATACACACAGAAAGAACGTCTCCCACTCTTTCGCGTTGCATGAACAGAGAAATGCACACAAAATTATCTGGAATTGTCCGTTTTGACAAGTATTCATGTAAACACAGCCGATTATGTCTTAAATGAATGTAAACAGTAGAGAGAAAGTGTATCAGTGCATTGCATCCATTGCATTCGGTTTTAAAGGGATAGCAGCCACATTTAGTTGCTATTGTCCGAGTCACTGATGTTAATCAAGCAACACAAAAATCACTCACTGCTCTTGACTGAATCAGTTACATAGCCCTAAAGATGAATCATTCATTTATAAATTAAATTAAATTCATTTAATTCATTTATTGACGTAAACATGTCTGTTTGAAAGAATGAAGAATATGGTAAACAAGTTACTATAAAGAATGCATAATTAGCTCATATAACCATTGCTATTTCATTAAAAAGAAGACCATGTTCTTTATGAGAAGTGGTTGTATTTAATTTTAATATTAAGGCATGTTGTGCATCACCGTAGTTAAATTGTGTGTTGATCATGATTAAACCTAAATATCAAACCTATTTAATGATTTTGGAAATTTTAGAGAAATGCTTAATAAATGCATTGCACTGTAACTAAACCCATTTAGTTTTAGCTGACTAAATTTACTGTAGATTTGGTCGACTAAAATCTTATGATATTTAGTCAACTAAAACTAAAAACAATTCAGATGACTGAAATATGACTAAAACTAAATGGCATTTTAGACAAAAGACTATGACTAAAACTAAGTTAAAATTTGCTGTCAAAATTAACACTGCAGGTTTGTTTGTTTTTTTTTACAGACACACGGCCTGACAACATCTCATCTGACCGTTACCGTTTCCACACTCTTTTGCCTCGTGTCTGTTGCTGAAGTGAACTTGGAGCACGAGTCAGAAAAGTCTCTTGTTTGACGTGCTAGTAAAGATGCTCTGCGCATCTAAATAAACGCATTTGTTAGTGGGGTGGCCAAACCTAGCCCCGCCCATGGCTTCAATATTTTTAAGGCATTGAAATGAAAAAAATTATCACCTGCGTTAACACGCTAATTCTGACACCACTAAAAAAATTATATGTTTATTGCATGGGCATACCTTGTATGCCAGATGAGCCTGGCCACCTCTAGTGACTGAAAGATTTTACTTTCTTTTTTCAGAACTCAAAAGTAAATATGCATACAATGTATTTTAAATGCATTTTACATTTTTATTCAGTAAATAAATTAAAGAATTAAATCAAACTTAATAATGCCTCCCAATCTTATTTGCTTAAGAAATTGTGGCTTGACCAGTGTTGGGAGTAACACATTACAACTAACACAAGTCACGTAATAATATTACTTTTTCAAGTAACTAGTAAAGTAATGCATTACTTTTTAATTTCCAAGAAAATATCTGAATTACTTTTTCAAAAAAATAACGCCAGTTACTTTTTGTTTCCATTATGTATTTAATCCCATTTTATTAACCAATGACTTTGCTGCTGACCTTTGTTTATCCAATCAACCGTACACTGCAAAAATAAATTTTATTATTTACGTTTTTTGTCTTGTTTCCAGCCAAAATATTTTAAAAAATTCTTAAATCAAGGATTTTTTTAGACGAGTAAATAATTATTTTTTTGTTTTCAGAAAAAAACAAGTCAAAATTAAGTGAGTTTTTGCTTAGAACAAGCAAAATAATCTGCAAATGGGGTAAGCAAAATAATAATAATAATAATTATAAATTTTATAAACTTCTATAGCACCTTTAAAGGTATATCCCAAAGCGCTTTACACAGAAAATATAAAAACACAGGAATTTAAATTAAAATAATAGCAAAAAACCAAACATCTTATTTCAAAATGAAAACAAAAATATTTTGTTGCTTACCCCATTGGGAGATTATTTAGCTGGTTTCAAGCAAAAACACACTTGATTTTGACTTGTTTTCAGAAAAAAAACAAGACAATTATTTTTACTTGTCTAGAAAATCCTTCTTGATTGAAGAATTTTTAGATATTTTGTCTGAAAACAAGACAAAAATTCTAAGCAAGAAAAGCATTTGTTGCAGTGTATCTATTAAGCAAAACTTACTTTATATTAACTAACATTTGTGCTTTTTTTCCTCATTGCTGAAGAGTGTTGAACTTTCTTTTCCTACGGTTCTACTGTACAGATGTAAATTTACTTTTCCTTTAGCCTTAGCCTTATTCACTTCATTTCATTTTGGTGTGAAAGGGCTTTTACATTTGCTAAAAATCAAACGTTTTTATATTAAAAACAAACAAGGAATCCCTGCCCAGATTCAAAAAACAATTCAAAAATTAACGCAAAAGTAATGTAATGCATTACTTTCCATAAAAAGTAACTAAGTAACGTAATTAGTTACTTTTTTAGGGAGTAACGCAATATTGTAATGCATTACTTTTAAAAGTAACTTTCCCCAACACTGGGCTTGACAAATCTGCATTTTAGTGGATAATAGTCTATATATATATATATATATATATATACTGCTTGGGTGTTGCATGCCATTCATTAATTTGTACTGTTTTTACGATGTAGTATCAAGTTGTCATGACAGACTCATGCCCTTGCTGTTGCTCTGTGTAACCATAATAAAAACATGGAGTGTAAATGTGTAAATTTACTATAGATAAAGCTAAAATTTATTTTTAAATTGTGACTGACCAAATCAACTAGCTTGGAATGGCATCCCTCAAGCTCAAATGGCACGCAACGCCTATGGTGTATTGCTTGTTTTAGCGAGGCACTGCACATAATTCATATGGTTGGGGACAGTGAGTGGCCCCCAGTTTAAAATCCAAGCTGGGCTCCACACCCGCTGGTGAAGAGAAAGTGAAGCGCTGCAGCAGAGAGGAGAAAAAGAGGAACAGCTCCATCCGTGCCAGTTGCTCCCCAAGACACACTCTCTTTCCTACAAATCAGAAAAAAATGATGGGTAATCATTATGGGTTTCTTTTTATAATGGCTTGTATAAAGAACTGTCAACATGTATCTTTGTATTACTTTCAGGGGAACAGAGTTTTCCTGTACCTAGAGAAAAGGGTAAAAAAGCATCTCTTCTCCTGAATTTGCCCTCAGCATCCAGGAAGTGACCCGGGTTAAAAGAGTGAGGCGTCTCCCACTCAGACTCATCAAACAGCACTGATGTCAAACTGCCAGTCACTATTGTGCCCTGCAGAAGCAAAAATATACTCTTACTATGCTTAAATAGATTCTAAAAATAAATATCAATTACTAAAAATGCAAATGCTTAAATTGACAATCTTCTAGTGCATTAAACATCACTAGGTCAACCTTTGGAATAGAGTATTGTCCGATCTGAGTGTCTTCCACAGCAGCTCTGACCACATTTATTGGGACAATATTTCCCATCCTCTGTATCTCATGAATGACAGCATTGGTGTAGGGCATGTTGTCTTTATCTGATAAAGATGGCTGCCGTGAGCCTCCAACAACACGATCGATCTCCTCCTGAACTTTGGCTGAAGATACAAAGCCCAAGAAAAAACTAAGACTGTAAGTATAGACCACATTTTATGTGCACATGAATCATAAGCTCTCACCCTGTATCTCAGGATATTTCATCATGTAGAGAAGACCCCAGTACAGAGTGGTGGAGGTGGTCTCAGTTCCTGCTACAAACAGATCCAGAGTACAGATGCACAAGTTCTCCACATCAAACCCAGCAGCTGAGTCGTCTTTAAGCTAAACAACACGATTGAGAGGCATTTCATTTCAATAGCCATAGAGAGCATACTGATACCCCCCTAAGAAAGGCTCTTACTTTTTCCATCTCAGCAAGGAAGCAGTCAATGTAGTCTCGAGGATTTGATGGATCATAATCCACTCTGTGTGCTTTCACCTTCTCTCGAACAAAGTCAATCACCTCCTGCCACAGACTAATAATTTTCTTGTGTGGTCCAGGCACTCGCCGCATGAGCCATGGGAACATGTTATACAGCTAAAGAAAGAAGAACAAGGAGAAGCTGAGCAGTGGAAGAGAGCAAAGTTAACATGTACAAATGTTAAAATATACAAATGTTTACTTGAGCACAGACACCTCCTTCCAGATACACAGCTTCACTGATGTTCTTCAACAGAGACTGGAAGTCATTGTCGCTGTACTCAAATCGATTACCGAACACAAGCACACAGATCACATTCGAGACAGCGTTGTTCAGCAGCAAGCGAGGGTCAAATGGTCGACCTGAAACAGTAGAAGTTGTTATAGTGCTTCGGATTTCATATATAATTTTTAGTTGTTTTCAGTAAACAAACCTCAGTAAATACCTTGTTCATTTGAAATGGCCTCATTCAGAAAGGTACATTCAAGACTGATGGACGGCTCCAAGCTTTTCTTTCCCAATCCGAAATTCCGAAGAGTAGAAAGTGCAAATCTCCTCTGTTGCTTCCATTTATACCCACTGGAAGCAACTAAACCTGTTCACATACAGACCTTTTACAGTTAGCTGATTACTGATCATTTATGGTGAAATGCTGAAATTATCAGTTTAACATTCATACAAGAAGACTTACCTTTGTCTCCAATTATCTCATAAAATAAAGGTAACATAGGTCGATCAGCGAGGTTGTCACCCTGTTCTAAATACACCTCCTTCACGAGTTTATATCCATCCAACACAACAATTCTTGGTCCAAGAATTCGAAGGCTGAAAATCTTGCCATATTTTTCTGCAAACTGTAAAACAGAATTTGTTGTCAGAACCAGAGCTCCTGAAATGATATATTCAGCATACTAATGTATTATCTATTATTTAGAATTTATCTTAATTCTTTATACTTTATTCAGACTGATTCATTTCACATGCTTAAGATATTATTGCAGTAGCGCCCGACTCTAAATTTAATTAAAAACATGGGAAACATAAGGCTCTGGGAAGATAGGAATATTTAGAATATATATTGTTTTTGAAACTGTAACTGGAATATGTTTATGCTGTGACTAAGCTAGCTGATTAAGCTCACGTAAGTTTATTTTTCGTTAACTACAAATTGTAATTTTCGTCAATTTATGAGGCGATTAACGCTGTTTCCAGTCAATAACCACTATTTAAAAGTTTCAGATTCATTTAGTTTAGCTGGAATTGTATTCACCTCTGACAACTGAAGATGCATCCTTTTGTTGTCGATATGATGAAGGTCTCCTATAATCGGTAAAGACCATGGTCCAGGAGGAAAGTTCTTCGGCGCTTTATTTCTAATGTAATCACTCAGCAATAAAAACACACACGAAAATATTAAAATACTCTTGATATCGATCCACTCGTAAAAGTGCAACAGGTCCATGAATGACACTTCTCGGGTTTCTTCGCTGGGTTTACCGTGTTAAAGTGCAAACAAGCATAAAAGTGGACGCCGGAGCCAGGAAGCTCTAAGTGGGCAGGGCTCCAGATATGATATATACGTTGGGAACACTTCATTGGACAAGTGTGTTCAGGTACAGCTTTTCATAAAACAATGTGTATGCGTGAATCTAGATTTATTCAAAGAGACAAAATAATCTATACACCGTATACGCACTTTAAATTATTTATCCACCTTTTTAGAGTATCATTATTTAATAGAGGAAAAGAGAGTATAAAGTTTTTCGACTTTTAAAAAAGCTAAATTTGTCTTTAACTAAAGAGTGTCGATTTTGCATATAGTTGGCTCTAAAGAAAGAAGCCATAGCTTCATCTCTACATCAAAATATAGAAGTTTATTAAATACTTAAACCTAAAAGTTAAAACCCAGATAGCACACATACGTCTGCAAGATGTCTGTTAAAGATCTCTTGATCTGGAAAGCATTTGCTATGTACAAACATCTGGCAGTGTTACATGCGTTCTAAATCATAAACATTTTAAAAACATCTATTTGACATCTGATAGGAAACGTCCAATAGACCTATTGCAGATGAGCAAACTACGTCTTGCAGATGTAAATGCAAACGTCAAATAGACGTCTCCGAGATGTACATGTGCTATTAGGGAAATGACTACCCTAATAGCACACGTACATCTCGGAGAAGTCTATTTGACGTTTGCATTTACATCTGCAATACATCTATTGGACGTTTCCTATCAGATGTTAAATCGATGCCTACTAGATGTCTTTAAGACATTTATGATTTAAAATGTATATAAAACTGACATCTTACAGATGTTTGTCAGACTTTTGTACACAGCAGATGCTTCCCAGATCAAGCGATCTTTAACAGACATCTTGCAGACGTACATGTGTGCTCTCTGGGTTGACATAGATTTTACAATATAAACTGCTTAATCAGCCATTTTCAGTAAGATTTACTAAATAGGCTATAAAGTGTTTGTGTGCCTGCAATTGTGCATGACCAACTTAAGTCCCGTTCACACCAAGAACGATAACTATAAAAATAACGATAAAGATTTGTTTAATAAAAGCCTACTTTGATGTTGTGTTGACAAACATGTTTAAAGTGCATTATGTTAAAAGTGTTTACTGCTAGTGCAGCAAAAAATAGACATCATAGAAATTGACATGCTCTCTATTTGTGACTGACCAAATTGATTGCCTTGGTTTGCCATGGTGTATTGCTTGTTTTAGTGAGGCACTGCACATAATTCATATGGTTGGGGACAGTGAGTGGCCCCCAGTTTAAAATCCAAGCTGGGCTCCACACCCGCTGGTGAAGAGAAAGTAAAACGCTGCAGCAAAGAGGAGAAAAAGAGGAACAGCTCCATCCGTGCCAGTTGCTCCCCAAGACACACTCTCTTTCCTAACAAATCAGAAAAAATGATGGGTAATCATTATGAATTTCTTTTTATAGGGGCTTGAATAAAGAACAGTCAACATGTATCTTTGTATTACTTTCATGGAAGAAGAGTTATCTTGTACCTAGCGAAAAAGGTAAAAAGGCATCTCTTCTCCTGAATTTGCCCTCAGCATCCAGGAAGTGACCCGGGTTAAAAGAGTGAGGCGTCTCCCACTCAGACTCATCAAACAGCACTGATGTCAAACTGCCAGTCACTATTGTGCCCTGCAGAAGCAAAATTATACTCTTACTATGCTTAAATAGATTCTAAAAATAAATATAAATTACTAAAAATGCAAATGCTTAAATTGACAATCTTCTAGTGCATTAAACATCACTAGGTCAACCTTTGGAATAGAGTACTGTCCGATCTGAGTGTCTTCCACAGTAGCTCTGACCACATTTATTGGGATAATATTTCCCATCCTCTGTATCTCATGAATGACAGCATTGGTGTAGGGCATGTTGTCTTTATCTGATAAAGATGGCTGCCGGGACCCTCCAACAACACGATCAATCTCCTCCTGAACTTTGGCTGAAAATACAATGTAAAGGACAAGACAAGACTATGAGTATATACCACGTTTTATATGCACATGAAGGCAGTTTCTCACAGTAAGCTCTCACCCTGTATCTCAGGATATTTCATCATGTAGAGAAGACCCCAGTACAGAGTGGTGGAGGTGGTCTCAGTTCCCGCTCCAAACAGATCCAGAGCACAGATGCACAAGTTCTCCACATCAAACCCAGCGGCTGAGTCGCCTTTGAGCTAAACAACATGAATAAGAGGCAATTTAATTGTTACATTATTATAACCAAAGCTTTCCACTTAATGATGCCCCCCCCCCTCAAGAAAGGCTCTTACTTTTTCCATCTCAGCAAGGAAGCAGTCAATGTAGTCTCGAGGATTTGATGGATCATAATTCGCTCTGTGTACGTTCACCTTCTCTCGAATAAAGTCGATCACCTCCTGCCACAGACTAATAATTTTCTTGTGTGGTCCAGGCACTCGCCGCATGAGCCATGGGAACATGTTATACAGCTAAAGAAAGAAGAACAAAGAGCAGCTGAGCAGTGGAAGAGAGCAAAGTTAACATGTACAAATGTTAAAATATAAAAGTGTTTACTCGAGCACAGACGCCTCCTTCCAGATACACAGCTTCATTGATGTTTTTCAACAAAGACTGGAAGTCACTGTCGCTGTACTCAAATCGATTACCGAACACAAGTACACAGATCACATTTGCGACAGCGTTGTTCAGCAGTGAGCGAGGGTCAAATGGTCGACCTGAAACAGTAGAAGTTGTTACACTGCTTCAGATTTCAGTTGTTTTCAGTAAACAAACCTCAGTAAATACCTTGTTCATTTGAAATGGCCTCATTCAGAAAGGTACATTCAAGACCGATGGACGGCTCCAAGCTTTTCTTTCCCAATCCGAAATTCCGAAGAGTAAAAAGTGCAAATCTCCTCTGTTGCTTCCATTTATACCCATTGGCAGCACCTAAACCTGTTCACATACAGACCTTTTACAGTTAGCTGATTACTGATCATTAGGGATGTGACGAGATCTTGTGGCACGTCTCTGGTCTGGTAGACGACTGGTCTTGCAATATCCTCGCAAAACATTCTGCACTGTTTACAGCTGCACGGTTAATTTTTAAAAGATTGCAATCTTGATTCAAACACCCACGCAATCTTATTCCTGAAAGACAACGATTCACGCTCCACTGACGTTTACGATCTGCATTCTTGCTGCATTCTTGTCTTTTCAACCACACAATAATCATTATTTCTGTGTTACAGACATTTAAAGAACAGAAGTACTGAGATAAAAGTTTATAGTTTGGGTACAAACACTTACAATCAAAAATCGAAAGCACCTTAACACTTGTATGTATTGTAACGCTTATCCTCTTCCGCCAGGAGGTGGCGACAACTGTCCGTTTAAAAAAGCATTTGTCATTGAAGCATTCATTAAGCAGATTCCAAAAAACAAGTGAAACAACTCTTTATGAGACACTGACTCCTTCTTCTTAAATATAGCCTATATATATATATATATATATTCTTTTTTTTTTCGTTCAGATTAATATATTTTTTTTAAAGACTTTTTTCCGAACAACTGGTAAATTTGTTATTTTGTTTGGATTTCTCATCTTATTTTTTCTTCAGAATCGTGATCTCCAAATTATTTAAAAAAATCATGATAGTCATTTTATCCAGAATCATGCAGCTTTAGTTTACATATTTATTACTGCATGTATTTCATTAAAATAGGAATCAAATTACATAAAGTAAAGGTTGAAGTCCTCATCGGCAGTGCACCGACATACAGCGTCATTACGCTACGGGCGTCCCGAGTTCGAATCCCGGCTTGAGGACCTTTCCCGACCTTGCCCCTTATCTCTCTCCCACTTCGCGTCCTGTCAACTATATGTTCTATCCTAATAAAGCCAAAAAAAAAAATCTTAAAAAAAATACAAGTTGATAACAAAATGCACCTAGAGTTTCTTTGCCTATTATTTTTTTAGTTGAATAAAATACTATTTTGTTTCCCTATATATTACATATTTCATGTAATTGAGGATTTTATTATTATTATTTTTACAAAAGATTAAAAATCTGGTCTCGTCTCATTCTCGTGGGATAAGTGTCTCGCCACACCCCTACTAATAATTTGGTGAAATGTAGAAATTATCAGTTTAACATTCATACAAGAAGACTTACCTTTGTCTCCAACGATCTCATAAAATAAAGGTAACATAGGTCGATCAGCGAGGTTGTCGCCCTGTTCTAAATACACCTCCTTCACGAGTTTATATCCATCCAACACAACCATTCTCTGTCCAAAAATCCGAAGGCTGAAAATCTTGCCATATTTTTCTGCAAACTGTAAAACATAATTTGCTGTCAGAATCAGAGCTCCTGAAATGATAATGTATTATCTATTATTTAGAAATTACCTTAATTCTTTATATTTGATTTAGACTGATTCATTTCACATGTTTAAGATATTATTGCAGTCGTGCCCGACTGTAAATTTCATTAAAACACGGGAAACACAAGGCTCTGGGAAGATAGGAATATTTAGAATATATATTGTTTTTGAAACTGTAACTGGAATATGTTTACGCTGTGACTAAGCTAGTTGATTAAGCTGTTTCCAGTATATAACCACTATTTTAAATGTTCAGATTCATTTTAGCTATAGTTGGAATTGCATTCACCTCTGATAACTGAAGATGCATCCTTTTGCTGTCGATATGATGGAGGTCTCCTATAATCGGTAAAGACCATGGTCCAGGAGGAAAGTTCTTCGGCGCTTTATTCCTGATGTAATCACTCAGCAATAAAAACACACACGAAAATATTAAAATACTCTTGATATCGATCCACTCGTAAAGGTGCAACAACAGGTCCATGACTGACACGTCCTGGATTTCTTTAGTAGTTTACCGTGTTAAAGTGCAAACAGGTCGGGGACAGGAAGCTGTATGTGGGCAGGGTCCAAAAGTGGGCTGTACAGTTGAGAACACCTTTTCATTGGACAAGTGTGCTCATGTACGGCTTTTCATAGAGCAATGTGTATGTAGCCTAAAACTAGATTTATTCAAAGAGACAAAATAATCTATACAATACCTACACTTAACCCTCTTTGGTACAGAGTTGCCATATGGCAACAATTAATTTCTACTGATTTCCTTGTTATTCTGAATAAAATACAATATATTGGAAAATGGTAGCCTATTTAAAAGGGCCAGCCTTAAGGTAGTCAGTCATGTGCTGTTTTTAAGTAAAATGATATTTTAATGTTGTGTCCAAAACACTTTTTTCCCACTGTCACCCTCACATGGAGGACACCGGTTGTGCTCCAGAAATGGCTCTGTTAACCTCATTTTTGAACTTCTCTTCTGAAGGGGGATTTTTTGCATCATCTTTAGTTAGTAAATTACATATTTATATTTACAAATCAACATTACCTAACATAGTTTTACTGTAAAATGAGAAAATATTATGTTATATGTTGCCTTATGTTATATGTTGCCTTATGGCATCGCTGTACAGTGGAACTGAAGTAATGCATTTCCCCATTGGGATGTTTTATAAAAAGTAAAATCAATAATTTGATTGCAGTTATTTATTTATTTGAAGTGTTTATTATAGTATAGTTGTATTTATGAATGAATAAGAAAATTATTTATTCTTTTCAAATGAATGCATGTGGAAGATTTTGGTAAAATTGGCTTGTCAAAGTAAAATTTTAGCATAACAGAAGTAATGGCTGCTACATCAAAACAAATGTATCCAGGTCTAAAAATATTTACGATGCACATAGGTGATTTATTAACCATGCAAATCATTTAGCTAAATTAGTAAGATAGCAATTTTTTTCCCCCAAAATGCCTATTATGGGGCAAGTTAAGCCAACACTTTAACTTACCCCACCATAAGACACTGAAGTAAAATTAAATCTAAAAATTAAAAGTTAAATCTCTGAAGTATAAAGGCTTAGTTTATCATGTATATATAGATATTATTTGTAGTTTATTTGATAGGGACTTTTATTTGATATATCTTTCCACCTTTCCATCTTTCCCTAATGGTTGGTTCGACATTGCAGAAAAGGTATCATGCCGAAAATCTTTTGACTAAAATATGAAATAGTTTCAGTGACATTTTTTCCTTCTTTCTAATTCAGGTTTTATTTAATTTTACTCCACAAACTCTTGGTTCAGTCTGTTTTTGGAAAGGTTAAAAAACATGGTTTCAGAAATGCAAACAATTAATGAAAAATTAAACTTCATTTGATTGGTTTTATTTTAAGTTAGCTTTAAGAAAAGGAAAATTACTGTTTGTAAAATGAATTTTGATTATTAAGTTGCAAAAAAGTTAGTTGCAAGTTATATTTTTAAATTTGAAGCAAATTTAGTCAGATGGTCAGTTTTCACCCAGACAGTTTATCTTACCCGGGTCAACTTACCCCTAACCTGGGGAGTTTTAATTGAAATTGATTTTATAAAAAGCCATATTTTTTAGAACTCTTTGTCATATACATTTCTCTCATTTGGTAGGAAACATACTGAAATTACTTTAGATACACTTTAATTGTACTTCTGCCTCATTTTCCCTTATCTTGAGAACCACATTGAAGTAAAAAAAAAAGGCTTATCTTACCCCACTCTCGCCTACTTGGTTATTTCTTTAACTGGGGTATCACTTAAACAATTTCTATTTTATCTTGCAATTGGTTTTGCGCATATATATATATATATATATATATTATATATATATATACACACACACACACACACACACACACACACACACACACACACACACACACACACACATTAGGCAAAATACTTCAAAATAGTCTAAAAAGTCTAAGTCTAATAGTCAAAAGCTATACTATAGTGTCCTGTTCTAACAAAAACACCATTGTGTTAGCACCCAAACCAGAGTTTATTTTTTTAATTACATTTTAACTGACTGGAATTTTCCATGACAATAATCTGTCCGCAAGACCAAAAGCAATGCATCAACACATTTGTGTTTTGCTTGTTTTAGCGTGGCACTGCACATAATTCATATGGTTGGGGACAGTGTGTACCCCCCATTTTAAAGTCCAAGCTGGGCTCCACACCCGCTGGTGAAGAGAAAGTAAAGCGCTGCAGCAGAGAGGAGAAAAAGAGGAACAGCTCCATCCGTGCCAGTTGCTCCCCAAGACACACTCTCTTTCCTAAAAAAAAGCATGTATCACTCTTTAAGATATATATTTAATACTTTAACAAATTGTCAGTATAAAGCGGGGGATTACAAGTGGGAACACAGTCTTTCCATACCTAGAGAAAAAGGTAAAAAGGCATCTCTTCTCCTGAATTTGCCCTCGGCATCCAGGAAGTGACCCGGGTTAAAAGAGTGAGGCGTCTCCCACTCGGACTCATCAAATAGCACTGACGTCAAATGGCCAATCACAGGTGTGCCCTAAAGAAACACAGTAACTGATGCAATGTTCATAAATATACAGCGCTTTAAAAATTAGGCACACCTTTGGAATAGAGTATTGTCCTATATGGGTATCTTCTACAGTAATTCGAACCACATTTAATGGGACAATATTTCCAATCCTCTGTATCTCGTGAATCACAGCATTGGTGTAGGGCATGTTGTCTTTGTCTGATAAAGATGGCTGTCGTGAGCCTCCAACAACACGATCGATCTCCTCCTGAACTTTGGCTGAAGATACAAAATAGAGATCGTCCAAGACAAAATTCGAAGTTACATTATTTTTTCTCACAGTAAGCTCTCACCCTGTATCTCAGGGTATTTCATCATGTAGAGAAGAGCCCAGTACAGAGTGGTGGAGGTGGTCTCAGTTCCTGCCACAAATAGATCCAGAGCACAGATGCACAAGTTCTCCACATCAAACCCAGCGGCTGAGTCGTCTTTAAGCTAAACAACACAAATGAGAGCGATTATAACAACATCCATTTTACCACAGCAAATACTGATGCTCCCCTACAAGAAAGAATCTTACTTTCTCCATCTCAGCAAGGAAGCAGTCAATGTAGTCTCGAGGATTTGATGGATCATAATCCACTCTGTGTGCGTTCACCTTCTCTCGAACAAAGTCAATCACCTTGTTCAGGAGAAGAAATATTCTGTGGTGTGGTCCAGGCACCCGCCGCATGAGCCATGGGAACGCATTATACAGCTAAAAACAGGCAAAACTGGCTAAATATAAAATGTAATTTAGTACACTTTATTTTTTTCAGTGTCGGGGAAAGTTACTTTTAAAAGTAATGCATTACTCCCTAAAAAAGTAACTAATTATGTTACATTACTTTTGCGTTACTTTTTAAATCTGGGCAGGGCTTGCTTGTTTGTTTTTAATATAAAAAGATTTATTCTTAGCAAATGTAAAAGCCCTTTCACACCAAAATGAAATGAAGTGAATAAGGCTAAGGCTAAAGGAAAATTAAATTCCTGTCTGTACAGTAGAACTCTAGGAAAACAAAGTTCAACACTCTTCAGCAATGAGAAAAAGTTATGTTAGTTAGATGTTAATCTAAAGTAAATTTTGTGTATTAGTACACTGCAAAAAATGCTTCTTATTTAGATTTTAGAAAATATCTAAAAATTCTTAAATCAAGAAGGATTTTCAAGAGAAGTAAAAATTATTGTCTTGATTTTTCCTAAAAACAAGTCAAAATTAAGTGTTTTTTTGCTTGAAACAAGCAAAATAATCTCCCAATGGGGTAAGCAAAATGATCTTGTTTTCTGTTTGAAATAAGTTTTTTTGCTTACCCCATTGGCAGATTATTTTGCTTGTGCTAAGCAAAAAGTCACTTATTTTGACTTTTTTTCTGAAAACTTATTTTGATTTTTTTTTTTTTTTTGATATTTTAGCTGTAAACAAGACAAAAAATGTAAGTAAGAAAAGTATTTTTGCAGTGTATGGCTGAATTGGATCAACAAAGGTCAGCAACAAAGTCATTGGTTAATAAAATGGGATTAAATACATAAAGGAAACAAAAAGTAACTGGCATTACTTTTTTGAAAAAGGATTGCATTACTTTACTAGCTACTTGAAAAAAGTAATTATTAGGTAAATTCCATTACGTAACTTGAGTTATCCCCAACACTGATTATTTTAAACACTATGGATTAAGACATTTAGATGTTTACTTGAGCCCAGACGCTTCCTTCTAGATATAAAGCCTCGTTGATGTTCTTCAGCAGAGTCTGGAAGTCATTGTCGCTGTACTCAAATCGATTACCGAACACAAGCACACAGATCACATTTGAGACAGCGTTGTTCAGCAGTGAGCGAGGGTCAAATGGTCGACCTGAAACAGTAGAAGTTGTTCATCACACTGCTTCTGATTTCAAATAATTATAATTTTTCAGTAAATCAGTAAAAACCTTGTTCATTTGAAAAGGCATCATTCAGACAGGTGCATTCGAGATGGATGGACGGCTCCAGGGTTTTCTTTCCCAATCCGAAGGTCCGAAGAGTTGAGAGAGCAAATCTCCTCTGATGCTTCCATTTATACCCATTGGCACCAATTAAACCTGTTCACAAAACCTTTTACTGTTAAGGTTAAACTATGCTTATTACTTTCTCTCTGACCAGAAGGTTGTGTTTCTCAAAAGCATCGTAAGCCAAGTTGATTGTATAGAGACTACTGGTAGCAATGGTTCTATGGATCTACATAGGGTTATCATGCTTTTTTGGGAAACGCAGCCCAGATCTCTTAATTTTCAGGACAAAAGATCCCTTCATAGAAGAAAAGCTCCTCTAAGGAAGCAGAACAAATTTGTGACCCTGTACCACAAAACCAGTCATAAGTGTCAATTTTTCGAAATCTGGAATCTGAGGGTGCAAAAAAAATCAAAATATTGAGATAATCGCCTTTAAAGTTGTCCAAATGAAGTTCTTAGCAATGTATATTACTAATCAAAAATTAAGTTTGAATATATTTACAGTAGGAAATTTACAAATATAAATAATATAAAAGAAAAATCAACAATTTTGACACATGCAATGTATTTTTTTATTGCCACAAATATAACCCAGCGACTTAAGACTGGTTTTGTGGTCCAGGGTCACATTTAAGTCACATACAGTATCACTGTGCTTAAATTAGCATGAATCAATAATTGATCATTTGTGATGAAAAAATGTAGACGTAGGCCTACCTTTGTCTTCAGTAATGTCATAAAATAAAGGTAACATGGGTCGATCAGCGAGTTTGTCACCCTGTTGTAAATACACTTCCTTCACTAGTTTATATCCATCCAGCACAACAATTCTTGGTCCAAAAAGTCTAATGTTGAAAATCCTGCCATATTTTTCAGCAAACTGCAAATGGTTTGAAATGAACAAATGTTAGAAGTATAAATACCGTTCCAGTATATGGTTACTATCACATTGCAAAACAAGTGTTTTTCTTAAATTCTACTTTTTTTTTTTTTTTTTTTTGCAAATAGGGGAGAGTAGGGTAAGATGAGCCTTTCTTTTGTGGTCCTCAAGAGAAGGGGAAATGAGGCAGAAGTAAAATAAAAGTATCTACAGTATTTTCAGGATGCTTCCTGTCATTTTAAATTATCAGAATGTATCTATGACAAAGGGTTCTAAAATTATGGCTTCTTATAAAAAAAGTGTTCCTGTGACTCAATGTGCCCCAGGTTAGGGGTAAGTTAACCCATCTGAGTGAAAACTGACCATCTGACCAAATCTGATTCAAACCCATGTGACATTTTTTAAGAGAATTTAAAAACTTAATAATCAAATTTCATTTTACAAACAAACAGTCATATTTCTTATCTTAAAGCTAACTTACCATAAAACCAATTAAATCTAATTGTTTGCATTTCTGAAACAATACGTAGAACACCAAAGTTTTGCCCTTCCTTAAAACAGACTAAACAGAGTTTGAGTAAAATGCATTAAAAACTTAATGAAAAATTAAAGAATAAATGTCGCTGAAACTAATAAACATTTCTTGGCATTTCATTCTTCTCTTTCCTTATCTATCGTTGGTAAAAAGAAACAAACAAACACTCAGTAACATACATTCTTCGATAAAGCCTAAAGCCATTATAACCGCTACTTATTTGCGTTATTTATGTAACCGGAATGTTTACCTTTACAAACTGAAGATGAATCTTCGTGTGATCGATATGATGAAGGTGTCCAATAAACGGTAAAGACCATGGTCCAGGAGGAAAGTTTTTCGGCGATTTGTTTCTGAAGTAATCCCTCAGCAATAAAAACACACAAGAAAATATCAAAATGGTCTTGATATCGAACCACTCGCAAAGGTGCAACTGATCCATGACCGACATTTCCTGAATTGTTGGCCAGATTTACTGCCTGCAACGCGAATTAACTGAAAGTATGTGTACAAGTAGATGTCATGGCTGTTTTGCACAATTTTGGCACAGATTCAGACTCTGATGTATTTTAGAAGCAGTATTTTATGGCGTGAAAAACAGCCTTACTATAATATTCTTATTTGATGCATAGACCCTTATCACAGCTGCCTATCCATAACACCCCACAAACTGAATGAGGACGCTACAGCCAGGGTTGCCAGGTTTTCACAACAAAACCCACCCAATTGCTTCTCAAAACTAGCCCAAAACTACCCTGATAGTACACATGCATCTCAGAGATGTCTATTTGACGTCTGCAAGACATCTGCAAAAACAACAAAATCTATTGGACGTTTCCTATCAGATGTCAAATAGACATCTATTAGATGTCTTTAAGACATTTTTGATTTAGAATGGATGTAAAACTGACATCTAACAGACATCTGCCAGACGTTTCACCTTCTGTCAGGGTTCCCCCTGGTAAATTTGCATTTCAGGGGCTAAATATAGCAATGTTTTTTTATTCACATTTTGAAGTATCGCATCAGAAACAAGTGATGGAAACACAACATTTCGAATCAAAATCCCTTAATTCGCAAAAAAGTTTTTATGCTGGCTTGTGGTTTTTGACTTGTGCGAAGAAAGGTTAATGCGAATAATGGGAGATGGAAATGCATTTGCTGAATAAATTCCTCCGTACGCATAAAAAAATAATGTGACTTTGTGCTATGGAACGGCAAAAACGGACTAACAATCTCGTTTCACAGCATCTGAAATGTTGCTATGGTCATTCTGAAAAGCCCAAGCATAAAATAATTGCCTCCGGGAACTGTCTTAAACGACTGTGTTCCCAAACAGCAGGCATCCACCTCCAAAAGCAACGGCTGCATTTAAGTAATTTATTACATATAAAAATTATTATATTCCTACTTTATTAGTGATATATAGTGCAACTTTATCAGTAAGTGCAGATTTTGTTCTCTTTGACTTGTTGGATGGAAACAGAGCTTACTCGCAAATTTTTTATGCAATATTACAATTAAGTTAAATTCACAACTTTGGATGGAAACCTGGCTTAATTAGGTCAATACTGAGGTCGATTCAACCCGTGATTTCAATCAAAAACAACCTGCAGCAACAATGTTCCAGCAGCCCAATTAGGCGGGAAAACCCTGGACTTGGCAACACTAAATACAGCTGATTTTAACTCATCAGCTAGTTAGCACACCTGAAAATGACTGTCAGATAAGAGTTTTTAAATCCATCGAAAAAAGGACACTGTTGGAGCTACTTCAGGATCATGATTCTAAACACAGCTCTAATTTTAAATATTTAGTATGTTAAAATTAAAGAAATATAAAGACTTTATTTTCTTGTCACATTCGTAGATATCATTTCATACAATTTCACATCCGCTTTTTTTATTCCAATACATTCTACTTTATCTTATCAAAAAAGTACATTTGGTACAGTATCACAAGCACAAGCAATGCACACATTTGTTTGACTTGCTTGTCTAACGTGACACTGCACATAATTTATACAGTTGGGGACATCGAGTGGTCCCCAGTTTGTAATCCAAGCTGGGCTCCACATCCGCTGGTGAAGAGAAATTGAAGTGCTGCAGCATTGAGGAGAAAAAGAGGAACAGCTCCATCCGGGCCAGTTGCTCCCCAAGACACACTCTCTTTCCTGAAATTGGAAAATAGACAAAGTCCATTGTATATACTTTGCAATTCCTAAATAAATAGGGAAATAACTATATTCTGATATTGTGGCATAGAAAAAATGTCAACTTTAATATGCAATTTTTCCATGAAACAAGTTTCTACTGAGCCTCTAAATAGACATGGGGATAGAAATGCAAATGCAACACTTTTGTGAAAAAAAGCAAAGATTTTTGAATAAACACAAAGGTTTTTTATACCTAGAGAAAAAGGTAAAAAGGCATCTCTTCTCCTGAATTTGCCCTCGTCATCCAGGAAGTGGCCCGGGTTAAAAGAGTGAGGCGTCTCCCACTCGGACTCATCAAACAGCACTGATGTCAAACTGCCAATCACAGCTGTGCCCTAAGGAATCAAAATGTTTCAATCAATCAGTCACAGACAGTTTAAATCAGCGGTGTCCATTACAGCAAGTTAAGCCTCAACACTAAAAACACGCGCTAACACAGGTCTTGCATAGTTGCACAGTACAGATGCACAAGAAATGTGACCCTGGAGCACCAAAACCAGTCAGAAGTGTCAATTTATCTGAAATTATCTGAACATTAAATAAATAAGCTTTCCGTTGATGTATTCTCTGTTATGACAGAACAACATTTGGCCAAGATACAACTGTTTGAAAATCTAGAATCTCAGAGTGCAAAAAAATTACAATATTGAGAAAATCGCCTTTAAAAGTTGTCCAAAGTAAGTTCTTAGCAATGCATATTACTGATAAAAAATAAAGTTTTGATATATTTATGGTAGGAAATTTACGAAATATCTTTATGGAACATGATCTTTATTTAATATCCTAATGATTTTTGGCATAAAAGAAAAATCAGTAATTTTGACCCATATAATGTATTTTTGGCTGTTGCTACAAATATACCCCAGCGACTTATGACTGGTTTTTTGGTCCAGGGTCACAAATGTGGTTGGCACTGTTCTACTAGAGACTTTCATGGAGGTGTGTTGGAACAGGTTTGAGTTAATGACATACAGTGCTCTACACTTACTAGTTTTATTGTACCTTTGGAATAGAGTATTCTCCTATCTGAGTGTCTTTCACAGTAGCCCGGGGCAAATTTAATGGGACAATATTTCCAATCCTCTGTATCTCATGAATGACAGCATTGGTGTAGGGCATGTTGTCTCGGTCTGATAAAGATGGCTGCCTTGACTTTCCTACGACACGATCAATTTCCTCCTGAACTTTGGCTGAAGATACAAAATAGAGATTAGCCCAAGACTAAATTTAAAGTGAATATGAATGCAATTCCTCACAGTAAGCTCTCACCCTGTATCTCAGGATATTTCATCATGTAGAGAAGACCCCAGTACAGAGTGGTGGAGGTGGTCTCAGTTCCCGCCACAAACAGATCCACAGTACAGATGCACAAGTTCTCCACATCAAACCCAGCGGCTGAGTCGTCTTTGAGCTAAACAACACGAATGAGAGGCATTTGAATTCTATATCCATACATTATTATGATTATAACCAAAGCATTTCTGTAAGATAAGGTCTTACTTTCTCCATCTCAGCAAGAAAGCAGTCAATGTAGTCTCGAGGATTTGATGCATCACAATCCACTCTGTGTGCATTCACTTTCTCTCGAACAAAGTCAATCACCTTCTGCCATAGAGCAAACATCGTCTTGTGTGGTCCAGGCACTTGCCCCATGAGCCATGGGAACATGTTATAAAGCTAAAAAAAGATGAACAAAAATCAGATGAATGGTGAAGATGCTAAAGCATAATTTGAAGTTGTTAAAAAGTTGTTAAAATGCTAAAAATGTTTACTTGAACACTCATGCTGCCTTCCAGATACATAGCCTCACTGATGTTGTTCAGCAGAGTCTGGAAGTCATTGTCGCTGTACTCAAATCGATTACCAAACACAAGCACACAGATCACATTTGAGACAGCATTGTTCAGCAGCATGCGTAGATCAAAGGGTTGACCTGGAACCATGATAAGTGTTATGTAATCACCCCTGATAGCACACGTACATCTCGGAGACATCTATTTGACGTCTGTATTTGCATCTGCAAAACGTCTATTGGACGTTTCCTATCAGATGTCAAATAGACGTCTATTAGATGTCTTTAAGACGTTTATGGTTTAGAATGTATGTAAAACTGCCAGACGTTTGTACACAACAGATGCTTTCCAATTCAAGAGATCTTTAACAGACATCTTGCAGATGTACATGTCCCTGATAGCACACATACATCTCGGAGACGTCTATTTGACGTCTGCATTTACATCTGCATGACGTAGTTTGCTCATCTGCAATACGTCTATTGGACGTTTCCTATCGGATGTCAAATAGACGTCTATTAGATGTCTTTAAGATGTTTATGATTTAGAATGTATGTAAAACTGCCAGACGTTTGTACACAGCAGATGCTTTCCAGATCAAGAAATCTTTAACAGACATCTTGCAGACGTACGTGTCTGATAGCACACGTACATCTCGGAGACGTCTATTTGACGTCTGCATTTACATCTGCAAGACGTAGTTTGCTCATCTGCAATACATCTATTGGATGTTTCCTACCGGATGTCAAATAGATGTCTATTAGATGTTTTTAAGACTTTTATGATTTGGAATGATGTAGAACTGACATCTTGCAGATGTCTGCCAGACGTTTGTACACAGCAGATGCTTTCCAGATTAAGAGATCTTTAACAGACATCTTGCAGACCTGTGTGTGCCATCTGGGACACCATGCTTGTGTTTGTGTTTGTATAATAACAAGAATAACTTTCAATGAACTACTTTATATATACCATTCTCAGTTAAAATGGCCTCATTCAGGAAGCGACATTCAAGATGGATGGACGGCTCTAGGCTTTTCTTTCCCAGTCCGAAGTTCCTAAGGGTTGAGAGTGCAAACCGCCTCTGTTGTTTCCATTTATATCCACTGGAGCTGCCTAAACCTGTTTACAACACATTCCCCACTTTAACTATTTCCCACTTTGTTCACAAGTACAGATTTCATAGTATTTCGAGAGAACCTTAAAATTGTTCTCATTCTTTCTTATTATACTGAAACCACCAATTCGGTATTTGATTTTGCAAAACTGACCTTTGTCTCCAAAGACGTCATAAATCATAGGCAACATGGGTCGATCTACGAGGTTTTCGCCTTGTTGCACATACACTTCCTTCACTCTTTTGTATCCGTTCAAAACAACAATTCTTATTCCGAAAAGTCGAATGCTTAAAACGTCTCCATATTTTTCTGCAAACTGAAACAGTTTGAAAATGAATACAAATAGTCTACTACAAAACAGTTGAAACACTGCTGAATTTCAGTACACTTTCATTTTCGCAAAGTCGACATTAATACAAATGATTTACCTTTGCCAACTGAAGATGAATCTTATTGTGGTCGAGATGATGAAGGTGTCCAATAATCGGTAAAGACCATGGTCCAGGAGGAAAATTCTTCGGCGATTTATTTTTGATATAATCGCTTAGCAACAAAAACACACACGAAAATATCAAAACAGTTTTGATATCGATCCACTCGTAAACACGCAGCAGGTCCATATGGTGGCTATTTTGTTCTTGGACTGTTGGAAGAATTTAATATCTGAAGTATAGCCTAGAGGTTTAATAGGCTAATCGAGAAATAATTCACACAGTTAATGTGATACTCATTGTGTTGCCTTAGTTTAATGTCCTTGGACCTTCCTGGCACAATTTCACGTTTGAAACACATTACATAATTTCTTTCTCTTGATGTTCTCTAGCCCTTACGAATGCAACAAATGAGCAAAGCTAAATATGACAGGATTACTGTTGTACATTATCACAAGAATTTACAATTAGATGCCACATGTGGCTTTTCTGTTGTAATACCAACACAAGCTAAATATGCCATTATTACCATAGCACCTTCTGCTGTACAGTATCACAAGAATTTACCATTAGATGTTGCATGTGATGTTACTGAAGTATTTGAACAGAGCCAAAATACAGGATTACCATAGCAATTTCTATATACCAGAAAGAAACTTAGAACTTGTTTTAGAAAATACAATCTGTGGTATTTGCATTGTTTATGTGTGATATTTCTCATGTTTTTTTTTGAGCAGCAAATCAGAATATTACAATTATTTCTGAAGGATCATGTGACTGGGGTAATGATGCTAAAAATTCAGGTTTGAAATCATAGGAACAGATTACATTTGAAAAATGAATAAAATAGAAAACTTACTTTGTACTTTGGATGAAATAAATGCAGGCTTGGTGAGCATATAAGACTATAAGCATATAAATCTTACTGATCAAAAACGTTTGACTGGTAGTGTTTAATACACAATTTTCTCATCTTTCCAAAAATTATATTAGTGATCATTAAAAAGGAAAAAATAATGTTCTGAGGGGGCATATTTGTGCTAAATATTTTCTCTCTCTCAACCCAAATGCTATCTATCTATCTATCTATCTCTCTATCATTTGGATAGTTTAAACAAGATATTAGTTATTCAATTATAAAATGAATTGTTATTTCAGGGTTTCGGCAGGTTTGATTATCATAAATTCAAGACTTTTCAAAGATCTTTTTGAGACCAAGTAAAGAAAATTTATGGAATAAAAGGAATTCAACACAATATGGTATTTAAATGTACATGCCTGAAGCACAAGTTTATTGCAATGCTTTAAAGCTTGAAAATACAAAGTCTAACACATGTCCATTATGTTCTAATTCATTTTACAAAAAAAGGAGATAAAATACTGTAAAAAGTACTATAAAATACTGTACTTCTGATCAGTAAGGTTCTTCCATAGTATTGCATTTCCAGTGCGAATGTCTAAAGATCTTTAAATTAAAATATATTAACTTGAAAAGCAAAATGACAAAATAAGAAGTCTTGTTTTTTTTTTTGGTTTTTTTGTGGAATTGATCAAAAAGTTTATGATTAAAACAAGAACAAATATCTGCCAATGGGCTTAGAAAAATATCGTAATTCAAAGGGAAAACTAGTTTTAATGACATATTTGTTTATGTTTTATGAAAAACATGAAAGCATGAAATAACTTCATTTTGTTCAATTCTTGAAGAATTTTGAATTTTTTGCTCAAAAAAGTATGGAAGCCCACTATTGAGATCGTATCAGATATTATGTCAAATTACACATTGACCCTAATCAGGTTAGATGCCATATTGACATTATTGATTTAACATGGATGAAAACATGTCTGTGAGGAAAAGACTTTCAGTCTTTACAATTGTCAGCATTGTATAAAGGTTGTAGATATTACAATTTTCACAACTCACAACTTTTAAAAGTTTGTTTTATGAAGTTTTGTTCATCAGTATGTTGTTTAACAGTACAATCCACTGATTATGTGTACTTCCATCTCACAGCTATGTTTTCATTCCTGTCATTAATTAAATATAGCGCTACCCTGACTAAGGTCCATTCTAAAATATAAAAATATTATACACTGCATCACAAATTTCTGAAATCCTTTATCTAATTTACATCTAATTTAGTAAACAGACAATCCCCCAATGCTGGAGGTCACAAATGCCCTTGTCTAGGGTTTCGAATAAAAACCTCTTCCCTTTGATCTTTACCCACTGAGCCAATTCACCCATTCCCACAACTTATCTAAAATAAATGGATACATATTCTCTCTGTACATGTCTCATAAGCACGAACAATCAATCTCATATGTGTGTGGTGTGCTTGTCTTAGCGTAGCACTGCGCATAATTTATATGGTAGGGGACATCGAGTGGTCCCCAGTCTGTAATCCATGCTGGGCTCCACATCTGCTGCTGAAGAGAAAGTGAAGCGCTGCAGCAGAGAGCAGAAAAAGAGGAACAGCTCCATCCGAGCCAGTTGCTCCCCAGGACACACTCTCTTACCTAAAAGAGAAAATACATTGTATATGCCTTGCACTTCTACACAGTAAATATAGAAATAACTGTATACCAATATCAATTAAAGCTGCAAGCACTGATGAAAGGGCCCTCGCACCCGGACTTACCGCCGACCTGTGGCTTTAGGAAAACAGGGAACGTTGGGCAGTATTGTTCTAATATTGTAAGTATAGGAGGAATTTATATGTGCCAAACTTCCTGCAGTCAGCAGGTGGCGCTATGCCTATAACTGAATATTGACATGTAGATGTGTTCAGGCCAGGACTGTTATCAGACATATGAAGTTCGGCGCAGATTGAATGTGGTATGTTTGACATATCCGGCTGCCAACAGGTGGCGCTATGATTATATCTGAATATTGGCCTTTAGGTGTCTTCAGGCCAAGATTCTTACTAAATATGTGAAGTTTGGGGCAGATCGGACATTGCATGTTTAAGTTAGTGTAAAAAAGCCATTTCCTGTTGCCAGCAGGTGGTGCTATGATTGTAACAGAGTATTGGCCTTTAGACGTGTTCAGGTCAGGACTCTTTTCGAATAAGTGAAGTTTGGGGCAGATTGGACATTGCATGTTTAAGTTAGTGTAAAACAAGCCATTTCCTCTTGCCAGCAGGTGGTGCTATGATTGTAACAGAGTATTGGCCTTTAGACGTGTTCAGGTCAGGACTCTTTTCGAATAAGTGAAGTTTGGGGCAGATTGGACATTGCATGTTTAAGTTAGTGTAAAACAAGCCATTTCCTCTTGCCAGCAGGTGGCGCTATGATTGTAACAGAGTATTGGCCTTTAGATGTGTTCAAGTCAGGACTCTTTTCAAATAAGTGAAGTTTGGGGCAGATTGGACATTGCATGTTTAAGTTAATGTAAAAAAAAGCCATTTCCTCTTGCCAGCAGGTGGCGCTATGATTGTAACAGAGTATTGGCCCTTTAGATGTGTTTAAGCCAGGACTCTTATCAAACACGTGAAGTTTGGGGCAGATCAGACACTGCCTGCCTGAGTTACAGTAACTTCCTGTTTCATTGCATTAATAGCATGCTTTAGCACTTAGCTAAGTGTTGCTAGCATGCTTTACCATGTTTGTAGCATGTTGCATGTTAAGTTTGGAGCAGACTGGACACTGCCTGCCTGAGTTACAGCAACTTCATGTTGCATTGCATTAATAGCATGCTTTAGCCCTTAGCTAAGTGTTGCTAACATGTTTTAGCATGTTTATAGCTTGTTGCTAGCCTATTTAACACTTGCTGATGCTTTTTAATATGTTGCTAGGAGACCATAACAGTGTTAAACATGCTATTTCCTGTTGCCAGCAGGTGGCGCTATGAGTATAACTAAATATGGGCAAGGGCATGTGTTCAGGACATGACTGTTATTAAAAGTGTGAAGTTTGGGGTAGATCGGACATTGTTTGCCTGAGTTACAGCAACTTCCTGTTTCATGGCGAAACGTCGAATTTGTCACCTCGCCAGGGACACGCCCTTCAATGAAAACTCAAGATCTTCGCAATTTAACATCACAAAGGCCTTATGATCACACTCACCAAATTTGAAGATGATCCAATTAAAACTGTAGGAGGAGTTTGTTAAAGTATGAGGCCTGAAAACAGCAAAAACTTCACAAAAATCGTACAGGAAATGGAAAATAACGAACTTCCTGTTGGGTTTTGGACGTTGTGCCAGGAGACTTTTTTGTAGGTATTGGTGTGTTACATATATGTACCGAGTTTCGTACACGTACGTGAAACGTAGCTCGAGGTGCACTCCGTTAAACTTTTATAGGTGGCGCCACACCCAATTCTGAAACCAATATCAGATGTAAATTTTTGCCAGTTCTGACATGTGTGCAAAGTTTCGTGAGTTTTTGAGCATGTTTAGGCCCTCGAAAATGCAATTTACTTTTGGAGAAGAAGACAAAGAAAAAGAAGAAGCGGAAAAATAAGAAGAAGAAACGGAGCAAGTCCAATAGGGTCCTCACACCATCGGGTGTGGAAGAAAAAAACAACTAGAAATCTATAATAGAAAGAAGGGTTGTATACCTAGAGAAAAAGGTAAAAAGGCATCTCTCTTTCTGAATTTGCCCTCGGCATCCAGGAAGTGACCCGGGTTAAAAGAGTGAGGCGTCTCCCACTCGGACTCATCAAACAGCACCGATGTCAAACTGCCAATCACAGCTGTGCCCTAAATTAAAAACAAATCAAAATGTACCAGTTTTAATCTATCAGTCAATCACAGGCAGTCTAAATTATCCCAGTGTCTATAAATATACCTACTATACCTTTGGAATAGAGTATTCTCCTATCTGAGTGTCTTTCACAGTAGCCCGTGGCAAATTTAATGGGGCAATATTTCCAATTCTCTGTATCTCATGAATCACAGCATTGGTGTAGGGCATGTTGTCTTTGTCTGATAAAGATGGCTGCCGTGAGCCTCCAACAACACGATCGATCTCCTCCTGAACTTTGGCTGAAGATACAAAGTAGAGCTTAGTCCAAGACAACATTGAAAGTTTTGTGTGCTTACATTTCTTATAACAAACTCTCACCCTGTATCTCAGGGTATTTCATCATGTAGAGAAGAGCCCAGTACAGAGTGGTGGAGGTGGTCTCAGTTCCTGCCACAAACAGATCCAGAGCACAGATGCACAAGTTCTCCACATCAAACCCAGCGGCTGAGTCGTCTTTAAGCTAAACAACATAATCGAGAGGCATTTCAATTCAATAGATTATTATTACTAGAGTATTCCACTTATGGACACCAGCCTAAGAAAGCGCTTTGTCCTACTTTTTCCATCTCAGCAAGGAAGCAGTCAATGTAGTCTCGAGGATTTGACGGATCATAATCCACTCTGTGTGCGTTCACCTTCTCTCGGACGAAGTCGATCACCTTAAGCCACAGTGCAATATTTTTCTTGTGTGGTCCAGGCACTCGCCGCATGAGCCATGGGAACATGTTATACAGCTAAAGAAAGAAGAACAAAAGAGCTGAGCAACGCAGACACTAAAGTGAGCAGATTTACCTTATTTAAATGTTCAAAAGTTTACTTGGGCCCAGACGCTTCCATCCAGGAACATAGCCTCGTTGATGTTCTTCAGCAGAGTCTGGAAGTCATTGTCGCTGTACTCAAATCGATTACCAAACACAAGCACACAGATCACATTCGAGACAGCGTTGTTCAGCAGGATTTGAGGGTCAAAGGGTTGACCTGGAAATGTTATCGTGATAGTAAATCACATTTATCGCTGCCAGTTCTAATGTTTGTAGAGTAAGGTTGGTTTCAGCGTACCGTGTTCACTTGAAATGGCCTCGTTCAGGAAGCGACATTCAAGTTGGATGGACGGTTCCAGGCTTTTCTTTCCCAGTCCGAAGTTTCGAAGAGTTGAGAGTGCAAATCTCCTCTGATGCTTCCATTTGTATCCACTGGCAACAACCAAACCTGATCACAACACATTGAAGTATTACCCATCTCCCATTTTCCAGTCTCTCATAGCAATTTTATTAAAAACCTATTTGGAAAGGACATTATAAGCTGCGTCTCATTTGAAATGCTGCATTCTCCGGAGGTCGCATTTGAAGGCTGCATATACGTCATCGGGGAAGTCTCATTTAAGAAAAGTAACCACTAAATTGCAAAGTAAAAAACTAGATAGTAAAGTTTGTAGACAAACTTTAAGTTGGCTTGAAAAAGCCTAGCCAGAAAGTTTTAAAAAGTTTGAAATGTTTGATGGTTTTCAGTTTGAAATAGTTTTCCATTTAAAATAGTTTGAAAGATTAAAGTCTGAATTTGGTTGCTACGGTGTTGCTATGCAGTTGCTAAGGTACTCTGGGTCGTTGCTATGTGGTTGCTAGGTTACTTGGGAGGTGTTGCTATGTGGTTGCTAGGGTGCACGGGGTAGCATGTTTCTAACATGATTACCAAGTTGCTAGCATGTTTCTAGTATGATTAGCAAGCTGTATGATTAGCAAGCTTTCTAGCATGATTAGCAAGCTACTAGCCATGCAAGGTTAAATATGTTAGCAAGTTGCTAACATATTTCTACCATGATTAGCAAGCTACTAGCATGTTACTAGCATGATTAGCAAGTTACTAGCATGATTAGCAATTTACTAGAATATTTCTACCATGATTAGCAAGTTGCTAGCATATCTCTAGCATGATTAACAAGTTGCTAGCATGTTTCTAGCATGACTAACAAGTTAGCATGTTGCTAGCATGATTAACAACTTACTAATGTTTCTAGCATGATTAGCAAGTTACTAGTACATTTCTAGCATGATTAGCAAGTTACTAACGTTTCTACCATGATTAGCAAGTTGCTAGCATATTTATAGCATGATTAGCCAGTTAACTTTTTTCAGACATGAAATTCTGCAAAAATAGTTTGTTTATGATAAAAAAAATATATATTTCAGCATTAGAACAACCAGAAACATCTGCAAAGTTTTAATTACTTTACATGGTTATGACAACAACAACAACAAAAAAACCTGCAGGGAATGTTCTGGGAACGTTCTCTGTAGGTTAAAAAACTTTAACCTAAAAATAACTTACAAGGAACGTTCTGGGAAGGTTCTTTTTAGGTTATAAAATTTAATAAAAAGAAAGTTTTTACAGGTTATTAAAAAGTGAACCTACAGGGAACGTTCTCAAAAATAACCAAATGGGAACCATATAGGAACGTTAGGGCAACGTTCTGTGTTTGCTGGGTTAAAACTAGCCCAAAAGTAGCCCAAACGGCCATTAAAAAAAATCGCCTTCAGGGGGGTAAAATACACATTTTTTGGCAGGATTTGCCTGGTAAAATTAGAATTCCAGGGGCTAAATATTACGTTATTAGAGTCGCTTCAACCCGCGGACATGAAAAACAACCAGCAGGAACATTGGTAAAGTAGCCCAATTCTGAAAACCGCGGACTTGGCAACACTGACCAGGGAACCCCGACAAAAAAAGATTTAATGTATGCCCCAGAACGCGATTTTTAACGGGGGACCCCCTCGAAACGCCATTGGGCAAGTTTTGAGTAGCAATTGGGCGGGTTTTGTTGTGAAAACCTGGCAACCCTGCTGAAAACGCAACCCTCCGAAATGAGACGCAGTAATTATCATATGCCTCAATCTAAATTTGAATAGCTGTCATTTTATATTATAATCACCATTCAGTATTTTAAATTATATTTACAAGACTGACCTTTGTCTTCGGCCATATCATAAATCATAGGCAACACAGGTCGATCAGCGAGGTTGTCACCTTCTTGTAGATACACCTCCTTCACTCTTTTGTATCCATTCAACATAACAATTCTTGGTCCGAGAAACCGAATGCTTAAAATGTCTCCATATTTTTCTGCAAACTTGAAAATATGATTTGAAAATGAACGCATATAGTATAGAAATAGTTTAAACACCGCTGAATTTCAGTTCACTTCCATCTCGCAAAGATGTTTCGAATTACATAATCGTCGCAGATCTAAACAAGAATACAATTACAGATTGTGACGTTATTTATTATTAGTATTATTGTTGTTGTTGTTATTATTTACCTTTGCCACCTGAAGATGAATCTTGTTGTGGTCGATGTGATGAAGATCCCCAATAATCGGCAAAGACCATGGTCCAGGAGGAAAGTTTTTCGGCGCTTTATTTTTGATATAATCAGCCAGCAGTAAAAAAACACAGGAAAATATTAAAATAGTCTTGATATCGATCCACTCGTAAAGACGTAGCAGGTCCATGGTCAGGTCAGTATTGCCAAACGGGGGCGGCGATTTCCAGCCCAAAAGTTCTTCAAAACCCACCCACTTCAGGAAACCCCTCCCAAAACATTCATTACTAAAAGAACTCTAGTGCTATGGCTGCTTTTTCCTCTTTGACACGAAATAGTAACAAAAATAACACAATTAAAAAGGTTAAAATTAATCGATTTCCCGGACAGGAGATCCATAAACCAATATGAGCAAAAAAATTCAAATGTTTGAAAACCCTATTTTTGTTTAGTCAAATATATTTGTAGTTTGGAACACAGGAACACTTTAAATATCTTGAATTTAAAGACCGTTATTATACAGAGACTATTCAATCTTTATTAACAGTGATATTAAAACACATACTAGACATAATATTAAGAAATGTGCATTGTGCAATAACAAAATACTCCAAATAAAGCAAAATTATAATTTTATATCAGTAAGTGATATGTCAATAAATATGTTAATTGATTCGAATTTTACTTAATATGACATTTTTTAAATAAATTATGGTAGAGTTGTTTTTTTTTTTTTTTTTTAATGGGGCTAAGCCCCTTATCTCTCCCAACCCTAGCAATGCCCCTGGTTCAACCTCAATTTTATGAAGCTACGAGAATACTTTTTGTACACAAAGAAAACTAAAATAATGACTTTATTCATTATCCATCATTATTTATCCATTTTAGAGAGTATCCACTGGACGCAAACAGCGTACGCTATGCTCTGTCAGCTGCGTCAAAGGATACGCGGTTTTTTAAATCAAATAATTTGCATCCAGTGGATACTCTCCAAAATGGCGCTATGTTGACGCACAGGAGACAAATTGTTGAATAAAGTCATTATTTTTGTTTTCTTTGCGAAAACAAAACAATAGCGAAAACAAATAGTAACCTCTAGGGCGGTTCGATTCTGAAGTTTTTGGAATCGATTCCGAATTAATTCCTCACTGTTGTTTTCAATTCTATTCTTATTCGATTCTTGTTTTTTTAGATTGGAGGAACCTAATTTCGCAATGACTGCAGGAAAAATAAATGGGAGGAAGCTGCAGTTTTACTTGTTAATAGATCATTTTGAACAATCACAGTTGAAGATATAGTAAAATTGCTTATAGATAATTTTGAGCAATCTCAATGAAAGAAACAGTAAAATTGCTTATAGATCACTTTAAACAATCTCAGCTGAAGAAACAGTATCCCACTTGTAAATATGGCGCACTGATGTAAAATGTATAAAACAATCAACGAGGTGTGAAATTCATTTTAAATGGCTTTGGGGAGAGTGTCATTCCAAACTTAAAATCCAAGCTTGTTTGCGTTCCCTCTGGAGGAGACAGAGTGAAGGACTGTAGAAAGGATGTGAAGAAGAGAAAGAGCTCCGTACGGGCAAGCGATTCTCCCGGACAAGATCGTTTTCCTTGGGAGGATGAAATAATCTCATGATTTAACACTTATATATGCATAACTGTGAAGTATTTAAACATATGTTTAGCTACACACACAAAAAAACACTCACCTGCTGAGAAAGGAATAAAAGCTTCAGGTTTTTCAAACAAGCCTTGAGCGTTAAGAAAATTCTGTGGGTCAAATGAATGTGGAGTCTTCCACTTGGACTGATCAAACAGTACTGAGGTCAGGTTAGGGATGATCTGTGTACCCTTAATGTAGAATAAAAAACATATAATCAGATGATGACATACTAACATAACCTATGAAGTAAACGCAAGATTTTATGCGGCATATAATGCACTTTTAAACTTAATTTGAACGCATTTAAAATAACATAGTAGTATAATTTGGTTAGTAGATTGATAGTTAGGTCAATTGGAATGGCGTGTAAGCATCTTAAGGCTTGTGCACACTGGGACGAATATCGCTGACGTTTAACACCTCGTGACTAAACAAAGGGCGCCAATGTGAGTGTGCACATCGACACGCAAAATGCCAGGCATAAAACTGTAGTATTTAAAAAAAAAAAAAACCTTGGGCTTGTTTTTTTATTTTGACGCGCCGCGTTAAAAACTGGTCGACCAATAAGATCTGCGCTTTTGTTCATGTGCCTAAACACGACTTTGTGGTGCTAAAGCACTGGCATGTAGAGAGCGCAGCGGAGTGAGCGTTTTCAGTTAATTCCTATAGAAGCTGAGATTAAATGCTCTCGCAGTGCATTATGGTATTGAAAGCGGCATGCAGAAGCGTTGAGAGAGGCTGAGAGCATCAAAAAGTTTGGGTATTCCTCAACTTTATGCAAATCTCGAGTGAAAAACGCCGGGCGACAACCAATCGCTGTGAAAAGTAGGCAAGGCAACATTTTGACGTATGTTTGTTATGAGTGTTTGCGGTGGACTGGTGGATTACTGAGCTGAAATCACATATCATTGAAAAAGTCATGCAAAAGTAAATGCACTTTGCATGCTTTCATTATATGCTAGGGCTCCAATAAAGTGTTTAGTTTGCGAACCGCCCTTTAAAGAAGGTGAAACGCAAATAGGGTGTCAACATTGTTTCCAGAGGCACGCTCTGCCCTAAATTTGACAAGCCCCAAAGCAGTGGCGTTCTAGCGTTGCCAGCAACATTGAGTGCAGATTTGACACTGTAGTGGAAACACAGCGTAACGACAAAGAGGAAGTAAAGTAGTTTTCACACCGACGTGGAAAGCGTTGCGCTGGCCGTGGGGTTCAGAGCGTAGCGACAAAAGTTCAACTATTTTGGTGTGAAAGCCACTTAAGTAGACGAAGATGCATCGATCAAGGCTAAATGAATGTAGAGCTGCTGGTCTCATTGGTGTCTGAACACAGCTTTATGGCAAATGCAACTACAAAAATCTTGATAAGAGGGAGTTGTTATGGAGAGGAATTCCACCTTGTGTACCAGTGTATTGCTGTTTCTCATTAAGCGGCATCTATCGCCAGTGAAAATCGTTTGGGTATGAACACAAAGACATTGCGATAAACGTTCCAAAAAAGCTGGCGATGAACATGTGCAATAATCGTTGTGGTGTGTACAAAGCTTTAGGCTATTCTCAAGACAAGTTCTGTGTTACTTCCCATTAAATAAGAGCTGTATAAAGAAAACTGATTAAATTACACAAGGTGTGTATGGTAAGTATCTGGTATGTTGATGAAAAGTCAGCTGTGTCATTGAGGTTTACCAAGTTTTGTCATTTATCTCACCTTTGGAATGAAATATCCTTCCAATATCGTGTCTTCATTGGTCATTCTTGGCACACTAAGAGGCACAACATTGCCCATTCTCTGGACCTCATGGATAACGGCATCAGTGTATGGCATGCTGGATCTGTCATCCATGTTGGGTCGACATGACAGACCAACTACTTTGTCTATTTCTTCCTGAACTTTTTCTGTATGTGTTAATATGACATTCAATGTCAAAAAACAAAACAAAAAAAAACTAATTCAAACAAAAACAAGAAAAATAAAAAATAAAAAAATTAACAAATTTAAAGAAGTTGTTAACTTCCAGAATGAAATTGCCTTATAATTTTTTTTGACCACAGTACACAGCCATAGAACTCTGCACATCAAAGAGGTAGTGCAAGAAGAGCATTTGTGGTTAAAAAGTATATACATTTTTATTTTTTTAAGAAAATAACATGTTTTGCTAGATAATGAACATATTCTTTGGCTGAGATTGTGTAGAGCCCTTTGAAGCTGCATTGAAACTGCAATTTGGACCTTTAACCCATTTGCCCAAAACATAAACATCTTGGATGACATAAATTATCAGGAAATTTTCATTTTGGAAGTAAACTAATCCTTTAACTACATAAATTATTCAGTCTAACTGGCTTATGATCCATATCAGTCTTTAACTGGTACTTTACAGTTGACTGGAGCTTTTTACCTTGAATTTCTGGATATTTCATCATGTATACAAAGGCCCACAGTAGAGTGGTAGAAGTGGTCTCAGTTCCTGCCACAAACAAATCAAGAACGGCATACTGCAGACCCTCTTCGTGAAATCCTGCTTCCAGATCATCTTTCCTCTATAAAGCACACAAGCAGCAGGGTGTATATAGAGGATAGTCATGTTGGATAAAGGAAACTCACAATATAATAATATTATATTATAATAAGTCATATTTTCATAGGTTATGATAGAGAATAATAGTACCTTCTGGATCTCAGAGAGATAGCAGTCTATAAAATCTCTGGGGGAGGAGGGGTCCCAGTCTGCATAATGCTTGTCCACCTCTTCCTTAA
This sequence comes from Cirrhinus molitorella, assembly GCA_033026305.1. Lineage (NCBI taxonomy): Eukaryota > Metazoa > Chordata > Actinopteri > Cypriniformes > Cyprinidae > Cirrhinus > Cirrhinus molitorella. Next base: position 35,682,462 of record CM065133.1, read on the forward strand.
TAAATGCACGAACTTGATGGAAGCAGGAAAACAGGTCTTTATGAGGTCCTGGGAGGAAGTGCATAACACGAGGGAAAGCACCATAAAGCTATAATGGACAAGTAGCAGATCAGCGTGGATGGGCTTTAGTGGCAATTCAGTCAGTGACACTGACAGACCACCAATTCTTTTCATCTCATCATCGGAATGAATAATAATTACCTGAATCCACACAGATGTTTGTAGTTTAAGTGCTTTGGACATCAAACGGAGCATGTTCAGAAACCTTTGGTCAGTGTACTCAAACCTCTTGCCAAATACCATGGAGCAGATGATGTTGGAGACAGCATTGTTAATGAAGTAATGAGGGTCGCATGGCAGCCCTAATAAAATACAACAACAGCTGAAGTTGGTTTCAGTTTCAAAGTAGACTTTACAATTTTTTGGATGCCCATTTTTCCCTATATAAAATAGCATATTTTTGAGAATTTGAACCCTTTCCAACAATGAATGTATGATTACAATATCCATATTTTCACACTGAGGACAACTGAGGGACTCATATGCAACTATTACAGAAGGTTTGATTGCTCACTGATGCTCCAGAAGGAAAAGCAATGCATTAAGAGCCAGGGGTGAAAACTTTTGAACGGAATGAGGTTGTGTACATTTTTCTTATTTTGCCTAAATATCATATTTTTTCATTTAGTGCTGCCCTTTAGAAACTACAGAAAATACTTACTTGTTCCCCAGAAGGCAAAATAAGTTAAATTTTATCTTCAAATTTAAAAGGTTTTCATATATATATATATATATATATTTATTCACATAATGCAGAATTCTGACAATTCTGCATTATAACAAACTAAAAAGCAGGATAAACTTACATATAAGTCAGGTTCTGATTCTTAATATCACATTAATGCTGCTATTGTACATACCATTGGTATCCATGATGGTCTGGTGAAGGAATTTGTACTCTTCCATGATGATGACTTCCAGGCTCCTCTTTCCCACGCCAAAGTATTTAAGAGTACTTAGAGTGAAACGCCTCTGTTGCTTCCAGCTGTAGCCATTATTGAAGGTTACACCTGTTGCCAGACATTACACAATATGAAAGATGTGCTATTTTAGGGAGAGTTAGAATGCCATTAAGTTATTCCCCCACATTAATGTATACCTTGGGACTTGATTATTCTTTTGGTCACATCATTGGTTGGGCGGCCTGTGAAAATGTTTGCTTGATCGGAAAGAACTTTCTTGACCATGCTGTAGGTATTTACAACAACAGTATTCAAGCTTCCCAGGCGCAAGCTGAAAATGTTGCCATAATGGTCTGACAACTGCAGGGAAATGAAAATATGAAACAAATTTGGGGGGATTAGGGATTAGGTATAATAATTTATGCAGTCAGATTTATAAATCATAGTAACATAATAAGAGGCTGTGAATTACCGTAGTTAACTGAATATGTGGTTGTTTAGCATCCAGGTTGAAAACATTTCCAATAAAGGGGAGAGGAATGGGTCCAGGGGGATAGTTTCTAGGCTTTCTGTTTCTCAACTGGTCTGAGATCAGCAAAAAGATGACGAACATGAGTAACACAGTCCCTGTATCTGTCCACTGCACTGAGGCTAAAAGCAACACAATGTTCTCCAAAACCATTTTCAAATGTTTAGTTTATCACTTCTTTTCTCCACTGGGAAACGTGACTACGCGAAGTAGTTGTTTACTTCCTGGTTCACTTTTGTTTTCTACGACAAAATGACCTGTAATAAACCTTTCGAAAACCTGAAATTAGCAGAGAGGTGTTCATGAACGATTCGGTGTTTCTGTAGTATTTTTTTATATAAAGGTCTAGACGATACGCTCATATTTTTTTATTTAATCATGTTTAATCTCTCTTTTGAAGCGCATGACAGGTTTTCTGCTTTGAATGACTGACACTAGCGCGAACCAATAGCATTCTAGTCCGAACTGTGTAGGAGCATTTCATTGGCTGAATCGACTGAAGTAACGCCCCCCAACTGATGTTTTGATATATATCTATGGTTTTGAGTCTGCGAGGGGAATCGAATGAGACACGAAATAAACGAATAGCATTATATGTAATAAATAAATAAATAAATAAGTAAAACAAATTAATGAAAAATAAAAATGGATGAAGTGCTTTTGCTGTCGTTTGTGGGACATTCTAATGTGGGACGTCTAATTTGTAGATGTGCAATTTTTAACAGGGGGAAAGTTATTTTTTAAAAGTAATGCATTACAATATTGCGTTACTCCCTCAAAAAGTAAGTAATTACAAGCAATTAAAATCTGGACAGGGCTTTAAATTGTGTTTTTGCTTGAAACAAGCTAAATAATCTCCCAATGGGGTAAGCAAAATAATCTTGTTTTCTGTTTGAAATGAGATTTTTATTTCTTACCACATTGGCAGATTACTTTCTTTGTTCTAAGCAAAAAATTTTTTTTTTTAAATCCTTCTTGATTTAAGAATTTTTTGGTATTTTGGCTGGAAACAAGACAAGTAAGAAAAGTATTTTTGCAGTGTATGGTTAAATTGGACCAACAAAGGTCAGCAGCAAAGTCATTGGTTAATAAAATCCATTAAATACATAAAGGAAACAAAAAGTAACAAGCGTTACTTTTTTGAAAAAGTAACTCAGATATTTTCTTGGAAATGAAAAAGTAATGCATTACTTTACTAGGTACTTAAAAAAAGTAATATTATTACATTATAGTACTGCATTACCCTCAACACTGATTTTTAATAACACATTTTTAATAAAGGATTATTTGATAAACCAACTAAAGTAAAGTATTCGCCAACCACTTATGTTAAAGAAAAGACCACAAGTAATCAGTGATTTCATTTATTAAATCCAAGGTTAGATGTTAATGTTGACAAATGAATATGTTTAAAATAACGATATACAGTAGGAGTAATAGTATTAACAGCAAGGGGTCTGTTTCTCCCTCCTTCCTAGAACATTTTTCCGCTCCTTTCCTTTTGTTTACTCTAATAAGCAGGGCCTCCCAAGAGGGTCAGTTGCTATGTGATGGGCGGAGCCTGGTACATTTTCACCACTAGTTACATTGCTCTGTTTCAAAAGAATTTTACTCCTAGACTGCAGAAATACAGATCTCTGACATTCCCTGATAAAAGGAACTTTCATTTTTTAACATCATGATTTTGCAATTTATATATGACAGCTTTGATCTTAAAAGCTGGATCATTTTAGTTTTTGTTTTACTGCTTCTTGTAGATATCATCAAATACAGGAATCCTTCCAGTTTCCCTCCGGGACCATTGCCTCTACCATTCCTGGGAAATGTCTTCACTGAGATAGATTTTAAGAACATGAATAAGGTAAGAGGGAATTGCATTATTTGTTGTTTTGCATGCCGGTTTATGTTCTTCAACATATCATCAGGTTGTCTATGTGACCCTGGACCACAAAACCAGTCATAAAGGTCCATTTCTTTGGAAACTGAGAGTTATACATAATCTGAAAGCTGAATAAATAAGCTTTCCATTGATGTATGGTTTGTTAGAATAGGACAATATTTAACTATTTGAAAATCTTGAATCTGAGGGTGCAAAAAAATCTAAATATTAAGAAAATCACCTTTAAAGTTGTCCAAATGAAGTCACAATCAGAGCTGGGTAGATTACTTACAAATTGTAATCAGTTACTGATTCCAGATTGCATGACAAAAATTGTAGTCAGTAATGTTTCATTAATATTTATATATTAAAATTGTATTCATTAATATCAGTTACATTACATATTTTAGGTAATCTAATCAATTACTTTTACTTAACTCGTTTATCACATTGATTTAAATATGATTATCTTGTAGCATAATGATGTAAAAAAAATGCAAAGAGTAAGAAAATATGTTCCATTCATTGTAATTTACAACATGAAGTGCATTAAACATTTTATTACATCAAGGTTTCCCAAACTAGGGTTCGAACAGGAACTGCAGAGGGTTTGTGGGTATAATGAAAAGCTAACAATTAATTAAAACATTAAAAATTTTAAAACAAAGGCCTTTTTAAGGAATGTCTCTTTACTTGGTGGCCATATTTGCAGCGCCTCCGGGAAGCTCATACAAGACCAAGTCCTATCTGAATGGGGGAATCCTGAAATATCAAAAACTGCTTGCTGAACTTACAATTAAATGACATATATCAAATCAGCAACAAAAATCTTAAATTAATTGCCCCATGAATGTTGTTTCTTATGCTCAAATAGTGTTTAAAAGGCTTATTTTTCAGGCTAGATCAGCCAGTGTGCATGCGCAAATGCCTACATTGCATGTAAATAAGAAATAACGTTGCATTTTAATGAGTATGAAAGAAAAAGAAAAAATGAATGTGTTCATCAGTAGCTGATGCAATGTTGAAACCCTTTTGTAAATCCAGTGGTCAAATGCTGTCGCCACCTGAATAATGACTAGTTTATGTGTGAATCTCCACAAAACTGGACTTTCTGAATGTATATAATCTGTAGGCTATTTTAGAAAGGAAAATGTAAAAATGAAAAAGAGACACTAGGGGGAATCAATAAATTATGGATCATTTATTGCTATTGTGTGAATAATATGTCATATCATGTAATCCATAAAAAAGTAACTGTAGTCTGATTACAAGTGCTTTAAAATGTAACTTAATCTGACTACAAGTACTTCATTTTTGGAATCTGATTATGTAATCCAGATTACATCTAATCACTTACTACCCAGGTCTGCTAGCAATGCATATTACTGATCAAAGATTAGGTTTTGATACATGTACGGTTGGAAATTTACAAAATATCTCAATGAAACATGATCTTTGCTTAATATTCTAATGATTTTTGGCATAAAAGAAAAATCAATAATTTTGACTCATACAATGTATTTTCGGCTATTGCTACAAATATACCCCAGCGACTTAAGACTGGTTTTGTGCTCCAGGGTCACATATACCTAATTAGTCATTATTTCGATTTTCAGTTGGCTAAAGTCTACGGGAATATATTCAGCCTAAGAGTGGGCAGTGAGAAAATGGTGATTGTTTCTGGATATAAACTGGCAAAGGAGGCCCTCATAAATCAGATTGACAGTTTCGTCGACCGTCCAATTGTTCCTCTGTTTCACAAAGTTTTTAAGGGAATTGGTAAGTACGCTGACCATGCTGACCTTTATGCTTGAAATTAAGGTTAATTATTTGGTCAAATACTAAAATTCTTTCATTCATTTGTATTATAAAGGTACGATACTAAGTAATGGATACCTGTGGCGGATGCATAGGAAGTTTGCTGTCTCCCATTTGCGGACCTTCGGAGAGGGGAAAAAAAGCCTTGAGCTCAAAATCCAACAAGAATGTGTCCACCTTTGTAATGCTTTTAGGGCAGAAAAGGGTATGGTGTAAATGTCTAATATTAATGTTTATATTCTATCACCAGGTTGAATATATATTATATATATATATTATATTATTATATATATATATATATATTCTGTATACATAAACATAAACGTTTTTTTTTTTGGTCAAACAGGACCTTTTAACCCCATGGTCACCTTAAACAGTGCTGTCTCAAATATCATATCCTGTTTAATATTTGGACAACGCTTTGAGTATCATGATGAATATTACCAAAGAATCCTGCGTCTCGACAATGAATGTATTCAATTAGCAGGCTCTCCTAGAGCACAGGTACTGATTTATAATAGCATCCTTAGACACTACTTAGACACTTCATAACCTGTGAGTTAATTATAATAAAATATTGTATTATGTCATCTTTTACAGCTGTATAATGTGTGTCCTTGGCTTATGGAATACTTACCTGGCCCCCACCAGACCATTTTTTCCAACTATAAGCAAATAACAGACTTCCTGAGAGGAGAGGTCAATAAACACAGAGAAGACTGGGACCCTTCAAACCCTCGCGACTTAATAGACAACTACCTGACAGAGATGGAAAAGGTAACTAAAGTGGGATTTTATTCCAATTTGTTCCATTTTTAAAATACAAACAAGGTAAATTGCGAGGCATTACTGCCATTTGATCAACCTAAGGCTGTTTTTGCAGGAAAAGAGTGACCCTGAGGCTGGTTTTAACATAGAATCATTAGTAGTGACTTGTCTAGACCTGATTGAGGCCGGGACAGAAACTGCAACTACAACATTGCGCTGGGGTCTGCTTTTCATGATGAAGTTTCCAGAAATACAAGGCGAGTATTGATTTTCAAGGCAGGAATATAATGTCTAAAAACACACATTATACGAGTAATACTTGTATTTCCCACACAGAAAAGGTCCAGGAAGAGATAGACAGGGTGATTGGACAGTCGCGTCAACCCTGTTTGGCTGACAAAGCAAATATGCCCTACACCGAGGCGGTTATCCATGAGATGCAAAGATTTGGAGATGTTGTTCCACTGGGGTTCCCTAAAAAAGCTGTTAAGGACACAACACTAGGTGAATACTTCATCCCTAAGGTATGAATTCTTTTCTGTTCTTTTCTATTATAGAAGGTCCAGTCTAGAATATTGAAGTTTGCATTCTCTCTTTATTAGGGCACCGCTATTACAATAAACCTGTCTTCAGTCCTGCATGATCCAGATGAATGGGAGACTCCGGACACCTTTAACCCAGGACACTTCCTAAACGAAAATGGCCAGTTTCGGAAAAGAGATGCGTTCATGCCATTTTCAGCAGGTAATGTGCAAACGCCATTTGATAAAACTTCTCAAAAAGCGACCCTTTGAGTCAGTAAATATTTTTTGCCCAGCTAACAATTTTTCATTATAAAAACATTCCCGTAACGTTCCCATAAAGTTCAAAAAACAACTATGTTTGAATGTTCTTAGAATGTTATTGAACGTTCTTAGACGTTGTAACATTATTGTTTGGTTATAAGAACGTTATTAAAGATGTTTTTAAAACGTTTCATTCTCTTATTATATTAATGTTCTAAGAACGTTTTTCTAACGTTCCCTGTAAGTTGAATGTTCTTAGAACATAAAAAAAAAAAAAAATTATTAAAATGTTCCATTCCCCATGATATTGTTCTAAGGATGTTTATCTGACATTCCCTGTAAGTTATAAAAACATTGTTTGAATGTTCTTAGAATGTTAGGATTTTTTTCCTAATGTTTTTAGAACATTCCATTAACAGCTCAATGGTAACATTTGTAATGATAATGTTTTAAAAACGTTCCACCAGCAACGAAATGATAATGTTTGTATCCTAGCGTTTTTAGAACGTTCCACTAACAACACAATTATAAAGTTTTTATGCTTTTTAGAATGTTTATCAATTCCAGATAAGGTTAAGGAAATGTTCTACTAATGTTATGCAAGAACGTTTTTTGATAACTTTGAGAGAACCTTTTGAGAACGTTCCCTGTTAGCTGAGTGTCCATACCACATAATGATTTTTAACTTCAGCTGATGGCATCTGTTCACAGGTAAGCGAGCGTGTTTGGGAGAGCAGCTGGCTCGCCAGGAGCTCTTTTTATACTTCACCTCTTTGCTGCAGCAGTTTACCATCTCCAAATGTCCAGGAGAAGAACTGAGTTTGGAGGGAGAGATATGGTTTACGTATGCTCCTTCTCCCTACCGTATGTGCTTGTCCTCACGTTAGAGGATACACATATACTGTACATTTTTTGTAGCATGTTTATGTTATTATATCTGTAGGGCTGAAGCGATTAGTCGACATTATCGTCAAAATAAAAGATTGTCGACAAATATTTTGTTGTCGGGTAGTCGTTTGATCTCATATGATGCAATGTAAGAGTGCAATGATGCAATGTGGCGCTGTAGCACAAGACTGTAATTCAGCCCTCCTGGATGCAATTCAAAAGAAAAAGACACACAGCACTTCAAAGCAACTGCAGCAGAATCTAAGCGGCATTTGGATGAATATGTAAATATATATTGCACGCTTTCCTCTCAGTAATGAAATAAACACAACAAAACCTGACAGCAGTGTGAAAGCAGCAGTTAAAAATGCATCTGATTACAAGGTTGTGGAAGTTTACACAAGCTCTGCAGTTCACTAACGTTAACTTACTCCAGTAATGTCTGGTCACATCACGTTTATTTATATAGTCTGTTATGCAATAGATAGCCTTAAACCAAACAGCTTTGCAGTAACATGAAAAACTTGTCACTTTCAGGTAGAATTACAAATGAACTACAAAAGAATTACAAACTCGGGACTGTTTTGATTCTCATCACCCTAAAAGGTATTTTAAGACATTATGTTGTGAATAAAATAGTTTATCCAAAAATTAGAGCCTCATATCACTTACTTTTATTTTGTTTCTTATCCGTATGACTTGCAAAAGGAGATGTTAGGCAAAATGATGTGTATAAGACAGTTTCTCTGTCTCTCATCTCATTTTAAATGCCAAATACATCTATTTGTATAACGAACTGGTAACACTTTACAATAAGGTATCATTTGTTAACACTAGCTAATGTATTCACATGAATGAACAATGAACAATACATTTATTACATTTATGTATTAATCTTTCTTAATGTTGGTTAATAAAAATACAGCTGTTCATTGTTTGTTCACATTAGTTAACAGTGCATTTGCCAAATGTAAAAAAAAACCACACCTTGTGATTTTTTATAAATGCATTAGTAAATGTTGAAATTAACATTAACTAAGATTAATAAATGCTGTAAAGGTTTTGTTCATTCTTAGTTCATATTAACTAATGTTAAGTAATGAACCTTATTGTAAAGTATTACAAATTAATTGTATAACAATTGTAATAACATAATATGCTTTTTTAAAGCTGAAGTGACCATTATGTTAGAATTTGTATAACATAATATTTTAACTAATTGCAAAAGCTGAATAATCAATCGAAGTCTACAGATTAATCAGTAAAATAATCGATGATTAGTCAATTAATCGTTCTAATAATCTTAAGATTAATCGATTATCAAAATAATCATTTGTTGCAGCCCTAGATATCTGTTATGACAGAATATATACCACCAAGTATGTAGGTATTCACCATTTATGTTACCATTAAATAGGCTTCACAGTGGTGGTTTATCTTCACAGTGTTTTAATACAAATACCTATTTGTTCTGATCTACTAATGTATGTCACATATGTGACCCTGAACCACAAAACCAGTCATAAGGGTCATTTTTATTTCTGAAAGCTGAATAAATAAGCTTTCCATTGATGTATAGTTTGTTAGGATATGACTATATTTGGCTAAAATACAACTATTTGAAAAGCATGAATCAAAAATTCAGTTTCATATATTTACGGTAGGAAGTTAACTAAGTAAATATTTTCATGAAACATGATCTTTACTTAATCTTTATTTTTGGCATAAAAGAAAAATCGATCATTTTGACCCATACAATGTATTTTCAGCTATTGCTACAAATATACCAGAGCTAAACAATGGTTTTGTGATCCAGGGTCACATATTACAACGTGTATATCTAATGTATTAATAAAAATTGCATACTGTATATGATCTACTGAGTGTTCTTTTGGTCTTCATGTAAAATCACAACTGAAAATATCTTTGTTACACAGTTTTCAAAATGTGATAGTCATGCATGACTGTTAGGTTCAAGTTAATAATTCTTCGTATTCACCCTTGAACTCTGCAATGAGCTTGCAATTATTGTACATACTTTATTAAAATTAACCAATGTATATGAAAAAGATGAAGAACAGACAAATAATATAACTATATGGTCATGTAACGTTAAAACAACAGAAAGAAAATATTAATACAGTTTTATAAACCTTTAGTGCAAATGTAGACGTGTCAGGTTGGACTGTGCTGTTGTCCATGTGTTTGTAATATCTTATATTGTTATCTTCAAAAATTGTACTTTTGATAAATATGTTTCCATAGGCTTTCGTTCTCCACCCAAATCTGGAATGTAATGTTATATCTCTCTACTCCTCTCCTCCAGGGTTTACATTTATAATTATTTATGCCAATCAGCATTCACAGACCACAGAGTACAAATAAGACAAAGAGAACCTGTCATTAGGCTTCACAGTGGTGGTCTATCTTCACAATGTTTTAATACTAATACTATTTGTTCTGATCTACAAATTTATGTCACATATGTGACCCTGGACCATAAAACCAGTCATAAGGGTAATTTTTATCTCTAAAAAAAATGAATAAATAAGCTTTCCATTGATGTATTTTGTTTTTTAGACACAACTATTTGAAAATCATGAATCAAAAGTTTAATATATTTACAGTAGTAAATTTGCAAAATATCTTCATGAAACATGATCTTTATTTAATATCCTAATGATTTTTGTCATAAAAGAAAAAAAAAAAATAATAATAATAATTTTGACCCATACAATGTATGTTTGGCTATTGCTACAAATATACCCAAGCTATTTAGGACAAGTTTTGTGGTCCAGGGTCACATATTACAACATGTATATGTAATGCATTAATAAACCAAATGTATACTATACTATTATACAGTGCCGCTTTAAAGTTTGTGAACACTTTACAATTTTCTATATTTCTGCATAAATATGACCCAAATCATCATCAGATTTTCATGTAAGTCCTGAAAGTAAAGAGAACAAAACTAAAAATATTTGCTTTGTCATTTATTTATTGAGAAAAATGGCCCGGTGCAAAAGTATGTGAATTTTTGCTTTCAGGCTGCAGTAAATGAAGGTAAAGTTTCTTGGAAATGCTGATTAGTCCTGCACAATAACATGTAGTTGAGTTTTAGCCCATTCCTTAAGCTATCTGCTGTTGCTGGTGTTCCTCCTATGAACTGCTTGCTTAGGTTCTTCCACAGCATTTTAATTGGATTAAGGTCTGGACATTGACTCAGCCATTCCAATACATCAACTTTGTTCTTCTTTAAACATTCTTTGGTAAAATGACTTGCGTGGTTTGGGTTGTTGTCTTGCTGCATGACCCACTTTCTTTAACTTTCTTAAACAGGTGTCCTGGCTTTTTCCTTTAGAATTTGCTGGTATAATTCAGAATTCATTGTTCTATCAATGATGTCAGGCTGTTCTGGCCAAGATGCAGCAGAACAGGCCCAAGCCATGGTGCTACCACCACCATGTTTCACAGATGGGATAGGATTCTTAAGCTGGAATGCAGTGTGTTCTTTTCTCTGAAAATAATAGCTTCTCATTTAAACCAATAAGTGAAATTTTGGTTTCATCCATCCATTAAACCATTCTCCAATAGTCCTCTGGCTTGTACACAGGATCTTTAGCAAGCAATTTTTTACTTTTTGGAGAACAGTGGCTTTCTTCTTGCAACTCTGCCATGCGCACCATTGGTTGCTCAGTGTTCTCCTGATGGTGGACTCATGAACATTAACATTAGCCAATGTGAGAAAGATCTTTAGTTGCTTAGAAGTTACCCTGGGAACTTTTGGAACCTCACAGACTATTACACTACTTCTTGGGAAGGTAACAGTGGTATTGAATTTCACCCATTTGTACACAATCTGTCCGACTATGATTTTTTGTGGCGTCCAAACTCTTTAGAGATGAGCAACATCAACTTATTTTCCGAGGTCCTCAGTAATCTCCTTTGTTTGTGACATGATTCACTTTCCAGAAACATGATGAAACTTTGATAGATCCCTGTTCTTTGAATAAAACAGGCCACATACTGACATTTGATAGGCATTGCACTGAAACACATCTGCACAGATGGACTCTCATTTCTCCTTTAAATTAACTGTTAATCCAAGAGATTCACATACTTTTGCACGGCACAGATATGTAAGACTGGATCATTTTTCTCAATAAATAAATGAGAAAGAATTTTTTTTTCTCTCACTTGTTTGATTGGGTTCTCTTTGTCTACCTTCAGGGTTGATATTTTGGGTCATATTTATGCAGAAATATAGAAAATTGTAACGGGTTCACAAACTTTCAAGCAACACGGTATATGATCTACTGCCGTTCTTTTGGTCTTTATGTAAAATCACAACTGGGCAAACCATTTGTCATAATTATCTCTTTTACACAGTTTTCAAAATGCCAAAGTCATGCATGACTGTTAGGTTCAAGTTAATAATTCTTATTCACCCTTGAACTCTGTGATGAGCTTGCGATTATTGTACATACTTTATTAAAAAGAACCAATGTATATGAAAAAGATAAAGAACACACAAATTCTATCACTATATGGTCATGTGCCATTAAAGCAGCAGAAAGAAAATATTAACAGTTTTATAAGCCTTTAGGGCAAATGTAGACGTGTCAGGTTGGACTGCTGTTGTCCATGTGTTTGTAACATCTTATGTTGTTATCTTCAAAATTATACTTTTGATAAATATGTCTTCATAGGTTGTTGTTCTCCACCCAAATTTGGAACGCAATGTTATATCTCTCTACTCCTCCCCTCCAGGGTTTTTATTTCCCAGTCTTGTACATAAATACGTATGCTAATCAGCATTCACAGACCACAAATAAGACAAAGGGAACCTGTCATTTCCTCTACCACCATGATCCTGCACTTGATATTTGACAGCTTTGATTTTAAAAGCTGGATCATTTTCTTCTTTGTATTTCTGCTCCTTGTTGATATCATGAAAAACAGGAAACCTTCCAACTTCCCTCCAGGACCATGGCCTCTGCCATTCCTGGGAACTGTCTTTGCTAAGATGGATTTTAGGACCATGGCTAAGGTGGGAGCTTTTAATTTGCATGTCTGCCAATTTGCATCCATTTAGAGATGATTTCATTTATTATCTTGTTTCTGGACTGTATACATATTTTAAATTTCAGCTGGCTAAAGACTATGGAAAGGTGTTCAGCTTAAGAGTTGGCAGTGAGAAAATGGTAATCGTATCCGGATATAAAATGGTAAAGGAGGCCCTCGTTACTCAGATTGAAAATTTTGCTGAGCGTCCAGTTATCCCCCTGTTTCACAGAGTTTTTAAGGGAATTGGTAAGTACGCTGACCATACTGACTTAATGCTTAAAATTAAACCTGTTTTTATTTTCAAACGGAGCTGGTGGTTTCTTAATGATAATCAGATTTCATCATTATGTAGGTATATCACTGAGTAACGGATTCCTGTGGCGGTCACATAGGAAGTTTGCTGTCTTCCATTTGCGGATGTTTGGAGAAGGGAGGAAAAGCCTTGAGAACAACATCCAGCAAGAGTCTGTGTACCTTTGTGATGCCTTTAAGACAGAAAAGGGTATGGCGTGAATATCTGAACACCTTGAGAGATTTAGTTCACTGGGGCGAAGAGGAATGAAAACATTTAGCAACTGAATAAACATCCATTCTTTCTGTCAAACAGGACCTTTTAACCCTTTGAACATTGTAAACGGTGCCGTCTCAAATACTGTTGCCTGTATGATATTTGGACAACGCTTCGAGTACCATGATGAACGTTACCAAACAATCCTGCGTCTTGACACTGAATGCGTTAAGTTATTGGGCTCTCCTAGAGCACAGGTACTGATTCACGACAGCATCCTTATGAGCTAATTATAATTCTGTATAAATCTGTGTTCGGTCACCTATGGTGTCATCTTTTTCAGCTGTATAATGTGTGTCCTCAACTCTTTAAATACTTACCCGGCCCCCATCAGACAATTTTTTCCAACTACAAGAAAATAACAAACTTCCTGAGAGGAGAGATCAGTAAACACAGAGAAGATTGGGACCCTGCAAATCCTCGTGACTTAATTGACAACTACCTGACAGAGATGGAAAAGGTACAGTGAGTAAAGGTGTAATTGTCTGTATGAGTTTGAATTTTGAGTAATTAAGTACTTTTTTCACAGAAAAACAGTGACCCCAAGGCTGGTTTTAACGTAGAAGGGTTAGTGATAGCTTCCCTAGATTTGATTGAGGCTGGGACAGAGACTACTGCTACTACATTACGCTGGGGACTGCTTTTTATGATGAAATACCCGGAAATACAGAGTATGTTTGGTTTTCATTTTTAAAGAATACACATATTATCAGCACATCGTTATCACTTTACAACTAACTTGGATTTCCTATTCAGAAAAGGTCCAGGAAGAGATAGACAGAGTGATTGGACAGTCGCGTCAACCCTGTTTGGCTGACAGAGCTATTATGCCCTACACTGACGCTGTTATCCATGAGATTCAAAGACTTGGAAATGTTGTTCCAATGGGATTTCCTAAAAAGGCAGTTAAAGACACAACACTAGGAGGATACTTCATCCCTAAGGTATGAATTCTATTCTATTCTGCACTGTAAAAACAATTGGTTGAGTCAACTTAAAATAATTTATCTCGCTGCTGTAAAATTTTAAGTTCAGTCAACTCTGAAAAAGTTTACTCAACTTGAAATGTGTGGCAACTTAGATATTCAAAGGCAATTTTGAAGGCAGCCGAGTTTAAAACACAGCTGTTAAGTTTAACAAACAATTTTTTAGTTTAGTCAACTCGAATATCTAAGTTGTACAACTTAACATTTCAACTTGAATAAACTTACTTGAGTTGACTGAACTTAAAATTTTACGGCAGCAGGGTAACAACTTATTTTAAGTTGACTCAACAAATTGCGTTGTTTGTTTTTTACAGTGATAGAGACTACACTTATAAAAACACAGGTTTCCAAAAGAGTTTTTTTTTGCAGTGATGCCAATGAAGGGCCATTTTCGGTCCCCCAAAGAACCTTTCATTGAACAGTTCTTAAAAGAACCATTTTGAGGAACATTGTAAAAACCTAAAGAATGTTTTTGACTATAAAGATCCTTTACTGTATTTGAAAGGTTCCATGGATGTTCTAGGCTCTTCATAGAACCACTGATGCCAATGAATAACCTTAAGGAATCTAGTCTTGATTGGAATACAGATATATGTATTTTAAAATTACAGACAATGTTATAGTTTAAAGTTTTAGACAATGATCGGCATAAATTCTTAAGTCAGTCGTTGTGGTTTGCTATACAAATCAGTAGTTTTCATTCTCTCATTTTTAGGGCACTACTGTTTGGACAATCCTGTCTTCAGTCCTGTATGATCCAAACGAATGGGAGACACCAGACACCTTTAACCCAGGACACTTCCTGGATAAAAATGGCCAATTTCGGAAGAGAGATGCATTCCTGCCTTTTTCAGCAGGTAAAATTTCATAAAACATTTACATATACAGTCAAACCAAAAATTATTCAGACACCAGATAGAATTTTTGATGTGTTTTTACTAGTGGATGCAGGAGTTCATTTATGCAAGTGAGAATAGCAAAATAGAGTGAACTGTGACTATTCACAAAAAATCTTCATACAGAGTGCTACCGGTAAAATTGCTAAAAAAAAAATTTGGGACCAAAAATTTGATTTGACACTTTGACCTGACCATGTTTTGTTACATACCCAGGGGTGTAATTTCCACATGTCCCCCCACTTTTCAGAATCCTGTTTGTGTCCCCTCCACAATTTTGTTAAATTAAATGTCTTGTATTGTAGAATGCACATGCTTAGCACCGCCAACCACTAAAACGAAACCGAAAGTAAAACGCATACGCGCATTCAAAAGCAATTTTAATACCCTGCGTTTAGAAAGCGACTCCCCATTGTGTGCAAATTAGGCTACATAACATATCTAGGTTATTAGTATGTAGGCTATAATAGGTTGTGTAGTTGTCTATAGCTCTGTATCATGCTTGAAAAAGTCGGTCTCTATTTACACTTTGAATATTAAGAGAGTAGCCTACTTTGATTATGGCTGCATTTATTGTTTGCACTTAATACTTATTTATACTGTTTTTATTTATTTGTTCAATTTGTGAGAAGAACTTCAGTTAGGAGGTTAAACGTTCTGGAAGCTCATAATTCATAATTAATTCCCCCTTATTTTTGACATGATCAAAATGAATTTGTTCTGACAGTTTAACTTTTGAGTTCTTGTCATATTTTACTACCATTTTCTAATTTATAGCGAATCCGACAGCTACGTCTTCATACGCAGCATTTAGTGCATGGAGGATGCCGCGATGTCATCATAGTTCCTCTAGTTACTTGCCAAAGTTTTGTCTTGTCAATATCACATGTGCTGTTTAATCTTGCACTCTGGCATCTGTTCACAGGTAAGCGAGCGTGTTTGGGAGAGCAGCTGGCTCGTCATGTGCTCTTCCTGTTCTTCACCTCCCTGCTTCAGCAATTCACCGTCTCCAAATGTCCAGGAGAGGAAATCAGTTTGGAGGGCGAGATATGGTTCACATATGCTCCTCCGCCCTACCGTATGTGCGTGTCCTCACGTTAGAACAAAACAAGTCAGTAAAATTAGACATAAAGTATGATTTTTTAATATGTTTCTGGACGATTATCTTTTATGTTAGGGTCATTTCCAAATTTTCAAAATGCATCATTGTTGCAATGTTGTAAACCTGATTTGTATAATGCATTAATGTAAATGCATCAAAAAAGTTTGATGCATAGATGTGCATGTATTATTATCAGTATTAATACACTGTAAATCAGGGGTGCCCGACCCTGTTCCTGGAGATCTACCTTCCTGCAAAGTTCAGTTTCAACCCTGATCAAACACACCTGTCTGTAATATCATTACTTCGTTGGTTCAGATGTGTTTGATCAGGGTTGGGCACCCCTGGTCTAAATGATTGACGGATGTGTAAATAATCATATTTGTCATGTATAAAATAAATTATTTGTCACATTAAATATCTCGGTTTCATACAAAAATATAGATAAACTAAAATTGTTTCATATATAAAAAGACAGACTCTTTGGGATACGTTCATTATAACAGAGTTAAGGAATGTTTCACGGTCACAGACTCATTGCTAAACAACAGCTGGGGTATTGTGTAACCTACTGGGGCCCCAGAACCATGAAAGGCATCTTTCTCTTGCAGTCTCAAGCCCTGACTATACACTGTAAAAAATAAAAACACAATTTGTTGAGTCAACTTAAAATAATTTGTTACCCTGCTGCCATTTCAAGTTGACTAAACTTCTTTGAGTTGCCTGAATTTAAAATTTTATGGCAGCCAGTTAAATTATTTAAGTTAACTCAACTAATTGTTGTTGTTTTTTTTTTTGTTTTTTTTAACATTGTACAGAGTAGAATAGACCGGATACAGTGGGTACACTCTTTGCTTTTTCTTGTTACCACACCAAAACCAGGGACTGAAAAGAAGTGATTTTTCATATGAGGTTTCCTTTATTTATCTACTAAAATATTAATCATTATTAATATCCACAAGTATGTCATATTTGCCACAATTAGCTTATAAACACAAGAAGCTTTTTTGTTCCATTTGTAATGCTGTAAAGCTGCCTAACCAATCACTGCAAATCTGAAATAGCTTTAAAAATGAGAATTCAACTGTTTTCATTTCCATTCAGTATTTTATTTGATTATTTGTTTAGTTAAAAGTAGTGCTGTCAAACGATTAATTGCAATTAATCGCATCCAAAATAAAAGTTAATGTTCACATAATATATTTGTGTACTGTGTATATTTATTATTTAGCCTATATATATATATAAATACACACACATGCATGTATATATTAAGGAAAAATATTTTAGATTTATATCTAAAATATTTATATTTATTTATAATCTAAATTGTATACAGGTATAAATATATATACATATAAATATTTTTGTTTTAATATATACATTTATGTGTGTGTATTTATATGTACATAATAAATATAAAAAGTAAACACACATGTATTTTGTAAACATAAACTTTTATTTCGGATGTGATTAATCACGATTAATCGTTTAACAGCCCTAGTTAAAAGTAGTTAATTTGTAAAACATTGTACAGTAATGGCAAACAGCGATACAGTATTTAATTTAGGTTTAATAATTTTAATAGTAACAGCTGAAAAGATTAGCAACAGTAAAAAACATTGAACAGTTGCAAACAGCAATAATAAAACAGATAACCTAATAAAGATATTAATAAACTTAATAAATGATACTAACTGTAAATTATGTGTCTAGATAAATCTAGATTTTTATGATGACCTTGCATGACACAAATGTCAGTTTTTAGAGCACAGATTAAGGTTTACGAAAAAGTAAGTTAACTTTAACAGTCATTTAAGGATGAGAAGCTATTCAACGTGGAAGGGACGTGGTGAAGTGGAAAAACATACCATAGAAAAAACTTTCGCCGATATCTTCGGACTGGAGAAGCGCATATACTTATATACGATAACACCCATGTAGCGATGTCTCGTTCTTGAACGATTCGTTCATTTTGACGAATCTTTTATGTGACTCGGGAAGAACGTGTCGTCTCGGGGAGTGATTCGTTCAGTCGCGCATGCGCAACATCCTATACGTTCTATTAGTTCACCTGTTCGGGTTTTTCTGAGTCGTTTGTTCATCTTATGGAGCTGTCACGTGATGAACGAACGACTCGAACCCGAACTCGAGAGATGAACTAATCGATTCTCTTTCCGGCTCAGACTGCATAACGTCGCTGTCGGGCGGAAACCTCGTATGTCCAAATTTTGTAAATTTCATATTTTTTCACAAATCGATGCTATTGGTCAGTGCCCACGTGGATCTGTAATTTTTACAAATTATTAACCAATCTAAAGTGTTGAAAATAGCTTGAGAGCAAATCTCTTAACTCATTTGAACACTTCAACTGTCTGAGAAGAGCTCGTATCTCCACCTTTTCTTCACTCCGCTGGAGCGTCGCGGCATATGTCCCCTTCCATCTTCTTGTCACAAAGCACCGGCAAAAATAATTAGCATTGAATGTGTCGGTGGAAACAGTAAGGAGATATTTGAATGATCCATTAATAAACTAGTGTATTCTGAGATAATGTCGCAAAGACCCTGACTCGCAATCTCTTCTTTGGACGCAACTTTTGAAGGAAAGCATCTTTCCGGATTACATAATGAAAGCGTTTTTTCTGATTTGTTTTATTTCGTTAAGTAATAATTTAAAGCTTTCTATTTATTTATTTATTTATTTATTTGTCATGTTTGTGAGGCATGTAGCCTATTCGCTGAAAAATGTGATCGCGCTGACTCCTCATGTCCTGCAAAGCGATTTCAGCTTCTCCTCTTCAAAAACAATATTCACATAATAGCGCACATTTATCTAGGTTTAATGTTTAAACTAAAATTGTTCTAAAGCTACTTTAACTGTTTTAGATCTATAGATTTTATTTTATGCAAGTCGTAATGATTTAAAAGGCAAAAGTCTTCCGCTGGCCGCTGTTCGTAAAAACAAACAAACAAACAAACTGATATTTAACGAACAAAAAAATGCTCCAAAAGTTTTTCTAAATTAACTTAATAAGAAAACGAAACGAAATATAACCACTTTGGCATTGCATACAAAACGTAACTATGTTAATAGCTGAAACAGTAGTATAAGCTGTTCTGGAAGAATTAAGGGGAAAAAAGACGGACTCAGTTTTTTTGTATTGCATCATAGCTCTTAAACCTTTAAAATAGAGTTTAGGAAGATGTATGTAACCACAGTCGTTAGCTTTGGTTAACTATTGAAGCCTTTTCTCTTGTCAAAAGGCTCAATGCGACCGCAGACTTTGTTTGCCTGCAGATTAATTTCCGCCTATTAGACAGTTTATCGCTTTATTTTGGTATTGCATCACTCATAGCTCTAACGTTTAAAATAGAGTTTAGGAAAATGTATGTAACCACAGTCGTTAGCTTTGGTTAACTATTGAAGCCTTTTCTCTTGTCAAAAGGCTCAAGGCGACCGCAGACTTTGATGAACTGCTGGCAGCAGCGAAATCTGTGTCTGTACCATTCTTATCAATGACGGCGTAATCTCGTATCTCCCTGCTCCCAAGTCATAAAACCTCGTATCTCCGATAAAACATGATTTTGGGGAAATGTTGTCTTAATGTTGGTACACAACAGTGTATGATAGCAATATATGGTATAATACTAACTTTAACGATAAAATATTTAATAACTCAAAAAATATGCAGTTTTTTTCATTTCCTGAAA
Source organism: Cirrhinus molitorella (assembly GCA_033026305.1). Taxonomy (NCBI): domain Eukaryota; kingdom Metazoa; phylum Chordata; class Actinopteri; order Cypriniformes; family Cyprinidae; genus Cirrhinus; species Cirrhinus molitorella. The sequence continues at coordinate 35,702,424 of CM065133.1, forward strand.
AATGACGGTTTTGGAGATACGAGGATTCCGCCCGACAGCGACGATAAACTAAGCTAATGGGGCTGTCACGTGATGAACGAACGACTCAAGCCCGAAAACTTGTCAGATAAGACAGGTAAACAGTTAAGGTAAACAATTAATTAATCCTTTCTGTTTCTTATAGCATTAGCCTATAGTTTTCTTGTTTGTAGTGTGATCAACGTTTGTGTAAGGAGCAGATGTGTTAGGGAAGTAACACGTAACATTTCAGTTATATTTTATATTTTAGTTATATAAAATGAATGGAATGAATAAGACTCAAAGGTCAACTTATTCATTCAATGTATATTAAAAGTGTGGAAAACGATAAAGAACAGTCAAATCCTATTTCTATATAGATGTACAAAGCTGCAGAAAGAACTTATAAACAGTTCACCTCCAGTGCAAATGTAGACAGGTCAGGCAGAACTGCCCATAGGTTTGTAACATAATTCTTATCTTCAAACTTTCACATCTGATAAATGGGTTTCCATATACAGGGTTTCATGCTCCACCGTGGAATCTGGGGTCTTGTGTAATGTCTCTCTACTCCTCCCCTCCAGTATTTACATTTCCCAGTCCTGTACAAAAGCACTTAAATACAGACCACAGACGCAATAAGACGAAAGGAACCTCCACCATGATCCTGCACTTGATATATGAGAGCTTTGATTTTAAAACCTGGATTATATTCTTTTTTGTATTTCTGCTCGTTGCTGATATTATCAAAAATAGGAATCCCTCCAACTTCCCTCCAGGACCATGGCCTCTGCCATTCCTGGGAACTGTCTTCACTGAAATGGATTTTAGGACTTTAAATAAGGTAAAGCTAAATTTATTTATTTATTTTTCCATTTGCATGTCTGTTACTTTACTCTCAGTGTGTCAACTTTTAGAGATGGTTTAATTAAGAGTCTGGACTTGGAAAACCTTTGAACTATTAATGTTCCTGACTGATATAAATAAGATAAATATTTTTAATTTCAGTTGGCTGAAGTCTATGGGAACATATTCAGCTTAAGAGTGGGCAGTGAGAAAATGATAGTCGTGTCTGGATATAAAGCAGTAAAGGAGGCCCTCATTACTCAGATTGACAGTTTTGTTGAGCGTCCAATTGTCCCTCTGTTTCACAAAGTTTATGAGGGAATTGGTAAGTACCCTGACCATTATGGCTAAAATTAAACCATTTTTATTTCTGAATGGTGCTGGTGATTTTTTATTAATAATCAAATTTCATCTTAATGTCATTACGTAGGTTTAGCAGCGAGTAATGGATACGTATGGCGGACACATAGGAAGTTTGCTGGCTTTCATTTGCGGATGTTTGGAGAAGGGAAGAAAAGCCTGGAGCACAACATCCAGCAAGAGACTGTCTACCTTTGTGATGCTTTAAAGGCAGAAAATGGTATGGTGTAAATGTCTAACTAACTGGAGAATTTGAATTCATTTGGGCAAAGAGGAATGAAAACAATTTGCAATTTAAGAAACATTCATGGTTTCTCCCAAACAGGACCTTTCAACCCTATGACCATCCTAACCGGTGCTGTCTCAAATACCGTTGCCTGTTTGGTGTTTGGACAGCGCTTTGAGTATCATGATGAATATTACCAAAGAATCCTGCGTCTTGACAACGAATGCATTAAGCTAATGGGCTCTCCTAGAGCACAGGTACACTACTTTCACATTTGTTCTGTGAACTGATGATGAAAAATTTGTATTCATTATCCACTGTTTTATCTTTTACAGCTGTATAATGTGTGTCCTCGCCTCTTGGAATACTTACCAGGCCCCCATCAGACTTTTTTTTCCAACTATAAGATAATAAAAGACTTCCTGAGAGGAGAGATCAGTAAACACAAAGAGGACTGGGATTCTTCAAACCCTCGTGACTTTATAGACAACTACCTGTCTGAAATGGAAAAGGTACCATAAATAAACCTGGAATTTTCTTATCGAATTTGAATTTTGAGTAATTAAGTACTTTTTTTCACAGAAAAAGAGTGACCCTGAGGCTGGTTTTAATATAGAAGGATTAGTGATATCTTGCCTAGATATGATTGAGGCTGGGACAGAGACCACTGCTACTACGTTACGCTGGGGTCTGCTTTTTATGATCAAATATCCAGAAATACAAAGTGAGTCTGGTTTTAATTTTTTTTTAAGGTTGTCACTACATTATTAGGTCTAACTTGTATTTACCATTTAGAAAAGGTGCAGGAAGAGATAGACAGGGCGATTGGACAGTCGCGTCAACCCTGTTTGGCCGACAGAGTTATTATGCCCTACACTGATGCTGTTATTCATGAGGTACAAAGACTTGGAGATGTTGTTCCACTGGGACTCCCTAAAAAATCTGCTAAAGACACAACACTAGGAGGATACTTCATACCTAAGGTATGAATTCTATTCTATTCTGTTCAAGAAGTCTAGTCTTGATAGGATACATAGACAATCATCTGGTATCAGCATAAATTCAATCAGTCAATCAGTCATAGTTGGTTGCTACACAAATCAGTAGTTTGTATTCTCTCTTTATTAGGGCACTGCTGTTTTAACAAACCTGTCTTTAGTCATGCATGATCCCAACGAATGGGAGACACCAGACACCTTTAACCCGGGACACTTTCTGGATGAAAATGGCCAGTTCCGGAAGAGAGAAGCGTTCCTGCCTTTTTCAGCAGGTAATAATAAATAAACGTTTACATATAACTTCTCAGTGTTTGATTTGCTTGTAATTATCTATTTGTGGACTAGTACAGAAGAACAAAACAAGCACACACTTTTGAAACTTGATGTAAGTGCACTGAAGTGAATAGAGGGGTTGCACTTATTGGCGATATTGACGATACTCGGATGTAAACAACAGCATGGATGACAAGAATGGAAAGATGGAAATAACAAGAAAAAAACGTGAATGCTGTCAACATTCTTGCCCCGGAAATCCTGATTCAGTTTGGCCAACCAAAAATGAAGGACTGCGAGCCAGCCTTAAGTGCTTAACCCCATGCATAAAAGAGGAGACCAAATGATGTCTACCCAATGGGACAGCTTCTAAATCCCTTCGAGCAGCAATAGCCGTGATGTAGAACTGAACTGAATGGGCCATTGACTGGGTTCACAGCATTAGCCAAGCACCAGGACTCAGAAACCTTCCATTTGGAAGAATAGAGCCTCCTAGAAGAAAGGGCCCTAGTACTACTAGTAGTCTCACGGATGCCATCGGAGAGATCACAGACTAAGGGCAAGCCCTGATCGGCCATACCCACAACTACCAAATCTCCAGTTGCAAGTGTCAAATTTTGCCCTGGAGCTGAAACAGCAGGTCTTTCCTGACTGGAATCTTCACGGATTGCCCTTCAGAAGGGATACCAACTCCAAGAACCACGTCTGGGAAGGCCAGAACGGGCTACTAGGAGGAGACAGGATCTGCACGTCCTCACCCTGCACAAGACATATAGCTTCGAATCGATCGCAGATCTGAGCCACCATCTGGCAGTTCAGCATCCATTCCCCTGACCTGAGTTTCTATTCAGACAGAAAGTCCGCTGCAAGGTTCAGGATCCCTGAGACATGGTTTGCTCTCAGGACAGAAATTTGTCCTGTGCCCAAAAGAGGGGTCTGTGTGCATGCCTGTCCAGGGAGGATACTTGGCGATTGAGGTTTGAGACACCACTGCCATATTGTCCGTCCTGACGATATGATATGGGAGTGCGCCAGGAAAGGAAGAAAGTGAACGAGAGCCAGAAAAACTGCTCTCATTTCCAGGCTGTTTATGTGCCAGGCGAGGTACTTGCCAGTCCAGACACCGCAGGAGACTTCCTGTTGCAGGACAGAGGCCTTGCCAGAAAGAAGAACCACGTTGAAATGTGGAGGGGGAGGTGTGAGCAAATTAGAGTGTGTAGCCGAACTGGATTGTCCGAAGAACCCAGGGCGACACTCCCGGCAGATTCCTCCAGGCATGGAGGAAGGCCACCAGAGGTAGCAGAGTGGAACAGTTCGAGGGGAATGCCAACACGGGGTCCCCGCTCTGAACATCCCTCTGAAAGGAGGGACATGCATCCAGCTGAAGCCGAGGAAAGCTTACAGCTTGATGGGGTTGTAATGGTAAGGGCAGGGGATGCTGACGCGGGGGGAAATGGCTGAGCATCCTTTAAAGGGGGGTACAATGGTGTTTCGTATATTCAGAGTTGTTTACAGTGTTAAAGAGTTGGATCTTCATGCTAAACATTGCACTCTGCAAGGGATTCACTCAGGAAGAATGTCTCTAAAGTGTGGTTATGATTGTAAGGCAAAGATAACTTTGCTCAGCTTCTTGAAGAACCCAGCATTATGTGAACAGTGGATGCAGTTCCTTTTTCCGGGGCAGCAATGAAGTTTAGCAAGTGTGTGCTTGTTGATGAATGTTTCATATACGAGGACCAGTTCGACGCTGGATTTGCACATTGTTTGATACTGAAAGACGGAGCAGTCCCAGCTATAAAAGATCCCGGTAATGATTCAGAACTGTAAATGGTAAGTGAAACGGCATCAAATATCTGTTTTATTTGCAGTCCTAACGCAAGTGATCGTCGAACTTAGCTCCACCCACGGCGCACCTCCAGAAGTTCGTCTTTTTCCGGAGAAAATCGTAAAGCTGTATTTCTCTTTTATAAATATAATAAAACTAAAGACTTTTTGTAGATATTAAGGATACATTACTACTCTATAGGTACTCAGGATTAACATGAGATTAGGTGATACTGTGTATGTTATGTACCTTTTAACACACGAACAATGCCTGCAGCTTGCAGCAACCCTGAGGGGAGAAAACCTTGAGTGTCTCCTACCTTCAACGATCACCGCAGAGGGGAAGTGGCCTGTGGTCCTAAACACAGCCTGTTTTAGCAGATCTAAACTTATCGACGACGGCGTTAACCGCGTTGCCAAATAAGCCAGAGCTGGAGACTGGGGCGTCGAAAAGGAAAACCTAGTCCTTCTCCCTGATCTCTGTGAGATTCAGCCACAGCTGCCACCAAACCTGCCATATTGCGCAACCCCAGGTCAGTATCCCTGTAAAGCTCTTTAACAGCTTCAGGGGTCACACCGTCCCCCTCGTCCATCTCCTTTAGCACCTCTGCTTGGTAGGCCTAAAGGATGGCTATGGTATGGAGAGCTGCACCTGCCTGTCCCGCCACCAAGCGGAAGTGGTCCTACAAGGCTTAGACGGGAGGAGAGGGGTCACAAACTGTCTTTGTTTTTTGTAGTTCTCTGAAGTAATATGTGTACTATATTACTTTAAAAAAAACAATATACTGTTGAAAAAAATTTACCTATAGGTTAATATAATGTCATCATAGTTCTAGTAGTTACTTGCCAAAGTTTTGTCTTGTCAATATCACGTGTTGTTTAATTTTCCATTCTGGCATCTGTTCACAGGTAAGCGAGCGTGTTTGGGAGAGCAGCTGGCTCGTCAGGTGATCTTCCTGTTCTTCACCTCCCTGCTTCAGCAATTCACCGTCTCCAAATGTCCAGGAGAGGAACCCAGTTTGGAGGGCGAGATATGGTTCACATATGCTCCTGCTCCATATCGTTTGTGTGTGTCAACACGTTAGAACAAAACAAGTCAGTAAAATTAGACATAACTTATGTTTTTGATGTGTTTCTGAAAGATTATCGTTTATGCTAGCGTCATTTACAATTTTTTCAAAATGCAACGTTGCAATGTTGGAAACTTGATTTTAATGTATAAATGTAAACGTATCAACACATTGATGTTGTTAATGCATTGATATACATGTATTAAAGCACTGTGTAAATGATTCACGGATATGTGCAGGGTCTTTACTACTTATTCATTCAATGTATATATGAAGTAATATGTGTATGTGTAATATATATGAAGTATATGTAAGTGTAGATGTACAATTAAAGCTGCAGAAAGAAATTGTGAACCGTTTGAAAAACCTCCAGTGCAAACTACACACGGGTTTGTAATAACTAATGTTCTTATCTTCAAACTTTCACTGATAAATTGGTTGCGTACTCCGTGGAATCTGGGGTGTCTTATGTAATATCTCTCTACTCCTCCCCTTGAGTATTTACATTTCCCAGTCCTGTACAAAAGTATTTAAATACAGACCACAGAGTCTAAATAAGACGAAAGGAACCTCTACCACCATGATCCTGCACTTGATATATGACAGCTTTGATTTTAAAAGCTGGATCATTTTCTTCTTTGTATTTCTGCTCCTCGCTGATATTATCAAAAATAGGAATCCTTCCAACTTCCCTCCAGGACCATGGCCTCTGCCATTCCTGGGAACTATCTTCACTAAAATGGATTTTAGGACCATGAATAAGGTAGGAGCTAAATTCTTAATTTTTTCCCGTCTGTCAGTCTTTACATTTCTAGAGATAGTTTCTCATTTGTGACCCTGGGTGACAATACCAGTCTTAAGTTGCACGGCTATATTTGCAGCAATAGCCAAAAATACATTGTACGAGTCAAAATTAGGATATTAAGTAAAGATCATGTTCCATGATGATATTTTGTAAATTTCCTACTGTAAATATATCACAACTTAATTTTTGATTAGTAATATACATTGCTAAGAACTAAATATTTTCTCAATATTTAGATTTTTTTGCACCCTCAGATTCCAGATTTTCAAATAGTTGTATTTCGGCCAAATATTGTCCTATCCTAACAAACCATACATCAATGGAAAGCTTATTTATTTAGCTTTCAGACAATGTATAAATCTCAATTTTGAAAATTCACACTTAAGACTGGTTTTGTTGTCCAGGGTCACATTTGTTGTCCTGTTTCTAGACTTTATATTTGAACTATTAATGTTCCTAATTGATATAAAAAAATAAATAACTATTTTCATTTTCAGTTGGCTGAAGTCTACGGGAACATATTCAGCTTAAGAGTGGGCAGTGAGAAAATGGTAGTCGTGTCTGGATATAAAATGGTAAAGGAGGCCCTGGTTACTCACAATGACAGTTTTGTGGAGCGTCCAGCTGTCCCTCTGTTTCACAAAGTTTTTAAGGGAACTGGTATGTACACTAACCATAATGACCTTTATGCCTGAAATGCCAATTTTATTCTTAAGTGAACTGGTGATTTCTTACCAGTAATCAAGTTTAATCTTTATGGCATCATATAGGTTTAGCAATGAGTAATGGATACGTTTGGCGGGCACACAGGAAGTTTGGTGGCCTCCATTTGCGGATGTTTGGAGAGGAAAAGAAAATTCTTGAGCATGGCATCCAGCAAGAGTCTGTCTACCTTTGTGAAGCCTTAAAGGCAGAAAAAGGTATGGTGAATATGTCTCACTAACTGGAGAATTTTAGTTCACTTAGGCAAAGAGGAATAAAAACATTTTGCAACCTAAAAAATATTGATGGTTTCTCCGAAACAGGACCTTTCAACCCTATGTCCATCTTAAACAGCGCTGTCTCAAATACCGTTGCCTGTTTGACATTTGGACAACGTTTTGACTATCATGATGAATATTACCAAAGAATTCTGCGACTTGACAATGAATGTGTTCAAATAGCAGGATCTCCTAGAGCACAGGTACTGATTCACGACAGCATCCTGCTTTCATAACCTGTGAGTTAATTATAATTAATCATCTGTATTAATCAGTCACTATGTCATCTTTTACAGCTGTATAATGCGTGTCCTTGGCTCTTGGAATACTTACCTGGCCCCCACCAAACGCTTTTTTCCAACTATAAGCAAATAACAGCCTTCCTGAGAGGAGAGGTTAATAAACACAGAGAGGACTGGGACCCTTCAAACCCTCGTGATTTTATAGACAACTACCTGACAGAGATGAGCAAGGTACAAAGATATACAAGGTATAAAGATGGACTTTTCTGTTTAAAATTGAATCTTCAATAATTCAGTATTTTATTTTTTTATTTTTCATAGAAAAATACTGACCCCGAGGCTGGTTTTAACATGGAAGGGTTAGTGATATCTTGCTTAGACATGATGGAGGCCGGGACAGAGACCTCTGCTACTACGTTACGCTGGGGTCTGCTTTTTATGATCAAATATCCAGAAATCCAGAGTGAGTCTGGTTTATTTAAATAAATATAAAAATCTATTTATTGTCACAACTTTATGACTAATTCGTATTTCCCATTTAGAAAAGGTCCAGGAAGAGATAGACAGGGTGATTGGACAGTCGCGTCAACCCTGTTTGGCTGACAGAGCAAATATGCCCTACACTGAGGCCGTTATCCATGAGACACAAAGATTTGGAGACGTTGTTCCACTGGGTTTCCCTAAAAAATCTGCTAAAGACACAACACTAGGAGGATACTTCATACCTAAGGTATGACTTTTAGTCTATTCTAATGACTAGTCCAAGTTTTGGCTTGATTGTATTTAAAAAGATCTAATATTGGCATACAATTCTTAAGACAATTAGCCGTTGTTGGTTGCTGCACAAATCAGTAGTTTTGATTCTTTCTTTTTTTCAGGGAACTGCTATTTCAACAAACCTTTCTTCAGTCCTGCATGATCCAAACGAATGGGAGACACCAGACACCTTTAACCCGGGACATTTCCTGGATGAAAACGGCCAGTTTCGGAAGAGAAATGCATTCCTGCCTTTTTCAGCTGGTAATGTTTTGTAAACGTTTACATATAACTTCTTTGTGTGTGATTTTCTTGCAATTATCTTTTTGTGGACAAATACAGAAGCACAAAGCTAACGTAAACATAAACATAAACATAACATAAATAACTACACTGAAGTAAAATAAAATCGCAATATGCTTTTATAAATTAATAAAAACGAACTAACGCTGTAATGTATAATTTAAAAACAATGAGTGTTTTCTGTTCACAGGTAAGCGAGCGTGTTTGGGAGAGCAGCTGGCTCGTCAGGTGATCTTCCTGTTCTTCACCTCCCTGCTTCAGCAATTCACCATCTCCAAATGTCCAGGAGAGGAACCCAGTTTGGAGGGCGAGATATGGTTCACATATGCTCCTGCTCCCTACCGTATATGTGTGACTTCACGTTAGAACAAAACAAGTCATTAAATTAGACATAACCTATGTTTTTCGATGCGTTATTATCTTTTATGCTAGTGTCATTTCCAAACTTTTCAAAATGCAATATTGTTGCAATGTTGTAAATTTATCAACACACTGATGTATAAATGTATTGATATCAGTATTAAAGCACTGTGTAAATGATTCACGGATGTGTAAATAATCATATTTGTCATGTATGAATAACTAAATAACATTTTTGTTTCATACAAAAATATAGAAAAATAGAATTGTTTCATATACAAAAGACAGATTCTTTAAGATACTTTAATTATAAGTAAAGGAATGTTTCACAGTCACAGACTCATTGCTAAACAACAGCTGGGGTATTGTGTAATTTACTGGGGCTCCAAAACCATGAAAGTCCTCTTGCTCTTATAGCCTCAAACACTGAGTGTACAGCCCACATACAGCAGGGACAAACTCCATGTTTAGATTTAGTGTTTGAGCTTGTAGGACAAATGTCTCTCTCCGATATGCAGAAGGTCCACATTAATTTGTCCTTTTTCAACAAGTTTGTTTATTCAATTAACACAAAAAAAAAATGTAGAAACTATTTTACAGCATCTCTGCAGAGAATAAGAGAGAGAGAGAAAAGATCAAAACAAGGGTGTCTTATTGACTCCCCAACCCTTCCCTGCAAACATGTCCTTGTGGGTCCCATGCGGGCTTTTTGCAAGCACAGTGGGCTAGGGCCAGCACTAAACCTAAACAGGCCCTCAGCTTTGGGCTCACCGCCGGCTGTCCGTGAGCAGACCACACTAGAGGACAATCCACATTAATCCCATGATGGCTCAGTGTTGGCTAGCCTGTTTGGGCCCAGAGCAACTTTTGTATCCTTTGGGCCCATGCAGGTTTTGTGTAGGCAGCCCTGTAATGCAACTTGTAGAATACAAACAACACTGACACATTTGAACTTGAGTGGCTCAAACCAAAAGACGACCATAGTGGGAACATAGTCTAGTTCCTGGTTTTGGACTGCATTCATTTCAGATGCGTAATAACTCTTTTCCCCAAAGTCTTAAGTTATAGTAGCTGAAAAGCATTTAAAGTGAAACAGATGTAATAGTGCAGGCCCTGAGTGGGCATAGTAAGGGTTTGCCAATGGGTTTGTCCAGCCCACTGGGGGCCCTTAGGCTAGCCTTAAATTTGCCCATAAAGGGCCAGTGCAGGCTTGTTTGCAGGGTCTTGACTACTTATTCATTCAACATATATGAAATGTATAAGTAAGTGTAGATGTACAATTAAAGCTGCAGAAAGAAATTATGAACAGTGCAAATTGCCCATAGGGTTGTCATAACGAATGTTCTTATCTTCAAACTTTCACTGATAAATAGGTTTCGTACTCCACCGTGGAATCTGTGGTCTTGCGTAATATCTCTCTACTCCCCCCTTCATTATTTACATTTCCCAGACCTGTACAAAAGTGCTTAAATACAGATCACAGAGTTCAAATAAGACGAAAGGTACCTCCACCATGATCCTGCACTTGATATACGACAGCTTTGATTTTAAAAGCTGGATCATTTTCTTTTTTGTATTTCTGCTCCTTGCTGATATTATCAAAAATAGGAATCCTTCCAACTTCCCTCCAGGACCATGGCCTCTGCCATTCCTGGGAACGATCTTCACTAAAATGGATTTTAAAACCATGAATAAGGTAGGAGCTAATTTTTTTTTTTTTTTTTTTTTTTCTATACATTTCTAGAGATTGTTTCATTTGTTGTCTTGTTTCTGGACTAAATATTTTATCTGTTAATGTTCCTAATTGGTATAAACAAAAATTTTCAGTTGGCTGAAGTCTATGGGAACATATTCAGCTTAAGAGTGGGCAGTGAGAAAATGGTAGTCGTGTCTGGATATAAACTGGTAAAGGAGGCCCTCGTTACTCACAATGACAGTTTTGTTGAGCGTCCAGCTATCCCTCTGTTTCACAAAATTTATAAGGCAACTGGTATGTACAACCACAATGACCTTTATGCCTGAAATAAAACCAATTTTATTCTCAAAGTGAGCTGGTGACTTTATACTGATAATCAAGTTTATTCACCTTTATGGCATCATAGGATTAACAATGAGTAATGGATACGTTTGGCGGGCACATAGGAAGTTTGGTGGCCTCCATTTGCGAATGTTTGGAGAGGAAAAGGAAATTCTCGAGCATGGCATCCAGCAAGAGTCTGTCTACCTTTGTGAAGCCTTTAAAGCAGAAAAGGGTATGGTGAATATGTCTCACTAACTGGAGAATTTTAGTTCACTTAGGCAAAGAGGAATGAAAACATTTTGCAACCTAAAAAATATCGATGGTTTCTCCCAAACAGGACCTTTCAACCCTATGTCCATCTTAAACAGCGCTGTCTCAAATACCGTTGCCTGCTTGACATTTGGACAACGCTTTGACTATCATGATGAATATTACCAAAGAATTCTGCGACTTGACAATGAATGTGTTCAAATAGCAGGATCTCCTAGAGCACAGGTACTGATTCACGACAGCATCCTGCTTTCATAACCTGTGAGTTAATTATGATTAATCATCTGTATTAATCAGTCACTATGTCATCTTTTACAGCTGTATAATGTGTGTCCTCGGCTCTTGGAATACTTTCCTGGCCCCCACCAAACGCTTTTTTCCAACTATAAGCAAATAACAGCCTTCCTGAGAGGAGAGGTTAATAAACACAGAGAGGACTGGGACCCTTCAAACCCTCGTGACTTTATAGACAACTACCTGACAGAGATGAACAAGGTACAATAAGTAAAGATAGACTTTTCTTTTTAAAAATTGAATTTTTAATAATTCAGTATTTTATTTTTTATTTTTCACAGAAAGAGACTGACCCCGAGGCTGGTTTTAACATGGAAGGGTTAGTGATATCCTGCTTAGACATGATGGAGGCCGGGACAGAGACCTCTGCTACTACATTACGCTGGGGTCTGCTTTATATGATGAAATATCCAGAAATCCAGAGTGAGTCTGGTTTATTTAAATAAATGTAAAAATCTATTTATTGTCACAACTTTATGACTAATTCGTATTTCCCATTCAGAAAAGGTGCAGGAAGAGATAGACAGGGTGATTGGACAGTCGCGTCAACCCTGTTTGGCTGACAGAGCAAATATGCCCTACACTGAGGCCGTTATCCATGAGACACAAAGATTTGGAGACGTTGTTCCACTGGGTTTCCCTAAAGAATCTGCTAAAGACACAACACTAGGAGGATACTTCATACCTAAGGTATGACTTTTAGTCTATTCTTTATTCTATTCTAAGCAGCGTTGGGGAAAGTTGCTGTTAAAAGTAATGCGTTACAATATCACGTTACTCCCTAAAAAAGTAACTAATTACGTTACTTAGTTACTTTTTATGGAAAGTAATGCATTACATTACTTTTGCGTTACTTTTGCATTACTTTTTAAATCTGGGCAGGGTTTGCTTGTTTGTTTTTAATATAAAAACGTTTGATTCTTAACAAATGTAAAAGCCCTTTCACACACAAGTGAATAGGCCTAAGGCTGAAGAAAAATTTAACTGACGTCTGTACAGTAGAACTGTAGGAAAAGAAAGTTCAACACTCTTCAGCAATGACAAAAAAAAAGCACAAATGTTACTTCATATAAAGTAAGTTTTGCTTAATAGTACACTGCAAAAAATGCTTTTCTTACTTAGTTTTTTTGCCGTTTTCAGCCAAAATATCAAAAAATTCTTAAATCAAGAAGGATTTTCTAGACAAGTAAAAATTGTTGTCTTGTTTTTTCTGAAAACAAGTCAAAATTAAGTGTGTTTTTGCTTGAAACCAGCAAAATAATCTTGTTTTCTGTTTGAAATATAATTTTTGGGCTTACCCCATTGCCAGATTATATTGCTTGTTCTAACCAAAAACCCACTTAACTTTGACATGTTTTTTTTTGTTTTTTTTCTAAAAAGATGAAAATAATTATTTACTTGTCTAGAAAATCCTTCTTGATTTAAGAATTTTTTGATATTTTGGCTGGAAACAAAACAAAAAATGTAAGTATTTTTGCAGTGTACAGTTGAATTGGATCAACTAAGGTCAGTAGCAAAGTCTAATAAAATGGGATTAAATACATAAAGGAAACAAAAAGTAACTGGCGTTACTTTTTGAAAAAGTAACTCAGGTGTTTTCTTGTAAATGAAAAGTAATGCGTTACTTTACTAGTTACTTGAAAAAAGTGATATTATTACGTAACTTGTGTTACTTGTAATGCGTTACCCCCAACACTGATTCGAAGATCTGGTATTGGCATACAATTCTTAAGACATTCAGCTGTTGTTGGTTGCTGCATAAATCAGTAGTTTTGATTCTTTCTTTTTTTAGGGAACTGCTATTTCAACAAACCTTTCTTCAGTCCTGCATGATCCAAACGAATGGGAGACACCAGACACCTTTAACCCGGGACATTTCCTGGATGAAAACGGCCAGTTTCGGAAGAGAAATGCGTTCTTGCCTTTTTCAGCTGGTAATGTTTTGTAAACGTTTACATATAACTTCTTTGTGTGTGATTTTCTCGCATTTATCTTTTTGTGGACTAGTACAGAAAAATAAAGACACAGACTTGAGAAACTTGATATAACTAACTACACTGAAGCAATATGCTTTTAAAAATGAATAAAAAACTAACTAATGATGTAATGTGCAATTCAAAAACAATGTTTTCTGTTCACAGGTAAGCGAGCGTGTTTGGGAGAGCAGCTGGCTCGTCAGGTGCTCTTCCTGTTCTTCACCTCCCTGCTTCAGCAATTCACCGTCTCCAAATGTCCAGGAGAGGAACCCAGTTTGGAGGGCGAGATATGGTTCACAAATGCTCCTGCTGCATACCGTATATGTGTGACTTCACGTTAGGACAAAACAAAGTCGCTAAGATTAGATATAAAGTTTGTTTTCAGGTGTTGTTAGCATCACTTCCACATTTTTTCAAAATGCAACACTGTTGCAATGTTGTAAGCCTGATTTTAGTGTATAATTGTACATGCATTAATGAGTTTGATGTATACATATATTGATATTAGTATTAATGCACTGTGTAAATGATTAATGGATGTGTTAATAATTATATCGCTCATATAAATAAACTACACCTGTGTTGAAACTTTGTCACATTAAAAATCCCTGGTTCATACAAAAATATAGACAACTAGAATTGTTTCGTATAAAAAGACTGATTCTTTGAGATACTAAAGGAATGTTTCACAGTCACAGACTCATTGCTAAACAACAGCTGGGGTATTGTGTAACCCACGGGGCCCCAAAACCATGAAAGGCCTCTTCCTCTTGTGCTCTCAAACACTGTACAGACTACACACATAGCAGGGACAAACTCCCTTTTTAGTTTCAGTGTTTGAGCTTGTCAGAAAAATGTCCCTTTACATTAATTTGCCCCTTTGTAATCAATACTTACTACTGATTTTTTCAAAAATGTTGTTCAAAAACGTCTAGTTTTTCAAAAAAATTCTAGTAGATTTCACAAATAATTACAAACAAATTTAATTAAACATCTTCTTATCAGTGTATTAATTGTACAGTGTTAAAAAAGTGGGTAACACTTTATAATAACTTTCGTTAATAAATCATTATATAATGTGAAACTAATCATTACTTAATATATATTCACATATCTAGAAATATGAGATAATGTGCTTGTTAATGTTAACTAATGAACTTATTAAACATTACCAAATGATTAACAGATCATTATTTAATGTAAACATAAATGTTTACAAACTTTCAATTCATGTGATCATGCATTGTTTTTTGTTTTTTTTAAATCTCCACATGATTTTGACAGATGGTTTACGATAAAAAGATTGATTAATAAATCGTTAATGAACATTATATAATGCTTAACGGATTATTAGTCAATGTTTACAAATGTCATTTAAAAAAAATCTACAAATTATTTTAACAAAAAATATACAATATTTACTTGCTTATTTGTTAATGTGCTTTTGAATGCTTACAGATATCATTAAACTTCAGTTCACATATTAGCTAATGCTCATTTTTACATTTACAAATGTGAAAATGTAGCTTATAGGCACTTCCAACTATTCATATTAATATATTCATTAACTCATAATCACAATCTGTAAAGGTCATATATTTGGTCTTTGTTTGTTTGTTGTACACATCATAAATCATTTATTCATAATTTGTTACTGTTTTTGCATAACCCAATCTAAAGTGCAAATTATTCATCAATTGTAAATGTTTAGAAACTTTTAGTAGTCATTAGTACCTTTATGAGCATTCATTTTGATGGCAAAAAGTGCCCCAAATGACCAGAATTCTCCCTATTTTCACATCTTTGCAAATCATTTACTCATCATTTGTTAAAGTTTTTTAGAGTACTCAATCTAAAGTGGAGACTATTCATCATTTGTAAATGTTTATAAACATTTACTATTTATTAGTATCTTTATTGGCACTGGACTTTTAGCTACTTTATCAATGTTTGTGTAAAGGGTGGTTAGTTAAGTTCAGCTAAATGCTTAGTAAAGATATATCAAACATTGTAATTTGGGTGCAAAACGTTTTTATCACCTCAACACTTATATTAGTATACTACTGTGCATCATTAAACAGAATATTTTTTGAATCATACATCAACAGGAGGTTGGAGAAAAAACTAAATGTAACTTATTTTGTCTTCTTGGAAACATGCAAGTATCTTCTTTAACCTCTGAAGGGCAGTATTAAATGAAAAAATGTGATATTTAGGCTAAATGAGCAAAATGTACACGTCTCCATTCTGTTCAAAAGTTTACACCCCCTGCTCTTAATGCATGTTTTTTCCTTCTGGAGCATCAGTGAGCGTTTGAACCTTCTGTAATAGTTGCATATGAGTCCCTCAGTTGTCATCAGTGTGAGAAGATGGATCTCAAAATCATTCAGTCATTGTTGGAAAGGGTTCAAATACACAAAAATGCTGGAAAACCAAAGAATTTGGTGGACCTGAAGGATTTTTCTGAAGAACAGCAGACAGTTTAACTGTTCAGAACAAACAAGGGACTCATGAACAACTATCACTAAACAAAAAAAACACAGCTGTGGGTCATTCAGGTAAGAACAACACAGTATTAAGAATCAAGGGAATGTACACTTTTGAACAGGGTCATTTTTATAAATTCAACTATTGTTTTCTCTTGTGAACTAAATAAAAAATAACATGCATTTTGTATGATCCCTCTTATTTTGCTAAAAAGATTAACATTTAGCAGATTCTGCAAGGTGTATGTAAACTTTTGACTTCAACTGTATATGCACTAATAATCAGTTAACCATTAAATAATGTTTGTTAATGATTTATTGATGAAAGTTATTATAAAGTGTTACCAAAAAGTGTTATAAGTTACAAACACAAACCTCTCAGGCTGAAAACAGAGCAGCACATATTAGGTCAGTAATACATTTCACAGCATCCCTGTAGAGAATAAGAGGAAGCGAGCAAAGCAAGGGTGTCTTATTACCTCCCTAATCCTCTCGACTACTTATTCATTCAGGAACAAAGATTACACACATTAATATCATGTTTTAGCTGTCATGTTATGTGCCGTTTTACATTAAGAAACATGTTGTCCAACTAAAACACGTTTGCCACGACTGCACAGATGTTCCTATCTGCTTTCTGCATGTGTGCATATGGCTTATCGCTCTTTCTCTTTAATGTCGTTCAACTGTGTAATTCAGTCATTATTTATAACTTGTTCCTGGTAGAGGTTCTTTTGGAATGTAGAAGGTTCACACAGAGGTTGAATTGGGGCTCTGTTTTTGTTGGAAACTATAGCATGAACTCTAAACACTGATTGCATAACAGGGTTACATAATGTCTCCCACATTGCTCGTATGGCCCCTTGCTCCTTAGATTCATAGTAGCTCTCTCTGTTCAGATAAACAGTGCACATGAACTCTCTCACACTCACACACACACCCTGTTCACAAAAGCCTGGCCAAAAAAGTGGGTTTTACTTCAGAGCAGTCGGCTGCCCATAGACTTAGCCATGATTTTGTATTCCTTATATGAGTGCCTGGATTGTAAAAGCTGCTTGTTTTTGATTTGTTTAATGCTGCTGCTTATAGATTTGATCAGACATAAAAATCCAGCAAATTTTCCACCAGGACCCTGGCCGCTACCCATCCTAGGAAATGTCTTCACTGATGTTAACTATAAAACTGTGGACCAGGTGAGGCACTGAACACTGAAATATTAATATAACATAAAGAGCTGATTTAATATATAACAATTTGTATATGAATAGGTTTTAAAAACAAGTAAATGTTTTTTTTTCCACTTGATTAGCTATTTAATGTTTTATTTAATTTTTTCAGCTGATTGAGAAGTATGGGAACATCTTCAGTGTTAGAAACGGAAGTGATAAAATAGTGTATGTGTCCGGGTTTAAAATGGTGAAGGATGTTTTGATCACTCAAGGAGAAACTTTCACTGATCGCCCTGTTTCGCCTTTATTTGACACACTTTACAAAGGCAGAGGTAAGTACCTATATATAATCTAACAATTGCAATAACACAAAATGTGTTTATAATAAACCTACTTCATATTTGGAATCAAAGTAGCAAGATAATTGCCGATTACCATCATAAAAGTATATAGTTTTGCAGATAATTTAAGTTCAGTCAACTTAAGATAATTTGTTACGTGGCTGCCTTAAAATTTTAAGTTCAGTCAACTCAAAGAAGTTTAGTCAACTTGAAATGTTACGTTGTACTAAGTGATAGCTTAGATATCTGAGTTGATTCAATTTTAAATTTTAGGTTGACTCAACAAATTGTGTTTTTTACAGTGAGGTGCAAACTATTTTGAGTATAGAAAAACATCCCCACTGATTGTACTGCAGTTCTGAACACAATTTTCTTCTATTGTCTTTGGTGCCGACCCCTGACTGAGGAAGGGTTGTCCTTTAACAATGGCTATTCATGGAGGAAACAACAGCAGTTTTCCATGAGTCACCTGAAGAACTTTGGAGAGGGGAGGAAGACTCTTGAAGAACATATACAGCGAGAGTGCTACTTCCTGTGTGGAGCCTTTAAAGAAGAGCAGGGTAAGAACTCATCTAGTTTTGAATTTATTGAATCCATGTTCCATGAAGAACCTTTAACATCAGTGTTGGGGATAGTTACTTTTAAAAGTAATGCATTACAATATTGCGTTACTCCCTAAAAAAATAACTAATTACGTTACTTAGTTACTTTTTATGGAAAGTAATGCGTTACATTACTTTTGCGCTACCTTTTAAATCTGGGCAGGGCTTGCTTGTTTGTTTTTAATATAAAAAACACTTGATTCTTTGCAAATGTAAAAGCCCTTTCACGCCAAAATGAAATTAAGCAAATAAGCTGTAGGACCTGTAGGAAAAGAAAGTTCACTCTTCAGCAATGAGAAAAAAAGCACAAATGTTAGTTAATACAAAGTAAGTCTTGCTTATTAGTACACAAAAAAAATGCTTTTCTTACTTAGATTTTTTGTCTTGTTTCCAGACAAAATAACGTGTTGAGAATGCGTTGAGTTCTGGGAAATTGCTTTGTTTTTCCGACATTCTGGGAGGATCGTGCTGCCATTTCACATGATTTCACTACTGAGTTTAGGACAGTATTTCGATTTTCTGTCGCAATTGTGTTATTCATGCTGCATGGAGAATTGCAATAGTAACTCAAATCATCTTTCTGAGAGAAAACTGCACAATGCAGTATGTTTTTCACATTTTCTACGTGTAAAAACACAGTTCGCGAAGATGGCGAGAAGACGCCGGATAGTAAATCTATTAATAAATGTCACCGATTAAACCCACTGCCTGTCACTCAATAAAAGGATCACACTGCTGTGTTTTGGAATTTTTTGGTATTGTTTGGTTTAATAATTAACAACACCTTTGCGAGTATGACTCTCTAGGCTTGTGAATGAGCAGAACTTGAACAGGGACTTTCTAAAATGCTGAACAGAAACACTTCTTGTGGCTTAATGCACCAAGACAGTAATAAAGACAAAATTGTAAGGCATATTATGTGCAGATACTCATGTGAGCCCAAAATATGAACGCAAAGCGTTTATTTACATGTTAAGTGTTTTCCTTATGCACCTGAACAGTGATATTTGAGACCAAATTCTGAACTTGAAATATCATCTGTCTTATTGTATTAGCCATGCTAAGCATTTTCCTGTATTTCCCATGTATGGTTTTCTAAACGGAGGAAAACCTTTCACGTGTAAATAAATGCATCACGTTAATATTCTAGCCTCATCTGCAAGTCTTTTAGCATCACTGGTGTAGTACATAAACCAGCATTTTAAAATGCTACAAAACTGATGGACTTCTGTCAGCTTGTTGAATACAGACTTTAATTTGTATATTCTACCATATGACGGATGACGCAGCAGCGAGCGTTCAGCGGGCGACACTGTTCTCACGGCAAACGCATCAACATTGTAAACAAAAAGTTAAGTGAAAAATAAAATTATCATGCAGCACGATTAAATAGCTTCTCTCCTCTGCAGTCAATACAATAAAAAGCATGAATATTTAACTTAAAGGGAAAAACAAAACAAATGGCAATGCGGAGTGACGTAGATTCACATTCTATATAGCAGAACAGTCTTTACTAGCCTCTAGCATTTCACAGAACTGTTCTTGAAGAGCAGGAGCCAGATTTACGAACATCTTCTTAAGAAATAAATTAAGAAATTTCTTAAGATCAATTCTATGAAGTTCGTAAGAATCATTGAGAAAACCTAATTCTAAGATAAAAGCTTATTTTACAATGATCAGTGAATTGAGTGTACCAAACAATCACTAAGCAAAGAAGAATTAAATATCTAGCTGAAGAAATTAATATCTAGCTGAAGAAATTAATATTTTCACTCTAAGTTTAAAGTGATTTTTACCTTTTATGGGAATTTTTTACCTTTATAAAGCCATTCTTTCTTCTGAAAGTGCACGTTATCTTTTGCATCAAAATGTCTTAGAACAATAAGACATTTTAGGCTGTTACCACACAAATAAAAAAATAATAATCAACAAAAGTCATCTTTTCAATGCAGAGGAAATACAGACTGATCTGAATTGGCATTTAGATGCATTTACCCAGTTTAATAAGGACATGAATGCATTTAACCTGCAGATAAAAATGCAGAAATAATATTTTGATACTTCAATCCTAAAACGTTGAACGCTAATATTTGAAATTATTGTAAAAGTGAAAAGAATTTAAAATTGTGAATTTAAAACCGCCAGTAGGTGGCAGTAAGTCACTGTTAATAAGCGAGTCATTGTTTGAACAGATTAATTAGTTCAGGTACAAATTACCGTCATGTATAGTTTAGAGATACAAAACAGTGCTGTGGCTGTGTTTGGTACTGTTTTTGTTGTTGAAATAGAGCAAAATAGGCAATATGGTGTCTAAAACGTAAGTCTCTTAATGTTAACTTCTACTTCACTGAACTGTTGTAAAAAAAAAAAAATAAAAAAAAATCAATATCACATTTGTGATTTTTGCGGAAAAAAATGTCACTCTTTGTGTGACATTGATTAATTATATGAAATTATATAAATGTAAATTTTTGGCCCCATATCCTGAATTTTGGAAATATGCATTTTATTAGACTGAATCATTAGAATCTCTTACTTGCATAGTTCGTACATCTGCACTGTTGCACTGGTCCAGGACTTTTTGATTAACAACTTTGCAGACTGTTTTCATTAAAGGCTACAACTGCAAAAAATATATTTTTCGAAATTTCGAAAGTAAATATATATCATTCTGTTATTGTCTTTATCTCACACAGGCAGCCCATTCAACCCTCTGGTCAAAATCAACAACGCTGTGGCTAATGTTATTGGTAGCCTGGTGTTCGGCCATCGATATGAGTATGATGAAGTTGATTTCCAGAAGCGTCTACAAATGAGCGCAGAGTCAGTGTTTCTTACAGGATCTGTGTGGAACCAGGTAGCGTCCATTGAAAATACATATGTTTGATATGGTATGCATTTAAAAAAACACTTAAATCTTTTACACTTGTGTTTAGGGGAAAAAAAATGTTAAAATATGGCACAAATTATCAAAGATATCTTTTTTTGTTTGTTTGTTTTTGAAGCTGTATGATGCCTACCCAGGTATAATGAAATGGTTGCCAGGACCTCATCAGACAATAATCTCAAACTACCAAAAGTTAGCGAACTTCCTAGAAGAAAAGGTTGAGCAACACAGACAGGACTGGGACAGCAACAATCCTAGAGATTATATTGATGCCTACCTGACAGAAACGGAGAAGGTAAAATCATTTGAAGTTCTGCATCAGTAATACGTTATGTAAATTGCTGCTACTTATTTACGTCCTTGTGTTTCATTTTGGGCCTTAGAGAAAGAATGACACCGAGGCTGGGTTTACGATTGACAGTCTGGTGTGGTGCATGGTAGACTTGTTCGAGGGCGGAACCGAAACAACGACCAACACACTCCGATGGGCTCTGCTTTACATGATCAAGTACCCTGATATTCAAGGTACAATATTATTATACACTTAAAGATGCAAAACTGTAAGGCCTTTGTTCATCTTCAGAACACAAATGAAGATATTTTTGATGAAATCTGAGCGCTTTCTGACCCTGCATACACTGTAAAAAAACAAAAAACACAATTTGTTGAGTCAACTTAAAATTATTTGTTACCCTTAATTTTAAGTTCAGTCAACTCAAATAAGTTTATTCAAGTTGAAATGTCAAGTTGTACTAAGTGACAACTTATATTGTTAAGAGATATTCAAGTTGACTAAACAAAAAAATTGTTAAACTTAACAGCTGTGTTTGTTACTCGGCTGTCTTTAAATTTTAAGTTGAATCAACTCATATCTAAGTTGTCACTTAGTAAAACGTAACTTTTTTAGTTGACTGAATTTAAGGCTTTAAGGCTTTTGGAACACAAATGAAGATATTTTGATGAAATCCAAGAGCTTTCTGACCCCGCATACACTGTTAAAAACAAAAAACGCAATTTGTTGAGTCAACTTAAAATTATTTGCTACCCTGCTGCCTTAAAATTTTAAGTTCAGTCAACTCAAATAAGTTTATTCAAGTTGAAATGTTAAGTTGTACAAAGTGACAACTTAGATATTCGAGTTGACTAAACAAAAAAATTGTTTGTTAAACTTAACAGCTGTGTTTGTTACTTGGCTGCCTTAAAATTTTAAGTTGAATCAACTCAAATATCTAAGTTGTCACTTAGTAAAACTTAACTTTTTTAGTTGACTGAACTTAAAGCTTTAAGGCAGCCAGGTAACAAATAATTTTAAGTTGACTCAACAATTTTATTTTTTTTTTTACAGTGAGACAACACAAGTGACATGTTCAAGGCCCAGAAAGATAGTAAGGACATTGCTAAAACAGTCTATGTGACATCAGTGGTTCAACCATAATGTTTTGAAGCTACGAGAATGCTTTTTGTGCAGAAAGAAAACAAAAATAACAACTTTATTTATAATTTCACTGTGTGTTCATGACACACGACATGACTATTTTTCATGTCCTTACTACCTTTCTGGGCCTTGAACGTGTCAGCTGCGTTGCTGTCTATGCAGGGTCAGAAAGCTCTTGGATTTCATAAAAAATATTTTAATTTGTGTTCCGAAGATAAACGAAGGCCTTAAAGGTTTCCAATGACTGTAATGACAGAATTAATGACAAAATGTTCATTTTTTGGGTGAACTACTTTATACAGACATACAGCTGTACAACGTATTGTGCATTGTTATCCGCATTCAAAACCCAAAAGCATCAAGTAGTTGTGTAAAATAACTTCGGTCGTAGCCTGTATGAATGGAAATGCCCATAGCACTGGATGGTTGTGATTTATTAATGAACAATGCATCATAGATGTTTTATCAAAACATATTAATCACAGTTTACAATCATTAATCGGGTATGACGAAACAAGAAAAAATGTTGTCATGTGATTCTGATGCACATTTCATGATTTAAATGGAAGCGCACAATCCTTCAGCGACAGACCAGCTTTTTGTAAACAAACAAACAAAAATCTAGAAAGAATAGCATACAAACAACATATCAAATTAAAGAGCAACCGAATGGGACAAATGACGTTGATTTGGTATCGATTCTCAAAAGCCGCAATTCTTTTAACTGATAATTGATAAAACACATTACTCCTGGGGAAATACTCACAATATACACTGTTTTAATTTTATTTTTAATGTCATTTATTATTGCACAATGTAATATTGTTATCAGTAAAAAACACGATTTTATTGCTTTTTAATGCAATATGTTGTTTGTATGCTATTCTTGCATTTTTTTTTGTATAAAAAGCTGGTCTGTCGCTAAAGTATTGTGCATGCATACATACGCAGCATGGCTTGTGCATTGGAATATCACAACAAAATTTTTTCAATGATTGGAAACTATGGTTAATATGATCTGATGAAGCATCAATGATGAATTGTCTCAACCATATAGGGCTATGGGCATTGGCATTCATACAGGCTACAGCGGAAGTTATTTTACACAACTTACTCGATGCTTCCGTCTATGTTGTCAACATTTCCTTCTCTAGAGAAGGTCCGAGCAGAGATTGACCAGGTGATTGGCTCCCGTCCACCTACTATGTCCGATAAGGCAAACATGCATTACACCAACGCTTTCATTCACGAGGTTCTCCGAAAAGCAAACCTTGTGCCTCTCAATATGGCTAGAACTGCGAGGAAGGACACAACTCTGGGAGGCTATTTTATACCAAAGGTAAAAGAAGAACATCGGGTTATTTTTAATGTTTTAACATTTTATTATTACTTTTAAATAACTGATTATTATTGTGCTGAATGTAAGGGGACTGTGATGATCACTAATCTGACATCAGTGCTGTATGACAAACATGAATGGGAAACGCCGGACACTTTTAACCCCGGACACTTTCTAGACTCCGAGGGCCAGTTCTGCAGGAGAAATGGCTTCTTCGCCTTCTCAGCAGGTATAGTTCAATTTTAAACATCACAGGTAAAACATATGACTGCAAAATCTGTAATTCAGCCAAGAAATGTAACTGTGATTGACAGGCAAAAGGCAGTGTCCAGGAGAGCACCTGGCTCACGTGGAGCTGTTTATCTTCCTCACCATCCTCCTGCAGACCTTCAGTTTTAGCCCTCCTCCTGGAGAGGAGCCCAGTCTAGAGAGCCAGGTGGGCTTCACACAAGCCCCTCTGCCATACAAGCTCTGCGCTCACCCAAGATAAATGGTGACAAATCTTGCGGTTTGAACTGTATGCAGTATAGCAACTTATATGCAAGAAATCTCACCCATGGCCTCATTTTGTTCATGGTTACACTTTTTTTTATATATGTGACCCTGGACCACAAAACCAGTCATAAGTGTAATTTTTTCAATATTGAGCTTCATACATAATCTGAAAGTTGAATAAATAAGCTTTCCATTGATGTATGGTTTGTTAATATAGGAATATTTGGCCGAAATACAACTATTTGAATATCTAGAATCTGAGGGTGCAAAAAAGTAAAAATATTGAGAAAATCACCTTTAAAGTTGTCCAAATTCAGTCCTTAGCAATGCATATTACTTAACGAAAATTAGGTTTTGATATATTTACGGTAGGAAATGTACAAAATATCTTCATGGAACATAATCTTTACTTAATATCCTAATGATTTTTGGCATAAAAGAAAAATCTATAATTTTGACCCATACAATGTATTTTTGGCTATTGCTACAAATATACTTCAGCAACTTAACACTGGTATTGTGCTCCAGGGTCACACACACACATACATACACACACATATATATATTATATATATATATATATATATATATATATGCAAACTAATGCATAATATATAAAGTCATTTAAGGTGTACATTATGCCTACACTCTTAAAAATAAAGGTGCTTCACGATGTCATAGAAGACCCCTTTTGTCTACACTGTAAAAAATGCTTTTCTTAGCTAGTTTTTTTGTCTTGTTTCCAGCCAAAATATCTAAAACTTCTTAAATCAAGAAGGATTTTCTAGACAAGTAAAAACTATTGTCTTGTTTTCAGAAAAAATAGGTCAAAATTAAGTGAGTTTTTGCTTGAAACAAGCAAAATAATCTGCCAATGGGGTAAGCAAAATAATCTAGTTTTTTCCTCGAAATAAGATCATTTTGCTTACCCCATTGGCAGATTATTTAGCTTGTTTCAAGCAAAAATATATAGATATTTTGACTGGAAACAAGACAACAAATCTAAGTAAGAAAATATATTTTTGCAATGTAAATGGTTCCATAAGGAACCTTTAACATCTGAAGAAAAAACAAAAGGTTCTTTGTGGCAAAAGAAGGTTCTTCAGATTATAAAAGGGTAAAAAAGAGATGGTTCTTTGTGGAACCAAAAATGGTTCTTCTATGGCATCGCTTGCAGAACCTTTTTAAAGCACCTTTATTTTTAAGAATGTAGGAATTCCAAATACTACACAGTTTGTTTGTATTCTGCCCTAATGTCCCACCATTACATAGATTATTATCAGTACTATAAAAACAGGAAATGTGCTCTTGCCTCCAGTTGACACATGGAAAGAATTAGTTTTGTCTGAAAAAAAGAATATTTTTTACAATGTGGGAACCTTTTTATAACATCTGTTTAGCTCTTTATGGATTATTACTTTCCTTCCTAGCATTAGGCATAACTTCATAAATATGTGCTTGCCAGCCTTCTTAATCAGATATACATATTGACTAGGTGTTTTCCTCTTTTTTGATATTGCTTGGTGTGTGTGCTGTGTTAATATTATTCTATTAAGTTTAATGCTACATGTACTCTGTTTTTGACCAAATAAATGTAAGGTCTATCTATCTATAGTATCTATAGGTCACGTGTTTACATAAAGTTTAAAGTTTACAAACACTTTCCAACAATAACTGTATGATTTTGAGACTTGGGGACAACTGAGGGACTCATATGCAACAATTACAGAAGGTTAAAATGCTCACTAATGCTCCAGAAGGAAATATGATGCATTAAGAGCAAATGAATCAGGGTAAATTGAACTTATTTTGTCTTCTAGGAAAGATGCAAGTATGAATGGCAGTACTAAATAAAAAAAAAATAAAAAATAAAAAAAAAGATGTTTATGCAAAATAAGAAACATTTACACATCTTCATTCTGTTCAAAAGTTTACACCACTAGCTCTTAATGCATTGTTTTTCCTTCTGGAGCATTAGTGAGCGTTTAAATATTCTATAATAGTTGCATATGAGTCCCTCAGTTGTCCTCATTGTGAAAAGATGGATCTCAAAATCAAACAGTCATTGTTAGAAAGGGTTCAAATACGCAAAAATGCTGAAAAACCAAATAATTTGTGGGAGCTGAATAATTTTTCTGAGGAACAACAGGCAGTTTAACTGTTCAGGACAAACAAGGGACTCATGAACAACCATTACTAAAAAAATGTTGTGGGTCATTCAGGTAACAACACAGTATTAAAAATCAAGTGTATGTAAACTTTTGAACAGGTTTTTTTCAAAACTCTTTATTCTATATAATTCATAACTTTGGTCAGAGGTCAGAATTGACTGGTATTACTACATTTGATCCAAGGTACACAGAGCTGTGTTTTTATCATTTTTTATTATACACCTTTACCCTGTATCTTTACCATCTGTATTGAAGAAACGAGTCATGTACCTTTGTCTCATTTTCAAACCTAGACCCTGTAACCCCTCCCTGAGTGACAATTAGTGCACTTTATTGATTGATCTAAAAGCTATAAACATTAATTCAATATAAACTCTCAGAAAAAGAGTACAAGTGCCCTTTAACCCTTTAACTGTCACCGTCCAGTCACCGGGACGCCTACGTTTACTTCACCATATTTCAAATAAATCCTAATTTAATCATGACAAACTATATATCGTTGGAAAGGTCTAAGACTCCTAAATTGATATTTTACCACTGTTTTGTGTTACAAATTATGTATGAAAAGTAATAGATTAATTTATGACAAGAGTGCTCCTCAAAAAATGTACTTCATAACAGGAGTTTAAGACTTTCTTTGTTGCCTTTTTTTCTATCACGCTTTAGAAATTGTATATCACTTGAAGACTTAAAATTTCAAAATTCATCCTTTGGAAACCATTTTAAAATCAATCATGGAAATTGTACATGAAAATCATATTACAAAATGTTTTTGTTCATGAATTATAAAAAATTACATTTGGATAGTGCATTTTCATGTCTATGTTCACAATAGGGAGTGACAGTTAAAGGGTTAAAAGGCATTAGGTGCTAATATGTACTTTTATATTACTAATATGTACCATTAAGGCATATATAATGTACAACAATGCACCTTTTGTGCCTTTGGCTATTGCCCCAGCTTTGTATGGAAAGTTTGGACATATCAGGTTATACTATTCTTGTCCGCCTATTTAAATACACTATCATGTTTCTGAACGGAGTAAAGCAGTTCACTATTAATTCACCATTATAGAGTATGTGTCAACAAACATGACCTTCAAAACCAACAGTATGAACAGCACATTCAAAACCTTTGTGTGTTTTGTACTGACATATTTTGTCCTCTATTTACACTGCAAACCAAAGAGCAAATACAGCACTGGATGAATGTGTGAGAGTATGGAGGATTCAATCATTAACACTACGGCAAATGTCAAGCTTGGTTAAAAATGAACCTGCAAGCTGAACATTTCACTCATGCTGCAGAAAATAACTCAATTTGAGGAAGATGAACATATCAGCTGTACATTTTACACTCACACAACAGGAGTGATCTAATCAAAATCAAGATCTTGTGTAACTTCAAGTCCATATTCCATTTAAAAACATTACAGCCATTGAGAGAAATGTGAGGGGAGTGGCAGGCTAAATAGATGGACAAAGGCTGTCTGTTCAACATACAATCGGCAAGCCTCACATTATCCTTCTTCGCCCGTCATGGCGTTAAATGCAGTTCTCGAGATCCTTGATTTTAAGGGACTATTGCTCTTCGTAGTGGCTTTTCTCTTGGTGGCGGACTACGTGAAGAACAGAAAGCCACCGAATTACCCACCCAGCCCTTTCTCTCTTCCACTTGTAGGAAATGTCTTCAACCTTGACTCCAAGGAGCCACATATATATCTGACAAAGGTGAGCAGACAATAGATACACTTGTGGGTTGACAGGACAGGACACAGTTTATTAAAATATAAGAAAAAAATGGAAAAGATAAGAAATTGCCATAATGGATATCTTGTTTCCTTCTATAGTGGTTAACATGGTGCATGCATGTCTTTTAGATCATGCTTGCAGTTTGCTGACAAAAATATTAATGGACACAATGGTTTGCATTCGTTTCAGTCACATGCTTCAAGCTTCTGTAATGTTGTTGTCCTTACAGCTAGGCCACGCCTACAACAACATATTCAGTCTGCGATTAGGAAGAGACAAAGTGGTCTTCATCACCGGTTATAAACTGGTGAAGGAGGCACTGGTGACTCAAGCTGAAAACTTTGTGGATCGGCCCTACAGTCCAGTGCAATGGCGAGTCTATTCGGGCAATGGTAGGTCAAACGGTTATGACCTATCACCACTTTTGGGGAAAGTTACTTTTAAAAGTAATGCATTGCAATATTGCGTTACTCCCTAAAAACAGTAACTAATTTCATTACATATTTACTTTTTATGGAAAGTAATGTTTTACATTACTTTTGCATTAGTTTTTAAATCTGGGCAGGGCTTGCTTGTTTGTTTTTAACATAAAAACATTTGATTCTTAGCAAACATAAAAGCCTTTTCATGCCAAAAAGTGAAATGAATAAGCCTAAGGCTAAAGGAAAATTAGACGTCTGTACAGTAGAACTGTAGGAAAAGAAGGTTCAACACTCTTCAACAATGAGAAAAAAAAAAGCACAAATGTTAGTTAATATAAAGTAAGTTTTGCTTAATAGTACACTGCAAAAAAAGCTTTTCTTACTTCAATTTTTTGTCTTGTTTTTAGCCAAAATATCTAAAAAATTTTTAAATTAAGAAGGATTTTCTAGACAAGTAAAAATTATTATCTTGTTTTTTCCTGAAAACAAGTCAAAATTAAGTGTGTTTTTGCTTGAAACAAGCACAATAATCTCCCAATGGGGTAAGCAAAATAATCTTGTTTTATGTTTGAAATAAGATTTTTTACTAACCCCACTGGCAGATTATTTTGCTTATACTAAGCAAAAACTCACTTAATTTTGACTTTTTTTTTCTGAAAACACGAAAATAAGTATTTACTTGTCTAGAAAATCCTTCTTGATTTTAGAATTTTTTGATATTTTGGCTGGAAACAAGACAAAACTTTTAAGTAAGAAAAGTATTTTTGGATCAACAAAGGTCAGCAACAAAGTCACTGGTTAATAAAATGGGATTAAATACATAAAGGAAAAAAACGTAACTGGCGTTACTTTTTTGAGAAAGTAACTCAGATATTTTCTTGGAAATGAAAAAGTAATGCGTTACTTTACTAGTTACTTGAAAAAAGTAATATTATTACGTAACTTGCATTACTTGCAATGCGTTACCCCCAAGAGTTCATGAAGAAGCCCCTTTATTAACAAAAACACAAACATTCCTTTAAATTGTGAAACTGACATCATTTGGATGTGTCATTTATTTCTAAAATAAATATTTAAGTAAGCATTTCCAGCAGTCCCAAACTGTGTTGACATAGACTTGGCAAAAGGGTTGCAAAAAATTCTAACACCGCTCATATAATATTTAAATCAACCAGGAATTGACGAACATCATCTTTTGAAGCATACATACTTTCACTGATTATTTGTTGAGGGGGGAAAAAAAAACTTGTCCTGCAGTTGGACCATGATTATATACTGATTATTTGTGTCTGGACAGCTGGACTCTTTTTCAGCAATGGTGAAATGTGGAAGAAGCAACGACGCTTTGCTCTGTCAACACTGAGGAACTTTGGGTTGGGAAAGAAAACAACGGAGCTGGCCATCTGTGAAGAGAGCCGCTTCTTGCTAAATGAGATCGAAAATCAGAAAGGTACACAATACCTAGTTTGCATGTATCAGTATTCAGTTTAAGGTAAATCACAGCACTTATTTAGTTTTCGTCCTTTTCAGGAGCTGCTTTTGACCCAACAATCCTGTTCAACAATGCCGTTTCCAATATCATCTGTCAAATGGTGTTCGGCCAGAGATTTGACTATGCGGACCACCAATTCAGGACAATGCTGAAATATCTATCTAAAAGCATTCAATTAGAGGGCTCCATTTGGGGCCAGGTAAATAAATTATTATTATTTAATGGTCAGGGTCAGAAAATTTTTGATTTCCAGAGGCATTTGATTGGGCAATTTTTATAATCACATTATTATTATTATTATTATTATTATTATAAAAACCATATGTTGTCTTTAAATGTCACATACTTACATTTACACAGTATAAAATGTTGTCAATAACAATAGACTGTTTAAAATTCTAAATTACGCATGTAAAAAACAGGAGCTCATAGGGCTGCAATATTATGACAAACATTATTATTGTAGATTATTGTTTTTATATTGTAATAGTATATATTGTATATACACTGCAAATATAATTTTCTTACTTAGATTTTTTTTGTCTTGTTTCCAGCCAAAATATAAAAAAAATCTTAAATCAAGAAGGATTTTCTAGACAAGCAAACATTATTGTCTTGTTTTCAGAAAAAATAAATCATAAGTGAGTTTTTGCTCAAAACAAGCAAAATAATCTAGTTTTCTGCTTGAAATAAGATTATTTTGCTTGTTTCAAGCAAAAACTCTCTTAATTTTAACTTCTTGTTTCTAAAAACAAGACAATAATTTTTACTTGTCTAGAAAATCCTAAGAACTTTTTAGATATTTTATATTGTAATAATTATTAATATCAATACAGAAAACAAAGAAAAATGTTTTTGTTTCATTTTGGGCAGGTCACATTCTGGCTTCACAGACAAACATGCCAGTCCATGACATTAGATAAGTCTAGCACAAGTTACGCAAAAACTCTGTTATAAACACTAAAGCTATTATTAATTATTCCACGAACTGACACTTTGCATTCATTTTCACATTTCATTTTAATTGCAACAGCCATAATACATTGTTTAACTGCGCAGATGCATTTTTTGCCCCTTTGTCTTGAATATATGAGGCATTTTTGTTTATTTCGGTCGCATTTTTGCCACTATCCTTTGTTGATTTCTTACCCTGATTTTGGTCATGCAGCACCAGTACAGATACACGAGTAGCATAAATAAAAAATAAAAAAATGTTTTCCTTTCAGCTCTATGAAGCATTTCCAGCTATTATGAAGCATCTTCCTGGAGCGCACAATGACATGTTCAGCAACTACAAATTATTGCAAGCTTTTGTTAAAGAGGTTGTTGTCAAACACAAGGCCGATCTGGATCCCTCAGAGCCTCGGGACTACATCGACAGCTTCCTAATTGAGATGATGGAGGTATAAAACAACTATTAAAATGACAAAAGACAGCCTCTTGCATTTTTTTGCTAGGAATACAGCTTGTTTTACTTCTTCCATTCCAGAAGCCACATGAAACAACAGACGGTTTTGATGAAGAGAACATCGTTCCATGTGTTTTAGACCTGTTTCTTGCCGGGACCGAAACTACGTCCACCACGTTATGTTGGGGTCTCATATATCTCATCACTTACCCAGAAGTACAAGGTGAAAACACATCCTTTAAAGAACCTATGCTGATAAGTAGTTATACATATGTAACTGACATTTGAATATATGCTGTTAATCAGAATCAGAAAGAGCTTTATTGCCAAGTATGCTTGTGCATACAAGGAATTTGTTTTTGTGACATTAGCTTCCAGTACACAACAAAATTAAAATGAGAATAAAAAAATACACATATGTAAATGTAAATAGACAAAAATATATAGAGAAATAAATTAAGAAATTAGTGGTATGTACAGTTGTGCTATATATATTAGAATAGAATAGAAAGAGATGCAGGGATGTATTAGGATGGAGGTGGTAACAAATAAATATGTGACCCCGGACGACGAAACCAGTCTTAAGTGTAAATTTTTCAAAAATGAGGTTTATATATATTCTGAAAGTTGAATAAATAAGCTTTCAATAGATGTATGGTTTGTTGAGATCGGACAATATTTGGCTGAGATACAACTATTTGAAATCTGCAATCTGAGGATGCAAAAAAATAAAAATACTGAGAAAATTGCCTTTAAAGTTGTCCAAATGAAGTTCTTAGCAATGCATATTACGTATCAAAAATTAAGTTTTTATACATTTACAGTACGAAATTTACAAAATATCTTAATGGAACATGATCTTTACTTAATATCCTAATGATTTTTGGCAAAAAAAATTTTTTGATAATTTTGACCCATACCATGTATTTTTGGCTATTGCTAGAAATATTTCCCAGCGACTTAAGACTGGTTTTGTGGTCCAGGGTCACATATAAGGTTATTGCACATATTTTTATTGCACTGGGGGAAAAAACTGTTCTTGTACCTGGTTGTCCTGGCATTTGGGGCTCTGTAGTGCAGGCCAGATGGCAAAAGGGATAGTTCTGTCATTAATTACTCAACCTCATGTCGTTCTAATCCTATAAAACCTTTGTTTAGCTTTGGAACACAAATTTAAATATTTTTTATGAAATCCAAAAGCTTTCTGACCCTTAATAGACAGCAAGGGTCCTTCCGCGTTCAAAGCGCAGAAAGGTACAAAGAACATTGACAAAGTAGTTAATGTGACATTAATTTGTGTTTGAAGATCCTAGAGGTTTGAAACAACATGA
Organism: Cirrhinus molitorella; assembly: GCA_033026305.1. Lineage (NCBI taxonomy): Eukaryota > Metazoa > Chordata > Actinopteri > Cypriniformes > Cyprinidae > Cirrhinus > Cirrhinus molitorella. The sequence goes on from CM065133.1 coordinate 35,735,354, forward strand.
GGGTGAGTAACTAATGACAGAATTATAATTTTTGGGCGAACTATCCTTTTAATTGTAGAAAAGGTTCAGGAGGAGATAGACCGAGTGATTGGACGCTCAAGGGAACCGAGTATAGCCGACAAGGCCAACATGCCCTACACCGAAGCCGTCATCCATGAGATCCTGAGATTTGGAGAAATTGTACCAATGAATGGCCTGAGGGAGGCTGACAAAGACACAACTATTGGAGAATGCTTCATCCCAAAGGTGATCCCAATTCATCCATATTTTTCGATTGTAAAAATTATATGTGACCCTGGACCACAAAACCAGTCATATGGATCAATTTTTCAAAATTGAGATTTATACATCATCTGAAAGCTGAATAAATAAGCTTTCCATTGATGTGTTTATGATAGGACAATATTTGGCCGAGATACAACTGTTTGAAAATCTGGAATCTGAGGGTGCAAAAAAATCTAAATATTAAAAAAAAAAAAATCACCTTTAAATTTGTCCAAATGAAGTTCTTAGCAATGCATATTACTTTTCAAAAATTAAGTTTTGACATATTTACAGTATGAAATTTACAAAATATCTTCATGGAACTTGATCTTTACTTAATATCCTAATGATTTTTGGCATAAAAGAAAAATCAATCATTTTGAACCATACAATGTATTTTTGGCTATTGCTACAAATATACCCCAGCGACTTAAGACTGGTTTTGTGGTCCAGGGTCACACATCACGTCCAAAAGAGTTTAATTTGTCTGACTGACAAGGAATCAATGGTCACAATATGAAGTCTAACTCTTCCTATTTTATTGTTTTACCCAGGGTACAGCAATTTTACCCATACTGCACTCTGTTCTCTTTGATGAGAATGAATGGGAGACACCCTACAAGTTCAATCCGGGGCACTTTTTAGACAAAGAGGGGAAGTTTATGAGGCGGGACGCATTCATGCCCTTTTCTGCAGGTAAAACGAGAAAACAAAAATAAAAATAAGAGAGACTTTACTATGAATTACACCACCGGTCTAAAGTTTTTGAACAGTAGATTTGTGATGTTTTTTAAAGAAGTCTCTTCTGCTCACCAAGCCTGCATTTATTTGATTTAAAGTACAGCAAAAACAGTACAATTTTGAAATATTTTTACTATTTAAAATAACTGCTTTCTGCCTGAATATATTTTAAAATGTTATTCCTGTGATTTCAAAGCTGAGTTTTTAACATCATTACTCCAGTCACATGATCCTTCAGAAATCATTCTAATATTTTGATTTGCTGCACAAAAAAATGTTGAAAACAGAATGGTATAGTGTACAATGTTACAAAACTATTTTATTTTAGATAAATGCTGATCTTTGGATCTTTCTATACATCAAAGTATCCTGAAGAAAAAATGCACTCAACTTATTTAAATATTGACAACAATAATTAAAAAAATGCTTCTTGAATGACAAATCAGCGTATTAGAATGCTTTCTGAAGGATCATGTGACACTGAACACTTCAGTAATGATGCTGAAAATGTAGCTTTGATCACAGGAATAAATTACACTTTAAAATATATTCAAATAGAAAGCTTTTTTTTTTTTAAATAGTAAAAAGATTTCACAGTATTACTGCTTTTGCTGCATTTCAGATCAAATAAATCTGGTAGTGTATTTACACTGTAGTGTTATAGATTCAGTAAGATTTTTTTTAAAGAAATTAATACTTTTGTTTAACAATGATTAAATTGACAGTAAAGACTTACACTGTTGCAGTAGGTTTATTTTAAATAAAGGCTATTTATTTGATCTTTCTATTTATCAGAGAATCCTGAAAAAAAGTATCAAAGTTTCCACAAAAATATTAAGCAGCACAACACACTGCAAAAAATGCTTTTCTTACTTAGATTTTTGTCTTGTTTCCAGCTAAAACATCTAAAAATTCTTAAATCAAGAAGGATTTTCTAGACAAGCACACATTTTTCTTGTCTTGTTTTCAGACTAAATATGTTAAAATTAAGTGAGTTTTTGCTTGAAACAAGTAAAATGATCTGCCAATGGGGTAAGCAAAATAATCTAGCTTTCTGGTTGAAATAAGACTATTTTGCTTACTCCCTTGGCAGATTATTTTGCTTGTTTTAAGCAAAAACTCACTTAATTTTGTCTTATTTTTTCTGAAAACGAGACAAAAAATCTAAGTAAGAAAAGCCTTTTTTTTGCAGTGCACTTATAATAAGAAGGAATGTTTAACTGTTTCTTGAGCACCAAATCAGCATGATTTCTAAAGGAACATGTTGCACTAAAGACTACAAATTCAAAATTATTGAATTTTAATAATATTTCACAATATTTTATCTAATAAATGAACCCTTGATGACCAAAAATGCTTATTTATGCTTATTTCCCTTTAACAGGAAAGAGGGTCTGTTTGGGAGAGCAGCTTGCGAGAATGGAACTCTTCCTGTTCTTTGTCAGTTTGTTCAGAAAATTTCGATTTTCGGCTTCAGAGGGTGAGAAACTCAACTTTGATGGAGTGATAGGAATAACGCGCACTCCACACCCCTTCAAGATCCATGCAACGACACGCTGAGGAAACCATACTTACTATGCAAATTGTATTATACCAATAAAGCAACATTATTATAAACTACTATAATACACAATATCAATTAAAATGTCATTGTGTTTATTTAACATTTCTAAGTAAACAAATCAGTGGCGATTACAGGCTTTCTTTTGCAGACTCAATAAAGGATTTAAAGGGTGTGTGAGAATACATCTTTAGTTCCCATATATCAAACCTGCATAAACCTGCTTAGTAATGCCTAGTCTACAAAAACTAGCAGCGTGTGAACATTGCCCTAGAAAAAAAAAAAATAGAGAAAAAGTCATTGCGACAAGTTAAACATTATCGTCTACCTGTTGGCAATGATTTCAGATTGTAGGGTCAGGGGATGAAGTTCAAGACTTTTAAGATATTAGCCAGAAAACATACATACAGTAGTGGCCAAAATTATTAGAACACTAGTATTTTCAACAGTTAAAAAAAGTCAGTTTTTCCTGTTTTAATGTTTACCATTTAAAATAACCGCTTTCTGTTTTTATTTTAAAATGTTATTCCTTATTTCAAAGCTGAGTTTTTAACATCATTACTCCAGTCACATGATCCTTCAGAAATCATTCTAATGTTCTGATTTGCTGCTCAGAAAAACATTTATTATTATAACGTTGAAAACAGAATGGTATAGTGTATAATGTTACAAAAACTTTTTATTTATTTTACAGGCTTATCTTTCTATACACCAAAGAATCCTAAAAAATAAAATGCACTCAACTGTTTTAAATATTGAAAACAATAATAATAAAAATGTCAGCATATCAGCATATTAGAATGACATAATTACTGCTTTAAACACAAAGGAACATCACACCAGATGTTGATTTAATTGAGTTAATAGAACTGAATTGATAAAGAAAATCTATTTATAACATTGTTTTTGACAGCATCCTCATTTTACACAAGCGCCTAAAACTTTTAACAGTACTGTCGCTTTGCTGGTAGGTTTCTTGAAGCATCTTGGAGACGTTGCCACAGTTCTTCTAGATTTAGTCTGTCTCATTTTGTTCTGGATTATTACAATTAATGGCAAAATGAATGTTTGGAAATGTAAACTGATATTTCCTACTGACAGCAAGAGATAAAAACGAACTGACTTAAGGCGAGACACCGCAGGTGAATAGGGTAAAAAAAATTAACTAATAGTTATCACCTTACCCAGTTGATTGATTACATTGATAATTGCAAACATTTTTTTTGTATTATAAGTTTACTAAAATGTTAGGTGTAAATGCAAATTACACATTGTTTATTGAAATATGCACTAATTCGCATACATTTCTAGTACAAAAATCTAAACACTGGATGTCTTGTTTAATTTTTTGGGTCATGTTTTTACAGAGGGAATTTTGGGTATGTCATTTTGTCACTCCATAATTCAGAAAATACAGACCAAAACTGTATTTTTTACCATTTTTGGGGGAACAAAATGTTGTATATAATCAAGTAAAGTATATATATATGAACAAATCTCTCTGTAAAAACCTTCAGGGTATAGACAGGAATACAAACGTAAAGTTTGGTGTGTGTAAATGCTACTGAAGTGGAGATTTATGGCTCAGTGTAGGAGAAAAAACTCATTTTGAGAAAACGGCCTTTAAAAATATGTCTTGTAATTGAAATCTATTGACACAAATAGATAAAGTGCTATAAAAGAAACACTTAACAGTGTCTTTTGGATATTTTCCTTCCACTAGTTTCCTTTTTTAGCCACCACTGTAAGCAAAGTTTTGCAATTATAATAAACAATGTTGAAATGCATTTTGCCACATCACAAGATTTTTTTGTGTGCCCTCTCAAGGCTGAGGAAATATTAGCTCATCCATTTTCATTGGCTCAATTTCAGATCATTAAAAACAAGCACTTTAGTATGCATTCATGTGAAGCTACAAATACATTTGTTTTCATAACTTTTATTCAAATTAAAGTAGTGAGATCTCTAAAAAGTGTGCTTAAGTTCAACACCAATACCCTTATAAAAAATAACCATGGTTTTATCATAATAAAAGTGTAGTAACCATGTTTTTCTGGTGTATTGATTACCATTTGTAAAACCATGGTTTTACTACAAATACCATGGTTAAAGTATAGTAAACATGTTTTATTTGTAGTAAAACCATGGTAGCCTGACTGAAAAATGAGGAAATATTAAAATCAGTCGCCATCTAGTGGTGAGACTTGACTAAAGACTTGGGTTAGGGCTAGATTTAGGGTTCATTAACTGGGATCATTAACACGCAAGACGGCGGTTGTGCAAAACAAACTTTAGACTGTTTATTCATCACATGTAAATGAAGGCTGCAAGTGCTCTTTAACTCCAAAGATTACTCTAACACCATGAATCCAATCTTATTATTTATCATCTCTCACAAACAATGACAGCGCTCATTAAATTGAGTAACGTTACACAAATGTAGTTGTTCCTTGGAATCAATCATACAGAAATAGTAGCGTTTCAAAAAACAATTAGCACAGGCGAAAAAGCCTAGTTGAATAAAACACAGGAAAAGGAAAAGACAAATCAAACCAGAACCCAATGATTAACCTTACCATTCAAAACAGAATTAATAGTTTCTCCCAAAGTAAGTGTGTTTTATTTAAAGCGCAGCAGCTAGTCTATTAGCAGATAGCTCAGCAGAGTCGACCTAAGCAGAGGCAGATTTTCACAACACAGCAAAAGCCATTTCACAACGCAGTTATGTTTCACAAGTCATTTTTAAAGCGGCGTACAACACATTCAAAGCCGTTACAGCGGTTTGCTATGGCCTGCTAGAATTTGTGCTGGTGTTCAAATCCTGATACTTGAGGTCTTTACACAGACAGGAAACATTACAGGGATAAAAAAGGCCCTTCTGCTTGTTTAAAAGAGCATGCAAGAGTCCTATCACAGTCGACTGAATATAAAATACGGTAGCTGACTGAACGAAGCACCTGGATTCAGTTTTAATCAATTTGAGTGATAATATGCATGTTTTTAAATGTATATATTAATGTGGTTTCAATGCATGTTGTTGTTGTCATATTAGGAACAACCTAAGAATTTTGGTGTCCAGCACCAAACACATTGTCATCTTGATCTACTAATTTTGATTAGCTATTTTATACGCAAAATGTGTAGTCTGCATATACTTGCAATGTTTTATATGACATAACCTGCGCAATTACAATATATTCCACAGCTGCATAGTGTATCACTACACTGCAAAAAAATGCTTTTCTTACTTAGATTTTTTGTCTAGTTTCTAGCCATAATATCTATAAAATCCTAAATCAAGAAGGATTTTCTAGACAAGTCAAAATTATTGTCTTGTTTTCAGAAATAATAAGTCAAAATTAAATGAGTTTTTGCTTAAAACAAGCAAAATAATCTGCCAATGGGGTAAGCACAATCATCTTATTTCAATATGACAACTAGATTATTTTGCTTACCCCATTGGCAGATTATTTAGCTTGTTTTAAGCAAAAACTCACTTAATTCTGACATATTTTTTCTAAAAACAAGACAATAACTTTGACTTGTCTAGAAAATCCTTCTTGATTTAAGAATTTTTAGATATTTTGGCTGGAAACAAGATAAAAAATCCAAGTAAGAAAAGCATTTTTTGCAGTGCTGGAAGTCATTTCTAGCAAAAGCATGCATGCTGCCATCACGGGACGCATTGAATGCATTTCTTCTGACTGAGCCTGAACTTTAGTGACCTTTAGTATGGATGCTGGTTCAGAAGTGACCCTGCTGCAGACTGTTAGTGGTGCTTGTTTAGTACTGGGAGTGAAAGTCTGCTACTGTATGCCGTAGTGTGCTGATTGAGTAACCTTTATCAGAGTTCAGCCCCTTATATACATTATTATACATGTGTAACTGTGGAGAGTGAGCACATGGGGACACGCTAATGTTCATCATGGCATGCTTGTCCCCTTGTTTAAGAAGTGTACTTAAGGTCACTTGAGTGTACGTGAGGGAAAGGAGGAGAAGAGCGGGAAGTGCTGAGGACAAGGTTACTTGGAAGAAGTGGCAGGCACGTTCATGGACATGGCGCGCCGGGCGTTGGTCACCTGACGTTGCTGAGACAGGAAAGACTGGCCGGGCGGCACTATAGAGTTGGCTTGCCTGCTCAGCCGCGACTCGATTGCCATCTTCTGGAAGTTCACACTCTGTATGTTTTGCACAATATGACCAAAAAAAAGGTAAATATAAAGCATTTTACTGTTTTTAAAGTTCACAGAGGCTTCAGCTGTCACAGAGATAAACATTTTGTGCAGTTTTAAAGATACAGTTCACCCAAAAATGAAAATTCTGTCATGAATTCCTCACCCTCTTATCGTTTCAAACCCCTACACTGCAAAAAATGCTTTTCTTACTTGGATTTTTTTGTCTTGTTTCCAGCCAAAATATCTAAAAATTCTTAAAATCAAGAAGGATTTTCTAGACAAGTCAAAGTTTTTGTCTTGTTTTCAGAAAAAATATGTCAGAATTAAGTGAGTTTTTGCTTAAAACAAGCTAAATAATCTAGTTGTCATATTGAAATAAGATGATTTTGCTTACCCCATTTGCAGATTATTTTGCTTGTTTTAAGCAAAAACTCATTTAATTTTGACTTATTATTTCTGAAAACAAGACAATAATTTTGACTTGTCTAGAAAATCCTTCTTGATTTAGGATTTTATAGATATTATGGCTGGAAACAAGACAAAAAATCCAAGTAAGAAAAGCATTTTATTTGCAGTGTAATAGGGCATTCACACCAGACGCAACTTGCCCAATTGAATCGTGCTATTCGCGTATAGCTGGATGCTTGAACATTTTGAGTTTACTCACTTCATTCACGCGTGAAATTCACAACAGACGTGAATTCATGTCATGGGAGGTGATTGTCCAACCTCCTCACTCACTTTCTTCCAAGCAACATCTTTTTATTTCTGTTTCTATAAAAGAACGAAGATGTATCGTTCATTAGTTAGCTTCATTAGATTAATTAGTTACTTTTTTACGGAGTAACGCAATATCGTAATGCATTACTTTAACGTTTTAAAGTAACTTTCCCCAACACTATTTGTAAACATGTCTAAGAGAGAGAGATGGACATTCTATGTCGTATGCATCGTGATGCTCTTGTGAGCGCCGAAGACTGACGCGAAAGAAGAAATTGTTGAATCAAGTTGTTAATTTAGTTTTCTTTGCTCACAAAAAGTATTCTCGTAGCTTCATAAAGTTACAGTTGAACCACTGATGTCGCACAAGGACTACTTCAATAATTTCTTCATTACCTTTCTGGGCCTTGAATGTGTCAGTTGCATTGCTGTTTATGCAGGGTCAGAAAGCTCTCAGATATCATCAAAAATATCTTACTTTGTGTTCCTAAGATGAATGAAGGTCTTACCGGTTTGGAACGACATGAGAGTGACATGTCAGAATTTACATTTTTTGGGTGAACTATTTATTTTATTTAAAATCATAAAGATGTGCAAACATGCATTTTTTAACAAATGTATTATGTGTCATCTTTGATTGAATTATTTTTAATAAAGCAGCATTTTTAATTAAAATACATTAAAAAATAAACAATTGTGCATAAATAAACAAATAAATAAAATACGCACTACCAGAACCAAAAGTTTTGTAAGATTTGCAATGTTTTTAAAGCCTTTTAAAGAAGAAATGATAGAAATTAATACCTTTATTTAGCTAGGATCCTTTAAACTGATCAAAAGTGATGATAAAGACATTTATAATGTTACAAAAATGTCTATTTCATATAACTGCTGTTCTCCTGAAGTTTCTTGCATCAAAGAAACCTGACAAAAATTCTACTCAGCTGTTTTCAACATATTAATAATAATAATAAATGATAATAAATATATATAAAATAAAATAAATAAATAAATAAATTTTTGAGAAGCAAATGAAAATATTAAAATGATTTCTGAATGGCCATGTGACTAAAAGCTAAAAATTCAGCTTTTTATCACAGGAATAAATTAAAATTTAAAGTATGTTCAAATAGAAAACAATTATTTTAAATAGTACAAATATGTGACTGTTTTTGCTGTACTTTGGATCAAATAAATGCTCAAGAGAATGATTTAAAAAAAACATTAAAAATCTTACTGTTCAAAAACTTTTGACTGGTAGTGTATGCCATCTTTAATTGCATTATCTTTAATAAAGCAGCATCTTTAATTGAAATTAATAAATCATTACTAGCATCTTTAATTGGAAATGTACATTATAAACTATTAAGTCCTGTCACCATACCTTATTATACCAAGCTGTCACAATTAACTTCTCCTCATATTCCCTCAGTTTGGCCTGCTCACACTCCCGCTGGGTAAAAAAAGGGAACCAGAACAGAAAAGAGAAAGAAAAAACAAAACACAAAAGAATGAGAAACTGCAAGTGAGAAACAAAACCAGAAATTGCTAGATGTAAATAATATGTAAAACAGAGAAGAGACGGCTGCTCTACCTCCAGAGCGATTATCTTCTTTTCTTTCTCAGAGAGCTGCACTTTCAGTGCCTGAATCTCTACCGAGGCTGGGTTCAGCTTGGGATCCAGAGCTCGAATCACCTTAGAAATGGACAATATGACATATAATCATTGGAATATATATGGGTTATAACAGAGCTTGTAAAAGTCACTTATTGACAGACATATGACAGACTGTATTAGTTTTGATGAGCTTTCTCAATTTTACATTCAATGAAAATATGAAAGACTTTAAAATGCCTGACAGGTAAGAGCATAAAATTCAGTGGCAAAATAGCTTTATAAGAGTTGAAGTACATCACGGGCTTTTTCCAGGTACATCTTGTATCGATCCTCCATCGCCCTCATGTCCTCATCTTTCTTCTTCAGCGCTGCTGTCAGCTCATCCATCTTCACACCTGAAAGTGAAATTTATCTCTAAAACTGAGAGGAATTTTAAAGATTTTTTTGTTTGACTGAAAGGGAATCATAACATTAACTCTAGATCATGGACATCAAAATGTATAGTTTGGCACAAAAGTGATGGTTTGTCTGGTTGAGTGTCATTAAAGGCTATGTGGGATAAAATATAGTCAGGGCAAAAGTTAAAGGCTAACTGGTTTGAGTAGCATCTGGCTGAAGGTCCTCCAACAGCTCTTTCTTCTTCATGATTTCATCTTGTGCTTCATTCAGTTGCACCCTAGGAAAAAACATCAGCTTCAGAAAGTGCATAAGATGCTCAAACATAGCTAAAACAACAAGAAAACTAATTTGTTTAAACGTCTAAACTTACATATGAGCATCCAGCTTCCTCTTCAGATGAGACTGTATGAAAGGAAACAAGTAATGTGACTTTTTAATGAAAAGTACTACTTCCAGAAAGAAATGAAGAGCTCAGATGAAAAAGCCTCTAAATCCATCTGACATCTTTTTTGAAAAAATGCATTTTTACAGGCTCCGATGTATAGGTTTCTATGTAAGTACTGGTGCTTCTGATTGGGCTGAGGGTGGGATTTTAGCGAGTTTGAAGTAAAAGTATTTGATGGATATATAATATGTGTCAAGAGCATTCACTCAGTATCATTATCTCATTTTTGACCGAGATGGCTTTTAGCTGCTTTTGCATCTGAACTCTTCAAATCAAAAACCAGATCATTTATCAAAGTACATGTTCATGCAGCAATGACCAAAAATGAACACTGCTGAAATTAAAACACACACTTACGTCATCAGGTTTGGCTCCTTGTGTCTGCAAGGCCCTCTGCAGATCCTCTACCTGCTGCTGGAGCTCGCTGATTCTTTCTCTGTTCAACCTTATTGCACATAAAACGACACGAGACATTCTCACACAGGGATGTTTATACATGTAGAAAAGCTACTGTACATCACAGTAAGTGTATATTTGTTGTGTTATGTCGACCTGTACCTGTTCTCGGTGTCAAGTTGGCTGCGTCCGCGCCGGGCCTCCTCCAGCTGCTCCTGCAGCTCAGTTATGCGCTCGTTCTCGGACTCCTCCTGCTGCAGCCGCAACATCTTGTTCTCGTGCTGCAGACGGATGAATTTCTCCCTGGAGAACCAGAGATATACAATCAACATACACAACATTTTTAAGTGTCTTACAATGATAACTAAGAATTTACATTCACATTTAGTTATTTAGCAGACGCTTTTATCCAAAGCGACTTACAAATGAGGACAATGGAAGCAATCCAAATTTACAAAAGGGCAATGCTCTAACAAGTGCTATGACAAGTCTCAGATTAGCTTAGTGCAGTATATGCAGCAAGTTTTTTTTTTAATTATATAGCAAATAAAAAGAAAACAGATAGAATACAAAATTAATAGAGCAAAATAGTGTTGTTGTTTTTTTTTTTTTGACAAAAACATTTTTTTTTTTTAATCGCATCCAAAATAAAAGTTTATGTTTACATACTATGTGTGTTTACTTTGTATATTTATTATGTACATATAAATACACACACACACATATATATATATATATATATATATATATATATATATATATATATATATATATTTATATATACATATATATATTTATACCTGTATACAATTTAGATTATAAATAAATATACATATTTTAGATATAAATCTAACATATTTTTCATTAATATATACATGCATGTGTTTGCATTTATGTATACATAATACTATGTGTACTGTGTATATTTATTATGTAAAAGTCAACAGTATATAAAATATATTATATATTATGTAAAAAAAATTATGTAAAAATAAGCTTTTATTTTGGATGCGATTAATTGCGATTAATCATTTGACAGCACTAGTTTTTTTTTAGAAAAGAAGAAAAGATTAGAAAGTTAGAAAAGGTTTTTTTTTTTTTTTTAGAAAAGATAGAAAAGACAGATGACAAAAATAGAGTAGAGAATTTTTTTTAGAATAGAAATAGAGAGTGCTAGATTTAGAGGGTCAAATAAAGACGGAAAAGATGTTTTTTTTAGCCGATTCTTGAAGATGTTCGGGTTGAATTGGGCATGTCATTCCACCAAGAGGGAACATAACATTTAAGGAAAAAGTCAATGAAAGTGATTTTGTGCCTCTTTGGGGAGGTACAATAATGCGCCATTGACTTGCAGAACGTAAGCTTCTAGAGGCACATAAGACTGAAGTAATGAATTTAGGGGTAAAGGGGTGCAGAGCCAGCGGTGGTTTTGTAAGCAAACATCAATGCCTTGAATTTTATGCGAGCAGCTATTGATAGCCAACGCAAACTGATGAAGTGAGGTGTGACATGCGTTCTTTTTGGCTTGTTGAAAATTAATCTTGCAGCTGCATTCTGGATCTAATCTAGTGAATTTACATGCACTAATGTTCAGAATAGCATACTACAGTACTAGGGGTGTAATGATTCATCGATATGGATCGATACATCTATTTGATGTCTGGCGATGCATCGATGTAATGTGTAAAATATCGATATCTGCAGTATTAATAGGCACCTTTTTTTGGCACTGTCCACATTTTTACATAATGTCGTCTATGCATTACCGTCAAAGTGCCCACGCGGTACTTTGTTTACAACCGGTCACTTTATGCGTTTTCTCTGCGCTCGTGAAAAGAACAGGTGTAAACGACCTCTGAAACGCTTCCGAGACGGATTTAAATCCGATCTCTCAAACCACTTCAGGAGGTAGTCTGAGCCACATTCCAGACGAAACCGCATCTGGTTGTTGAAATCACGTATGTAAATTTTACTCCTCCCAAAATGTTAAAATAACAAATGTGTGAGAGCGCTTTTTAGGCTATATGGCTTGTTATAGTCAGATATGACAGCGCTAATGCAACAAACATCGCTGTGGATGAGTAGCTGAGTATCTCTTCAGCAAGCCGACACACAAACTGCTACAAATGAAACTGAAAGTAAATCGCAGATGCTCAACGCACAATCATCTTCACTCAAAGTAGTGAGACGAAATGATCTTTGCAGTGCAGATGCCGCACTCTCTCGCCTCTTTCATTTTAAAATTAATTGATAATTAATAAATGCACCGCTTATCTCTTGCTTTCCGGTCTGCGATTTCCAGGGTTCCCACTCTAAGCCAAATGTCAAATTCCCTGACTTTTAATGACTAAAAAGCTGAATTTCCATGACCTATAATGAACGGATCCATCCACTTGCAAGCTTTATTTACTTGTTTACAAACGTTTTTAGTACAAAACTATGGAAGCCCGTTTCTGCCACTAAATAAAAAAAGATAAAGATAAAACTCACAATTCTGACTTTTTTTCTTGCAATTGCAAGTTTGTATCTTGCAATTTTGACTTTTTTTTTCTCAGAATTGTAACATATAAATTCATTTCTGAGGAGAAAAAATACTGATGTTCACATAATTGCGAGTTCATATCACACAATTCTGTCTTAACTCTCAATTGCGAGTTTATATCATGCAATTCTGACTTTATAACTCGCAATTGCGACTTGTTATCTCACAATTCTGACTTTTTTTCGCAACTGCTAGTTCATATCTCACAATTCAGAGAAACAAAAGTCAGAATTGCGAGTTTGTATCACGCTATTGTGAGAAACTAAGTCAGAATTGTGAGATAAGTCGCAATAACCTTCTTTTTATTTTTTATTTAGTGCTGGAAACAGGCCTTTTTTGTAATATTTCTACAGAAATTAATTTATGTTTATAACAATCTGAAGGATTTTTGTAAGGGTTTGGGGTTTGTAAGGATTTGTAATCAAGTTCATCATTCAGGTTTTTTTTATTTCTGCACATTTAGTTTTTGCTTTTCTATGATCTACTTTTCATACCCAGTCTTTGAAGTGGTCATTTTGTAGCCAAAGCTCTTGAAATAATTTTTTTTTTCTGGCATGTTTGCCTTAGTTATCTAAGCTGGTGACTGCATTTGACTTCAGTGATTGCCAGTTGACGTGCAGGAAGGGAATAAAATGGGACTGAAAAATAGCCTAACCATAAAAATAGGCAAATAAATAAATAAAAAAAAATGGTACAGAAAAGTTCAGTTTGATAAACAGAAACTAAAATTTAAATCAATAAACAAAAATCCCTGATATTCCATGACTTGGACCAAAAAAATATTAAATTCCCTGACTTTCAATGACTGGAATAGACCTTTCAAAATTCCATGATATTCCAGAAATTCCATGACCCGTGGGAACCCTGGATTTCTGAAGGATTATGTGCCACTGAAGACTGGAGTATTCTCTTACAGAAATAAATGTCATTTTAAAATATATTAAATGAGAAAAAATTGATTATATCATACCTGTACTCAATGGGCAACATCTCAGCTGCCAGGTTATCATGGCTTGGACTTCCTGTTTGATACTTTCCTGTGAAGTGTGAATAAGCACAAGTTTAAGTCATACCATCTTCTAAAGTAAATTATCAATTTGTGTCTACTAAGCTGTAAAGTGACCCAGATCACTTGAGCTTGGTTGAAGGCTGTACTGCGTTCGGAATATAAATATAAGATGCTGTGCTGCCTCTGAACTAGCAGATTTGCTTCAATTTAAACTGGCTATGCCAAATAAATTACAGGAGTGGACTCAGCAGAGGCATCCTGCACTGATGAAGCAACAAGCTTCATTCAAACGCAATCTTTTCATAGTGGCACATGGCAACATCTCCTGATGTTGTATCTGCAAACATACCTGCTTGTAATAGCTGGTCCTGTTGGGCCTGTGTGCATCGCAGCTCTTCGTTAGTCTCTCTGAGAGTGTCCCGCTCGATGCTGATCCTCTGATGAATCACACACAAACACATTTATCACAAGGTACTGGCACGTGTATGAGTAATTGCAGGCGAATGTGTCTGTCTACCTCTTTCTCCTTTAGTAAAGCATCATATTTCTCCTGAAATTTCTTCATCTCGAAAGCCAGGTTATCAGCCCTGCGGGACTCGTCAGACAGTTTACTGTGAAGCTCCTGACCCTGAAGTTTCAAAAGTAATGTGATGTTTAATGATCAAAAATATAGCAAAAACAGTAATACTGGCAAAATATATATAAAAAAAACGCTTTCTATTTTAAAATTTAAAGGGATAGTTCACCCAAACATGAAAATTCTGTCACTAACTACTCACCCCCATGTCATTTCTGATTAATACTTCTGATGAAATCTGAGAGCTTTCTGATCTTGCATGGTCTTTTTGTGCGCACAAAAACAAATATAATGATCTATATCATATCGAATTGCGATAAAATAAATGTCGATAACGATAATAAGCTCTAGGCATTTTTACTCTATATGGATTAATATAAAAGCCAATCAGAAGCAGAAATATGTGACAACAGCCAATCAGTGTGCAGCTGTTAACGTTCATGTCAAAGAACAAAGTCAACTTCCTACAGCACTTTGCAAAACAAACTCGACACAAGGATGACAAACATGAGTGGAAGCAGCGACGAAAATGAAACTAACCTTGAGTTATTATCCAAAAATGATTAAATTGTCGACAAAAAAGGTGCACGAATTCAGTTATATGGAAGTGGTTTGGCTATTTGAAATGCGAGGTGCAGATTAAAACTATCTGTAAAATATGTCGTAAACACTTTACACATTATGTGCACTGGCTAGAAATTGTATAGTTTTATGTTATAGTTTTATTTTGCACATTTAATCTATCTCTTAAAGCCAGATACTGCTGACAGTCTGGTCTTCCTGACAAAAAAAATTTAAAAGTTTGACAAATTGTGTGCAATTTCTAGTTGTATAGTTTTAGGTTTACATTTTGCACATTTAATCTACCTCTTAAAGCCAGACAATGTAGACAGACAGAAAAAAAGCTGTAATTATGTTACTTACAAATTGTTTACAACGGTTTTATTTTTACATTTTGCTCATTTACCTTCTTTTGTCACAACTTTTAGTTTTTCATTTATTTTAGTAAGTTGTCTTAATTTTTTAAGGCTAAATGTGTCATCTGTTTTTGTTAAAAAACTATACTTTAAAATGCAATTAATGAACTCTCAAATTGTGGCTTCAGTCATAGTTGGGATACTAAAGCTGGCAGCATTAACAGTTTATATATCCAAATATATATTGTTATCGATATGGGAAAAAATATTGAGATTACATTTTTGCCATATCGCCCAGCCCTACTTTATTCAACAATTTCTTCTCTTCCGTGTCAATCTTCGATGCGCATTCATGAGAGTACCATGATGTGTTTGAAGACAGAAAACATCCTTGCTGGGCCTTAACTAGTACTAATAAATGCTAAAATTCTAGCAATATGCATGCTAATAAGCAAATAGTTAGTAGTAATAAGTGTTTCCTATTCTAAAGTGTTACCAAAATATCTTAATCTGTGTTCTGAAGATGAACGAAGGTATTACGTTGTTGGAACAACATGCAGGTGAGTAATTAATGACAGATTTTTTATTTTTTTGTGTAAACTCTCTCTTTACTTTAATCCTGTGATGACAAAACACCAGTAATTATGCCAGTCTTTGATTAATTTAATGCATCCTTGCTGAATAAAAAAAAATATACACTACCGTTCAAAATTTGGGGTCAGTAAGACTTGCAATTTTTTTTTAATGAAGTCAAGGCTGCATTTATTTGATCAAAAATGCATAAAATAAACTGTAATATTACAAAATGTTATTACAATAGAAAATAATGGTTTTTATTTTCATATACTTTAAAATATAATTTATTCCTGTGATGCAATGCTGATTTTTCATCAGCTGTTACTCAGTTTCCCAGGCTTAAGTGTCACATGATCTCTCAGAAATCATTCTGATATTCTCAATTATTAGTAGAATTATCAGTTTTGGAAACAGTTGTGCCACCAATGTTTTTTTTTTTTTTTTTTTTTGAACCTGTATTTTTTTCTTTCAAGAACAACATTTATTCAAACTATAACTCTTTTCTAGCAATGTAAATCTATTACGCCACTTTTTTATTAATGTAACAACTTATTCATTTCTTTCAAAAAAAATTTTTAAAAAAGAATGAATAAACATTTACTGACTCCAAACTTTTGAACGGTAGTGTATATACTAAAATAAAAAAAATAAAAAAAAGTACTAGCACATGTATACCTGTCTCTTGTATGTCTCTAACTGAGCTCTTGCAGCATTAGCCTTGCGCAGCTCCTCTTCGAGGCTGACTGTGTTGTGCATGTAGGTCATATTCTTCTCCTCCAGAACTCTCACTTGCCGTCTGAGGTCACTTAGATCTTCTAACTTCTTCCTGTACGTCTCAACAGAGGCCTCTAGCTTGACTGCCCGGTCAGAGCAGCTCCTAAACAAAGAAATTAATCGTAAAGACTTCCCAAAACACCTACTCGTTAAAATATGCATGAGCTAGCACACACCTCAATATGTCTAATTCATCTTTAAGCGATCGCGACTCCTCTGCCAGGCTGGTCAGTACATCATTGCGGTGTTGAAGCTCAACTAGTTGTTTCTCCAGCTCTTCACAGTGGATGCGGTAATCATCTTTAGCTGCCTCGAGTCTGGTTATTACACACTGTGGTTATTTACACTGCATGCAATTTCAAACAGAGACATTCTACCCATGCCACACTGCAAAAAATGCCTTTCTTACTTAGATTTTTTGTCTTGTTTCCAGCTAAAACATCTAAAAATTCTTAAATCAAGAAGGATTTTCTAGACAAGCACACATTTTTGTCTTGTTTTCAGACTAAATGTGTTAAAATTAAGTGAGTTTTTGCTTGAAACAAGTAAAATTATCTGCCAATGGGGTAAGCAAAATAATCTAGCTTTCTGGTTGAAATAAGACTATTTTGCTTACTCCATTGGTAGATTATTTTGCTTGTTTTAAGCAAAAACTCACTTCATTTTATTTTATTTTTTCTGAAAACGAGACAATATTTTTTACTTGTCTAGAAAATCCTTCTTGACTTAAGAATTTTTAGATATTTTGGCTGGAAACAAGACAAAAAAAATCTAAGTAAGAAAAGCCTTTTTTTGCAGTGCAGGTCCATTATTTCAATGCTTGCCTAGTTATGCAATCACAACAATATTCAGAAAATCAACAGGTTAATATCAAGTAGGGATGTAACGATAACCGGTTTGAAGATAAATCATGGTAAAATTCTCCACGGTATTACCGTTTCATCTTTTAATTATCATTAAAACCGTATTTGATTACCACGATTTGAACAACTTATGATAAATATATACTGTCCAGCGTAAAGCAAAGTTTAAATAACAGTCTCAAGTGCGCAGAGCACGCAGAGTAGTTTCGTTTTGAATGAAGGCAAGACGGAAAGATTGGAGGTTTTAAAAGGGTGCTGAGGGAATATACAAATGAATATATAAATGAATTAATTATATGAATGTACCTCTGATGGTTCTGACTGTCTTCAGAAAGATTCGATGGCATTGTGTTTTGATCTTCATTCCATGTAATGTCTAATAAAATAGTGTTCTTAATCGCAATGCTGCTTTGTCCACGGAGTTTACGGAAACAGCTGTAACTTTGCTGTTCCACGAGTGCCGCCTAGTGGCAGAGAGTGGATTTACATTGACTTACAATTATGTTCAGCCGGTTTGCAGTTTTTGTCTAGCTAAAACGGACCGAATTTTCATGCACTGTGGTCATCTGACCTTTTGACTAAAAACAAGGATTCTACAAATTTAAACAATTCAGATAATACATCTAGAATTATTTAGATAAAATACATATAACATTTATTGATTTGGCTTAACCACTTTCTCTATTTAAAGGCTGAAATGTGAGGTTTACCATTTTATAAAACCTTTTCAAAGCTTTATTTGAACATTTCGAACCTGTTATTAGATAACTGTTGAAGAGAACTGTTGTCAGTCATGTTGTAATATAAAATCTCATTGGTAATGTTATTGTTTTAGTGTTTGTGCAAACAAAAGTCATTTTATATGTTGTTTGTTGATTTTAAATATAAAACTTGGTGAAACAATTTATGTGTTAGTACTTTTTAAACATCTCCAGCATATTTTAACAATACCGTGATAATATTGATAACCGTGATCATTTTTGTCACTATAATCGTGATAAGAAAATTTCATACCGTTACATCCCTAATATCAAGCAATATTTTGGATATGTGAGAGTCAGATAAAGCTCTACCTGAAGTTGTCCTCTTGAAGTTGCTCTAGCTGTAGTTGTAGTTGGCTGTGCTTCCTTCCTGATGGAGTGCTGGGGTCATCGAAAGTATCAAGCTGACTGGCTCGGTCAGTCAAGAGATCATTTTCTGCTAGGAGGCTGTTCCTTTCCTCCTGTAGCATCGTCACCTGTTTAAAGGGCAGAAAGGTCCAACATGAGGGGTTTATGGAAAAGCTTTATTATGTCAAGGCATGTTTTACCTACATATAACATATTTGAACATACGATTGTATGTAGAATAGTACCATATGATGTACACTACCGCTCAAATATTTGGGGTCAGTAAGGTCTTTTAATTTTTTTCGAAATGCACATCAAAGCTGCATTTATTTGATCAAAAATCCAGTAAGAATTATTACAATTAAATGTACAGTACCAGTCAAAAGTTTGGACACACCCTCTCATTAAATGTTTTTTTAAAGAAGTTTCTTATGCTTATCAAGGCTGTTTTCACTTGATCAAAAATATAGAAAAAAAATAATATTGTGAAATATTCTTAAGATGTAAATCAATGTTTTTCTATATTAATATACATTAAAATGTAATTTATATCTGTAATTAAAGTTGAATTTCTCCATTACTCCAGTCTTGATCCTTCAAAAATCATTCTAATCTTATTATTTTTTTGGAACCTGTGATACTTGTTTCGGGATTTTTTGATCAATAAAAGATTAAAAAAGAACATTTATTTAAAATAGAAAGGTTTTCTAACAATATACACTCCTGTTCAAAAGTTTGGGGTCAGTACATGTTTATTTTTTCTTTTTTTTTTTTTTGAAAGAAATGAATACTTTTATTCACCAAGGAAGTGTTAAATTAATAAAAAGTGATAGCATAGATGTACATTGTTAGAAAAGATTTATATTTGAACAAATGCTGTTCTTTTTAACTTGTTATTCACCAAAGAATCCTGAAAAATGCAAAAAAAAAAATTGTTTTCCAACATTGATAATTCTATATTCTATATAATAAATCAGTATATTAGAATGATTTCTGAAGGATCACGTGACACTTAAGACTGGAGTGACAGCTGATGAAAATTCAGCTTTGCATCACAGGAATAAATTATATTGTAAAGTTTATTAAAATAAAAAGCATTATTTTATATTGCAATAACATTTTGCAATATTACTGTTTTTTCTGTATTTTTGATCCAATAAATGCAGCCTTGATGAGCGTAAGAGACTTTTTTAAAAAACATTAAATGAGAGGGTGTGTCCAAACTTTTGACTGCTAGTGTATTTTAAAATGTAATTTTTTTTTTTTTTTTGCTGTGATGGCAAAGCTGTATTTTCAACAGTCATTAATCCAGTCACATGATTTTTCAGAAATCGTTTGAATTTGCTGAGAAACACTTCTTAATATTACATATTGATTTGTGGAAAATGATAAATGTTTAGATTAAAAACATATTTACTGCCTTTTGTTCAATTTGAAGCACCCTTGCTGAACAAAATAATTACTTTAAGAAATCTTACTGATTTCAACATTTTGAATGGTAGTGTGTATATAGAGCATGTGAAGATTTAAAAAAAAAATTAAACTGTAAATTATAACAGATGACAACTTTTAAAAACATTGTGCAGCTCAACTACTTACCACAAAAGGAAATAAGCCAGTTAACAACAACAAAAAAAAAATGTATCCATTACATTTGTACATATACAGTTGAGATTTACATACACCTTGCAGAATCTGCAAAATGTGAATTATTTTACTAAAATAAGAGGGATCATACAACATCCATGTTATGTTTTCCAACGATTGTATGATTTTGAGATACATCTTTTCACACTGAGGACAACTGAAGGACTCATATGCAACTATTACAGAAGGTTCGAATGCTCACTGATGCTTCAGACGGAAACACGATGCATTAAGAGCCAGGGGGTGAAAACTTTTGGAATTTGGAGATCAGGGTAAATTTTACTTATTTTGTCTTCTGGGAAATATGTAAGTATTTTCTGTAGCTTCTAAAGGGCAGTACTAAATGAAAAAAATTAGATATTTAGGCAAAATAAGAAAAATGTACACCCCTGGCTCTTTCATTTTAAAATATTTTCAACTATTATTTTCTCTTGTGGGCTATACGTCTTTAATGTGAGGTATCTTATTCAGGTCAGTACTAAATAAAAAATAACATGTATTTTGTATGATCCCTCTTATTTTGGTAAAACATTTTGCAGATTCAGCAAAGCTTGTAAAATTTCTTCAAAACTTCAAATTGATGAAGCTTTCTATTTAATTTGCAAATTAAATAAAACAAATCCACTGTTAATGTTAGGCATGTTAAACCTCCCACACCCTAACAGCATATGGATTTTATTTTAGTTTTATTTTAGTGTGTGCCAATATATAACCCAGCAATTTCAACACTGAACCCATGAGCTCTTTTTGCCACACAAAACCCCCACATAAGACAGGTTTTCAGTGGTTAGATTGGTTAGTGGCAACGCAGTGTTTTAGTTCAGTTTTAGTTAGGCTAGTTTGCCATGCAATCCTTTAGACTTACCTCTCATTGGCCATGGATACTTTTACAACTCAATCTGTCAAGAATCAGCAACACATGAATTTCTAACCCATGGAAAAAATAACATGGCAGTCCAAATCCTGTAAATGACCTTTAAATGTACTACACTTGACATATACCTAAAAATGTAATGTAATGGAATACTGCACATGACAGATTACTTCACCTCACTGTAAAAGCTAAAAAACAAATCAGCCTCAGCAGAGACAAACAAAAAATACTTGCACTCAAAGGCAAAATCTGTTCATCCATGAAGGTGAACGAACAGAACAGCAGAAATCAGAAATGCTGTTCACTGAGCTGACACTTGCAGTCTGCAAACACAGCCACTAAAACACATGCTGTCTCCGTTGTAAATATTTCTGCACCTGTGTATATTTAGATCTAAAACAAAGAGTAGTAGGGACTATTTATGTGCCATTTTGGTTTCTATGCATGAACCATTTTACTTAAGACGGTCACAGAAGTATCAATAATTGCTGAGCAGCTTTATAATTGTTAAACTCTGGTTACTGACCTGAGCTGAATCAACTAAATTGAGCTGAAAATTGACACTGCTTTTTTGTAGAGCTGCTTTACAACTGCAGTTAAAGTCATTTCACAACCAATTAATTTAACAGTTGTTTTCCTGTTTATTACTACAAAGCTGCTTTGAAATTTCTATTATCTGTATGCCTTTTCACAAGACTGTGTTGATGCATTTAACGGTCATTGATATTGTAAATCCTCAAAAGTTTTTTATATTTAAAAAATAATAATTATGTACATTTATAACACTATAATTTGTATTATGTGACCGAAGAGCACAAAACCAGTCATAAGTGTCAATTTTTCAAAATTGAGATTTATACACCAACTGAAAGTTGAATAAATAAGCTTTCCATTGAATTATGGTTTGTTAGGATAGGACAATATTTGGTCGAGATACAACTATTTGAAAATCCGAGGGTGCAAAAATAAAAATCTTGAGAAAATCGCCTTTAAAGTTGTCCAAATGAATTTCTTGGCAATGCATATTACTTATGCATTTAAAAATTAAGTTTTGATATATTTACAGTAGGAAATTTACAAAATATTCTTAATGTAACATGCTTTTTACTTAATATCCTAATGATTTTTGGCATAAAAGAAAAATCAATAATTTTGACCCATACAATGTTTTTTTTGATATTGCTACAAATATACCCCAGCGACTTAAGACTGGTTTTGTGGTCCAGGGTCACATATTATCTTTGCATCAAAAAACTATATATAAAATAAAATAAATTTGACATTGTTCTCTCTTCTGACTGCTGTTATCAGTCCCTCTCAATTTTTTTCCTTTAATTGAACATCATGAAAACACTGTCATTGAGTATTTCTTTTGCTATTTGAGCAAATGGGAATACAACAAATATATTTCTGGTACTCTCCCATTCACTGCTCTTCAAGTTAACCCAACTATGATGACTTCCGCTGTTGAGAAACCCAGAAACGTGAAAAAGGTCCATTGCATTCCTAATATGTGACCCTGGATCACAAAACCAACCATAAGTGTCAATTTTTCGAAATTGAGATTTATACATAATCTGAAAGTTGAATAAATAAGCTTTCCATTGATGTATGGATATGTTATGATGGGACAATATTTGGCCGAGACGCAACTATTATAAAATCTGAGGGTGCAAAAAAAATGTTAAATAATGAGAAAAATCGCCTTTAAAGTTGTTCAAATGAAGTTCTTAGCAATGCATATTACTAATTAAAAATTACGTTTTGATATAATTAGGGCAGGAAATTTACAAAATATATTAATGGAACATGATCTTTACTTAATATCCTAATGATTTTTGGCATAAAAAAAAAATCAATCATTTTAAATAATAAATACAATGCATTTCTGGCTATTGCTACTGGTTTTGTGGTTCAGGGTCACATATTATTGTGTCTTCATTAATACGAAGCCTTTGACAGCTGTTTTACTTAAACTTAAACCTCACCTGCATGTCAAGCTCCTGACAGCGCTGTGCCAACTCTTCTTTCTCTGCCATGACTTCAGTCAGATCCTCCAAGGCTTTCTTTAACTACCAAAAAGCAGCAACACTGAACAATACCACAAAATGCTACATTAAATGAAAATATCAATACTTTGACACTTACCTGTTGTTCAGTATCTCCAGGATATTCGGTTCCTAACTGAGACACATTCTCCTTGCTCATAAGCTGTAATCAAATCACAAAACCTTCTAAATTCCTTTTAAATGTTTATATTTATGACTGCATAAAAATATCTGAATAAAATGAATCTGACCTCCTGAATGGCAGTCATCACCACATGCTGTACAGATTCCTCCAAGGTCATGATTATCTGGATATACTCTGAACAAACAACGATCTCACAGGGTTAAACTGATGAAATATAAATGAAATAGCAGTAAGTAATGATAGTAAATACTACCTTGTTTCCTGTCACATTTGACTGCACACCCCAGGATGAGCTGCAGGAGGCGTCCCAGCTCTACTTGATCAGAATGCTCTACCACACGAACCAGATCAGGCAGAGGGAAACCTGTGATTTGCTGAGCCAAAACCTGAACACAGAGTGAACACACATACACAAATAGATGACTTATTAGATAGTGTTTCTTTGCTAAAGCTGAAAGAAATCGCAGGTATTAACCGCCCAACAATTACACATTCACGTCACTGTCGGCATGTGTCAAGTCAAATTACTTTGTGTCAGATGAAAGACTCCGAGAGCTAAAGTCTGACTGATGACATGCTACATTTGAAAAGGTTACAATTAATTTAGGTATTTATAGAGATGCACTACCAGTCAAAAGTTTGGACACAGCCTCTCATTTAATGTTTTATAAAGAAGGCTGTTTTCACTTGATCAAAAATACAGAAAAGAATTTAATATTGTAAAATATTATTACAATGCAAATCAATGTTTTTCTATATTAATATACATTAAAATTTAATTTATATCTGCAATTAAAATTGAATTTCCAGAATCATTACTCCAGTCTTCAGTGTCACATGATCCCTCAAAAATCCTTATAATATGCTGATTTATTATCAGTGCTGGAAACATTTTTTTTGCAACCTGTGATACTTTTTTCAGGATTTTTTGATCAGTAAAAGGTTAAAAAAGAACAGCATTTATTTAAAATAGAAAGGTTTTCTAACAATACACACTACTGTTCAAAGGTTTGGGCTCAGTACATTTTTATTCTTTCTTTTTTTGAAAGAAATTAATACTTTTATTCACCAAGGATGTGTTTAATTAATAAAAAGTGATAGCGTAGATTTACATTGTTAGAAAAGGTTTATATTTTGAATAAATGCTGTTCTTTTTAACTTGTTATTCATCAAAGAATCCTGAAAAAAAGAATCACAAGTTGCAAAAAAATATTTGGCAGCACAACTGTTTCCAACATTGATAATTCTAATAATAAATCAGCATATTAGAATGATTTCTGAAGGATCATGTGACACTTAAGACTGGCGTAACAGCTGATGAAAATTCAGCTTTGCATCACAGGAATAAATTATATTGTAAAGTATATTAAAATAAAAAAAACATTGTTTTATATTGTAATAACATTTTGCAATATTATAGTTTTTTTCTGTATTTTTGATCAAATAAATGCAGCCTTGATGAGCATAAGAGACTTCTTTAAAAAACATTAAACGAGAGGGTGTGTCCCAGTTCACTCAAAAATGAAACTTGTATACATCCTGTATACTTTCTTCTTTCAAACAAATACAACTTGGAGTTAAACCAGTCTCCTCTTGGCTTATATATCGAAATCACAAATCCTCGTTTTGTACTTGTAATTCATGACAGGTGTTTTGTTTTGCTCTTATCTTATTTTCTTATTCATCTTATCTTATCTACGTTAGAGATTACTGTTTATTAAGTTAAATATTAAATATGGATATTTCTCTTACACAAATGCATTGCTTTGCTTCAGAAGGCCTTTATTAACCCCCCGGAGCCATGTGGAGTACTTTTTATGATGGATAGATGCACTTTTTTGGCCTTCAGAATCTTGACCCCCATTCACTGCTATTATAAAGCTTGGAAGAGCCAGGACATTTTTAATATAAATCCATTTGTATGTGCTTAAAAGTCACGGGTGAGTAAATCATGAGGTAATTTTCATTTTTGGGTGAACTATCACTTTAAAAACCAAACCTTAGTGTGTCATTTACCTCATTATAATAATCAACAATCATCTGCAGGATCTTTTTGAGGTTGTTCATCTGTAACGAAGAGAAATAAAGACTTCAGCCTTGACGAACACATTACATTGGTCGTCTTCTCAAAATTAAATCTAAAAGAAATCGACCTTGAGTCTCACATTATCTCCAACATCCTCTTTAATGCGGGACAGCCAGTTCTCGTTGAACCATGAGGGATCTCTGTAATTGAAATATATTGATCAGCGCAGTTCACTCTTATCTAATTCAGATACTTTCAGATGCTTTCGTTCAGATCAGTTGGTAAAATCCAATCAAATAACACTTTGTTTCAAACCCATCCTGCTTTAATTCAGAATTACGTCATACTTTCACTTTTTCGGACTCTCTGATAGTAATACATTCTAAAATTCACTACACTTGAATGTTTATTCAACAAAAATATATATACGTCAAAACTTAGTTTCATGAAATATGACACTGAGGACTACCCACAACCCAATGCAAGTCATAAAATATTCACACACTGACAAGCAGAGATATAAATCTGTAATGCTGACCTGGAAAAAAAACCTGATCTGACTTATTAGAGCAAGGAGGGAAATGAAAAAGGGGCAGAGATGTAAAACACAGTCAAGTATGTAGTGAGTGAGCGAAAGAAACACTGCAGCTCAGCTGGTAGTGCATGACACTAGCAATGTCAAAGTCATAGGTAATCAAACAAATACCATGAAAGCAATGTAAGATACTTTGGATAAAAGCATCTGTGAAGTGAAGAAATGTTAAGTAAATGTAAACACTCACATCTGATGCAGGGCCTGAGACATGGCTCCTCCTGAGGTCAGATCCGCCACTGTCTTACAGGGGGCTGCGGTTTTGAAGGTTTGCAGCTGAAGCCACACATAGAAATAAATGAAACAAACATATACATTACTACAATTAACAAAGATAAACTACAGCCAGTATGCATTACAACAGGGGTTCCTCAAGTATTTACTTAAGATGTTGCTAATACAAAAAATAAAAAATAAATAAATAAAATGTAACAACACATTAATAATAGGCATATTAATAACTAATTATCAAAAAAGTTCAGTTTTATTTGGATAAAAATCATTAGGATATTAAATAAAAATGTAAATATATCAAAACTTAATTTTTGATTAGTAATATGCATGGCTAAGAACTTCATTTAGACAACTTTAAAGGATTTTCTCAGTATTTAGATTTTTTTGCACCCTCTGATTCCAGATTTTCAAATAGTTGTATCTCAGCAAAATATTATCCTACCTTAACAAACCATACATCAATGGAACGCTTATTTATTAAATTTCAGATGACCCTTATGACTGGTTTTGTGGTCCAGGGTGACGATTGTTGTGTGGTCTTTCTGACACAGAGAGAATTTTCTTCTCCCCAAAAATGCTATGTAACATTATCACATAGGACTAAATTGATTTATGTATTTATTTGGATAATTTTTTCACTTTTTTTGGATTTTTACCCCAACTTCTGACCTTAGTGAATAAGCTCAGATCAATGCCTATGATCAATCCGTTCCAAAAAGAAATACAAAATCTGCACTAACTGAAAGAAAACAAAGTGACAAATATATTAAGTGATTTTTTTTAGAACAGCAAAAAGGTTAATTCTACATTTGATGGAATTATTAGTTTCTCATCAACCCTGCTTTAGCACAATAAAAGGCTCTTTATACATTTCAGTACATTTTGACATCCAATATGCTTTTGACAAGATTAAAAGGTTAGTTCACCTAAAAATGAAAATTCTAGTACCCTCATGTCTTTCCAAACACATAAGACCTTCGTTTATCTTCAGAACTCAAATTATGACATTTGTCACATGGATTATTTTAACAATGTTCATAGTACCTTTCTGGGTCTTGAACGTAGTAGTTGCATTGCTGTCTACAAAGGGTCAGAAAGCTCTAGGATTTCATCAAAAATATCTTAATTTGTGTCTAGAAGATGAACGAAGGTCTTACATGTTTGGATGAGTAATTAATGACAGAATTTTTATTTTTGTGAGAACTATGTCTTTAACAGAAGCTCCATCATGTTGTTAATGTTTATAGCGACTAAAAATCGTTTGCACTGCATTACCAGCGACTTATATATATAATACTTAGCAAATATAGATCACAAATGATACTAGCAAACAAATAATGCATTTAAAATTCAGGAAATGTTAACACAGCCATTCATCCCTGCTGAAAAAAACAGCATATGCCGGTATGCTGGTTTAAGCTGGTCCTTTGCTGGCCATGTGCTGGTCTTGTACCAGCATAAACCAGCAAGAGGACTGGCATAAACCAGCAAAACGACCATCTTAAACCAGCAAAGGACCAGCTTAAACCAGCAAAAGGACCAGCATAAACCAGCAAAAGGACCAGCATAAAACAACAAAGGGACCAGCATAAACCAGCAAAACGACCATCTTAAACCAGCAAAGGACCAGCTTAAACCAGCTAAAGACCAGCTTAGACCAGCAAAAGGACAATCTTAAACCAGCAAAGGGACCAGCATAAACCAGCAAAGGGACCAGCATAAACCAGCAAAGGACCAGCTTAAACCAGCAAAAGGACCAGCATAAAACAACAAAGGGACCAGCATAAACCAGCAAAACGACCATCTTAAACCAGCAAAGGACCATCTTAAACCAGCTAAAGACCAGCTTAGACCAGCAAAAGGACCAGCATAAACCAGCAAAAGGACCATCTTAAACCAGCAAAAGGACCGGCATAAACCAGCAAAACGACCATCTTAAACCAGCAAAGGACCATCTTAAACCAGCAAAGGACCATCTTAAACCAGCAAAGGACCAGCTTAAACCAGCTAAAGACCATCTTAAACCAGCAAAAGGACCAGCATAAAACAACAAAGGGACCAGCATAAACCAGCAAAAGTACCAGCTTAAACCAGCAAAAGGACCATCTTAAACCAGCAAAGGACCATCTTAAACCAGCAAAAGTACCAGCTTAAACCAGCAAAAGGACCAGCTTAAACCAGCAAAAGGACCAGCTTAAACCAGCAAAAGGACCAGCATAAACCAGCAAAAGGAACAGCTTAAACCAGCATACCTACAAAACCTACATAACCAGCATATGCTGTTTTTTTCATCAGGGATTGCAGCAGAATGAATGAAAATTCTGTATTACAGAGACCCTACAGATTTAAAGAATACGTTCCAGGACATACAGTAGTCTTTCGCACCCTCACGAGTCTTTTTGAGAATTACTGAGAAGGGGCCCTGATGCAAACGCAATGTAAACAGCCGTGGCTCAGAGCCAAGTACAGAGAATCGCGAGCACGCGCCGCATGCTATCACACACCGCAGTCAAAAATCAAAACGCCATCATATTAAGACAGGGCATATCTGATTGCATAAGGCACATTCCACAAATACTCTAGCTCTAACTAGATTAGACGCCTAAATCGGATGAGGATGGAGTTGGCTGTGACTGTTGGTGTTGTTTACATGTCTAACAGCATTGTGAGTCTGGTTTGTCGTTATGAATTTTAGATACATTTGTGTCGCGTCCTGAACGAGTGTTGAACGAATGTTGCACTGATGCACCGCAAACCGCATTTGGTTTACAAGAGCAAGTGCACACATCCAAATGTCTTATTTCCGGTATTTTTGCACTATGGTGTCCGAAGGAAACGACTACCTGCGACAGGTAACGCTATAGTCCTGGATCTGGTGACAGATAAATAAACGATTTCTCATTTCAGTGACCTTTAGAGCTAAACTAAAAGACAGCATCTTACCCAAACAATCAAGCTCTCGCACAGCACCGTTTTATTTAAATCCATATCTCCTCTGTGCTGTCGGGCAAATATTTCCGTCCACCTGTCAACAATGCGCTTCCCTTTCCCACCTGCGTGTGCATTTGCCTAGCGCTCACCAGCGCTGCGTTCACGTCTATTGCATCTACGCACTATTTGATGCGTAAAGGCTTCGTGAATGTCCGCCGCGGACGCAGCGCGTGCTGCGGTGATAAGGATTGGGGGATTGACTGGATCAAGAGCGCAACAGCAAGAAATAAAACACCAATGGTGTATTGAGTTCAGGACACAGTGTAGCCAATCAGAACAGAGATCATTTGGGGTAATCGTTTGGGTTACACAGTATGGAAAGTGAACATGGGCACCAACGATAGTGTACCCAAAAAATATACCCAAAACCCTAGTGGCGCTATAACAGTCATAAATGTTAAAAACATCATATTTCTATTATTTTTTAAATTCAGGTGGTTACAGGCTTGGTAAATGATATGTAATGTCTTTATATGTGCTTCAAAAATAAACATTCACTTATATACACATATGCTTTATGATCAATATCTCATAGTTTCCAAAAACAATTTTTGAAAAGTAGACATTTATTTTATTGCCACTTATACAAAAATGCTACAGAATAAAGGTATCTAGTCTAAACCTACAAATGAACTGAATTGAGAACATTTTTAAAAACTGAAATAGTGAGTTGAGTTTTGTTTTTGTTTTGTTTTTTACACTTAATTGTGTTTTCCTTTGTTAAAAATTAAACAGTAACATCTCTCAAGCCTTTTTTTATTGCCTGTTTGTAATAAAAACATAAGATAAGATTGTGATGTAAAGTCACATGCGTTTATCTGGTATGGGATGAGCACATGCGGGAATACTGCATACATAAATATGGGTGACAAATTATTGCCTTTATTCCAAACAATTGTATAATATATATAAATAGATCAATTGTATTCCATTAAAGTTTGGGATCAGTAAGATTTTTTATGTTTTTAAAGAAGTCTTTTCTGCTCATCAAGGCTGTTTATTTGATTAAAAATACAGGAAAACAGTAATATTGTTGCAATTAAAAATAGTGGTTTTCTATTTTAATACTTTATACTTTGAAATAGAATTTATTCTTGTGATGCAATGCTTGAAATCATTCTAATATGCTGATTTATTATCAACGTTGGACACAGTTGTGCTGCTTAATGTACTTTTTTTGGAACCTGTGATACTTTTTTTCAGAATTCCTAGATGAATAAAATGTTAAAAGTTTCTTATGCTTATCAAGGCTGTTTTCACTTGATCAAAAATACAGAAATAAAATGTAATATTGTGAAATATTATTACGATGTAAATCAATGTTTTTTTCTATATTAATATACATTAAAATTTAATTTATATCTGTAATTAAAGTTGAATTTCCAGAATCATTACTCCAGTCTTCAGTGTCACATGATCCTTCAAAAATCACTTTTTTTTTTTTTTTTGGAACCTGTGATACTTTTTTCAAGATTTTTTGATCAATAAAAGGTTAAAAAAGAACAGCATTTATTTAAAATAGAAAGGTTTTCTAACAATATACACTACTGTTCAAAAGTTTGGGGTCAGTACATTTTTATTCTGTCTTTTTTTGAAAGAAATGAATGCTTTTATTCACCAAGGATGTGTTAAATTAATAAAAAAGTGACAGCATAGATTTACATTGTTAGAAAAGATTTATATTTTGAATAAATGCTGTTCTTTTTTAACTTATTCATCAAAGAATCCTGAAAAAAGAATCAAAGGTTGAAAAAAATATTTGGCAGCACAACTGTTTCCAACATTGATAATTTTAATAATAAATCAGCATATTAGAATGATTTCTGAAGGATCACGTGACACTTAAGACTGGAGTAACAGCTGATGAAATTCAGCTTTGCATCACAGGAATAAATTATATTGTAAAGTATATTAAAATAAAAACCATTATTTTATATTGTAATAACATTTTGCAATATTACTGTTTTTTTCTGTATTTTTGATCAAATAAATGCAGACTTGATGAGCAGAAGAGACTTCTTTAAAAAAAACATTAAATAAACTTTTGACTGGTAGTGTATTTAAAATAGAAATGTTTTGTAACTACGGTTCAAAGCGTGGGGTCAGTAATATTTTTCTTTCTTTCTTTCTTTGAAAGAGATTAATACTTTTATTCAGCAAGGTTAACACATTCAGCAATGTGTTAAACTGATAAAAAGTCATAGTAAAGAAATTTTATTTTGAATAAACACTGATCTTTTTAATTTTTTACTCATCAAAGAATCCTGAAAATAGTATCACAGGTTCCAAAAAAAATTTAGCAGCACTTTAGAACGGCAGTGTGAAAAACGTTATTTACTTCATTTATAATTTCACCACCACATAATTTGGTAACATTAAAACATATACTTAAGCTCAATGGATATGCCAATCAGAAATAAGCCACAAATAAATTTTCTGGTGGCAGTAATCCTTGACTGGCATGACATTGGACTTTAAACCATGAGATTTAGAGTCCTTTGGGTCTTTAACCCACCCCTGTGCCATCAAGGCCCTTGTGAATCGACAGCTGCTATTTTCAGCCACTGCAGCCTTGCAGTTTAGCCAAAAATGAGAAAAGTAAATATTGGCTTGAGAAATTTTTAGCTAAATCTCCAGGGCAAATGCACTGATATGGAGCCAATTTGGAAGTGATGTAACTCAGTTACAAAAGCTATATAGCCTATAGGGTATAGTTTTAAAGCAGATGTACAATTATCTCAACCACGCTGGATTGCCCTGGGCATGATTGTTCCAGGCATCTCAGTGAAATGCCTTTCTTTGGTCATCCATATGGGACAGACTAGATTGTGTAAACTTACGGTAAACCATTGACAGGTTAACCAGACACCTAACCTACTTAAAGTAGGAGGAGACTTACAACCTGTGTCTTTGAACCTGCGATAGTGTGGTCACATGACAAAAATACAACACTGGACACCAAGAAGCGGCCATGACTTTGTTCAGTGCAAATATTGTTAATCAACATATTTTCACATGCAATAATATACTATAGAGGCCTATAAGATTGCAAGCAAGTTTCCTAAATTTCGTAATTCAAACAGGAAATCAGACTAGTTACCTAATCTCCAAAAAGGGGATTGATGTGGGACTGATGCCCAGGTTAATGATTAACCCGCCTGTCAAATTTACTGTGTACAGAAGCAGTAAGAAAGCATTCCAGTCTCTGCCTTCCACGAGAAAGCAACTGACTTAGAAACAAGAAACATGCCCACGAGCCGCAGCTTCCGCAACAGGTGAGAAAGACAAACTATTTGTGTTAGACTTATATTTAATGTATTTCATTTACATTTCTGTGCAGAATAATTTGATCTGAAACAGTCTGTGGTGTAAGTTGAATGTTTAACTGATGCCATTGTGTATATGAACACAGAAAAGTATTTTTACTATAATATAGATTTTATTTGGTATAATTGTATTTAAAGAGTTTAATGATATACAGCATCTGTTTAAATATATATATATATATATATATATATATATAACATGTTTTTAAACAGATGCTTCATATCATAACTGTTTAAATACAATTACATGGATACACTCATATTTGTACTTAACGTTGAAGTCAAAAGATATACACCTACAACAGAATCTGCAAAATGTTCATTATTTTACCACAATAAGAGGGATCAAAATGCATGTTGTTTTTTATTTAGGACTGACCTGAATAAGATATTTTACATAAAAAACATTTACATATATACCTGAATGATCCACAGGTGTGTTTTTTTTTTTTATTCATGAGTTCCTTGTTCGTCCTAAACAGTTCTTCAGAAAAATCCCACAAATTCTTTGGTTTTCCAGCATTTTTGTGTATTTGAACCCTTTCCAACAATGACTGTATGATTTTGAGATCCATCTTTTCACACTGAGGACAACTGAGAGACTCATATGCAGCTATTACAGAAGGTTAAAACACTCACTGATGCTCCAGAAAGAAAAAAAACAATGCATTAAGAACCGGGGGTGTGTAAACTTTTGAACAGAATGATGTGTACATTTTTCTTATTTTGCTTAAATATCATGTTTTTTTTTTATTTAGTACTGCCTTTCAGAAGATACTTACATGTTTCCCAGAAGACAAAATAAGTTAAATTTACCCTAATCTTTAAATTCAATGCTCTTAATGCATTGTGTTTCCTTCTGGAGCATCAGTAAGCGTTTGAACTTATTTTGATAAAATAAGTAACATTTTGCAGATTCTGCAAGGTGTATGTAAACTTTTGACTTACTGTATTTATTTTAAGCTATACATGTGTTATGATGAAGAAGTGTTGTGTCCTGAGACAGCAGGTTAATTGTGTTATGGTATGGGGCAATAAAAGGCACTAAATATTATGACAACAGACACTTCAGTCGTGTCAGTCTAACTTTATTAAATTCTAAACTGAACTCAAAGTCCTACAATTCATGAATACCTTCAGGCAGGATCATGCGCAAAATCAAAAGTGTTGTTTTACAGACATATTTGCTGGATATCAAGCTATGCTAACATGCAAATATAGTTCTTTATATATCAAAGGCAAATGTTAGTTCAGTACTGACATATTTCAAAGTCTGGTGTACTTTGTTATCTGGTATGAGTAAAACACACACAGGTGTGTCAGTCAGCTAAATTTAGATTTTGTATGCTCTTCCAGACTTAGTCAACATATCCAAACTGCTCATTGCTACAAAGTGTAATAAATATTGCAACAAAAAAAACATGTTTTAACTTGAGATGAATAAATTATTCTACTCTAATAAAAGGAAATTAGCACTTTTCAATAGTCTAATAAAGAATTTCAAAGGACATATAATGCACATTGAATGATGATGACCTTTTAAACTCCTAGTCCAGTCCTGTCTAGAAGTCTTTTTAAAATGCCTGAACATATACTTCACTGTACTGCATTTTAATAACTGTATCACTTGCTTTTGAAGGTCTTCTCTACTCTCAAAGATAAGGAGTCAAGGGCAGCCACACAATCCTCACGTGAACAACAAAGAGGTAGATACACACATTCCCACACACATATGCATTTGCTTCCAAACATCTGAGACCACTAGTAAAATTCATATATTGTGTATTTTATGTAAATATTAGTGATTAACAGTGTTGGGGAAAGTGATCCATAACAATATTGCGTTACTCCTTAAAAAAGTAACTAATTACGTTACTTAGTTACTTTTTATTAAAAATAATGTGTTACATTACTTTTGCGTTACTTTTTAAATCTGCTTGCTTGTTTGTTTTTAATATAAAAAGTTAGATTTTTAGCAAATGTAAAAGCCCTTTCATACCAAAAAGTGAGTTTGAAAAGTAAATTCACAACTGTGCAGTAGAACTGTATGAAAAGGAAGTCCAACATTCTTCCACAATGACAAAAATTGAGCACAAATGATTTTAAAGTTCATTTAAAGTAAGTTTTGCTTATTAGTACGGTTGAATTGGATCAACAAAGGTCAGCAGCAAAGACATTGGTTAATAAAATGGGATTAAATACATAAAGGAAACAAAGTAATGTGTTACTTTACTAGTTACTTGAAAAAAGTAATCTGATTACGTAACTTGCCCCAACACTGGTGATTAAACACAGCATTTTCAATTAGAAATGTACAGGTGCAGCTCAAAAAATTTGAATATCGTGAAACATTTCATTATTTTATTGTAACTTATTTAAAAAAATTTAACTTTCATATATTCTTGATTCATTACATGTAAAGTAAACGTTTTTTTTTAATTTTGATGATTAGAGTGTACAGCTCATGAAAGTCAAAAATCCAGTATCTCAAAATATTAGAATATGTATATTTTAGTTTCATTATATGACCATCCCTATAGTATACATTGCGTTTATCTCTTTTTCTTTGAAACCACACTAATGGGGAAGACTGCTGACTTGGCAATGGACCAGGAGACAATTATTGAAATTAAGTCACAGAAAGTCATTACTGAATGGGGCGGCTGTTTACAAAGTGATGTATCAAAGCATATTAAATGCAAAGTTGACTGGAAGGAAGAAATTGAGTAGGCAAAGGTGCACAAGCAACAGGGATGACCGCAAGCTTGAGAATACTGTCAAGTAAAGCCGATTCAAACACTTGGGAGAGCTTCACAAGGAGAAGAATGAAGATCAAGAGTCACCACACTCAGATGTCTTTAGGAAATGGATGTCCAAGCCACTTCTGACACAGAAACAATGTCAGAAGCATCTTACCTGGGCTAAGGAGAAAAACAACTGGACTGTGGCTCAGTGCTCCAAAGTCCTCTTTTCAGATAAAAGTACATTTTGCATTTCATGTTGAAATCACGGTCCCAGAGTCTGAAGGAAGACTAGAGAGGCACAGAATCCAAGCTGCTTGAAGTCCAGTGTGAAGTTTCTGAAGTCAGTAATCATTTAGGGTGCGTGACGTCTGCTGGTGTTGGTCCATAGTGTTTTATCAAGTGAAAAGCCAATGCAGCCATCTACCAAGAGATTTTGAAGCACTTTATGCTTCAATCTGCTGACAAGCTTTTTGGAGATGCTGATTTCCTTTTCCAACAGGACTTTAGCACCTGTCCAAAGTTTGCTGACCATGATATTACTGTACTTTATTGGCCAGCCAACATGCCTGACCTGAATCCCATTGAGAATCTATGGGATATTTTCAAGAGAAAGATGAGAAACAGTCGATCCAACAATATACAGATAATCTGAAGGCTCAATAGTGCCTCAGCAGTGCCATAAGCTGATCACTTCCATGCCACACTTCACTGATGCTGTCATTTGTGATAGGAGCAAGTCATTTGCTGTAATATGTGCTGCCGACCAAGTACTGAGTGCACAAATGAACAT
The DNA here is from genome assembly GCA_033026305.1 of Cirrhinus molitorella. Classification (NCBI taxonomy): domain Eukaryota; kingdom Metazoa; phylum Chordata; class Actinopteri; order Cypriniformes; family Cyprinidae; genus Cirrhinus; species Cirrhinus molitorella. The sequence continues at coordinate 35,771,457 of CM065133.1, forward strand.
ACTTTAAAGAACTTGAACTTTTGCAACTCTGATCTTAGGAAATATTCTAATATTCTGAGGTACTGGATTTTTGACTTTCATGAGCTGTACGCTCTAATCATCAAAATTAAAACAAAAACACTTTTGAAATATTTTACTTTGCATGCAATTAATCTAGAATATATGAAAGTTTCAGTATAAGTTACAATAAAAAAAAATCATGATTTTCCAATTTTTTTGAGCTGAACCTGTATGTTTCAGTGAAATACTGCAGTACAACAAAATCAAACATTATCCTAGAAATAAATGACACATGCATTGCAGCAATATTTGTGTTAATCATTTATATTTTTCATCATTTATTGCTTTTTTAAATAGTATTACTCTAAGAAAAGGAAAAGTGAATATTAATCCAGATTAATAATCTTAATTTCATATTGCAGGATTTGCCTAAAATGTGGCTTCCAGCAGGCAACAGGGACAATCACTGCCCTGTGTGTTTACAGATCGCCAGCTATCCTGTAGAGACCAACTGCGGGCATCTTTTCTGTGGTGCGTGTCTGTTTACTTAAATTCATAACTGCAAAAAACTAGCGTAACTGGTGTACTGTGAGAGAGCAGATGGTGGTGGGCATTTACACTCCAAGTACTGAACACTTACAGTCATGTGACTCAACAGTGTTGCGTACGGAGTTTAATATTATACTGTTGCCATAGTTACAATAGCCGTGCCTCTCACCTGATCCTAATCACGTGAATACACATTTACAGAGTGTATATTTGCAGATTTATGTTAATGGCAAACAACAAGGTTTATATAAAATGCAAAACTGCTGCACCACCACAAAGTAATTCTTGCACCACGGCTACTTTAAATAGGCAAAATAAGGAGACTGAAATAAAGATAATAAAAGCAATAAAAAATTAGTAATTAAATAAACATACGTGCTGATACACATGCATATCTCTTTCAGATTCAATTGCCATTCATTGTTCTCACATCAGCTCTGCTAAATATATAAATAGTAGTGAACCTGACCAGCTACTTTATGCTAAATAACTGCTTTTGAGGAAAAAATCCATTGAATATGGTTGCAACAAACCATATTTTTGTATGGTTTTAACAAGAATGGTGGAATCCAATTTTGAATGACCTATGGCACCAGGCACATGGTAAAGGAGAGGCCCACACTTATCTGTCTCCTGTCTCCTTCTGTATCTCCAGCACCATGTCTGATATCTTACTGGAAACACTGCTCCTGGTTACATGCCATCAGCTGTCCTTTGTGCAGACAGACGGTAAGAGATTTCTTAGCTGATACACATTTCTTGAGAACCAAATCAGCATATTAGAATGATTTCTGAAGGCTCATTTAACACAGAAGACTGAGGAAATAACTGCTGAAAATTTAGCTTCGCATCACAGGAATACAGTTGAAAAGATTTTAAAATATAAAACAGCTGAACAATTACTGTTTATATAGTATACAGTTGAGGTCGAAAGTTTATATACACCTTGATTAATACTGTGTTGTTACTTGAACGATCCACAGCTGTGCTTTTTTTTTTTTTTTGTTTAGTGATAGTTCTTCATGTGTCCCTTGTTTGTCCTTAATATTAAAATATTTCAGCTCCTACAAATTCTTTGGTTTTTCAGCCTTTTTGTGTATTTGAACCCTTTTGAGATCCATTTTTTCACACCGAGGGACTCATAAGCAACTATTAAAGAAGGTTTAAATGCTCACTGATGCTCCAGAAGAAAACATGATGCATTAAGAGCCAGGGGGTGAAAACTTTTGGAATTTGAAGATCGGGGTAAATTAAACTTATTTTGTATTCTGGGAAAACATGTAAGTATCTTCTGTAGCTTCTGAAGGGCAGTGCTAAATGAACAAAAATATGATGTTCAGGCAAAATAAAAAAATGCACACATCTTCAATCCGTTCAAAAGTTTTCACCCCCCAGCTCTTAATGCATGGTTTTTCCTTCTGAAGCATCAGTGAGTGTTTGACCCTTCTGTAATAGTTGCATATGAGTCCCTCAGTTGTCCTCAGTGTGAAAAGATGGATCTCAAAATCATACAGTCATTGTTGGAAAGGGTTGAAATACACAAATAATGCTGGAAAAACAGAGAATTTGTGGGACCTGAAGGATTTTTCTGAAGAACAGCAGACAGTTTAACTGTTCAGGACAAACAAGGGACTCATGAAGAACTATTACTAAAAAAAAAAAAACTTTTTTTTTTTTTTTTAAAATATAAATCAGCTATTATTTTCTCTTGTGGACTATGTGTAAAACATATTTTATGTGAAATATCTTATTCAGGTCAGTACTAACACTTTGCAGATTCTGCAAGGTGTATGTAAACTTTTGATCTCAACTTGTACATACAGAAAAGATACGGCTTTCATTTAATTTGTTGTCTTTCATTGTTTATTCTCAGGTGAGTAAGATGTGCCATCTCTTCAGCGAGACCAGAACTGACTGCAAAGAGACAGAAGTGATAAAACATGTCAGAGACTATAACAAGCGCTACTCTGGAGCACCAAGACAGGTACAAACATTTGCTTTCAGTTAGACTAAAGCAATAATTTGTCATTTTAAAAAGTCATAAACATCATACCAGTTTGGTGTTTGTGAAGTCAGACTGAGATACAATGCAAATGTAGATACTGCAAAAGAGACAGAGCACATTTAGGTCAAGCCCACACCAACTGGGAAAACAATCCAGCGCTCTCCATTGACTTTGTATTGCTGGAAGCTGCCTTCTTGTCATTTCTGACTTGTAACAAAAAAAAAAATGTCTAAAAGCTGCTAAGTGATAAGGTGTACAGGAAACAAGCTGAAAAACACAGAACTACTTTTTATATGCTGTCGACTCCAAAAAACGAGTGTCAGAAGTCAGAAATGACAAGGAGGCAGCTTCTCGCAATACAAAGTCAATGGAGAGTGTTGGATTGTTTTCAGGGTTGCCAGGTTTTCACAACAAAACCCGCCCCAATTGCTACTCAAAACTAGCCCAAAATTAGCCCAAAAATAAGTAGAAAATTAAATGAGTTTTTGCTTAAAACAAGCTAAATAATCTGCCAATATGGTAAGCAAAATAATCTTAATTCAAGCAGAAAGCTAGATTATTTTGCTTACCCCATTGGCAGATAATTTAGCTTGTTTCAAGCAAAAACTCACTTAATTTGAACATATTTTGTCTGAAAACAAGACAACAATTTGTGCTTGTCTAGAAACTCCTTCTTGATTTAAGAATGTTTAGATATTTTAGCTGGAAACAAGACAAAAAATCTAAGTAAGAAAAGCATTTTTTGCAGTGTAGAAAAGTAAGTAATTTTTTTCTTGTTTCAGAAAAAAACAAAGCCAAAATTAAGTGAGTTTTTGCTTAGAACAAGCAAAATAATCTGCTAATGGGGTAAGCAAAAATGCCAAAATGAAAAAAATTACACCAATTGGGAGAATATTTTGCTTGTTTGAAGCAAAAACACACTTAATTTTGACTTGTTTTCAGAAAAAACAAGACAATAATTTTTACTTGTCTAGAAATCCTTCTTGATTTAACCATTTTTAGATATTTTGGCTAGAAGCAAGACAAAAAATCTAAGTAAGAAAGTATTTTTTTGCAGTGTACTATTAAGCAAAACTTACTTTAGATTAACTAACATTTGTGCTTTTTTTGAGTGTTGAACTTTCATTTTCAGACGTGAATTTAATTTTCCTTTAGCTTTGCACTTAATTTCATTTTGATGTGAAAGGGCTTTTACATTTGATAAGAATCAAACTTTTTTATATTAAAAACAAACAAGCAATCCCTGCCCAGATTTAAAAAGTAATGCAAAAGTAATGTAACACACTACTTTCCATAAAAAGTAACGTAATTAGTCTTTTTTTACGGAAGTAATATTGTAATGCATTACTTTTAAAAGTAACTTTCCCCTACATTAACGGTGACACTAAAATATGTAGGTTTTGGTATGGAAATACCCTTCCTGCGTCTTCTTTTTTTGAAATCATGGCTGACTAAAAACAGTAATATAACTTGTTTTTGTTGACAAACTCATGCCGCTCCCAGTAAACCCGTGCGGTTAGCATTATTACTTCTCAGCAGAGCTTTTATCATTTTATTTGCTTTCAGACTATATAACATCACCACACCTCCTTTAGTTCCTGATGCCACAAAGGCCAGGAAGGACACGGTTTCCTACAGTTGGGAGACACGTCACTCACTGATATCCCATGTGCTGGTCACATGCTAGAGTATCATCGTCATCTTTTCCCTTTTCTAGGTGAAGGATTACCTGTGTGACACACCTCTCTTCCTGCTCTTTCTGGTGCGATGGCTGGGGAACATGGGCGGCCTGGTGTGGCTGTTTCTCTTGAGGGTGGCCGTCTGTGGATTTGGCGCTGCCATGTCTTTGGCCTCCCCGCTGGAGACTCTTCCTGGGCCGTTGAGCAGTACGCTGGGCATGCTGGATGATTTTGTGGTGGTCTTCCTTCTTCTCATCTGCATTATTAACATAAACCAACAGATGGGGCCGCAGAGGACAAGAACGCACTCGGTCACGCAGGGTGTGCTGACCGACGCTTTGTAGAGGACGGTGATAATGTGCTCACTAGCATGTTGAAATGACACTAATCAACCTTGTTGGCAAAGGTTAACAGTGTTATGACCTGCTGCACTTTGGTCTTATTGAACATGGATTTTCAATGACGACGTGTCTAGAATAGACATACAGCACTAAATGAAATGACAGGAGTTCTGATGCTTTAAAAACAGCAAGTCGAGGCGTTTCATTCAAGACGGATTGTATATAATCAATGTAAAGTGGTTTTGTAAATATGCAAGTTTTTAATAAATATTTATGTATATTTTTTTTTGGTTATATTTCCGTTTTTATTTCACACACTCACAAAAACACTACAGACATGACAGAAACATTTTATACTTTATTTATTTAATGCTTTGATGGTGTTTGCAGTGTTTCTTCAGAAAAAAAAATGTTATTTTGAAATAAAAATTAATCATTAAATTTAATCAATCATTAAATTTTTTGTTTTATATTTTGTTATTTAGAGTGCAGTCTTTCATCAGTTAAACTTTTCACAGTGCAATGTTAATCATTTGTGGATTGTATATATTGGCTTAAACCGGCTAACATCAGAACGTAATAAAATAAAATAATAAAAAATGCAATAAAAATACAATAAAATAAAAGGAAATAAATGAAAAATAACAACAAAATAAAATAAAAACAAAATATAATTTAAAAATACAATAAAATATGAAAAAATGAAAATAAATAAAAACAATAAGAAAAAACAATACATTCTAAAATAATATTATAAAAAAATAATAAGACAAAATAATTTCTAATAAATATTTATATATTTTGGTTATTTGGTTTATGTTTCACACGCTCAAAAACCGACTTGACAGAAACATTTTATAAGCAAGAATTCATTCAATGCTTTAATAGTGTTTGCAGTGTTTCTTAAAATGTATTTTTCAGTGAAATGTTAATTTTTGGAATGTATTTTCTGAATTTTTTAAATAAAGAAAAAATTAAAGAAAATTAATAAAATGAAAATAAAAATACAATAAAAAAAAATGAAAGAATGAAAAACAAAATAAAAGATAAAATAAAATAATACAATAAAATATGAAAAAAAATGGAATAAAAAATAAATAAAATGAAATAAAAATAAATTAGATAAAAAATGTAATAAATTATAAGAAATAAACTAATAAAAAATATATATATATATAAAAAATACAATAAAATTAAATAAAATAAAAAATAAGAAATTAAATAATTAAGAAATTAAATAAATACAATAAAAATAATTTAAAAAGTACAAAAAGTAAAAAATAATAAAATAAAAATAATAAAAAGAAAATAAATAAAATAATATATTATAAAAAATAATGTAATAACAAATAAATAATTAGAATAATTTATGTATGTATGTATTTTGGTTATCAGTTTATATTTCACACACTCACAAAAACTGACATGACATTCATATAATCAAGAATTTATTTAATGCTTTGATAGTGTTTGCAGTGTTTCATCAAAAAAAAATAGTGGAATGTTAATTTCAGGAATGTATATTCTGCATTTTTTTAAAACAAAAATTTACCATTACATTTGATGATGAAATTTTTGTAATATCTCAATAATGCAATTCAAACAGCACAATTTAGTAGTAGTGCAGTGTTTCATCAATAAAAGTTTTCACAGCGCAATGTTAATCATTTGTGGAATGTATATTGTATATGTGAGTTTTTACACACACACACGAAAAAAAAGATAATCGGCTATTTTTTTTTTATCTTAATGCTCGATAAAGAGCCTGTTTTAAATGTAGACATGTATACGTGAAGGCATCAGTTTCCAGCAGGACTCATGTTAATTCTACCCGAGTACAAACATACAAAAAACTACATCTGCAAAGAAAAATGTATGAATGTTAAATTTCAAAAAGTCAGTCCAAGAGTCTTAAAGGGACAGTTCACCCAAAAATGGTCCCCATTGACTTTCATTGTATGGACAAACAGTCAAATGGGAACCGAAAATGTTTGGCTACCAACATTCTTCAAACTAGCTTTTGTGCTCAGCAGAAGAAATAAATGCATACAAGTCTAAAAAGAGTAAATGATGGCAGAATTTCTATTTTTGGCTCAACTATACCTTTAAGTTATCTAGTTGGCCTATTTGTTTAGTCGTCTATCTCTACTGTAGCATATCTCTATGGGTTTTGACACCAGACTGCAGCGTTACGGAACATGCTAAGCCACGGTGAGGCCTCCAGTGGCCCCCTGAGGTGCTGAGGGGCCCAAGCCCACTGCCAGCCCAGCACGGCCCGCTCTGGATGGGGCATCATGGCCAGGTGACGCCCATCTGCTGAGCAGATGCCTGCCACACCTTGTGCAGAACCGTTGGGGTTCATGGGATAGATTTCAGTCGGGGCGCCCGAGTCGTCCACATAACGCAGAGGAGCCAAAGAGGCACCGACAAGCTTCTTCTGAGCTTCAGGAGAACTAAACTGCATCAGGCCTGAAAAGAGGAGATTTTAAAAAGTCACTCACGAGGTACAGCGCATACTGCAGTACGTGTTGTTTTCAACAAAATGATGCCTCTACTTAACAATACACCTATCAAACATACAGTTTTGGGATTTAAAAAATAAATACATGAAACATAAAACTAATTAGCAGTTTAATGTTATAAAAAAGGTGTAAAAAAATTAACACCTTAATTTACAATTACAGTTTTATTTATGATGGAAATAATTATTAAAAAAATAAAAATAATATAATTTCTAATTTATTTTTTTAAATATATAAATCTTTTAATACATAATTTATTAATTAATTTATTTAAAAATGAAAATTCTATTGGACTTTTAGAACTCTCTTGCAGTTGAAAAAAAAGCAATTTAAGTACAGTGGTATAATGAACATACGTCTAACCTTCTCCATGAGCGACCCAAACACCCAGAGCAGATCCCTCCATTCCCTTAAGCATGATGGATGGAGAGGGCAGGATACCTATGCTGACAAACCTCGATTCAAACCGGCCAGACTTGTTATGTGTCAGAGTAACATCAGAACCTATAAAGAAATAAGAAATAAAATAAAGTAAAAAATACAATAAAATAAAACATAAAAAATAAATAAAATAAAATAAAATAAAGAATAAAAAATACAAAACAAATGCAATAAAAAAGAAATATAGTGAAATAAGAACAGAGTAATAATAAAATTGCAAAAAAATACAATAAAAATAAGAAATACAATAAAATTACAATAAAGTAAAAAATTACAAAAAATAAAAGAAAAAATAAAATAAAGTAAAAAATACAATAAAATAAAACATAAATAAATAAAATAAAATAAAATAAAAAAAATAATAAAAAATACAAAACAAATGCAATAAAAAAGAAATTGTGAAATAAGAGTAGAGTAACATTAGAACCTATATAAAATAAAATAATAAAGAAAGTAAAAAAAAATAAATAAATAAATAAAATAAAATAATAAAATTGCAAAAAATACAATAAAAATAAGAAATACAATAAAGTAAAAAATTACAAAAAATAAAATAATAATAAAAACAAGAAATACAATAAAATGAAAATTACAATAAAATAAAAATACGATAAAATGAAAGAATAAATTATAAAATAAAAAAATTAAAATTAAATAATAAAAATACAATAAAATTAAATACAATTTTTAAATTAAATTATAATTATATATAAGACGAAAGAAAATAAGAAACAATAAAATTACAATAAAATAAAAAATAAGAAACAAAAAAGCATGAATAAAATAAAAAATTAAAATAAATATAATAAAATGAAAATAAAAACAGAATAAAAATATGATACAATGAAAGAATAAATTATAAAATAATTTTTTTTAAATAAAAAAGTAAATACAAAATTAAATAAATGAAATACAAGTCTTAAATTAAATGAAACAAAAAATAATATAATATAACATAATATACACAATACAAATACAATAAGATAAAAAATTTAATTAAATGCAATAATAATAATAATAATAATAATAATAATAAAAACCCAATCAAATAAAATGAAATGAAATAAAATTATAAAACAAAACAAAACAAAACCAAAAACAAATGAAAACCTAAAAAGAAATACAATGAAATATTTACACAAATAGAATACAGTGAGAGCACTTAGATAGAAGGGACTGGGTAAAGTGCTGTGATGAAACTAACAATTTTATCTCTCACCTCCACCCTCTCTCTCACCCACCCAGCCCAGCAAAGCCATAAGCTGACATCCGTTACACACTCCTAGACTCAGCGTGTCGTCACGTTTACGGAAGCGCTCGAACTCCTCACGGGCCTTGGGGTTAAAGGTCACTGTGGCAGCCCAGCCTGATAAAAAGTCAAAGAAAGCACAGCTGGAGAACAAATGCTAATAACCAGTCCATTTCAGTATGCAGAGTGTCCTAAATATCCTCTGATCTGAGTCACAAATCTAAGGGCATACAAACAATTCAATGGAAAGGACGAGTAAATGCTTGTTATCATTATATAGAAAAATCAACATGCAGTTCAGCAATGATATGTAAGATTGCTGCGACATGCAATAGTGAGATTTTCACCTTTAGCCGACCCCAGCACATCTGCATAGCTAAAACCACCCACAAACACCACCGCTCGGAAGGGGTCAAGGGTCGTGGAGCCTGAGCACAGGTCCTGCATTGTGACATCCCACACCTACAGATCATACAAGGAAAAAAGGTCAAATATTAAAATGAATTAAACTTAGCCTTGCTAGAAGTTAAAAGCAAAAGCAGCATCTGTGCTATTAGTGAACAAAAATCATCTCTAAATTTGTTTACATACTACAATCTCCAACACACACACACACACATACATATATATATATATATATATATATATATATATTAGGGCTGTCAAACGATTAATCGCGATTAATCGCATCCAAAATAAAAGTTCAAGTTTACATACAATATGTGTGTTTACTTTGTATATTTATTGTGTACATATAAATACACACACATACATGTATATATTAAAACAAAATATTTATATGTATATATATTTATACCTGTATACAATTTAGATTATAAATAAATATAAATATTTTAGATATAAATCTAAAATATTTTCCTTAATATATACAGGCATGTGTGTGTATTTATATATACATAATAAATATACACAGTACACAAATATATAATATGCATACATAAACTTTTATTTTGGATGCGATTAATCGCGATTAATCATTTGACAGCCCTAATATATATATATATATATATTTACAGTGCCTTCCGAAAGAATTCACACCCCTTCGTGTTTTTTTTTTCTCACATTTTGTTATGTTGCTGCCTTATGTTAAACTGCTTTCACTTACTTTTTTCCCACATTAATCTGCACTCCATAAACCATAATGGCAAAGCAAAAAACAAGTTAACATCTTTGCAGATTTAATAAAAATAAACAAAATTAAATTATTCCATTGCATAAATATTCATACCCTTATTTGGGACAGTTGAAATTTTGTTCAGGAGCATTCATATTGCTTTTATAATAAAAGGGTTAGGCCGAAAATGCAGATCATAGCAAAAACCAAGGTAAAACCAAGGCCCTGAGGTAAAAAAAAAAAAAAAAAAAAACTCTGAGGAGCTCAGAGACAGGATCGCATCCAGCCACACATCTAGGGAAGAGTTCAGAAAAAATTCTGCTGCATTAAAGGTTCGCAGATGCATGTAGTCTCCATTAGCCTTAATAGAAGAAGTCTGAAACAATCAGGACTCTTCCTAGAGCTGGCCTCCTGCCCAAACTGAGCAATTGATTGAGAAAGGTGACCAAGGTCCTGAAGGTCACTCTAGTTGAGCTCCATGATTCTATATGGACATAGTAGAAACCTACAGAAGGATAAACATCACTGCAACACTCCACCAGACTTCTCAGTGAAGACACATGAAAACACACTTGGAATTTGCAAAAAAAACACCTAAAGGATCCTCAGACTGTGAGAAACAAGATTCTCTGGTCTGATGAACCTCAAATCCAAGCATAAAGTTTGAAGGAAACCAAGCACTGCTCATCACCTGCAGGGTACTTTCTCAAAAGTAATGCTGGGTTCACACTTTAAAATCTTATAAGATCTTTAAAATGTGAGAGACCACAAACATGAGGACAAAAATTATTCCTAGATTTTTTTCTGTGTGGTGTTTGAGTCCCAAATGTGAACACAAGAAATCTCGCAAAATCTCTCGGGACTTGAGAATAATCATTAAACAACAGTTCTAAAGGACTTTATTTCAACAAGACGGTTTGTCTTTGTTGATGTTTATTCAAATTGGAATCAACTGATAGACAATATTGTTTTGGTTAATACCCAATCAATATTTACTGTAATTACAAACAATGTTAAGTATCATTCAAAATTATGCACAGGATTTACCCAGAATATTATTTGGTAAAATTTAAATCTGATATTGATTTTAATTGCTCCTTTTATGTCAGCTACCCTGAAACCGTGGTACATTTATTTTGGCATTGCCCTTTTGTAAACTGTCTTTTGTATTTTGGCAGAATGTCTGTGAGTTCATTGTGCAAAATATTGATAATCATTTAGTTTTATGGAAATATATATTGTGTTATTTATTCCCTGCAGAATAGCAAAGAAAAGCACAGTCACATCTACATGATAAATCATATTTTTTTCATGCAAAATGTCATATTCACAAATGTCTTTTTTCTTTTAGGAAGGAAATGGAGCATTATATTGACACTATAAAATTTTCTATGAAACAAAATGCAATTATAAAGGTGAAAGTTTGTAAACGTTTTAACGTTTTATATAAAAACTTGTATTTGTAGACTTCCCCTCTAGTGTATAATTGTTTATATCATATGTAATGTTTATTGTTTATATCATGTATAATGTCTATCATTAAAAAAACGCCTCCAACGTACTTCCGAGCAGATTGAGTCACACTTAACACACCTCATACCATAGGAAAATCTGATAAGATAATCTTTAGAACCACCAAGATAATCAGACATTATGTAGGATTGATAATCAGCCCGATTATCTTGTGGTGTGTACCCATCTTAGTGTGCTGCTAGCAGCCTCATGCTGTGGGACTGTTTTTCAGTGGCAGGGACTGAGGAACTCAATGAAAAGAAAAAAAGAAAAGCTCAATGCACCAAAATATTGAGCCTTAAAGAAAACCCAGGCCAGGGCATTCAGAACCTCAGACAAGGCAGAAGGTTCACCTTCCAACAGGACAATGAAAGTTTAGCTTGTAGACAACTCTGTGAATGTTCTTGAGGAGCCCAGCTAGAGCCTGGGCTTGAACCCAATCAAATATTTCTGGAGAAACCTGAAAATGTGTCTGCCCCATCCAAGCTGACAGAGACTGAGATGTGAAGAGGTGAGGCGAAGAATGGCAGATAATTGCCAAATTCAGATGTGAAAAACCTGTCGCATCATACCCAAAAAGACTTGAGGCTTAACAGGTGCTTGTTAAGGGTATGAATTAGGGCTGTGCCGATAAACTATATCATATCGAATCGCGATAAAATATATGTCGATAGCGATAATAAGATTTTTACTCGATATGGATTAATATAAGAGCCAATCACACAGCAGAAATATGTGACAACAGCCAATCAGCATGCAGCTTTTAACATTCACATCAAAGAACAAAGTACATTTCCTACGGCACTTTGCAAAGCAAACTCGACACAAGGACTACAAAACTTTTTTTTCAAACTTTAAGCACGACCCAATTTTTCTCTTTTTAAATCAACGCGACCCATATATATATATTATATATATATATATATATATATATATATATATATATACATACATACATACATATACAGGGTGCGATTTGCCAGGGGGGATGGTGGGGATAAAAACATCCCGCGAACCCGCTCCTAAGTCCGGTTCTGAATCAAATTATTCGCCATACCCGCTTTGAAGTCCCTTTTTGAGTCAAATGATTCGGGATACGCGCTTTAAAGTCCGGTTCTGAATCAAATTATTCGCCATACCCGCTTTGAAGTCCCTTTTTGAGTCAAATGATTCGCGATACGCGCTTTAAAGTCCGGTTCTGAATCAAATTATTCGCCATACCCGCTTTGAAGTCCCTTTTTGAGTCAAATGATTCGGGATACGCGCTTTAAAGTCCGGCTCTGAACCAAATGATTCGCCATACGCGTTTTGATATCCCGTTCTGAATCAAATGATTCGCGATCTGATTGGAGCGCTTCGAAACAGTGAATCATTTTGCGACGCAGTGGTTGATCTTTGCTGGCTTTATATAATTTATTCGTTGTTTGAAATGAAATCGTTACAATTAATAGGACTAACTAATGTTTTATGAACTTGTGATCACATTTCATGACATGACACTCATTATCTGGTACTTGTCTAAAAAGATGTATATAATGTGCAATGTTAACAAATTACACTAATATTGGTTTTCAAAAGCATCCCCCCCTCTGCTTTTTTCACAAATCGCACCCTGTATATATATATATATATATATATATATATACACACATACATACAAGGGTGGTGTAACTTTAATTTGAGAAGCACTGGCAAAAATAATTATAGTGAATGTGTGGGGGAAACAGTAAGGAGATATTTGAATGATTCATTAATAAACTAGTGTATTCTGAAATAGTGCTGCAAAGACGTCGCAATCTCCTGTTTGGTTGCACCAGAGAGAAATGCATCTTTACAAATTACATAGGCTAATGAAAGATTTCTTTTCTCGATTTGTTTTATTTCGTTAAGCAATGATTTAAAGCTTTATATTTATATATTAATCATGTTTGTGAGGCATGTAGGCGCTGAGTTTTGGTATTTTTTGTGAAGCGCTGCTATATACGAGAGTTCAGAAAGCGCATCATGTTTGTTTTCTTTATTATTAAACCACTGTTTGTAGACTTTTGTTGAAATTGCGAGTACACACAAATAAAAGTACACCCTTAACACTTCCGAATGATGTATACTCTTACCTTTGTAAGCAAAAATGACCGATAATTTTAATTTGTTTCTGCTGAAAAAAATGCGAATGATTCCGCTGGCGCCTCCATGTCCTGCAAAGCGGTTTCAGCTTCCCCTCTCCGCAAAAAAAGATTGGATATGTGCCTAACAGCACACATTTATCTGTTTAACATTTAAACTAAATTTGTTTTATAGCTACTTGAACTGTTTGAACTGTTGAACTGTTAATAAACTAAACTATAAAATGTTAATAATGAACCCTCATATTTTTGTGGCTTCTGTCATACTTGGGATACTCTTTTAAAGCTGGCAGCATTAACAGTTTATATATTGAAATATATATCGTATTTGATCAATATGGGAAAAAATTATCGAAGTTAAATTTTTGCCATATCGCCCAGCCCTACTATGAAGACTTATGCAACATACTTATTTATTTATTTTTTTTTTTTTTAAAGATTTATTTTTGGCTTTTTATTATTATAGGACAGGAAGCGAAGTGGAGAGAGAGAAGGGGGTAGGGTCGGGAAAGGTCCTCGAGCCGGGAATCGAACTCGGGACGCCCGTTGCGCAACGGCGCTGTATGTCGGCGCACTGCCCACAAGGCTATCGGCGCCGACCAACATACTTATTTTAGCAATAAAAATAAATAAATAAATAAATAAACGAATTGTGACAATTCTGATTTAATTAGTCATTATGGTGTATTGAGTGTAGATTGATGTGGGGAAAAATGTTATTTAAAGCAGTTTAACAAAGCAACATAAAACATGAATACTTTTGCAAGACACTGTAAAAACTCAAGTGTTTAATCTTTTGATGTGCAGGTGTGTCTGTACCTCAAATCCAGCCATGAACAGAGAAGCAGACATCTCTCTGTCTCCGTTACTGCCTTCCTCTCTCACAACAGCTGCGCGTGCTTTCCCTGAAGCTGAAACACAAGCCAAATATGTTAGTATACAGGTCAAGTATGAACACATGGAAAGATTTGTGATTGTGAAACGGGTTCATGGCCTCACAGAGCTCTTTAATGGCGGGTGTTTGAGAGGGGTCAAAGGTGAGCTTGAGGTACGGCTGCGTGCGAGAAGCAAGGCCTTCTTCTTCCTCTTGGACACACAGTGGATTAGCCTGCAGTCGTTCCAGCTGAAAACTAGTACTTTCCCATATCGCCCTAAGTGTGGGTAGACGCTCATTCAGCACTTCCTGTCCACACAGACTCACTCTGACCTACAAGAAGAAATCAGCAGTTATTGGATGCGTTCTCTGCACCTTTAATTAATATTTCACTGAGCTCTATTAAAGGAGTAGTTCGTTTCCAGAGCAAAAATGTACAGATAATGTACTCACCCCATTGTTATCCAATATGCTCATGTCTTTCTTTCTTCAGTCGTAAAGAAATTATGTTTTTTGAGGAAAACATTTCAGGAATTATGCCTATGTGGTGCCCTTCCAAAATGCAGTTTCAATGCAGCTTCAAAGGGCTCTAAATGACCCCAGCCATGGAATAAGGGGTTATCTAGCGAAATGATCTATCATTTTCCAAAAAAAAAATGTATATACTTTTAAACCTGGTAGAAAAATGTAAGTCGGCAACACCAGGGCTCCAAAAATATCAAATATTTATTTAAAAAACTTTCGCATAGTGTGTTACATTCGATGCGAACGCTTTTTAAATATACATTTGATATTTTTGGAGCCCTGGTGTTGCCGACTTTACATTTTTCTACTTTTTTTGGTTGTGCACCCATTTCAGAATCAGAAAGAGCTTTATTGCCAAGTATGCTTGTGCATACAAGGAATTTGTTTTTGTGTCATTAGCTACCAGTATACAGAGACAACAACAACACAAAGACAATAAAAAAAGGATGAGAATAAAAAATACACATGTAAAAGTAAATAGACAAAAATATATAGTAAAATAAATTGAGAAATAAATAAGTGGTATGTACAGTTGTGCTAACTGATAGAATGGAAAGAGATGCAGGGATTAGGATGGAGGTGTAACAAATGAGATTGATGTGCATGATACTTTTAAACCTCAAATGCTCATCTTGTCTAGCTCTGCTGTGTGCATGTGTACTCTGTGCACTCCGTTCAAGACAGTTAGGGTAAGAAAACTCTAAAAACTTGAAATCTTATTTTCTCCTCCACTTTCAAAAACGTCCTAAATTGCTGTTTTACCTTTTTTTGTAAAGGGTGTTTGACCTTCTTTGCCAGTTCACTTTGTAAACACTGGGTTGGTACTTCTGCAGCGAAGTTGGAGGAGAAAATGAGATGTGAGTTTTTAGACATACCCTAACTGTATTGAACCGGAGTGCACAGAGTGAGCATTTGAGAATAAAAAGTATATACATTTTTTTTTGTTTTTTTTGAAAATGACTGATCGTTTCGCTAGAAAAGACCCTTATTCCTCAGCTGGGATCGTTTAGTGCCCTTTGAAGTTGCATTTTGGAAAATTAAAACTCACAGGCACCATAGAAGTCCACCATATAGAGATAAATCCAGAAATGTTTTCCTCAGAAAACATAATTTCTTTACGACTGAAGAAAGAAAGACATGAACATCTTGGATAACAACGGAGTACATTATCTGTAAATTTTTGTTCTGGAAGTGAACTACTCTTTTAATCAATGCATGTGCTTTTAGCTGAAAAGAACTCAGCTCACCTTGGCATCAGGTCCAAAACCAGAAGTTCTGCCGATTCTGTGACAGACAAGACCTGCATCTGTGTATCTCTGACAGACACTCGATGCATTACTCTCACACACCTCCAAAACCAGTCCGAGCTCCTCTGAAAAAAATGCCTCCATCACTGAAAGAGAGGAACGAAGAGAGACTTGAGGAAATATCTATAGCTATGTTTACATCCAAGCTGCATATTTATTCTTATGAAAAATCAGAATCATTGCAAAAATAAGAATTTGGCAAAATTTCTCCCTTGTGTACTCAAGAGTATCGCTCATTTTTCTAAAGAAACACTGTCCAACAGTGACAGCATCAGGTAAAGCTACAGACCGGGAGTCCATGTCTCTACCACCTCCCCTGAGCACACTGAGTTTTAACAGACTCCATAAAGCGTGTTTTGAGTTTTTGGGGGGTAATTGAGAATGAATGGAGGAAAGTCACGAGAGAGGAGGCAATAGATGTGTTCGACTTAATGCAGTGCTGCACAACTCGATCAAATTCTGACGTAAAGCAGTCACTATCGAGAGCAGAAAGTGTCCAACTTGATGTGTCTGTTTTCAACTCTGCCCCCAAACGCAACTGGCTGATCTCGTTGATTGCCGTCTGTAGCCGTGGTTCAAGTCGAACACACCTATTGCCTTCATTGCGATATGACTGGTTATGATTGGCTCATGCAATAAATCTCGCCTTTTGTTTGCGTGCGCTCACGAATCAGTCTGAATAAACGATATAATGGCGTTAATAGGAACTAAAATTTTAAATATTTATATTACAATTTCTAATAATATATACAACATCACTGTAGTGACATTTATATAACAGTATTTTATAAACATTTTTAATAAAAGATAATACAACTATTAAAACAATTAATAACACAAACATAAATAAGGATGTACAAAGCTGACTAGTTGACTAGGAAAAACAGTGGTTTACATAAATAAACAAGATTTGTAATGTTTTTTTAAAGAAATTTCATCTGCTCATCAAGCCTGCATTTATTTGATTTAAAGTACAGCAAGAACAGTACAATTGTGAAATATTTTTACTATTTAAAATGTAAATGTTTTCTATTTGAATATATTTGAAAATTTAATTTATTCCTGTGATCAAAGCTAATTTTTCAGCATCATTGCTCTAGCCTTCAGTGTCACATGATCCTTCAGAAATCATTCTAATATGCTGATTTACTGTTCAAGAAATATGTATTATTATTATCATCATCATCAATGTTAAAAAAATAAATAAATTCTTTGATAAACAGAAAGATCAGTATTTATCGGAAATAAAAAGCTTTTGTAACATTGTACACTATACCATTCAAAAGCTTGCAGTCAGTATTATTTTTTTTGAGAAGAAAATTAAACATCTTACTGTTCAAAAATATTTGACTGGTAGTGTAAATTCTAATTAAAAATAATAATAAAAACTTTAATAGAATACAATAATACCACAATAATTTTTTCAAAAAACATAACTAAAAAATGTATCCACCTCAAACCAGTGTACACATTTTTTTTATGCGAACAAAACAAGTTTTTACTTTTTATTTTGTGCAGACTTTAATAAAAAAGTAGATGGAAACTGGCTTATGATGGCTGGTGAAACAGCTTTGTTTTTTTCCAAAGCATAAATCATTTTTATTACCAACCATCAACGCCTTCTAAAGGCAAGTCCGCATCCATCCCACGATTCCCGGCAAAGGCCATCTCCAGCAGACAGGAAATGAGCCCTCCATCACTGACATCATGTCCTGCAGTCAGCAGTCGATCTGCAATATAAAGTAAAAATCAACAGACTGTACAGAGATAAAATGCTGCTGTGCTTTGAGTATCAAATAAGGGAATCAGATTATAGATGTTTTAATGGTGTTATTATTGTATCAATATAAGATGAAGTTAAAGATGCAGTGTGTAATATTTAGGAGGATCTATTGACAGAAAAAAATTCTGACAGAAAAATCACCACTAGATGCCGCTAAAATTTACACACTGCACCTTTAAAAAAATTCCAATAGCACATACTGACCCTGAATCAATGTTTGTGTGGTGTTAAAGCAAGCAGAGAGTTTGTCTGGCTGATCCAGATCTGGACTGCAGTCTCCTAGTTGTCCGTAACACTGAGCTAAAGCAGAGCCACCCAGCCTGTATTTCCCCGAGCTCACAGGCACATACAGCAGCACACCTGACAAAGGATGTGAGAGATGCACACACTAGTATATAACAGCAAAAATAGAAGACTGATATGAGAGCTTTTAAGTGCTAAAAGTGGTAAAGATTCGGGATCAACCTTTGCCATCAGGGTTGTCCAGGTCAGGGGTCACAGTGGCTGTGATATCAGGACACACAGCATACACAGAGATAACCAGAGCACCTAAAACACAAGGAGAGCAGTTTGTAGTGTGACATAAAATATATGCATATTATTTTAAATATTTTAATTCTTGCAAAATGTGATATATATTTATTATATAAACATTTGATATATAGACACTACTATTTAGAAGTTTAGGGTTGGTAAGAAGTTAAATCTCTTAATGAATGCTGTGTTTATTTTATTAAAAACAAAAACAGCAATATAGTAAAATATTATTAGAATTTAAAATAACTATTTTTATCTAAATATGTTTGGAAAATGTAATTTCTTCCTGCAATGACATTTATAATCAGTGTCGAAAATAGTTCTATATAATATTATTTGTGGAAACTGTGATGCAATTATTTCAGGGGTTCTCAGACAAACAGAGTCCAACAGAGATTTTTTTTGCAACACTATACATGTCTTTATTGCAACTTTTGATTAATTTTAAGCATCCTTGTTAAAGTATTAATTTATTAATGAAAACTTTTAGGCAATAGAGTATAAAATACACTACCAGTCAAAAGTTTTTTTAAAGTCTCTTCTGCTCACCAAGTCTGCATTTATTTGATTCAAAGTACAATTAAGATTTTTAACATTTTAAAAACTGTTTTCTGTTGAAAACATTTAAAAATTACATTTATCCATGTGATTTCAACGCTTAATTTTTAGCATCATTACTCCAGCCACATCATCCTTCAGAAATCATTTTAATATTTAATAATAATAATAATAATAATATTATTATTATTATTATTATTATTATTATTATGTTGAAAACAGAGAACTAATTTTCAAGATTCTTTGATGAATAGAAAGTTCCGAAAAACAGCTTTTATGTGAAATGGAAAGAGTCTTTATCATTCTTTTTTTTATCAATTTAAACCATCCTTGCTTCATAAAATGATTAATTCCTATAATTTCTTACCAATCTTTTTATTCAAAGAATCCTGAAAAAAAAAAAGTACTCAACTATTTTAAATGTATAATAATAATAAATGTTTCTTGAACAGCAAATCAGCATATTAGAATGATTTCTGAAGGATCATGTGACACTGAAGACTGATGCAGAAAATTTTGCTTTGATCACAGGAATAAATTATTTTAAATAGTACAAATATTTGACAACACACTACTTTTGGTGTATTTTGGATCAAATAAATGCAGGCCTAGTGAGCAGAAGATAATTCTGCTCAATAAAAAAAACTACTGTTCAAAAACTTTTGACTGGTAGTGTACATGTGTGACATGGTATAATTTACATGCAATTATCTTTTAATGTTTTATGTGTTAGAAGAATCGACAACTGTCCATTCCTAATGACATGCATTAAACTGGTACCTGGGGCCTTAACGGTTTCTCCACTGACACGTGCAGCCATACTGAGTGAATCTTTTCCCCCATCCACAGCCACTCCCAGCTGACCCATCACCTCACACATGGCCTGACATGCCTCCCACAGACAAGCTCCCTCTCCTGGCAGCTTAGCAGCCCACATCCAGTTACCGCTGCACTTTACATCCTGTGAAGATATGCACAGATATCCTTGGGTGATATAAGTTTTTTATTTTTCAGTCACTTAATTTTTCACCCAAAAATAAAAACTCTGTCATTAATTACTTTGTTTTTGATAAAATCTGAAAGCTTGCTAACCCTGCATAGACAGCAAAGGGAACTACCACATTCAGGGCCCAGAAAGATAGTATAGAAATTGTTAAAATTGTCCATGTGACAACAGTGGCTTAACCTTAATTTTATACAGCTACGACTTTTTGTGCACAGAGAAAACAAAAATAACAACTTTATTCAACAATTATTCAGAAATTGTTGAATAAAGCCACTATTTTAGATTTCTTTGCGCACAAAAAGTATTCTTGTAGCTTCATAAAATTAAGGTTGAACCACTGATGTCACATGGACTATTTTAACAATGTCCTTACTACCTTTCTGGACCTTGAATGTTGTAGTGGCTGTTTATTAGTTCTGTTTATGCAGAGTCAGAAAGCTTTCGGATTTCATCAAAAACAATGGTATTCTTATCTGTACTTTTTCTTTTTGGTTTGATGAAATAAACAGTGCTCTATTTTTTTTTCATGGAGGTCCACTAACATTTTTGTTCAGGTATGATATAGACTACAATAGAAATCTAATAAAATAACCAAATGTAAAACAACACTGTATAGTTTTCACTGTATAATTTGCTTATTAAAGTGCTATGAGGGATTATCTCTGGCATGCTATTTATACGTAGAAATTGATTTAGGCATGGATATAATTCACAATTTTTGGAGTTTATATGACACAGTTTTGGAGTAAATATAATAGCCTACGCACAACCCCTAATCCTAACCATTGCCAAAGTAAATTTTTGCATATAAATAGTATGCCAAATACTTGTGGTACTGATGTGCACTTTAATGAGATTGTGTGGGTTTTCTCACAGCTGTTCATAACATAAGCCTAAGAGTGTTTAAGTGACTACTCTCTAAGCCAACCACTTTGACATATTTGTGTGTGTATTTTGCAAAGCACAAAGTGTAATTTTCTAGTCTGTTTTGGGAACACCATCTTTTGCATGGATTATTGTTATGCAGCAGTTTTTTTCCAACATGGCTCGCAATTTAGAAACAGTAAAGACTGCATTTTGAAACAATCACCGCTTCTGACATTAAGTTTGGGTTTTAGGGAGAAACTAATGTGCAACGATGTGAAGGTAAAAAACTTAAAAGAATAGTTTTACCTCATACATTTTTTTTGTGATCCTTGGAAGTCAGCATCGAAATCAAACAATAAAATTGGCTTAATATCACAGCCAGTCCTAAAGTGTGTAAGCAGACGTTTGATTGTATATCATAGCAAAAATGCATCACAGACAAATGTCCTAATATTATTGCATATAAAAACAGGCTGACGACTCCGGGGAGATAAAAATTGCAAGATAATGTATATATAGCAATAATAAATGTATGTGCATTTTCTTAATTTCTCCAGTACCGATAGCAGTAACTTTAACGTCAGAGCTTAACGATACTCTGTCTTTCGTAATCTAGCACCGGGGATGATTTAATACCAGGTTTCAGTACCCATCCCTAGTAATTAATCACAGAATTTCATCAGAACCTTTTTGGGTGAACTATCCCTTTAACATGTTCAAAAACGCAAAGGCTTCTTCACCTTGAGAGCAGACACTCTTGCAAACACCAGGTTAGTGAGAGCTTCTCCCACAGCCATACGAGCCCCAGCTGCTGGTGACACCAGCCCTTTGATTGGCTGCTCGCCTATCGCCGTGGCTGCACCCTGGAGGCTGAACGGAGACAGGGCAACAACAGCTACATCAGCCAGCGGAGTGTGAAGAGGACCCACACACTGTTGCTGAGCAACCAGACCAGTCACAGATCGATCAACCTGGAAAAGAAGGTTTTTGCATAAAATGAGTTGCATTTCATTTACAATTCCTTTGTAACGTCTGTATATTAGATAAGGCAATTATTTCGATGAAAATCTTAAATTAATTAAAGGATTAGTTCACTTCCAGAATAAAAATGTCCTGATAATTTACTCACCCCCCATGTCATCCAAGATGTTCAAGTCTTTCTTTCTTCAGTCGAAGTGAAATTAAGGATTCTGAGGAAAACATTCCAGGATTTTTCTCTGTCCAACTTTATATTACGTGGCCTTAACTACTATGTACTTACATTTAAATTAATCATTTGTTAATGTACTTATTGTGTACATACATGTTTTTACATTGTACTTTTATTTTAAAAATACCTGCATGTAACTGCATCTGTAATTAATTTTTGTATTTACATTTTTAAAGGGGGGATACAATGGTGTTTCGTATATTCAGAGTTGTTTACAGTGTTAAAGAGTTGGATTCTCATGCTAAACATGGCCAAAGTTAAAAAAAAATTATTTGGACAAATGACAGAATTTCTTTCACCTCCAGAAGTTCGGCTTTTTCCAGAGAAAAACGGAAAGCTGTATTTCTCTTTCATAAATATAATAAAACTAAAGACTTTTTGGAGATATTAAGGATACATTACTACTCTATAGGTACTCAGGATTAACATGAGATTAGGTGAAACTGTGCATGTTATGTACCCTTTAATTACACAGTTGACCCAACCCTTACACCTTAACCCACCCAAACCACCAAACCTGTCCCTAACCTTATCCGTATCCCACCTCAATAGCAGCAAAAGTGTTTTGCAATACAATATGAACACAACAAGTACATTGTACATATTTTTTTATGTATGTACATGTACATAGTACTTAAGGCCACTTAATATAAAGTGGGACCTTTTTCTCTATATAGCGGACTTCATCAGGGATCAACAGGTTGAAGGTCCAAATTGCAGATTTAATGCAGCTTCAAAGGGATCTACACAATCCCAGCCAAGGAATAAGGGTCTTGCGTAGCGAAACGATTGCTCATTTTTTAAAAAACAAATAATGTATATACTTTTTAACCACAAATGCTTATCTTGCACTAGCTCTGTGTTGTGCGTCTATGACTTCACATATAATTATGTAATCACTTTGTTCATGCCTGGTTAGTTCTTTGATTGTGTACTTTTAGTGCAAAAAGGTAGGGACTTCAACTTCAAAATCGTCCGACTTTGTAAACACTGGGTCAGTATTTCCTCCTATGTCACACATGACCTTTCCTATTTGACTACATAATGTGTGAAGTCAAGCATATGTGGTTAAAAAGTATAGATTTTTTTTTTTTTTAGATAATGACCGATCGTTTTGCTAGATAAGACACTTATTCCTCAGCTGGGATCACGTACAGCCCTTTGAGGCTGCATTGAAACTGCAATTTGGACCTTCAACCTATTGGTCCCCATTGAAGTCCACTATAAACCCGAGAATGTTTTCATCAAAAACCCTAATTTCCTGTTGACTGAAGAAAAAAGACTTGAACATCTGGGATGACATGGGGGTGAGTAAATTATCAGGATTTTTTTTATTCTGGAAGTGAACTAAACCTAAAATATTTAAATATAATTATTACAAAACAAAATTAAGTTAAAAACTGCATGACATATTTTAATGTCTAGATATATCTGAAAATGTATACATTTGCACTACTCAGAACAAGATCTGCAATCTATTTCTGGCCTACCAGTTGCGTACCACTACTATGCGAAAGTCATATATTATTATGCATGTGCTAAGGAGTGAGTATTGTACCTTGTTGGTGAGGTAGCGCTTGCTGGCCACTGCAGGCAACCGGAGAACTCTCTCCAGCGCTGGAAGAACAGAAAGACCCACAGGAAGAGAGAGAGGCTGTAGAGATCCAGCCATGTGCTCCAATACAAACTCCTAAAAAGATATATAGACCCGACTGAGTGGAAAGCAACATAAAAGTAAAACAATCCAACAAGGATAATTTTACCCTTTAAATTTGGGAGTTCAAAAATCAACCAAGAGAGGAAGTTCTCAGCAGATTTAGGCAGTGATGGGAATAATAGTGTTGTAAATAAACTGCTTTACTAATGGCATTACTTTTTTCCAGTAATGAGTAAAACAACAACAACCACCCGTTCCTCTTCTCATCAAAGACGTGCAATGCGGTGTTAAACAGTCTTTCGCTGTTGGTGCTTGTAATAATGCTCAGTCTTTCTTGGAGAGTTCTAAATACTTCCAAACTATGGACATGTTTGCTACATTAGTGCACACCTCTATTTGATCACGTCACGTTATTGTTCGATGTAATTTATTCTGTCTTTTTGCTTATTCACTTTTTTTTTGCTATTTTCGGCCAAATAATTTCGGTTGCTGAACATTCGGTGCATCCCCAGTAACTAATTACTTTTTTAAAGTAACATGCCTAACACTGGATTTAGGCCATGTCTGCTAGAGTTTATCAAAATAGATGTTTTTTCACCTTTTGTGGCATCTTTCCCAGCACCCAATCCAGCTCCAGATCCACAGGGTGCCGCCCACCATCAAGCCCATCGGTCTGTTTACACAGGTCGTCCACCAACACAATCTATAAAGCAATACATCGTGTCAAGGAGTGTCCCAAAATACACTTGTTGTAGCTAGGGCTGCTCGATTATGGCAAAAATCATAATCAGAATTATTTTGGTCAATATTGTAATCACGATTATTTTACACGATTATGAGTGGGTCCGGGACTTTATATGATTGATTAGAGCCCTGCATTTCAGGGCCGGACTTCGGCCAAATTTTCATGTAATAGTTCAGAAGTGGGCCGGGCATCGGGCCTGTTTTAGGTTTCTCCTTATTTTTATATTTTAGACATCCATCAATTATGGTCATAAAAAAAAATTGCTGCGCTAGTGAGACTTCACTTTCACTTTCGAGGTCAGCTCGGATGGAGTTTAGTGCCTTTCAATGCAGCTTCGCGTTCAAGCAATAGGCTGAAACTTCCCACAAAGCACCAGCAAAAATAAATAGTAAGGAGATATTTGAATTATTCATGAATAACCTAGTGTATTCTGAGTCAGTGTCGCAAAGATCCTGACTCACAGTCTCCTCTTTGACGCACCTTTAGACAGAAATGCATCATTACGGATTACATAATGAAAGAGTTTTTGTTTTCGGTTTGTTTTATTTCGTTAAGTAATAATTTAAAGCGTTCCATATATGCATTTATCATGTCTATAAGGCATGTATTTGCGAGGTTTTTTGCTTTGATGGATAATTTTAAATTGTTTCCACTGGAAAAAATGCAAGTGATTGCGCTGGAGCCTCTATGTCCTGCAAAGCAGCTTTAGCTTCCACTCTCCGCACAAACAATCAGATAGGCACACATTTAGCTAGGTTTAACGTTTAAACCAACATTGTTTTATACTTGAACTCTTTTATATAGATTCTTTTTAAGTCGTGATGATTTGAGAAGGTATAGGTACAATTTTCCAAATTAACTGAATAAAAAAACAAAACAAAATATAAGCCTAATCACTTTTTGCATACAAAACTGAACTGATTTGACAGCTTAAACAATAGCTAAATGTTCACTTTAGCCTACTTGTCCTTGTTCTGTCTCTGAATGCATACACAGAACAGCGCAAATTATCTCTTGTGCTTTTAAAAACACGACATCAAATAAACATGAATAAATCAAGCACGTCCCATTATATGCAAGTCACGTTATATGATTTTACTGATTTGCATGTGAAACTGGGCTTTTATGGAGGAGCAAAAGCGCAACAAAGGGGGTGGAATCGAGAGCAATAATCGTTTTATCTCAGTTATTGTATTTTCATAACCGTTTGAAGCTGAAATTGAAATTGAGTTTCAATTAATTGCACATCCCTAGTTGTAGCTACAAAAATGTAGTTTGACTCACCTTGCCATCGCCAGTTATCTTGCCCACAAAGTCAACAGGGCATTTCTCCCTTTGACACACCCTCTCGAGGAAGCTCCGGTCAGAGGGGCGGAGCAACAGAGCATTACTCTCCTGATACTCCGCCCCCCACAGCTCCAAAACACTGAGGGTGGGGTCACCTCTCTGAAAATTAGGGTAAAATATGTATGAAATATGAAACACTTTAACATAAAAATCAAGATACAGATGTTTTATTAAAGTCTTTCTCTCACCTTAAACTTGCTAGTATAGATAAGAGCACCTGCAGGCTCACTCAGCTCCTTTAACACATTACCTAGACAAATAACAAGATGTTTTAATACATTTCTATTGTTAAGCAGGGAAATATTGCACTTAAAAACACTCGTACCATTGCCCCCAGCACCCTGATCATGAATGCTGCAAATGGGGTTTCTATCCTCTCGCTCCAGGCAGGCCCTAAGCGCTCGGTTCATCTTTTGCTCCATTTCAGCATCTCCTCTCTGAACTGCTCCAAGATCCCTGGCACTGGAGTTATCGCCTTGAACCTTCAATAATAAATACACAGAAGCATGCATTAAACTGCATTGTCAGAGTCTATGAAAAATGATGCAACATGCAAAAAACCCTAAACTTTAGAGCAGCTTGTATGTTTATTTAAATTTTTGTGCACCTGTACAGAAGAGGCAGCACCTCCGCCAACTCCGATCCTGTACACAGGACCTCCAATTTTCACCACCTCCATACCTGCCGAGGACAAGAGAAAAAAACGAGGAATAAATGAAAAGAAAAAGGCTATTTATATATGAAGAGTTCAGATGCAAAAGCCTCTAAATCCACCTGACATGTTTTGTTTAAAAAAGCATTTTTATCAGGTCCGATATATAGGTTTCTATGTAAGTACTGGTACTTCTGATTGGGCTGAGGGTGGGATTTTAGCAAGTTTGAAGTAAAAGTATATATGATGGATGTATAATATGTGTCAAGAGCTTTCATCCACTATCATTATCTCATTTTTGACCCAGATGGCTTTTAGCTGGTTTTGCATCTGAACTGTTCATATACTACCATTCAATTTGTTAACTTTTATTCAACAAGGATGCATTCAATTAATCAAAAGTGGTAGTAAAGACATTTATAAAAGGTAAAAGATTTTTATTCCAAATTTTTTTAAACTGAAAAATGTCATATGTCACTGTGGTATATCTGTAGTAATAGCCAAAAATACTTTTTATGGGTCAGGGTTTTTTCTTTTATGCCAAAAATCATTAGGATATTAAGTAAGATCATGAGATCATGTTCCATGAAGATATTTTGTAAATTTCCTACCGGAAATATGTCAAAACTTAATCTTTAATTAGTAATATGCATTGCTAAGAACTTTATTTGCACAACTTTAAAGGCGGTTTTCTCAATATTTTTATTTTTTTGCACCCTCAGATTCCAGATTTTCAAATAGTTGTTTCTCAGCTAAATATTTTCATATCATAACATACATACATCAATGGAAAGCTTATTAATTCAGCTTTCAGATGACATATAAATGTCAATTTCGAAAAATTTACCCTTCTGACTGGTTTTGTGGTGCAGGGTCACAAATGTGTTAGTTTTCACAAAATGGCAACTGTTTTCAGCACTGATAATAATAAAAGTATGATTCTTGAGCACTAAATCACAATATTAGAATGATTTCTGAAAGATAATGTGATACTGAAAACTGGAATAATGATGCAGAAAATTCAGGTTTTTGCCATCTGAGGAATAAATGCATTTCTTTATGTGTATTTTTTTTGTGTACCTGGTGAAGCCTGTTCTTTCCTCACATGCTGGTCCTCAATAGAGCCCAACCCACCACTGAACATGATTGGCTTGATCCACTCCCGGCGCTCACCGTTAGCCAAACGCATCCCAAAGGAACGAGCAAAACCTTTATATCGAAGAAAACAACAAGTAAATAACTGTGGACATAAGCTAATAACCACAAATAAACAGGTGGCTATTGACTTGCTAGATTTCACCTGCTAGAACCGGCTCCCCAAACTTATTGCCATAGTCAGAGGCCCCATCACTGGCCTCTATTGCTATCTGGAGTGGAGGAGCAAAGCTGGATGGGTACTCCCAACCGTCCTCCTCCCACGGAAGCACAAACCCTGAGAAGAGAGAAGATCTAAATAAGGGAAAGTGTGCTTACGAAACAAAATATGGCAAAGAAAGTTGAGTTTTTAGGGCAGTATTCACATAGGTTGTTGAGGTTTATGCTTCAAACAGAGCAGATGGATTAACATTTTCAAGAGCACAATGATTTGAGGTTTACCTGGGATATGCAGGTTGCCGAAGCAGTACCCAGCTGTGCCTGCGATCACATGACCACCCTTTCCGGCGCTCTGCACATCTCTGATTCGTCCGCCAGTTCCTGTGGTGGCTCCGCTGAAAGGAGCAACA
This sequence comes from Cirrhinus molitorella, assembly GCA_033026305.1. Lineage (NCBI taxonomy): Eukaryota > Metazoa > Chordata > Actinopteri > Cypriniformes > Cyprinidae > Cirrhinus > Cirrhinus molitorella. The sequence goes on from CM065133.1 coordinate 35,799,805, forward strand.
CCTAGGTGTAATAAAGAGCCATTGTTAAGTTAAACACAAAACAAAAAAACTAAACATTGTTCTTATTAGGTGAAATAAAGCTGATATATATATTAATTTATATAATTAACTTTTTAAAGAAAGATGTCAGTTTGATTTAGAGGCTTTTGCAACTGAACTCTTCATATATATATATAAATAACACACTACTTTTAATTTTCTATTATATATATATTTTTTAAATTTCTATTCTGCTCAACAAAGCTACATTCCTTTGATTCAAATTACAGCAAAAACAGTACAATTTTTAAATATTTTTACTATTTAAAATAACTGTTTTCTATTTGTATATTTTCAAATGTAATTTATTATTTTCAAAGCTGCATTTTAGCATCATTACTCCAGTCACATGATCCTTCAGAAATCATTCTAATATTCTGATTTGCATTTATTATTATTATTTGTATTATTATTATGTAGAACAGCATTTATCTGAAATAGAAATATTTTGTAACATCATAAATGTCTTTATCATCACTTTAGATCAATTTAAAGCATTGTGCTAAATTAAAGTATTAATTTCTATAATTTCTAGAAAGAGAGAAAATATTAGCTTAAATATTAAAATATTAAATATTTTTCAAATATTAAAATATTAGCTTTAAAAAACTTAAATATATAAAAATGTTTCCTTGGCAAATAACTGGAAAAAAAATTGTGACACAGAACTGTTTTCAAAATCAATCTATTAAAAAAATATATATATATATATATAATAAATAAAAAAAAAACAAAAATAAAAAAATTATATATCACAAAATTATGAAAACTTAAGTTAACTTATTTGAAAAAACTGAAATAACCTCAAAATATACAAATGAAAGATGTATATAAATAAAAGAAATACAGAATATAAATAATACTAACACTAAAACATACTATATTACTAAAATATTTTCAAAAATATTTAAAATACTTCACTGCTATAGTTAGGGGTCAACCAATTTGTTTTTCAGGGCCGATGCCCATACCAGTTATTCCAGATCAAGTAGACCAATAACTGATATTTTTTTTTGAAATATGTCTGGTGTAAAAATGAAAATTAATCTCAAATTTAAGAATAACAAGGGCTCTGACAAAAACTTTTTTCAAATGCTGTTAAATTATTCAGCAAATTGGTTTTAAAAATGACAGATACCGATAACCATTAAAAATGATTAATATCGGCGCCGATAATTGATTGATAATTGATCCCCAAGCTATAATTAAAATTTTACGTATTGATCATGTTGCCAAGAATAAATATTTGAATTCTCAATTCTCAGAATTAATTTAGGTTGTCCTCTACATATGTGTACATAAGACCCTGGACCAAAAAAACTGTCATAAGGGTGAATAATCTGAAAGCGTATGGTATGGTTTATTAGGATAGGACAATATTTGAAAATCTGGAATCTGAGGGTGCAAAAAAATCTAAATATTGAGAAAATCATCTTTAAAGTTGTCCAAATAAAGTTCTTAGCAATGCATATTACTCATCACTAATTAAGTTTGGATATATTTACGGTAGGAATTTGACAAAATATCGTATTTTTGGCTATTGCTACAAATAAACCCGTGCAATTTAAGACTGGTTTTGTGGTCCTGGGTCACAAATAAGCAAGCAGAATAAGTGTGTTTAGAATCAGACCGGTGGGGAAGTTGTGCGTCTCTGCAGTGAAGATGACGTGTCTGGTAGCATGTCGTGTTTTATACGGACTGGCCTGCGCAGGGTTTGTGGGATACATACACTCCAGCTCCATCCCTTTAATGCCACTACAAACACAAAAAACACATTTTGAGATATTCTGCCCAAATGCAGTTTGAAAAGGTTGACATTCACAGCGAAGCATCGAACCTGCTGTTGTCACAGAATTTGATGACATTGTTCTGGTTGCTATGGCGCTGAGTGCCCATGATAAGACTGAAGAGCGTCTCCTTCTGCTCTTCTCCATCAATGATCATTCGCCCTCGAAAGAACCAGTGGCGGCTGTGCTCACTGCAGAACAGAGAGAGCATGAGACGGTCATTGTATGTGTTATCGCAGATAAAAGTCACCCTTTGCTTTGGTGTTTATTCTCTGGAGAGCACACACCTGTTGGACTGAGCCAGATCAAAGCACTCTACACTGGTGGGATTCCTCTTCACCCTCTGGAAGAGTGCAGTGTAGTAGTTCAGATCCCAAGAGTCAAACGCCAACCCTGTTCATACATGCAGAAATAGACACTAGATAAATATGGAATGAAGAACAATTATGAATGAAAAAAGAAAACTAAATCTTCTAAACTGACCCTTGCTAAGCACCTCCACCCTTGGTTACTGATCTTATAGGAACATAATTATAAGGCATAACATTAGTGAAAGTGAACAATACAGTTCTTAAAAGGGGTCATCAGATGCAAAATTCACTTTTACATGTTATTTGAACTGAAATGTGTCTTGGCACTTCAAATAGGAATATGCCAATATCAAATTTTCATGTTGCGATTAATTGCTAATGTTTTTATCATGGTATACGCTATTATCACAATATTGAAATTTAGTTGCAATTTCATACTACAGTATAATAACAAAAGTTTCTGAACATTAAAACATAAAGCAATACACAAAAAATGTATAAAGTTACAAATTTTACACAGATTAAAGTGCAAAAGATTTAAAAGACCAATAGGTATCGCTTTACATTAAGATCTTATTAGTTAACCTTAGTTAATGCATTAACATGATCAATGAACTAAAGCTACATTTGCTACAGAAGTTATTAATCTTTGTTAAAAATAACTTTTAGTTCATGTTAGCTCGGGATCATTTAAAAGAAAAAGTTTATAACTATTGATTTTAACATGTTATTATTATTATTATTATTATTATATAGAAATGATCTAAGATTAATGAATGTTTAGAATAATTTTTCATTGGGAGTTTGTGTTAACTAATTAGTTAACTAATGAAACCCTAAAGTAAAATGTGACTGAACAATAAAGAATCAGCAATATCTAGGACATGTTGTAGTCCAGATTAAAATGTAAAAAGTGTTCAAATAAATAGCCTGTTGAGTCTAAATATTAAAGTATTTGCTCTGTGATGAACATCACTGCGATAAAAATCTGAATGACTATTTAAATCATACATTTTAGAAAGTAGCAGTGTTGTGTATTTAACAGCTAATGGGAAAAGTATTCTTAAAATGCATTCAAAATTCTTATTAATAAAAAACATTCTCTGTAATTTGAAATGGCCAGGATAAAAATACCATGCATATTCATTATCGTAATATATCACATTGCACATGTCTACCTGGCAGTGTGTACACAACCACCCTATAACGATAAAAAAAATCTATTTTTTTAATCCCCATAAATCATAAGCACTTTCTCAGATCAAGCCGTTCACAGAATTTCATAGAATTTTCATTTTGGTGTGATCTTAATCTCTAAATTTCCATTGACTTTTTATTTCTAACCCAGCAGGTCTTCACAAATCTTAGATGCAGGCAGTGAGCTTTGGTGTAACCCACCGGCTTGCTGTCTCTCATACAGTCACTCATTCTTTCCTTTCACACACCTCGTGATCTAATCAAACAGGCCTCTCTTGTCTTGTGACATCTACTCTTCCTCTAATCACGTTAAGTCCCATGTGACCTTAAAATACCGGATCATTATTTGTAGAGGAAAGAGTTGCAGATCTCATCACTGAATACCGCCTACACACACAGTTCTTAAGGCTGCTGATTAAATCTTTTTTTAAATCTTTAGTCCTCAGTCTTTCAGTATAACGCTATTTTCATAGAATTCATGTGATACTACTTATTTTAGAATCTTGTACTTGTACTGCAGGGCTCACAAAATCGCTAGCCCGATGTCCCGGGGCTATTGTGTTTTCCAGTCGGGCTACCAAAATTTCAAGATTTCATCTTAAAATACAGGGCTCCTGCAGGTCCTTCAATTGTATACAACTAAATTGAGGAATATTTAAGGCCATAAAAAGTTTTAAATATGTTAAATAGTATCAGAAAAGTCTTGATTATAATTTTAAGAGGTCTTACAGTTGACCGAAAGACAAGAATCGCAATAGGGCTATATTGAACTTCAAAAGGCAATGGTGTCACTGAATAAATATGCATGCTGCACGCAGTTTCAAAGTCAAAATGCGGCACGGATGTCTTTATATGAATGTACCTGAAGGGAACCGACTGTCCTAAGAAACGTGTCGCTGGCATTGTCATTTCATCTTACCTATAATGCCTGATAAAACAGCATCATGAGCACAGTGCTGCTTTGTGTACAGCCGTTTCTAGGGAAAACGTAATATTTCAGCGCTCCTAAAGCGCCACCTCGTGTCAGAGAATGCATTTGCATTTCCAATAAATTTTTTAACCGTTTATGCTCAGATTATTGCAAATATAGACCCATGTTTTTATGCAGTAAACACAGAGTTGTAAATGTGAAAGAACTTAATGTGCCTTCCAAAAATCTAAACAATTAAGACGGTAATATGCATGTTTTAAATAATTATAATAAATGATATACTTGATTTATCCCTTTCAATGGTATAAAGGCTAAAACCTGTATCTGAACTGTAAATCATAATTTCATGGCTTAACATGCTATCGTACATTGTCCAACCCCACTCATACTGTTCATTTTACTTGTGCAGCTCTTAAAAAGGGTCATAAATTGCCTTAAATTGATATTTAAAAATTCTGCAGATACCCTGTAAATAGTGAAATTAAATTCCTTCTTTGATATTTGTTCACTGCAAAAAATGCTTTTCTTACTTAGATTTTTTGTCGTTTCCAGCCAAAATATAAAAAAAATTCTTAAATCAAGAAGGATTTTTTTTAGACAAGTAAAAATTATTGTCTTGTTTTCAGAAAAAGAAGTCAAAATTAAGTGAGTTTTTGCTTAGAACAAGCAAAATAAAATAATTTTTTTTTCGATTATTTTGCTTACCCCATTGGCAGATTATTTTGCTTGTTTCAAGCAAAAACTCACTTAATTTTCACTTCTTTTTTCTGAAAACAAGACAATTATTTTTGCTTGTCTAGAAAATCCTTCTTCATTTAAGAATTTTTAGATATTTTGGTTGGAAACAAGACAAAAAAAATTATGAAAAGCATTTTTTGCAGTGTTGATATTTGTGTATTGAAAATATTTTTGATTGACATTTAGACTCCTATCTGATTTTCTATATTTAAAAAAAAAAAGGTATTTTTTATTTGGGCTAGTTAAATTATTTTCGGGCTACCAAAATCTGAAGAGTACCTCCCCGAAGGGCTACCAGAGATTTAGAAATTCTGCGAGCCCTGTACTGTAATGGCAAAATGGTAAGAAGATATGCAAACTTTCCCATATTTTTAAACTTCTGTTAACTGTTGTGGATCAATCTTCCTCTCACTAGGTAATACCAATGTTACTCCAAGCTAAATATTATATAAAAACATCTCTTACCAAGTTCATCATTGGCCTTCTCTAAGGCAGCACGACCTTTTCCTAGAATGTCCACCTCAAACACTTCCTGCGGCTGAATGTTAACGGCAAACGACGTGATTGGCTGGGAGTAAACGCATTCGGTCATACTGTCATACAAGCAGCAAATCAGTCTCTCAATCTCGTCGTCCTTCAACACACCATTATGTCCCTCCTGGGGCTAGATGGAGATGAAAAAGAGAGCTTTTAATCAAAATGGGTGGAGAAAAAAAAACTGAAAAGTAAAGCTATTATCCTGACCTTGATCAGATGCCTGCGGGAAAGCTCCACTCTCGTCACCCGGCTCAGACCTGCGCTTTGGCAGATGGACACGGCATTGGTGGACCAAGCGGTGGAAAAGTTCAACCTACAAAAGGTCAAGATATAGTTGAAGGACGTTATAATAAAGATTACAATGCCAAACTCTTATAATAAGAAGGTGGTAGAGGTTACCTGGGCCCAATCTCCACCAGTCTTGCCCCATCCTCTGGTTTTACAGTGGGCTCCTCTGACAAACTGACAGAATAAGGAGGACTAAACAACCAGAGCAATACGTCTTTCTGCTCCACGTTCAAAGAGTCAGACCCTGGGGGAGAAAGAGATGATAATGAGATGACAAAAACAAAGTGAGGCACAGCTGAGGTTTAAAAAGACACCTAATATTCATTATTCATCAGTATTCAACTGCACTGACACTACTGAAACGCGAGGAACAAAAAGACTTGAACAAAATTGCTTTCTTTAGACCTTCTTTACCTAAATTAAATGTGTTTCCTAACTGAAGACCTCTGCAACACTGACAGACAAGTCTACACTGCAAAAAATGCCTGTGTCCAGCTAGGATATATACAAATTCTTAAATCAAGAAGGATTTTCTAGACAAGCACACATTTTTGTCTTGTTTTTTTAGACAAAATTATCTGCCAATGGGGTAAGCAAAATAATCTTATTTCAAGCAGAAAGCTAGATTATTTTGCTTGCTTTAAGCAAAAACCTCACTTAATTTTTACTTATTTTTTCTGAAAACAAGACAATAATTTTTACTTACTGACTTAAGAATTTTTGGATATTTTGACTGGAAACGAGACAAAAAATCTAAGTAAGAAAAGCATTTTTTGCAGCGTAATACTATTACTAGTCTTTTCAGAGATGCTTTACAGCTTTACAGTAGTAGTTTGCACATTTATACTGCTGTTATCCTGTTTATTACTGCTTTGAAATGATCTGTAGTGTATAATGCAATGTAAATAATTGAGAACAGACACAGTCAGATACACAAATTCAATGCCATTTCTATACAATATTCTCTCACCATCCAGCTCTACATTGTAGCAAAGCTCTGTTGTTATATTGACATCTGGATACAGCTGTGCAACCCGTCGTATGACTCGACCCTCCCCGGTCTCCTCTTTTCTGTAGAATCGCACGACAGGCATGATTCTTAACGAAAGACAGAAAGAGAGCATCCATAATTAGTGCTGCAAAGTTTTTTTCCACAGTGCATACTGGTGCCAGGGTTCCCACTCTATGCCAAATGTCAAATTCCCTGACTTTCACTGACTAAAAAGATGATGATCTTTTATCATCTTCAGAACACAAATTAAGATATTTTTGATGAAATCCAGCCACTGCTGTCACATGGACTATTTTAACGATGTCCTTGTTAGCATTCTGGGACTTCAGCTCTCAGATTTCATCACAGATAAAGATAAAGATAAAATAAGCAATTCTGACTTTTTTTCTCCGAACTGTGAGCTATAAACTCATTTCTGAGGAGAAAAAAATACTGATATGTTCACAGAATTGCAAGTTTATATCACACAATTCTTAATAACTCTCAATTGTGATTTTATATCATGCAATTCTGACTTGTGAGTTTGTATCACGCAATTGTGAGAAAAAAAGTCATTATTGCAAGATAAGTTGCAATAACCCTTTTTTTAAATTATTTATTGGCGGAAACTGGCTTTTTCCGTACTATTTTTACAGAAATTAATTTATGGTTTTTAGGATTTTAGGAGTTAAACACAAGGATTTTCTGTTTGTAATCAAGTTCTTCATTCTTTTTTATTTCTTCACATTTAGTTTTTGCTTTTCTATCATCTACTTTTCACATCCAGTCTTTGAAGTGGTCATTTTGTAGCCAAAATGTCCAAAAATGTCTCTAAAATGTTCATTTTCCTGGCATGTTTTCCTTAGTTATCAATGCGATAAAAAATATCCATAGAAAAATTACATTGTGATAAATGGATACTAAAATTTAAAGCAACAAATCCCTGATATTCCATGACTTGGACCAAATAATGTTTAAATTCTGATGTTCAACCCTGACTTTCAATGACTGGAATAGACCTTCTAAACTTCCATGATATTCCAGAAAATTCCATGACCTGTGGAAACCCTGTGGTGCATAACAGAAAAGCATTTCCTGACTTTGCTTAAATTTATAAGAATTAAAAAAAAAAAAAAAATCTCAGCTTAGTAAATAGAAAGTTTTAGACTACTGGAAATGATTGGCTTCTATGGGGAATAAGGGATGAACTAAGTCAGGGGTCAAACAAATAATTTGTGGGTTGCATCACAGGCAGACAATCGCAAACTAGTCAGAAGTCACCCATTTAGTTAAAATAAAAGTGTTATGGATTAGAATGAAAGGTTAAATTAATTTATAGTAGCTACCACAAACACTTATTATGTATTGTTAACAATAAGTATTATTTTTTATTATTATTAATAAGCAATAACTCAACACTAAGAAGGATGTTGTGACGTAACGAAAATCCTGCACATTATTTAGAAACTTTTCGGTGCATATTTGATATTATGCATGTAAATATTGTAATGAAACTTAGCAAAACAAGTATGTTTATAACTTTTCTGCTTCCGCAATTATCTTACCTATCGGTTGCTTTAGTAGTCCGTTGGTAGACTCGTCAGATGTGAGATGGCCCGCTGTGGGATGATGTTGACCACTGCAGACGCCGCACAGATCCACGTGTGTCAGTGGATTATTACACACGAACCTTCCGCCACACAAGGACCAGCCTCTATGCGCATGCGCAGATCCGTGTTCGATTAGGTAGTGTTCATAGAAATATTACTAATTTTGTCTAATCCGAATGGAAATAATAAATGAAAATACTGATAATTGATGGCCAATCGAATGAAAGCTTCATGTACACTGCTTCAAGAGAAAATATAGGGATCATATCATATAGATTTGTCATATATGAGGTTTGGCAGTTGGGAAATAGAATTTTACAGACACTTGTAACATTTTAGTATACTACTACACTATTTAGGACAGAGAATATCTGACTTTATTACAACCAAAATTGTTTGATTTTGGACGGTCGTAAGTTTTGTAAACTATATTATTCATAGTCACACAATGACTTACTATATTTATTTTGCTCATGTTTATAGCGCCATAGTTTAAACACAAAAATAATTCATTTCGTATAAAAACGTTTTAGTTTTCACATCATCCAGCCAGTCACAGTCATCGTTATTGAGGTTATCCAGCCAATCAGAATGATTCTTGTAAACACTCCTCTGTCAGGGGTCAAACATGGCGGCGTGCATAAGGAGGACGCGAGAAACGATGAGCTTGCTACGAATTTTAAGACATTTCCCTCAGAATGAACGTATGTTGTTGTGTTTTATATTTCCCATTACCAAGTCCATATTAAATGGTAATAACAGAAGAGAGTACTAACGCATTAAATAATGAGACGATCATTAAAACAATCACTTGCTCAAAAATGAATAACACCGCAGTAGTTTATAGACATTGCAGCACGTATGTTAATTAAGTGAGCTTAAATGATTTGTACACATGTGCAATATTTGTTTTATTTCTAGGACTTCTGTCGACGTCTGTGATGAGGCACGCTGCAGCGTCAGATGGACCTCCAAAATTCACCCCTCCAACTAAACCAGTTATCATAGACAAAACACAGAAAGAAGCATCTCTGCGACGGTGTGTACGCAGTTGTTGAATAAGTGCATATGAATATGTTTGAGTTTACACCTGCCAGCTTTTTGAAGCGTAACAGTTTTATTAGAAAAGGTTTATTGGAACCTGTCACTCAATCAGCATGGTAACATGTATAAATGACATGTAGTTTGCAACATTTGTAGATGCATGTGACCCTGGACCACAAAACCATTCATAAGTGTCAGTTTTTCGAAATTGAGATTTACACCTTATCTGAAAGTTGAATAAATAAGCTTTCCATTGATGGTGTGGTTTGTTATGATAGGATAATATTTGGCTGAGATACAACTATTTAAAAATCTGGAATCTGAAATTTAAAATATTGAGAAAATCGCCTTTAAAGCTGTCCAAATTAAGTTCTGAGCAATGCATATTACTTATCAAAAATTAAATTTTGATACATTTATAGTAGGACGTGTACAAAATATCTTCATAGAACAAGGTCTTTACTTAATATCCTAATAATTTTTGGCATAAAAAAATCTATAATTTTGACCCATACAGTGTATTTTTTTCTTGCTACAAATATACCCCAGCGACTTTTAAATCTTTCTGAATAAATAAGCTTTCCATTGATGTATGGTTTGTTAGGATAGGACAATATTTGGCCTTTAAAGTTGTTCAAATGAGTTCTTAGCAATGCATATTACTTTTCAAAAATTAACTTTTGATGTATTTATGATAGGGTAGCCAAAAAAAAGACAGGGATCCCATGGGTCATGGAATTTCTGGAATATCAATGGAATTTTATACACACATGTGCATGTACAGGTCCTTTTCAAAAAATTAGCATATTGTGATAAAGTTCATTATTTTCTGTAATGTACTGATAAACATTAGACTTTCATATATTTTAGATTCATTACACACAACTGAAGTAGTTCAAGCCTTTTTTTTTGTTTTAATATTGATGATTTTGGCATACAGCTCATGAAAACCCAAAATTCCTATCTCAAAAAATTAGCATATCATGAAAAGGTTCTCTAAACGAGCTATTAACCTAATCATCTGAATCAACTAATTAACTCTAAACACCTGCAAAAGATTCCTGAGGCTTTTAAAAACTCCCAGCCTGGTTCATTACTCAAAACCACAATCATGGGTAAGACTGCCGACCTGACTGCTGTCCAGAAGGCCATCATTGACACCCTCAAGCAAGTTCAAATTTCTGAACGAATAGGCTGTTCCCAGAGTGCTGTATCAAGGCACCTCAGTGGGAAGTCTGTGGGAAGGAAAAAGTGTGGCAGAAAATGCTGCACAATGAGAGGGGGACCTGCGGAAGCAGTGGACTGAGTCTGGAGTAGAAACATCCAGAGCCACCGTGTACAGGCGTGTGCAGGAAATGGGCTACAGGTGCCGCATTCCCCAGGTCAAGCCACTTGAACCAGAAACAGCGGCAGAAGCGCCTGACCTGGGCTACAGAGAAGCAGCACTGGACTGTTGCTCAGTGGTCCAAAGTACTTTTTTCGGATGAAAGCAAATTTTGCACGTCATTCGGAAATCAAGGTGCCAGAGTCTGGAGGAAGACTGGGGAGAGGGAAATGCCAAAATGCCTGAAGTCCAGTGTCAAGTACCCACAGTCAGTGATGGTCTGGGGTGCCATGTCAGCTGCTGGTGTTGGTCCACTGTGTTTTATCAAGGGCAGGGTCAATGCAGCTAGCTATCAGGAGATTTTGGAGCACTTCATGCTTCCATCTGCTGAAAAGCTTTATGGAGATAAAGATTTCATTTTTCAGCACGACCTGGCACCTGCTCACAGTGCCAAAACCACTGGTAAATGGTTTACTGACCATGGTATTACTGTGCTCAATTGGCCTGCCAACTCTCCTGACCTGAACCCCATAGAGAATCTGTGGGATATTGTGAAGAGAAAGTTGAGAGACGCAAGACCCAACACTCTGGATGAGCTTAAGGCCGCTATCGAAGCATCCTGGGCCTCCATAACACCTCAGCAGTGCCACAGGCTGATTGCCTCCATGCCACGCCGCATTGAAGCAGTCATTTCTGCAAAAGGATTCCCGACCAAGTATTGAGTGCATAACTGAACATAATTATTTGAAGGTTGACTTTTTTTGTATTAAAAACACTTTTCTTTTATTGGTCGGATGAAATATGCTAATTTTTTGAGATAGGAATTTTGGGTTTTCATGAGCTGTATGCCAAAATCATCAATATTAAAACAATAAAAGGCTTGAACTACTTCAGTTGTGTGTAATGAATCTAAAATATATGAAAGTCTAATGTTTATCAGTACATTACAGAAAATAATGAACTTTATCACAATATGCTAATTTTTTGAAAAGGACCTGTATATATTAAAGAAAATATTTTCGATTTATATTATAATCTAAATTATATACAGGTATAAATATATATATATACATATAAATATTTTGTTTTATTATATACATGGATGTGTGTGTATTTATATGTACATAATAAATATACAAATAAATATACATATAGCATGTAAACATAAACTTTTATGTTGGATGCGATTAATTGCCATTTGACAGCCCTACTATATATTACTGTCAGCTGTTTAATATTTCTATCATAAAAGTTTTATTAGTAGCATGTTTCATGATTTAGATGATTTACAAAAAGCATGTCTGATTAGGTTTTTAAGTCCAGAGTTCATCCCTCCTCGTCAGCGCACAAACCCTGTGAAATTTTCAGCAGAGCGGAAAGACATGATACAGAGACGGAAAGTTCTCAACATTCCAGAGTTTTACGTTGGTAAGAAATATTAATGATTGTAACACCCTGCAAGACTCCTCTATTTTATGGTCATGTGTGGTTTAAAACTCATGTGTGGTCTTTTCCTCATTAAATATTTTCTTTACTATTTAATGTAGGCAGTATTTTAGCAGTGACCATGACTGATCCTCATGTGAACGGGAATCTGAATCGCTTTGTTGGAATCTGTATTCAGCGCTCTGGAAAAGGATTGGGTGCTACTTTCATACTTAGGAATGTGGTCGATGGCCAGGGTAAAAAAAAAAATAATAATTTGACTTTATTTTAGTTTTGTTTCATGATGCGTTTTGTAATAAATATGAACAAAAATGAAAACTATCTACAATGAATGGTCAAAAAAAGAAAAATCCGCCATGCATGTCACTTTACGACTTATGTTGCCATTTTGCTTTGCCATGAAATTTCTATTAATATGTTTTCATTAACTGCAGGAGTGGAGATATGCTATGAGTTGTACAGTCCACGTGTGCGTAAGATAGAAGTGTTGAAGATGGAGAGGAGACTGGATGAGAATCTTATGTACTTGAGAGATGCTCTACCTGAGTACAGCACCTTTGACTTTGACATGCAACCTGTCCATTTTGAGATAACCGGAGATGTCCCAGTCAATCAGGTAAGATGTTTTAGTACTTTTTTTTTAATCTGTAATGGTAAACACCTGCGGTTTCCTGACTGTTTCTATCTTTCTCTTGTAGTTAAAAGTAAAAATGAAGCCAAAGCCGTGGTCTAAACGTTGGGAGCGCCCCAAGTTTAATATTAAGGGTATCCGCTTTGACCTCTGTTTGACCCCGGAGATGATGGAGCATGCTCAGAAGTGGGGAGAACCGTGGAGGCCGTTCGATATGCTGAAAGAGTATGACACATCCAGACTGGAGGAGCAGATCTTCAAGGAGGTACAGGAAGATCTCAGAAAGTGAACGGTCTATAGAAACTACTTCATGCCTGGACAGAGACTTTCCCTTTGAAGGGACACGAGGCTGAAAGGATCTGACTTTGGTGAAACACGTTCTGATTCTGGGGTTTGCCTCAAAATGGATTCTGGAGATGCATACAGATGACTACATGTGAACTTTTCATACGTGTGTGTGTTTTACATCTCACCAGATCAGCCACTGATGCTTGTTGAATTAAAATAGCCAAATAGCCATGTTGAATTCAAATGATCACAATTACTTCTTTTGTTGTTTATCATCTTATATTTGTGCCATTAGTGTCTGCAAATGCAGTTGTGTATGCACTATGCAGTGATCCTGACTTGCATTTAGTTACTCTGAGCATTAGAGGGCAGCAGAGAACACCCCCAAAAATGCAAATGGAAACCTAAATAGCAGTAAAATATCCTAAATAATTATTATACCTTAATTCCATATTTAAAGTCATGAACTTGATTAAAGTTGTAATTTTGCGGTTGGTCACAGTCTGAAAATAAATGACTCTACCCTTCAAAATGTGGGATTAGTAAGATTTCTTCAAAATGCTTTTATTCAGCGAGGATGCATTAAATTGATGAAAACGTACCGTGAACCACATTTATAATATTACATACGATTTCGACTTCAAATAAATGCTGTGAGGTTTCTGTTCATCAAAGAATCCTGAAAAAACATTACATGTATTAAAATAGGAAACTTTTATGATATAATATTTTGATCAAATTAATGGAGCCTTTTGTGAGCATAAGAGACTGTCTTTCCTTTCAAAAACAATTAAAAATTTACTGACCCCAAGCTTTTGAATGCTGTATATGAAAAGAAGCACACAGTTTTTGGCTGTTTTCTACATGGAGTGGAGATTATGTGTGACCCTGGACCACAAAATGTCTTAAGTAGCAATTCCAAAAATACATTGTATGGGTCAAAATGATAATTTTTTCTTTTATGCCAAAAATCAGTGGGATATTAAGATCATATTCCATGAATATATTTTCTAAATGTCCTATTATAAATAATTTTTTACTAGTAATATACATTGCTAAGAACTTCATTTGGACAACTTTAAAGGTAAATTTCTCAATGCTTAGTAACTTCTAGTAGTAGTCTAGTTAATATATTTACAATTTGTAATAGTTTAATAGCTGAATAAACCAGCACAAGATGGCTTTAGATTTATTTATTGAGATGTATAAATCTCAATTTCCCAAAATTGACCCTACTGAAAAAAAGGAGTGCGCAGATTTTCATATAGTCCAGCCGTACTGTTTCAGCTCAGCCCCTCTGCTCGATTTATAATCCACAGCGTGAACTTGTCATATTATTTTAGTGACATGGTATTTTGTCCGAGCTCATCTGGAGCCGCTCTCACTAATCCTCGTGCACATCTGTCACGGAGAGCGAGCACGCAAAGCTCCGCCCATCCTGCTGTTGTCAGTGACGTCAACCCTATCACTTGTGGATAGTGAAACGACGCCGCAGTCAGCGATCTGCAGTGAGCAGGTACAGCCGATCCTTCACCTGGATACCAAAAACACACATCGCCCGTTATCCAAGGATATTTCCGCCTACCCTGGCGCTGTTTTTAAGAAATCACAACAACGCTGTGCCGTTCTCCTTCGCGATACGCACGGTAAGCTTTTATATTTTGCAGCTCCCTATAGGTTAGGATACTCTATTGTGATGCTGTCTATTGTTAAGATTAACAAATTGCGTTTTCAGTATGTCCAGTGTTTAATTAAGCATCTTTTTAAAAAGCTTAATCATTTTGTCTGAGAGAAAAGAGCGCAGTTTTGAAACAAAAGCCCGTTAACGTCTTCGAGAAGGAGCGGAATCGCTGTCATTGATTTGAATCACATAACGGACAAACTTGTTGTGCAGGTTGCGAACTTATACAGCAACTCAATCCGGTTTTAAGCTCTATAATAAGCTGAAACATAAGAGCTGGATCATTGTAAGTGTTTCCCAGCGGGACGTTGAAAGTGTCGTCAGAGATGCAACACACCTGTCCCACTAGTGCACCTGCCTCCTGTGTACATCTCCAGTCAATGACCCTCATCATCCAGCCTCAATCCATATAGAAAATGTACTTTTATATAACAGCTGGCTAATTTATTTACTAAATTAAGGCATATGTGGGTGTTAATATAAATCTTAAAGTAATGGGAATGCATATTCATTTGTATGCAGGAGCTATGTTTGGGGTAACGCAAGTTACGTAATATTACTTTTTTGAAGTAACTATTAGTTTTAATTTCCAAGAAAATATCTGAGTTACTTTTTGTTTCCTTTATGTATTTAATCTATGAAATACTTCTGTTTTAAGTCGCTTTGCATACAAGATTCTGCTAAATGACTAAATGTAAATGTAATCCCAGTTTATTAACCAATGTCTTTGCTGCTGACCTTTGTTGATCCAATTCAACCGTACACTGCAAAAAGACTTTTCTTACTTAGATTTTTTGTCTTATTTCCAACCAAAATATCAAAGAATTCTTAAAATAAATAATTATTTTCTTGTTTTCAGATAACAAGTCAAAATTAAGTGAGTTTTTGCTTAGAACAAGCAAAATAATCTGCCAATGAGGTAAGCAAAAATCTTATTTCAAACAGAAAACAAGATTATTTTGCTTACCACATTGGGAGATTATTTTGCTTGTTTCAGGCAAAAACACTTAATTGTTACTTGTCTTCAGAATAAACAAAACAATCATTTTTACTTGTCTAGAAAATCCTTCTTGAAGAATTTTTAGATATTTTGGCTGGAAACAAGACAAAAATCTAAGTAAGAAAAGCATTTTTTTGCAGTGTACTAATAAGCAAAACTATTGTAATGCATTACTTTTAAAAGTAACTTTCCCCAACACTGTTCAGGAGTAAGTTATAGTTTTTATGCTTAGCACATATGGTGGAGTTGGTTGGAACAGAAACAGAAAACATTAATGATCAATTTTTTGGTAACACTTTAGAATAATGGTCCATTAGTTAACATGAACTAAGAATGAACAGTACTTCTACAGCATTTAATAATGTTAGTTTATGTTAATTTTAACATTTACTAATGCATAATTAAAATCAGAAGTTCTGCTTGATAATATTAGTTAATGCAATGTGAACTAACATGAACTAACAACGAACAACTGTATTTTCATTAACATTAACGAAGATTAATAAACACTGTAATTAATGTTTTGTTCATTATTCATTCATGTTAGTTAATACATTAACTAATGTTACGTAATGGACCATTATTCTAAAGTGTTACCAATTTTTTTATTAGTAATTTAAGTTGTGTATAATAACGTGATCCTGGACCACAAAACCAGTCATAAGGGTCAGTTTTATAAAATTGAGATTTATACATCATCTGAAAGCTGAATAAATAAGCTTTCCATTGGTGTATGGTCTGTTAGGACAACTATTTAAAACAATCTGGAATCGGAGAATGCAAAAAGTCTAAATGTTGAGGAAAATAGTTGTAGTCTTTAAAGTTGTTTGAATTAAGTTATTAATACTGTTGTTGCGTGTTGTTAACTTTTTGAATTTTAAGATCAGGGTAAATTTATTTTGTCTTCTGGGAAACATGTAAGTATCTTCTGTAGCTTCTAAAGGGTGGTACTAAATGAAAATGTACACGTCCATTTGACACATCTCCATTCTGTTCAAAAGTTTTCACCCCCGGCTCTTAATGCATCGCTTTTCCTTCTGGAGCATCAGTGAGTGTTTGAGTCTTCAGTAATAGTTGTATATGAGTCTCTCAGTTGTCCTCAGTGTGAAAAGATGGATCTCAAAATCATACAGTCATTGCTGGAAAGGGTTCAAATACACAAAAAATGTTGAAAAACCAAAGAATTTGTGGGACCTGAAGAATTTTTCTAAAGAACAGCAGGCAGTTTAACTGTTAATAACAAACAAGGGACTCATGAAATCTATCACTAAACAACAACAACAACAACAACAACAACAAAAAACACAATTGTGAATCATTCAGGTAAAAACACAGTATTAAGAATCAAGGGTATGTAAACTTTTGAACGGCGTGATTTTTATAAATTCAACTATTATTTTCTCGTCTTGACTATATGTAAGTGTCTTTAATGTGAAATATCTTACTTCAGGTCAGTACTAAATAAAAAATAACATGCATTTTGTATGATTGTTCTTATTTTGCTAAAATAATTAACATTTTGCAGATTCTGCAGGGTGTATGTAAACTTTTGACTTCAGAAAGCTTTAGGCTTTTTTTTAAAACTAAAATTTAACCCTGTTGTAAAGTATTACTGAGGTTTGATCACCTAATTCAATCATGTCGTTCTTTAGTATTACTCAGAACTTACTCATACGATTACAGTGTGTTGTGAAGTGAGACCCAGGCTATTGCCTTTGAAGTTTGTTAGATTCACAGACTGTTGTAGAAGTAGGTTATAGTGTGTGCCAGCCGTCATATATTCTCATAACTCTCTCCCTCCAAGGCTAGCGCTGTTAATCAAAGCGCAGAGGCTACAATCTGTTTCGGCTCTCGCATCCTAGCTCTCAAGTATGTGGGGCATGGGCCAGTCGCAGTAGTAAATAACCTGCGTGATGAATGGATGAGTCTGGTAAGGGGAAATATGCTGACCATCATTTCTTTTCTCTTATCGAGTACGGTGATAGACCCGCCACTGCGAAATACGTCAAGGTAGCTATATTAATCATTGTCAGTTGTTGTTAATTTGCTGATTGACGTGGCTTTGCATGTAATGATCTTAGGTGGCAATCGGTGTTCTAGAATAATGTTGTGTTGTTTTAATGTTAGGAGTAATCTTTGCATATATGTCAGTGTTGCTGTTGTCCTTGAAAGACGTAAATCCTTTGCAAGTCAGAATTGTGCTGACATCACACGCATATGCTGGCAAGGCTCTTATCTAAAGCATCTATGCAGATGACATCATTTCCTGCAAGATTAAAAGTGGTGATGTTCATGTATACTAGATGCATCATATTGCCGCACACTGTCGCTTACGGTCAGTAAGGTTTTTTGTTAGTTCCTAAAAAAATATATATATGAACACTGCAAAAAATGCTTTTCTTACTTGGACTTTTTGTCTTGTTTCCAGCTGAAACATCTAAAAATGATCAAATCAAGAAGGATTTTCTAGACAAGTAAAAATTATTGTCTTGTTTTCAGAAAAAATAAATAACAATTAAGTGAGTTTTTGCTTACCACATTGGCAGATAATTTAGCTTGTTTCAAGCAAAAGCTCACTTAATTTTCATATATTTTGTCTGAAAACAAGACAATAATTTGTGCTCGTCTAGAAAATCCTTCTTGATTTAAGAATCTTTAGATATTTTAGCTGGAAACAAGACAAAAAATCCAAGTAAGAAAAGCATTTTTTTGCAGTGAATACTATACATTCAGCAAGGATAAACTCTATTTAACTATCATAACTGTTTTCAGCATTGATAATACATTTTTTGAGCACTAAATCAGTATATTAGAATGATTTCTGAATGATCACGTGACGGTGAATACTGGAGTAACGCATGGTGAAAATTCAGCTTTGTCATCACAGGAATAAATTGCATTTTGAAATGTACTCAAATTTCAATAATATTTCACATTATCACTGTGTTGACTTAATCAGTCTGTAATTTTAATGCTAGGTTAATTTAGAGGTAGATTAATAACAAGTGAGAGACAGAATAACAATAAAAAAAAATTCAAAAAATTTATCAAATTGATTTGCATTTTAATGAGTGAAATAAGTATTTGGCCCCTTAGTTTTTTTGGATTCCAAAACCCTTGTTGGCAATCACTTGGGCTGGGAATCGATTCAGATGTCTCGATTCGATTCGATTTCGATTCTCAAACTCTCGATTTGATCCGTGGTACGAGACCTCATGAGAACTTATGTGACGATATCCTTGCAAAACATTTTGAAGGGTTTACATTAGAGCTGCAAGATTAATCCTTAAAAGATTGCGATCTCTGTTCAAACACCTAAGGGACCTTATTCCTGAATGAAGATTCAACTGTGTCTATTAGTGTCTATTGATGCTTATGATGTAAAGCAGGTGCTAAAAACATTCAAATCTGCATTCATGTTGCTGCTGATCCAGAAAGAGCAACACAAGCCACCTTTTGAACCACATAATGATCATCATTTCTGTGTTACAGACATTTAAATAACAGCAGCACTGAGATAAAAGTTTATAGTTTGGGTATAAACACTACAGAAGTATCTTAACACTTGCATGTATTGTTACGCTTATCCTCTTGAATCTAGAATTGTGATCTCCAATTTATTAAAAAATTAATATTTTACATTTTTTTCAGATTTATGCAGCTTTAGTTTACATGTTTATTACTGCATATAATTTATTAAAATAAAAGTTTAATTTGATAAAGTACAAATTCATATCAAAATGCACCTATATTTTTTTTAGCATTTTGTGTTTTTCAGTTAAATAAATTACTATTTTTCTCTATATATTCCATAATTGGGGATTTATTTTAAAAAAATCTCTTGTTCTCGTGAACACAGTCTCATGTCTCGTCTCATTTCGTGGGATAAGTGTCTCGTCACACCCCTACTTTTTGGTCTTGGCCATTGTGGAGAGTGTCCTTTATACAGGTAACAAGCTGAGATTACGAGCACTCCCTTTAAGAGAGGCAGAAATCTTGCTGATTGATAGGGGATCAAATATTTATTTCACTCATTAAAATGCAAATCAATTTATAACTTTTTGGAAATATATTTTTTGTTGTTGTATGTCTGTCTCTCACTGTACAAATAAATCTACCCTTAAAATTACAGGCTGATCATTTCTTTCTCAGTGGGCAAACGTACAAAATCAGCAGAAGATATTTTTTTTTCCTTACTGTATGTAAGAAATGCACTGATGAAAAAGAATTAAAATATTGTGAATTTGACTTCAAAATGAACTGACACACAGAAATAGCATTTGTCCAAATGTCCTAATATAAAGTGTGTATGTGAATGGTTGACGTGACATGCTTTCTATTTGAGTTTCATATCTCGTTCTCTAGATTTTTCACTCTTGAATGCCAACCACCCATGTTCTGTGCGAGTACTGGTGTGTGTGCGAATCTCCCAGTGGGAACAGGGTGGAGTGCCCCAGAAATATGCCTTATATGTCACACACACAGAGGATAGCTTCCTACTAGAGGATGTTGGCTGGCCTAAATACCAATGGTGGCTTGTGTGTGTGTGAGAGAGTTTACCAGTGAGATATAAAGAGGAGACAAAGGGATAAAGAAAGCGAATGAAATGGTGTGTCCATGTGTCCTCAAAACACTTTTTAATATAATCAAATCTGCAAGAGTCAAATTCTCTTGCATCATCACCAGCAGAACACCACAATCTCGTACTGTGAATATCAATCGAGTTTGCGAGTTACAGTTACAAAACTTCCCTACTGTTCTTGTTCACCTTCAAATGTAAAAAAGTTTCTCTCAGCTTGTTGTGCACCTCTGTTAAGGAGAGGAAGAGATTCTGCATAGAATATGAATGATGGACGTGCCTCTCTGAACTTAAAAAAGATGTTTGAAAGTTGGACGGTGGACTTGAGTAAAATGAAGTGCGGTAGAGAATACAAGTGGTTCCTTGAACGTGCACTTTCAAGAGAACGTGGCCCCCGCCTTCTGTGCTACTGTTTATACAGACACGCATGCTGTGAACTGTGAGAAAAAGCGTGTTAAAGGGAACTGAAGCACAGGCATTATTTGTGTAACTCCATTTTAGATATGTGTTGGTGATAAAATGTGAGAGGTACAAGATCTGTTGCTGCAGCTACACTGCAAAAAATGCTTTTCTTACTTAGATTTTTTGTCTTGTTTCCAGCCGAAATATCTAAAAAATCTTAAATCAAGGAGGATTTTCTAGACAAGTAACAATTATTGTCTTGTTTTCAGGAAAAAAAAGTCAAAATTAAGTGAGTTTTTGCTTGAAACAAGCAAAATTATCTGCCAATGGGGTAAGAAAAATAATCTATCTTTCATCTTGAAATAAGATTTAACATATTTTGTCTGAAAACAAGACAATCATTTTTACTTGTCTAGAAAATCCTTCTTGATTTAAGAATTTTTAGATATTTTAGCTGGAAACAAGACAAAAAATCTAAGTAAGAAAAGCATTTTTTGCAGTGTATTTTTTTGTGAGTAATGGAGATGTTCAATAAAAAACATATCTGTACTGGACAACTCGGTTTTGTCTCAGGTTTGCTGTTATTACCACTATCGATTAGGTTTAGAGTAATTTTAGTTCACATTAACAATAGTTGCTTTTGCTTTGATATCATACAAATTTGACAATTCTTTTTACCAGTGTCAATATCACACAAAACGAATACTAGCCTAAATTAACAACAACAAAAAAACCTCAAGTTCACTGATAACAAGTAAACAGTTGAATAATAAGAAACTACAGTAGAACAAAATAAATAAGAAATGCTATATACATACTATTAAGTAATCAAATGTATGAAAACACTGCATATTCTGCACTGTATAATATAAATGAAATATATATTTCTTATTAAAGTTACAAAAGTGATTTAGTCAAGACCAGTGCACTGCAAAAAAATGCTTTTCTTAGATTTTTTTTGTCTTGTTTTCAGCTAAAATATCTAAAAATTCTTAAATCAAAAAGTGTTTTCTAGACAAGCACAAATTTTTGTCTTGTTTTCAGACAAAATATGTTAAAATTAAGTGAGTTTTTGCTTGAAACAAGCTAAATTGTCTGCCAATGGGGTAAGCAAAATAATCTAGCTTTCTGCTTGAAATAAGACTATTTTGCTTACCCCATTGGGTCAGATTATTTTGCTTGTTACTTATTTTATCTGAAAACAAGACCATTTTTACTTTTAGAAAATTTTAGAAAATCCTTCTTGACTTAAATTTTTATTTTAGATATTTTGGAAATATGACAAAAACAAGTGTATGGAAACAAGACAAAAAGTCTAAGTAAGAAAAGCATTTTTTTAGTGTGAGAGATTTTCTCTCTTTTGTTATTTGATTAACATTAATGACAGTTTGATAATAACTGTTTGATTTCACTTACGGCACTGCAAAAAAAAAATGCTTTTCTTACTTTGATTTTTTGTCTTGTTTCCAGTCAAAATATCTAATAATTCTTAAATCAAGAAGAAGGATTTTCTAGACAAGTAAAAATTACTGTCTTGTTTTCAGAAAAAAGAAGTCCAAAATAAGTAAATTTTTTGCTTGAAACAAGCTAAATAATCTACCAATGGGAAAATGATCTTATTTAAAGCACAACACTAGATTATTTAGCTTGTTTCAAGCAAAAACTCACCTAATTTTGACCTCTTTTTTCTGAAAACAAGACAATAATTTTTACTTCTTGATTTAAGAATTTTTAGATATTTTGGCTAGAAACAAGACAAAAAATCTAACTAAGAAAAGCATTTTTACAGTGTGCGTCAATTACTGTGTTTACCAGGATACTTGCAAAGACGGCCATTTTGACACATGCAAGTGTGTATTTATCTGTTCAAGGCCTAAAAAAAGGGCAAAAATAACTAAAATACTCCTGGGCTCTATGAGCACCGTCTTCATGTGCGGATATAGCAAAATTAGTTTTCTTTTCAACAGCTTAAAATGACTTGTTTTTAAACCGCAATGCTTAAAAACGTACAAACAATGCATGTTCGTGGCCACATAGCACAGCAATGTCTAAGCATGTAACCACGATCTCTGCTGATTTTGAGTTAAATTAATGTTGTGTAACAAAATGTGAAACCCTTTAAGCAGTATTAACCACAGAGCTTTTTTTATTCAGTTAAAACCCATGAGGGAAACTGATGGCGAATTAGCCTCCCATTAGCAAATTAGCCCCAAATTAAGTGGTGTAAAAGTATGCAGTTTCTTTTTTTAAAACAGAAATCTTCAATTTAGTTTCAACAACAGCAAGAAATTCAGCAAGAAAATTAGAAAACGTTGGTATAGTAAAATTAGCACTGCCTCACTGTTTATTTCACCAGCATCTGGAGATTTGTATGAATATGAATCTGCTCATATCCGATCATGTATAATACAGAGAGTTGCTGCTCAGTTTTAATTCGTGTTGGCGTTTTGCTGTTCGCGTTCACCTCTGCAGCATCATTCAGCACCGCTCTCTGAATGGCTAGTGTGGTCTCTGCTGGCATGTTTCATATGCTTGTTTCCTGTGTGGACAGAGGAGTCCTTATTCCCCTCCTTTGCACAAAGCATGCTGGGTAGCACACTCAGAACAGACGTGCTGTGTGAGGGGAGCGATATGCCGAATGCTGATTTGCCAGTGCCGCAGGTGTCCGTCACTAAGAGTTCAAGGGACATTTGTATGTGGCTGTGCGTGATGAAGTATAAGGACGAGGCAGACAGTCCTCTGGCACAATGAAAGAGCAAGCAAGGTTGTGAGGAGAACTCACGCTGGTAGAATTTAGCATTACCTGTTGTTTGAGTTTCTGAATATGAGGTTTGGGGCTATTTTGACTGGATTCTGGATTCTGGGTGGGGTGGCATGTTAGTGTGTTTGTGTGTGTTAAGGAGAGCTTGTATATCATGTTCCGTGGCTTGAAGGCTCAGACTCTGTTTGCAGTTGTAACAGCAACTCTGTGCTTACGCATACACAAACACACATTCACACTGCATGCATAATAGTGATATTGTCCATAGTGACACAAATGAGGAAGCGTTCTAGGTAACAAATAACAATTAAAGGCTTTCTAGTGTCCCACAGCCGTTCAGCCATCTGTGAGACTCAATGCCCCGTTCAATACTCCTTTTGAGAACAAACCAGAAACGTACATTTTTTTTACTCATTATATATTGTATTTCATTTAACAGTAGTCATTGTTACACTGTACTTATACACAATTAATACAGTGGGTAAGAACAGACTCAGCAAGAGGCTTCATCTTTGAATTGACATTTGATTAACACATTTAATGTTGAGAAAATAGGAAATATACACATAAATATACATTATATGTGCATATGAAATATTAAATATAATAATTTATTCACTCCCATGTCATCCAAGATGTTCATTTTTTTCTCTCTTTACTCGAAAAAGAAATTAAGGTTTTTGAGAAAACATTCCAGGATTTTTCTCCATATATTGGACTTTAATGGGAGCTAATGAGTTGAAGATTCAAACTGCAGTTTCATAAGGGTCTTATCTAGCTAAACGTTCGGTCATTTTCTAAAATATACTCTAAATTAGGGCTGGGCGATATGGCAAAAATGTAATCTCGATCGCTTTTTTCCCATATTGATTGATAACGATATATAAACTGTTAATGCTGCCAGCTTTAAAAGAGTATCCCAACTATGACTGAAGCCACAAAATTTCATTAATTACATTTGAAAGTATAGTTTGTTAAAAGAAACAGATGACACATTTGGCCTTAAAAAAATTAAGACTTAGGGTTAGGGTTACTAACTTACTAAAATAAATTGAAAAATAAAAGTTGTGACAAAAGAAGGTAAATAAGAGTAAATGTGCAAAATGTAAACATAAAACTGTTGTAAACATAATTTGTAAGTAACACAATTACAGTTTTTTCTTTTGCAGAAAGACAAGCCTGTCTACATCGTGTGGCTTTAAGAGGTAGATTAAATGTGCAAAATGTAAACAGAAAACTATACAACTAGAAATTGCACACAATTTTTAAATTGTAAAAAACTTTTACATTATTTTTTCAGGAAGACTAGACTGTCAGCAGTGTCTGGCTTTAAGAGGTAGATTAAATGTGCAAAAAAACTATAACATAAAACTATACAATTTGTAGCCAGTGCACATAATGTTTAAAACATTTACGACATATTTTCCAGATCATTTTATTCTGCGCCTCGTCGCTTTTCAAATAGCCAAACCACTTCCATATAACTGAATTCGTGCAATGTTTTTTGTCAACAATTTCATCATTTTTGGATAATAACTCGAGGTTAGTTTCACTTTCATCACTGCTTCCATTCATTTTTGTCATCCTTGTGTTGAGTTTGCTTTGCAAAGTGCTGTAGGAAATTGACATTGTCCTTTGATGTGAACATTAAAAGCTGCACGCTGATTGGCTGTTGTCACATATTTCTGCTGTATGCTTATATTAATCCATATCGAGTAAAAATGCCTTGAGCTTATCATTGTTATGGACATGTATTTTATCGCGATTCAATATTATATAGTTTATCGGCACAGCCTTACTCTAAATCCATCCGACGTCTTTTTTTACAAAAATGCATTTTTATCAGGCTCCATAGGTTTCTATGTAAGTACTGTTACTTCTGATTGGGCTGAGGCTGGTATTTTAGCGAGTTTTAAAGCATTTGATGGATGTATAATATGT
Source organism: Cirrhinus molitorella (assembly GCA_033026305.1). Taxonomy (NCBI): domain Eukaryota; kingdom Metazoa; phylum Chordata; class Actinopteri; order Cypriniformes; family Cyprinidae; genus Cirrhinus; species Cirrhinus molitorella. The sequence continues at coordinate 35,825,331 of CM065133.1, forward strand.
GTCCAGAGCATTCACTCAGTATCGTTCTCATTTTTGACCGAGATGGCTTTTAGCTGGTTTTGCATCTGAACTCTTTACTTTTTAAATCACAAATTCTTGTTTTGCACTAGCTTGACTTCACACATTATGTAGTCACATAGGAAAGGTCACGCAGGAGTACTAACCCAAATGTATCCTTTTATAGGTTCCCACTTTCTGGGAATCAAATCCATGACCATGATACCAATGCGCTTCTTTAGGAATAAACCATATAAAATGCCTGCCTGTCCTTGTCTATACTATTTATATTTAATGAAACCCCATGGTTTTTAAAAAGAGACATTTTGATTCAGAAAAGGAGTGGTTTCTTACTTTCTAACCTTATAGTACGTCTCTCTGTCTGTCTTTGTAGTCATCAGTCTGTGTATCTATGCAGTCTGAATCTCATGTAATGTTTTCTCAGAGCTTTGGGGAGACATATTTGTGTGGGTGTAAATAGAAATGTTGCTTCTGCCCATCTTAAATTTATTGCACAAAAACTATGAGACTCATAGTTACTTAAATTCCAGTTAGAATTTAGAGCATTGCATAGATGGATGCAGGGATTCACTCCTAATTATTGTTCTGTGTACAGATTTCAAGAGTCATTTCCAAATTGACCGTACTTTATTTATGTCCGACAAACATCATGTTCTCACACAGTGAAAAATACGCCACAGAGCAAACTGACAACACGCGACAGACAAGACAGAGCAGGTTACTTCTGGTATGAAACAAGATCTCAGCTTTAAACTGTTGTCATTTTTTAAGAAGTTTGTGGCTCTTTGGTGTGTAGTGATAGAACATTATATTTGCCTTATTAGATCATTCGACACGTGAACAGATTGTCTTTTCTTTACTTAAAGCATGAAAAGAACATGAACATCAGAACATATTTATTTTTTATCAAAGAAAGACATCAACACACGTAAATTTTTAAGTTTAAGTCCACAAAAGTTCCATCTAATCTATTCTTCTATCTGATTTGTTTGCCGGACAAAGCAGCAGATTCTAAGTTATGATTGGTCAGATCACCTGTCAATCAAGCTGTTTGCAAAGGGCCAATTTACAGAGTCTGGAATTATAAGTAAACTACTCTCAACACTGCAAAAAAGGCTTATTTTACTTAGTATTTTTTACTGCATTTGGTAGATAAGCAAAATGACAAGATATTTAGTAGGGGTGTGATGAGACACTTATGCCACAAGATGAGACACAAGACTGGGTTCACAAGAATGAGCAGAGACAAGATTTTTAAACTTTTTTTAAAGAATTCCTCAATAATGGAATATATAGGAAATAAAGTATTTTATTCAACTGGAAAACTCAAAATGCAAAAAAGTATGGGTGCATTTTGATATGAACTTGTACTTTATGAAATTAAACTTCTATTTTAATGAATTATATGCAGTAATAAACGTGTAAACTAAAGCTGCGTGATTTGCATATGCTATATGATTTTTTTAATAAAGGCTTTGATTCTCTAAACAAAATAACATCATTTACTAGTGGTTCTGACACAGTGTTCATTAATTAAGTCTTTTAAAAATATATATTTGATCAAAATTTAAAAGAAATGAAGTCAGTGTCTCCATTAATAAAGATAATTTCATTATTGAAATCTGCTTTTGATTTAGCCTGAATCTCATGTAATGTTTTCTCAGAGCTTTGGGGAGACATATTTGTGTGGGTGTAAACAGAAATGTTGCTGCTTAAATTTATTGCACAAAAAATATGAGACTCACAGTTACTTAAAATGCAGTTAGAAAGAGCATTGCATAGATGGATTTGAGGATTCACTCCAAATTATTGTTCTGTTCATTCCCAAAGTGACCCTTTGCAAAAATGATTGGTCAGATGACCTGTCAATCAAGCTCAGGGTCAATTCACAGAGTCTGGAATTATAAGTAAACTACTCTCAACACTGCAAAAAAGGCTTATCTTACTTAGTATTTTTGTCCTGTGTGTTTCTAGTTAAAATATCTAAAAATTCTCAAATTAAGATGCATTTACTTGTACTTTATGAAATTAACCTTCTATTTTAATGAATTATTTGCTGTAATAAACATGTAAACTAAGGCTGCATGATTTGCATATGCTATATGATTTATTTAATACACGATTGTCTCACGATTCAAACAAAATAACAATTTACTAGTGGTTCTGACACAATGTTCATTGCTTAAGTCTTAAAAAATATAGATTTGATCAAAATGTAAAGGAAATGAAGTCAGTGTCTCAATTAAAAAAAGATCATTTCACTCTTGAAATCTCCTGAATGAATGATTCAATGATATACGTGTTTAAACGTGTAGTTGTCGCCACCTCCTGACGGAAGAGGATAAGCATTACAGTACATGCAAGAGTTAAGATACTTTTGTAGTGTTTATAACCAAACTGTAAACTTTTATCTCAGTACTGCTGTTATTTAAATGGCTGTAACACAGAAATGATGATCATTATGTGGTTCAAAAGACTGTTTGTGTTGCTCTTTCTGGATCAGCAGCAACATGAATGCAGATGTGAATGTCTTTAGCACCTGCTTTACATCATAAGCGTCAGTGGAGCGTGAGCAGCGCAATGTGAAAGAGTCCTAATAGACACAGCTGAATTGTTGTCATTCAGGAATAAGATCCCTTAGGTGTTTGAACAGAGATTGCAATCTTTTAAATAATAATCTTGCAGCTCTAATGTAAACCCTTCAAAATGTTTTGCAAGGATATCATCACGTTCTCAAGAGATCTCGTCACATCCCTAATATTTAGTCTTGTATCCAGGGGGAAAAAAAACTAAATTAAGTTTAGTTCGCTTAAAATAAGTCAAATTTTTTGCCAGTGGGGTAAGTAAAATACTCTTGTTTTAAGAATATTTTACTTACCCACTGGCAGATCGTGTTAGGGGTGGAAAACTAAATTAAGTGCATTTTGCTCAAAACAAGGCTAAATACCTTGTCTACACTTATCTAGTAAATGCATCTTAATTTAAGAATTTTTTCGATATTTTGACTAGAAACAAGACAAAAAATACTTGCAGTGAAGAGAGGCGATAAACTAACAGTGTTGCTTGTGTTAACATTTGCTTGATCCTAGAATGTGGTTGTCACTCATAGAATGGGATTGAAGAATAGAGACAATGTATTTAGCTGCCAGAAAAAGCAAGAGAGGTGTATTAGAGTTTCCCTAATAAACACAGATCTGCAGGCAGTGCTATACAATCACTGATGTATGAAGTCCTGTCTTCTCTTCTCCTCTTCTCTCTCGCCTCATCTCTGTAGCATTAGACAGAGAGACCCAATTTAATATTCAATCTAGTTTAGTCTACATGAGAACAGTTGAAATCGAGAATGGAATTTGGAGAGCCGTTTTTAATAAGCAATTCATCCTGGGTCCATTACACCTCTGAACCTCTCATCCACATCCCGAGCCTCTCTAGAGCAATGGTTGTACTAGAAATCCTCACTGCGAAGCAGTAAAATTTCAGAACTCAATAATAGAAAAGACTCTCTCCCTGATTCCCATAAACACTCCAGTTCTGGTGAACAGTGTGACTGAATGAACTGTGGATGGTATTTGTTTGTCTGTGCAGCTTTATGCAAATTATGTGGTGGATTATATAAAGCTGATTTAGAAATGAATCAGAATATTCCCCCGTTCAACTAGTAATGACATGCAAATGTCAGGTATTGACTATGTGCATATAAATGAGCTAAGAATTCCATCACTGTGTGAGAACAGTACGTGTTTTTTTCTTTGACCTTTAGTTTTGTGCTTTCCGTGGATGTTTTTTTTATTTTTTATACATGTTTGACAAAAGTTGAGGAGTCACTTCAGCTTTGAACATCATATTTCAATTTTAATATCTCTCTTTAATAAGTTTTCTGCAAATATACATTTTAAATTTAATTATGACTTTTTGACTACTTTCTCTTGTTCCTAAAGATGAGTATTTTAACTTGAATGATAAATGGAAATTGGAAACACTTTTTTTTTTCTTTGAGTTTTAGCTTCACCAGCAGAGAAACTGGAGCATATATTCATTTTAATTCCCGTATATTGACCACTGGAAGAAATCTCAGTTATATTTAGGCCCTGAATGAAATAATTGGGTTAAACCAGAATAGGAAAAATTTTTGTATGAGTATGGAGGGATGTGGATGTCGTCTGTATACTTGTGTGTGTGTGTGTGATAAAGGACTTGGTCTTGGAGATTTACTCATAAAGAGATCATATTTATGAGATCAGAATTCACTATTTAACGTGGAATTTGTCAAAGTTTGAAAGAATTAATCAAAAGTATGTCATCAAATTAAATCAAATCAAAAATAAATATTAAGATAAAATAGATAACCAGAAAAATATAAATACACAACACAGAATTTCTCAGGCAATAAAAAATCACAAGGCTATTAGATAAGAATAGGCTATTAGATTTATAAGAATCACTAAAGTTGTTATGCATTCAAATAATTAGACATGCTTAAACCAGAATTTGGTAGCAATAAAACATAAGGTGAGAAAAAATACAATATTTCATAGACATGTAATTTTTGTCAAACCCTTAAAAAATGTATGTTAAATTTTATAAGTTTCATGGTTTTAATTAATTATACATGCTTCTTTTGATTAATAAGATTTTATTAAATCATTAAAATGGAGTCCAGAAAAATTAAAAAATGAAAAAAGACGAAATCCAGAAAAATTAAAACGTAAAAAAAGGAATAAATAAAATGGAATTTGGGAAAAAATAAAATGGATTTCATTTACAAAGCAAACATGCAAAGGAAGTCAAAATCCCTTTACAAAAAACAGCAAATTTTGAAGTTGGAGGAGAAAATGAGAGGAGAAGAACTAACCATGAGTGATTTTTCCGACGTGATTACGTAATGTGTGAAGTCTTACATCACAGAGCTAGTGCAAGATGTGGTTAAAAAATATATAATTATCTTTTTTTTTTTTTTATTACCAATAGTTTTGCTAGATAAGACCCATATTCCTCGGCTGTGATTGTGTAAAGCTCTTTGAAGCTGCATTAAAATTGCAATTTGGACCTTCAACCCATTGGTCCCCATTGAAGTCCACTCTATAGAGAAAAATCCAGAAACCTTCAGGAAATTTGTATTCTGGAAGATAATTTCCATTAAATCCAGTGAATAATAATAATGGTAATAATAGTGATCATTTATTATTTTTGTTGATGTGAGGTGTTCTGAACAAAAGGTAAAATAGGAAAGCCAAAGTACTGCAAAGTAAAAGACTGAAGAGCACTTTTATGTCATAAAAGCAATCACAGCAGCCTAAAGAGGTTTTAAGTTTCAGTGTGTGCGAATGTTTGAGAAGCCAGTCCAAACCACAGATCCTGCCTGCCGCAGCTTTCAGCTTTTTAATCTATCCATCAGTCTATTAACCCTCCATTTATTGATCTGTAATGGACTCTTTATTTGCACACAATAGATTAGTAGGGGATGAGAACCCTGGGTCACATCTTCAGTCTCATTACCTCCATCTCCTCTGCCTCAAATGGCAATCTCAAGAGTGTCAGCGCATATTAAGATGAACGCTGCAAAGAGGCGGTATAACTTAGGGTCCATTCACACAGAATGCGTTTTCCATTCTAATGCACTACTTTTCCATTGTCTTTCTATGTAAACACGCTAGATGGACGTGCAAATGTTTTCATTTCGGATCGTTCTTGGCAAAAATATTTTTTCGTTCAGTTTCCAGAGCAGAATAATAACGGGAGAGTATAGAAAGAATTCTAGTAAACATATAATATTAATATTAATACAACAGTAATATTCTTGAATCGTTAAATTGCTAACACTTTGTAGTTTCAGATGCCTTACTGCATGACCTAAAATGACTGTATATTTTCGCTGTTTGATCGCGCCGGCGCCACACATATTCTTTGCAAACGGCAAAGAATCAACAGCGTTTCAGTCGACACTGGAACGTGCGCAAACTACAAAGCCTATTTTACCTAATAAATAATATGTTAAATACATTGCAAATATGAAAATATTTGGATTTGTGTCGAATAAGAGAGGTAGGATATGAGCAAAACTTTACCTTCAATTTCGCTTTGTTTTGGCTTGTCTATAGCTGAGCCTAGCATATATTTTATACTGCAATTGTATTTATCAATTAGAATTATGTATTTTTTCATTCTTGTTCTCTTCTGATTATAGTTAAATTTAAACAATTTGTTGTAAAGTGAGAGAAACTAAAATAGCTTAAAGTGTTCATAATGTTGGTACATTAAAACATTATTTCTGAATGCAATAAAATGCAACTTATACGTGATGTATCTTTTTATTTTCCTCTCAAACAGTTAAAATGTATTTTAGCCTGTTTTTAAAAAACAAAAATAGGCAATTAAATGGTTAAAAATGGTTACTGTGGGTTAACAAATTTACATTGGTATTTTTGGCTTTCCAGATAGCGACAGAGTCTGGGCCAAATCTGGCTTAAATTTGACACTTCTGACTACATTCTGGCATTGTTTTTTCAGTCTTGATTGCAAAAGTTTATTATTATTATTATTATTATTATTTATTTTAATGTACGATAGATTCTGACAGTTTTCAGTCTCGTTTTCAGTCTTGATATTTATGACATCAATTACTAAGTTTTTTTTTTCAGAAATTAAAGTAACTATAAATTTTATTGTGTACATTTTATATTTTTAGCTATTGGCTAGGCTATTTTACGGAGCTGTCTCTGATCCGACCGCAAGATGACAAACATCCTATTTAGGGGTGCTCCGATTGATCGGCTACCGATCACTATCGGCCGATAATAGCTTTGGGATGTTTTGTCCGGCACGGGTAAAACAATTATAATGCTGACGGTAGGGCTGAACGCTATATCGTTATCGTATCTATATCTAGATATGAACTTTCAAGATATTACTATCGAAAAAAGCAACGATATAGACGATATAGATTTCCCCTCTCCGCGCTCGCCCCGCCCCGCCCCGCATACAACTCTGGCAGTCACACAACGAACATCAGTTTTACGTGTGCCCTTGAATGCACCGCTAAAGACAGCGCGCACACACTACAGAGACAGCGGAGAAATTAAAAAGAAAGAAAATGAGTGCGGGAGATAATGTGGCCGGTGGTAGTGCAGAATCTGACTTGGTGCCAAAACATAAATCATCTTCCATTATTTGGAGGTATTTTGGATTCAGAAAAGAGGATGTAAACCAGAGTGACGTGTTGTGCAGGTCGTGCTTAACAAAAATTGCGACTAAGCAAGGTAGCGCAACAAACATGTTTCACCACCTGAAACAACACCATCGCGTGCTGCATGAAGAGTGCATGACAATGAGAGAAACACCGGGGACTTCTCAGTCATCCCAAAATAAGCCAAAGCAAAGTTTGATTGCTGACGCGTTCAGTAGCGTTACGCCGTACGAGTCGACGTCCGCCAGACACAAAGAAATTACAGACGCTATAACATACCACATTGCAAAAGACATGGTACCAAAAGAAGGCTTTAAAAAAATGGTTCGGACGCTGGACAAGCGTTATAAAATACCATCCCGAACACATTTTAATCAAGTGGCCATTCCGAAACTTTATAATGAGTGTAAAATGAGTGTTGAATCCGAGCTCCGTGAAATCGATCATTTCGCCACAACCACGGACCTGTGGACGAGCCAGACAACTGAACCATACATAAGTTTAACAGTCCATTTTATATCGTATCGTATCGAGATATCTGGCATGAAAATCGAGATATGAAATTTTGTCCATATCGTTCAGCCCTAGCTGACGGTGAGGTACAATTCATATTTCTTCATTAAATAGCTCAAATGAAAACCTTATATGAGCCATAATTTCACAAACAGCGCGAGTGAATGACCGCGTGCTCTTTCTCTTGCTTTCTCTTTCTCTCTCAAAGTGCGCAAATGGCTTCCAATCACCACATTGCGTCTGACTACAACGCTGCACAGTTGACACAGGAATTGTTGCTTGCACAGTAGAGGCAGTGTCGCATCATCGCTAAAGTTTATAAATTGCATTAACCGCGCGCTCTCCTTAAGACTGGCCGTTCATGCGCACTCAAAGCGCACACACGTAACGCCAGGTTCACATCTCCGTTTGCGGTGCGTATTTTTCTCCCACGTTCATGTTCATGGACTAAAGCGTTCAAGCTGCGCACGGTTACGGTCTGGCAGTGCGTTTAAGGAGCGGTGCGTCAGAGCTATTTTTTGCAGAGTCTGAATTAAAGCGACAGCGCATTGTTTGTGGTAAATATGAACAAGAATTGACACGAAAACGTCATATTTACACCATAAATGCATATAAATATACACCATAAATGCATATAAATAAAGTCTGCTGTGTTTCACAGTTAACACATGTTGGTTTTTGGCTAGGTTTAAAGGAAAGGAGCACTGTTAGATAAGCAAGGCAATCATAGATGGCACTAGATAGGAAAACAAAGAAAAGCACAAAAAAAAAGTAGTTTAAATGTTTTGCCACTTGCTTGAGCAACTTAATATATAAATCTAAAAGTAAATGCAAAAGTAAAAAGCACTGTTACATGTGTTGCTTATATTTATTGCTTTTAAACATGAAAGATTACTGTAGTATATTACTGTACTGTGCAATAAAAGAATCACAATGCTGAAAAAGCCTTTTCAGTAACAGTGTTTGTGGAAATCAGGCTTGTGCTGTGTGTAAGCTATAGTGCAATAGTTGCACAATTCTAAAAACAAATGCACTGCATGATCAAACATTTAGGTGAGATAAATATATATTTTTGAAAAATGTAAAAAAAAAAAAAAAAAAGCTCCCCTTCATCCCTCAAATTAATAACTCTGCTCTCACAAGAGCCAACTAAAAGGGCAAATTCCCCTATTTTCAGAGGAAAAAAAAACAGTTGAGGCCCTGAATAAATGTCTAAAAATCCTGATTGTAGAGTATAAATAATTCTACATGATAAAAAGAAGGCTTTAAAAAGATCGGTATCGGTGATCGGATCAGTAGATACTGCTTCCTGTAATCGGTGATCGGCTTTAAAAATCCTGATCGGAGCACCCCTAATCCTATTCATTTCAAACTAGGCTATATGTTAATAAACGACATAGATATTACACATCTACATTAGTAGTTTACATATTTTAGATCAATTAATATTCAAAAACTGTTTTTTTTTTCGAAGTAACACTACACACATACACACACACACAAAAACGCAGCTCAGGTGCAGACCCTGCCCTGAATTAAGCTATATAACATTTCTTCAAGCGATTATCACAACTTGTTCCTTAAAATAACAGATTGGAAGTAATATATGTGTCACTGAATATCTCTGGTGTTTGCCTATTTGTTTTATTTCCGTTATTGCATCACGTCTCAAATGCTCGCGTTCTACATTTAGCTTTTTTTTAAATCCATACCAGAGCTTCGTCTCGCGTTTTTAGATGCAAAGACGCGTTCTATGTGAATGGGCCCTTAGTGAGTTTTTAAGCATTTCTAAAGTCCGAAGGAACCAAATTTAAAGATTTTATTAATTATTATTATTCATGCTGATTTTGGAAGTAAGTTTGATATGCCACGAGGCATTCCTTTGACTATGGAAATGTTTTATAATGAGCCATAAGATCAATTCATAAGCCTTTGTTTGAAAACCAAGATGAACAGGGGCCTTTATATGCGATCCCTTCAGTTACACTGTAATGATACCGTTAACCTCTGTAGTCTGCAGAAATGAATAATACTGTGCTGTTCGTGAATCATATTCAGAGATATCGCTCTAAGCACATAAGCCTTAATGCAAAACTGATGATGCCTCGCTCCTTCATTCGCATTATGAATTAGATAGGACAACGAAGTCTAGACACAAAGTAATGGGAAAAGAGAGAGGGGAACAGGATTTGGAAAGGACCTCGAGCAGGGACTCCAACTTGGGCCACTTTTTATTATAGCACTAAGAGAGTGAGACAAAGGAGTAGAGTTTGTAGATCTTTTGCACTTATGCATTGTTTATTCTGTTTATTCAGTTGGTTGACACTGACTCAAGTAACTTACTGTTATTGCCTTGCAGCCTGCTGGTGAAGAGGTAATAAAGGTGTATGCTGTTATAACGGTGTGCTATCCAAAATGTGATTCACGCATAAAAGCATAGATAATCCAGCAGGCAATGCTATTACAGAGCTCTGATTCTCCTGGGAGCCATGAAAGCAGCACAACACAGTGCAATGCAATAATGCAGGGCTGTTTTGTAAGCTGTTTGTGGTTTTGTAAGTTAAGATTGTAGTGCTAAGCAAACAAAAATTCACAAAAAAAGACAAAAGTTTTTGTCAATGATTCATGTTAAATGCAGCTGAATTTAATTGACCGATCGGTAAGCCCCGCCCCTAGAACGCAGATGAGCCAATGGCAGTTGAGTATCAGCTGCATGGAGATTCTCGTCGTTTTTATTGGCGTTTTTGCTACAAAAATAATAAAACGATGTGCCTGAGGTACCTGTAACACTGATTGCAGGTATCTTGAGAGAACTGGCAATGGAATTTGGAATTTATTTTATTATTTACCATTTATTTTCTGGTTGTCATACTCTCATTAAGTGGCCTTTTTCATCTGCTCAAGCAGTTAATGTCTGTAAATGTTGTTAATATCTCTGGCTAATACTAGCTAACGTTAAAGTTAGTGAGTCCATGCTAGCATACAAATCTCAGCTAACTATTCTCACATCAAAAACACATAAACAAAGGTCTACATTTCAGTGCCTCTCCATATTAAACTGGTTAAATGTAAAATAATGAATCTTACACTGCGTTAAATGAACAGTGTTGATCCTGGATGTTGTCATCTGCGATCGTGACGACCGTAACATGAGATTTCTTCCGTTTGCATTGCGATCTGTAAACCCTCGATTTCAAATTAATCATGTTACACACCATATTTATTTTAAAATCATTTATATATCTCTGCATGGCATATTAAAGCCCTACTTGAATGCTCCTCGATGAGAGGTGGTCCTTCTGTGTTCAAAATTGATCAAAAACATCTTCGGACAAGGTTTTAACACTGACAGCTTTAAGACAGTTGGAAACTGTTTGTTTTTCCAAGACAGCAACAGTAACTAAGGGGGGCGGGGCTTGCCGATAGATTAATGCCTACTCTAAAGAGAATTTATTAATAGTAGAGTAAATGTAAAGTTTACACTGCAAGGTTGGAATGAGAGTTGATTGTGGGCCTCTAAACCTTTTCATATAGTAGCTGTGTGAAGGTTTTAAGTTGACTCAGAAACTGAGCTTTACTGACATCAGAAGTGAGAATTTGTGGTGTATAGCATGTTCTCAACCACATAATCTGATATTTGGTGCCTGGATGTAGCTCTGATCTAACAGTATTAGAGCAAATTAGCAGGAAGAGGTTTGTGCTGTACTTGAGTCACTGGCAGGCAAGACTAATTAGTCGTTGGAAAAGTAGATTCGAACACTCCCAATACTGCAGGAAAATTCGCTGACAGCTAAAGTGCAGAGACGTTCTGATTTGTATACTAATGCACTTTAGCAAAACAGAGCAGATACTGAAAGATGTGATATTTTGTCTTTCACTTCTGAGTGGATAATGAACGAGTGCACCACTACTGCCTCCCCCATAGCAGCGGCTCAGCTCAAATGCTGCCAATCCGTTTGAAAACATTCCAGTGACTTCCATTTAAAAACACTAGATAAGTTATGGAGTTTGAACTTTTATCAACTATGTGAAAATGGCTCTGAAGTAATCGTAAGGCAGACTGATGTTGAACAGCTTAAAGGGATAGTTTACTCAAAAAAAATGAATAAAAAATGACCCTCGTGTTAAAATATATGTCCATAACGATGATAAGCTCTAAGCATTTTTCCTCGATATGAGCAGAAATATGTGACAACAGCCAATCAGCATGCAGCTCAAGTCGATTTCAAAGTCAAACTCGACACGAGGACGACAAAAATGAGTGGAAGCAGTGACGAAAGTGAAATTAACTTCGAGTTATTATCCAAAAATGATGAAATTGTAGACCAAAAAGGTAGCACAAATTCAGTTATATGGAAGTGGCTATTTGAAAGTGACGAGGCGCAGATTAAAACGGTCTGTAAAATATGTCGTAAGCATTTTACACATTATGTGCACTGGCTAGAATTGTATAGTTTTATGTTATAGTTTTGTTTTGCACATTTAATCTACCTCTTAAAGCCAGACACAAAAACGGTTTTACAAATTGTGATGAATAGAAGTTGAATATATTTATGTTTACATTTTGCACATTTAATCTACCTCTTAAAGCCAGACGATGTAGACAGACTTGTCTTTCTGGAAAAGAAAAACTGTAATTGTGTTACTTACAAATTATGTTTACAGCAGTTTTATGTTTACATTTTGCACATTTACTGTCATTTACCTTCTTTTGTCACAACTTTTAGTTTTTAATTTATTTTAGTAAGTAGTCTTCAGTTTTTTAAGGCCAAATGTGTCATCTGTTTTTGTTAATAAACATATTTTGTAAGTTACAAATGTCATTTTGTACATTTAATAATTGTACAAGCACTTTATTTTCCCCCTTTACTCGTACTGCACAAAAAGTTGAATGTTCATTACTGATGAATGCAAATGCAGATCCCACTGTGTTTTTTTTCTATTCCTTTAAGTGTTTTCCTTTGAGAATACAACAAAAATTTCAGTTTTTAATAATATGTTATTTATGTAAACCATCAAGTATATAAATAATATATAAAGGTAAGCTTGTCTAAAGTGCTGTAACACATTGTCCTAAGCTGTGCTCTCTTGTAAACTAATACATTAGCCTGTAAAGTCACTGAATAAAACACCTTCCATCCTATTTTGCTGTTTGTACACATGAAACTTTCTCACACTGGTGACAGTTTAACTAGGAATAATCTGTGTCTCTACAGGTTTACAGTTCAGCTTAGGCAAAATGAAAACAGTTTGTCTCTTGTACATGCAATACACAAAAGATTCCTGTAAACGTTCTATTCATCAAAAAAGCACAAATGTTTTTAACATTGATAATAATAAGAAGAGTTTCTTGAGCAGCAAATTAGAATATGTGTCCCTGAACCACACATTTTTTGAAATGGACATTGAAAGCTGAACAAATAATCCATTGATGTATGGTTTGTGAGGATAGGACAATATTTGGCTGAGATACAGCTATTTGAAAATCTGGAATCTGAGAGGGCAATTTTTAAAAAAAATTCAAATCCAAATGAAGTTCTTAGCAACAGTTTTGATAGTTTTGATATATGTACTGTAGGAAATACAAAATATTGTCATGAAACATGATATTTACTTAATATCCAAAGGTTTTTTGGCATAAAAAAATAGAGAAATTGATAATTTTGACCCATACAATATATTTTTGGCTATTGCTACAAATATACCCATACTACTTAAGACTGGTTTTGTGCTTCAAGGTCACATATTAGAATGATTTCTGAAGGATTGTGACACTGAAGAGCTGCTGAAAATTCAGCTTTATAATGGCTGGAATAAATTGGGTTTAACATATATTCAAATAGAAAACTTCTTTTAAATTGCAATGATAAAAAAAACATTTAAAAACATTAAAATCTTACCTAAAATAAAAAGCAGTTATGATGATTATACTAAATTGTCTGGCATTTGCCACTCCTGCAACTTTTATCCTCTAGGACCTGTCAAAATGCTTTAGCTTAGGATTTATTTATTAGTATTTTTTTGTATCCTTATATATTGTCTCAATGTTTGACCACACAATATACACCTATTTTGCCTTTTTTTTACAATCCAGGAGATCTTGAAAGCCCTAACATTTGTGATAACTAAATAAATTGTATATGTCAACGTCATTTTTTTTCAGATGAAAATGAAACATAATGAATAACGAACTAAAATTCTTTTTGAATGACAAAAACTATAACAAAAATCTACTGCCATTTTCGTCAATGAATAAAAACGAGACAAAAATGTTAGGGAGGGACGATTTGGAAAGAGATTCATTCAGAATATCTGTTGTGTAGTAGGAGGTTAGATGCATACAAACAGGTGGGACACAAGCTAAAAATACACTTGCTGTACGTCTTATAAAACGTTCAAAAATGTCAATATGTGGGAGAAGTGCAGACATATGGATAAATTTGACGACGCAAGAGAGAACTCAATTCGGTCTTGTTTTCTGATGGCAGACACCGAAGCATACACACAGAAAGCACGTCTCACACTCTTTCGTGTTGCATGAACTGAGAAATACACACAAAATGATCTTGAATTGTCCGTTTTGACGAGTATTCACGTAAACACAGCCGATTACGTCTTAAATGAATGTTAAACAATAGAGAGAAAGTGTATCAGTACATTGCATCCACTGCATTCGGTTTTAAAGGGATAGCAGCCACATTTAGTTGCTATTGTCCGAGTCACTGATGTTAATCAAGCAACAAAAGAAAGACAGAAAAAAGCACACACTGCTCTTGACTGAATCACTTACGTAGTACAGAAGATGCATCTAAATTCATTTATAGAAATAAACATGTCTGTTTGAAAGAATGAAGAATATGGTTAACAAGTGACTATAAAGAATGCATAATTAGCCGATATAACCATTGCTCATATCAAGGTTGGAAATTTTAGAGAAATGCTTAATAAATGCATTGCACTGTAACTAAATTTACTGTAGATTTAGGTGACTAATATCTTATGATATTTAGTCGACTAAAACTAGACTAAAACAAATCAGATCTCTAAGATATGACAAAAACTAAATGGCATTTTAGTCAAAAGACTATGACGAAAACTAAATTAAAATTTGCTGTCAAAATGAACACTGATATGATTAGGACTACAGTGTTTAGTGCACTATACAGTACTTTGCGGACTGACAACCTGCTGCTGTGTGAATGTAGCAGTAGACATCATAGCTCACACCCTTACTGGACTTCTAGATTTTTCCAGTAAGTGTTTAAACCTTCTCAGCTGTTATGGGAGTTTGTGTTTAGCTTGTGTTTGTTCAATCTGTCCATGTAGCACAGACTCAGATTCAGCTGTGAGACGCAGGGCTGGTTTCCCAGAAAGAGCTTTAGAGCGAAGACAGAGACGAACAATTGCTTTGCATTAGGTGAAAACGCTCTGGCACGATCAATATCCCACTTGTGTGTGAGTATGTGATGGTGCACACACAGGGAATGTGGCTTGTTGCATGTTTGAGTGTGTGTGTGTTATGGCACATAATTGAGTGTAAGAAAATGGATAGAAGCATTGGCCAAAATGTTCAAGAGCAGCTGAGAAGAGGTGCATCTCCCTTTGTCCATTCTGTAAAAGGCCCTCTTTTCCATTCTCACTTAATCCTTTTCACTTGTTCACCTCTTTCTCTTCCCATCATACTGTGTCCTCTGTTGCTATTCTGCATGTATAATCGTCCTCACTCTCTCTCTTTCTCTGTTTCTCCAGATGAGTATTAGCCAGCCGGTCGAGTAGAGGGTCCCACACAACCCACCTGCAGTCATGAATGGTAAGAACACAGCTCTTTGGTGTGTCAGTTGCATGAATTTTCTGTCTTTTAAAACCCATGTGACTTTCTTTGTTCTGCGGAACTCAAAAGAGATGTAGCAGAATGTCCAAGCTCCTGTTTTCCATACATTTAAATGAATGGTGAATTTAAAATTCACTCCATTCCTCATAGAGGTCTATATGGCTTCAGATATGTTGGAATATAGTCCAATTTTGTTGTGCATATTTATCTTTTTTGGAACTTGACAGCCTCTGGTCCAATGCTGCACAATCAATCGTATTGCAGTCGCAATCTCGATGTCAGCCTGTGCAATTATATGACGAGAAAATGTTGTGATTATATTAAATAAATAAGTGTGTAGACTTGAGAACACATGCTTTCTGAGAACAGTTTGTTAATTTCCGCTAACAAAAGAAAAAAAATTGTTGGTTTGAGTTTGAACGACAAGTTTATATAGATTATTTTTCTAAAGAGTTTATAGAGAGTATGATACATCCTGCATAAATGTCCCTGTTTGTTTGGACAAAATGTCTAAAATATCTTATTTTTGTGAAAATGTGCATGTTTTTATTTATTGTTTTATTTAATTTAGCTATACTTTGGAGAAGTTTACATTAACCCTTAAATCCATAAATTTTTCGCCAGTCATTATTACATATATCCAGCACAGATGGACCTCTAACTTCTGCAATAGCAAAAAACTCTCTTAATATTTTAAGAACAATTAGAGAAGCATAAAATAATGCATTTTTCTTTACCTTTTGGAACAAGGATTCAATTTGAGGAGATGATTTTACAATCGCCGTCATCCTCAGAACGCGCTTCCACAGTATATTCAGCATCTGGCTCATATTCGCCATCTCAAAAATATTCTCAAAGCTTTTGTTTTCAATGACTACAAATTCAATATTTTGATCGCTTATTCACCACATCCACCATCAAGTAAGAGTGACATTCATGTTTTATTGTATGTAGTAAATGCTCTGCAGTAAAGCCATTCAAATCAGTTACATTTTTGCTGATGATATTCTTTTGTTTTATGCCTGAGATAGTGAAACGTAAAACTTCACGTCATTATTGTCAAATAAACAGTATAAAGAGGTATAAAGGTGAATTGCATGTATTTAGTCATCAGATATTTACATTTTTTTGTGCACGAAAAATAAACTTACACTATTACACACCTCGGGGAGCGACCCTTTACTCTTTTTACAAAAAAATAATCAGAAAACAGACATTCTTTTATATTTTGTTATATTTTTTCTTGTTATATTGTTTATAATGAATAGATTAAGGAATACTAAGAAAGTTGATGTCAGACTTGAAAAAATGAAGGAGGGAGAGGGTAATGAATGATATCTCGGGTTGTGCATTTAAGGGTTAATGCAAATGTTATTTAATTTTGTAAAAATTATTCATTTTGAAACCATTTTTAGTTTTACAAATACACATTTCAGCATTATTGCTAACCTGTGTGTCCATTTTCCTTAAAAACCCATCAAGTTGACTAACGATACCATTTGTTATAATCGCAATCGCATATCGCAATATTGACCTCAATAATCGCAATATGAACATTTTCTCAAATCATTCAGCCCTATTCTGGTCCCTATCTACTTTCATTATATAGAGAGCAACTCTGACAGTTTAATAAATATCTTGCCAAAGAAAGATTTCGAACAAGATGAGGGTGAGTAAATGATGACAAGTTTAAATTCTGGTTGAACTATCCCTCTAAAAAAGATGAAGAGGCTATGGAGAATTATTCAGACTCAGCTCATTTGGCTTGTGTGCTGAATCACTACAGCGTACATTAGCAGAGCTGCACTATAAGAAAAACATGAGAGGTTCTGGCGTTGTAAGATCTTCCAAGATTGAACAGACTTGTCGTTATCAGAATTTTCACTCACATTTTTTAGATTGAGCTCGGTGTTTGTACAGAACACACCTGTAGTTGAAAGTCGCTAATGACTGCTTCACTATTTATGTAGGGTTAGGCTAATGTTTGCCAAACTCTGAAGGATTTTGATAGGTTTTTTGATATTTGCTACACTTTCGTAAAAAATTTTACCTCAAGGAGCTATTTCTGCCTCATCTTAACCTTACGAGTCCCCAACAAGAGGTTTAAATGCATCTAATGTCAGGAAACATTGTAATTTTCTCAAAATACACATTTAATAAATCATTTTGCAATGATTTCTTAAGGTTTGTAAGCCCCTCCCTTCCATAAGCCTACTCTGCTGCTGATTGGTCAGCTGGCCAAGTCTGTTGCAATTGGTCTTTCTGTATACAATGCAAGGGAATTGTGCCCACAGCTAAAGTTTTGCTGCCTACTGTAAATACTAAAAAGCTCTAAAATGCTGCCTTCTGATGAAACAATTCAGTTTATAAATCAAAATATGTCTACATTATTTAAACAATGGCAATCTACATTAATCTAGACATTCTTTAGAAAAAGTGGATTCGCAGCGAATTATCAGAACTATTTCAGTAAGACAGTAATATCGTGGTTTACCTGGAAACCTAAGGTATGAATCACATATTAGCAAAAAAAAAGTATATTTTAGAGCACTCAGTTAAAAAAGTACACATAACCTATTAGTAATACTTACAGGTTGTGGTTTCGGAGATGCTTGTTGGTCCAAATAAAAAATGCACAGACTGTCTTTATTTATCATGCACTTTTTTAAGTTAACAACTGGTTATATTGAGATAGCTACGTTACAAACTGCAAAAACAGATATTTTTCGTAAACCCATATGACCTGCTCTTTAAATGTAGTGTTGTGGGTTTGTAGGTATAATATTAGGTGTTTATATTGTTGAAAAATAATAATATTAACAACATAAAATAAAGTCAACTAATTTGAATATTACAACATAAAGCACATCCCACATAAACCCTGCCACTTACAATCAACTGCATACATTTTGTTGTGCCTGATGAACCTTGAACCCTGTCCTATATTTTTTTCTTCTCGATAATAAATTTTTACTCAGATGTACTTTTTAATAGGGCTGGGCGATATGGGCAAACAATTATCACAATATTTTTTTTCATATCCGTCGATAGCGATAATTTTAACAATAAATGTCAAATCTTTATTTCTTTAAAGGTTAAAGTCTGATTTTTGCTCCAAAGTGAACATTATAGAACCATACTATTAATTTTCCTTAACAAAATAAATATCTAAATAGAAAAATGATTCTCTTAGTTTCTGCATGCTGTAATGTTTTTTATTATGTCTGATAATAATAATAATATTAATGTATCACTTTTTTGTCTCTTAGAAATTCACATTTGATAGTAGCTTGAGTTAGGATGCAGAGGTATATTTTTGTTCATTATCAAAATCAGTAATATCTGTAATATTTCTTTTTATAAGCATTGGTCTCCCATAGTAGCATACGTTTAAACCATGATGCAGTTAAAACCACACGTTTGGTTCCTCAATACCATAGTAAAAATATAACTATATGGTTTTAAGGTAGCCTATTTGTATGACAACTGTAGTCTGAAAACATTTAAATAAATGAGTCGCGCTGTTACGTTCCACTTTTGGCACACAAACATTATATTGAATATTATTGAACGCTTAATATCATTTTATCGTGGAAAATTACATTGCGATAATTATCGTTACCGAATTATAGCCCAGCCCTACTTTTTAATGTTGATGAAAATATCTGTACTTCTAAATCACAATTCTACATTCTACAGTGATGGTAAAGCATGGAAATACCATGGTGCTTTGAATAGTTTTCACAAGGTACATCAAAGAATGTCATAGTTTTACAATTGTATGCTGTATCACCAGATAAATAAAGGCAATGTAAGATGCTTTGAATAAAAGCGGCAAACAATAAATGTATTCTGTGTCTAAAAATTTGGTTATACTTGTTTGTGAGTGATATCTGAGGAAGGTGCCTTTCAGATGTACTGATTGAGACACGAGTCTGCTCTCACTAATGTTTTAATAAAATATTTATCTTACAGTCCAAGATAAGCTAGAGAACGAGAGCAGGCAGGGTGAGTGGAGTTTGTTATATATTATGGGTGTGTTTCGATGTGTGACTTTAAAGTGAAGCAAAACTTAAGCATTTGACTTTTAACTACAATTTCCTGACTTTTAAGAAAATCCCAGGAGGGATTTTCAGGTCTGTTTGTTGAAGCCGAAAGTACGAAAGCTGAGGTTGCAGGTTTAAAAACTAGTAGTTGGTTTCTGACATAAGCCGTATTTGTGTAAATGGCTATATGGGCTTCCAAATAAATGCTAATTTCAGCACTGTGAGGAGCATTTTGGACATTTTTAGGAATATGTGTGTATCTGCGAGCTTATTCTGTGTCTGTAAATATTCATTCATTTGTTTATGTATGTGTGTAGTGGTTAATCCTCTTAGTGCTTTTGGGAAAGGGTTGCCTCTTCGCAGTTTAATCAACCTGGAAGTGCATAATTAGAAACGGATATTGTTTGGTTATAATTTTTGGTATTTTTGGATGCTTCTGTAACATATATGTCAGTTGGTATCTTAAATTTGCCTAGTTGTTTTTGTCTAAGTGCTACATCTTCAAAACAGTGAAACCGTACTTACCACTTTAATAGCTAATTGGGCCTGAATTAGTCATAAACCTTGAGTACTTGTTTCACTGTGTGGTCTGGAGGGATCAAAATTTCCCAAAGGAGCACCTGAACACACCATCACACAGACTCCCTGATTCCCACAGTGACACAGACCGTTGCCACGTTTCAAGGATACCAGATTGTGGAGCTGTTTGTCCTTGAATACTCTGTGAAATGTAAAAATAGCTAGTTGTTATAGTAGTTAGTGTTTGTTGTTTCAACCTAATATAGTCAGGTTATTTGAGCCGTATTAAATGATATTGTTTTACTCAAAACTGTTCCTGCTGAATGAGCTGTGTCCCACAAAAAAATGTAAATGTGTCCCAGGTTCTGCTTTTTATGCTCACTTAACATTGAGCATCCTTAATGTCCTTGTAGTTACTGCCTCTGGTATCATATGCGCTTCACAATAGAATGACATTGCAGGGAAAAAGCTGTTGCTTTGCTATTGCAAATTGTTTTGGCAAATCAGCTCAGCTCATTTTTTTTTTTAATTGTTAAGAATTTTTTGATTTAAAGGTGCATTATCAATACATCAGCTCCCTGCACAAGGGGATTCATGTAAAAATAAAACAAAACTGCTGACTACTAAACTACTGATATTGCCAAAAGTATTGGCACACCCCCTTCTAATGAACAGGTTTGACTACTTCCTTATTTCCATGAGTACTAATCTTAATGTTTAAGCATTTAATGATATTTTAAGGAATTGTGTCCTTCTAATTTTACATCAAAAGTTTATTCTAACATGACAGTGCCTCTGTGTATAAGGCAAGGTTCATAGAGAGAAATGTTTGATTCGGTCAGTGTGGAAGAACTTGACTGTTCTGCATAAATCCAAGTCCTAATATCAGCTGAACACCTCTGGTGTGACTTTAAATGCAGACCTTGAGCTAGGGCTGTGCCGATAAACAATATCATATCGAATCGCGATAAAATATATGTCAATAGTGATGATAAGCGCTAAACATTTTTACTCGATATTGATTAATATAAGAGCCAGTAACACAGCAGAAATATGCGACAACAGCCAATCAGTGTGCAGCTTTTAACGCTCACGTCTAAGAACTGTCGAGCAAACTCGACATGAGGAAGACAAAAATGAGTGGAAGCAGCGACGAAAGTGAAGCTAACCTCGAGTTATTATCCAAAAATGATGAAATTGTTGACAAAAATTGTAGCACAAAAAAGGGTTTCACACATTATGTGCACTGGCTAGAAATTTTATAGTTTTATGTTAGAGTTTTATTTTGCACATTTAATCCAGACACTGTTGACAGACTAAGACTGGTCTTCAAAAAAACGGTTTTACAAATTATATAAAATATATTTATGTTTACATTTTGCACATTTCATCTACCTCTTAAAGCCAGACACTGCTGACAGTCTAGTCTTCCTGACAAAAAAATGTAAAAGTTTGACAAATTGTGTGCAATTTCTAGTTGTATAGTTTTCTGTTTACATTTTGCACATTTAATCTACCTCTTAAAGCCAGACGATGTAGACAGACTTGTCTTTCTGGAAAAGAACAGTTGGCAGCTGGCAGCATTAACAGTTTATATATCCAAATATATATCGTTATCGATGAATATTGGAAAAAATGATCGAGATTACATTTTTGCCATATGTCCCAGCCCTACCTTGAGCCACAAACTCAGAACAAACACCAATGACTTGTGCATATGGGTAAAGTAATTTTAGACACTTCCAAAACTGAAGCAACACAGATGGAAATACAGTTTATGAATACATCTTTGTTGCTACAGTTTTGAAAGTGCCCTTTTCTATTCTAAAGAAGAGGGTGTCCCAATACTTTTGTCTATATAGTGTATGTACAAGTCATTGATGTTTGGTGATGAGATTTTGGCTCAAGGTCTGCATTTAAAGTCACAGCAGAGGTGTTCAGCAGAGATTAGAATTTGCCTCATGCAGACCAGTCCATGTCTCCTACACTGACAATATCAAACATTTCTCTATGAACCTTGCTTATACACAGAGGCACTGTCATTTTAGAATAAAAAAGGCCCCTGTCCGAACTTTTGCTATAAAATTAGAAGGACGCAATTCCCTAGAATATCATTATATGCTTAAACATTAAGATTAGTACTCATGGAAATTACTAAAGTAGTCAAACCTGTTCATTAGAAGGGGGTGTGCCAATACTTTTGGCAATATGAAATTTAAATTCCTTTTTTTCTTTTTAAAGAAAGTTTGTTCACGGTTGGACTATATTGCTCCTTTTTTTGTTATGAAAAGTTACATTTTCTTGAAGTACAGACTGATTATCTCAAACTGTCAAATAGCTTTTATTTTTTGTTTGAATTAGCTAAATTTCAGTGAAGAAAGACATCACATGATTTCACAGACCTGCACTTAATTAATCATGATGGCCTTTTTCTGAATCTTAGCGCTGCTGACAGTGCAGGAAACGTGAGCTGAAAGTAGTTTGTTTCTTCCCCGGAGAGAAAAGAGAGGCTGAGAAAGAAAGAATGAATAAGAGGGTGTGTTAACATTTGCCCCATTCTTTCACTAAAAGATTAGTTCAGCCCAAAATGAACATTTGCTGAAAATATACTCTTCCCCAGGCCATCCAAGATGTAGATGAGTTTGTTTCTTTTTTGTAACAGATTTGGAGAAACTTAGCATTACTTGCACCAATTGATCCTCTGCAGTGAATGGGTGCCATCAGAATTTCTTCAACAGTCTGATAAAACATCACAATAATCCACAAGTAATCAATTAACATCAAGAAAGTTATATATTTGTAATAAATTCATTATCAAGATGTTTTTAACTTCAAACAGTTGATTATGGCTATATATATATATATACACTACCAGTTTGGACACGCCCTCTCATTTAATGTTTTTTAAAGAAGTCTCTTATGCTCATCAAGGCTGCATTTTTTTAAATCCAAAATACAGAAAAAAACGTAATATTATTATTACAATATAAAATAAGGGTTTTTATTTTAATATACTTTACAATATAATTTATTCCTGTGATGCAAAGCTGAATTTTCATCAGCTGTTACTCCAGTCGTAAGTGTCACTTGATCCTTCAGAAATCATTCTAATATACTGATTTATATATTATTTATATACTGATTATTAGAATTATCAATGTTGGAAACAGTTGTGCTGACAAATATATCTTTTTGCAACCTGTGATTCTTTTTTCAGGATTCTCTGATGAATAACAAGTTAAAAAGAACAGCATTTGTTCAAAATATAAATCTTTTCTAACAATGTAAATCTATGCTGTCACTTTTTATTAATTTAACACATCCTTGGTGAATAAAAGAATTAATAAAAAAAAAAAAGTAAGAATAAAAATGTACTGACCCCTAACAGTAGTGTATATTTTTAAAACACCTTTCTATTTTAAATAAATGCTGTTCTTTTTTAACCATTTATTTATTAAAAAATCATAAAAAAGTATCACAGGTTCCAAATAAAATACTGTTTCCAGCACTGATAATAAATCAGCATATTAGAATGATTTTTGAAGGATCATGTGACACTGAAGACTGGAGTAATAATTCTGGAAGTTCAACTTTAATTACAGATATAAATAAAATTTTAATGTATATTAATATAGAAAAACATTGATTGACTTTGTAATAATATTTCACAATATTACATATTTTTTCAGTATTTTTGATCAAGTGAAAACAGCCTTGATAAGCATAAGAAACTTCTTTTAAAAAACATTAAATGAGAGGGTTTGTCCAAACTTTTGACTGGTAGCATGTATATATATATATAAATATATTGGCCAGCAGAGAAGGTTTAAAGTTAAAATTCCTTAATGATGGATTTGTTTCTTACAAATATGCATATTTCCACTTAACAAGACATTAATTGATGGATTGGAGTTGGATTACTTGTAGATTATTGGATAAACTATTCTCTTAACTAAATAAAGGTAGCAATTAGCATATAATAGAGACCTAACTAGTATGCACACATTTTTTTTTCTTTTTACATAGATGTGTATAATGTGCATATGTATGAAAACAATATTCTTTCTAACTGTTTGAAAGAAGCCTTGTAGTCAGAGCTGCTATCCAGCTGTATTTTTCAAATCAGGTACTGTCTGCACCTATTAAGAGCAGTGCCAAAGCAGCAGCAGGTGATAAAAGGCTTGTCTTGAGCACTCTGTGTGAAAGCTGTGTTGAGATTGACCCACTTTGAGCATGTTAAGTGCAGCGGGTTGTTATCGGACACTGAGATTTTTGATAGATCTTTTGCCTGCTGCCTCTGCAAAGACATCATGGTTTACAATAAAGGCGGAATAATTATTAATGGAGGTCATTCCTTTAAAAAATATGTAAAATATGCAGCCTCTCTCCAGCCAGACATCTCTAATTCCTGGATCACACAAGCCAACAGCCTTTGTCAAAGCAACAGACACTCTCACAGAGAACTGGCAGGAACTTAAAGACCCCGAAATGAGAAAAACAACAGCTGATCCAGGAAGAGATTTGAGAAGACAGAAGAAAATCATCTAAAAATAGAAAAAAAAAATCTCTTTCACTTTCTCTCATTTTCACAGGTGGTTTTAATATTTGGGCTATAACTCCAGAAGAGAGGGGGAAACATGACAAACAGTTTGACTCTCTGGCTCCAACCCTGGGCTATTTGTCAGGTAAGTCCACACAAATCCATAAACTAATGTTCGTAAGTTTGGTATCAGTACGATTTTGTTTCTTTTTGAAAGAAATATATCATTTTATTCAGCAAGGATGCATTAAATTGACCAAAAGTGACAGTAAAGACTTTTTATATTTATTTATATTTCAAGTAATTACTGTAGTTTAAATTTTCTATCAAGGAATCCTGATAAATGTTAGGCAGAATAGCAGTATTCAACATTGATAATAATAAGAAATGTTTTACATTAGCATATTAGAATAATTTGTGACCCTGGACCACAAAAACAGTCATAAGTCGCTGGGGTATATTTGTAGCAATAGCCAAAAAATACATTGTATGGGTCAATTTTTCTTTTATGCCAAAAATCATTAGGATATTAAGTAAAGATCATGTTCCATTAAGATATTTTGCAAATTTCCTACCGTAAATATATCAAAACTTAATTTTTGATTAGTAATATGCATTGCTAGAACTTCATTTGGACAACTTTAAAGGCAATTTTCCTCAATATTTAGATTTTTTTGCACCCTCAGATTCCAGATTTTCAAATATTGTTCTATTTTAACAAACCATACATCCAAAAATGGACCCTTATGACTGGTTTTGTGCTCCAGGGTCACATTTATGAAGGACCATGTGACACTGAAGACTGGAGTAATGATGCTAAAAATGTAGCTTTGCCATCACAGGAATAATTTATATTTTAAAACATATTAAATAGAAAATGGTTATTTCAAATTGTAATAATATTTCACAATATTATTGTTTTTGATCAAATAAATGCGTCAATTATGCTCATCAAGGCTGCATTTATTTGATACAAAATTGTGAAATATTATTTTAATGTAAAATATGTGAATATATTTTAAAATGTAATTTAATCCTGTGATGCAATGCTAAATTGTGAGGCACCATTACTCCATTATTCATCTATTATTATATATTATTATTTTGTTGGAACCTGTGATACTTTTTCAGTATTATATGATGAATAACATAAAAAATATATAATTTGTTTAAAATAAAAATGTTTTGTAACAATATAAACGGCAGTTTAAAAGTTTGTGGTCAGTCAATTTTTATTATTTTCTTCTTTTGAAAGAAATTACTACTTTTTTCACTAAGAATGTGTTAAATTGATTAAAAAAGACTTGTATTATTAGAAAAGATTCTATTTTGAATAAATTATGTTCTTTTCACTTTTTATTCATCAGAATCCAGAAAAAAGAATCACAGGTTTCCAACTGTTTCCAACATTAATAATAAAAGTAATAAATCAGCATGTTAGAATGATTTCTGAAGGATCATGTGACACTGAAGACTAATGTAATGGGTGATGAAATTTCAGCTTTGCATCAAAGGAACAAATTATTTTTTTAAATATATTAAAATAGAAACAAACAAACATTTAATATTATATACTTTTGAATAGCAGTGTATATGTATATGAGACTTTAAAAAAATAAAAAAATCTTACTGAAATTTTGAATGCACACAAATATTCAGCTCTTATACATTGCACATACTTTTGTTTTATTTCTGTGTAGGAGATCAAGCACGAAAGTTCTTCCTACAATCTGGTCTTCCCACAGCAGTCCTAGCAGACATCTGGTTAGTACAGTATACACATATGTACACACACCCTTTAAGTATATACTCACATAATCCGGTTCTTCTGTTTTTCAAATGACCGTCTTGCCCTTCCCATTTCTTTTCCAAAAATGTCTAAAAATGCGAAGAGCATGTTAATGGAAGCATTTTCAATAGTGGCTTCAAACATTTGACTTTTTTGGTATATTTATGTGTATATAAATAAACTGCACATATGTGTTTGAATTGATGCTGAATTGATCATAATATATTTTGTGTGTGGGACAATGTGCATTTGTAGCCGCATACAACTCTGGAGGGTGGAGGTTCCCAAAAGTAGCCTCTTCCTGTCTGCGGTTAGGCTGCTGGTGTAAACACTGTCGCCCATCCACAAACAGGATGTAGATTTACTGATACAGGATACAGAATGTCTGACTTGGGTTTATAGCATTTGCTTGTTCTTAAATTCTCTTGTTCATAAATAAATACGGTAGCATAACAAATATCTGAGCTCACAGTAATGCTGCTCAGTCATCACAAACCAACTTCTGGGTTTTTCCACTGGGATTGTACTAGCAATTAGTGCTCTGCAAGCCACTTTTGATGAGAATGGCCGCTTCCTTTATTTCAGGGCATTGGCGGACATAGGAAAGGATGGAAAGATGGACAGATTGGAGTTCTCCATTGCAATGAAACTAATTAAACTGCAGCTGCAGGGTCAACCCCTCCCATGCAGCCTTCCAGTCATCATGAAGCAGACGCCAGTCCCTGCTATGACATCATCATCGCGCTTTGGTATGTGTTTTAGATCGTTTTTTGAGCCTCGTACTACAAGTTGTGAAGATGACGCTGATATTAAAAATCTCCGAAATGTTATGTACAGTATAAGAAATATGTGACCCTGGATGACAAAACCAGTCATAAGTGTCAGTTTTTCAAAATTGAGATTTATACATCACCTGAAAGTTGAATAAATCAGCTTTCCATTGATGTATGGTTTGGTATGATAGGATAATATTAGGCTAAGAAAATCTGGAATCTGAGTAGGCCAAAAAATCACAATATTGAGAAAATTACCTTTAAATCGCCTTTTGTCCAAATGAAGTTCTTAGATATGCATATTACTAATCAAAAATTAAGTTTTGATATATTTACGGTAGGAAATTTACAAAATATCTTCATGGAACATGATGACCATACACAAGGGGTGTAAACTTTTGAACAGAATGAAGATGTGTACATTTTTCTTATTATGCCTAAATGTCATATTTTTTTACATTTAGTGCTTTAATTTAGTACTTTTTAATTTAGTTTTGTTTCATATATATATATTAGATAAAAAAACTAATCTTAAAATGAAAATTAAAATGTTATCTTTTCAACTAACTTAAATAATGTTAAAATAAAGTACAAAAAAAATCAAAAACACACAATTACAAAACCTAAAATTAAATACAAACATTTAAATACTTAATATTTTATAATAGTATATAAAATAATTTGAAAGTAACATTTAACTAAAATATTGTTTTGTCCAAATAAATAAAAATGTAAAAAGAAATCACTAAAATCATTTTAAATCCAGGTGATATGAAAAATGTATATTTACCATGAGATTTTCTATTGATCACATTTAATGGTGTTATTAGATTATTTTAAAAGTATTATAAAAAAATATATATTTTTAAAGAATATCCCAAACTAAGTGTCAAATGAAGGCAAAAGTTAAGAGCAAAAGAAAAGGTAAAAATTGCAGTAATTAACATGAACACCTAAGTATTTAATGTACAGTTGAATATACAATATTGATAAAAATAAATTAAAAAATCAGCTGACAGTCAGTATATTTTAAAGAAATGATCTCATATGTGATGCGATCTAGGAAAACCCAACACATGGTGAAATCTTACCTTCTTTAGATTTTGATACCATATGAAAACCCTTTCCAAAACTATTTTTATTTTGTCTGTAGCTTGAACGTTACCAAAATTATGTCTATCTGAAGTTGGCTGATAGCTATGATTTTCAGGAACGGAAAAACAGGTTTAAAGTGAGAAAAGCCTTCACTTTCACTTCACAGGTTTAAGGGTGTATGTTTAAATTTCACAAATAATGTACAATGTAGTTTTAGTTTACATTTAGAAAAGCGAGCGCAACTGTTCGAGTGCGATGATAGACAAGATGTTATAGAATAATCATTTAATTAAATACTAATTTTGACCAAAAAATTGGCATTCAACCTATTTCCTGAAAACATCCCAGCGTGCCATCCGACGTGTTTTCCCAGATCGCATCACATATAATCTGCCTTTGTTTCATTTCAGGTATGGGTTCCATGCCTAATCTGTCTGCCATGTCGGTGATGCCCCTCCTTACACCCATTCCAGCAGCCCCTGCTATGATCCCTTTGGTTTCTGTGCCCACCATGATGTCAGGACCAGTGCCTCAGATGCCCAGCTCTCTCAGTGTGCCAGCTTTACCTAACGGCAATGCAACTCACCTCACACCAACGCCAGGTACTGTAACACCTTCTATAATAAATTCATGCACAAACCACCATTTTGATAATTTTTTTGAGCTCAGCTTTCAGTATGCATTTACTATTAAAGCGGACATGGGATGCCCATTTTCCACAAGTCGATATGATTTCGGGTTTTAATGAAGAGTCTATAAAATACTTTAGTTAAAATTTCTCAATGGTAGTGTAAAACACCATTTTCACCTTGTTTCTGTGCATGTCTCTTTAAATGCTAATGAGCTCTGCTTACCCCGCCCCTCTCTGCCCTCTCAAAGATTCTTTAAAAAAACCTTATACTCACTTATTCTGTAGGTCAAGCGAATGATTTGTGCAAACATAGATAGATAGATAGATTTAGGTCGATTGAGGGGCGTATTCCTTTCAAAAACGAAATAAATCCTCTGCATCTTCAGCTGAGAGTGTATTTTTGTCATTATAGGGTGGATGTGTACATACACTGCCAACACACATATATGTTCAAACAACATGTAAAAGTGAATTTTGCATCTGAGACTCAATCATTGATTTATTGCATGATCTATAACCAGTGTTGGGGAAAGTTACTTTTAAAAGTAATTCATTACAATATTGCGTTACTCCCTAAAAAAGTAACTAATTACGTTACTTGGTTACTTTTTATGGAAAGTAATGCATTATATTACTTTTGCGTTACTTTTTAAATCTGGGCAGGGCTTGCTTGTTTGTTTTTAATATAAAAACACTTGATTCTTATAGCAAATGTAAAAGCCCTTTCACACCAAAATGAAATGAAGTGAATAAGGCTAAGCCTAAAGGAAAATTAAATTCCCGTCTGTGCAGTAGAACTGTAGGAAAAGAAAGTTCAACACTCTACAGCAATGAGGAAAAAAAGCACAAATGTTAGTTCATATAAAGTAAGTAGTTTTGCTTATTAGTACACTGCAAAAAAATGCTTTTCTTAGATTTTTTTGTCTTGTTTCCAGCCAACATATCTAAAAATTCTTAAACCAAGAAGGATTTTCTAGACAAGTAAAAATTATTGTCTTGTTTTTTCTGAAAACAAGTCAAAATTAAGTGTGTTTTTGCTTGAAACCAGCAAAATAATCTGCCAATGGGATAAGCTAAATAATCTTGTTTTCCCTGCTTGTTCTAAACAAAAACTCACCTAATTTTGACTTGTTTTTTCTGAAAACAAGAAAATAATGATTTACTTGTCTAGAAAATCCTTCTCGAATTAAGAATTTTTTGATATTTTGGCTGGAAACGAGACAAAAAATCTAAGTAATAAAAGTATTTTTGCAGTGTACTGATATTGGATCAACAAAGGTCAGCAGCATTGGTTAATAAAATGGGATTAAATACATAAAGGAAACAAAAAGTAACTGGAGTTATTTTTTTTGAAAAAGTAATGAAATGGAAATGAAAAAGTCTTGCGTTTCTTTACTAGTTACTTGAAAAAAGTAATATTATTACTTGTGTTACTTGTAATGCGTTACCCCCAACACTGTCTATAACTAATTCTCCCTCTTGTTTTATCTTTCCAGCATTCCCAGTCACCAGTGGTTTGAGCAAATCTCACTCGCTCTTGGACCTTGGCTCGAGCAGGTGGGAACCATGCACACTTTTTCAGTTTCAGCACCCTTTTTTGTATTGGAATTGGCCATAATATATGTTGCATGCAGGCTATTGAGTGTGTTTGTTTCAGTGATAGCTAAAAAAAGACAGTGATGTTCTTAGAACTGTGCTCTGAGACACCCTGTTACTCTGGGCTTGTTTTGCCACTACTAGAAGTTTGTAGTAAATAAGAGTGTGTTTGCTGACAGTCTGCTTGAATAGCGCAGCTGTCTCCTTGTATCTTAATAGGATCTTGTTAGGGTTCCTCTGAGAGTCATCCAACCTCCACATGGTGGTACAGAAGCCTGTAATAAACCCATTAATTCCTTCTCTGTGCCTGTTTATAATTAATTTGGGTCTGGGGATGTGCAATATATGCATCTAAAATACACAATATATGTGGCATGGTTATCCCGGTGATATAAAATTAAGCAACGTCATGTATACCACAGTCATTTTAATGCACTTTTTATTTAGCCATAAACTTTCCCAAGATTCCATTTTCATGAAATCTGTCCGTTTCAAAGAATAGTTTCAGAATTTAACTCAAGTTGCTTGTTTCATCACTGAGAAATGTTCATAGAAGTGTTTTAGTGAAAATATATAATATTCATAAACTAAATATTAAATATTGCTGTTTATATTCATGCAGTGTTGTAACAATCCATATAAATGACGATGATTAAATGTGTGACCCTGAACCACAAAACCAGTCTTAAGTTGCTGGGGTAGCAATTTGTATTTGTATCAATAGCCAACAATACATTGTATGGGTCAAAATTATCGATTTTTCGTTTATGCCAAAAATCATTGGGATATTAAGTAAAGATCATGTGTAGTTTATTTCATTTATTTTATATTTAAATCTTTATTTAATTAAATCTTTACTTTGTTTATTTGTTAGGGTTTGGGGTTTATTTTCAACAGTATAAACATTTTATTTTATTGTTTTATTATAAATATTACATTTTGTTTGTTTGGTAGGATTAGGGTTAAGGAGATTATTTATTTTCAACTGTTACAGTTTTAACAGTAATTTAAATTATTTTATTTTTATTTTTTAAAAAACATTTTTACAACATTTGTTTATTTAATTTTTTAAAGTTTAAATCCTAAAATTGAATTTACACTAGCTACCTTTAGATCTGTAAGTGATTAATTAGAAAGTTTTCATTTGTCTTTCAGATTTTTTTTCACTTTCGCTTAATTTGTCAGCAATTAGTTTAAACTCTGTTGAATTTTAACTATGTTTTATGATTTTGTATATTTATTTGTTTTATATCTAAAACCTTATGCTAATTTTAGTGTATTTTATTTATTGAATTGTCTTTTTAATTTATTTTATTATGTATTGTATTTTCGTTTTATTATTACTTATATTTTTAAATCTTACATTTTGTTTTAAGAATATTTATGATTTTTCTTTTATGCCAAAAATCATTTGGATATTAAGTAAAGATCATGTTCCATGAAGATATTTTGTAAATTTCCATAAATATATCAAACCCTAATTTTTGATTAGTAATATGCATTGCTAAGAACTTTATTCGGACAACTTTAACGGCGATTATTTTGAACATTTTTTTTAGTATTTTGATTTTTTTTTTTTTTTTGCATCCTCAGATTCCAGATTTTCAAATAGTTGTATCTCGGCCAAATATTGTCCCATACATCAATAGAAAGCTTATCTTTTCAGCTTTGAGATGATGTATAAATCTCAATTTAAAAAAAAATAACCTTATGACTGGTTTTGTGGTCCAGGGTAACATTTTTGTGCTTGTGTAAAGAAAAACAACGTGATGAACTAGATTTGAACTAGATTTTACTGCCATTTTTTTAGTTATTATACTAAATAAATTATTTTAAAGAAATAGTTCACCAATAATTAAAATTAGCTGAACATTTACTTTCAGGCTATCCATAGATGTACTGTAGATGAGTTTGTTTCTTCATCAAAACAGATTTTGAGTAATTTAGCAACACATCACTTGCTCACCAACTGATCCTCTGCAGTGAATGGGTGCCATCAGAATGAGAGTCTAAACAGCTGATAAAAACATCACAATAATCCACAAGTAATCTACACAACTCTAGTTGATCTGGTAACGTCTCGTGAAGTGAAAGCTGTGTGTTTATACAAAAATAAATAAATGATAAGTTCTGTCATGAAATGACAGAATGAGATGGCGCAGGCTGAAGGGTCCTTACCGCAAATTGATGATATTCACAGCGTTAAACTACTTTGCACAAGCTGATTGGTTCATGTTGCATTTGCAGCCAATGAGCTTGCTGCTTTACAGTTAAATGGCTGGTTAGCATTCACTAGAGCAGTTCACAGCGTGCTTTCAAAGTTCCTCTGAAATCCTCCACCTCCCCAGCTCCACCTGTATAGATCTGCT
Organism: Cirrhinus molitorella; assembly: GCA_033026305.1. Taxonomy (NCBI): domain Eukaryota; kingdom Metazoa; phylum Chordata; class Actinopteri; order Cypriniformes; family Cyprinidae; genus Cirrhinus; species Cirrhinus molitorella. The sequence continues at coordinate 35,858,234 of CM065133.1, forward strand.
ATGGGTTATTATATATGCTACTTTTGCAGCAGCAATAATCTACAACAGCAGCTATAACAGCCTGCCAGATTTACTCCACCAAGACCAAATACATTATTAACATTGTCATATCCATTGCCATGCTAAAATCTTCAGAGATTTATCATGATAGAACTGTAATTATTGGGTCTGGGGTGAAATAGAGTGAAACATAGATATATTTTTAGCTACTTTGTGCATGTTCATGTGTACAAATGTGTTTAGGTTTGTTTGTAAGTGTATTGTTTGTAAGTGGTTACATCTCAGCCTATGTGCATTTAAGACATATCTCACTCTCCAAACCTCTTATCCCATTCTATCTATCATTTCAACCCATGCCGAAACTGCAGAAAGCTGCTGAATCCTGTTAGTGTTATCTCAGAATATTTCAAAATTAGTAAACTGACATCAGTGAGTCAGAATACTGCAGAACGGCTCATAATTATGAGTTTTAATTATGATTTTAATGGCCCCCGTAGTGGTAATTACTGCACTAACAAGGATTCAGCAAATGTTGCTCATACATATCAATTATTTAAAGTATGAAGTCACAGCAGAATCTCACAGCACTGAAGAAAAAGCTGATCTTGCAGCTTGCCTGAGACCAGTTTTGTCTGTGTTTTATGGTGGTCTGGGTTATTGGTCATGGTTCATTATATTAGTGTTAATGAGCAGCTGCTAAATGGAGCTCGTTTGAAAAGAATTTGGCATTGAGTGCATTTCTGAATGTAAGAGCACTGCTGCGCTGTACAAGTGAAAACTCTCAGGAATTATCTGAACACATGCAGATTTGGAGAATGAAGAGGATCTGTATTTAGTATTTAAGACTACCATACCTTTATTAAAGGGCTAGTTCACCCAAAAATTAAAATGAGCCCATTATTTACTCACCCTCCAGGCATCCTAGAGTTATATTAAAAACAGTTTTGTCTGTCCCACGCTTTATTATGGCAATGGTTTCTCTTCATCAGTCCAAAACAAGTCCAACAAAGCACATCCATGATAAAAAAAAGTGTCTCACATGGCTCCGGGGGGTAAATAAAGGTCTCTTGTAGCGAATCGATGCATTTTTTGTAAGAAAAATATCTATTTTATAATAAATACTATATAATAATAAGTTGTTCTGCTAATTTATGCTGTCTAAACCACAGAAAACCTGTGTCAAAGCTGCTAAATCATACGGAGAAGGACTTTTGTTAATAGGTGGTAAAGATGCATAGAGCAGTATTACTGCCTAATATATCACCTACCAGACAAAAAATAATAAGCACAAACATGAATGTTGTCAAGATTCTTTGGCCATCCACAAGTGCCTTTTTTCCCTCAGTGTTTTGCAGGCTTTTCCTTGATTTGTTGTAATTTTTGGCAGTCTGTAGTACTCCAAATGTTTTTTTTCCAGTTCCCACCGATTAGTAGAGCCCAAAACATGACATTATTGATCATTTTCAGCAGCAATAATCAGCAAAATATGCAAGTTTTTTTCGGTTCAGTGGCATTGTTTACATTCAGTGCCGGTGTCATGCCGAAAATTGATTGTCTGCCAAAAACTGATTGCCGTCCGCAGGAGCTCTTCTTTCTGCCTCAAAATGACACAATTGCATTCAGGTGGGTTATATTTAATAGATTACAGCTCATTCTGTCCTTTTTACCTATTTAAATGGCCAATATTGCAGTTTCACACTTGCCAAAAAGTAATTACAGACTCTGCTTATTGAGTTAACTCTTCTTTCTGCCTCATACTGACTTGATTGCATTCATGGGGGTTATATTTAATAAGTAATTTTTGTAATTTAGTAATTTTTACCTATTGAAATGCATTCAAATGGCCATAAAAAACATAAAATCTTAAATCTTCAATAGTGGCTATTTAAAAGTATTTCAACAGGTCAAAAGGACAGAATGAGCCGTAATCTATTAAATATAACCCTCCTGAATGCAATCATGTCATTTTGAGGCAGAAAGAAGAGTTCACAGAGTCTGTAATCACTTTTTTGGCAAGTGTAAAACTTTATTTTATGGGTTTTATTGGCCATTTAAAGGTATTTCAACAGGTAAAAATGATTGAATGAGCCGCAATGTATTAAATATAACCCTCCTGAATGCAATTGTGTCATTTTGAGGCAGAAAGAAGAGTTCACTTAATAAGCAGACTCTGTAATGACTTTTTGGCAAGTGTAAAACTGCAAAATTGGCCATTTAAAAGTATTTCAACAGGTAAAAATGACTGAATCAATGAGCTGTAATCTATTAAATATAACCCTCGTAAATGCAATCCTGTCATTTTGAGGCAGACGGAAGAGTTTACTTAATAGGCAGAGTCTGTAATCACTTTTTGGCAAGTGTAAAACTTTATTTTATGTTGTTTTATCGGCCATTTAAAGGTATTTCAACATGTTAAAATGACTGAATGAGCTGTAATCTATTAAATATAACCCCTTATGAATGCAGTCGCGTCATTTTGAGTAAGAAACTACATACAGCGATACAGCTTTAAGATGCTGTATGCGCTCCTGTGGATGGCAATCAGTTTTTGGCAGATGACCCATTTTTTCGGCACACACCGGCAATATGGCCGATTGATGAAACATTGTGACAATACTCTGTAGAGCTGTGTCTTTACAGCTCGTACCTTGCGATACTCTGCTAATAAACACCTGTTTGTTTTTTATTATCATGTATAACGTACTGAAATTATGCATTTTACACCATATTAGTTTAATTAGTTTTTCTGATGAAAGTTCTCTTTCATTTCTTATTTCGCTTGAACTGTCAAATACACACAGGTTTATGTTAAAAACACAGTTACAAAAACAGTTGGTTATGTCTGTGATGGTAAACATCTGGGAAAGAAATTGGATTTATATATTAGGTATACTGTGAAAACAAAATGGCAGCGCCATGGGTGGAAACGTGCAGATTAATACTATAATAAGATCCCTTTACCACGTCACAAGGGAAGCAAAATCTGACACACGTTCTTTTTCATATGCTTGCAGGAAAAGGCTTACCAAAACAAAGTTACTGGGCTCCTGATTATACCACTTAAACATGGAAAATGTCTGATTTTAATGATATGTTACTTTTAAATGATCACCATTATAGAAAAGTGTATTAATCCTTTATTTTTAAATTTCCACAGTTCTAACTCTTCCTCCACCACCTCCCTGGCAAGTAACTCCCCTAAAATGAATGCATCTGATTGGGCAGTGCCCCAGTCGTCCCGTCTGAAATACCGGCAGCAGTTCAACAGTCTAGACAAGCTGATGAGTGGATACCTGTCAGGTGAGAGTGTGTTTGTAGATGTCAATGGCAGTGTTTGCATATGATAGCATCTCTGCATACGTGTCATGCATGAACTCTTTTGTGTTTATCTGAAGGTCCACAAGTCAGAAATGCCCTGACGGCATCAAGCCTTACGCAAACACAGCTTGCCACCATATGGTGAGTTCACGAAAACATTGTACTCATCATACGAAACACTCATTAATCTCAAGAAGAACATGTTTTGATGACATTATTTGCATACACATCTTCCTTCCCTTGCATTGTTTAATACTATTTCCATTAAAAAAAATGGCAGAAACTTGTTGAAGGCTGATGCATTAATCCCTGGCACGCATTAAACCCTGGATCACACTGTATTGCTTGAAGCGGTGTGTTAAACACCTACTTCCACAGTGTTGCGTCTGCTGTTTAGGTGCCAGTTGGATAATTAGGAGCTGATTCATTTATTAAACGTTTGAAATTCTTCCAGATTAATCATAAATGTGTGTGCTTGTGCATGAGCACATTATGCGTATATATCTCTGTCTTCAGGGCTCTTGCTGATGTCGATCGTGATGGCCAGTTGAGAGCGGAGGAGTTTATTCTAGCAATGCACCTGGTTGATATGGCCAAGACTGGGCGGCCCTTACCTCTGACTCTACCTCCTGACCTTGTGCCACCTTCGCTCAGGTAAGACACACACAGACCCACCCATGCTGGAAAGAGTAAGCTATGGAGGAGACTGTGTTTATTCTGTGAGCGTGTGTTTGTTTTCAGACAAGCGAAGTCATGTGACCTGCTGAACGGACCTGTTCCTCTGATTAACACTGAGCTGATTGAGCCAGAACCTCCACAGAAAGGCAAGAGTAATGGTATTTGCATATACTTATACTATAATAGTAGCCAACAGATTATTGGTGTCCAATATTTTACCTATATACAAGTGCAACTTAAAAAATTAGAATATCGTGAAAAAGTTCTCTTTTTGTTTGTAACTTGTTTCAAAAACTGAAAATTTCAAGTTTATTAATTTTGATGATTAGAGCTTACAGCTCATGAATGCCAAAAATCCAGTATCTCAAAATATTAGAATATTTCCTAAGATCAATCAAAAAACGGAGCTGCATATCAGAAAAGTTCAAGTTCTTTAAAGTATGTTAATTTGTGCACTCAGTACTTGGTCGGCAGCACATATTACAGCAAATTGCTTGCTCCTATCACAAATTACAGCGTCAGTGAAGTGTGGCATGGAAGTGATCAGCCTGCTGAGGCACTATTGAGCCTTCAGATCGTCTGTATATTGTTGGATCGACTGTTTCTCATCTATCTCTTGAAAATATCCCTTAGATTCTCAATGGGGTTCAGGCCAGGCACGTTGGCTGGCAAATAAAGCACAGTAATATCATGGTCAGCAAACCACTTGCAAGTGGTTGTTGCACTGTGGACAGGTGCTAAAGTCCTGTTGGAAAAGGAAATCAGCATCTCCATAAAGCTTGCCAGCAGATGGAAGCATAAAGTGCTCTAAAATCTCCTGGTGGATGGCTGCATTGACTTTGCACTTGATAAAACACTATGGACCAACACCAGCAGACGTCACACACCCCACATCATTACTGACTTCAGAAACTTCACACTGGACTTCAAGCAGCTTGGATTCTGTGCCTCTCCAGTCTTCCTTCAGACTCTTGGACCATGATTTCAACATGAAATGCAAAATGTACTTTTATCTGAAAAGAGGACTTTGGAGCACTAAGCAACAGTCCAGTTGTTTTTCTCCTTAGCCCAGGTAAAAGATGCTTCTGAGGTCTTTTCTGTGTCAGAAGTAGCTTGGTAGTCATTTTTCTGAAGACGTTTAAGTGACTCTTGATCTTCATTCTACTCCTTGTGAAGCTGTTGGAGTAGTCTCGAAGTGTTTGAATCGGCTTTACTTGACAGTATTCTCAAGCTTGCGGTCATCCCTGTTGCTTGTGCACCTTTGCCTGCCCAATTTCTTCCTTTCATTCAACTTTGCATTTAATATGCTTTGATACATCACTGTAAACAGCCACCCCATTCAGTAATGACCTTCTGTGACTTACTTTCAATGATTGTCTCCTGGACCATTGCCAAGTCAGCAGTCTTTCCCATTAGTGTGGTTTCAAAGAACAACAGATACCCGGAATTTATACTCTGGGGCTCGTCATTTAATGAAACTCAAATGTAAATGTTCTAATATTTTGAGATGCTGGATTTTTGACTTTCATGAGCTGTACACTCAAGTGTTTTACTTTACATGTAATGAATCTAGAAAATATGAAAGTTTAGTTTTTTTTAAATAAGTTACAATAAAAAATTTTTTTCACGATATTCAAATTTTTTTAGATGCACCTGTATATGGTATATTTAAAATGCATTTTAATGAAACTATATGAACTATACACGGAATTGCTGAATTTAAAGATACATTTATTAATCAAAAGTGTGTTGCATTTAAACCTGACCTATAAAAACATGCATTTAGTACCTTATTAATGTATTTACCTTAATTTCATTAGGTGCACATTGGAAAGCCATTAAAATGATCATAACCTATGCGCATTATGATCATGTTGCTTCAGAAATCATTATAATATGCTGATTTAGTGCTCAAGAAAGATTTCTTGAGCGTTATGATCAAAGTTTGTGACTTTGATCATAACGCAACCTCTGCATACGATAGACCTCCTTGTTCCGAACAACTTGGCCTCTAGAACCACTGCTGTCAATCAAACCGTGCTTGAGAAGATGTGAAAAACTAGTTGCCAAAGTAGTCTAAGGTTTTTCTGTCAATCTTGAAAAAAAACTCTCTAGGTCAATAATTATCAAGAAAATGTCAAATGTACCCTTTGGGAAGCTATAATAGGGTTGTTTAGAATAGGGGGCTGTCCAAATATACCCAAAAGCCTATAAAGCCTAAAAACTCAAAACTTGAGAACGCAACATGGTGAGCATGTGTGAATTTCTATGGCAGATTATCTGTATTTGCCAAAAATGGCCAAAAGTTGGTTACACGCTTGCTAAATAATATGTAATGTCTTTTTTCGTATGTGCTCAAATGCCTTAAAGCGCTTGAACCCTGATAATCGCAGCTTGCAGTTATAATTATTTATGTTTTTTTAATGTAAAAAGAAAAGTTGTGCTGCTTACTATTTTTATTAGGGCTGTCAAACGATTAATCACATCCAAAATAAAAGTTTATGTTTGCATACTATATGCGTGTTTACTTTGTATATTTATTATCTACATATAAATACATACACATACATGTATATATTAAAACTAAATGTTTATATGTATATACATTTATACCTATATACAATTAAGATTATAAATAAATATCAATACTTTAGATATAAATTAAAATATTTTTCCTTAATATATAAATGCATATGTGTGTATTTATACTGTATATACATAATAAATATACACAGTACACAGACATATAGTATGTAAACATAAACTTTTATTTTGGATGTGATTAATCACGATTAATCTTTTGACAGCACTAATTTTTATGGAAACCGTGATGCATTTTTTATATGAATAGAAAGTTTAAAGAACAGCGTTTACTTGAACTTTTATTGTAACATGAATATCTTTACTATCACTTTTGATCGATTTAATGCATCCTTGCTGAATAAATTATGTAAATGCATGCTCAGGTCACAAACACACACTGTCCTCATTTCTACACTCTATTGTAAATTATTCTTTCTAAATATTGCTGATTCAGATGAACGGTCTCTTTTCAGTTTGTGTTGGGATCAAATGCTTTTTATATGTATATACACTTGTCTGTTCTGTATTATACTATTTTTATCTTGCTGACTTTGATGACACTTGCCTCACATTTCTGTCTGTGTCAGTGTCATTTGAGGACAAACTGAAAGAGAATTTCCAGAGAGGAAATGCAGAGCTGGAAAAGCGACGTCTGGCTCTGCAGGAGGAACAAAAGAGAGAGGAGGAGAGGAGGAGAGACGAGGAGAGGCGAGAGGAGGAGCGGAGACGACAAAAGGAGAGGGAGGAAAGGGAACGGATGGAGAGAGAAGCCCGGGAGATGGAGCTGAGGAGGCAGAGGGAGGAGGAGAGGAGGATCGAGAGACAGAGAGAGCTAGAGCGACAGAGAGAAGAAGAAAGACTGAAAGAATTAGAGCGACGAGAGGCAAGTGGAGCATGCAAGGGCACACAGAGGTTGAACGACCACTAGAATATTACTGCATTCGTACATGCTGTAGGGATAAATTGTATATACACTTGGGCTGTCTAAAAAAAATCATGATTAATTTCATGCAGGTTTGTAGTTATTGTAGAATATACATGTGCATATAAATTTACTGCATTTGCATAAATAATGTAATGAATGTTAAAATATGTAGTTGTTGATTAAATAATGCATGAATGATTAATTATTATTATTATTACAAATCATAAAGATGTAATTCTTTCATTACAGAGCTTAATGGTTTTCTAATTAGGGCCCTGTGAAATGGGTTTACAGTTTTCTGTATTCCGCTTTTTCAGTTTTAATTATTAAATTAAAAAAATATTAATAAAAAGCATGTCTAATTAATTGAAATCATGAAACGTTTAACAAAAATGTAATTTTTTGAGTCCTGTGAAATCTGTTTTATTTTTTTCCAAAATCTGTTTTTTTCCATTACATTTTTTTAGGCTCTGTTTTAATGGTTAAATTAAAATATATATATATATATTAATAAAAAAAGCATGTCTAATTAATTGAAACCATGAAACATACGCAATTTAACAGCAATTTATTAAAAGTTTAACAAAACTGACATTTTTAGGGCCCTATGAAATATGTTTTATTTTTTCCAAATTTCGTTTTTTTTTTTTCTTTCTGGATTCCGTTTTTTTTTTTTTTTCATTTGAATTTTTCTAGACTCTGTTTTAATGGTAAATAAAAAAATATGAATAAAAAAGCATGTCTAATCAATTAAAATCATGAAAAGTTTAACAAAAATACAATTTTTAGAGCCCTGTGAAATCCGTTTTATTTTTTTCCAAATTCAGGTTTTTCAGTTAAAATTTTTCTGGATTCAGTTTTTCCCGTTTACATTTTTCTAGACTCTGTTTAAATGGTTAAATTAAAAAATGTTAATAAAAATGATGTCTAATTAATAGATAGCATGAAACATAAGCAATTTATTAAAAATGTAACAAAAATTATTTTAGGGCCCTATGAAATGTTTTATTTTTTCCATTTGAATTTTTGTAGACTCTGTTTTAATGGTAAATAGTAAAAATATACATATATATAAAAAAAGCATGTCTGATTAATTGAAATCATGAAACGTACACAATTTAACAGCAATTTGTTAAAAGTTTAACAGAAATTACAATTTTAGGGCCCTATGAAATATGTTTTATTTTTTGCCCAAATTTAGTTTTATTTTTACCAAATTCAGTTTTTCATAATTTTTCTGGATTCCATTTCCATTCCGTTTATCTCTAATTAATTGATTTTATGGAATTTATTTATTTATGTATTTTTTATTTATTTATTTTTATATTTTCGGAAATACTGTGTACATTGTAATACTGTGTGCATTTACATTTTTGGCTTGGTGGTCTTTAGAAATCATAAAGAATAGAATGAAACAGTTGTAATATCAAAGTAGGAAAATAGGTTAATTGCTTTACAAAAAAAATGGCGTTAGATATAGTTAATTAACTCATGAGTTAACCCTAATATATCCTGTACCAGTGGAGTGTTTCCTCTGCCTAGGAGTGCAATTACGTAGTATATTCATGTCAGAATGACTGATTAGACCATACATCTGTTGATTAACCTCTCCTTCTCTTTCTCGCTCTCTCAGGAAGCGGAGCGACAGAGTCGGATGGAATGGGAGAAGAGTAAACGAGTGGAGCTTCAGACACAGAGAGAAAAAGAGCAGAGCGACATACAGAGACTTAAAGACAGGAAGAGGAGTCTCGAGATGGAGCTGGAGGCGGTGGTCAGATTGCCATTGATATTTTTTTGCTCCTTTCATATACCTGTTCCCCATCCAGTCTCTGGATCTCTGTGGGAATCATGGTTATATTATATTACAAGTGAAAAACATTTCAGTCTTTTTGTCTCGCAGGGTAACAAGCATAAGCAGATCTCTGATAGGCTGCGGGACGCCAAGAGCAAGAGGCAGATCCAGAGGACCGAGCTAGACCTGATCAATCAGAAGAGAGATAGTCGTATTACGGATATCAATTCCCTACAGCTGCAGTTTGATGTATGTTATATTTTTGTTGCATGAATAGCATTGCATTCATTATTTTGTATATACTTCCTTTTTATTCTAAAGTTTGAGATCAGTAGAATTGTTTTATAAAAATAAATTTTTATTCAGGATGCATTGACAGTAAATACATTTATAATGTTCACCTCATTATGGTGTCATTAATTATACAGAAATGTTCTACTCACTGCCTAAAAACTAGCTAAAAAAGTAATGGATTAATGTTTGAAACATTTTTTCTAAACATTTTAGACATTTTTTTGTAAACAATTAAATATATGATGCTGCAAGCACTTTTTATTTTAATTTTTTTTTATAACTGAAACTGTTAAATATCTTATTGGACTATAGAAAAATATTTATTATAAAAAATACATGTATGCTTCCAGCCAAAAGTTTTTGAAAAGTACGATTTTTAATGTTTTGTTGTTTTTTTTACAAATTCTCTTCTGCTCACCAAGCCTGCATTTATTTGATTCAATGTACAGTACATGTTTTAAATATTTTTACAATTTAAAATAACTGCTTTCTATTTTATTTTTTTTATTATTCTAAAGCTTTGATTTTTTTAGCATCATTATTCCAGTCACATGATCCTCATTCTAATATTCTGATTTGCTGTTAAAAAAAACAGATTTAGTAGATTTTTTTCAGGTTTCTTTAATGAATAGAAAATTCAGAAGAACAGCATTTATCTGAAATAGAAATCTTTTGTAACATTGTAAATGTCTTTATCATCACTTTTGATCAATTTAAAGCATCCTTGCTAAATACAAATATAAATTTCTATCACTTCTTTTCCCCCAAAATTTTTTTAATCCAAAATGCTGAATCCAAGCTTTTAAATGATATAGAGTATAATGTTACAAAAGCTTTTTATTTCAGATAAATGCTCTTGTTTGGAACTTTTTATTCTACTCTGCTGTTTTCAACATAATAATAAATAATAATATTTTTTTTTGAGCAGCAAATCAGAATATTAGAATGATTACTAGACCTGATCAATCAGAAGAAATAATAAAAATAAAAAAAAACATTTTTATTCAGGATGCATCGACAGTAAAGACATTTATAAAGTTACAAAAAAAGGTAACACTTCATAATAACTACACACTATGAACCATTAGTTAAGCATTAGTAAATAGAAAAAAAATGGCATCATTTATAAATTATTATCCCCATATTAATAGACAGTGTTAAGCAGCTTATAAATGCAGCTATAAATCTTTTGTTCCTGATTTATAAGCATATCTATAATGTTATTAATAATTGTATTTTCATAATGTATGAATGATCAATTAATAATTTCTAAATTAACTATTGTATTATTAACAGGCCAGTTATTTAGGAGTTGTCAGAGGTTCAGAAATCATTTAGAAAGTAATAAGCTTTAAATGTGTTAATAAATGCATATTCTAACTGTAATTCATGATTAATTCAGATTGGTATAAAACATTTAGTAGTTGTTAGTTATCTATTTTTGTGAGCTCATCTAAAGTGAAGACTATTTATGCCTTGTAAAACTTTTATAAAGCAGATTTGAAGGCTCAGCTGTCTTCTAAATGGAAAAAGAAAACAAACTAATATAGAAATATTTATTTCCATATGCAAAAAAACTGTACAACTACACTTATAAAATGACAAATAGAGCTCTGCAATGTCATGGAAAATTAAAAATTCCTGTAGACCTCCAGAAAACATAACAGCATAACATGAACCTAAGCCTCTGAAATCTGATATAGAGATTTTTGTTTTATCTTTTGTTGAATATACAGTATTTGATTTTCTGTTTCAATCACTGAATTTTCATTTAGCCATGAAACTGAATCATGAATTACAGTATGAATATGTGTTAATAAAGCCTTTATTACCACACTATTACTATATTTCTAAATAATATGTATAAATGTACATTTAAATAGTTTATTAATCATTTACTTATGCTTTCTAAATGATGTTATGAACCACTGATGACAACTAAATAACTGATTTGTAAATAATGTAATACTTAATTTAAAAATGATAAATTGGTCATTAATAAAGTATGAAAATACAATTATTAACACATTATAGATATGTTTAAAAATCAAGAACAAAGCATTTATAGATGCATTTATAAACTGCTTACTACTGTCTGTTAATGTAGAGATAATGCTTTATAAATGATGAATTGTTGAAAGTTTGAAAGTTGAAAAGTTTGGGAGCAGTACGATTTTAAATGTTTTTCAAAGAAGTCTCTTATTCTCATCAAGACTGCATTGATCAAAAATACAGAAAAAAAAATAATTTCATGAAATGTTATTACTTTTTAAAATAATGTTTTTCTGTTTTAAAATAGATCCCTCTGATGCTACATTTTCATCAGCCATTACTTCAGTCTTCAGTGTTACATGATCCTTCAGAAATCATTCTAATATGCTGATTTATTTTTTTGGCAACAGTGGCGCTAATTAAGCTTTTTTTGGAACCTGTGATACTTTACAAGATTCTCTGATGAATAAAAAGTTAAAAAGAACAGTTTATTCTGCACCATTTACAAATAAATCCTAATCTAATCATGACAAACTATACATCGTTGAAAAGGTCTAAGACTCCTAAATAGATATTTTACCATTTTTTTGTGTTACAAATTATTTAGGAAAAGTAATAGATTAATATATGACAGGAGTGAACCTACAAAAATCTACTTCATAGCAGGAGTTCTGACCTTTGTCAAAAAAAAACTTTCTTTGTTGCCTTTTTCCCTATCACGCTTTAGAAATCATATAATAAGAAATTAGATGTCAGTTTAAAACTTTAAATCTCAAAATTCATCCTTTGAAAGCCATTTTAAAGTCAGACATTGCATTACTGTTGAAAATGAACATCAAAATCATATTACAAAATGTTTTCATTCGTGAATTAAAAAAAATTAAGTTTGAATACTGCATTTTCACATCTATGTTCAAAAATGGCAGTGACAATTAAAGGGTTAAAAAAGAAAGAATAAATATTTACTGACCGCAAATTTTGAAATGGTAGTTTATACTGTTACAAAAGATAATTCTGTTTTAAATAAATGCTGTTCCTTTTAACTTTTTATTAATTAAAGCATCCAAAAAAAAAAAGTATCACAGGTTCCAACAAAATATTAAGCGGCACAACTGTTTCCAACACTGATAATAAATCAGCATATTAGAATGATTTCTAAAGGATCATGTGATGCTGAAGACTGGAGTAATGATGTTAAAATATAGCTTTGACATTTTTACATATATTTTAATGTAATTTGCCAAAAAAAATTGCAATATTTGTCAGGTGACGGTAGCAGGGATGAGAGCGAGGACTCAGTAATGCAGGAAGAAGGTCTTTATTAATAAAAAACAAACAAAAACTACCCCAAAGGGGAAAACGAACAGGCTAGACTTGGTTTGGCTAGGCAAGACAGGAGACTTCAGGGTAAATTTGCACAATGAACTCAAACAGGACTGCAGACATAAGGAGAATAAATAGAGAGCAAACGAGGAGGGTAATGAGATGAACACAGGTGGGGCAAATAAACCAATAATCAGGAAACAAGATGGGCGGGGTCAAAACAATAGACATGAGAGCACACGGCACATGAAAACAAAACAAAAGCCATGTGCTCACACAAAACAAAAACACAAGCACATGGCCAGCAACACAAAAATCACTAGCCATGTGCAAGACAGGACCTGAACACGTAGCTAATGAAGACACTCATAAGCTGCGTGTTCACACAAAACATGACAAACAAGAACAAAAAGGAAAGCAACAGAACAGGACACAGAAAGAGCACAAAAATCACACATGGACAGAGAAGCGCACGGTCCGAGGAAACTCAAGACGTACGCTCCCACAGCAAGACAAAACATGGAACGTGAGTGTCCGAACCCCGACATGAAACCAAAACTTGAACAAGACATGAGTGCCGGGATCCGAACACCACGCTCCAACATGAAACAATGCACGCAGACAAGAAGTATACAAGACAAGAAGGGAGCGTCAGGGCTCTGTCACAAAACTAGGAATAAACTAGACCGAAGTGACAGAACCCTGACAATATTACTGTTTTTACAATTTTTTAACAAATACTGTAAATGCACCCTTGGTGAGCATAAGAGACTTCTTTTAAAAACATTAAAAAATCTGGTAACACTTTACAATAAGGTTCATTAGTTAAACATGAACTAACCATGAGCAATACATTTGTTACTGTATTTGCTAATCTTCATTAATGTTAGTTAATGAAAATACAGTTGTTCATTGTTTATTCATGTTAGCTCACAGGGCATTAATCCTTTAATTGTCACTTCCATTTTTGAACATTGACATAAAAATGCATTATTTCAACTTTCATGAGCAAAAACATTTTGTGATATGATTTTGATGTACATTTTCCATTATAGTGCAATGTCTGATTTTAATATGCTTTTCAAAGGATGAATTTTGAGATTTTAAGTTTTCAAGTGCTATATAATTTTTATGATTTCTAAAGCATGATAGGGTAAAAGGCAACAAAGAAAGTCTTTTTGTGACAAAGGTCTGAACTCCTGTTATGAAGTAGATTTTTAAGGGTGCACTCTTTTCATAAATTAATCTATTACTTTTCCTATAAAATATGTAACACAAAAAATGGTAAAATATCCATTTATATCCGATATATAGTTTATCATGATTAAATTTTATTTGTAAAATGGTCAAGTAAACCACAGGTGGGACGGTGACAATTAAAGGGATAGTTCACTTTGAAATTAAATTTTGATATGTTTTAGCTTACCCCAAGGGCATCGAAGATGTAGGTGTCTTTGTTTCCGCAGTAGTTTCGATTTTGATATTTTTAGGTCCAACCGTTCTGGTCTGTCAGTCATATAATGCATGCCTATGGTCACCTCACAAAAGAAAACGCACAGATTCAAATTAAACAGTCCAAATTAAACAATTCCCCATCGTAAGTACACATTGATGACCTAAGACACGAAACGAGCGGTCTGTGTGAGAAAACGAACAGTATTTATGTCGTTTTTTACCTTTTGTAAATAACCACGTCCATGTTGAAGTGCGCGCGCTTTCTGGTGTGTGAGCGCGCCGGCGCTACTGCCGGAAAGCTCCAGAAGTGATCTCTCGCGCGTGAACGTCACTCATTGTTTACACAGAACAGAGATTGTAGGTAAGACGGCTAACAGAAATGGTACTCGTTTGCGCTTATCCGGGATGTTTAAACAAGAATTGGTTAAAAAAGGTATGTTAAGGGATGTTTAAAAAAGAAAAGAGTTACTTGTGCTCGCGCAATGGATCACATCCGGCGCTTTCCGGGAATAGCGCCGGCGCATCAATAAGCCAGAACGCGCGCCCCCTTCAACTTAGATGTGATTGTTTACAAGAGGTAAAAACGATATAAATACTGTTCGTTTTCTTACACAAACCGCTCGTTTTGTGTCTTAGGCCATCAATGTGTACTTACGATGGGGAATTGTTTAATTTGGACTGTTTAATTTGAATCTGTGCGTTTTCTTTTGTGAGGTGACCATAGGCATGCATTATATGACTGACAGACAAGAACGGTTGGACCTAAAAATATCAAAATTGAAACTACTGCGGAAACAAAGACACCTACATCTTGGATGCCCTTGGGGTAAGCTAAAACATATCAAAATTTAATTTCAAAGTGAACTATCCCTTTAAGGGGTTAACTAATGTTAACAAGATTTAAATAATGTTTTAGTAAATGTTAAAATTAACTTTAACAAAGATTGACAAATGCTGTATAAGTGCAGGTCATTATTAGTTCATGTTAACTAATGTAGTTAACTAATGAACCTTATTGCAAAGTGTTACCAAAAACATGGTAATCTATATGAATGTGTTTTTGCAGGAAATCCAGAGGCAGTTAAGTCGCCTTGGTCCTGAGAAGCAGCGACTGACAGACAGACTTCAACATCTTACCCAAAACAAATCAAGTGAGCACTCACACAGACCAAAAGCAGTCAATGGATGACTCATTTAATTTGTGTCCATTTCGTCCCTCTTGAACTCAAGGCCTGGGAACATTGATGTTTTTTTACGTCCTTCTTTCTCTCGTTCTTTTCCCCTTTCAGGTCCTTTGATAAATGATGTGAAACAGAGTGTGTGCGAGAAAGATCTGAGCTGTCGGAAGCTAAAGGAGCAGCTGGATGTTTTGGAGAGAGAGACCACTGCGAAACTCTCACAAATGGAGCAGTACAACAGAGAAATCAAGGTCAGCGGCTTGTTTTACATTCCCAGTGTAAACCTCGACCACGTTTAAAGTGCCGTGTTTTGATTAAAGCTAATGTGGGCTTTAGGTGGGGGTTTATTTTAAACCTTAATGTCTCTGTGAGGGACTCACTAGTTCGCTGTTCTCCATGTTCCTGTGATTAAAACCTAGAGCTCAACTCCCAGCCCTGAAGGCAGAGGAATGAGCGCACTTCATTGCACACTAACGTTCTCACAGTTCACACTACTAAAGAAAAGCCAACACACAAACACTATCACTAACACACTTACTGCACCGGCTTTGGTATCAGAAACCCGAGCGTTATACATGTGGCACTCAGCTATTGTTCAGTACACGTCTAATGTTTTCTGCTCCGAGCCTTTTTTTGTGCCCACTTTTATTATTTTCTTTCCTTCCACTGTATTTCTTCTCTTCCTCTTTTCCCCCGGCCGACTTTATAGTTTGTAGAAATGGATGACTGTGTGCTTCAAGGACTTCTGTCTTTGCTGGGCTGCCTAACCAATCT
Organism: Cirrhinus molitorella; assembly: GCA_033026305.1. Taxonomy (NCBI): domain Eukaryota; kingdom Metazoa; phylum Chordata; class Actinopteri; order Cypriniformes; family Cyprinidae; genus Cirrhinus; species Cirrhinus molitorella. Next base: position 35,874,546 of record CM065133.1, read on the forward strand.
CTTCCTTCTAATAAAGGTTGACCTCTCTTTATCTTTCCTTAACTCATGCTCATCTCAAAGCTGCCCGCCTTTCATTCATTTCACCTTTCGCCCTAGTTTTCCTCCATGAATGAAGTCTCACTTTACCCATATTATACTGAAATGAGCTTCAGTGTCTGACTTCATGACCTTATAACATCTTTGTGTCTGTCTGTGCCATTTTATCACCTCATAATGGTGTCATTAATTATACAGAAATGTTCTACTCACTGCCTAAAACTAAAAAAACTAACTTTTTAATGTTTGAAACATTTTTTCTATAACTGGTTTATGTGTAAACAGCAATAGACTTAAAATATATATATATAAAAATAAAAGTTAAACAATTATTAGGTGTGATGTTGCAAGTGAACATTTGTGATTATTGTGTGCTTTTTATGTTATATTTTATGTGGCTTATAAGTAACTTAGTGAAAACTGTTAAATATCTTATTAGACTATAGAAAAATATTTATCATAAAAAATACATGTACACTTCCAGTCAAAAGTTTTTAAAAGTAAGATTTTTAATGTCTCTTCTGCTCACCAAGCTTGCATTTATTTGATCCAATGCACTACTATTTAAACTATTTAAATGCACTACTATTTAAACTAACTGCTTTCTGTTTTAATTTTTTTTTTATTTCAAAGCTGTGATTTCAAAGTTGATTTTTTTAGCATCATTACTCCAGTCACATGATCCTTCAGAAATCATTCTTTTATTCTGATTTGTTGCTAAAAAAAAAAAACATTTATTATTATTATTATTATTATTATGTTGAAAACAGCTGAGTAGAGTTGTTTCAGGTTTCTTAGACAAATAGTTCAGAAGAACAGCTGAAATAGAAATCTTTTGTAACATTATAAATGTCGTTATCACATTTTGATCACTTTTGATCAATTTAAAGCATCCTTGCTAAATAAAAATATTAATTTCTATCACTTCTTTCCAAAAAAATAATTTTAATCCAAAATAATGATTTTAAGTGGTATAATGTTACAAAAGCTTTTTATTTCAGGTAAATGCTGATGTTTGGATCTTTCTATTCATCAAAGACTCCTAAAAAAAATTCTACTCAGCTGTTTTCAACATAATAATAATAATAATAATAAAAATTTTTGAGCAGCAAATCAGAATATTAGAATGATTTCTGAAGGATCATGTGACTGGAGTAATGATGCTAAAAAATCAGCTTTGAAATCACAGAAATAAATCACATTTTAAAATATATTCAAATAGAAAACAGTTATTTTAAATAGTAAAAATATTTAACATTTTTTACTGTTTTTGCTGTACTTTGGATCAAATAAATGCAGGCTTGGTGAGCAGAAGAAAATTCTTAAAAAACATTAAAAATCTTTCTGTTCATAAACTTTTGACTTGACAAGTTTGGGGTCAGTAATTTTATTGTATTTTTTTTTTTTTTATAAAAATTATTAAGACTATTGATCAAAGAATCCTGATAAAAATATACCACTGTTTCTTAAGACACAATTTCTGAAGGATGAAGACTGAAATAATGCATAATGAATTTTTTTGCCATCACAGGAATAAATTACATTTTTAAATTTATTGAAACAAAAAACATTAATTTGAAATTGTAATAATATTGCTGTTTTTTACTGCATTTTTGATTAAATATTTATGATATATTCATATATTACATTTCTGAAATAACATTAATGGAACAGATCATTTATATGAGCTCAGTATGACACAATAGTGGTAACTTATGTTAGTTTTGGCAGTCAGTAAAGCTGAGCATAATGCAATATCACATACTGTGTCTTTGAACCTGCACTGTATTATTCTGTTTTGTTTAAAACATGTATGTGTTGTGGAATTGTTGGTTGTTGGTAACATTGCAGGAGTTGAGACAGAGACAGAGCCAGCAACAGGACGTCCTGGAGCAGCTCAGGAGGGTGAGATCTGAGAAACTCAAAGAGCTACAGAGACACAGGAAAGAGGAAGAGGAGAGGAAGAAGAAAGAGGAGGAAGAGAGAAAGAGGAAGAAAGAGGAGGAGGAGAGAAAAAGGAAGAAAGAAGAGGAGGCTGCCAGGTAAAACAGACATGCATATTTATCACACCATCTATAGAGTTCTATCTTGTGACATTTTTCATCAAATATACCCCCTAAAATGGCTAGAAAAACAATTTTTTCATCAAATATACCCCCTTAAATGGCTAGAAGAACCCATTTTTCATCAAATATACCCCCTAAAATGGCTAGAAAAACATATTTTTCATCAAATATACCCCCTTAAATGGCTAGAAGAACCCATTTTTCATCAAATATACCCCCTAAAATGGCTAGAAAAACATATTTTTCATCAAATATACCCCCAAAAAATGGCTAGAAAAACAAATTTTAATCAAATAACTCCTTAAAATGGCTAGAAAAACACATTTTCCATCAAATATACCCCATAATATGGCTAGAAAAACACGTTTTTCATCAAATATACCCCCTAAAATGGCTAGAAAAACAAATTTTTCATCAAATATACCCCCTAAAATGGCTAGAAAAAGAACATTTTCCATCAAATATACCCACTAAAATAGCTAGAAAAACACATTTTTCATCAAATATACCCCCAAAAAATGGCTAGAAGAACATGTTTTCCATCAAATATACCCCCTAAAATGGCTAGAAGAACACATTTTTCATCAAATATACCCCCAAAAAATGGCTAGAAAAACACGTTTTCCATCAAATATACCCCCTAAAATGGCTAGAAAAACATATTTTTTCATCAAATATACCCCCAAAAAATGGCTAGAAAAACAAATTTTTCATCAAATATCTCCCTAAAATTGCTAGAAAAACACGTTTTCCATCAAATATACCCCATAAAATGGCTAGAAAAACACATTTTTCATCAAATATACAGCCTAAAATGGCTAGAAAAAGAACATTTTCCATCAAATATACCCCATAATATGGCTAGAAAAACAAATTTTTCATCAAATATACCCCCTAAAATGGCTAGAAAAAGAACATTTTCCATCAAATATACCCACTAAAATAGCTAGAAAAACACATTTTTCATCAAATATACCCCCAAAAAATGGCTAGAAGAACACGTTTTCCATCAAATATACCCCCTAAAATGGCTAGAAGAACACATTTTTCATCAAATATACCCCCAAAAAATGGCTAGAAAAACACGTTTTCCATCAAATATACCCCCTAAAATGGCTAGAAAAACATATTTTTTCATCAAATATACCCCCAAAAAATGGCTAGAAAAACAAATTTTTCATCAAATATCTCCCTAAAATGGCTAGAAAAACACGTTTTCCATCAAATATACCCCATAAAATGGCTAGAAAAACACATTTTCCATCAAATATACCCCATAAAATGGCTAGAAAAAGAACATTTTCCATCAAATATACCCCCTAAAATAGCTAGAAAAACACATTTTTCATCAAATATACCCCCAAAAAATGGCTAAAAAAAACACATTTTCCATCAAATATACCCCCTAAAATGGCTAGATTAAACTCCCACTCGTGTACATTAGACAGGCGAAGCTGGAGCAGGAGCGTCTGGAGCAGGAGGAAGCAGAACGTCAGAGGAAGCTTGCCCAGGAGCGAGAAGCCAAGCTCAGGGAAGAACAGCAGCGTCAGGCCCTAGCCCGACTTCAGGAAGCCCAGGAGCAGGCGCGAGAGAAAGAGGAGAAGAGGAGGGCTGAGGAGAGAGAGAGGGATAAGAGAGAAGGGAATGAACTGGCTCTACACACTCAGCCCTCCATGACATACAATAGCACAGAGAACAAAAGTGAGTGTGTCTCTGTGTGTGAGTGTGTGAGTGGGTGAGGTGCTTTGCTGAAGCTTAAAAATGGCTTGTATTCATCCACTTGGCCATGAATATAATGTTTTTTATTATATTCATTGTAATGGCTGTCATTACTCTCATGGCTTCATGATTCACTTTAATTACCTGCCATTAATTATCTCTGTTAATATAACAGACTCCACTAGAATGTGAGTGTTTTGAGAGAAGGAAGGTAATAGGCTGCTAAACACACAGTTTTGTACAGTGTATGTGATGTGATCTAGGAAAACCCAACACATGGTGAATTTTGACCTTTTTTAGGTTTTGATATCTTAAATTCAAGCCCTTTCCAAAACTGTTTTTTTATTTTGTCCATAGCTTGAGTGTAACAAAAGTAATAGCTATCTTACGTTGGCTGATAGCTATGATTTTCAAGAATGAATTTTATATTATATATTATTATTATACATTCTACATATTAGAATGATTTTTGAAGGATCATGTGACACTGAAGACTGGAGTAATGATTCTGAAAATTCAACTTTAATTACAGATATAAATTCAATTTTAATGTATGTTGATATAGAAAAGCATTGTTATACATCGTAATAATATTGCACAATATACATTTTTTTTCTGCATTTTTAATCAAATGAACAAGTCTTGATAAGCATAAAAAATGTTAAAAATCGTATTGATCTCAAACTTTTGAGCGGTGGTGTATATGTAATATATTACATACATGTACATTAGATATATGTGACCCTGGACCACAAAACCAGTCATAAGGGTACATTTTTTGAAATTGAGAATTATACATCAATCATACAAATAATATGCTTTCCATTAAAGTACAGTGTGGTTTGTTAGTATATGACAATATTTGGCCAAGATACTACTTGACAATGTGATGGTGCAAAAAATCTTGAGAAAATCAACTTTAAAGTTGTCCAAATAAAGTTCTTCTTAGCAATGCATATTACTAATCAAAAAGTTTTTTACAAAATATCTTCATGCAACATGATCTTAACATTCTAATGAAGGAAACATCTGTCATTTTGACCCATACAGTGTATTGTTGGTTATTGCTACTTGAGACTGGTTTTGTGGTCCAGGGTCACATAGGCCTGTGTAATATGCATTAATGTTTGTGATAATGTTTGTTTTTTGCAGGTTTGCAGCCGGTGGTGACTACTGAAGCTCCATGTCGTGCCCTTACCACCTACAGAGCTCTCTATCCCTTCACAGCGCGCAACTCTGACGAGCTCACATTGGAGGCAGACTGTCTGATCGAGGTTCTGTGCATTTGTCAACACATCCACTCACACAGTTGTAGTTTTATTCATTCAAGTGCACATATAATTTGTCATCCTGTGGATCCACAGGTAGATGAATCAACGGTTAGGGAGACCGGCTGGCTGTATGGAAGTTACCGTGGTAACAGCGGCTGGTTTCCGGAGAGTTATGCTGAGAGATGCACTAAAGACAGTCATGGACAAAACTGCGTTGAACAAACTGCAGCTGATGCACAATCCACAGCGCCCTCCACCATCTACCCTGGGTATGGCATTGAAACTACTTTATTATTACTCAAATGCTGGGTTAAAAGCAACCCAAGTTGGGTTGAGTATAAAAAAACATTGACTTACCTTCCTGGGTAGTTTTATTTAACTCAACTATTGTTTTAAAATTACTATATGGCTGGCCAATATGAACCCAAAGTGAGTTGGAAATTCAAAATTACTACAGGCATTAGTAGCTAATAATTAAAGGTGAACATTTATTAATAAGGAATGTATTAAATGTTAATTATTATTTATTAAACTTAGAAATTAATCTTCGTTTCTTAAACATATTAAAAAAATTGAATTTCCAACCTATTTTGAGTTCATTTTAAGCTAGAAATACGTGACCCTGGAGCACAAAACCGGTCATAAGTTGCTGGGGTACATTAGTAGCAATAGCCAAAAATACATTGTATGGGTCAAAATTATTGATTTTTCTTTTATGCCAAAAATCTTTGGGATATTAAGTAAAGATCATGTTCCATGAAGATGTTTTGTAAATTTTCTACTGTAAATATATATATATCAAAACTTGCAAAAATATGCATTGCTAAGAACTTCATTTGTACAACTTTAAAGCTGATTTTCTCAATATTTAGATTTTTTTGCACCCTCTCGAAGTCAAGTCAAAGTCAAAGTCTGCTTTATTGTCAATTCTGCCATATATACAGCACGTACATACAGAGAATTGAAATTGACCCTAGATGCATACAGGTAACATTAACAATAACATAAGAAGTAAAATACACTAACGTACAAAATAAATAATATATATATAAATACAAATATTACAGTAAAATAGTCTCTGATTAACGGTTGAAATAAATAAGTTTGTTAAGAAAACAGAGGGGGCACAGATTCTTTCTGAGGGGGCAATCTCAGTCACAATATTCACAGTGTTGTTTAATTTTATATAACAACAAAATTCAGTAAGTGTCAGATGTTCAAGAAAAAAAAGGTAGATGTAGATGTTTAGTCTGTCACCGCTCTTCTATTATTAATCAGTGAGTGTGAAAGTCAGCAACATTCTGTAGGTGTGACGTCCTTGACAGCTGTTGACTGCTGTGGACTTAACAGACTAACTTTTTAAATTTGGTTTGTTATATTACTTTTAATCCATTTATTTTAGATTAATGAAAAATCTTTACAATCCTTTTTTTCCCCCAGAATTCCTCGGGTGGACATAGAAGGACCAACACCAACACACACACCAGTGTCTTCAAACACACAGCACTCAAAGGTTGGCATGTGTTAATATATATACACACACCATATATCTCACATACAATGTTTTTTAACCCTCTGGCCCTCTTTGGTCACCTTTGACTGAAAATTTTTATATTTTAAAATTGTAAAAATCGTAGGAACGTACGTCTTCATTGGAATGATATGACACTTTTAAAGGGTCCAAAAAAAAAAGTCACACTTGACTTCTTCGAGGTCAAAAATGACCGACATAGGAAATTAATGGAAAATAATAATAAAAAATACGAAACTCAGATAATCTTTTGATGGTACAAACTACAAACCAGCAATCAAGGGGTGACACGCTTAGTTTATTGAAATTTATTGAAAAATAATATATAAATAATTAAACACAAAAATATATATTAATTCCAGTGGACAAATAGCTTTTTTAAATTGTATAAATATTGCATAGTATCATAAAATCTCCTCAACAATTTTAAATAATACAAAAAAAAATATTATTGAACAAAAATGTATTGCACTGATTTTCCTGAAGACAAAAAAAAGTTACATTTTAAGGCTTCGGTCACTTTTGACAGCGAAGAAGGGAAGTGTGACTCCCAAACGAAGAGGGCCAAAGGGTTAATCATTGGGAGGAATATGATCGTCATTTTCCTGTGTGTTTATGTGCTAAAGGCTGTAGCTCTGTGTGAATGGAGTGCTAAGACTGACAGTCACCTGGGCTTCGCTAAAGATGACGTCATTACGGTTCTGGAGAAGCAGGAAAACTGGTGGTACGGAGAGCTCAACGAGAGCCGGGGCTGGTTCCCTTGCTCATATGTCTCCATGGTCACTACCAATAACTCACAGACCGAGTAAGAAATGGGAAACCTCTCACGTAACCTCACAAACATGGTTAATTCAATAATTAGGGTTAGTTCGCCCAAAAATGACAATTCTGTTGTTAATAACTCACCCTCATGTCGTTCCAAACCTGTAAGACCTTCACCTTCGGGAACACAAATTAATATATTTCTGATGAAATCCGAGAGATTTCTGACCCTGTGTAGATAGCAGTGCAAAGGTAGTAAGGACTAGGGATGGCTCAATACCATAATTTTGGCTTCGGTACGATACCAGAATGTAATACCTCGGTATTGATACTAAATCAATACTGTAGTAAGTAATGTTAACATACTAAACATGTATTAGTTTATTTATCATTTATAAATCATTATTGACCTAGATTAATTCTGTAATTAGAAAAAAAAAAGCTCTGTAATACTGTTAGGTCAGCTTACCTACAGAATTTTAACAAAGGTTGTTTTACTGTGAAGTGATACTCTAACAGTCAAAATTCTGCTGTCTCTCTGATTGTTTTTAGATTTCAGACTCAGAAAGTATTTTTTACTCTCAAGTGTCTGTACTTTATTAGAGTGTTTAGAAAACTTTGCTTCACAACATTCCAAAGCATAATATTGTACTTTTTACTGCACCATGTTTCATATGAAATATTTAATACTTTATTACATTAGAAATGTAGTACTTTCTTACTTTTACGCTGCAAAAAATGCTTATCTTACTAACATTCATATATAACAAAATATCTAAAAATTCTTAAATCAAGAAGGATTTTCTAGACAAATAGTAAAAATTATTGTCTTGTTTTCAGAAAAAAGAAGTCAAAATTAAGTAAGGTTTTGCTTGAAACAAGCAAAATAATCTGCCAATGGGGTTAGCAAAATAATCTAGTTCTCATATTGAAATAAGATTATTTTGCTTACCCCATTGGCAGATTATTTTGCTTGTTTTAAGCAAAAACTCAATTAATTTGGACTTCTTTTTTCTGAAAACAAGACATTAACCTGTACTTGTCTAGAAAATAATTCTTGATTTAAGAATCTTTAGATATTTTAAGCTAAAAAAGCATTTTTGCAGTGTACTCAAGTAAAAGTAATTCTAAAATTTACTTGAGTGCAAGAAAATACTACATTCTTAATTATTAAAGGTAAAACAAACAACAACTTTTATTTATGAAATGTGGTTTAGAAAAAAGTATGACATTATGCTTTGGAAAAAAATCCAAAGAAAAACATTGATACTTTTTAAATTTACTTGAGTAAAGTAAAAATACTTCCCTAATAAGGACATCGATAAAATAGTCCTTGTGGCATCAGTAGCTACTGTAGAAGCTATGTGAATGCATCGTGGTACTTTTGTAAATGCACTGGGAAAACTGACACGGAAGAAAAGTTGTTAAATAAAGCTGTTATTTTTGTTGTCTTTTGTGCACAAAAAGTATTGTAGCTCGATGTGCTATTATTTGATAGACAGTAAGTGTGATTGTATCATTTAGTTAAACTATGTATTAAAATTCAGTCTTTCTCTAAATGCAAATTTAGATGGTAGTACTACTCTGTTTCAATTTGATACCAAACCCAAAGCTTTCGTGTTGTTTGTGTCTCTTCTAGCCCATTATATTCTACTGTGGAGGAGATTGAAATGTCAGATTCTGGTCTGTTTGAGGGTGAGTGTTCTGTTTATGTTTTCATACAACCATCTCTAGTCTTCTTAAATTGAATCGTGATTTCAGAAGCTTTATTTGATTTGATCTTATTAGAGTATGTGGCTCTGTACACATATGAGAGTCCGGAGTCGGGTGACCTGACATTTTGTGCCGAGGATGTTGTTCTGGTAACAGAGAGGGAAGGAGAATGGTGGAGAGGGTGCATCGGCGACCAGTCTGGCCTCTTCCCGTCCAACTACGTTAAACCCAAAGAGCCTGATGTATGCAAATTCAGATTGTTTATTATGTGCCTTATGAGAATGAATTATTTATTCGCTTGCGTTACCTAATGCTGACATTTTATGATGATGTGCTCACTGTGTTACCATTTTAGACGGCCAATCCTGGAGTTCCCGGTAAAAAGCCAGGTGAGATTTAAGAGCAGAGTACCATCACACAGAAGCAAAAATCAAGGTTGGTTGTTTCAAACATTATCAATTTGCCTTCTCATTGGTCTTCAGAGATTGCTCAGGTGACCACAGCCAGTGCTGCCAATACACCAGAACAGCTGAGTCTGACACCTGGTCAGCTGATCGTGGTGCTGCATAAGAACTCCAACAGCTGGTGGCTGGGTGAACTACAAGTTAGTATTTGTATATAATGCATAGAAATATATCATAAAATGTTTACATAGATGCATAGATAGATAGCTTACATACACCTTGTAGAATCTGCAAATGTTTTTTATTTTACCAAAATAAGTGGGATCATACAAAAAAAAAAATATATATATATATATATTAGGGGTATAACGATACACATTCGTATTGAACCGTTCGGTACGAGGCTTTCGGTTCGGTATGCATTACAGACCGAACGATTCGATTCGTTGTACTAATCCTATTACATTTGGAAAATAAAAGAACTTACAGTGTGTGAAATATAATGTTCTCAGTGCCACTGTACTCTACAATGTAGAGATGAACGATGCGATAATGAAGGCGATATTTGCGTAGCTTATCAGTGAACTACGGCTCTGTGTAGTAAACGCGGCTGTATGAATGAACACGTGAATGAGATTTACGACTAATCACAGAACCGGTGTTACTGACGAGATACGCATGATATCGCGTCCAAATATCGGCACAGCCGATGGTGAGGTAGTTCGTTAGAATTTTCCTTCTTTTCCTCGCTTTTAAACAGCTTGTAAATGCCTGTTTTAGTTTCACTTTTGAATTAGCGCCAATTCCACGTCAATTGATTGAATTGACAACAACAAAACAGTACGGCAAACTCACTTGTATTAAACATAGAATGATTAATGTATTAACAAACCAATGCTTATTTGCTTAGTGTAACAAGGAGTCAGAGGCAGTGGGATCCATTTGCAGCTTTATTGAAATCACAGAGAGGTCAGACAGACAATGGGTCATCAGGGGCGACAGGAATGTAAGAGAGGAGACAGTACCGTAATCGTTAACCAGGCGAGATGTCGGGGCAGGCTGAAGACAACAAACAGTGTGTTTACCAGAGTCAGATAAAGTCCACAAGGCGGGCGGCAAGGGTTCGTAAATCCAGAGAACGGGCAGAGTCAGCAACGGGAAATCAGTCCAGGAAATAACGCTCAGAATTGGCTGCATAGCAAGGCAAGACTTCGCGAACAGCTTAGCGTGAGCATGGCTTAAGTAGGAGTGCTAATTGCTAACACCTGGTGGCGATCAGTCCCAGGCACGGGGTTATGGGTAATGGAGTCCGAAATGAAACTAATACTCCGGTGACGGTTCCCTCTGGTGGCGATCGGAGGGAGCCACAGAGGCCTGATTTGTGACAGAGCCCCCCCCCTGCGAGCGGCTCCTGACGCGAGGACGAGTCTGTCGCCGGGGTCTACCACGGGGTCTTGGGGCAGGTCTTTCAGGATGGGAGGCGTGAAAGTCGGCCGTCAGACTCGGGTCTAGAATGTCCCCTGAGTTGACCCAGGAACGCTCCTCTGGACCGTACCCCTCCCAGTCAACCAGGTATTGCAATTGGTTACCCCGGCGACGGGAGTCTAGGATCTCCTGGACTCGGTAGGCCACAGCGCCGTCAATGATGATAGGAGGGGCTCTCTGGTCACCGGCCTCCTCCTGGTCCTCCACTCCTCTCGGACCACCAGCGGGCTTGAGCAAAGACACATGAAAAGTGGGTGAGATACGATAGTTGGCAGGCAAAGCGAGTCTGAATGAAACTGGAGTAATTTGACGTAAAATTTGGAAGGGACCCACGTACCTGGGACTGAGTTTGCGACAGGGCTGCCGAAGGCGAAGGTCTCGGGTCGAAAGCCATACCCACTGTCCGGGCTCATATCTGGGGCTGGGACGACGAAGGCGGTTGGCTTGCTCTTGGGTTCTGCGTACGGCTCGCTGGAGGTGTATGTGGGCTTCATTCCAGGTCTGTTCACATCGCTGGAGCCAAGAGTTAACAGCTGGCAATTCAGAGGGCTCACCCGACCAGGGGAAGAGAGGCGGTTGGTACCCAAGGATACACTGGAAGGGGGTGATGTTGGTGGAGGGTTTGCGGATGGAATTCTGGGCATATTCTGCCCACATGATGAATTTGCTCCAGTCCTCTTGGTTTCGGTGGCAATAGGAGCGCAGGAAGCGAGCCAGTTCCTGATTCAGCCTCTCCGCTTGACCATTGGACTCTGGATGATAGCCTGAGGTGAGACTGATGTTGATGTTAAGCTGCTGTCCGAAGGCTGACCATACCCTGGAGGTGAATTGGGGACCTCTGTCTGAGACGATGTCTTCTGGGAGACCGTAGAAGCGGAAGACATTCTCACACAGCTGGGTGGCGGTTTCGAAGGCAGAGGGAAGTTTGGGTAGTGGTATGAAACGACAACCTTTAGAGAATCTGTCAACTACAGTGAGGAGGGTGGTGAAACCATTGGACTGGGGAAGGTCAGTTACAAAGTCTATGGCGATGTGGGACCAGGGGCGTTGAGGAATGGGCAGAGGTTGTAGTAGTCCGGCTGGAGCGTGTTTGGAGGGTTTGGACATATTGCAGGAGGCGCAGTTGCGGATGTAAACTATGGTGTCGGCTTGAAGAGTAGGCCACCAGAAACGGTTGGAGAGCAATTGGGTGGTGGCGTTGATGCCAGGATGGCCGGAGCTAGGTGTGGCATGGACCTGTTGAATGAGGCGTTGGCGGAGAGGCTGGGGCACATATGTGCGGTTAGGAGGGCAGGCTGCAGGAACAGGGTCGTTGGTTTGAGCTTCCGTGATCTCAGTCATGATGTCCCACAGAACTGGGGCGACAATGATGGGTGATGGGAGGATGGGTTCGGGTGTGAGAGGTGTGGTGGACGGTTCAGTCAAGCGTGAGAGGGCGTCGGCCTTGGTGTTCTTGGACCCTGGCCGATAGGTGACAGTGAACTGGAATCGAGTGAAGAACAGGGCCCATCTGGCCTGGCGATGGTTCAGGCGTTTGGCTGAGCGCAAGTACTCTAGGTTGCGATGATCCGTGATGACCGTGAATGGGTGTTTAGCCCCCTCGAGCCAGTGTCTCCATTCCTCGAAGGCTGCTTTCATAGCAAGGAGTTCTCGGTTCCCCACGTCGTAGTTCTGCTCTGCGGGAGTTAGCTTGCGTGAGAAATAGGCGCAGGGGAAGAGTTTGGGTGGAGTCCCCTGGCGTTGGGAGAGCACTGCCCCAATGCCTGTGCTGGAGGCGTCAATTTCAACAATAAACTCCTGTTCTGGGTCAGGATGACGGAGTATGGGAGCTGTGGTGAACCTCTCCTTAAGTAGCTCGAAGGCTGCAAGGGCTTGGCTGGACCAACTCAGCCGGTAGTTGGCTTTCCTCACCATGGAGGTCAGGGGACCTGCCACGGTGCTGAAGTTTCTAATGAAGCGCCGATAGAAGTTAGCAAAACCCAGGAATCTTTGCAGCTCTTTGAGAGTGGTTGGTTTGGGCCAGTTTACCACTGCCTCGACCTTCTTCTCGTCCATGGCGACTCCCCCGGAATTAATGATGTAGCCAAGGAAAGAGACAGAAGTTTGGTGAAACTCACATTTCTCCATTTTGGCATAGAGCTGATGTTCGATGAGCCTCTTGAGGACCTGTCGGACGTGTCCTACGTGGTCTTGGAAGTTGCTAGAGTAGATTAGAATGTCGTCAATATAAACGATCACCCATTGATTGAGCATGTCGCGGAAGACATCATTGATGAAGGCCTGGAAGACAGATGGACTGTTGGCTAGGCCGAAGGGCATGACGGAGTATTCGTAGTGCCCAGAAGTCGTGGAGAAGGCCGTCTTCCACTCGTCCCCCTCTCTGATACGAATCAAGTTGTAGGCGCACCGGAGATCTAGTTTGGTGAAGTACTTGGCTGACCGAAGCTGTTCCAAGGCGGCAGGTACCAGGGGCAGGGGATAGCGAAACTTGACAGTGATGTCGTTGAGTGCTCGGTAGTCAATGCAGGGTCGCAGGCCGCCATCCTTTTTTTTTACAAAGAAGAATCCTGCGGACGCTGGTGAAGTGGATGGGCGGATGAAGCCCTTGGCCAGTTCCTCCTCAATGTAGGTCTGCATTGCTTCTGATTCGGGCTGCGATAGGGGGAATACTCGACCCTTAGGTGGCAGGGACCCGGGAATGAGATCGATGGCGCAGTCACTAGCCCGATGAGGAGGGAGCTGAGAGGCTTCGGTTTTGCTGAAGGCCAGTGTGAGATCGTGGTATTCGTCAGGTAGGTTGTGAACTTGGGGAGAATCCTGGTCCTTCACTGCAGGCGTGGGTTGGTTCGAAGGAGGGCTAGGTGAGTGGGATAAACAGGTCTTTTTGCAGAAATCCGACCATCGGGTGATCTCACGGTTGCTCCAGGAAATGGTCGGATTATGCTTCTCCAGCCAAGGAAATCCCAGGATGATGGGGTTCTTGGGTGACTGCAGGACGAAGAGGCGAATGGTTTCAGAATGCAGGGTTCCTATGTTGAGTTGCACCTCCTCCGTGCTGTAGTTGATCCTCCCATCACCCAGTGGTCGTCCATCTATCGCTGCCACTGACAGAGAAGAGTCACAGGAAACAAGGGGAATATTGAGGGTTTTGGTGAACTCAACGTCAATAAAGTTGCCTGCCGCACCCGAGTCAATCAATGCAGTAGTCTCAAATATTTTATCATTGACTAATAAAGACACGGGTATTTCAATACTGGTAGGGGAACGTGAAGTCTGACTCACCGGATTGGATCTCGGGACAGGTCGCGTGGGACAGGAGAGTCTCTGATGACCAGAAAGACCGCAGTATAAGCAGAGATGCAGACGGAGGCGCCGTTCACGCTCCTCTGGGCTGAGGCGAGTGAAACCCACTTGCATAGGCTCGGGCGGTCGGGGTTGACTGGTCGGAGGTGAGGGATGACTGCGAACGGGACGGCGAGCTCGCACAAGGTTGTCCAGGCTGATGGAAATCTGTATCAGTTGCTCGAGCGTGCGTCCCTCATCTCGGCACGCGAGTTCAGACTGTAGATCTGGGTTAAGCCCCTTGCGGTAAAACAACTTCAAAGGCTCGTCAGGCCATCCTGTTTGAGCAGCGAGGGTGCGAAATGTGAGAGCATAATCCGCCGCCGATGTATTTCCTTGCCTCAAAGTGATCAGTTGGTCGCCCACATCCTTGCCCCCATGAGGATGCTCGAACACCTCCCTGAAGCGTTGCAGAAAGTGCGCGTAGGTGGGGAACACCGAACGATCGCCGCTCCATACTGCCGTGGCCCAATCCAGCGCTCTCCCGGAGAGTAATGAACAAACAAAAGCAATGCGGGTGGTGTCTGTGGGATACAGAGAGGGTTGTTGGTTAAGAAAGAGATTGCATTGGAGAAGGAAACCCTTACAGTTAGCCGGAGAGCCGTCAAATTTCTCCGGAAACGCCAGCCGCGGGTTAGTTAGTGAAGCGGCGGCCGCTGGATTAGGCGGAGGTGGACTCGGACTGGACGAGAGGGCGGGCCCGCTCGGTGTGGGAAGTTGAAGGGACTGCAGTGCTTTCACCAGCTCCTCAGTGAGATGAGTTAGCCGTGCTAACTGTTGCTGGTGGTGAGCCAACACCGACGCTTGGGCTGTGAGCTCGTCAGAGAGCTGGTTAAATGCTGCTGGATCGTTATCCGGCGAAGTCTTCTGTAACATGGAGTCAGAGGCAGTGGGATCCATTTGCAGCTTTATTGAAATCACAGAGAGGTCAGACAGACAATGGGTCATCAGGGGCGACAGGAATGTAAGAGAGGAGACAGTACCGTAATCGTTAACCAGGCGAGATGTCGGGGCAGGCTGAAGACAACAAACAGTGTGTTTACCAGAGTCAGATAAAGTCCACAAGGCGGGCGGCAAGGGTTCGTAAATCCAGAGAACGGGCAGAGTCAGCAACGGGAAATCAGTCCAGGAAATAACGCTCAGAATTGGCTGCATAGCAAGGCAAGACTTCGCGAACAGCTTAGCGTGAGCATGGCTTAAGTAGGAGTGCTAATTGCTAACACCTGGTGGCGATCAGTCCCAGGCACGGGGTTATGGGTAATGGAGTCCGAAATGAAACTAATACTCCGGTGACGGTTCCCTCTGGTGGCGATCGGAGGGAGCCACAGAGGCCTGATTTGTGACACTTAGCTTTTAGGCTAGGCCTAATATAAAATAACAAATTACTTACACAAAGTTTAAAAATAAAACACTGGAGATCAGCAAACGGTGGAAGCTTCCAAAATCATCTAAGATAAACAGCAAAAGTCTGAAATATTTTTAAAGCAGGCACTTTTGTATTTCTTTTGAAACTAAATATTTAGTTAACTTCTTGTTTTTCTCACCTCATTGGTCAGCTCAACTCACTCTCTTCATGTGATAAATGAAATCTGACTCCTGCCACTGATCTGAGATGCATACTTCATGATGTTAGTTTTAATAAATAAAAAATGTGTACAAATTTCTTTCTTTTTGCTGTATCGAAAATGTACCGAACTGTGACACCACTGTGTCATATCGAACTGAACCATGAATTTTGTGAAGTGTTACACCCCTAATATATATATATATATATATATTTAATACTGCCCTGAATATATACATGTATTTACAAAAACTTCCACAAGAGAAAATAATAGTTGAATTTATAAAAAATTACCCTGTTCAAAAGTTTACATACACTTGATTCTTAATACTGTGTTGTTACCTGAATGTTTTTTGTTTAATGAGTTCATGAGTCCCTTGTTTGTCCTTGCTGTTCTTCAGAAAAATCTTTTGGGTGTAGGGCTGCAAATTATTGACATATGGCAAAAGTAAATATCGCAATAGGCATAATAATAGGCTTTAGGTTGACGCATATAGCAGAGAATAGACTGGGCACACTGACTTGGTTGACATTAAGAAAAATGTTGCAGAAAACAACTCCTTGCTGTCTGACACAAACCTGAGGTGCATGCATAGCTGCAACGCAGGCAGCTTGTGAAACAAGCCTGCACGCTTACACACAGACTCATTTCGAACCCCGTGAACACAAGTTGATTCATCTTTCACATCTACTTTTATTTGAACAAAACATAACCACACAGAATTATGTCAAAATACCCACCTCAACAACGCAGCAAGTTATGTTTTAAATGAAACAGAAACAGCTGAGAAAGAAATCGGATGTGTATCATTATATTGGATCCTTGCAGTCACTGTCACTAATGTTAATCAAACATTAGGGGCTCATGGGGGGGATCACTCCCTGATGCTTCAGGAGGAAGCAGGTATCTTCTGTAGCTTCTGAATGCCAGTACTAAATGAAAAAACATGATATTTGGTCAAAATAAGGAAAATGTACACATCCTCATTCCCGTTCAAAAGTTTACACACCCTGGCTCCTAATGCATCGTTTTTCCTTTTGGAGCATTAGTGAGTGTTTAACCCTTCTGTAATAGTTGCATATGAGTCCCTTAAATGTTCTCAGTGTGAAACGATGGATCTAAAAGTCATACAGTCATTGTTGGAAAGGGTTTAAATACACAAAAATGCTGGAAAACCAAATAATCTGTGGACCTAAAGGACTTTTCTGAAGAACAGCAGTCAGTTTTACTGTTCGGGACAAACAAGGGACTCATGAACAACTATCACTAAAGATAACAACACATTATTAAGAATCAAGTGTAAAATTTTGCAGATTCAGAACTTTTGACTTTAGCTGTAGATAGATAGATAAACATTAAGTGAAACTTTCATAGCTTAGTATAAAAACAAGAGGATTCAATAGTAAGTCACCAGCTTTTAAAAATCGAATAACATGTGTGTTTGTAGGCACGGGGTAAAAAGCGTAAAAAGGGCTGGTTCCACTCCTCTAATGTCAGATTACTGGAGGCCAGCAGCGGCAAAATAACTCCAGCATCTCAACCATGTAAGGCGCACTCTTTCATTCATACTCTTTTGTATGTGGTTGTATGTATGTGCTGTTTTCCCTCATCCTGTCCCATTCTACTCCATCCATCCATTCTCATCCAGTCTTTTCTGGTCTTTCTCCCCTGTAGTGTGTCAGGTTATTGCTATGTATGACTACAAAGCAGCCAATAAGGATGAGATGAGCTTCCAAAAAGGTCAGCTGATCACCGTACTCAACAAGGACAACCCTGACTGGTGGAAGGGAGAGGTCGCTGGGGTCATAGGGCTGTTTCCAACTAATTATGTGAAGATGACCACAGAATCTGATCCCAGCCAGCAATGTGAGTACTTTAAGAGTTAACTTTATCAGGCCCTCTTTCCACATCAGAGTTCAGAGCTGTTTGTTTACAAGGCAAGGGTGAGGAAAACAGAAATCGCAATTGTTTAAATGAATTGGGTTTTAAAACAGAGTAAATAAGATGTTCACTAACAAACACAACTGTGTTTTGTACTTCTGATGGGTTGACAGAGTCTTTTTGGCCATAGCCCTTTTCTTTCTTTCTTTCTTTTCAACTATTTCTAATATATATTCTCTATCCATCTCTTCATTATTCATTCTTTCCTCTGCCCTTATCTTCTCTCTCTTCCACGTCATTCGCCTCATCTGTGTTTTATTGTAGGACGATAGCTCTGGCTCCTCCTTCCTCTTCCTCCTCTCTTTCATGGGCCAATCAGAACACTGCTCTGGTCCAGGAAGCAGCCTCAAGACTCAAGACTGACTAGATTTGTTTGGATTTAACCCCTCCCCTTCAACTATTTCTGTTTTAGTCCTTGCTTAAATCGCAAATGAACACATCAGTTTACCTCCACTGGCTTTAGGATATATTTTTCGTACTGTAATTGCAAAACGTTTAATCGGGGAAAAGTTATAACTTGCTTCTTTTCTATATTTTAAGAAGTGACGTGAATTAAAGGGGCCATATCATGAGTGTTTTTGAAATAAAAGTTCTTAAATGTTTTGTACATTTCAACTTCTTGTCCAATCCCACAAAAAAACAGAAACGGAAAAAAAGCTGCAAAAAATGGCTCATTATGAAATTCCTAATTGACTATTCAGTAAAATTGACTGGTTTTCAGTAGTTTGATCTGCCCAATCCTAGTGAGGTAATACAGAACAACTAACAGTTTAAGTAAATTGTGAAAAATGTTATTTTTTGTTAACTTTATTGAGCCTCAGTATCTGAATATGGTATTTTGGTAGCACCTTGTTTAGTTAAAAATCATGGCACTAAAGAAAAACTCTAAATATTGGCACAAGAACCTTACAAGACTAACATTATAGATGGACCACAGGGTAAAAAATGTAATGACACATATGTGACCCTGGACCACAAAACCAGTCGTAAGTGTCAGTTTTTTGAAATTGCTATTTTTACATCATCTGAAAGTTGAATAAAGTTGAATAGTTGTGATGATAGGACAATATTTGGCAGAGATACAACTTTTTGAAAAAAAAAAAAAAAAAGAATTGCAAAATGCAAAAATATAAAAATATTGAGAAAATTGCCTTTAGTTGTCCAAATGAAGTTCTTAGCAATGCATCAACAAAGTTTTGATATGTTTATGGTTGGAAATGTACAAAATATCTTCATGGAACATGATCTTTACTTAATATCCTAATTATTTTTGGTATAAAAGAAAAATCTATAATTTTGACCCATACAATGTATTTTTGCCTATTGCCACAAATGTACCCCAGCAACTTAAGACTGGTTTTGTGCTCCAGGGTCACATATATGACTTGGCCCCTTTAAAGTACCCTTTAAGTCTGCACTGTTCATCAGCACAATCCTATATTTGTATATCACATAATTGTTAGTCTGCCTCTGCGTGTTTAATTGTAGTCAAAGGAACTGATGACCAGCAACACAAGTTGCCCTCATACTTGACCAGCTATGCAGCCAGCTAACAGCCGTGACCTTAGAGATCTTAGAGAGTTCGCTCTGAATGTCATAACCTTTGCTCTGGATGCATTTTTTTTTGTATGGAAAGTATACACAATTATATGAAGCAGAATTTCACAAATAAAGTTTTTAATTGTGAGATGCTGTGGTGATGTGGTCGCTGATGAGTGCCTGTGCATGTGTGGCTTGTCCTGCATATGTGTGTGTGTGTGTGTGTGTGTGTGTAGGGTGTGCCGATCTGCTCAGTTTAGACTCTATGTGCACCGAGGAGAGGAAGAGGCAAGGCTACATCCATGAGCTCATTCAGACAGAGGAGTCCTATCTGGAGGACATGGAACTGGCATTAGAGGTGAACCAACAGCCGTTTCCACTATATTTATATTAAATATATTATTATATTTATGTGTACGCTTTTGGAATGTAATGCCATTTGTTTGGACTCAAGTTACATGTTATATGTGTGTGTAATTTCAGGTGTTCCATAAGCCAATGGCAGAGTCGGGGCGTCTGACGGAGGCTGAGATGAGCATGATTTTTGTGAACTGGCGGGAACTGATCATGTGCAGCACCAAACTCTTAAAGTGAGTCAACACCAAGCGGCAACCTCCCGCTCTCGCTCTTGAAACAATACGGAAGTGACTGAAGCTGCAGTTCATCGGCTGGCTCCAAAAGGGAGCAAATCCCCATAGACTCCCGTGTTAAAATGTTCAACATTATAACAGATAAAAACGTGTTTACAACCTGGTACAAAAAGTGGTTTTGGTTTTTACAGCTAGTTTTGCCCTTCATGACTCTGAGGGGGGTGAATTTTTTTTCTAACTCACCTGTTTAAATTTATATTAAGCATTAAAATTCTGCATAATTAATCTGTGGAGTTATTTTAATGACAAATGTCCAGAGTGCATTATTGTAATGCCAGGGCACACATCTATTCTCTCTTTTTTTTAGTCCAATATTAATTGATGTTTGCACTGTTAGGGGGTTAAAGGCTTCTGAAAAAAACGTTTACTTTACACTTGAGACTAGCAACCAGTGGATGCAAATGAACAATAAATATATAGAACTTAAATATATGAGCAAATTTGTTCAAGGTACAATAAGATAACCAAATGGGTTTTGAAATATGGGAAGTTTTTTAATTATTAATTAATATAAGAATTGTTATTAATATGAATGTGAGTGATGAAATCAAAACTTTTTTAATTCTTCAATATTTGTATGGTTTATACATGTAATTTATGCCAATTATATATTTTACTCCTTGTTTTTAATTTAATACAGTTTATTTATTTTATATACATTTTCTTTTAATGTAAACAAAGGTTTACAAAGGTAAAATGATGGTTTCTTAAAACATTATTACATTAAAAATAACTACAAGTAAAGTTATTCATATTAAAAAATTACTACAACAAAAATATTCTTAATATATATATATATATATATATATATATATTCTAAAATATATTACATGAATTACTGTACAGTAAAAATAATATATTAAAATGTATTACAATACAGTAATAAAATGTTTACATTAAAATAACTAGAATACAGTAAAAAGTATATTAAATTGACCTTTAAACACCTTTAGCCAAGCAGAAATGTGCCTCACCAATAGGAAATTTCATATTTCAAATGCATTTTGATTCCTAGACAGATATATTTGGTGTATAACATACAGTTCAAATCAGACGTTTACATACACCTACGCAGAATCTGCAAAATATTCATTATCTTACCAAAATGCATGTTATTTTCTATTTAGTAATGAGCTGAATAAGATGTTTTTCATTAAAAGATGTTTACATATATCCACATGAGAAAATACTAGTTGAATTTATAAAAAATGACCACGTTCTTAATACTATGCTGTTACCTGAATGATCCACAGCTGTGTTTTTTGTTTGTTTGTTTGGTTTTTTGGTTTAGTGATAGTTGTTCTTAAAAAATCCGTCAGGTCCCACAGATTATTTGGTTTCTCAGCATTTTTGTGTATTTGAACCCTTTCCAACAATGACTGCATGATTTAGAGATCCATGTTTCACACTGAGGGGCTCAGATGCAACTATTATGATGCTCCAGAAGGAAAAACTATCACTAAAAAAATAGAAATTAAAAATATTAGCTGTGTATCATTCAGGTAACAACACAGTATTAAGAATCAAGGGGATGTAAACTTTTGAACAGGGTCATTTTTATAAATTCAACTATGTATTTTATGTGAAATATCTTATTCAGGTCAGTACTAACTCAAGTCAAGTCAAGTCAGCTTTATTTATATAGCGCTTTTTACAATACAAATTGTGTCAAAGCAACTTTACAGTATCAAATGGGAAAGTAATATATCAATAATTCAAAAAGAAACTTTTAAACAATTTTAGTTTGAGGAAATTAATCAGTAGTTCCAAATTAATAAATTGTTTGTCCCCAATTTAGTTGTTGTCCCCAACTGAGCAAGCCATAGGCGACAGTGGCAAGGAACCAAAACTCCATCTGTGACACAACTCAGAAATAACATGCATTTTGTATGACCCCTCTTGTTTTGGTAAAATAATTAACATTTTGTGGATTATGCCAGGTGGATTTAAACTTCTGGTTTCAACTGTATGCATCATTAACCAGGTGATATCCTGTGTGTTTTTCAGAGCTCTGCGTGTTCGTAAGAAGATGGCTGGAGAGCGGATGCCGGTGCAGGTGGTGGGTGATATTCTGTCCTCAGAGCTGTCTCACATGCAGGCCTACATTCGCTTCTGCAGCTGCCAGCTCAATGCTGCGGCTCTGCTGCAACAGAAAACAGACAAATCGCCTGACTTCAAACTTTTCCTGAAGGTAAAGTTCAGTACTTGATAATAACAGAAAAAGACAGGTATAATGTTAGCACTGGCCTGTACTAATCAGTTAATAATATGACAGCGTGTTGCTGATTGATCATTGTCCTAATACAAAACCAGTTATTTGACAGAGTAGTCCACAAGATGGTGCTGTTGATTGCTACTTTCTCATGGAACGCTGTGGATGAATTCACTGTTAATAGCAATAAGACATTAATTAGTCTCTTTACCTAATCTTCATTCTCCCTTTATCTTCTTGTAGAAAATTGCCAGCAATTACCGCTGTAAAGGAATGCCACTGTCCAGCTTCCTCCTGAAACCCATGCAGAGAATCACACGCTACCCACTGCTGATCAAGAACGTACGAGAAGCTTCTCCTACACACCTCAAATATGGAAAATTTAACATAGGAATGATAGGAGAATTAATAGCTATTATAGAAAGTCAGAGGAAATAGGAAAGTAAATAAAATATAGACTATATGAGTTTTAAATATGATATTTAATCATATAATTAAATAATAGACTTGTATTCATTAATTATGAAAAAAAGGTTTTCACAATAAATCCTGTAAAATGATTCCATAAAATATAGTGTACTGTATATGGAATAACAAAATCTACATTAGTACAGTAATAATATTGCATTATTGCATTATTTTTAGTAGTATTAACATGAGTGATCAAATGTAGCATTAAATATTACATCATTTTTAAGTTGTAAAAAATGTATTTTATTTTTTACATTTCTTAAATTCAGCAATATTCTTTATGATGGTTGCTCAAACAAATCATCAGAGCCTGGGGGGTAATTATAATAATTATGAATAATTAATACAATTAAACCCATCATGTGGCAATTAATTAAAGATAAAGGTTGTTATTATTAAAGATAAAGTTATCATTGTGAAATTAGGAAAGCACTGAATATTACACAAAAAAGGCTTTATGAAGAAATATTTTAATTCAAAAATCACAAAAATACAAATAAGTACTGAAATATGAAATGAATTTTTTTTTTTAAAGAAACGATACTCTAAATATAAAGCTAAAAGCAGTAGGTGGTGGCAATTCACTGTCTTACGTAGGCCTAAGTCATTAGTTTAAAAAGGTAGATTCGATTAATTCAGTAAAGAAACACTGATGTGTTAGAGACGCTCAACAGTTCTCCTAGGGCTTTATTTTCTTTGGCGAAATTATTGCCAATGTGTCTAAAATGTAATTATTCGCACCTTTTTCTTCATTTTTAAGTAAAAACTTTTATATAACCTACCTTTTTTTCTACCAGCCAATGATTTTGAAAGAAAACAAGCAGTGTTTGTTATAGTAACAATTTCAACTTTAACAGCTTTCATCTGACTGACAGAACCGCACTTGTATTTCAGTGTTTCTGATAATTTTATAGCAATTTTATGAAATAGTTTGTTTCAGAAATGCAGTTTAAATGCAGCCCCCCCATATGACTTTGCTGCTGACCTTTGCTGATCCAGTTCAACCTTACACTGCAAAAATACTTTTCTTACTTACATTTTTTGTCTTGTTTCCGGCCAAAATATCAAAAAATTCTTAAATTAAGAAGGATTTTCTAGACAAGCTAAATAATCAGCCAATGGGGTAAGCAAAAAAATGATATTTCAAACAGAAAACAAGATTATTTAGCTTACCCCATTGGGAGATTATTTTGCTTGTTTCAAGCAAAAACACACTTAATTTTGACTTGTTTTCAGAAAAAACAAGACAATCATTTTTACTTGTCTATAAAATCCTTCTTAATTTAAGAATTTTTAGACAAAAATCTAAGAAAAGCATTTTTTGCAGTGTACTAACAAGCAAAACTTACTTTATATTAACTAACATTTGTGCTTATTTTTTCTCATTGCTGAAGAGTGTTGAACTTTCTTTTCCTACAGTTCTACTGTACAGACATGAATTTAATTTTCCTTTAGCCTTAGGCTTATTCACTTCATTTCATTTTGGTGTGAAAGGACTTTTACATTTGCTAAGAATCTAATGTTTTTATATTAAAAACAAACAAGCAAACCCTGCCCAGATTTAAAAAGTATCGCAAAAGTAACGTAACACACTACTTTCAATAAAAATTAACTAAGTAACGTAATTAGTTACCTTTTTAATAAGTAACGCATAATTGTAATGCATTACTTTTAAAAGTAACTTTCCCCAACATTGCTCACTGCCAATAGAAAACAATTCAAAATGCAGCCTCCCACTGCAAAAAACTTGTTCTGTCTGATCGGGGCCTTAGTAACCCCTCCTGTAATTCGTACCCTGATTTGTTGTTTCTGAAATCTGATGGTGTAGATTCTGGAGAATACCCCTCCAGCTCATGCAGATCACGCAAACCTCCGCGCAGCACTGGAGCAGGCCGAGGAGTTGTGCTCGCAGGTGAACGAGGGTGTGAGGGAGAAAGAAAACTCTGATCGTCTGGAATGGATCCAGAGCCATGTGCTGTGTGATGGAGTCATTGAGGTGAGACCACTGAAGAAGACCTTTTTTGTCTTGCATAATGACCTCTAACAGCTTTTATTATGTGTTATGGTATGAAAATTGTATGTTTTGTAATATTCTCATTTTAGCACCTGGTTTTTAACTCTCTGACGAACTGCCTGGGCCCTCGAAAACTGCTGCACAGCGGAAAACTACACAAGACCAAGAGCAGCAAGGAGCTCTGGGGCTTTTTGTTTAACGACTTCCTGCTCCTCACCTACACTTCAAAACAGTTCTCATCTGGGCCTGACAAACCCTTCAATCCCAACTCAAATGCACAGTACAAGATGTATAAAACGGTAACGCAACATGATTTCTTATGCAGGTGTCTATTATGAGTTTGTATTAGATTGCTTCCTAACAAAATGTCTCTCTTATTCTAGCCTGTGTTTCTGAATGAAGTCTTGGTCAAAATGCCCTCTGACCCCTCCAGTGACGATCCGGTTTTTCACATCTCACACATTGACCGTGTTTACACTCTCAAGGCTGACACCATTAATGAAAGGTACACATACTGTACACCGTGTGGTATGAAGTACCTGAAAGCCATACTTAAGTAAAAGTACAGAAATGACTTTGGTAGAAGTTAAAGTCACCGTTTAGAATATTACTTGAGTAAAACTCTTAAAGTATGTAATATTTATTGTACTTAAGTACAAAAAGTATTTGTTTTATAGGAAACGTACTTAAGTATTAAAAGTAAAAGTACAAGTAAATGCAAAATAGAAAAGAAGCAAATAAATATATATCGACTGTACATACACAGCTTGAGTAGCAAAATTGTGTTCTGTTTTAACTCTTTCTTCCATTTGATATTTTTGTGTAAGAAGAAGAAGCACTTCATCTGGTATATTGTCTTTCATTCCAACAGAAGAAAACATTTCCAGAATCTGCATTTGAAATAGCATTTATTTATTATTTACGGCAGTTGCAAATTCATTAATAAGCGTAATGTTTAGTTAAAACGTTGAATACTGATATTTGAAATAATTTAAGACATGAAAATAAGTTGAAATGTGAAATTAAATTAGTTCAAAATGCTGATTCATTTATTAAGTAAATACTGTCCATAGCTCAGAGACACAAAACAGTGCTGTGATCTTTGTTTGGAACTATTTTCGTTGCAAAATTGAGCAAAAACAAGCAATATTATGTCTAAAATGTAAGTCACTTAATTGCTTAACTGAACTATAAAATTATTATTAAATGTGTTATCATCATGCTATCATGCTCTCCTTGTGGGAGATAGATCAAGTTAATTACATCAAATTATAAAAATCTAAAATACAGAAGCTTTTGTCGTCTACAATTTAGAAAGCCTGGAATTTTGAGCCTACTTGATAATGTCAGATTGCATGTCATTACAACAAAACTTACCACATTATCGCATAAGATATACTGTATATCGCACACTCCAGACTCCACTTGAGTGTAAATGAATCATCCGCGGTTGTGTGCGGTCTTGTTTGTCTAACTTGCGAGAGCCAGACACTGATTCGTCAACCCTGTTTTTTTTTATTAGGAAATGTAGTGGAGTAAAAGTAAAAGTAGGCTGAATTATAAAAACTCAAGTAAAGTACAGATACTTCCAAAAAATACTTGTATTATGACTTTGTTACATTACACCACTGTGTACACACATTCAAACTAAAATGCTCAGCTGCAATCCTGCATGCACATGATCTGAACTTTAAGTGAAATATAGGCTGTAAAACATTCAGCATGGCGTATAAAGTAAAGCAAAAATACTACTTTATTGCACTGTTGTAAGTGTCTGCATTTATCCCTTTCTTGTTAATTTAGGACTACATGGGTGCAGAAGATCAAAGCGGCATCTGACCACTTTATAGAGACTGAGAAACTGAAAAGAGAGAAGGCATACCAAGGTTGGCATTCATTGATGACTGTTAAGAGTCAGTGTGATTGAATGGCGTTTTTAACGATGAAAGCTTGTGTGTGTCGTCTAGCTCGCTCACAGAAGAACAGTGGAATCGGGCGGCTGTTGGTAACGGTCCTGGAGGCCACAGAGTTGAAGCCCTGCAAACCAAACGGTTAGAAAACACATACAGACAATCTGGGCTGTGTTCACTCAAACATCCCAGAGTCACTTCAGAATCAAAAAGAGCTTTATTGCCAAGTATGTTTGCACATACAAGGTGTCACAAGCTTCCAGTACACAGAGACAACTCAGATAATAAACAATGAGATGTGAAAACACACATACAGGTGCAGCTCAAAAAATTAGAATATTGTGAAAAAGTTAATTTTTTTTTGTAACTTATTTTAAAAAATGGAACTTTCATATATTCTAGATTCATTACATGTAAAGTAAAACATTTCAAAAGTGTTTCATTTTTTTATTTTGATGATTAGAGCTTACAGCTCATGAAAGTCAAAAATCCAGTATCTCCAAATATTAGAATATTTACATTTGAGTTTCATTAAATGACCGTCCCTACAGTATAAATTGCGGGTATCTCTTGTTCTTTGAAACCACACTAATGGGGAAGACTACTGACTTGGCAATGGCCCAGGAGACAGTCATTGAGAGTAAGTCACTGAAGGTCTTTACTGAATGGGGTGGCTGTTTACAGAGTGATGTATCAAAGCATATTAAATGCAAAGTTGATTGGAAAGAAGAAATTGGGTAGGCAAAGGTGCACAAGCAACTGGGATGTAATATGTGCTGCCGACCAAGTACTGAGTGCATAAATGAACATACTTTAAAGAACTTTAACTTTTCTGTTTTGCAAATCTGTTTTTTGATTGATCTTAAAAAAAATTCTAATATTTTGAGATACTGGATTTTTGACTTTCATGAGCTGTAAGCTCTAATCATCAAAATTAAACCAATAAAACTTTTGAAATATTTTACTTTACATGTAATACATCTAGAATATATTAAAGTTTTAGTTTTTGAAATAAGTTACAAAAATAACTTTTTTTACGATATTCTAATTTTTTGAGCTGCACCTGTATGTACATGTATAAATAAACAAAAAAAAGGAAAAAGAAAATTATATATGTTGAAAAAATAAAATAGAATAAATTGTATGTTGAGGTGTGCTATAGATAAAATAGAATATGAATAGAATAAAAAATAAGATGCACACCCCTGTGGACTGGTTATGTTGGTTTCTCCCACTTGTGTCCATATTTGGCTTTCCTGTTCCTGCCCTCGTAAAAAAGTCCTTTATTAGTTAATCACCTGCACCTGTCTGTATGCCCTTTATTAGTTGGGTCAGTTCTGTGTTAGATTGTTCCGGTATTAAGGTTCTGTTCGTGTGTCTACCCTCCTGTTTGGAATATATTAAAGACTCTATCCTGACCTTTCGTCTTTGCACATCTTTATCTTCACACGACCGTGACATCTAGGATGTAGGGTGGTAACAAATAAATATAAGGTTATGGCACATATGTGATGCAATCTGGGAAAACCCGTCGGATGTCGCGCTATATTGGGACGTTATATAAAAATAGGTTGAAGTAGTTTTTTGTCAAAATTAGGTTTCCATTAAATTATTATTCTATAACATCTTGTCTATCATCTCTGAAAATATCTCGGCAAAATTTACTTGTTTAGTGCAGAAAATTTGCGATTTATTGCAGCAAGCAGAAAAGACTGATCTGCTGCGGAGGTGCTTTCCTTTAACACCAAAAAAAAGTTAACGTATCAAAATAAACCACGTAACATATTTAATAAAGATGTATCAATGCACATTTCCCACCAGTCCTGTGTAAACTACGGCACGCAAAGTTGTATTTATGTATTTATTTTTTGACGTCATGAGATGGCGGAGCGCAAGAGATCAACATAGTCAGAAGAAGCAGCTCTCTCAAATGATCTTACTCATATAAATCTGCTCAATCCTGATGATGTCAGTGCCCTAAACAATGTTATAATGGACTATTTCACATCCAGAGATGAAGGATTGAAATGATGAAGTTACTAAAGAGGAGGAGCCTGATGATAGTCTGTTATAACAGTGTGTGAACAGTTGTGCTTTTCTAAATGTAAACTACAACTACAAGGTACATTATTTGTGCTATTTAAACATACAAGGGTGATCAAAAGTTCGGAGACTATACCCATGATAAACAATGGAAAACAGACTTAAGTCTGTTTGTGTAATGATGCAGTATGACAGCTCTCCTTAAACCAGTGAAGTGAAAGTAAAACCCGTCTCACTTTGAACCCGTTTTTCTCAAAAATCCATTCCTGAAAATCATAGCTATCAGCCAACTTCAAATACCTTTTGTTACGTTCAAGCTATGGACAAAATAAAAACAGTTTTGGAAAGGGCTTGAACCCAGCTTTCATATGGTATCAAAAATTTCACCATGTGTTGGGTTTTCCCAGATTGCATCACATATTTTTACTGACAAATGGGGAGAACATTTAACTGTTCATGAGGTAGATTGCCTGGGGAAAGAAACTGTTCTTGTGCCTGGCTGTCCTGGTATTCGGTGATATTTTGAGCCTTTTTCCTCACTCTGGATGTATAGTTTTTGGAGAGTGGGCAGGGGAGCACCAATAATCCTCTCTGCAGTCCAAACTGTCCTCTGTAATCTTCTAATGTCTGATATGCCGTTGTTTTGTTCTTCTATAAGGATGTTTAAATGTGTTACAAAAATACTGAGTAGGTAATGATGTGTGTGTTTATAGGGAAGAGTAACCCCTACTGTGAGCTAACCATGGGCGCTCAATGCTATACGTCCCGCCATCAGCCCGACACGCTCAACCCCAAATGGAACTTCAATTGCCACTTCTTCATCAAAGACCTGTATCAGGACGTCCTCTGCCTCACCATCTTTGAGAGGGACCAGTTCTCTCCCGATGGTGGGATTCTACATGTTTATTTCGTTGACAAATAATTTTCATCATAATTTTTGTCAACAACATTTCTTTCACAAACAAAAACAAAATGATAACTAAAATTCTTTTTGAATGACAAAAACTATGAAACAAGTCTACTGGCATTTTCGTCAATGAAAAAAAAAACAATGCACAAGCTAAAATACACTTGCTGCACATCTTATAAAACATTCAAAAATGTCAATATGTGGGAGAAGTGCAGACATATGGATAAATTTGACGACGCAAGAGAGAACTCAATCTGGTTTTGTTTTCTGAGCGCAGACACCGAAGCAAACACACAGAAAACACGTCTCACACTCGTTCGCATTGCACGAACTGAGAAATACACACAAAATGATCTCGAATTGTCCGTTTTGATGTGTATTTGCATAAACACAGGCGATTACGTCTTAAATAAACGTACGAAAGTGTATCAGTACATTGCATCCATTGCATTCGTGCATTCAGTTTTAAAGGGATAACAGCCACATTTAGTTGCTTTTGTCCGAGTCACTAATGTTAACCAAGCAACAAAAGAAACACAGAAAACCACTGAATCACTTACGTAACCCTAAAGATGAATCTAAATTCATTTATAGAAATAAACATGTCTGTTTGAAAGAATGAAGAATATGGTAAACAAGTTACTATAAAGAATGCATCATTAGCCGACATAACCATTGCTATTTCATTCAAAAGAAGACCATGTTCTTTATGAGAAGTGGTTTTATTTTATTTTTGTATTAAGGCATGTTGTGTATCACCGCAGTTAAATTGTGTGTTTATCATGATTAAACCTTAATATCAAACCTATATAATGAGTTTGGAAATTTTAGAGAAATGCTTAATAAATGCATTGCACTGTAACTAAACCCATTCAATTTTAGCAGACTAAATTTACTGTAGATTTTGTGGACTAAAATCTGATGATGTTTAGTCAACTAAAACTAAAAACAATTCATATGACTAAAATATGACTAAAATTAAATGGCATTTTAGTCCAAAGACTATGGCTAAAACTAAATCAAAATTTGCTGTCAAAATTAACACTGCACCACACATAAAATATACATATTAAAAAAAAATTTTTTTACCAATTGTGCTTTCAATGCAGATTTTCTGGGTCGTACTGAAGTTCCTGTAGCAACAATAAAGAAGGATCAAGATGGTAAAGGTCCATTGGTTCGGCGTCTGCTGCTTCACGAAGTTCCAACAGGAGAGATCAAAGTGCGGCTTGACCTGCAGCTCTACGATCAAACACCTCACTAGTGAACTCCACAGCTGTTTCATTAGTGCTATAACATTAACATTAAACAGATCATTTAACAAAACAAAGTTTAATTAGTGTTCATTTTTAAAAGTGTAGGAGTGATCCTGTACACTTTTAATATGGAAAAGGTGAACCACTTAACCAGTGTTGGGGAAAGTTACTTTTAAAAGTAATGCATTACAATATTGCATTACTCCCTAAAAAAGTAACTAATTATGTTATGTAATTACTTTTGCGTTACTTTTGTGCTAGACTGCAAAAAATGCTTTTCTTACTTGTATTTTTTGTCTTGTTTCCAGCTAAAATATCTAAAAATTCTTAAATCAAGAAGGATTTTCTAGACAAGTTAAAAGTATTGTCTTGTTTTCAGAAAAAAAGCAAAATAATCTTATTTCAAGCAGAAAGCTAGATTATTTTGCTTACCCCATTGGCAGATTATTTTTCTTGTTTTAAGCAAAAACGCACTTAATTTGTAATTATTTTTTCTGAAAACAAGACAATACTTTTTACTTGTCTAGAAAATCCTTCTTGATTTAAGAATTTTTAGATATTTTAGCTGGAAACAAGGCAAAAAATACAAGTAAGAAAAGCATTTTTTGCAGTGTACTTTCAAATCTGGACAGGGCTTGTTTTTTTTTGCTTTGTTTTTTAGATAAAAAGTTTGATTCTTAGCAAATGTAAAAGCCCTTTCACACCAAAATGAAATGAAGTGAATAGCCTAAGGCTAAAGGAAAATTAAATTCACGTCTGTACAGTAGACAGTCTTCAGCAATGAGGAAAAAAAGCACAGTTAATCTAAAGTAAGTTTTGCTCAATAGTACACTGCAAAAAATGCCTTTCTTATGTTGATTTTTTGTCTTGTTTCCTTGCTTCTTAAATCAAGAAGGATTTTCTAGACAAGTAAAAATTGTCTTGTCCAGCAAAATAATCTCCCAATGGGGTAAGCAAAATAATCTTGTTTTCTGTTTGAAATAAGATTGTTTTGCTTACCCCATTGGCAGATTATTTTGCTTGTTCTAAGCAAAAACTCACTTAATTTGACTTTTTTTTTCTGAAAACAAGAAAATAATGATTTACTTGTCTAGAAAATCCTTCTTTCATTTAAGATTTTTTTTAAATATTTTTGCTGGAAAAAAGACAAAAAATCTAAGTAAGAGAAGTATTTTCGCAGTGTACGGTTGAATTGGATCAACAAAGGTCAGCAGCAAAGTCACTGGTTAATAAAATGGGATTAAATACATAAATGAAACAAAAACTTTTTTGGCATTACTTTTTTGAAAAAGTAACAGATATTTTCTTGGAAAAGAAAAAGTAATGCGTTTCTTTACTAGTTACTTGAAAAAAGTCATATTATTACGTAACTTGCATTACTTGTAATGCATTACCCCCAACACTGCACTTAACAGATTTTTTCAGAGTTTACATGTGAAATAGAGGCTGGTAGTCTCATATTTACTCTCACACATGCTTGATGTATAAAAGGCAATATTGAGTAATAACTTGATGATTTGGTTGGAATTGGAACTGGTTTGTACTTTGAAATGTTTACATTTTGAAAGTGCATTAGTAATCTGAACATATTCTATGATTCGGATGTTTCCTTAAAAAAAAAAAAATTCTTTGATTTGGTTTTATTGTCTGTTAAATGTGCCTTACTTTTCCTTTCATTCTTTAAAAGCCAAAGATTGCAACAACAGAGTTGAGTGAACTCTAAAATACACTGCTCAGCATTATTTGTCACTGGCAGCCTTTAATTGATTTTACTTTACTGCCTTTAATCTGAACACGTTATGTACTGTAGCTTCCTATAAGATGTCAGTCAAATTGCTGAAATTCAGTCCTTTGTATATTCCACTAAATCAATCATGTTTCCTGAATCTGTTCCTAGTGCTCTTCGCATATGTTTAATGTTTTATTATTAAATACTGAAACAATGTTTTAAAAAACACTGTAATATATTTCATTACACAAAGAAGTAATTATATCTAACAGAACACAAATTAGGCTTTAAATTCCTACAAATGTAGGGAAGATTTATGAATACTTTAAGAATGTATAATATGGGTCTTATGGTTCTCTGTTGATTATTTTAATAACAGCATTGGCTTTATGAACAGACTGGATCTGGATATTGTACATTTAAGTTGATGATGGATGTCGAACGTTTGTGTGTTGTTTGTTCTTCTGTTATTTGTTTAATGCATAATTGTATCAACATCTATAGGAATAGATTATGGGTTTTGGGTTTAAATCATATACTGTACACCAAAGACAAAAATAAAAACAATGTTTTCGATTGAGCGTGTCAGGATTTCATCAGAAATATCTTCATGTGTTTTGAGGATGAATGAAGGTCTTACAGGTTTGGAATGACATGAGGGTGAGTAATGAATGACTTTTATTTTTAGGTAAACTAACACTATGGTTACCTACATTTGTTTGCCAAACTCTGATCACCTTACAGTTTCTGGATAAAGCAGAAGATAATATGCTTTGTTCAATAAGCACTAGACACATTACAACACTACACCAAAAATTTCCTGCATTTTAATAGTATAACAAGCACCATTCTCACTAATTGAAGACCCGTTTGTCCATACAAACGAATGTCAATAATGCCCTAATGAATGTTGTCATCAACAACAAGACCAGGACTGAGGGAGGATGCATCGTCCATCTGCCGAAGCCACAAGTGGAGCGCATGTACTCCTGAACAGAAATGACCACAGTATTACTGAAAGAGAAGCACAGTGATAGACACAAAAGCAACAGACTGAAGCAAGTACCTTGATCTAAACAGTTTCTCCGAGGCAGTATCTCTGGAGGCTTTGGCTTGTAACCGTTTACGGCTCTGTTGGGAAATAGGTGGACTCTGGAGAAGTTCCTCCACCTGTTGACGGCGATATACTTGACCTAGAATAGTTTAGAAGAGTTTAAGTTCGGCCTCAAAGAAAACTCCAAAGCAGTGGTCATGCAAACAGATTTGTGAAACTAATTATTTATTGACAGCACCTGTTTGGCAGCGAAGTATTGCTGTCTTTTCCTTAATCCTGGCTCGTGACTGAAAGGACAGAGGATCCTCCAGTGTTGGGGTTGAAATCTGCACAGAAGACACGTCTGCTAAGTATTTTAATCCTTCACTAAATCAATTGCATAGCATTACTAATGCATTTTGTTTTGTTGTTTAACTATTAACATTAAAAAGAAGGTATGACGCACTTTGCGACACTGTGGTGTGTTGAAATGGTGCAGGAAGGGGTTGTACTCCAGAGGATCATAACTCTCTAGAAACACAAAACCCTGAAAACACAGTACACATTTTAGTTATTAGGAAGGTTCTGGAAATAGTGCTGTTGAAATTGGAAATACTGCAGGTTTCGTTTGTTTTTATTATAAAAAAAAATATATATCAAGCTTGAGTTATTTCATGACAATAATAGACCTAATAATAATCTTTTCTGAAGTGTGCCGAACACAAAAATATGCAGTTATTGTACTGTTTTTTAACCTTACAGTGCCTTGCGAAAGTATTTTTTTTTTACATTTTGTTACGTATTTAAATGACTACACATCAATTTACACTCCATGCACTATAATGGCAAAACAAAAACAGGCTTTTAACATATTTTTTTTAAATTAAAAACCTAAATGATTCCATTGCATATGTGGGCAGTTAAAATTTAGCTCAGGAGCATTCATATTGCTTGTAGATGTTACTACACTTCAAGTGAATTTACCTTTTCGAATTCAAATGAATAGGTTTATGATTTTAAAAAGGCACACGCCTCTTAATAAAAGATCTAACAGCTGAAAATGCATTTCAGAGCAAAAGCCAAACCTGAAGGTAAAAAAAACTGTAGAGCTCAGAGACAGGATTGCATCAAGGCAGAGGCAGAGTTCAGAAATTCTGCTGCATTAAAGGTTAACCCTAATGAAAGAAATTGGACTTGAACCCAAACAAACATTTCTGGAGAAACCTGGAAATGTCTGTCAGTCCTCATCCAAGCTGACAGAGCTTGAGAGGTGAAGAGGTGAGGCAAAACATGGCAGATAAATGTCAAATGTTGATGTGCAAATCTTGCTGCATCATCCCCAAAAAGAGGCTGTGCTTAGTGCTTCAGCTAAGTACTGAGTTATATACGTATGCGTAATGTACTTATTTGAGTTTTTTTAAAGTATATATGAAGTTTTTGCTTTGTCATTTTGATGTGTGTTGTGTAGACTGACAGTAATTTCAAAAAGTTCAACATAAGGCAGCAACATAACAAAAAATGGGGTACGAATACTTTCGGCACTGTAAATACACTTTATTAAAATTATCTTTTCATTAATATTTTTATCTGTAATTATAGAAATTAATTATGTGTCAAAAATATGATATATTTCTCAAATTTTAATGACACCAAAACTTGATTGATAGAGTGTATTTATCTTCTCATCAGGGTTCGGGGAAAGTTACTTTTAAAAGTAATGCATTATGATAATGCATTAAAAAAGCAATGCATTGCGTTACTTTTGTCACCTGAGCTGGGATTGCTTATTATTTTTTAACAACAAAATAAAAGTTAAATTAAAAGTCAAATTAAAGGGATAGCTCATCCAAAAATTAACACAAATGAAGATATTTTTTAATGAAATCTGAGCACTTTCTGACCCTGAATACACAGCAACTACCACATTCAAGGTCCAGAAAAGTAGTAAGGACAATTGTTAAAAATTAAAAAGTTAACAAGTCCTTGTGACATCAGTGATTCAACTGTAAATTTATGAAGCTATGAGAAAGCTTTTTGTGCACAAAAACAACAAAAATAACGACTTCATTAATGACAAAATTGCATTCCTCTGCTATGCATCATGGTACTCTCATGAATGCGTATTCAAGAGTCGTTATTTTAGTTTTATTTGCACGCAAGTTGTATTTTCATAACTTAATAACATTACGATTGAACCACTGATGTTACATAAATTATTTAAATGATGTCCTTACTACCTTTCTGGGCCTTGAACATTTTAGTTGCATTGTTTTCTATTCAGGGTCAGAAAGCTCTCAGATTTAATCAAAAATACAGTAATTTGTGTTCTGAAGATGAAGGTTTGGAACGCTATAAGGGTGAATAATTAATGACAAAATTTACATTTTTGAGAGAACTATGCCTTTAATAAGCCTCAGTCTAAAGAAACTGCCTCTGCACCTCAATTACAATTTCTCTTAACACGGGAACAGAAGTGTCGATGAATAAAAGGGGAAAACAAAGTAACTTGAGTTACTTTTTTGAAAAAGTAAGTAGTGCATAACATTAGTAGTTAATTAAAAAGAGTAATCTGATTTCAGCACCTTGCATTACTTTGAATGCATAACGCCTAATACTGCCCTTTTTTACTGCACTTCTATACTTTAAAAACTACATTTTGAAAATTTTCTAATTAAGGATCATCATCTATGAAATGGCTCAGTATAATGACGTTTCTATTTTGTTGTTAAGGTTACAGTGCATTGCTACTGTAACAGTATGTTTAATCTAACTGCTGAAAATAAGAATATGCACTGTACCTGTTCAGGTGTATACCTTAGCATTACAGTAGTTGATGTAGTGTGCATGCATGCTCCTCATCCTCTGTGTCTCAGTGTAGCCATGGTGCGCAAAATGTTGCTCAATGCTCTGTTGCACTGGCAGCCACACACTCTGTGTCCAGCGCTTATGGAGCAGCTTACGCTTCCTCAGGTCCTGTGTGTCTCTGTGCGTAAGGTAGTAATCCAGATTCTGTACTGACACACAAACACAAGTGATTCGGTGGTACACTGCAAGAAATGCTTTTCTTACTTTCTTACCTTTTCTTACTTTTGTCTTGTTTCTAGACAAAATATCTACAAATTCTTGGCTAAAAACAAGACAAAAAATCTAAGCTAGAAAAGCATTTTTTGCAGTGTAACAGTAAGATTCAAGTCTGAAAAGCAACACTACACTGCAAAAAATGTGTTTCTTACTTAGATTTTTTCTTGTTTCCAGCTAAAATATCTAAAAATTCTTAAATCAACAAATTTTTGTCTTATTTTCAGACAAAATGTGTTAAAATTAAGTGAGTTTTTGCTCAAAACAAGCTAAATTGTCTGCCAATGGGGTAAGCAAAATAATCTAGTTTTCTGCTTGAAATAAGATTATTTTGCTTACCACATTGGCTTATTATTTTGCTTGTTTTAAGCAAAAACTCACTTAATTTTTACTTATTTTTTCTGAAATTAAGACAATATTTTTTACTTGTCTAGAAAATCCTTCTTGATTTAAGAATTTTTAGATATTTTGGCTGGAAACAAGACAAAAAATCTAAGTAAGAAAAATATTTTTTGTAGCGTAAATATTACCTTTACGAATCCAGCCTCAGTCACCAGCAGCGGCTGTATAATGGCATCAAGCTCTTGCTGTTCAGAGTATAACTGTGCCTGTGAGAGAACAGACAGCAATTTCTATGAGTGTGTGATGTTAACTGTGCCTTTTGCGAAAGTATTCATACCTCTCTTTTTTCACGTTTTGTTAATGCAGCCTTATGTTAAACTGCTTTAAATTACTTTTTTCCCCACATCAGTGTGACAACTTTGCAAATGTATTAAAAATAAAACACTGAAATAAGCACATTGCATAAGTATTCATACCTCAGTACCTAGTTGAAGCACCTTTAGAGACTCAAGTCTATTTATGTATGATGCGACAAGCTTTGCACATATGCATTTGGCAATCATCTGCCATGTCATATCTGCCATCAGGTTTCTCCAGAAATATCTGATGGCATGCAAGCCAAGGCTTTGGAGCTCAACTAAAGTGACCATGAGCTTCTTGGTCACCAGTATAACCCCCATTCTCCATCAATTGCTCAGTTTGGCCAAAAGGCCAGCTCTAGGAAGAGTCCTAGTTGTTCCAAGTTTCCTCCATTATGGAAATGCTACATCTACATGCAGTTATTTTGACCTCAGGGCTTGGTTTTTTGCTCTGTCATGCATTTTCAGCTGTTAGACCTTTTCTGAGAGGGGTGTGCCTTTTCAAATCATACTCATTCAAATGAATTTGCACAGTTTAGCTCCACTCAAAGTGTAGTAACATTTACAAGCGATATGAGTTACATTTTAAGTGCCCTAGAAAAGGGTATGAATACTTACGCATTGGAATAATTAATAAATTATGTAAAAGTTGTTTATTTGCAAAGTTGTTACCAGTGTTGGGGAAAGTTACTTTCAAAATTAATTGCATTGCAATATTGCATTACTCCCTAAAAAACTAACTAATTACGTTACTTTTTATGGAAAGTAATGCGTTACATTACTTTTGAGTTACTTTTGTGTTACTTTTTAAATCTGGGCAGGGCTTGCTTGTTTGTTTTTAATATAAAAAAATTTGATTCTTAGCAAATGTAAAAGCCCTTTCACACCAAAAGGCTAAAGGAAAAGTACATTGACGTCTGTGCAGTAGAACTGTAGGAAAAGAAAGTTCAACACTCTTCAGCAATGAGGAAAAAAAGCACAAATGTTAGTTCATCTAAAGTAAGTTTTGCTTATTAGTACACTGCAAAAAATGCTTTTCTTACTTAGACTTTTTGTCTTGTTTTCAGCCAAAATATCTAAAAATTCTTAAATCAAGAAGGATTTTCTAGACAAGTAAAAATGATTGTCTTGTTTTTTCTGAAAAAAGAAACAAGCAAAATAATCTGCCAATGTGGTAAGCAAAATAATCTTGTTTTCTGTTTGAAATAAGATTTTTTTTTTTTTTTTTTGCTTACTCCATTGGCAGATTATTTTGCTTGTTCAAAGCAAAAACTCACTTAAACAAAAAACTAAAAAATTAAATAAAAATAAAACAAAATATAATTTTTACCTGTCTAGAAAATCCTTCTTGATTTAAGAGATTTTCTTTATATTTGGGCTGGAAACAAGATAAAAATTCTAAGTAAGAAAAGTATTTTTGCAGTGTACGGTTGAATTGGATCAACAAAGGTCATTGGCAGCAACGTCATTGGTTAATAAAATGTGATTAAACATACATAAAGGAAACAAAAAGTAACTGCCGTTACTTTTTTGAAAAAGTAACTCAGGTATTTTCTTGGAAATGAAAAAGTAATGCATTACTTTACTAGTTACTTGAAAAAAGTCATATCATTACGTAACTTGTGTTACTTGTAATGCGTTACCCCCAACACTGCTTGTTACAAACCTGTTTTGTACTTTGTCATTATTGTGTATGTATACTGATGTGGAAAAAATTATTTAAAGCAGTTTAACATACAGCTGCAACATAACAAAACGTGAAAAAATGAAGGGGTATGAATACTTTCACAAGGCACTGTACATACTGTGTATTGTGTTTATATGCAAGTGTGGTTGTACCAGTTGTTGTTTTTTGAAGCTGAGAGAAAGGGTGCTTTGCGTGTCATCTGCAGTCTTTGTTTGTGTCATCATGCTGGTTTGTCAGAGCTTTATTCTGTTTCTAAATAAGTGTCCTGTCCCACTGAAGTTCATCCGTTCACTGATGACAGCCGTTTGATGACACTATGGGCACAAGAGCAATAACACTGACATATGCATAAGTTTATGGCCATTTTGATATACAGTATACTAAAAGAATCTGATGCTCTCAAGTCACAATCATTACTCATAAAAATGCATGCAAAAAAGTTAAATTGTTGATTTCTGTTGTAAAATCCAATAATATTTTGCTTAATACGGCATTTGCAGCAATAGCCAAAAATACATTGTACAGGTCAAAATTATTGATTTTTCTTTTATGCCAAAAAGCATTAGGATATTAAGTAAAGATCATGTTCCATAAAGATATTTTGTAAATTTCCTACTGTAAACATATCAAAACAAATTTTTTGAAAAGTAATATGCATTGCTAAGAACAACATTTAGACAACTTTTCTTAGACAAGCAATTTTCTCAATGTTTTTTTTTTTTTGCAGATTCCAGATTTTCAAATAGTTGTATCTCAGTCAAATATTGTCCCATCATGACAATATTTCATATGGAAAACATTTTTATCCAGCTTTCATGCAACGTATAAATCTCAATTTCAAAAAATTGACCCTTATGACTTGTTTTGTATTCCAGGGTCACATATGTTAAAAAATAATTGGGTACACACTGCAAACAATTTTTTTCTTACTTAGATTTTTAGTACTTAGTTTCCAGTCAAAATGTCTAAAAATAAGAAGGATTTTCTAGACAAGTAAAAAATATTGTCTTGTTTTCAGAAAAAAATAAGTAAAAATGAATTAAAACAAGCAAAATAATCTTCCAATGGGGTAAGCAAAATAATCTTATTTCAAGCAGAAAGCTAGATACCCCATTGGCAGATAATTTTGCTTGTTTCAAGCAAAATCTCACTTAATTTTAACATATTTTGTCTGAAAACAAGACAAAAATTGTGCTTGTCTAGAAAATCCTTCTTGATTTAAGAATTTTTAGATGTTTTAGCTGGAAACAAGACAAAAAATCTAAGTAAGAAAAGCATTTTTTTGCAGTGCAATACAGACTATTTACTGCTAGTTTAAAGCTTAATTTGACTTAAACAAGCATTGCTTATGTTACGAAATTCAATAAGGCTGTGACATCATGGGTCAAGTCTTGTAGTATTGAGTTCGGTGAGTCTGTAACCTGAAGTGCAGCATCTAATTCCCCTCGGCTGTCAGCACAGAACACCCTGACACCACTCTGTACATGCAGAGAAGAAAGAAAAGGTATCGATGCATGCAGCCCTGAGCTGTACAATGCTGAAAGACTTCACCTGGCAGGACCATCCATATATCATTTGTATACAATCTGCAACAGACAATGTTTTTATTGCAGCTGAACAGCAAAAGCAGCCCTTCAGTGCCTTCAGTGCAATGAACCACGTAAACAATGCGTCACCCTAGGAACAGCAACAAACGTAAATACTGTGTCTTTAAGACAGTATGTACATTTCAGCGAGTTATAAGTTTTCCACCGTTTACAAGAAATGATCAAGCTTTCTTCGCTGTACTTGATGTTTATTTTTAAAGGTTTATAATAACGATGAATTCGTAATGAATGACATAAACCAAAACTATTGTTACTACATTTTAAGGTAAACTGATACATTGCATTGCAGTTGAAACCAGAAGGTGCTAGATCCGTTTCAAAATGTAGAAAATATTTAATATTTAATATAAAGAACCTTTGGGTTTATTTAAAAATTTTATGGGCTGCCAATGTATTATTTGTGACACTGAACCACAAAACCAGTCATAAGTCACTTGGGTATATTTGTAGCAATAGCCAAAAATACATTGTATGGGTCAAAATTATTGATTTTTCTTTTATGCCAAAAATCAGTAGGATATTAAGTAAAGATCATGTTCCATTAAGATATTTTGTACATTTCCTACCGTAAATATATAAAAACGTATTTTTTTATAAGTAAGATGCATTGCTAAGAACTTCATTTGAACAACTTTAAAGGTGATTTTCTCAATATATATATTTTTTTGCACCCTCAGATTACAGATTTTCAAATAGTTGTGTATCAGACAAATATTGTCCTATCATAACAAACCATACATCAATGGAAAGCTTATTTATTCAACTTTCAGATGTATAAATCTCAATTTTGAAAAACTGACATTTATGACTTGTTTTGTGGTCCATTTTTAGATTTTAGATTTACATCATCCCTCAAATTCTTTATTGTTGTTTAGCACTAAAATCAGTTTGAAAACTATGCAGGTTGGCTAATGTCAAATTGCAATATGTTTTTTGTAGAATTTGCACTACTAATCCACTGAAATGAATGAGTCATTACGCACTTATTTAGCTGTGATACTCACTGCGTTGTCAAGATGATGCGGAAAACAGACGCAGCGACTTCGCCAGACGCACACGAGACTCCACAAGCTCCCTTGTTGCGTTGCTATGGGTGACGTCTCTCAAACCAAACGCAACGTAATTACGTGCGCGCTCCCTCAGAACGTAGAGTTCATAAGCGTTGTGTATCCTGTCAAAATTGTGTCTATTAAATTGTGCCTCAGACCTGTGTACTTTGTTACGTGGTTTTATGGTCCAGGGTCCCATATATGGTCCACAAACCAGTCTTAGG
Source organism: Cirrhinus molitorella (assembly GCA_033026305.1). Classification (NCBI taxonomy): domain Eukaryota; kingdom Metazoa; phylum Chordata; class Actinopteri; order Cypriniformes; family Cyprinidae; genus Cirrhinus; species Cirrhinus molitorella. The sequence continues at coordinate 35,916,494 of CM065133.1, forward strand.
TAGCATGGGTATATTTGTAGCAGTAGCCAAAAATACATTGTCTCATTGATCGATTTTTCTTTCATGCCAAAAATGATTAACCCTTGTGCATTCAAAAAAAAAAAAAAAGTTACACATAGGTGCAAAATGGACAAAAATGGTAATAAAAATATGATTTATTAATATTTTTTTTCCACTTTCACTGTCGATTTTTTTAACCAGCATCTGTTCCAAACATTCATTAATTTTCAGAATTGTAACCCTTTAAATGCTGGTTTGTTTACATAATGCCACATGTTTTTTTTTTATGAAAAAATGAAAAATAGTAGTTAATTTCCATATACTAAATGCTAAGCAGAATTATTATTATTATTATTTCTTTTCTTTTTTTTTTTTTTACATATTAGATTCTTGGGTGTGTCAGTGAATAACAACAACATTAATTTTGAGGCATTTAGATTATTTATGTATTGTCTGATTTTTTTTTCAAAAACTAACACTTAGGTCCATAATGGACAAAAAAAACTGTCATAGAAATGCTATATATTCATTTTTTTTTCCAATTTCACTGACTGTTTTTTTATCAGCATCTCTTCTATTCATAATTACCAAACATTCATCATTTTCAGAATTTTAATGGTTTAAAAGCTGATTTCTTTCATCCTCAGCTTCTAATGCACCTGTGTGCTCACTGTCAGAGGGCAACACTAGCTCCAGAGCTTCATATAATAGACTATAATATGCATAAGCAGAAAACACAAATAAAGGGAGTATTTCTTTTATATGCCAAATTTGAAAAAAAAAAAAAATGAAAAAAAAAAAATGGCACAATCTAGTTAAAAATAGTAAAAATGTAAAATCTGAAGCCTTGCCAATAGAATGCATGCCTATTAGCAAATATTGCATCATTTTATAGTCAAATGGCCCTGGGTTAAAAAATTGCAATTGCAAATTCAATGTGGACATTTTTGTCCTTAAGGTCCTGAGTGTGAGTATTTTTTGTATGGAGGGTAAAATGTATTTTTTTTTTAAGGAAATGAGGGTGAAATATTACATTTCCAATAAAAATACACACCTGGGACAAAATATATGCAGTTGGCATTAACACAGGTACACTTATAACAAAAAAACAAAACTGAAATGGACAAAAATGTCCATAAGGTCGCACAAGGGTATTATTAAGTAAAGATCATGTTCCATGAAGATATTTTGTACATTTCCTACCGTAAATATATAAAAACGTAACTACCGATTACACATTAATATTTTTTTTTTATTTCAATTGACCTCCTTGTATAAAAGTTTTTCACACATGGCTTTTAGCACATGCCTATTATTGTCAGCCATCTTGGATTAATTATGTAATCAAGGAATGAATATTTGATTTGTATTAACACGTTTGATATTATTTTCTTTCTTTTTTTTAATTCTAACTCCTGTATTCAATACATTGTTAATCTTTTTATTATACATGGAAAATTTTTCATTTACAAGTGCAAATTTTTGGGTAAGAACCCAGTACTGCCTATTTTTCTTGTTGACTATAAATCGTATGTTTTGTCTTCGATGGGCATAAAAAACAAAAAATCATTCAAAAGTCAAAAAATGCTTTCAGTGTTTAACCTTCCTCTGGTTTATGTTCATTATTTTTTGGTTTATTTATTCTACTTTCTATCTTGTATTATTATTATTATTATTGTATTTTGTCTTTTGCTGTTGTAAGTTTGAGCTTCTTGTGAAGTGTTTTGGCATCAATAATAAAAAACAACAACAACAACAACAAAAGCAATGAATATTTGGAATAAAAGATGGTATCTACTGTTAAAAATATTGTTGTCAGTCCACTGACACTGCCCTCAAGTGGTTTGAAGAATATAACTATGATAAATGTGACCCTGGACAACAAAACCAGTCATAAGGGTCAATATTTTGACAAAATTTACAAAATGCTTAATGCTAAAATAAATAAGAGTTCCACTGATGGTTTGTTAAAATGGGACAATATTTGTCCAAGATACAACTATTTAAAAATCTGGAATCTGAGGGTGCAAAAAAAAAAATCTAAATATTAAGAAAATCACCTTTAAAGTTGTCCAGTTGTTACATATCAAAAATTAAGTTTAGATATGTTTACGGTAGGAAATTTACAAAATATCTTAATGGAACACGATCTTTACTTAATATCCTAATGATTTTTGGCATAAAATAATGGATAATTTTGACCAGTACAATGTTTTTTTGGCTATTCCTACAAATATACTTGTGCTACTTATGACTGGTTTTGTGGTCCAGGGTCACAAATGAACACTAAATGGAGTTAAATTAACTGTCCCCATATGTGGACACCATGCATGAAAGTGTTAAATATATGTTTGTTCATAATGCTGCTAATAATGTTCATTTATAATGTTAATTTTACCCCAGGGGGGGCGTTTTCCCCTACTTTACCCTATGATAAAACTGTAGGCTATTTCCTAATAGTTTCATTAACTCAAAAAAAGATATAGGAATATCTAAGTAAATGGTGTTTAGGCTGAGCCACAGAGTGCCGCCTGCAGGAACGAACTAGGTTTGCAGCGCATTGGTGCATTAGGCGCTGCACTGATTCCAGTTCAGTTGGCCGTGAAAACGGCAGGTGCAGGTGCTTTGAGATGTTCTTCTACTAAAATGCGCAAAACCTCGATTGTTTTTATAGTAAACTAACAGTTTTAATCTCGTACGTGATGTGAGAAAAAGCGTTAAATTGTTTCCATCGTGAGAAAGGAGCGTTTACAGCGCCATTATGTTTCCTTCGGCGCATCATGTTCTCATCTGTTCTGTTCTCCTCTTTATGACGACGACGGTCATGACGCGGTCCTCTTCAACATCTGATCTCAAATCCAAAATATCTGGGGTGGAGGAGCTGCTGGAGGAGTTCCGTAAGCAGTTACAGCAGGATGAGTCGGACTCGAGGGAGAATGGGGAGGATGGAGACCGCTGCGTCAGCGGCTTCAAAGCGGTGGAGGAGCGCATCATTCGCGCTAGCGCATCCATCGAGCAGGGCGCCGCGTTCTTGTCCGCCCCGCAGAGGGTGTTTAGCTGGAGGGACTGCGTGCATGCCTGCTGCTCTCACCCGCACTGCACATCCGCCATCATCCAGGAGGACCTCAAGCAGTCGGACGACAGTTTGCGATGTTATTTGTTCAACTGCACGTACAGGGGCAGGAATGTGTGCTCGTTTTCATTTCAGCCGGGATTCAGCACCTACAGTCGGGTGAGCAATAGCTCTAGACCCCATGAGCTCGGCCTGGGATCTACTCCAACTGACACCCCCAGCATTTCAGCTGGAAGACCTACATATGGGATCGATGAGGACGAGTCCGTAATGCAGGGTGGGTTTCTCAGATTTTAGCAGTGTTGGGAAAAGTTACTTTTAAAAGTAATGCATTACAATATTGCGTTACTGTCTAAAAAAAGTAAGTAATTACGTTACTTAGTTGCTTTTTATGGAAAGTAATGCGTTGCGTTACTTTTGCGTTACTTTTTAAATCTGGGCAGGGCTTGCTTGTTTGACGTTTGATTCTTAGCAAATGTAAAAGCCCTTTCACACCAAAATGTTACACTGCAAAAAATACTTTTCTTACTTGGATTTTTTGTCTTGTTTCCAGCCAAAATATCTAAAAATTCTTAAACCAAGGAGGATTTTCTAGACAAGTAAAAATTATTTACTTGTTTTCAGAAAAAACAAGCCAAAAGTAAGTGAGTTTTTGCTTAGAACAAGCAAAATAATCTGCCAGTGAGGTAAGCAAAATAATCTTAATTCAAACAGAAAACAAGAGTATTTTGCTTACCCCATTGGCAGATTATTTTGCTTATTTCAGGCAAAAACACACTTAATTTTGACTATTTTTTTCTGAAAACAAGACAATCATTTTTACTTGTCTAGAAAATCTTTCTTGATCTAAGAATTGTTCGATATTTTGGCTAGAAACAAGGCAAAAAACCTAAGTAAGAAAATCATTTTTTGCAGTGTAGTTAATCTAAAGTAAACTTTGCTTATTATTACACTGCAAAAAAAATGCTTTTCTTAGATTTTTTGTCTTGTTTCTAGACAAATTATCTAAAAATTCTTAAATCAAGAAGGATTTTCTAGACAAGTAAAAATTGTCTTGTTTTTTTTTCTGAAAACAAGTCTAAATTAAGTGTGTTTTTTGTTTGAAACAAGCACAATAATCTCCCAATTGGGTAAGCAAAATAATCTTGTTTTCTGTTTGAAATAAGATTTTAAATATTTTTTTTTACTTACCCCACTGGCAGATTATTTTGCTTGTTCTAATGAAGAATTCACTTAATTTTGACTTGGTTTTTTTTTTCTGAAAACAAGAAAATTATTATTTACTTGTTTAGAAACTCCTTCTTGATTTAAGATTTTTTTTTTGTTGATATTTTGGCTGGAAACGAGACAAAAAATCTAAGTAAGAAAAGTATTTTTGCAGTGTACTGTTGAATTGGATCAACAAAGGTCAGCAGCAAAGACATTGGTTAATGGGATTAAATACATAAAGTAACTCAGATATTTTCTTGGAAATGAAGAAGTAATGCATTACTTTACTAGTTACTTGAAAAAAGTAAAGTAAGAAAGGCAAACATCACAACAAAAGTTTATGTCTTCATGTTTCCCAGAAATATTATATAATATAATAATAATTTTATTTAGCATGGATGCAATAAATTGATCAAATGGAACAAGTTCTGTCTAATTGAACTTTCTCTTCATTAAATAATCATGAAATAAAGATTTCATGGTTCCCACCCAAAATTAAACTGTCTATTGACAATAAGTAATGTTTTTTTTAGCTCTAAATCAGCATATTAGAATGATGCCTGAAGGATTATGTAACAGTGATGATGCTGAATATTCAGTCTTGCCATCAAGGGGAACAAGTGTAGACTAAATAGAAATAAAGGGATAGTTCATCCAAAAATAAAATATTTGTCATTTGTTAACATTCCTTCATGCTCATGATGTTCCAAACATGTATGAATTTCTTACTTCTGCTAAACAAAAAAATTTGACTTATTTTGTGTTGAACAGAAGAAAAAAAAACTCATACAGGATAAACTAGAGAGCAAGTAACTTATAAAAGCAATTACATTTTTGGGTGAACTATCACTTTAAGTTACGGTTGAGGTCAATTACATCCCCCTTTTAGAACCTGCATAATGTTAATTATTTTACCAAAATTAGAGGGATCATATAAAATGCATGTTTATTTAGTACTAACCTGAAGAATAGCTGAATTTATAAAAATGACGCCGTTCAAAAGTTTACATGCCCTTGATTCTTCCTTGAGACGTTCACTTCCAGAACAAATATTTACAGATAATTTACTCATCCAAGATGTTTATGTCTTTCTTTCTTCAGTCGTAATTTAAGAAATTGTTTTTTTTTTTTGAGGAAAATATTTTAGGATTTCTGTTCATATAGTGGACTTCTATGGTGACCGTGAGTTTGAACTTCCAAAATGCAGTTTCAATGCAGCTTTAAAGGGCTCTGTTCAAAAGTTTTCACCCCCTGCTCTTAATGAGTATCATTTTTGGAAAGGGTTTAAATACGCAAAATTGCTGGAAAACCAAAACAAATTTGGTGGTTTAACTGTTCAGGACAAGCAAGGGACTCATGAACAACTCTCACTAAAAAAAACAAAAAAAACAAAAACAAAACACAGCTGTTGATCATTTAGGTAAGAACACATTATTAAGAATCAAAGGGAAGTAAACTTTTGAACAGGTTCATTTTTATCAATTCAACTATTATTTTCTCTTACATCTTTTATGTGAAATATCTTATTCAGGTCAGTACTAAATAAACAATAACATGCATTTTGTATGATCCCTCATATTTTGGTAGATTCTGAAAGGGGTGTGTAAACTTTTGACTTCAACTGTATAATGGAGCAAGAGAAACTATGAGAAGAAACTTTGCTTTCTGCTCTGCACCCTCCTTCTGTGTGCAAGAGTTCACCCTTTTGTAAATAAAACAAAAATTAAAAGTTTGTGTTGTCTCAAAAAAATGTTGAACTTGACTTTTCATGTGTTTGGGTTTCATAGGTTTAGATGAGCCGCCCCGCAGTGATGCGGGTCAGGATTTGGTGGTTCAGCTGCCAACAGACTGGGCAGTGCTAGACGGCAGAGACAGCACTGATGATCATGACATCATACATTATGAATGGGCTCTTGTGAAAGGAGACCCCTCCGTTAAAATGAAGGTAAACCTTTAATATTCGCTCATCGCTCAAAGTTTCACACTGTGACTGACATCGCTCGGTTTGAACATCCTGAACAGCTGGACAGAGCAGCATTGCCTCAACTAGTGGAAGATCAGGGAGTGTTTGAACTCTTTGAATTCATTGAGGATTGCTGTACTTTTGTTTTTTGTAATATTTAGTAACAATTTATAATATTTTATTGCTGCATTCTTTTTGATTGCATTCTAAGCAATCACAGCATCATGTGGCAACTTGAACACTTTCATTAAAATAAATACAGCTGTCTTTTGCTAGCGTTTGTGATGACCTGACAGCCATTGCAAGTTATCCAAATAGGCTGTTACATAAATTAATTTTATGTTACATCATAATAAACTTCTGGAGAGACAAAAAATACAGGCCTGAGTAATACCATGACCAAAATATTCATTTTTCTCCAATATTGTTCATTTTAATAAAAGAAATCGCCCACTATTTCGAGGGGGTCCCCCAGTAAAAATTACATTTCATTTTTTGGCGGGGTTCCCCAAGGAACATTAGCATTCCAGGGGCTAAATATTACGTTTTTGGGGTCTCTTCAACACATGGACATGAAAAACAACCACCAGCAACAGCGTTAAATTTCACAGCAAAACTGTCTGTGATCCATCTTCTGTGAGAAACTGTGGTCAAGTTTAGAGGAGAAACTCATGTTGGAAAAATCATGGCAGGAAAACAATTGTTATCAGTAAGCAAGCCATAATTAATTGCATGTGAGAAAATTTGGTGTATATTCCAGTAGCTTTGAGTGGACCAGCCAGGGGCGTCGGACAGGGGGTAATAGTGGAACCGAGTAACAGGGTCCCTTTGCGGGAGAGGGCCCATTGCGACCACCTTGCCGTGCTTGATTTATTAATGTTTATTAATGTTGTGTTTTTAAAAGCACAAAAGAGAATTTGTGCTGTTCTGTTTATGCATTCAGAGACAGAACATAACACGGACAAGTGAACGTTTAGATATTGTTTCCACTATTAAAACAGTTCAGTTTTGTATGCAATGGCAAGGTGATTCGACTTCTATTTCATTTCTGTTTTTATTAAGTTAATTTGGAAAGTTGTTGGGAGGATTTTTTTGTTCATTATGTTTGTTTTTTTAAGTAACGAACAGCAGACAGCGGAAGACTGTTCATAGTCTGTTTGATCAGTTTGCCTTCTCAAATCATCATGACTTGACTAAAATAAAATCTATAGATGTAAAACAGCTAAAGTATAAAACAATGTTGGTTTAAACGTTAAACCTAGATGAATATGTTCTAGGCGCATATCCAATCGTTTGTGCGGAGAGTGGAAGCTAAAGTCGCTTTGCAGGACATGGAGGCGCCAGCGCCATCACTTGCATTTTTTGCTTTGTCAAGTTTCAGCCTATTGCTTGAACGCAAAGCTTCACTGAAGGCACTGCTGCTGGCTGAGACACAAATGCAGTCAGAGTCACTAGCGCGTCAATTCCATCATTGATGGAAACATAGAACGTTTATTAGCTAAACAAATAAGAAAGCTTGGAGGTACGGCATACACCTTGATGTAGACTAATATAAAATAATAATGCACAGTTTTAATAAATACAAATCAGCAAATGCTGTGGAACCAAATAAATATGAAAATTCCACTCTCCGAATATCGCAGCAAGCCTACCCCCGGCTGAACGTAATCTTGATGGGGGGCCCATAGCAAAGACCCAGAATTCCCAGCGATGCCCCTGGGACCAGCTGTAGGGGTTAGTTATTTACAGCGATTACAGATACTCGAGTACTAAGTGAAATGTGAAGTTCACTGGTCTTGATTATGTTGTCTGATTTCTGCAGGTGACTCACCCAGGTCTGCTGAAACTCAGTGGTCTTAAAGAAGAAATTTACACCTTTGAGCTGACCGTCACCGACACTGCGGGACAGAAGAGCTCTGACAATGTGTCTGTCAGTGTGCTCGCCCCTGCACCAAATGCAGAAGGTCAGAAATGTTATAAAATTCATGTGAACATGGATGATTCGTTTTCTATGTGTAGTTTTCTGTGTGTGAGCATCATGTCGAGAAGACGCTGTGTTCTGCATTGTGAAAGCAAGTTTGTTTTGTTTTTCTTGCCGAAAGAAGAACTTTTTCCGCAGCAATACAATTTGAACCTTTTGTTTTGTGCTCGTCATTTTACAGAGGTCTGCTTCTTTAATCTTGGCTTTTGTCTTCTTTGGCTTCTAATTTTCTTTATTTGGACTAACAAGCATCTCCGAACCACAACCTATAAGTACGACTGATACGTTATGTGTTGAAGTGAGTGCTCAAAATGTCCACAAAAACCAGCCATATATGTCAATTTTTAAAAAATTGAGTTTTATACATCATCTGAAAGCTGAATAATATGCGTGCTATTGATGTATGGTTTGTTATGATAGGACAATATTTGGCCCGAGATACAACTATTTGAGAATCTGTAATCTGTGGGTGCAAAAAAATGTAAATACTGAGAAATCACCTTTTTTTGTTGTCCAAATGAAGTTCTTAGCAATGCATATGACTAATCAAAAATGAAGTTTTTACATATTTACGGCAGGAAATTTACAAAATATCTTCATGGAACAGGATCTTTACATAATATCCTAATGATTTTTGGCATAAAATAAAAATCGATAACTTTGACCCATACAATGTATTTTTGGCTATTGCTACAAATATACCCCAGTGACTTAACACTGGTTTTGTGGTCCAGGGTCACAAATGTTATCTTTTGTTTTTGTGTAAATTACTCACTTAACACTAAACTACCAATAACGTAAGACATTGGGAGACTGTAGACAGCTGCGATTTGCTGTACTGCAAATCTCAAAATCTCAAATCACACATTTAATTTCGAGGAGGATTTTAGCCTACAAGTCTCCAAAGGACTGAACTAGGAATGATGCAGCCTAGGTAGGATGTAGCCTTCTGTTTGAGAAGCACCCAAACAGGAATAGGACACAGGAAGCAGACACAGAAACTCAATTTTCAGTTAAAGTCAATTCATCATTGATTCAGTGATGTCATCATCCAGCTTAGTTCAGATCAAATAGTATCTGTGCAATCAAGTCAAGTCTTGCATTTTTAATGTATTGTCATTTGCATTTTCTGATGCTTCATCTGTTATGTGCGGGGATTGATAAACTAACCTTTGGATGTGACACAGATGTGCGTGTGTTTCTCTAAAGTGTGTACAGGTCACTGTTCGCGATATCAGTTCATGTGTGATGATGGCTGCTGCATTGACATCGGTTACGCCTGCGATGGAAAGCAACACTGCCCTGACCGATCAGATGAAGATTTCTGCCAAAATTGTAAGCCTAGACCTCCAAGCCGCTCTCCTTTCAGCATCTTAATTATTTAAAGATAGACAAAATGTGTTGGATTTTTTTTTGTTTTGTAGTTGATAGTGGTCATAAGTCCAACCCCGCCTCTAAACACGGACCAGACATGCAAACTGAAGCAGAAGCCCAGACACCCACAGAAAAACAGCTCAATGATTTCCTTAAACCTGAACTACATCAACACTACAGCTTCAATTCCGAAGGTAAGACATAAAATGCATCATTTAAAGGGATAGTTCATCAAAAGTAAAATTTATTTGATCATTTTTTACTCAATCTCATGTTGTTCCTTTAAATGTTTTGAAGAACGCTTATGCATGTAGCACACTGACTACATAAAAGCTTGCAGACGTTGCTTTAATCAAAATTTCTCCACTGCTTTCTTTCTCTTACAAAGAGAAATAAAGCCTCTCTGTGTCTACTCTGACATTGGATACTTTGAGAGCAAATGTGTCTTTCTCTCTTTGTGTCAGATCCCTGTGCAGCGCCCCCAGTGGTTGGCCCGTGTAAAGGTGTTTTCCCACGCTGGTATTATGATTATAAAACAGGAGATTGCCAGCACTTCCAGTATGGCGGCTGCAAAGGAAACCACAACAACTTCCTCCAGAAATCTGACTGCATAAATGAGTGCATTCAGAAACCATGTGAGACTTGATTGATTTACCAGATTTTTTTAATGGTTTCAGTGAAATTAAATGTATTCATGTGATGCTAACAGCTATTATTTTGCCATCTTTCAGCAGTAACAAAACATCAGGGCACTGCAGCTCCGTTTCCCAGCATGAAAACATACACATGTATGTACAACAATATTTTGAGTTTATGATAGAATATTCTGTTTTCTCTACAGCAGGGGTGTCCAGTTTTGCTCTTGGAGGGTCCTGCAGAGTTTAGCTCTAACCTGCTTCAACACATATGCTTGGAAGTTTCTAGTGAGTCTGAAGACTCTGGTTTAGGTGTCGGGTTTAGGGTTGGAGCTAAAGTCTGTGGGTGAGTGCTTCTCCAGGAACAGATTTGAACACCCCTGCTCCATGATGTTATTGGAATTTGGAAAAGTATATATATATATAATATATAAAGATACTGAAAAAAGCACAAATGTCAGGGCATGTCAAAATTTCTTCAGGGCCCCAAAATACCCTCAGACCTCAGAGGGTTAAAGTGAATTAAATGGGAATTTTGTGTATATATATATATATATATATATATTTTTTTTTTTCTAAGCATTTTAACATTTCTAATTAAAACAATAGAATAAGAGTAGGTTACCAATCAAATATATTAACAAAATTAATAGTTCTAAATTAATAGCATTAAAAAAAAATATTTGTGCTACAGAGGTGGCACAGAAGAACCCCAAAGTGTTATAAATTGACCGACAGTGCCATCTGCTGTTTTTGGAAAAGGAAGTTGCTCAACTGCATTTGTGAGAAAATCTGCCTGCACGCATTTGTGAGAACATCAAGCCAAGTTTCCTCACAAAAAGGCAACCGAGTCTCACTTTCGTAACACAATAAATATATTTGTCCATACCTCTGCATTTTCTCTCAAATAGAGTTTGAAAGTCGAAACACTGGATTTGTTTGATGAATATTGGCACAAAATTCACTCCATATATATACAGTGTATTTTTGGCTATTGCTACAAATATACTCGTGCTACTTAAAGGAACACTCCACTTTTTAAAAAAAAAAAAAAGGCTCATTTTCCAACTCCCCTAGAGTTAAAGATGAGTCTTACAGTTTTTTAATCCATTCAGCCGTTCTCCGCATCTGGCGGTAGCACTTTTAGCATAGCTTAACATAAATCACTGAGTCAGATTAGACAATTAGCATCTTGTTCAAAAATGACTAAATATTTTCTATTTTTCCTATTTAAAACTTGTCTCTTTTGTAGTTACATCATGTACAAAGACCGACAGAAAATTAAAAGTTGTGATTTTCCAGGCTGATATGGATAGGAACTTCAATGATTTATTCTAAGCTATGCTAAAAGTGCTAACGGCAGATGCGGAGATTGTCTGAATGGATTACAAAAACAGTAGAACTCATCTGTTTAACTCTAGGGGAGTTGGAAAATGAGCCTATTTTCAAAAAAAGTGGAGTGTTTCTTTAAGTGGAGTGTTTTTGTGGTCCAGGGTCACAAATTATTGTGAAAGTGATTCAAAAAATATAACCCCTAAAAAAATAACTGCTTTCCTTTGTGCAGCTCCCATTGCTTCTGTCCATAAGGAAAAAATGCAAAATCCTCTTACAGAGTCTCAGAATTCACTGCCATCGTCTAAAACACATCGTGTACTGGAAGGACACCCACCCCCTGAATCAGGTCTGTTTCATTGCCCAAAAATAAATGTAATCTGTACTTTTGTATCTCTCTCTCTCTGTGTTTTCTCAAGTGTCACTCTGTGTGTGTGTGTGTGTGTGTAGGTGCGATCTTACCCCTGGCTTTGGGTCTGATCATCAGCGTTCTGCTCTTGCTGATGGTGGGCTGCCGGCTCTGGCTTGTACGTCGCAGACTGAAGAAAGCTTTGCCTCTCACCACAGAAGAGTCTGATTACCTCATCAATGGCATGTATCTGTAGCAGAACAGCCACTTGCCAATCAACCCTCCAATCTGCTGCACCATTTGTGTGACTGTGTGTGTAGAGGAGACATAAGTTGTCAAAGGAATCTAATGCACGACTAGCCAACCCTGCTCATGGGGCTGGTTGCACCAGCTGTATGTAAGTTACAACTTGGGGGGACATTAAAATGCATCATTAAACTTGACTTTACATATAAATAACTAAATATTTCCATTAGCTTCCAACAAAGCATAACGCTTTGAATAAAACGGCAGACTGATTGAATAGCATCAGTAAGATACAGAGCCCCTAAAGCAGGGGTTGGGAACCTTTTTTCACCAAAGAGCCATTTTTTGGCAAGTGCATTTTTCAAAAGAGCCATTGAAAAAAAACAATATCTTACTATAATAAAACTTAAAGGTTTTCAATAACAAAACCTTTATTTGTCCATGTGCAACTCAAAAAATAAGTGAATATGAAGCATCACATGCTGGTTAATACATTTTTTTTCACAAATACAATTATAAACCAATATTTTACTATAAAAATTTGTTTACACCCGGTCACTTTATGCATTTTCTCTGATTGGAGATCTATCTGCTCGTGAAAATGCCCTCTGAAATGCTTTCAAGACAGATTTAAATCCGATCTCTCAAACCACTTCAGGAGGTATAGTCTGGGCTGCATTCCAGATGAAACTATAATCTAGTTGTTGAAACCACATATGCAAATTTTACTCCTCCTAAAATGTTAAAATCAAAAACATGTGAGAGGTTTTCTAGGCTATATGGCTTGTTATAGTCAGATATGACAGCGCTAATGCAACAAACATCGCAGTGGATGAGTATCTGAGTATCTCTTCAGCAAGCCGAAATGCAAACTTGTACAAATGAAACTGAAAGTAAGTCGCAGATGCTCAACGCGCAATCATCTTCATTAAAAGTAGTGAGACAAACTTCTCTTTGCAGTGCGGATGCCATGCTTTCTCCTCTTGCGGTTTTTCATCTTGAAATTAGTTGATAATTAATGAAATGCACTGCTTATCGGTTGCTTTCCTTGATGTGATCTCCTTTAAAATTAAATATAATGGGGGAATTGAAGATCGGATTTAAATGTTTTGCGACGACAATTGATCTGAGCAAACCAGACAGTGGTATAAAGGGACATGATGGGAAAAAAATCGCAGTGGGAAGAAAAATAATTTTGTACCTTTTTTGGGGTTCTCTCACAAAACTTTTGCGTTCCCTCACAAAAATATTTGTATTCTCTCGCAAAACCAGACTTTACAGCTTGAAGTGGTTCATACTGCTGTGTACATTCATGTAGCGTTTCCTGAGTTTTATTTTGACCTTGGGCTTAAACTTACAGTCAGTTTTCATGCTAGTTCAAGGCACGATTTTGGGACATTCTAAAACGCTTCATGCGAAACACTGGAGGATCAAATGAAGAGTTCAGATGCAAAAGCCTCTAAATCCATCTGACACATTTCTTCAAAAAATGCATTTTTATCAGGCTCAGATGTATAGGTTTCTATGTAAGTACTGGTACTTCTGATTGGGCTGAGGGTGGAATTTTGGGGAGTTTGAAGTAAAAGTATATGATGGATGTGTAATATGTGTCAAGAGCATTCACTCATTATCATTATCTCATTTTTGACCGAGATGGCTTTTGCATCTGAACTCTTCAAATTCAGTACACACCTTATTAATAAAGCATACAGACAAGCATAATAGCCCAGGATATGAACGTAACCCACCAGTGTTGGGGTAACGCATTACAAGTAACGCGAGTTAGGTAATAATATTACTTTTTCCAAGTAACTAATAAAGGAACGCATTATTTTTTAAATAAAAAACTCGTAAAAATTTTAAAGGAAAGTTTTTCAAATAAGTAATGCCAGTTACTTTCCCCCCCATTTATTGATTAAAAGCTCTCTCTGTTAAGAGAAATTGGGAGTAAGATGTTACTCTAATTGTTGAATAAATGTGAACATGCATTAATTCATCTCACTCACAAAAAAAAAAAAAAAAAAACGATTCAGTATTCCTCAAAATGAAATTTCAGAACTCAACTCAGAGTTTCAATGTATCTAATCCCATTTTATTAACCAATGTCTTTGCTGCCGACCTTCGATGATCCAATTCATCCATACTAATAAGCAAAAATTACTCGAGATGATATAATATTCTTTGCCTTTTTTTTCCCCCTGTGGTTTACTGTACAGACATGAATTTACTTTTCTCTAAGCCTGAGGCTTTTGGTGTGAAAGGGCTTTTACATTTGCTAAAAATCTAACTTTTTATATTAAAAACAAACAAGCAAGCCCTGCCCAGATTTAAAAAGTAATGCAAAAGTAACGTAACGCATTACTTTCCATAAAAAGTAACTAAGTAACATAATGAGTTACTTTTTAGGGAGTAACTCGATATTGTAATGCATTACTTTTAAAAGTAACTTTCCCCAACACTGTAACCCACTAAATTGCACATTAAGCTTATCCCTCATAGAAAGAAAATGCTTAATTAATGGACACTAGCTGTTTTAGTGCATTAAGCTACATTAAGCGTTTTAGAATGTCCCAAAACGTGCCTTGAACTATAAGCACTGACTGTATTTTTTTATACTCGAGTCTAAGTTCAAAACAAACAAACAGCTGTAAAGTAAACAGGAAGTGTTTGTCCGAACTCAAGTGGTTTTGCGCAAGAACGCAAAAAAATAAAAAATTCTAAATCTTTTTCCTCCCCGATTGTTTTCCCACCACAATGTCCCCTTATGGGCTCCGTAGTAAGCTAATGTTTTACCTGACAGACAAGTACTTAAATGTGATGTTGGCATTTACAAAGAGTGAACATTATGTAAATAATTGTTAAGTTTGCAGCTCTTCAACCTGAACCAAATGGAATGAATCAAAATGAAAACAAATTACACTTTTTTGTAAGTTTTTATTTATTGCACAAAGTTGCAAACTAGCTAGTAAGTCCCCAAGTGTGGATTTAATGTTCCAGTTTAAGTGAGGACTTACAAACGGCTTGTGCAACCATCCTCCAATGCTAATCAAACACACCTGAAGCACCTAACCAGGGTGCTCAGAATGACTTGAAAATTACAGACAGGTGTGTTGCTGGAAGGTATTGTAGCTCTCCAAAAGCAAGGTTGACTATTACAGATTTATACATTGATGGTAAGTTTTCTTGACACACTTATCTCTCCTATAAAGTATGCCAAATTAGGTTTAGTGAATCTCAAATCATCAAAATAACATTGCAAACATGTGAGTGGCACACTATTTTGGGGAAATTCATTTTGTTATTTTGGTAGCAATTATGCAGATATAAAAGGTTCCTGTGTTATAAAGATGCAGTTTGTATGATTTGATATGTCCAAATACTGGCATACTATCTTAACGCATACTTAAGAGTATATACTTCTTGTTGAAGTGGGCGGATTTGACAAGAATTGTATTCAGCTTTATTTTTTTAATGAAGCATGATACACTACAAGCTTGCCTGATATTTTTGGACCTTAAATAAGAGCATTTTGTCTGTTTAATTTGAGGAGAATTTCAGAAAAATGTGCTCAGCCTTAATAGGAGAAGCGTTTAAACAATTATTTTTCTGTATCCTTATATACCATATGCTTGACAGTACAACTGAGTTCACTATATCCATTAATCTCGGTCCAGGGAATACAGTTTTAGTTACTGTAATTATTGGTGCCGTCTTAAAAGTTCTAGATTGCAACTTTAAAGTGAAAAAGGCCCTGACAAAATTTATTGATTTAAAAAAATATGGCCTTATATCTGAGAATATCTGGTTAGAGCAATGTTTTCAGTGTGGTTTAATGGCTTACTGTGATATTAAAGACTAGTATGTATTATCAGTGTAACTGTGCAAAAATGTTTTGAAGCCAAATGATATATATATGATTGTTAAACTATCAAATTTAATAATCTTGGAGAAATAAAAAAAAATCCATTAAATGTGGACCAACTATATGAGTTTCCAGAGTGTTTCATGGATGTCACATGCACATGTAATGGAGCACACAAATGTGTATGAAAAGACAAAATTTCACACCCTTTAAAAAGTTTTATGGTATAACAAAATCAGCTTAAAATGGTTTGAAGCAACAAACAGTATGACAATGGCAAAAACTGTGTACTCGGGTCATTAAATTCATGGTCACATTACATGAGTATGGTTTGATATGTCAAAAAGCTTTTAATAACTTAAAAGTCCAGTGTTGATCTAGTTAAATTTAGTGAAGAGCCAATAGGACCCATCTAGGACAAGTTGTGAAAAGGGTAAAAAAAAATATTGCAAACATTTTTTGTATTACAAGTTTTCAAAAATTGTAGGTTTAAATATGCAAATAATGCATTATTTAATGAAATAAATGCTCATTTGCATACATTTCTAGAAAAAAAAGTCTGGGATTAAAATGTTGTATATAATCAAGCAAATTATATATGCACAAATCCCTCTGTAAAAACCTTCAAGATATAGATAGGAATAAAAATGTAAAGTTTGGTGTGTGTAAGTGCTACTGAAGTGGAAATTTATGGCTCGGTGTTGGAGAAGAAACTAATTTTGAGAAAACGGCCTTTAAAAGTATGTACTGTAATTGAAATCTAGATAAAATGCTATAAAAGAAACACTTAACAGTGTCTTTTGGATGCGTTCTTTCCACTTGTCTAAAAAAAACACTATGGAAAACAAAAGTAGTGTTTTGTCTCCCCTTAAAAAGTAGATTTTCAACATTTAAACCATTCTATGCATTTGAATTTTGTTTCTGAACTTGAAGGTACCATATTTATAAGCATAAACAAAAATTAAAGTTTCACAGAGACTTCAAATTGACTACGGTAAATGTCTAAACTGTCATCTATCTGTGTGCCAAATTTCATAACTATTCTGTGTACAGTTCTATGCCAAAAAAAACAAAACAAAAAACAGATCAGAAATTCAAGCTGCTGCCACTAAATGCGGCTTATTTTTAGAAACATCCAAGTAGCCTATAGTGCTTTACAAATATTAAAGAGTTAGTTCACCCAAAACTGAAAATGACCCCATTATTTACTCACCCTCCAGGCATCCTAGGTGTATCCAATCGGAGATATAATAAAAACTCTTGCGATTGTTACTAGTAAGAATGCATTTTAGATATCTGAAATTACTCTCCTAATTATTGATAACAGAAATATATTTCCAGATATCAGAAATAAGAAATGTAACATGTTGAAATACATTTACAGATATCAACAACTGACATTTCAACTAGTGACAATTCAGTTCTTGATATTGGAATTGCATTTTTACTAGTAACAATGTAATTATTGATATCAAAAATAAAGGTTTTTACTAGTGAGAATTATTTCTGATATGTGAAATTGAAATTTTAACTAGTAAGAAATCAATTCTTGATATCAACAATTCAATTTGAATAGAAGTCTATGGTGACATTTAACTAGTGGAAATACAATTCTTGATATCAACAATTATAGTTTTTACTAGTTGAAATTCAATTCTTGATATCAATAATTAACCTTTTACTAGTGGAAATGTAATTCCTGATATCAACAATTACCATAGTAAAAATCTAATTTCTGATATCAAGAATTATAATTTTATCTAGTGAAAATTGAATTGTTGATATCAAGAATTCATATCCTGCGAGTGAATAAAAGTAAAAATGGCTTGCCATACATCACTAGTATGTTGAGAAGTGAAAACAAACCTGACAGAGAAGCATTTTGGTCGACTTTATCAAAATTCTACTTCTCTATGGTTAAGACTGAGATTATCTGAAAGAATAGACCAGTGAACGAACAAATCATTGCTTAGCAGTGAGTTTATTTGTCAAAAGCTACGTTTGTGCGTGCAGTTAACACACAAACATGCACAGAGAATTGGCATTGAAAACCGCTTACAATCAAAATGACCACTGAAGGTTTAGCTCAATGCTATGTATGCAAGTGCAGATCTGAGTGGGACTTTACTTGCTGCACGGTAAGATAATATAGACAAGCTTTATGTTGAGCTCTGCAGTGATGTGAAACACTTCATAGTGAGCAGTAATACTGCAACTTGTGACCCAACTCTGCTCATATCATTCCAAACGTGGATTTTCTTTCTTCTGTGAAAATAAGCAAATGTTCAAGAGTCTGTTTTCCATATAAAGTGGATGATGATTTTCATTGTCAA
Source organism: Cirrhinus molitorella (assembly GCA_033026305.1). Lineage (NCBI taxonomy): Eukaryota > Metazoa > Chordata > Actinopteri > Cypriniformes > Cyprinidae > Cirrhinus > Cirrhinus molitorella. Next base: position 35,934,851 of record CM065133.1, read on the forward strand.
GCTCAAAGGACACAAAAACATCTGTGTGCTCTAATCCAAGTCTGAAGATTTAATCCTCCCTTCCACGATACAACGGCTCTCGATTCTCACAAGAACCAGTTTTGATTATGAATTCAAAGCAAATTTGTAATAATACAAAAGATTAAATTTAATCATATGGAAATGCATCTTTTGCGTTTCACAGAACAAAGAAAGTATTGTTGGGTTGGAACAACAACTAAATCATCACACAAGTATTTTTAGTATTCTGGAGTTGATTTCTACAATTTTAATTTATATGAAGTGTAAACTATAAGTCAGACTGTAGTCTGATTGGATACGGCTTGTAAAATACCCGTTGCAAAACACCCATAAACACACACCTGTAGCCACACTGCAAAAAATGCTTTTGTTATTTTTTTTGTCTTGTTTCCAGGCAAAATATCTAAAAATTCTTAAATCAAGAAGGATTTTCTAGACAAGTCAAAATTATTGTCTTGTTTTCAGAAAAAGAAGTCAAAATTAATCAAAATAATCTGCCAATGGGGTAAGAAAAATAATTTAGTTTTCTGCATGTAATAAAATTATTTTGCTTATACCACTGGCAGATTATTTAGCTTTTTTCAAGCAAGAACTCACTTAATTTTGACTTCTTGTTCTGAAAAGAAAATCCTTCTTGATTTAAGAATTTTTAGATATTTTGCCTGGAAACAAGAAAAAAAAAAAAAAATCAATCGAAGAAAAACATTTTTTTTGCAGTGCATCAATCTATATTAACGTTGCTGCATTACTTAGCAACTGTAAACAGCTCAAAGTTTTAGCTAATGTACTATATTACTTGCCAGGAGAAATGTTTTTAATTATTAATTAATAATATTAATAAATGTCTTTTCATACTGCCGTGCTAAATGGCAGCTTTCTGTGGACTTTTGTAATAACACCCTCATATCGTTCTGCGATCTTTCCTCTCACATATTAAAATAGCTCCACCTTTTCAATAATTCATGTCCGTTTATTTGGTTGATAAGCATCCAGGAATAACAGTTCTGCTTAGTGTTTGCTATAATTACCAACTGACTGTACATTATCGCATACTGAGCCATTTGTTACACTGATTTTATGTCGGTTAAACCAAAGAACATCCCATAACCGTGGTAAAATCAGCATAACGCATGGTCTGTTGTGCCTTACTGTGGTACTCTGATGGAATTAGTGGTTTATTCGGCCTGGGCATCGCATGCTTCAGCTGAAAACGCAAGCCATTACCTATTAAGACGGATTTGTAGAGCAAAGACATCCCTACACGTTATGTAGCAGTGAATTATGTTTTAATCACAGGATGGATTCGGCACAAAGGCCGACCCCCCTGTTCAGTTTACATTACTCTGAGATGCATGAACAATCCAATTGACTGTAATACTGAAGTCATCACAAGAAATATGCACCTGCGCGTCAAAAAAAAAAAAAATGCATTCACACAATTCTCAAACTGCAGGCATGAAAATCTCAGCACAAAGCCCTATTTCACTTTTTTTCCTTTTTAAATAAAATAATCTGATCAATACATCCATCTTTCATGACTGCCAAGACTGTCACAGGTATGGAAATAGAGCATTTATACAAGCTCTCCTCAGTGAAGTCCATTTGGATGTGTGATTGCGTGTGTGTATGTTTGTGTGTGTGTGCATGGTGCGATGAGTATTGCCAGATCATCCTTTCAAAGTTCATCCCTATAAAAAAAAAACAGAGAGAAAAAAGAAGTTATTGTGAACATCAAAGATACACAACAAGAACTATGGCAAGCCATTTTGACTTTTATTCATTCGCAGGATATGAATTCTTGATATCAACAATTCAATTTTCACTAGTTAAAATGCTAATTCTTGATATCAGAAATTGGATTTTTACTAGTAACAATGGCAATTTTTGATATCAGGAATTACATTTCCACTAGTAAAAAGGTTAATTCTTGATATCAACTATTGAATTTCAACTAGTAAAAACTATAATTGCTGATATCAAGAATTGTATTTTCACTAGTTAAATGTCATCATAGACTCACATTCAAATTTAACTGTTGATATCAAGAATTGATTTCTTACTAGTTAAAATGTCAATTTCTCATATCAGAAATACAATTCTCACTAGTAAAAACCTTTATTTTTGATATCAATAATTACATTGTTACTAGGGCAAATGTCCATTCTTGATATCAAGATTTCAGTTGTCACTAGTTGAAATGTCAATTGTTGACATCTGTAAGTGTATTTCAACACGTTACATTTCTTATTTCTGATATCTGAAAATGTATTTCTGTTATCAATAATTAGGAGAGTAATTTCAGATATCTACAATGCATTCTTACTTGTAACAATCGCATTCATGATATCAGAAATGAACATTGTCACTAGTAGCAATTGAATTGTTGATATCAAGAATGGACATTTGCACTAGTAACAAAGTAATTATATCAAAAATAAAGGTTTTTACTAGTGAGAATTGTATTTCTGATATGTGAAACAGGAATTTTAACTAGTAAGAAATCAATTCTTGATATCAACAATTAAATTTGAATGGGAGTCTATGGTGACATTTCTCTAGTGAAAATACATCCTTGATATCAACAATTATAGTTTTTACTAGTGGAAATGTAATTCCTGATATCAAAAATTGCCATTGTTACTAGTAAAAATCCAATTTCTGATATCAAGAATTAGCATTTTAACAACTGAAAATTGAATTGTTGATATCAAGAATTCATATCCTGCAAATAAATGTCAAAACAGCTTGCCATACAACCTCATGTTAATGTATCATACAAAACTTCACAACTGACATTCTGTGTTACAGTAGAAAAACAACATGCAACAATTAGTTTCAACAATCCCAAAAGGTAATAATGTGCAATACGGGCCAGGTTCAAACTGCATGCAATTTGTCTTTCAAATTCAGTCTTAAAGGCACAATATGTAAGTTTTGGCCGCTAGAGGGTGCATATTCAAAAACACGTGAGTTGATGCAATCCATCGGGACTCAGAAAGAAATCATGTCCATGAATGAGCTAATGACTTATTAAGGTCCATGGAGTTTGAAGCAGGGTGGGGCTGAAAGTCATGGAAACGAAACGCGGATGCTAATAAAGGACGAGCAAATACACGACAGCTTTCTTTCTTTCTTTGCGTATGTAGCAAAAAGCAGCTGCGTTTTATCATACTAGATATATTTGAGTGTGTTGACAGCAGTGTTAATTTTTACAGCAAATTTAGATTTCGTTTTAGTCATAGTCTTTTGGCTAAAATGGCATTTAGTTTTAGTCACATTTTAGTCATCTGAATTGTTTTTAGTTTTAGTTGACTAAATATCATAAGATTTTAGTCGACTAAATCTACAGTAAATTTAGTCTAAAATTGAATGGGTTTAGTTTCAGTGCAATACATTTATTAAGCATTTCTCTAAAATTTTCAAACTCATTCTACAGGTTTGATATGAAAGTTTAATCATGATAAACACACAACTTAACTGCGGTGATACACAACATGCCTTAATATTAAAATTAAATAAAACCACTTCTCATAAAGAACAGTTATCGGCTAATTATGCATTCTTTACAGTAACCTGTTAACCATATTCTTCATTCTTTCAAACAGATATGTTTATTTCTATAAATGAATTTAGATTCATCTTTAGGGCTATGTAAGTGATTCAGTCAAGAGCAGTGAGTGGTTTTCTGTCTTTTGTTGCTTGATTAACATCAGTGACTCGAACAATAGCAACTAAATGTAGCTGCTATCCCTTTAAAACCAAATGCAATGGATGCAATGCACTGATACACTTTCTCCCTACTGTTTACATTCATTTAAGGCGTAATCGGCTGTGTTTACGTGAATACTCATCAAAACAGACAATTCCAGATAATTTTGTGTGTATTTCTTAGTTCATGCAACACGAAAGAGTGTGAGACGTGTTTTATGTGTGTTTGCTTCAGTGTCTGCGCTCAGAAAACAAGACCAAATTGAGTTCTCTCTTGCGTCGTCAAATTTATCCATATGTCTGCACTTCTCCCACATATTGACTTTTTTTTTAACGTTTATAAGACGTGCAGCAAGTGTTTTTTAGCTTGTGTCCCCTCTGTTTGTATGCATCTAACCTCCAACTACGCAACAGATTTTTCTGAATGAATCTCTTTCCAAATCGTCCCTCCCTAACATTTGTCTCGTTTTTTTCTCGTTGATGAAAATGCCAGTAGATTTCTGTCATAGTTTTTGTCATACAAAAAAGAATTTTAGTTCGTTATCGTTTCATTTTCGTCTGTGAAAAAATGTCGTTGACAAAAATTGACACAAATTATTAGTCAACGAAAATAACACTTGTTGACAGTTCTGTTATAATGCTACTCTGTGTTCGTCAACTGTCTAATAAAATGCATAACATATTAAAGTGTCTTTGGGTTTTCCATGTTTTTGACAAAATAAAACTGGAAATTTGAGGGTGTATGATGTCACTGGCAGGCAACACAATACACTAGGTCCGATACACTAGATAAAATTGCTTGTTTCTCGAGATTTAAATATTCTTCAAAACCTAAAGTCGGCAAAATACGTAACACTGTTTTAGTGGTTTTTGGATGTTTTAATCAAAGTATTTTATATATTGTGCCTTTAAAGACTGATGGTCTGCACTTTGCCACTTGAAGTAGGATGAAATAAGATTCAGACAGTGGTCTCGATATCTGGTGTATCTACATTGGTTTCTATAGTAACAATGTAGGCGTCAACACGATGCCAAGAGACTTTCTTCTACAAAAAAAAAAAAAAAAACTGACAGTAGAAACTGTCATTTTGGATGCATTTAATGCAACATTTTACACGTTCACATCTACACACTAATGCTCAGCACTCACTGTATATGACATTAAATACATGTCACAATGGCAGCTGTCTGACGGTCTAAATTCAAAGACTAAATTACCTAATTATAGCAACACAAATTGTAATCAATTTAATAAAAATGTATTTTCAGAGACTTATCAAACTCCTCTCATTGAGTTTTAAAGAGCAGGGCATATGGGTTTTCGAAAAAATATATTTTTTGCAGTTTGCAGCTATCCTTCAATGTAAACCGTCTGCAAAGTTGTTAACATCTTTATCTTCTTTGTCTTCTAATCTTGTTTATTTAGACTAACAAGCGTCTCCGAACCACAACCTGTAAGTACAACTGATACGTTATGTGTACTCTTTCAAGTGAGTGCTCGAAAATATCTATTGTGCTAATATGTGATGTATACCTAATGCAGCTTTAGGTATCTTGAACTTGAAATAGTTTAGGGCTGTCAAACGATTAATCGCGATTAATCGCATCCAAAATAAAAGTTTATGTTTACATACTATATGTGTTTACTTTGTATATTTATTATGTACATATGAATACACACACATACATGTATATATTAAAACAAAATATTTATATGTATATATATTTATACCTGTATACATTTTAGATTATAAATAAATATAAATATTTTAGATATAAATCTAAAATATTTTTCCTTAATATATACATGCATGTGTTTGTATTTATATACACATAATAAATATACATTGTACACAAATATATAGTATGTAAACATAAACTTTTTTTTTGGATGCGATTAATCGTGATTAATCGTTTGACTGCAATAAAATAGTTCTGATAATTCACTGTGAACCCACTATTTCCTAAGAATTTGTCAATTAATGTAGACTGTCAATGTTCTAATAACTTTGTTTAAGAATAAAAAAATGTAACTTAAACATATTTTGGTTTACAAACTGTGTTGTTTATCAGTTAGTCACTTGAACGTATCCACCATTATTGTTTTGTTAGGTGTTACAGTTTAGCAGCTAAACTTTAGATGTGAGCACAATTCGCTTGCATAAGTGTTAAACTAAATACTATTGTTTTATGTACAGGTTCCACATCAAAACCCGCCCAATTGCTACTCAATTTAAGGGGGTCCCCCATTAAAAACTGCATTCCTTCGTGTAAAATACACACTTTTTGTCAGGGTCCCCCAGGTAAATTTACATACCAGGGATGAAATATGACGTTATTGGGTCGTTTCAACCTGCAACATCAAAAACAACCGCAGACTTGCCAACACAGATGGTAGCGCTCGCTAACTTGCTCAAATACTCCTCTCTGTGCCAATCACAACAGGCTTGGCCAGCTGACCAATCAGAGGAGAGTATGCTTATGGAAGGGAGGGGTTTACAGACATTACGCTCAAAGCTGCATTTCAAAATCATTGACAAATGACTCTTATATGATGTATAAATGTATATTCTGAGAAAATTACTGTTTTCTGACCTTAGATGCATTTAAACTCATTGTAGGGGATTCCAACACAATATTAAGACACTAAAATACCATATGACCTGCTCTTTAAGTAATGTCATGTATACTTAAATTAACAAAAGATTTCTTTGCTGGATTTGACTTAAAAATCAGATTTGGGCTGCCAGTGTGAACAAAGCCATAATGCCAAGTCTAAACAGGTTTTGATGTCTTCATGCTTTCATGTTTCATCATTCAGAAAGCATTTTAGAGGGGGGGGGGGGGGACAAAAACAACCTCAAGCCCATTCCAGCAGTTAATGGCAAACCAGAAATGTAAAACATTATGATGTTTTTTGGTCAAACCAGGCTGGTGGGTTACGGTAAAAAACTAAACAAAACAGTGCAGCCGTTCATCATGGTATGGAGCAGCAAAAAAGATGACAAGCGGCAAATGCAGCTTCTGTCTGCTCCGGACCACACCGTTTCACCTGTGCCCTAGAAGAGAGAGGGGACAGAGGACAGGAAGTCACTTCCACCTTGACCACTGCTTGTCTTTGTCTGTTAAAGGCACGTAAATCACGCCCATCAGTGGCTTCATTTTGGTACTGCCATCCTCCAACTTGTCATACTGCTCCAGCATCTGGTTTCCTCCCGCCGGCCCCACTGGCAGAATCAGACGCCCACCTGGCTTTAGCTGGTCCAGCAACTACAACACAAAACGAACAAACATATATGTGAAGATACAGATCCAGGGTGAGTAAATGATGACAAACTTTAATTTTTAAGTGAATTATTCCTTTAAAGATACAACTCGACGTACAATTATGTGACTCCTGCACCACAAAACCTTAAAGGAACACTCCACTTTTTTTGAAAATAGGCTAGAGGCTAAAGTTAAACAGATGAATTTTACTGTTTTTAAATCCATTCAGACAATCTCCAAGTCTGGCGGTAGCACTTTTAGCATACCTTAGCATAAGTCATTGAATCTGATTAGACCATTAGCATCTCGTTCAAAAAATGACCAAATATTTTCAATATTTTTCGTATTTAAAACTTGACTCTTCTGTAGTTACATCGTGTACTAAGACCGACAAAAAATAAAGTTGCGATTTTTCTAGGCTATCAGCTTGGAAAATCATAACTTTTCATTTTCTGTCAGTCTTTGTACACAATGTAACTACAGAAGAGAGTCTTTGGTCATTTTTGAAAGAGATGCTAATTGTCTAATCAGATTCAATGATTTATGCTAAGCTATGCTAAAAGTGCTAACGACAGACTCTGAGATCGTCTGAATGGATTCAAAAACAGTAAAATTCATCTGTTTAACTCTAGGGGAGTTGGAAAAGAGTCTATTTTCAAAAAAGTGGAGTGTTCCTTTAAAGGATTAGTTCACATTTAGAATGAAAATGTACAGATAATGTACTCACCCCCTTGTCATCCAAGATGTTCATGTCTTTCTTTTTTTTAAAGAGATTATGCTATTTGAGGAAAACTTTTCAGGATTTCTCTCCATATAATGGACGGTTCTTTTCAAAACAATTGACAATTTGTATACTTTTTAACCTCAAATGCTTATCTTGTCTCGTCTCTGCACTGCGCATGCGTAGTCTGTGTGATCCGGGTCAATACAGCTAGGGAATGTCAAAAAACTCCCATCTCCTTTTCTTCCCCAACTTCAAAATTGTTTTACATCGCTGCAGAAGTACCAACCCAGTGTTTACAAAGTGAATATAAAAAGAACATCAAAAGCCCTTTACAAAAAAAGGTAAAACGGCTTGTGGATTTTGAAGCTGAAGACGAAAACAAGATTGTAGTTTTTGGACATACCCTAACTGTATTGATCAAGATCACATAGACTACACATGCGCATCGCAGAGACAAGACAAGACGAGCAATTGAAGTTAAAAAGTGTATAAATTGTCCATTTGTTTTGAAAATAACTGATTGTACCACTAGATAAGACCCTTCTTCATTGTCTGGGATCATTTAGAGCTCTTTGAAGCTGGATTTAAACTGCATTTTGAAAGTTCAAACTTGGGGGCACCATAGAAGTCCATTACATGGAGAGAAATCCTGAAATGTTTTCCTCAAAAAAAACATAATTTCTTTACGACTGAAGAAAGAAAGACATGAACATCTTGGATGACAAGGGGGTGAGTACATTATCTGTACATTTTTGTTCTAAAAGTGAACTAATCCTTTAAGTAGCAATAGCCAAAAATACATGTATGGGTCAAAATTATAGATTTGTTCTTTTATGCCAAAAATCATTAAGATATTAAGATCACGTTCCATGAGCATATTATAAATTCCAACCGTACATACAGTATATCAAAGCTTAATTTTTGATTAGTAATATGCATGTCTAAGAACTTCATTTGGACAACTTCAAAGGCGATATTCCCAATATTTGGATTGGGGATTTTTTTGCACCCTCAGATGCCAGATATTCAAATAGTTGTATCCTGGGCCAAATACTGTCCTATCCCAACAAACCATACATTAATGGAATCTTATTTATTCAGCTTTCAGATGATGTATAATCTGAGTTTAAAAAAATGAAAAATGATCCTTATGGCTGATTTTGTGGTCCAGGGTCACATATGGCTCGAAATCAAAGTGTATTTGTGATTGAAAGGAAACACACTGCTTGTGGCACTGTGGGAGCTGCGGCTCCGACATGAATAGCGTCATAAGGTGCTTCTTCTAAATAGCCCATTCTTCCATCTCCAACTGCACACATACAGACAACATTTCAGAATAACACAGCTGAGACTGCCTGTCTCTGAATGTAAAATTGTATGATAAATGTCACATTAAAACAATAAATAACAAATAACTAGTTCTATCTGTGTACAGTCTGCAATGACTGATACGTCTGAGAAATAGATTTAAATGTGATAGCATTTGTTAAAAAAACCTGTTGATTGTTGGTCAATCAATATCAGCCAGAATTAAAATCGCACTGCATACCTAAAAAAATGTATACATTACAATCACAAACTGCGAGAGACCAAAGATGAGTAAGCAGACCAACCAATGAGCTTGACTCTCCCTGAAGAGATCAAACTAGGGTCATCTTTCTTTACATTGGTTACAGAATCCTCCACAAGCTCCTTTATATGATCAATGCCAATCACCTTCCCCTTCGGCCCAACCTGCAAAACACCAGAAGACATCCACTGTAATGCACACACAACAAACTACTCTCATGCTATGGAGGTCCAAACCGGCAGAAGTAAATGCATGATGTTTCAGCCCTGAATTAACTTAATTTTTACTTTAATTTTTTCTCATTTCAGAAACTACTTTTTGCATATAAAAAAAACCTGGAGGTCCTGTAGACTGTAATTGGTTGATGCACATGCTGAACAAACCAAAGAAAAGAAGAGTCGCCAGCTTCCATATGTGAACAGATCTGTTGCAGCGGTTACTCAGAGGATTGGGCTAATTTTACACCACTAAAAATGGAGAGGCATTCCGACAAGTGGACAGACAGCAAGGTACAAGCCTTATTAAGCATTTGCTCAATGGAGTAAATCCACAGAGATTAAGTCATCAAAGGCTCTGGTTTTAGCAACAGTGCCTGTAACTTTGGCCGCCTTTTTAATTTAATAAATTAAGTTGAGCATTAATCATTTTAGGCATATACTAGTAGCTGGCATCACAGCTGCTAAAAGATAAACGTGCATATTTATGGGGTCCACATTCAGGTTTTTCATCCCTGACTTCACTGCAAAAAAGGTGCAATGATCGTCTAAAACAAATTAGGGATGCACCGGAATTAAAATTAAAAACCATTGCATAAAATTAAAAAGCCAAAATGTGCTATTTACAGTTTTGTCTTGCTTTTCAAAGAAAAAAAAAACAATTACAAAACAACAATTTAAAAATATTTACTTAACACTGAACTTTTTTAACATTCTAGAACGTTCTATTTTAACATTCTCAACAAAGCACAATTTAACTTAAAATAAATAAGTATTAATAGAGCAGTTGTAATTATTGTTGTCATTATTTCTGTCTTACTTTTTTATTTTATTTTACAGAACAACAGTAAAATTACAGTACTAACATTTATGAATGTTGACTTTTATGAACATTAATGCGCACCTCTATTTGATCACATCACGTTATTGTTCAGTATAATTTATTCTGTCTTTTCGCTTATTCTGCTTTTTTTTTTTTTTTTTTTGGTGCTATTTTCAGCCATTTTTTGCATTATTTTTGGCCATATGACAGAGATCTGATCTTCTATTTGTTGTAAATGTGCGTAACTAATGTAAATCAAGCAAGTTTAGGCCACAAAATGCTGGCAAAATAACACATTAGCAGAATGGAGTGAATAATATGGAATTTTTTTTCCAGAAAACTTCTTGCACAAAATAAATTCAGGCACTTTTAAGGACCCAAACTAGCCCAATCGTGTTTCGAGGGGTGTCGCCCTGTTAAAAATCGCATTCTGGGGGATAAAATAGACTTTTTTTGTCGGGGTTCTCCTGGTCAATTGACATTTCAGGGGCAAAATATGACGTTATTGGGGTCGATTCAACCCACGGACATCAAAAACAACCTGCTACAGTGTTCAAGTAGCCTGTATCTATGTATGTTCCTTTTTTAAAAACTTTCCAAAACCTTGATTTTTTTTTTTCATATACACACTTTCAAGGACCTGTGGGAACCCTGTAAAATGTAGTACAAAAAGTAAAATAATAAGAAAGACTAAAACTTCCTGCACTAAATAAATAAAAAATAAAGAACCCAAAAATATAAAATTACAAGAATGAATGAATTTTAAGGAAATCAAAGAAAACAATAAACACATACACTGCAAAAAATGCTTTTCTTACTTAGATTTCTGGTCTTGTTTCCAACTAAAACATCTAAAAATTCTTAAATCAAAAAGGATTTTCTAGACAAGCACACATTTTTGTCTTGTTTTCAGACAAAATATGTTAAAATGATGTGAGTTTTTGCTTGAAACAAGCTAAATTATCTGCCAATGGGGTAAGCAAAGTAATCTAGCTTTCTGCTTGAAATAAGATTATTTTGCTTGTTTTAAGCAAAAACTCACTTAATTTTATCTTATTTTTTCTGAAAGCAAGACAATATTTTTTACTTGTCTAGAAATCCTTCTTGACTTAAGAATTTTTAGATATTTTGGCTGGAAACAATACAAAAAATCTAAGTAAGAAAAGCATTTTTTGCAGCGTAAATAACCATTTAATTTGACCAAGTAGCAGTTAGACAAGTGTTATCCTTGTCTTACTAACCAATCAATCTTCCTTTTTGGATTCAAATTGCACTCATCTCATGACACTGACTAAAAAGTTATAACCAGTTTTAAGATTCTCTTAAAACTGAAAAATGTTTATTTATTTTTGCAGGTTTGCTCCTCCATTTCACACAGACTGTTTAACTCTTCTAATGTACAAAGGTAAGTCATATGTCATAATTGTTTGCCTGCCATTGCTCTACATTTAATTTGCGATTGGCAGCGAAGAGACTCACCATTCTGGCGAAGCAGACGGACAGGATTCCAGAGCCTGATCCCACATCCAGAGCCTTTGCTCCTTCGTACAGATGATCATGGAGGAGCTCTAGAGCATACGCGTGCTACAGCACACAAATGAGCGTTCATCAGCGCCTACTGCAAACAGGCCGGTAACTGCTACTACAAATTCTGCTAAAGCAGTTTAACTTACCATGTGTGGTGCACTGATTGTTGCTTGGTAACCTGTGCAAAATAACAAAAAACACTTTCATCCCAAAGAGAAAACACATCAACAGAATCACCAGAGTTCTGCATTTTGTCTAACACTGCATCTACTTTGGAATATCAGTTCAAAACTATTCTAACGAATTAATAAATTCTTGCTATTTTAGGACAGACAGGGAAAATAATGTGGTTGGAGTAGCTGTGCTAAACAGAAACCAAGAATTGTGTCTCACTCTGCTTTGGCCACATCAGATTATATAATGGGAGCAATACAGCTAATAAAATAACTCTGGACTGCAGCTTACCTATAGATTGTGGCGAGTCCATGTATGGATTACATCTGGAGAAGTGGGCACGGTCTGTGGCCAACATAACTTCATACACACGGTCAGATTTAATAATCCCATTTTCTGGACAAAAACACAAACACATTGAAACCAATGGGTTAATACCACTGTGATATACATACTATATGGGCATTCTTGGGATTTGGTAATATTTCAGTCCTCCAGAGTTTCTAAAGGGTTGCACTGCAAAAAAATGCTTTTCTTACTTAGATTTCTTGTCTTGTTTCCAGGCAAAATATCTAAAAAGTCTTAAATCAAGAAGGATTTTCTAGACAAGTTAAAATGATTGCCTTGTTTTCAGAAAAAGAAGTTAAAGTTAAGTGAGTTTTTGCTTGAGACAAGCAAAATAATCTGCCAATGGGGTAAGCAAAATAATCTTATTACAAGCAGAAAACTAGATTATTTTTCTTACCCCACTGGCAGATAATTTTGCTTGTTTCAAGCAAAAACTCACTTAATTTTGACTTCTTTTTCTAAAAACAAGACAATAATTTGTCTAGAAAATCCTTCTTGATTGCCTGGAAACAAAACAGAAAAATCAAAGTAAGAAAAGCATTTTTTGCAGTGTGGTTTTCCAAAATTAATTGTTTGAAGTGTTTCACAATACTTTGGTATGCCCATTAAAATGAATAAAAATAATTAAATCCAGTGTTATGGATGTGACACATAAATGCTTAGAGAATGTATGTTACCAATAAATATACTGAACCATCTGTTTATATTTTTAATAAACCCTGTAAACATTAGAAAAAATATCGGTCTATGCACAAATTTTCTGTGCAAAAAAGTGAAATAATCACAAAAAAGCACACAGTTTTTAAGAGACCACATACTTCGTAGGATTTCTGCGAATTAAAATGCACAAACAAGACTCAATAATACCCCACAAATAGAACATATAATTGTTAATTTACTTTGTATTCATTTAATTTTGATGTTTATTTATGAGGAATATGTATTGTTATGGACGTGACAGGCCTGAAAAATAGCACTATGGAAAATCATGCACTAAAAATAAAAAAAATGCTTTAAAAACTTTAAGAGAAATCTCACATGGGTACAAATGTTGAAATCTGTGCTATCAGTATAGTAAAAACCTTTGGTAAAAACTTTGAACTTTGCATGGAATTACCCTTCATTTGAATATTTTTAGCATAAAATAATGTCTTATATCTATCCTAAACCAAGCATTTTGAGGCACTTCACTGAGTTTGTACTTTTAAAATGTTCATAGTGTCTGTGATTTTTGGCAATGTAAGCATTTATTTGTATTCATTTCCTTTCTTGTGAAGATTTTTTTTTTCTAAAAAACTGCAGACCCAGAAATAAGAGGACAATACGAGAGGGAAACAAAACCAAAAATTAAAATAGAAGGCAATGTAACAATGTCACACCTTGTCACATTAATATTTTTGGAAAAATATAGGGAAGGCAATTAAGAATGAATGCATTTCTTGCTGATTACTATCTGACATGATAAGGACTAATACAATAAAATGTGGTTTTAGTTAAACTTCTAAATTAAAAATATTTTTTACAAAAATAAAGAGACCATAGACACGCAATGTGTGTATTTTTAGCTTTGGTCCTGTAAAAATGTGAAAAATACGAGATATGTTACATTTGTTATCATTAAATTGTTATCAGAGACACATGAGGAGTAGGTATAATAGATTTTATTATAACAATTACTGTGTAAAACCCTCTTTAAACCAAACCCATTTAGTCTGCTACAGGGTTGAGAAAAAAACTGAACTGAAAATAATGAAAAGTCGTTAACGCCTAAGGTGTGAATATATGTATTTTTATTTTATATATATTTTTTTTTTAAGTTTGACATGTGCTTAATTTTGTGGGGTATTTATAAAATGAATCATGTAGTTGAAATAATGTATGTTCCAAGTTGAAATGTCTCCAGGAATGACCCATATATAAAATGTAAATGTTTTTTAATATCAGTCAAGAGATTCTTTATAGAGGGCTCTATATGCAGCTTCATAACCCTTTGTATAAAAATGAGCAGTGTGAATATTCCTCAAAATATCTCCTTAAGAAAGTACTTAAAGTACTTGCTTAGTCATTTATGCATTTGGCAGACACTTTTATCCAAAGCGACGTTAAATTCAAGGTAAACATATTTCTCAGTTAATGCATTCTCTGAAAAAACACCATGATCTACTTTTTTATTTAAACATATTTTTTCCTGTCAAGTCTCCAACATCCTATAAGCAAGTATGAAAAGTTAAATCACGTTATGAAAAATTTGACAATGCAAGCAGTTAAGCAACAACCAATTAATCAAATAATAAATAACAAGAGACATTTACAGTACATCATTCTGTAAGCTTATGGCACAGTACCGGAAATGCCGGAGATGCACAAAAGCTTGCGGCATGCCAGCAATCCTGGTATTCAAAACTTACATGCTATTAATAGCAGTCTGTGAATATTTAAACATAGCATATACTACACGTTTACACTTTCAGACAGATGGTCACTCACAGACTAGAGGTGTGAGCCTTAATATATACCTTTTTAAAAATTCTAACCAACTTCAACAGAAGAAATTCAGTTATGTCTGGCTAATTATTTGGAAAAGTCCAATGGGAGTGAATATTTATATATGTGACCCTGGACCACAAAACCAGTCATAAGTCACTGGGGTATATTTGTAGCCATAGCCAAAAATACATAGATTTTTCTTTTATGCCAAAAATCATTAGGATATGAAGTAAAGATCATGTTCCATTTAGACATTTTGTAAAATTCCTACCGTAAATATAACAAAACTTAATTTTTGAAAAGTAATATGCATTGCTATGACCTTCATTTGTACAATTTTAAAGGTGATTTTCTCAATATTTTTATTTTTTTGCACCCTCAGATTCCTGATTTTCAAATACTTGTATCTCAGCCAAATATTGTCCTATCATAACAAAACATGCATCAGTGGAAAGCTTATTTATTCAGCTATTATCTCTACATAATTTACCCTTAAGACTGGTTTTGTGGTCCAGGGTCACATATATAGGCACAGCATCTCTGTCAAATGCCATGCTAAACCTCTGACCTGGATTTCCAGCAGGCATGTAAGCAAGTGGCAATAACACAAGGCATTTCCAACATCTCTCACATTAAGTATATTATTAAACACTCTTGGATGCTGATCAGGGAGGAAAGTCTAAGAGTGGTTAATCCATTTAAAAGACAACTGGGTCCAGATTAGTAACTAGTTAAAACCTATAAGTGATAGATTCTCTTGGAGAACCTACAAGTACACTAAAATACCTGATTACTACAACAAAGAGTTAAACATGTTAATGGTGAGAGAAACAACTGACTTCCATTGGGTGGACAATTCACAAGTTTAAATTAGCAGTTTGTTTGAATCACTAACCCTAAGTAGTGGGGACAGTAACAGCGATACTTGTCTTAGCAAGCGCCACTAAATATAGCAAACTGACCACTTGACCTCAGAATAAAGCCAGGAGGTTCAGGAGGATGGGTTACATGCCAGACGAGTATTATTAGTCTCTCTGGCCAATGGTCAACTGTTAAATTAGTTAAAAATAATTAAATAAATATATAATAATAATAAACATTTGATTTGAGGGGAAAATCTATATTAGACAGATAGACATCGACTTCATTGTGTGCACAGCATTAATAATATCAATTTATGTTGTTAGTTTACTCTTTGTTTTTTTGTTTTTTATTATGCAGTAAAGGAACAACAAAAACAATTACAAAGACAAAATATAAACAAAAAAGACAATGAGGGTTACATACAACAATCCAAAGCATTTTATATTAGCCTATATGATTTACACCATGAAAGAGTCAAATACAAGCAATACAATTATTAGAATTTCTTAAAGAGTTCACATACATGTCAAAATCCTTCCTGAAAATAAAAAAGTAAGGAGTTTTCTTTGAAAATGTACATTTATGAATATAAAATTTAGCAAGGAATAGCAATAAATTAATAATAAATTTACAGTGAGAAGGGTGTACATTTAAAGAATAACCAAAAAACAAATTTTCAGAAATTCAGAAATTTGGATCTAAGTATTTTTTCACAAAATTAGAAAAGTCAACACAGCCCCAAAATAAATGACTGATTATTTCTTCAAACTGAAGACAAAAAGAACAATTGGGGGAAACACTATTATTAAATTTAGCAAGTTTGTAATTTACCGGGTAGCGATTATGAATAATTTTCATAGAGACTTCAACAACTTTATTGGATAAGAAAAATTTTTGTTCCAAAACTCTATCCATTCTATATCACTAAATATGCTATTCCAAAAACTCACACAAGCAGGTAAACAAATCTGAGATCTGTTAATAATTGAACGAATGTCTTTGTTTGACATGGTATTGAGAAGACTTAACAATTGGTTAACAAATAAGTTAGTGTTGTCAAAAGCTGGAGAGACTAAAGAACCTTTAGGGCCAGATTTGACTAAAGGAATAATACAATAAGGAATTGCACCAAAAACTATATATATATATATATATATATATATATATATATATATATAAAGCAAAGCATATTCTCTTGTTGGTTTATGCAATTCTTGCATAAATTGTTCATAAGTGAAAGGGACTGACTAAAGGCTCAAAGTGCTAAACTGCAGATGCACAAAGTCGAGAGTGACGTCATCACACAATGACATTAGCAGCATGTGGCGTGCCACGCCCACTGAACAAATGCAAATAAAACAGCACATTCGATCATTAAACAACTACAAAAACGATAATTTATGAACAACCTGGCCTTTAGGGAAATGTATCTTATTCTTTATTGTACGCAATTTGTATATACCTGCAGGAAAGCGTATATATACGCTAGACTGGTACGTAAATGCTAACTTAACACAGGTGCTGCTGTGTCATCGATGTCAACCAAACCACATGTCTGTTTAGTCAAAACAACACAAAATATGAACCGAAACCAGACATTATATACACACTAAAGCGATCGTTTAAACACAGCATGTTATTTTTAGAAGGTTTGAGAGTGACGATCACATATTAGACTACGCTAGCAGCTAGCTAACAAAAATGCAGAGCACTGAGGCGCATTGCAAGTTTTAAAAAGCAGCCACCATGTGCCTGTCTGAAATAATACGACACACATGAACAACCCTGAGATGGACTCATGCCATCCAAACACGCATCAGCGCACTTTCCCCTCAGCTGTAACGCAATGCTAGCTCCCAGACGCGCACTTTCCTTTACTACGATGACGTAAACAAACCCTGTTACTAAGCTCTACAGCAGGTATGACTGACTTTGCTCTTTTAATCATGCAAAACGGCCAAAACTCACTGCGGAGGTTGTTGACGAGCTCTGCATGGCTCGCTCCTCCGGATTTCCAGGCCATTATTAAACACACTCTGCGGATCAGGTAGAGTGCGGCTGTCAGCGCCGCGCCTGCGCACACCGCCCTTCCGACGACCGTTACCACTTCCAGCACGGATACGTCACCAGACATGTCCTGCAACTCGCTTATCAGTTTACTGCTGCGTCACTCATTCTGAACGATGTTTTCCTCATAGGATCATATTTGTGCACATTTTCGGGTTTGGGAATAATAGTAGTAACGTTAGAGTCGCTGTGCTGTACGCCGCCAACTGGAGGAAAGCGCGAGCGCGTTATCGCGTGACGTAAGGCATTGTTAGGGTGACAGATTTGGCACGTTTTCCTAATCCTGAACGAGCTGCATTTCTAAAACCAGCAGTGAAAAGACATAAGTGTTTTAATTATGGTTAAGTTGAGCTATTCACGTAAAGGCAGTGTAGCAAGCTAACTTCTGATTTTTAATTGTATCACTAAACATGACGCAGAAGTCTGGCGTGATTTAATTCGTCACTACAAAAAGTCAAAGGCTGAAATATTTACCTAGGCTTTGTGGAGATTTACTTAATTAAAGGTAAAAAATATTAAGGTAAAAATTATATTATTAATGTACCGGAAATAGCATTTTTTCTAAAATTACAAATTAATTTCATTAATTTTCTGTGACGCTGCTTTAAAACAATACTTATTGTGAAAATGCTGTACAAATAAATGCTATTTTTATTATTGAACAATATCAATTTACAAACTCAAGTATGCATTTGAAAAATAGTGTGTGTGTGTGTGTGTGTGTGTGTGTGTGTGTGTGTGTGTATGTATGTATGTATGTATATATATATATATATATATATATATATATATAATATACAATAAACAAACAAAATATTTTAAAAATATTTCAAGGGGGTTGCAAGGAAAATAGATAAATAAATGTAAAACTCAAGACTCAAGTGGGGAACACAAATATGCATTTGAAAAATAGGCCTACACACTTTTCCATAAAAACATCTCCAGTCATACATAGATTTCCATGGGTGTGTACAGGTCCTTCTCAAAAAATTAGCATATTGTGATAAAGTTCATTATTTTCTGTAATGTACTGATAAACATTAGACTTTCATATATTTTAGATTCATTACACACAACTCGAAGTAGTTCAAGCCTTTTATTGTTTTAATATTGATGATTTTGGCATACAGCTCATGAAAACCCAAAATTCCTATCTCAAAAAATTAGCATATCATGAAAAGGTTCTCTAAACGAGCTATTAACCTAATCATCTGAATCAACTAATTAACTCTAAACACCTGCAAAAGATTCCTGAGGCTTTTAAAAACTCCCAGCCTGGTTCATTACTCAAAACTGCAATCATGGGTAAGACTGCCGACCTGACTGCTGTCCAGAAGGCCATCATTGACACCCTCAAGCAAGAGGTCTGTGGGAAGGAAAAAGTGTGGCAGAAAACGCTGCACAACGAGAAGAGGTGACCGGACCCTGAGGAAGATTGTGGAGAAGGACCGATTCCAGACCTTGGGGGACCTGCGGAAGCAGTGGACTGAGTCTGGAGTAGAAACATCCAGAGCCACCGTGTACAGGCGTGTGCAGGAAATGGGCTACAGGTGCCATATTCCCCAGGTCAAGCCACTTTTGAACCAGAAACGGCGGCAGAAGCGCCTGACCTGGGCTACAGAGAAGCAGCACTGGACTGTTGCTCAGTGGTCCAAAGTACTTTTTTCGGATGAAAGCAAATTTTGCACGTCATTCGGAAATCAAGGTGCCAGAGTCTGGAGGAAGACTGGGGAGAGGGAAATGCCAAAATGCCTGAAGTCCAGTGTCAAGTACCCACAGTCAGTGATGGTCTGGGGTGCCATGTCAGCTGCTGGTGTTGGTCCACTGTGTTTTATCAAGGGCAGGGTCAATGCAGCTAGCTATCAGGAGATTTTGGAGCACTTCATGCTTCCATCTGCTGAAAAGCTTTATGGAGATGAAGATTTCATTTTTCAGCACGACCTGGCACCTGCTCACAGTGCCAAAACCACTGGTAAATGGTTTACTGACCATGGTATTACTGTGCTCAATTGGCCTGCCAACTCTCCTGACCTGAACCCCATAGAGAATCTGTGGGATATTGTGAAGAGAAAGTTTAGAGACGCAAGACCCAACACTCTGGATGAGCTTAAGGCCGCTATCGAAGCATCCTGGGCCTCCATAACACCTCAGCAGTGCCACAGGCTGATTGCCTCTATGCCACGCCGCATTGAAGCAGTCATTTCTGCAAAAGGATTCCCGACCAAGTATTGAGTGCATAACTGAACATAATTATTTGAAGGTTGACTTTTTTTGTATTAAAAACACTTTTCTTTTATTGGTCGGATGAAATATGCTAATTTTTTGAGATAGGAATTTTGGGTTTTCATGAGCTGTATGCCAAAATCATCAATATTAAAACAATAAAAGGCTTGAACTACTTCGAGTTGTGTGTAATGAATCTAAAATATATGAAAGTCTAATGTTTATCAGTACATTACAGAAAATAATGAACTTTATCACAATATGCTAATTTTTTGAGAAGGACCTGTATATATCTCTAAACACAAACAAACAAAAGTTTTTTTTTAAAAACATTTCAAGGGGGTTGCAAGGAAAATAACTAAATAAATGGAAAAAAATATACAAAAACTTACCATTCTTAAAAGGAAAGAGACTCATACATGGTTTTATACAATTCACCAAGGGGTTGATTATCTTTGGATAAGTGTTTTAAAGATTCTATGTATTTTTTACATTCATATTTAAAATTATTTATAGAGGGTTTACTGTTATTCCACTTACTTGTGTATATATGATATGCATTGTAATAATAATGTTTACCAGTGACATCTTTTTAAAAAACAAAAAACATCTGCATAAACCAACATCTGAAACTAATTTAGTGACGGAATATCAGTACAAATATCAATATATGTATTCCTCTAATCTTTAACAGATACATTTAAATATGTGAGGGTGTTTTGTATTAATTGTTTTAAAGAAGGGGGGTGGCTTTACACAGAGTATTACATTCTCTAAAGGAACATTTCATCTCATCTCAAATTTCTCCATGAATAAATTATATTGAATAAATTAACCAGCTTCATCTAACAGATCTGCAACATTTTTTTTTCATACCACTTCTGTTTGAATACTGTCTTTCTATTTATTGTAATGGTCATTATTCCACAAGGTAAAGTCATGCAGTGTGAATATAATTAGCAAAAAATACTAAATGTGTTGAAAGCTTAATTGGCAATTTGAAAACCTCAAAGTTGCATTTCAGCAAAAAAATAAAAAATAAAAAAAAATAATCAACTTGAATACCACATTGAATTAGGCTGTGTTAAATAGGTTTTAATCCAATTCAGTTTAAGTAGGCTACTCCAACCATTGATTCAAAGTCAGATTTAGGCTTTCAGACCTCCATTTTTTAGATTCTGTAGTCATCTGAGATTTGTTTGTACAAATAAATGTGAACACTGCAGTGTGACAATTTTATCAAACAGAATGTAAAGATGATTTTCTGGTCAACAACATCCTTATGATGGGAACATTTTATTTACACTAGTCTAAATACTTCAAACTTTTGTGCATTTCAAGTTAGTTTTGTATAAAAAAGCCCTAAAGGTGATGAAAGGGAAAAATGCAGTAACTTGGTTTTCTGTTATCCTTTATTAAGTATATTTTTATTAGTACTGTCAAAAGATTAATCGAGATTAATTTAAAATAAAAGTTTATGTATGTCTGTGTACTGTGTATATTTATTATGTATATATAAATACACACATGCATGTATATATTAAGGAAAAATACTTTAGATTTATATTTAAAATATTAATATTTATTTATAATCTAAATTGTATGGTGTAAATATAGGGCTGTAAAAAGATTAATCACATCCAAAATAAAAGTTAATGTTTACATACTATATGTATGTTTACTCTGTATATATATTATGTACATATAAATACACACACATACATGTATTTATTTAAATATATATATATATATATATATATATATATATATATATGTACATATATTTTTACCTGTATATAATTTAGATTATATATAAATCTAAAATATTTTCCTTAATATATACATGCATGTGTGTATTTATATATACAGAATAAATATACACAGTACACATGTAAACAAACTTTTAAATCGATTAATCGTTTGACAGCACTAATATATGTATAAATATATATATATATATATTTTTTTATTTTTTCATTTTTTTAAATATATTCATGTATGTGTGTGTGTTTATATGTACATAATAAACATACAGAGTAAACACACATAGTAAACATACTTTTATTTTGGATGTGATTAATAGTGATTAATCGTTTGACAGCACTAAATAGGCTATATGTACATATAAATATTTTTTTAAATATATATATATGTGTCTGTATTTATATGTACATTATAAATATACAAAGTAAACACACATATAGTATGTAAACAAACTTTTATTTTGGATGCGATTAATCGCGATTAATCGTTTGACAGCACTAATTTTTATTTATTATTTATTTTTCCTTTTCTCTCCGTTCTCTCTCTTTCTGTTGTATTTGTATGCACATGTTCTGTATATTGTAACGTGAAGATGTTTTGATATTGTCAAGTTGTTTGTACATTAATGACTGTTCAATGCAACAGAATCGCGTTTGGTCCTTTGAGGCCGCCGTACAAGGCGAGCACGGTAGTGGAGGTGGCGGGATACATTGCTACATGTGAAGCACACTGTACTCTGAACACCAACACATTACGACAACAGTGAGACCCAATGGATCCAATAGCCAAATACATCTCGCAGAAAATCAGTAAGACGCGCTGGCGGCCGATTTCTCCAGCTTTATTACAGCAGCCTGAAGTGTTCGCCACAGGATCATGGGACAACGAGGCAGGAGCGCTAGTTTAGATACATTACCACAGCGCTTCTCACTCTGCTGTTTCGCCGTTACTCATCGTTTATTGTGTGTTTGCAGAATAACAAAGTGTCGATCTGGTCGGTGGGAGATCATGGAGTCTCTAACATGGACGGAGAGTTTGATGAAGAGCCACAGTTACTCTGTGACTCGCAGCATGATGGGGATGTCATGGACCTACAGGTGAGTGTCAACTCCTTACTTAATACAATGCATATTAACCCACTTTTAACCGAAAATTTTTAGATTTAAAAATGTAAAAAATCGTAGCTTCATCGGAATGAGATGACACTTGGTGACACTTGTTACAGGCCGGGTTTCTGATTGTAATTACAATACAAAACTTGATATTTATCTAACCAAAAATATCTAAAAATAATAAAAAAAGTAGTCTTTAATTATATTTCTTAATGCAAAACCGTCTAAAATAAAGCAATGGGAATCCAAAAGCCTCTGTATAGGGAGCTATACAGGAGGTTACATGACATGACACAAGTTTTTGATTTTTTTAATGCCACCAATGGCATAATTCTCAGATTAAAAAAATATTTTAAATGCTTTTACGCTATTTTAACATGAAATGTTGTATTTATTGAAAAATAATATATAAATAATTAAATGCATAAATGTATATAAATATACATATTATATATATATATAAATTCCAATAGAAAAAATAGCTTATTAAAATTGTATAAATATCGCATAGTATTATAAAATCTCCTCAAAATTCTAAATAATAATCAGAAAATGTTATTTTATTTTATTCATAAAAATGTATTGCATTGATTTTCCTGAAAAAAAAGAAAAGTGAAATTTTAAGGCTTTGGTCAGCTGAATAAATAAGCTTTCCATTGATGTATGGTTTATGTTAGGATAGTACTTGGCTGAGATACAACCATTTCGATGGCGTATATTTGTAGCAATGGCCAAAAATAGATTGTATGGATCAAAATTATTGTTCTTTTATGACAAAAATAATTAGGATATTAAGTAAAAATCATGTTCCATGAAGATATTTTGTAAATTTCCTACCGCAAATATGTCAAAACTTAATTTTTGAAAAGTAATATGCATTGCTAACAACTTCATTTGTACAATTTTAAAGGTGATTTTCTCAATACTTTTATTTTTTTGCACCCTCAGATACTAGATTTTCAAATGGTTGTATCTCGACCAAATATTGTTATATAATGACAATATAATGATTATTTATTTAGCTTTCAGATGATATTTAAATCTCAATTTAGAAAAATGTACCCTTATGACTGGTTTTGTGGTCCAGGGTCACAAATATGTAATAATAAACATTTTCTAATAGTGTACTGATGCCTATTAAACTGCAACAAAATGTCTTGCAGGTCAATGGGGGGTTGAATAATTTTGATTGCAAATGTATACCTAAAATGTAGGCCTAACTTTCTTGGTAGGAAACCATGTTTTAATGCAGCATTTCCTCAGAATCAAAACAGAGAAAGAGGCCTTTCATTTGTGGACTAGTTGATTTTAATAAAACCATCATTTGTATAATCTGTGCAGTTTCTAGATCAAGACAGACTCGTTTCTGCTTCATCAAGCGGGGCTGTGACCATCTTTAAGCTTCAGTCTGACTGTCAGGTATTTATTTTTTGTTTGTTTGTTTGATATTCACATCAGTTTGATACATTTCATTTATGCACAGCATAGTCTGACCCTTGTGATTGTGACGTTTAGGCTCTGTCAGTGACTCATGTGTGGGAGAGAGCTCATCATTACTCCTGTGATAATGCACCCTGCACCGCAATAGTGTGCAGAAGTCCTGAAATCGTGTCAGTGGGCGAGGACGGCCGAGTTATCCTTTACAAGGCAGATCAGACTGAAGTTCTCCGTGTTATTGGTAAGTGTTTTTTTTTTAAATCTTTTTTGTAGCATAGACAAAGACATATAAAAATGTTTTATTTTGCAAAACGGTTTGACCTAAAATAGTTGCTCTAGGAATGTCACAATTATTAAATAACCATCTGATCGCGATTATTTAGTCTAACCACGGTCAATACAGACAACCGCGATTATTGCAAAAAAAAGCAGTGGACATATACACTGCAAGTTTCAGGAGTGACAACCGCATTTAAATGCGGCATTGAAATCCCCTAAATGATCGTTACATCAATTTACATGTACAGAAGAAGTGTTGCTCTGGTACTGCTTTCCCTGTGATTCACCCATGGATTCAAAAAGATATAAATGCAGTGCTTTTCACAGCAAAGCATTTTTGTAAAAGAGGTTGTCACTAACATTTAGCTGTACAACTGAAATTAGCTGCAGTGTGTATGTGGCCAGAAAGCACACAGAAGGGACAGAATAGATGCGATAGCAAAAAAATTAAGAAAAGGGAAAAAAAATTCTAAATATTACATATGAATGTGTATCTGAAGGTAACTCTGGTTTTCAGAAACGTTTCAATGTTATTTTGTCCCTAATCATAGTCCTTTAAAAAAATGTATTGAACAAAGTGCATAAAAATGTATGTCAAAGCCATAAAACAGACAATCACCATAACCATCATAATTGTCAATGCCCTAAACCAGATAATTAATCGTCATAATCGCAATTATTTCCTAGACAATTAATCGTCAGCCAAATTTCATAATCGTGACAGCCCTAACTTGCTCTGTTATAATTTACACCCTCCCCCCATGTCTGTTATCCATGAAACAAAATATGCATATTTTTTAAATATTTTTCAAAATATTAAAAATTTGTATTTTTATATATATTATTTATTTATTTTGTACGTAATTGTATTTTACTACTTATGTTATTGTTAATGTTACCTGTATGTATCTAGGGTTTGAGAGTAACGCAATTTCAATTCTCTGTATGTATGTACTGTATATATAGCGGAATTGACAATAAAGCAGACTTTGACTTTTGACTTGATATGCTGTTTTTCTGTACAATGAAAATTGCTTGCAAAAAATCCAAAAAAGTACCATGTGAATTCCAGGTTTTCTCTAGCATATTATAGGTGTGAATGTGGAACAGCAGACCTTAAAAACTTTCCCTTTAAGATAATTAATTTAATTCTGTAAGTAAGTCATACATTTGAGGGTAAATCTAGACAGAACTTTCATTTTTGGGTTAACCTTCCATTTGTCATGTAATGCATGTTAATAGGACTGTGCTATTTTCTTTCAACAGAAAATGCAGATAGCAGTACAATTCATGCTGTGACATTTCTAAGGACGACCGAAGTTCTCACTGTTAATTCCATCGGTCAGCTGAAGATGTGGGACTTCAGACAGCAGAGTGACAGCCCTGCACAAATTCTCTCTCTGTATGATTCACTTATACTAGTTTAAGAAAATTTATATTTTCTAGGACCATTGTGACTTCATTATTTTCATAATTCTAATTACAATTATTAATATTCCCAATATGCACTTTTACAAAATGCTGATTACCTATTTTAATTCTCAGCTTTACTAGATTTTATTCCTGCCAATATTTTAGCATCTTAAGATATGAAATTACCTTATTTGCCAGCATTTTGGGTCATTTTGACATTCATCTTTATCAAAAAGTGGTCTCCTTTCTCTGAATTCACTCTAGATAGAACATCTAAAAGTTGGAACTTAAATTGGTTTCTTTTCTCATGTTTTGTTTGTTTCTGCTGATGCAGCACTGGGGACAGAGTGCCCTTGCATTGTGTGGATAAACACCCAAACCAGCAGCACATAGTGGCCACAGGAGGACAGGATGGGATGCTGTGTATCTGGGATGTGAGACAGGGCAATACACCCTTCTCTCTCACAGAGGCCCATTCAGCAGAAAGTGAGTACCCTTTGAATTCAGTGCATTTTTCAAAATAATAATAATTTTGTAATAGATGTCAGCATGATGGCAATTCATCTGCTTGCATTTGATTGGATTCGATTTATTTGAGTTATTTTGACCTCACAATGTTTAATCATTGTGATTACTTGACCTTTCCATGTAAAGGACAGTCTTCTCTGTAGTGCTTTGTTTAATTTCATCAACATTTCTTTCACAGATGAAAACGAAACGATAGCAAACTAAAATTATTTTTGAATGTAAAAACTGTCAAAAATCTACTGGCATTTTTGTCAACAAATAAAAACGAGAGAAAATTGTTAGGGAGGGAACAATCTGTTGTGTAGTAGGAGGTTAGATGCGTACAAACCAGCGGGACACAAGCTAAAATACACTTGCTGCACGTCTTATAAAACATTAAAAATGTCAATATCTAGGAAAAGTGCAGACATATGGATAAATTTGACTACGCAAGAGAGAACTCAGTTCGGTCTTGTTTTCTGAGATCGAAGCATACACACAGAAAGCACGTCTCACACTCTTTCGCTTTGCATGAACTGAGGAATACACACAATTATCTTGAATTGTCTGTTTTGACAAGTATTCACGTAAACACTGCCGATTACATCTTAAATGAACAAACAGTAGAGAGAAAGTGTATCAGTGCATTGCATCCATTGCATTTGGTTTTAAAGGGATAGCAGCCACATTGTTAGTTGCTATTGTCCGAGTCACTGATGTTAATCAAGCAACAAAAAACAGAAAACCACTCACTGCTCTTGACTGAATCACTTACATAGCCCTAAAGATGAATCTAAATTCATTTATAGAAATAAATATGTCTGTTTGAAAGAACGAAGAATATGGTAAACAAGTTACTATAAAGAATGCATAATCAGCCCATCTGTTTTCTCTACAGTGTGGGAAGTACATTTTCATCCATCAAACCCCAATCACTTGTTTACATGCTCGGAGGATGGATCTCTGCTCCATTGGGAGACGACTTCAGGATCCGACATGAGCACACTCCTACAGAGTAAGCCAAGACTTCATTACTTGCATTACAACCATAATAATATAAATAACAATCTAGCTCTACACAGTCTATCTGAAATAAATGTATTGATCAAATTTGTATCTGTTTGCTGTTTGCATAACTATTAGGCACATTGATATTCTGGTCTTTTTTTTTTTTTTTTTAATTCAAGCACATTTTAACAATTCCAAACCACATCAATCTTACAGGATTAGTTCACTTTCAGAACAAAAATTTACAGATAATGTACTCACCACCTTGTCATCCAAGATGTTCATGTCTTTCTTTCTTCAGTCGTAAAGAAATTGTTTTTTGAGAAAAACATTTCAGATTTCTCTCAGATTTTTGCAGTTGAAGACGAAAACGAGCATGTGCTTTGCAGAGACAAGACAAGATGAGCATTTAAGGTTAAAAAATTGTCAATTTGTTTTAGAAAATAACCAGTCATTTCGCTAGATAGGACCCTTCTTCATCTAGGATCATTTAGAGCCCTCTGAAGCAGCATTTAAACAGCATTTTGGAAGTTAAATCTCAGGGCACCATAGAAGTCCATTATATGGTGAAAAATCCTGTAATGTTTTCCTGAAAAAACATAATTTCTTTACGACTGAAGAAAGAAAGACATGAACATCTTGGATGACAAGAGGGTGAGTACATATACATTTTTGTTCTGAAAGTGAACTAATCCTTTAATAACTACTATAGATTTTGTATTTAATCTTTTATTTGTGAGATATAATTGTTCATGAATGCTGGAAGTGAAAAGCTCCTTATATTCAGGTGTGCATAAATATTAGGCTTGTTTTTCTTTATGGATAAAATGAGCCAAAAACTTGGTCTGAAAAGTCAACAAACGGATTCTGCTAAAAAAAATTCAGGTAGTGGAGAATAATATGTGAACATGGCAACGATTAATGAGCATGCTCTGCAAAGCAACTTCCTAAACATAAAAGCACAACAGCTCTGTTGATGGTGGTTTAGTTGAAATCAGAAAATAGGTTCCTTTGGTAAAAAATTAATTTTTTTCTGTCTTTATCCCTTTTCATTCACCTCCTTACCCATTTTTCTTGGTGAAATGTCATCACAGGTTATCCCAAGTGTCTTTTTAAGCCTTCTTGATTTGTAGTCAGTTTATACAGTTTCAGTGTCTTGATATTGTATATTCATCAAACTTTTTGATACCTGTTTTGTTTTAGGGGGCTGGAACAGCAGGGTCGTCTCTCATAGCGCAGTATCGCTGGCAGGGGAGAATGACTCTGTGGTTAGTGCCTGGCTTGCTGGGGACTCCAGCAAATATAGATTGGAGGCAACTCATATCCTGCCCAGCCAGACGCTGTCTGTCAACAGCCTCGATGTGCTTGAGCAGTGTTTAGTGTGCGGGACTGATGGAGAGGCCGTGTACGTCCACAGACAAGTTCCTGTTTGATGACTGACCCAAAACATGTATGAAAGAGAATGCTTGGAATATTTTATATGCTTCATTTGTTCAGTGTTTGTTTGATTGAAACTTCACAAGAATTGTTAAGTCATTAAAATGGCAATGTGTACAGCCTTTCTGTGTCAGAAATTCTGTAGAGGTACTCTTCAAGTTTTGAATGCAATGATGGGGACCGTAATAAATGTTTATCATACTTTTTTCAGAGTTAATAAACCTGTAAGTGGTGATTGGTAAAAGCCAATATTTATTTGGCTATGATGGGTAAACATGAGTCAGGTGATTTAATAATTCAATGATCCATTCATAAAAGTGTAAAGAGTTCACCAGAGGAAAGTTACAAGAGACTAAGTTTGACCATCTTTTCCAATGAGACACATCAATGTAATAAGAAATTAAATTATATGTTTTGCAGCTCTTAATGCATGTTTTTTCCTTCTTGAGCATCAGTGAGTGTTTGAACCTTCTGTAATAGTTGCATATGAGTCCCTCAGTGTGAAAAGACACACAAAAAGATCTCAAATCATGCAGTCATTGTTGGAAAGCGTTCAAATACACAAAATTGCTGGAAAAAAAAAACAGAATTTGTGGGACCTGAAGGATTTTTCTGAAGAACAGCAGACAGTTTAACTGTTCAGGACAAACAAGGGACTCATGAACAACTATCTCTAAACATTTGTGTTGGTAAATTGAAAGAAAATCAAGAATAAATAATAGAGCAATGAGGTAAATAATTTACAATTAAAAGCTATACAATAAGCAAGAAAAAATTAGGAAGACAAAGTAAGATTAAAATATAAAATACAAAATAAACATTAACTCTACATTTGTGCAGAATTATTAAATTGGGGAAGTGCAAATTCAGGTCAGTACTGAAGAATAACATGCATTTTGCATGACCCCTCTTATTTTGGTCAAATAATTCACATTTTGCAGATTCTGAAAGGAGGTGCAAACATTTGACCTCAACTGCATTTGGACTAGAAGCTAAAATAGGATGCTCGCAAGGGCTGGGTGGATAAAGCCAGTTTTGTGAAGTTGTCCCATGTTGTTCAGACACTGTGTTATCCACTTCTGGTCTGCTGGTTTAATTACTCAACAAACTTCTTAGAGAACTAACTTCCCCAATTAACTTCTGGAGGCTTCATGTTAAGTTATGGTGTGTGAGGTGCACTTTGTGGAGCTCCTTGTTGCTCCTCCATGGCTATTGATGACTCACAAATGATGTTGTGGGAGGAGATGTAGGTGGATCCACAGATTTTCTACTTTGATCTGCAAGAATAGTGAAAAATAATACGTTTTCAATATGCTGAAGCAGTACAACAGCACCCCAGACTCTTGCGCTACACTGGTCACAACACACAAACAAAAATGTCTGACAGATGTTCAGTGAAATCCTCATCAGTCTGAATTTAATCCATTTTGGAATAAGACTTAAAAGTGATACTTCCCATATGCACTGTAATGACACTATTGTTTTCTGTGAAGCTGCTTAGAGATTAATTGAACTTGTTTCAAACTTTGTTTGAACTCATATAATTTTAACTTATTTTTTTCTGAAAACAAGACAATACGTTTTACTTGTCTAGAAAATCTTTTTGATATTTTGGATGGAAACAAGACAAAAAATGTAAGTAAGAAAAGTATTTTTGCAGTGTACATTTTTGGATCAACAAAGGTCAGCAGCATTCATTGGTTAATAAAATGGGATTAAATATATGAAGAAAACAAAAACTAAAACAAAAAAACTCAGATATTTTCTTGTAAATGAAAAAGTAATGCGTTACTTTACTAGTTACTTGAAAAAGTAATATTATTACGTAACTTGCCTTACTTGTAATGCGTTACCCCCAACACTGTTTTTAAATCATTGAAAATATCTATTTTTTGTAGTAAACTCCAAATACAGCTTACTCTAAAACGAAATTATGGAAACATGTTGAACACGAACCATAGTTAGGAGTTCAATTTATTATGTAAACAAACTGTCCACACAAAAGCAGTTGACGCATCTCTTCCACTGACTTGCATTCACGCAGAGGAGCCACTGCACTAGTGAAGAGTTCCTCAGGGGGAGGAGCTTTCGAAGTGGGCGTGTCACAACATCCGGGCATTTGTGACGCGCATGACAGCCGTTGTAAAACTCAAGACGACAGTAAATACCAAAGAGAAGCAGACGGTCCGTCAACAAATACATGTATCTGTCAGACACAGCAGAGGAGGTTTTCGTGATTTCAAAGCTCGCAGGGATCTATACATACACAAACACGATGTCTCGTCATCATTAAATGGTAAGTGAACGTAATTCGTTGTTCTATTCGGTGAATGATAGCGCTATGCTATCGCCTCAGCTTTAACGTTAGGCCTCAGTCACCTGTTGTACCGATTCATAAATGTTTTATCAGCTTTAAAATGCTCACTGTACAGTAGGAATTGTGTTTAAAGTTTTTAAGGGCTATATGTGGCAACACTTCTGCACTCTTCAGCACTTTCACGTATAACCGAGTTAGCAGTGCGTGAATCAATTGAACACTACGACTGTGTTTCAAAACCTATAGAAGATGCCTACCTAGACAGCACTTTTGGGCATCCTAGGCACATGCAGCGTGCCCTGACTAGGTAGGCTGAACCTAGGCTAGAGATTAATAAATATAACACATTTATCACTGCGGTAGCTTATTATGATCATCACAACTTTTTCATTTAGTCTTAAATATTTGTGGTCTTGTGAGCTTTAGAAAGGCATATCTAGACCTGCCACAAAAGCATTCAGTTTTATTCTGTTCTATTCAACGTCACTAAAAACGTAGTAAAATCTATGTAAAAAAGAGCATAGTCCTTATCATGATGATAATGATAATAGTAATATATATTTTTTTGGACGATCAACATGTAGTTTTAGTTATGCAGGTTGTTTTAGCACTCTCTGTTCTGTTTCTATTTCTGTTCTTAAAAAATTATCTACTCTGTTATTTTGTCATCTATCTTTTCTATCTTTCTATCTTTTCTAAAAAACTACTTTTTTGTCATCTATCTTTTCTAACTTTCTTTTTTCTTTTCTAAAAAAACTATTCTTTTTGTCAAAAAAAAACTAGCTTGCTCTTCTTTTTCTATTCTATCGGTTTTCTTTTTATTTACTATATAATTAAATAACTATTATTTTTGTCATCTATCCTATCTAAAAAAATCTAGCTCTATTCTTTTCTATTCTATCTGTTTTCTTTGTATTTACTATATAATTAACTAAATAACTACTATTTTTGTCATCTATCTTTTCAAAAAAAAAAAAAATCTTGCTCTGTTCTTTTTCTATTCTGTTTTCTTTTTATATATATATAATTAATAAAAACTTGCTATGTGTACTGCACTAAGCTAATCTGAGACTTGTCATAGCACTTGTCAGAGTATTGCTCTTTTGTTGATTTGGATTGCTTCCATTGTCCTCATTTGTAAGTCGCTTTGGATAAAAGCGTCTGTTAAATAACTAAATGTAAATGTTTATAACAATGTTTCTGAGTTCCTTCATGCATTTTTATCGATGCACTTACATTTCTCTAGTGTGCAGATGAAACCGTGAAATCCAGAGAGTTGCACTCTTCCACCCAGCAGTCTCTTCACCTTGGCACTTAACGTATGTTTTTACATGAAGAGGGGCGAGAAACCCGAGGGATACAGACAAATGCGACCCCAGACGTTCCCTGCGAGCAACTATGGTGGCAATAGCCAACAAATGCTGCAGGAGATCCGAGAGAGCTTGCGGAACCTCTCCCGGCCGCCAGATGCTCCAAAAAACGACGTTGGGAAGGGACCGCCGGACGATCCCAGACTGCAAGGGCGCAGCAACAACCCCAGAAACCCCCAACATCACAGAGCACTGCAGGAGATCCGCAGATCACTCATGCCATTTGCTACCTCCACTGGACACACTGCAGATATCAACAGACACATGCTGCAAGAGCTGCAGGATGCTGGCTTTAATGAGGTAATGCTGAATTTGGTCAGTGCTGAACATATTGAGAGAAGTTTGTACACTGTTTTTTTTCCCCCAATGCGTCATATCAATCATTTGTGCCGGGAATGTTCTCTACTGTCACTTTATAATTTCGCTTATTTGAGGAATGACAGAAATGGTATGTTGCCAGACCAGCTCTGGAAGAAGCAAGCTCAACTTGTCACTCAAATGCTCACTAACACAGTGGGTGTGATGTACATATTTAGGGTTTTCCCCCTCTGAAAAGATTAATTATCATGTGGTGGATTTGCATAAATGTTTTCTAAGTAGATTTTGGTCTTTTACTTTGGTTGTACAGGCAGACAAACAGGCCAACCATTATTTTAACCTTCCTGGTTTATTTTTTTATTATATAAGTTACTAAACTGAGAATGCTTTCGTAAAGGATAATGTATAGTCAGAAACCCAGACTGAGTGATCCAGACTCGATATGAAGTGTCTGTGCATTATCCCAATTTGTACGTAGTTGCTGCCGAATAACTAATAGTGGGAGGACATACAGTATTGACTGCAGATTTTGTTTTATGAGGTGATGTGAAACTAGCACTGCTATGTACTGTAGGAAATCAGTTGCCTGGGACAGCTGTCAATCATACAGTTGGCAAATGCACAAATATCCAGACCAATGCCATTGACCAATCACTGGCAAGTCTTCCAGAGAGCCATTAAATAATAATAATAATATAAGCAAAAATGCAAATGAAATTTTCAGGAGCTTATGGTCTGTTAGCAGCTTTTTTTTTGCATGTTTTGTCCAGGTTTTGCATTTAAATAATTACTCCACTTTCAGAATAAAAATGTATTGGTAATTTACTCATCCCCATGTCAAGATATGCATGTCTTTCTTTTTTCACTCACAAAGAAATTCAGTTTTTTTCAGGAAAACAATCCAGGATTTTTCTCCATACAGTGGACTTCAATGGTGCTCAATGGATTAAAGGTTAAAAATGCAGTTTTTTCAGGCTCTAAACAATCCCAGCCGAGGAATAAGGGTCTTATCTAGCAAAACGATCAGTCATTTTCTTAAAAAAAAGTATAAATTTTTTAACCACAAATGTACAACTTGTCTAGTTCTGCGATGCTGTTTTACCTTTTTTTTTTTTTTTTTTTTTTTTTTTTTTTGTAAAGGCCGTTTGATCGTCATTGCGTGTTCACTTTGTAAACACTTTATTTTATTTTTCGCTAGATAAGACTCTTATTCCTTGGCTGGGATCATGTAGAGGGCCTTTTTAAGCTGCATAGAAATTGCATTTTTAACTTTCAATCCGTTGAGCACCATTCAAGTCCACTATATGGAGAAAAATCCTGGGATGTATTCCTCAAAAAAACTGAATTTATTTGCGACTGATGAAAGTAAGACATGAACATCTTGGATGACATAGGGGTGAGTAAATTATCAGGAATTTTTAAATTTGGAAGTGGAGTAATCCCCGTTTACACTGTCAGTTAAATGCGAACCAATTCAGATTTTTCTTTTGCTCATATGTGACACAGATCGGACACAGTTCTATGAACGCATGCATTCGGATATTTTGAGATTGGTTTCAGGCCTCATTTATATGTGGAACTAAATCGGATATAAAAAAATATATGTGCCAGTGCGTCTGTCGTGTAAACGGGCAGATCAAATTTTCTGAGGCATTGCTTTCTGTACGTCATTAAAATTGCTACTTGGTACTTTTCCACGGTTTAATGACGTCTTATGTGACCCTTTAAAACGAGTGTAAATGCATCCAGGATATTTTCAGCTACAGGCAAAAAAAAAAGTAAAAAAATGTCAAATTTGAGGTTTTCACAAAAATTAGTTCATTAATCCCTCGTCTAGCGATCCAAAATGCCCCAAATAGTAATTAAACATAAAATTATCTGTATTTTTACATTTTCTGAGAGGATTACCTTTTCTTTTTAATTACCTTTTAGTTTTAATAACCAATGTATTTGAAATGAACACATTTATGTATTTGTTTTTCATACATGAATGCTTTTGTTTAGATGTAAAATGATAAAGGCAATGCATTATTTGTTTCTTTTTAGGAATAGTATTTGTTATACTGTTTTTTGCATCTGTTCTTATTTATAAAAGCAAGGATAAAATAAAAAATAGCTATATTGTGATTATTATTATAGTAAATACTCATAAGAAAAGAACTGGAGGAAAACTTCAAATTCTCATAATCAACTTTGCTGACTCAATGCGTGATGTTTCAGACAGGTGACAAGTATGACAAGTGTAAACACATGAATCAGATATAGGTCACAATTGAAAGAAACCATTGTAAACAGACTGATATAGAATTGGGCATCAAGACCTGCAGTGTAAACAAGGCCTAAGTGACAATCAATGAGTGCCATTATGTTCTATTGATTCTCAGTCATATTAATACATATCTGTGTGTTTGTATAGGAGATGGTGGTTCATGCTCTGAAGCAGACGAACAGTCATAGCGTGGAGGCAGCCATAGAGTACATCAGTAGGATGAACTTCCAGGAGCCTGCAAGGGAGCAGATAACAGCCGCTGCAGCACGACCTGGCAACACGGCCATGAAACAAGCAGGTAGGTATTCCTCTAGAAGCTACTTCCATAATTTGATATACTCATTCATTTTGATAGCAACATAACATTTAGTTATGAATTACTGGAAGTGTTTAGGTCTAATAGTTTTGTAGTTTGGATGCTGTCTGGTGTACCTGACCCTAAAATAGCTTTATACATTCTTAACATCTGCCTACTTGATTTAAACTCTTTTTTTTGTTGGCATGATGTCTCAAAATGTAGAAATGTGTACAAGTCTCTTTTTTCTTCAGAACAATTGATGTTTTCCTTTCCTTTGCTAATGATCTAATGTTTTATTAAAACCTATTTTATCTAAAACTTGGCAGTCTGATCAAAAATATGTCAGAATAAAGATCATGACTGGTTTTCTTTTTTGGTTCGTGCATCACACTGGTAATGAAAGCCTGAGTGCATTGTATTGTAGAATGAAGTACTCCAGGCAATTTAGGTATTCCAGGAATGCTAAAATTTGAATAATAAATGATATTCTGGTCATAGATGTTGATTAGCTATGGTAGAGTTCCAGGAGAGCACCTCTGAAATAAAGAATACTGTGCTATAATACTATTATCATAGACTCAGATCTAACACAATCATATCAGCATTAACCTCTGCAGATATTTCTTTACAAGAACTGTATGAAGCATAGTAATTATCTGAGACAAAGAAATGTGCTTGAAGGTAAAAGAGAGAATCTCTTCCTCTTTGCTACAGCCCAAAATACATGTGGTTAAACATTAAAAGGAATGTTGGAAGATACAGTACAAGTGTTGAAGTCTTGTAATTTCTTAATCAGTGTTTCAAACTTGGGTAGATGTTAGTAAAACAAATGTTGCATTGTATTTACCTCACAAAAGCCAATCAGTGTCCATGGCTTCTTACTTAACCTGTTTCTGATGGCTTATTCATGTATGGTATAATAAATGTGACCCTGGACCACAAAACTAGTCTTAAGTAGCACTGGTATATTTGTAGCAATAGCCAAAAATACATTGCACATTTTCTTTAATGTCAAAAATCATTAGTATATTAAGTAAAGATCATGATCCATGAAGATATTTCTTATGGTAAATATATGAAAACTTAATTTTTATTAGTAATATGCATGCTAAGAACTTAATTTGAATTTGAACTTTAAAGATTTCCACCCTCAGATTCACATTTTTGTATCTCGGGCCAAATATTGTCCTATCCTAACAAACCATACATCAGTGGAAAGCTTATTTATTCGTATACATAAGACATTTTTTTTGTGGTCCAGGGTCACAAATGTCATGAAAACAATTTTATGACAGCCACCTTTAAAATAAAATGCAATAATATCATTAAATATAAATGCTGCTTGCTGGAATTTAACTATTTGCATACCAATTAGTTTTTGAATGTTGAATATTTGATCTAAAAAGGAAATTGAATTTAATAGTTTGGACTTCTTAAATTTAACCTTTAATATTACAGCAATGTACCAACTAACAGGGTTCCTAGTAAAGCTTAAAGGATTAGTTCACTTCCAGAACAGAAATGTGACCCTGGACCACAAAACCAGTCATAAGTGTCAAATTTTCAAAACTGACATTTATACATCATCTGAAAGTTGAATAAATAAGCTTTCCATTGATGTATGGTCTGTTATGTTATAGGACAATATTTGGCTGAGATACAACTATTTTAAAATCTAGAATCTGAGGGTGAAAAAAAATAAAAATATTGAGAAAATCACCTTTAAAGTTGTCCAAATTAAGTTCTTTGCAATGCATCTTACTTATCAAATTAAGTTTGATGTATTTACTGTAGGAAATTTACAAAATATCTTCATGGAACATGATCTTTACTTAATATCCTAATGATTTTTGGCATAAAAGAAAAATCAATAATTTTGACCCATACAATTGTATTTTTGGCTATTGCTACAAACATACCCCAGCGACTTAAGACTGGTTTTGTGGTCCAGGGTCACAGATGTACAGATAATTTACTCCCGACCTTGTCATCCAAGATGTTTATGTCTTTCTTTCTTCAGTTGTAAAGAAATAAATTGATTTTTTTGAGGAAGACATGCTCATTCACAGTTTAATTTTAAGGGGTATTGGCAAAACAACAAAGCTACTGCTTTTCACAGAACTGTAATAACCCATTATACATTGTGATAAAGCCTGGTCCGTTGGATCGGATTGCGTTCTCACCACAAACTAACCGCTCCAGGGCTTCTAGGAAGTCTTGGTGTGCTTGTTTGGTCCACTTTTGGTGCGCACCTGAGTGTGACGGCTGCATTCTCACCTGCCCAAAAGATCCGCACCAAGAGGGTAAATGAACTCTTGTGCGATTCAGCCGAACTAAATAAGGCAGGTGTGAAAGCACCCTAAGTTAAGAGTCCCCCCCAGGTTTCCCTAGGATAGCTCACCCAAAATCTAAATTGTTAATAGGACTTTTAAAATTCTGCTCAGGTTCCTATTGATGTATGGATGTTTCCTCTCTAGGTCAATCCCAAATTCCGCTGTTGCGGCGGCAAAGCTGGAAGGATTCAAAGGAATCTCTGGCCCCGCAGCGACACAGTGCTCTAATGAACGATGGCATGATCTACCGTCCCAGTAGCCCTGGACCTCAAAGCGACCTCTCGCGGCCCACTACCTTTCCTCAAAATATTGCTGCTGGAGCTAGCGGTCAACGAGTGAACCCTCCCCTTCCACGGCAGGTGCGTAGCATCACTCCTCCTCCCTCCTCGTGGGACTCCAATCCCTCGACCAAACGGTATTCTGGGAACTTGGAGTACCTGGTGCCTCGGATCTCTCCTGTGCCTCAGGGGCCCCGACCCGACGGCTATATGAACCCTCCGTCCCAGGCGCAGCGAGGGATCAGTCCGGTGCCTGTGGGCCGCCAACCTATCATCATGCAAAACTCCGGGGGCAACAAGTTCACCTTTCCTCCATCCTGGCCTCAGAATGGCAACATACAAAGTGACTACGTGGGGATTAATAGCGGTGGCCGGCAGCCGCCTCCACCTCCGTATCCCATGCACCAGACTAACCGACAGAGCCCCACGGCCCAGCAGATGCAGTCCAGTGTTCTTGCAGCACCCACAAATGGAGCCAACCTTCCCCCAAGCATGCTGGTGCCTAACCGCAATAGCCACAACCTTGACATGTACAACCTCGGGGTACTACCCCAGGTCAGACCTTCTGTGCAGCAGCCTCAGACCTCCCCAGGCCACAGCTCCAATCAGGACGTTCCTTCATCATGGCCCCACAATGTGCCGGGACGCTCCAACTCCTTCACAAACGCCCAACCCAGTGGACGTCAGTGCTCACCTGTGGCCAGCTCTCAACCTTCTGGCACTACCGTCACTACCATCACACAGGCCCCCATTTTGCAGCCGGTAAAGAGTATGCGTGTGCAGAAGCCAGAGCTGCACACCGCTGTAGCCCCTACACACCCACCTTGGATGCAGCAGCCACCTCCTCCGCCCGCTGCTTATCAAGAGCCGTCTGCTCCCACGGTTGCTCCCGAAGTCCCCAGCTACCAAGGTCCACCTCCTCCTTATCCTAAACACCTGCTACAACAGCCGCCTCCACCAGGGTACGAGCCCAACCCCGGCCTGAGACCCAGCAACAAAGAGGAGGATGGCGCGGACAATGACAATGACACCGACAGCACCTGCTCCAGCGAGCGCGCTGAAGGCTCAGAGGAACGTGAGAAAAAGCAGATCACGACGTCTCCCGTGCCGGTGCGGCGTTATAAACGTGACGAGGAGCGCAAGGGGGAAAGCAGAGTTCCTATGTACTCCCCGCAGGCTTTTAAGTTCTTCATGGAGCAGCATGTGGAGAACATCCTGAAGAATCACCAGCAGAGGATCCGAAGGAAGAAGCAGTTGGAGAGCGAGATGCAGCGGGTTAGTGTGCATTTCTTCAGTGTTACTTCTAGGGGTGTGCGATATTGACCAAAAATAATATCTCAATATTTTCTGTGATTTTCTCGATAATGATATTTGTGTGTGTTATTGTGCTTAAGGACTACAGTGCTGAATTGTCAAGAATATCAAAAACTAAAGAACTTGGCCAGAACTTGACCAATTGACACTAGCACTTCCCTACTTTATTTATATATTTAAAAAAACCTGCAAGATATATAATTTTTATTTAACTGAAATTTGCCACAGCACTTATACACTGTCACTCTCTTGTTGCTTTGATTGCTTCTATTGTAAGTCGCTTTGGATAAAAGCATCTGCTAAATGACTAAATGTAAAGTTTTTGATATTCTTCATATTCTGTGTGGTCAGTAGTGATTAAAATGATTCTTTTCCTAAAAGTTTAAAATGATTTTTAGCGCTTATGGGCATTTTTATCTTTTTATAAAGCTTTTTTTTTCTAAAAGTGTGCATTTAGAGTCTAATTCTTACATTTAATCAGTCAATTATAATAATAGTACATTTAGGCCTTTACTAAACAAATTAAATCAGTATCAACAAAATTCATCTTTGCAGAAATTGCATATAAAGTGGCATTTAGATGCATTTACACATGATAATGCGGCTGTATTTGAAATAATTTAAAAAGTGAAAAGATACTTTGAGTGTGAAATTCAAACCGCCAGTAGGTGGCAGTAAGTCGCTGTTAATAAGTGAGTCATTGCGATTTGAACCAAATCATTTAAACGGTTGATTCATTCAGAAACGAAACACCTTCATGTTGCTCAGAGACGCAAAACAGTGCTGTGGCTGTGTTTGGAATGATTTTTGTTGGCAAAATTAAGCAATAGCAGTCGGCGCTGGTAGCCTAGTGGGCAGTGCGTCGACATACAGTGCAGTTGCGCTTCGGGTGTCGTGAGTTTGAGTCCCGGCTCGCAGACCTTTCCCGATCCCATCCCCTCTCTCTCTCCCACTTCACTTCCTGTCAGACTTGATCTATCCTATCTGATTAAAGGCAAAAACGCCAAAAATAAATCTTAAAAAAAAAAAAAAAAAAAAAAAAAAAAAAAAAAATTAAGCAATAGCAGGAAATATGCCGTCTAAAACCTAAGTCTTTTAATAATAACTTCTTGTTTATTGAGCTGTTGTATAAAATCAATATCTCATTTGTAGTCATGTTGATTTTTGAAGGAAAAAAAGGCACTCTTTTTGTGATATTGTTTAACTAATGATATAAATATATACATTTTCTGCCCCCATATCTTGAATTCTGTGATTCTAAATGCATTTTAATAGACTGAATCATGCAGTGAAAGAATGCACTCTAAATGCGTACTTGCTAGATTTCATCACGTAATGTAACGTTATGCGTGCACTAAGTAGGTGTGTTTTGTTTGTTTTTCGCATTATACTCAATAATGTCAAATTCCATATTGTTGAAACAACAATTACGATATTATCGCACACCCCTAGGTACTTCCTGTCACAATGTTTTTTTTCTTTGCTCCTCTGCTTTGCTGTTTACTTTCTGTTGACTTTCCTGTTAACTTTTCCTAACTTTCTTCCATTTATTCTTTTTTCTGCTCTTTTATTCTCCCTTTCTCTTGTCTGTGTGTCTTCCGTATCTTTCAGTCTGTGGATCTCCTCCGTAAGCCTACTTTCTTTTCTATGTGTGATCAACTGGTTTTCATAGTTTAAAGGTTTCTTCTGGAGAGGTCTTCACTCAACTGTGGTAAAGTAAGACCCTGTCTGTTGGTTCGCATGTATACGTTCCTCATATTTTAATGAGCTCTGTTGTAAAGACTATTGAGCTGCCTACCTACACAACATTTTAAGGCATCCTTGGTGTGTAATGTTGCAAAGGATGCCATGAAATACTTCTCTTTGGCTAAAAAATGTCTGTGGCAGAGAATGCAGTTACAGAATGCAGTGACTTTAGTGAGGTCACTCTAATAGATTTTTACCTAATATCTATGCACGCTCTGTATTTTTTGTTATGCTGATTTTAATACCAGTCTTTAGTTGTTTTGCTAAACAATTCACACTTAGGATGTCCTGTGAAGATGGTATACTGCAAGGCAACTCACTAGGTTTTAGAATGGAGCTACAATCTTAAGGGTTCCTGCAGCTCTGATATATATTCACATCTACAGTTGTTGTCAAAAGTTTACATCCCCCTTTCAGAATCTGCAAAATGTTAAATAAGAGGGATCATACACAATGCATGTTATTGTTTATTTAGCACTGACCTGAATAAGATATGTAACATAAGATGCTTACATATAGTTTACAAGAGAAAATAATAGTTTGTTGAATTTATATAAATGACCCTGTTCAAAAGTTTGCATCCCCTTGATTCCTAATACTGTTATTACCTGAATGATCCACAGCTGTGTGTGTTTTTTTTTTTTTTTTGTTTAGTGATAGTTGTTCACGAGTCCCTTGTTTGTCCTGAACAGTTAAACTGTCTGCTGTTCTTCAGAAAAATCCTTCAGCTCTCACAAATTCTTTGGGTTTCCAGCATATTTGTATATTTGAACCTTTTTCAGCGATGACTGTATGATTTTGAGATCCGTCTTTTCACACTGAGGACAAATGAGAGACTCGTATTCAACTATTACAGAAGGTTCAAACACTCACTGATGCTCCAGAAGGAAAACTTTAGAACAGAATGGAGATGTGTACATTTTTCTTATTTCAATTTAACCCTGATCTTCAAATTCTAATGCTCTTAATGCATTGTTTTTTTCTTTCTGAAGCATCAGTGAGCTTTTGAATCTTCTGTAATAGTTGCATATGAGTCCCTCAGTTGTCCAATTGTTGGAAAGGTTTCAAATACACAAAATGCTGGAAAACCAAATAATTTGTGGGACCTGATTTTTCTGAAGATCAGGAGGCAGTTTAGCTGCTCAGGACAAACAAGGGACTCATGAACAACTATCACAAAAAAAAACATAAACATACAACACAACTGTGGATCATTCAGGTAAGAACAAAGTCTTAAAAATCAAGGGGGTGTGAACTTTTGAACGGGGTAATTTTTTATAAATTCAACTATTATTTTCTTTTGTGGACTATATGTAAACGTCTTTTATGTGAAATATCTTATTCAGGTCATTACTAAATAAACAATAACATGCGTTTTGTATGGTCCCCTTTTGTTTTGGTAAAATAAACAGCAGATTCTGAAAAGGGATGTAAACTTTTGATCCTGTCTTTTCACATTTTCTGATTGTTGTGTGTGGGGTAGCGATGTGTATGAATGGAGTCAAGTACTACACTTTTACTGGTAGCTAAAGTAGTATTAGTTCAGTCAAAATATATACTAAAAAAAAACATACAGTGGGTGGAATTGAATGTATGATAGATAACCCAAATCTAAAATATTCTGTGGGTGTGTATTTCATGCAAACCCACCTCACACTTTATAGTTCAGTTATGGGGATGCCATTTCAGTAAAATACAGCCCAATTTTAGTGAGCAAGATTTCAGGTTAAGGTTCTGGCAGAGAAGAGATAATATGAGATGCATACTTGTGTATTAAAATGCATGGACAGTGGGTGACATTATGCATCAGTCAGGCTGAAGGAGACATACAGTTGTGCTCAAAAGTTTACATACGCCTTGCAGAATCTAAAAACATTTTGCAGATTCTGCAAGGGGTATGTAAACTTTTGAGCACAACTGTACTACAGTTGAAAGTCAATCCACAATGCAAATTCAGTTTGACATTGCATACATATTCCTAGTTGTGCAAGCACAGTGAAAATGCTAAAACTTGATATTGAAATTGTGGTCATTTTAAATCACTTTAGGAAACCCTGTGCATTGCATGCATTGCTGTTTTTCAGTGCTGAATGCTGCCTGCAGAAGTTGTGAATATTACGATTGACTGGTGTGTTTGTTGTCTGAAAGTTCTTTCAATCTGTGTCTTTGTTTTGTCTGTATTTATGTCCAAGTAGCTTTGTGAAGGCTGGTATTTCAACATTTTGATGTGTTGTGTGTTCAGGTGGGACTTTCAAGCGATGCACAGGAGCAGATGCGCATGATGCTGTGCCAGAAAGAATCCAACTACATCCGCCTCAAGCGCGCCAAAATGGACAAATGCATGTTTGAGAAGATCAAGACTTTGGGAATCGGGGCGTTTGGAGAAGTGTGCTTGGCTCGGAAAGTGGACACTGGAGCTCTCTATGCCATGAAGACCCTCCGAAAGAAAGATGTCCTGTTGAGGAACCAGGTGGCTCATGTGAAAGCTGAGCGGGATATTCTCGCGGAAGCTGATAACGAGTGGGTCGTTCGGTTGTACTACTCGTTTCAGGATAAAGATAACCTGTATTTTGTCATGGACTACATCCCTGGAGGGGACATGATGAGTCTTTTGATCCGAATGGGCATTTTCCAAGAGGATTTGGCTCAGTTTTACATCGCAGAGCTCACCTGTGCTGTGGAAAGTGTCCACAAAATGGGTTTCATCCATCGAGACATCAAACCCGACAACATCCTGATTGATCGTGATGGACACATTAAACTGACAGATTTTGGCCTGTGCACTGGCTTCCGATGGACTCACGACTCCAAATACTACCAAAGTGGTGAGCCTAACGACTCAAAAAAATTTACCTGATTGTTTTGTGCTGCTATACAGTGTTAATTTCATTGACGAATAATTTTAGTCAACAACATTTTTTTCACAGACAAAAACAAAACGCTAACCAACTAAAATTATTTTGAATGACAAAACTATGACAAAAATCTACTGGCATTTTCATCAACAAATAAAAACGAGATGAAAATGTTAGGGAGGGACGATATGGAAAGAGATTCATTCAGAAAAATCTATTGCGTAGTAGGAGGTTAGATATACGTACAAACTGCAGGACATACTAAAATACACTTGTTGCACGTCTTATAAAATGTAAAAAAAATGTCAATATGTGGGAGAAGTGCAGACATATGGATAAATTTGACGATGCAAGTTAGAAATCAATTTGGTCTTGTTTTGAGCGCAGACACCGAAGCAAACACACAGAAAACACGTCTCACACTCTTTCATGTTGCATGAACTGAGAAATACACACAACGTTATCTGGAATTGTCCGTTTTGATGTGTATTCATGAAAATGCAGCAGATTACTTCTTAAAAAGTGTATCAGTACATTGCATCCATTGCATTCGGTTTTAAAGGGATAGCAGTCACATTTAGTTGCTTTTGTCACTGATGTTAATCAAGCAACAAAAGATAGAAAACCACACACT
This sequence comes from Cirrhinus molitorella, assembly GCA_033026305.1. Taxonomy (NCBI): domain Eukaryota; kingdom Metazoa; phylum Chordata; class Actinopteri; order Cypriniformes; family Cyprinidae; genus Cirrhinus; species Cirrhinus molitorella. Next base: position 35,979,558 of record CM065133.1, read on the forward strand.
GCTCTTGACTGAATCACTTACGTAGCCCTAAAGATTAATCTAAATTCATTTATAGAAATAAACATGTCTGTTTGAAAGAATGAAGAATATGGTAAACAAGTTACTATAAATAATGCATCATTAGCTGATATAACCATTAAAAATTTCATTAAATAGAAGACCATGTTCTTTATGAGAAGTGGTTTTATTTTTTTTCTAATATTAAGGCATGTTGTGTATCACCGCAGTTAAAATTGTTTATCATGATGAAACCTTAATATCAAACCTATAGAATGAGTTTGGAAATTTTTGAGAAATGCTTAATAAATGCATTGCACTGTAACTAAACTAATTACATTTCAGCAGACTAAATATACTGTATATTTAGTTTATGAAACTAAAAACAATTCAGATCGCTAAAATATGACTAAAACGAAATGGTATTTTAGTCAAAAGACTATGACTAAATCTAAATTAAAATTTTCTGTCGAAATGAACACTGCTGCTATAGATAAATAGCTACTTTCTAAAATCTTGCCAGTAGTTCAATGCATTACGCATATACTGTGTTTATTACATTAGCCTTAAGTTTACAAATATATTATTAAAAAGGGCAAAAAATGAAAGAAATCAGTAGGGAATAGTTGTGTCCAACCCACTGCAAAATCGCATTCAGGTCTAACTCCATTTTGACAACGAAGTGGTCACTTTTCATCGTTGCATCAGTGTGATGTTACTGTTTTTGCATCCTGAATGTATAGTTGAATTAAACACATTGGCTTTGGTTCAACTAGTCAGAAATGTTAAACTTTCTGTATCTGTGTCTTTTAAGGTGATCATGTGCGTCAGGACAGTATGGACTTCAGTAAGGAGTGGGAGGATAGTGCTAACTGTCGCTGTGGAGACCGACTAAAGCCACTGGAGCGCAGAGCCGCTAGACAACATCAGCGCTGCTTGGCACACTCATTAGTGGGCACTCCCAATTACATCGCTCCTGAAGTTCTGCTGCGCACAGGTATGGCCTACACAATGTGTCAATGGGTAGTCACTTACTAATCGATAATAATAAACTTCATTTATCAAGCACTTTTCATGTAGTGAACTTGCAAAGATTTCTTAATAAAAAAAATACACATTTCATGTGAGGAATATTTCACACGTAAATCACTTCCTGACTTTAATGCAACTCAGAAGGAGATGTTTGCGACTGAGTCATCATTCATGTTCATTGCATCTTGTTTTCCATACAATGAAACAACTAAATAATCAAATGAGCATTTTAGGGCTATTCATCTCAAGTCAGAAAACAAAAGATGATATCAAACAATAAAATGAAATCTGATATGAACACTTCGCTCTCTGAACAAATTCCACCTATCAGTTTAATAAACTGAAGCAGGAAGAATGAAGGCATTGTTATACTTCTGTCCTTTTTTTTTATCTTCTTATCTTGTGTTTGGCCTTTTGTTTATTTTCGTAATGTGTGGTATCAGTGCTTTTGTTTGTGTTGATGTACACTACCAGTCAAAAGTTTGGACACACCCTCTTATTAAATTTTTTAAAGAAGTCTTTTATGCTCATCAAAGCTGCGTTTATTTGATTAAAAATGCAGAAAAAAAACAGTGATATTGCAAAATGTTATTACAATATAAAATAATGGTTTTTATTTTAATATACTGTACAATATAATTTATTCCTGTGATGCAAATTATAATTATAATATGCTGATTTATTATTAGAATTATCATTGTTGGAAACAAAGTTTTTTTTTTTGCAACCTGTGATTTATTTTTATTTTATTTTTTTTGCAGGATTCTTTGATGAATAACAAGCTAAAAAGAAATATAAATCATTTTTAGCAATGTAAATCTATGCCATCACTTTTTATTAAATTAACACATCCTTGGTGAATAAAAGTATTAATTTCTTTCAAAAAAGGAAAGAATAAAAATTTACTGACCCTAAACTTTTGAACAGTAGTGTATATTAGAAAGCATTTCTATTTTAAATAAATGCTGTTCTTTTTTAACCTTTCATTGATCAAAAAATCCTGAAAAAAGTATCACAGATTCCAAAAAAAATATTAAGCAGCGTAATTGTTTCCAGCACTGATAATAAATCGGCATATTAGAATGATTTTTAAAGGATCGTTTGACACTGAAAACTGGAGTAATGATAGCCATAACTTTTGTTACTTTCAAGCTAAAGATAAAATAAAAATAGCTTTTCATATGGTATCAAAATCTAAAAAAAATTCACAGTTTGTTGGGTTTTTCTAGATCGCATCACATATTTAATTAGATATATGTGACCCGTTCTGGCAAAATGAGCCGGATTGAGCACATTTTCAAAATGAGATATTGCTTGTTGGAATGAGACAAAAAATGACTGAGCTACAGCCGTTTGAAGGCGATAGTTAACAAAGTTGATTTTGAGAAAATTCGAGTTTTCTGTAGATTCCAAAGCAAAATCACCACGCAACATTGCATATTTTCCTCCAACTCTTGTCTTAATAATAAGAATCACAATATAGCTCATTTTTATTTTATCTATGTTATTAAAAATAAGAAAAAAATGCAAATAAACACTGGTTGTTTTCATCAGCATGGATTTGAAAATCATATTTCACTGTTTTGGACTCATTCATTGAGAATTTGATATGAATATTCGCAAAGCTGGAGTGCTGTGCTTTGCAAAAATAGACCTACAGCTTGTAGCAGATATGGACCATGATGCATTGTTTGTTTAGAAACCACTTTCATGTTTACTCTCATTTATAGGACAGCACAGCAATTGGAAGAAAATCAATTGCGTTGTTTAATCAGACTACAGTGATTGATTCAATTGCACAAATACATTTAAAACGGGAATTATGTTCATGTTTGCAAAAGGCTTGCTGTATAGACTGTTTCATTGATTTCTAATGGTGGAGCACATGTTATTCTTATGATTGATCAGGTTTTGAGCTAGTTTCTGAGTCACATTGTTCATTTGTACTTTAAACTGTGATGTAAGGTACAACAGTATACAGTCTTGAGATTTCATGAGCCTTTAAAGTGATTGTTTTGTTTTATCTATCTATCTAGGTTATACCCAGCTCTGTGATTGGTGGAGTGTGGGTGTTATCCTCTATGAGATGGTTGTTGGTCAGCCTCCTTTTCTGGCAACGACTCCTCTGGAGACCCAGATGAAGGTGAGAATATATGTTGGTCCTTACAGGTGGATATGCGTTTGCGCTCATCATGTTGTAATGCGCAGATGCAGCATTGAATAGCAGAGTTTACTCTAGGCTAAGTAAATCAACAGATGCTGTCAGTCAGTGCAGTGTTTGGTGGGTGGTTCAGGATGATGAATCTTAGATGCTGATTGATCAGTATATAAAACACTGGTTAATTTCTCACCATGATTGTTTATGATTTAATCAACTGTTTAAAACTGTTTAAAATCTAAGAGAAATTTGATTTAATAGAAATAAAACAGAAATAAAAAAATCTAAGATTACAAGATTAAAGTCGAAATGTTTTGAGAATTAATTAATAGCAATTACGAGATTGAAGTTATAATATTTTGAGAGTATATTCTTGCCTATTACACATGCAAATAGCCCATATTGGGAGCACCGGGAGATATTCCAAAGTCTGTTTTATAGCAAAATATGTCTATTGCAATAATGTTTTTTAAAGTCTTTAATGCTCAGTTTAAACATTAGACATTAATTTCATTCTGTTTTTTCATTCTTTCTGATGTCCTTTCATGTCTATATTGTGCTATACATTTAAAATAAAGAGGAAAAACGTGTTTATAATTTGTAGAATTTGACAGAATTTGAAAGCTGACCTGTGTTGTATTTAAAGTAACAAAGCACAAATTGCGATTTACTAAAAAGAGTTGATTCACATGAATACAACGATCTGTCCTGCCGCATTAAAGCGCGTGAAAAATGCATTATTGAATGACACATTTGTATTTAGAAAACTAACTTTATTCTCAAAGTATTTAGACTTTCTCAAAATATTTCAACTTAATTCTCAAAGCATTTTGACTTCAGCATTTCAGCTTTATTCTTGAAATATTTTTACTTTATTCTCGAAGCATTTCAACTTTATTCTTGAAATATTTTTGCTTTATTCTCAAAGCATTTTGGCTTTATTCTCAAAGCATTTCGACTTTATTCTCAAAGCATATCAACTTTATTCTCAAAGCATTTAGACTTTTTTCTCGAAGCATTTAGACATTCTCAAAACATTTCGACTTAATTCTCAAAAATTTTGACCTCAGCATTTCAACTTTATTCTCGAAGCATTCCAACTTTATTCTTGAAATATTTTTACTTTATTCTCAAAGCATTTCGACTTTATTCTCAAAGCATTTAGACTTTCTCAAAACATTTAGACTTAATTCTCAAAAATTTTGACTTCAGCATTTCAACTTTATTCTTGAAATATTTTTACTTTATTCTCAAAGCATTTTGGCTTTATTCTTGAAACATTTGGACTTTATTTTTGAAACACTTTGACTATATTCTCAAAGCATTTCGACTATATTCTCTTAATTTCAACTTCATTCTTGAAGCATTTCGACTATATTCTCGTAATTTTGACTTATTCTCGAAGCATTTCGACTTTATTCTCTGAGCATTTCAAGTTTATTTTGAAAATATTTTGACTATTCTCAAAGCATTTGGACTTTATTCTTAAAGCATTTTGACTATATTCTTGAAATTTCAACTTTATTCTCAAAGCATTTTGACTCTATTCTCGAAGCATTTCGATTTTTTTAAGTTTCGTTTTTTTTAATGTTGCACTAAAACGCAGACGTACTTTGTTTGCATAGCTACACAGAGTTCATTCATCCTGCTGTGTTTTTGTGTCCATCTCAGGTGATAAACTGGCAGACGTCCCTACACATCCCCCCGCAGGCCAAGCTGAGTCCGGAGGCCACTGACCTGATCCTGAAGCTCTGCCGCGGCCCAGAAGACCGGCTCGGGAAAAATAGAGCTGATGAGATTAAAGCGCATCCGTTCTTCAAAAGCATCGACTTCTCCACAGATCTGCGGCAGCAACACCATGCGCCTTACATCCCCAAAATCACACACTGCACTGACACCTCCAACTTCGACCCCGTTGACCCCGACAAACTCTGGAGCGACGACGCTGACGGCAACCACAACGACACACTCAACCGCTGGTTCAAGAACGGTAAACATCCAGAGCACGCCTTCTACGAGTTCACCTTCCGCCGCTTCTTCGACGACAACGGACATCCGTACAGCTACCCCAAGCCCATCGAGTGCGAGGATTACGACGGGGAGGAGGACGAGCCAGTCAACCCGTCGAAGGGGTTGGGGCCAGAACAGGGCCGGGATTTAGTGTATGTTTAGTGTGAATGCTAACCAAGAAATCAAAAGAAACCAACCAGAAATTATATTTCGCATGAGCGTAAATAAAGCAACCCTGCAATGTAGGAGCATTCACATCAGCGTTGTGATTAAGCTCACTTTTAAACCTTACTGCATTGTAAACAAATATATTTAATAATAATGAATTTACATTTGTAGTAGTATTTTTCACTGCCTTTGTGCTGGTGTGAAGAAATAATGCGTGACTTTGCATTATAGACTGCAAAAAATGCTTTTCTTACTTGGATTTTTTGTCTTGTTTCCAGCCAAAATATCTAAAAATTCTTAGGGTTTTCTAGTCAGTCTTGTTTTCAGAAAAAATATGTCAGAATTAAGTGAGTTTTTTGCTTAAAACAAGCAAAATAATCTGCCAATGGGGTAAGCACAATAATCTAGTTCTCATCTTGAAATAAGATGATTTTGCTTACCTCATTGGCCGTTTATTTAGCTTATTTCAAGCAAAAACTCATTTAATTTTGACTTATTATTTTTGAAAACAAGACAATAATTTTGACTTGTCTAGAAAATCCTTCTTGATGTAGGATTTTATAGATATTTTGGCTAGAAACAAGACAAAAAATCTAAGTAAGAAAAGCATTTTTTGCAGTGTAGTCATTTTTAATGTAATTAAAGTTGCCATTTTAAAACAATGAAAAATACAAATTCGCTATTTTTGGTGGGAAATGTTTAATTCGAATGAGAAAGGCAACAATTTTAAAATGTTTTAAAACTGGTTTGATTTCATTATGCCAAGTATAATTTCTTATTTCTTTTGATTTATGAGTAACATCGGGGCATATTTTCACGAGACGGACCTGTGAGCATGTGAGGTGTTTTTTTTTTTTTATATATGTTTGTGTGTATGTTTTCTCTCTTCCATCTCTGGTGGTGACTGGTTGAGTCTGCCTTGACACTTTTTGTGCTGTATTTATTATTTTTCGTTCAGGACGCACTTCTCTGGTGCCTTTTAAACGACCGAGAATCTAATGATGCAGTGGAGCTCTGTATTTTTACTCCTCTTTAATTTATTTAAAGACTTTTTTTTAATGGTAGCTGAAATGAGTTGAGTATTTTCTTCCTGAAATGATGTCTTTATTTATGATCATATGGATTTGTTTCTCATTCTGAGCGGCACAGGGCACTACACTGCACAGGGACTTTGATTTTATGCTTTCTTTCACCAAAACTATGAGGGAGATCTTCATGTACACTGACCGTTCATTATACAAGTTCCAGAAAAAAAACATTGTAAATGGTTGCTCTGTGTATTTTTTATTTATACACACACACATGCACACAAATTGTATATATGTTAAGTTATGCAGTGTAAATTTGTATTCTTCTCCCTGTTCTTAGTCCAAAGGGTTTAGGAAGGGAATCATGGGCTAGATCCTGTTCTGAACAACAGGATATGATGTCGAAACACTTTCTCCAGTACATATCACTACAAATCCTCAGCAAAACACATTTGAGATCCCCTGCTCTGGTTTCTCTCCTTGTTAGGAAGAGGTCTTGCTGTGTCACTACCAAAGCCTTCGGTCTCTTGGCGTCATCGTTTTATTATTTTAATTTTCTGAAATCGCTCTAATATCCTGTGCATCTCATAATGTAATAAGGAACTTCTTTTCTTTGATTCAGCTGGTGGTCTTATTCCCAGAAAAAGCATCTGTAGCTACTTTGAGTGTAAATTTGGCTTGAATGGGAGATAAGGATGTGGTGGTGATAAATAAAAAGGTCTTAAGCACAAACCACATACTTCAGCGTCTAGTGTTTGTGTGACAAATTATGGTGTGATCATATAAACGGATTCTTTTTTTAATGCAGGTATATTATTAAAAATAAAAGATGAAAAAATCACATGTACATAAGTATTCATAACCTTTGGAACCAATTACAGCCTCAAGTCTTAGAAATTGATGCTACAAGCTTTGCTCATCATTTGGCAATTATCTACCATTCTTTTTCATTCTTGCAGGAGAGGATTGCGTTTGGCCGCTCCATGTTGCAGTGATGTTTGTCCTTTTGTAGTTTTCTACTATCTCCATACAGTTGTGCTCAAAAGTTTACATACCCCTTGCAGAATCTGCAAAATGTTAAATCTTTTAGCAAAATGAGAGGGATCATACAAAATGCATGTTATTTTTTATTTAGTACTGACCTGAATAAGATATTTCACATAAAAGACATTTACATATAGTCCACAAGAGAAAACAATAGCTGAATTTATAAAAATGACACTGTTCGAAAGTTTACATCCCCTTGATTCTTAATACTGTGTTGTTCCCTGAATCACCCACAGCTGTGTTTATTTGTTTAGTGATAGTTGTTCATGAGTCTCTTGTTTGTCCTGAACAGTTAAACTGTCTGCTGTTCATCAGAAAAATCCTTCAGCTCCCACAAATTCTTTGGTTTTCCAGCATTTTTGTGTATTTGAACCCTTTCCAACAATGACTGTATGATTTTGAGATCCATCTTTTCACACTGATGACAACTGAGGGACTCATATGCAACTATTACAGAAAGTTCAAACACTCACTGATGCTCCAGAAGGAAAAACATGCGTTAAGAGATGCGTTGAAATTTGAAGATCATGGTAATTGTAACTAATTTTGTCTTCTTGGAAACATGCAAGTATCTTCTGTAGCTTCTGAAGGGCAGTGCTAAATGAAACAAATATGATATTTAGGCAAAATGAGCAAAATGTACACATTTCCATTCTGTTCAAAAGTTTTCAAAAATTTGGCAACCCTACATCCAACACCAGCTGCATCTAAAGCTATTAAAAAAAAATTTAAATCCAAAAAATGTGATGTATTGTCACCCTAATCTCCAAGCAGTGTTGATGGTAACGCATTACAAGTAACGCAAGTTATGTAATAATATTACTTTTTTCAAGTAACTAGTAAAGTAACGCATTACTTTTTCACGCCAGTTGCTTTTTGTTTCCTTTAAATATTTAATCCAATTTTATTAACCAAAGACTTTGCTGCTGACCTTTGTTGATCCAATTCACTGCAAAAATACTTTTATTACTTTGATTTTTTGTCTTGTTTCCAGCCAAAATATAAAAAGATTCTTTATAGAAGAAGATATAGATTTTATAGACAAGTAAATAATAATTTTCTTGTTTTCAGAAAAAAAACAAAAAAAAAACAAGTCAAAGTGAGTTTATGCTTAGAACAAGCAAAATAATGGGGTAAGCAATTAATATTTTCTCAAACAGAAAACAAGATTATTTTGCTTGTTTTATGCAAAAACACGCTTAATTTTGACTTGTTTTCAGAAAAAAAAAACAAGACAATTTTTACTTGTCTAGAAAATCCTCTTGATTTAAGAATGTTTAGATATTTTGGCTGGAAACGAGACAAAAATTCTAAGTAAGAAAAGCATTTTTTGCAGCGTACTAGTAAGCAAAACTTACTTTATATTAACATGAACATTTGTGCTTTTTTTATTCTCATTTTATTTTATTTTAATCTCTTTCTCATTGCTGAAGAATGTTGAACTTCTTTCCTACAGTTCAACTGTACAGACATGAATTAAAACATTTTTAGCCTTAGGTTTATTCACTTAATATCATTTTGATGTGAAAGGGCTTTCACATTTGCTAAGAATCGAACGTTTATATATTAAAAACAAACAAGCAAGCCCTGCCCAGATTTAAAAAGTAACACAAAAGTAATGTAACACACTACTTTCCATAAAAAGTAACTAAGTACTGTAATTAGTTGCTTTTTTAGGGAGTAATGCAATATTGCAATGCATTACTTTTAAAAGTAACTTTCCCCAAAACTGTCTACAAGCAATATGAATGTTCCTAAATTTCACCTGTCTCAGATAAGGGTATGAATAGTTATGCAACAGAATCATATTGGTTATGAGGAGGGTTGTCAAATGGAAGTCATTATTAAAAAAAATGGTGGTCTGATGAAACCACACCTTACTTTTGTGCCATAGACTGATAGATAGTAAATTTGAGCTTCTATGTAAGTTAAAATATGGATACAGTTCGATATTATTCAAGTAGGTGGCGATATGGAACAAAGGCAGTCAATCTGCGAAGAACAAGACGAAGAACATTGCGACGTCACAGATTCTGACCAATAAAAAACATAAAACAGCTTCTGGATCGGAGAGCTCCCCCCCTTTGTTTCTCAAACATGGCAGTGTCCAGATTACCAACAGCTGCTCTGAGTCTCAAACAGGTAAAAAAAAATTAAAAACCTTATGCAAAGAGTGGCACAGCAGTGCTGTTAGGACGCGTTCTTGCGTTTAAAACCTGGACGGAGCGAAAGTGAATGGAGCTGAACGCAGATTTAAAAGCTTGACGTTGCTAATAAAGACATTTGATGCATTAATGCATAGACCAATAACTGAGAATGCGTCATGTGTGTACTGTCACATGTAAATGTTCTAGTCGAGCGTGTTTTCATGTGTTGTGGTCAGTTTTTGCAGAGACAGAAGGTACTGGGCATTTACAGAGATCTGCTCCGAACCATCCGCAAAATACCGACCGAGTCTGATCGCAGATATTTAAGAGACTGGGCCAGAGAAGAATTCAAGAGGAACAAGAGTGAAACAGACCAGGTGGGCTCTTCTTTTTCAATTTAGCATTACATCACTTTGACACTTTCTCACCATATGGCAAGCCGTTTGACACTTATTCATTCGCAGGATATGAATTCTTGATATCAACAATTCAATTTTCATTAGTTAAAATTATAATTCCTGATTTCTTTTACTAGTAACAATGGCAACTTTTGATATCAGGAATTGAATTTCAACTAGTAAAAACTATAATTCTTAATATCAGCAATTGTATTTTCAGTAGTTAAATGTCACCATAGACTCCCATTCAAATATGGCAAGCCGTTTTGACCTTTATTCATTAGCAGGATATGAAATCTTGATATCAACAATTAAATTTTCGTGAGATAAAATTATAAATCTTGATATCAGAAATTGGATTTTTGCTAGTAACAATGGCAATTTTTGATATCAGGAATTACATTTCCACTAGTAAAAAGGTTAATTATTAATATCAAGAATTGAATTCAACTAGTAAAACTATAATTGTTGATATCAAGAATTGTACTTTCACTAGTTAAATGTCACCATAGACTCCCATTCAAATTGAATTGTTGATATCAAGAATTGATTTCTTACTAGTTAAAATTCCTATTTCACATATCAGAAATACAATTCTCACTAGTAAAAACCTTTATTTTTTATATCAATAATTACATTGTTAGTAGTAAAAATGGCAATTCCTGATATCAAGATTTCAGTTGTCACTAGTTGAAATGTCAATTGTTGATATCTGTAAATGTATTTCAACATGTCACATTTCTTATTTCTGATAAATATTTTTCTGTTATCAATAATAAGGAGAGTAATTTCAGATATCTAAAATGCATTCTTACTAGTAACAATCGCATTCATGATATCAGAAATGAACATTGTCACTAGTAGCAATTGAACTGTTGATATCAAGAATGGACATTTGCACTAGTAACAATGTAATTATTGATATCAAAAATAGTTTTTTACTAGTGAGAATTGTATTTCTGGTATGTGAAATTGACATTTGAACTAGTAAGAAATCAATTCTTGATATCAACAATTAAATTTGAATGGGAGTCTATGGTGACATTTAACTAGTGGAAATACAATTCTTGATATCAACAATTATAGTTTTTACTAGTTGAAATTCAATTGCTGATATCAAGAATTAACCTTTTTTACTAGAGGAAATGTAATTTCTGATATCAAAAATGACCATTGTTACTAGTAAAAATCAAATTTCTGATATCAAGAATTATCGTTTTAACTAGTCAAAATTGAACTGTTGATATCAAGAATTCATAATGAATATCCAGAGTGAATAAAAGTCAAAATGGCTTGCCATACACCAATGGGTCCTCTGCAGTGAATAGGTGCCATAAGAGCCCAAACAGCTGATAAAAACATCAGACTTTTTGCTGGAGGAAGCATTATTATGGAGAATGGACTTGTGGATTATTGTGATGATTTTTTTTTTAGCTGTTTGGGCGGCACCCATTCACAAAAAGTAATGCGAAAGGGGCATGTTGATCAGCAGAAAGCTGCTTTGGTTGAAAGTGACTCTTGTCAGTTGCACCTCATACATGTGTGATTGGCAATAGACAGTGGACCCTTTTAGACCTTTTTTTTTTTTTGTAGCTCAGTGAGTCTGAGCTGTTGGTTTCAAGTAGGTGGCTTTTTCTCTGCCACATTATCTAGCTTTTTGTTTTTCTGTTTGTCATATTGCCAACAGCATTTGTTGCCAGCTCTCATAAAAAATGAATGATTCTAGTTTGCTTTGTCACGGTTAATGTTTGGGAGTGTGAGCCCTCCTTACAACGTTCCCCATTTACATGCATTGTAAATTCTGCATGTTTTTTCTCCTCAGGATGTGATTCGCATGATGATCACTCAAGCGAACAATCATCTGGAGGATTTGAGAAGATCTCTCGCATTGGCTGGATGTTAGAACATCGACGGTTACCGCAGACTTCCAGTTCGGAGTTTAGCTGGAAATGATCATAATTTATTAAAAGGATAGTTTAGACAGAAAGGATAATTCTGTCGTCAGTTACTCACCCTCATGTCCTTCCAGAAACATAAGACAACAACACAATTTCATCAAAATACAAGCCAAAATGTTTGTAATAATCCTCTTTTGTCCCTCCATTGAAAGTCAACACAACCTAAACTTTCACACTTTAAAAAGAATTTTTCAGAATCTGTGAATTATTTTACCAAAATTAGAGGGATAATACAAAATGAGTGTTATTGTTTATTTAGTACCGACCTGAATTATATATTTCACATAAAAGGTTTGCATATAGTCCACAAAAATAAATAATAATTGAATTTATGAAAAATGACACTGTTCAAAAGTTTACATCTCCTTCAATCTTAATACTGTGTGTCTGCTGTTCTTCAGAAAAATCCTTCAGCTCCCACAAATTCTTTGGTTTTCCAGCATTTTTGTGTATTTGAAACCTTTTCCAACAATGACTGTATGATTTTGAGATCCATATTTTTAGACTGAGCGACTCATATGCAACTATTACAGAAAGTTAAAATGCTCACTGAGTGTTAAGGCCTGGGGGGTGAATACTTTTGAAGATCAGGGTAAATTTAACTTTTGTTTTTTGGGAGACATGTAACTATTTCTGTGGCCTCTGAAGGGCAGTACTAAATGGAAAAAAATATGAGATTTAGGCAAAATAAAAAAAAAATTCTGTTCAAAAGTTTTCACCCCCCCGGCTCCTAATGCATGTGTTGTTTTTTTTCTTCTTTTTCATTTGAACCTTCTGTAATAGTTGCTGAGTCCCTCAGTTGTCCTCAATGTGAAAAGATGGATCTCAAAGCCATAGTCATTGTTGGAAAGGGTTCAAATACACAAAAATGCAGGAAAACCAAATCATTTGTGGGACCTGAAGGACAAACAAGGGACTCATGAACAACTATCACTAAAGTACAAAACAAAAAACAGCTGTAGATCAATCAGATAACGCCACAGTTTTAAGAATCAAGAGGGTGTAAACTTTTGAACATGGTAGTTTTTATAAATTCAACTATAATTTTCTCTTGATAACTGTATGTAAACATCTTTTATGTGAAATATCTTATTCAGGTCAGTACTAAATAAACCATGCATTTCGTATGATCCTTCTTATTTTTTTTTTTTTCAACATATAAACATTGATCAACTCACATACATAAAGCACATAAAATATGGTAAACACAAAAACGAATATCTCGTAATGCATGAGAACAAACCTCTTTGGTTTCTTATGCATCAGTGAAGCACATTTGAAGTTTCGTTTACCATATTTGTTGTGCAGATCAATGTTTTTATGTGAATAAAAGCCTAAATTAAATAAGTTATGAGTGAATAGACATTAAATTGAGGAACAGAAATCTCAGGTTTCATTAAAATGTATTCATGTTTTTGAAGATGAACTTAAGAAATTAGAGCGACATGAGTTTGAGTAACTGATAAATGACAGAAGTCATTTTTAGTTTATTTTTTTTAAAGTACACTGTAATGTGAAAGAAAATCTGACATTTTATTGTGTATATATATATATATATTTATAATGCATGAATGCTCATTCTGTAACTTTGCCAAATATTAATAAAAACCAAATACATGAACTTTTCTAAATCTTAATTATTTATAATATATCTTATATATCTTGTAAGATATCTGCATTTAATTTCTGCATTATTATGCTGCATTGTGAAAAACAGTGAACATTCCACATCGATCCGAAACCATGAAAATACCTGTCATGGCATGATTAGAAGTGTTTTGTACCTCACAGCTGTGCTGTTAAAATCCATCATTACAAGCTGTGGAACAATCATAAATCTGAACAAACTGTCCATGTCTCTCAAATAACATGATGAATGGAGATGCCATAAGGATGTTACAGTCTGCCATGGGGGAAATGGGACGTAAGCTAAATATGTAACATTATATTATGCATGTAGCCAAAAATACATTGTATGGGTCAAAAATATCAATTTACGTCAAAAACCATTAGGATATTAAATTAAGATCATGTTCCATGAAGCTATTTTGTAAATTTCCCACTGTAAATATATCAAAACGTATATATATATGTAGTAATATGCAATGTGAAGAACTTAATTTGGACAACTTTAAAGGTGATTTTCTCAATATTTCGATTTTTTTGCACCCTCAGATTCCAGATTTTCAAATAGCTGTATCTCCGCCATACATCAATGGAAAGATATTTCAATTACATGACTGATTTTGTGGTCCAGGGTCATAAATACTGTATGAAACAATACAAATGATTGTAATATGTGAAGTGCATATAAAGCCAAACAGGCCTCCACTGAATAGCAAAATAATTCTGTTTTCAGCCAGAGACACTAGATGGACTTTTTTTCCTACACATTTCCACAGACGTAATTTATTACTCATTAATTTGTGACCGATATCACACAGCTGTATGACAGTAAATAATAACATTCCCTTTGAAGTAGCTGTAAACAATTATTCTAGTAGTTGTATATAAAATAATAAAACAGATTATTACATATTGTTAAACATTTGTTAAGACGCACATCAAAAACATTTGATTACATCACAGCAACATCATCATCCACTGGCAAAGACGTCAGTGTCACTTTAAACAGCGGTTTTGAAATCATAGCAAACAATATTTTACTGTGTTTTTGATCATTTCAACAATACTAATCAGTCTTTGTGGAGCAGTGTGAGGTTAAGTGTCATTCAAGCGCACAGCGGTGATGAAATGAACCAGCATTTGTGAATCTTTAAAGTCAACATGAAATGACATTCATTTTTGACAGGATGGTGGGAAGTGGGTTTTTTTTTATAGCAGAAGAGTGTATGTTGTTTATTTTTTGCTGCCTCGACATCACAGCTGAGATCACAGTTAAAGGGAACCCTGGGTATAATTTTTTTTTTTTTTGTAGCTAAATGTAGTGTAAATCAGTGGTTTTCAAACCCTTGGATGGGTTGCCAGGATGATCTGAGGAAATTATATTGGTCAAAATGATAGATTTGTCTTTTATGCCAAAAATCATTAGGATATCAAGTAAAGATTACTTGTTCAATGAAGATATTTTGTAAATGTCCTACTGTAAATGTATCATTTTTTTAATAAGTTTTTATAACTACTACGTATTTCAGTTAGACACATTATTTAGGTTATTTTAAGCCATACACTGTATATAAAAAAAAAACACTTTGTTGAGTCAACTTAAAATAATTTGTTACCCTGCTGCCTTTAAGTTCAGTCAACTCAAATAAGTTTATTCAAGTTGAAATGTTAAGTTGTACTAAGTGACAACTTAGATATTCGAGTTGACTAAACTAAAAAAAATTGTCTGTTAAACTTAACAGCTGTGTTTGTTAATCGGCTGCCTTAAAATTTTGTTTTTAGAGTTGACCGAACTTAAAATTTTAAGGCAGCCGGTAATAAATTATTTTAAGTTGACTCAACAAATGGCTTTTTACAGTGAATACCCGGGGTTCCCTTTAATAGATTTTAACCTTTACACAACATCAGCCTCAAAACACAGAAAGGGGCAGACTTTTCCCTGCCCATTTTGTTAAACGAATGATGAAGAACGGTTAAATTAGATGACTTATCTACCAAATGAAACATTCTCACATGTAAATCACTCATGTCAATGTTTTTATACCTCCAATACAAACTACATCAAAATCCTCAAACATCACAGACATTTAATTTTGTGCAAAAAAAAAGTCCATATACAAAGATGTTACAAAATAAACTAATACTTGCTTATATCACAGTGTTTGCTGTGATGAATTCTGGGTAACTCTTTAGAAGAGGTAACACTTATTACTACTAACTATTTGCTTATAAGCATGCATATTGCTAGAATTTTAGCATTTATTAGTACTAGTTAAGCACATATTAATGCCTTATTCTACATCCCTAATACCTAAACTTAACATCTACCTTACTAACTATTAATAATCAGCAAATTATGAATTTACTGAGGGAATGTAGTTGGTAGTGAATAAGTGTTACCTATTCTAAAGTGTTACCAAATTTTGTTACTTTTATTTGTCAGTGTGTCATTGTTCATTGTTTTTGTATGATCTGGCAAACCATATAGGATATGTTATATAGGATATGTTACGTTTTTGTCCTTTGAATTTGCTTTCACAATAAAACAGACTTTTGTTTGTAGTGCATTATCAAAGGATTAGTTCACTGAACAAAAATTTACAGATTATTTACTCACCCCCTCGTCATCCCAGTAACGTCATATTTAGCCCCTGAAATGCAAGTTTACCAGGGGAACCCTGACAAAAAGCGTGTATTTTATCCAGTGTTGCCAAGTCTGCGGTTTTCCAGCAGAATTGGACTACTTTAACTCTGTTGCCGTGGGTAGTTTTAGATGTCCGCGGGTTGAAGCGACCCCAATAACGTCATATGTAGCCCCTAAAATAGGAATTTACCAGGAGACCCCGACAGAAAAACGTGTATTTTATCCCCCAGAATGCAATTTTTTAATGGGGGACCCCCTTTAAAAATCGATTGGGTTAGTTTTGAGTAGCAATTAGGCGGGTTTTGGTGTGAAAACCTGGCAACCCTGATTTTTTCCCCCAGAACGTGATTTTTAAGCCCCACCTCCCCCCCCCCCCCCCCCAAAAAAATGTGATTGGGCTAGTTTTGAGTAGCAATTGGTGGATTTTGTTGTGAAAACCTGGCAACCCTGGCAGCGACGTAGGGCAATTTTGAAGTTGGAGAAATTGAACCTTGTACTGAACCTTGTTTAGAGCCCTTTGAAGCTGCATTTAAACTGCATTTTGGACGTTTAAACTCACGGACGCAATAGAAGTCCACTATATGGAGAAAACTCCTAAAATGTTTTCCTAAAATTTCTTCATGACTGTAAAAAGAAGGACATGAAAATTTTGGATGACAAGGGGGTGAGTAAATTATCTGTACATTTTTGTTTGGAAGTGAACTAATCCTTTAAAACCTGGAGTTTGAACAGACCTTTGGCAGTGATGGTTTGTCATGACGTTAGGTCTGTAAAGCCAGACACATAACCCATGCAAGTACGCAAACGCAAATTCTTGAACAGGACTCTGACAGCATGCAGTCCCGCTGTTCATAAAGTGCATTCTTGTGTTACTCTGCCAGCAACAAACCTCAGCAGACAGTTTATGCTAATGCCCATTATAGCTCCTCCTCTAACAGCTTTAAGAAAGCATTTGTCCTCCATTATGAACTGTGTTATGACAAATCAATCTTGTGTATCTTGAAGCGTTTGCATGGAAGTACTTGCTCTAAATCTGTTCAGATGCAGTGTAGGGATGCTCATTTTAACCGGTTAACCGTTAACCGACTGAAAGAATTTTGACCGATTAATACGATCAGTTAAATGGTTTAAAAAGGTTTTTAAATATATTTTTTTAGTAATTGATCAAAATATTTTACAACGTTTGCTGGATGGTTAAAATAAAGAATAAAACTGCATTTCTGAGAAAAAAAAGATAAATCGCTCAGGCCTATAATGTTAAGTCGCATTTTATTATTAAGCTACACATTTAGAAATAACGTTTAGACCTGATGCCGACTCGAGATGTTTACAAACACGAAAAATCCTTTCAGAAAAGAACAAGAATTAAAAATATAAGAAGCTAGGCTATATAAACGACAAGCCAAAACTAATTAATTTAGGCTAAAGCGAAACTGAAACTAATGTTGGGTCTCTCATACGACGCAAATCCAAATGTTTCCGTATTCGAGATGTATTTAAATGCCAAAAAAAAATATATATATTTATGTAAACTTTTTGCACTGCACTCGTTCCCATATCCACATAAAACAAACTGTTTGGCATAATATCATAGCAGTAGGCCTACGACGATAACGATTAAGCAAAGTTTGGCTGATGTATTTTATTATTATAATGGAAAGGCTGCATTGTCAGTCGGTTAGGAAAAATAATCGAAATGAACATCCCTAATGCAGTGTTATTTTCATGTGTTAGCTGCTCTATCGAACTTCACTAATCCATCCGGAAAGTTCCAGTGTCTGCTTCAGCAGTGTTATCTTATGTACTAGCTCTCCTCCTGTTTGTTAGTTCTCAGTAGTCTGAGTTCATCCTCAAGGTAGCTTATTCGTTCCAGCAGAGCGGCTCTGTCGGCCTGTGCTCTCTGGTTGGCTTGCCAGCGTGCTTCTTCAATCTTGCGTTCATACCAGCGCTCCATCTGCAGAGTCACCGCCTCAAAAAAGTACTGCGTGACCTCCAGCGCGTGCATGTTTTCCCGCTCCTGGGCGAAGGAGGCCTCGGCGGTGTGCGGGTCTCCCGAACTTGTGGTGGTTTGAGCGTTTTGTTTGGTCTTCGCTCTTTGTTGGGTGCGTCTTTTGAGGTTCCTGTGATCGGGTACAGGTTTCAGCTCCAGACTCAAATCCTGAGGCTCATCTGGCGCTCTGTGAGGGTCACTACAGGCCCGGGATCGCTGTTTAGGTCGGACTATGCAAGGAGACTGGGGCGCAGATTGATTCTGTGGTGACTGCTTATCTGAAAAGACAGAGAACAGCTTGAGAAGATATATAAAATGAGTGATGTCAAAATTAACACAGGAGATACATTTTTTAATTTTAACGCATTAAAAATATTTTGTTGTCAGGCCATATGTCGGTAAAAACAAATTTAATTGTCCTGTCAGCCTTTATAGTGTGCAAATGTGCCGACGTGTGCTGTATTAGGCTATATTAAACCCAAATGAAACTGCGAGCGTGCAAAGTTGTAGTTATATCGCCAGGTAAAACATGAATTCACAAAAAACAATTAAAGCTGCCTTAAAACTTTGCGTGTAAGAATTTATTATTTATAGGTCAAAGCAGTGTCAAATCAAGTTCAGCAGCGACAACATTTATAGTAACAGCAGCCAAAATATCCTAATAACCAGTTGCTGTGATGTCTGTTAATCAAGGAACAAAATTAAAAAGAGGAAATTAATAACTAAGTTTTATCTTGATATAATTTAGGCTATATTTTCTTGCTGAAGGGCACAGGTAGCTTCTAGCCCTATATGACATTTATTATAATGGGTTTGTGTGAAGATTGTGTCAAGTTTACTTAAATTATTATTATTAGTTATTTTTTTTAAAGTCTGATAAATGTTAAAGTGATAGCTCTTAATGATACTGTAATGTTGAATAGTTCTATATATAGGGGGGGAAAAATCAGAGAGACATCAGTTGGAATCAGTGATACTTACCTTCAGTCCTAAAAAAAGATGGCATTAAACAAATATTACAAATATATGTTCTTTATGTTGTTTCTACATTCATTTGAAGCATTAATGTGAAATTATTGCAATATAAAAATATAATTAAAAACTTTAATGTCAGGTAGAATTACAAATTAATTTCAGGAAAAACGTGCGATTAATTAGTTCATTTTTTTAATCAATTGACACCACTACATAAAATACGGGTTGTTGACGTGACATGGCATTTTCACTGACCCACAAAATAAAGATGAATATAATTAATACTGCATGCAGTAAACATTTATTTTTCCTACATTGACCTGTTATTATAAAAGCTGCAGTGTTATTAATTTAGTTTTTTACATTTTTGTGCAAAATCTCAAAATTGTCCTATGGTGCGACTATCTCAAGCATGGTTTAATAATTTACGACTTCAATAAATTAAAAAGAAAATCATGAAAATGTTAATAAATGCCTTCTGCATAATTGTACAAGTGTCTATTTTAATAAATGTCAAGAATTTTTTTCATTTACATATTTCTGAAAGTGTAGGAAATTGATGCACTGTAAAAAAAAAAAAAAAAAAGGAGGACATGGTTTTCAAAAACAAAATGTACGCTGTAAAAAAAAGTTGTTACAACTTAAAGTAAGTGTTCGTGCTGCCTTAAAATGTTATGTTTACTCAACTCAAATTAAGGCAGCACGAACACTTACTTTTTTAAGTTGAAACAACTTTTTTACAGTGTACATTTTGTTTTTGAAAACCATGTCCTCTGGTGTGACACCATATCCTGAGTTTAAATAGGCCAATTTCTGAAATTAGCTGAAGAAACCTCATTCATGGTCATCTTACTGTACCCCTGTGAAGCCCAAGACATGCACATGATACATTTTTGTCTCAGAATTGTTTTTAGAACTACTACAAAAGTGTTACATTTTGTTGTCCTTTGGTGTGACACCCCTTAATTATATATATTCTTATAAAAAATTGTATGATAAATTACATAATCATGAAAAATGATGCAAATATGTCTTGCTAACTGCTAATGACAAGTTAGCTTGGAATAGCAAGATTATTAATTGACACAAAAGTGTGAAATGTCCTATGATGTGACAGATCATGTCCACCGGTGTGACTTTACAGTTGCACCAGAGGACAAGATCTTTTTAATAGCATTTTAAATAATTAAACAAGATTTGTTTAGCTCCTTTTTGTTCTTTTTTGAGCATTTTCAGTGTTCTTAAATGCAACAATACATTCAACTATTTTCAGATTTTTTTGTTGTAGAAAACCTGTACTGTTATAAAGTGTCATGAAAATAAGTAAGAGTTCAGATGCAAAAGCCTCTAAATCCATCTGACTTCTTTCTTTAAAAAATGCATTTTTATCAGGCTCAGGTGTATAGGTTTCTATGTAAGTATTGGTATTTCTGATTGGGCTGAGGATGGGATTTGAACAAGTTTGAAGTAAAAGTATTTGATGGATGTATAATATGTGTCCAGAGCATTCACTCAGTATTATTATCTAATTTTTGACCAAGATGGCTTTTAGCTGGTTTTGCATCTGAACTCTTCAAGTATAAAATGTGATACTTTGTTTTTGAAACAAAGAATTGAGGGAGAAAAATTAGTGAAAGAGAGAGGACATAGAAATATAGACAGAAAATGCACAGGGCTAGGCAAGGGAAGCATCAAACCAACTGCAGCAATGAGTAATTAAAGCTATTTAAGGTGATTTTAGTCAAAATGGGTGAAAAATCACGAAAACAACCACTAGTAATATGATTTAATCGGTTATCACTTTTGACCACAAGGTGGCACTGTCTCAAAATGTTTTGAGCACTTTCAGGTCATGGTTTCGATGGTACATACAACGTTTTGGAATGGTACACCAATGCATTAGTAAAATGGTAGCATTTTATATCATAAAACTATATTGTAGTCAATGGCAATTTCATGTTTTGTTCAATTATAGCGCAACCAAGAGTCACAATCTCACCAAATTCTTTATGTGTCCTTAAGAGTGTGCCCATACATATGTGTGTCACATTTGGTGAAAATAACTCATTTTGTTTTGGAGTTATAGACATTTTTATATATGATAAGGGAAAAAAATGCCGATGGCTGACTTTGTTTGCATTTTTATGCCACTTACTATAACATTTTTGCAATTGGGCATCAGGCTCAGAATTTCCTATGGTGGTTTTGTATCGTAGGAGTAGCGGTTTCTAAGATATTGGCAAATGCTTTTTAAGCACTAAAATGCAACATTGCACAAAACATAAGTCAAAACCTGACATGTTTGGTATCGCTGGACTCGGCAAGGATTCAGGAGTCTAAAAAGGTGAAAATAAGTTGACCACACTAGGGGGCACTGGCTCGAAACTTCTCAGGCTCCTTCAGAGCATCGTGCTGATGACCCATACCGAGATCTGTAATGATACGTCAATGCGTTTGGAAAATATAGCATTTTACTACAAAATTCTAAATGCCTGACAGCCAAAATGGCTGACATGGGAAATCATTTGACTGCACCGATTTGATGCACTGAGAGACCAGTTTTGTCATTTTTGGCCAAACCATTAAAAAGTTACAAGCTAAAATAGCATTTTTTTTGTATCTTCTGGCCACTAGGTGGCACTGTGCTGAAACACTGCAGGTAGCCTCAGAGATATAGCCTCACATCCATTTTTTGCGCTTTTCGTAGAACGGTTTGCCTAATCAACTTGAATCCCATAAACCGTCTTGGACAAGTTTGAAAAAGTAGGTTTTTCAAACAATTAACAATGGGAAAAAAAACTAAACCTTACGATTTTTGGATTTTGGTGTTAATTCGACTTGGCATGAACCAAGGATTTTGCTTCTGTGCCTTACGGTTCAAAAGTTATTAGCATAAACATGAGTGAAACTTTGGACAAGATGCAACCATTTAAAATCTGCAATCTGAGGGTGCAAAAAAATCGAAATACTGAGAAAATGGCCTTTAAAGTTGCCCACATGAATTTCTTAGCAATGAATATTACTAATAAAATATTAAGTTTTGTCATTTACAGTAAGAAATTTAAAATATCTTCATTGAACAATCTTTACTTTATATCCTGACGATTTTTTGGCATAAATGGATCATTTTGGCCCATACAGTGTATTTTTGGCTATTGCTACAAATATACCCATGCTGCTTAAAACATAGGTCACATATGTTACATAACACTTACATAAGCCTATATTTAAATGAGGACAAACACAGGAAAACCATTAATGCTGCATGCAGTGCTGTCTGTATGTGAGATGAGCCAGAAAATCTGTTTTGCTCATAACTGTAAGAAACAACTGAATGTGTTCACACTGATTCATTCATCCAGTCATGCGCATCATACCCGGTGAACTGCGATCCACCTCAATTACATAGTAACCGGCCGATCCATCCTCAGGACTTGTGCTCGCTGCTCCAGTCTCTCTTCCATCTTTCACCTCTGGTTGGTTTGTTAATGGAGAGTAGCATGTTTTGGTACTAGATGTATCTGGTACGGCCGTTTGGGAATGTGGATCACAATCTGAAAGTGTGTCGGTGAGGGACGAAGAGCGCTGTAACTTGGCGGTGCCACGATCGCCAGAAAGACGTGTCTCCAAACTTTGGATCTTGGAAAGGCACCAGTTCTTTAGATCGCTGACCACTGATGCCTGCTTACAAACACAGTAATTCAAAGACTAGCCCACCACTAAAAGCTGGATATTATTCCTTTTACATGTAGACTAAGACAGCATTGTTTCTCATGCATGTAAACCAGAGTTTGCAAATTTTTGGGGTTAATATTACCTGTCTTTTTTCTCCCTCCACGCGTTCTTGTATGGCTCGCTTGTCAATGCGATGTAAACATTCAATCCTCTCAGCAGACACTCTTTCTAAAGTGATCTTATCTAGAGCTCTGATCTAAAATTGTAAATACACACAATAGTTACCAAAAAAACATAGGCTATGTACATAAAACACTCAATTAAATGCCCAATAAAAGTTCAAGCAGCATATGGATTGGCCAATATCATCTGAAATTATGGGCTGCTGAATTTTTGGTCGAGTAGTCAATATAAGCCAAAACCAAAAAGTTAACTAGTTCGAATCTGGGAAATGTTTTGATGAATCAAAAGTATTTTCATAATGTGAATTGGACTAGTGGCCTTGAAGAAGTTTGAAAAGTTAAAACGTTTCAAAAGTATACACCTCCTTTCAGAATCTGCAAAATGTTAATTATTTTACCTAAATAAGAAAGATCATACAAAATGCATGTTATTGTTTATTTAGTACTGACCTGAATGAGATGTTTCACATAAAAGATGTATACATTTATATAGTCCACAAGAGAAAGTAATAGTTGAATTTATGAAAATTAATAAAAATGACCCTGTTCAAAAGTTTACATCCACTTGATTCTTAATACTGTGTTGTTACCTGAGCATTTGAACCTTCTGAAATAGTTGCATATGAGTCCCTCAATTGTCCTCAGTGTGAAAAGATGGATCTTTAAATCATACAGTCATTGTTGGAAAGGGTCCAAATACAAAAAAAACAAAGAATTTGTGGAAAATGAAGGATTTTTCTGAAGAACAGCAGGCAGTTTAACTGTTCAGGACAAACAAGGGACTCATGAACAACTATCACTAAACAAAAAAACACAGCTGTGGATCATTCAGGGAACAACACAGTAATAAGAATCAAGGAGATGTAAACTTTTGAACCGGATAATTTTTTATTAATTTCTATTGTATGTGAAATATCTTATTCAGGTCAGTACTAAATAAACAATAACATACATTTTGTATGATCCGACTTATTTTGCTAAAATAATTAACATTTTGCAGATTCTGAAAGCGGGGTGTAAACTTTTGACCTCAACTGTAAATGTCGGTGCTTGGCCAATTAAGGACACATGGATAATTATATTCAGATGTTTACGTTGGTCTTGTGAAGTTTAGGCTTTTTTTTTGCACCTGATGTTTGTTCTTGCGCTCCATTTGGCCCATCTTGCTGTTCATGAGCTCTTGCACAGTGTGAATCTCTGACTGCATTTCCTCTTTAGTGGCCATGAGCTGATTCTCCAGTTTGTTAATGAGAGGTTCACACCTACAGCCATTCAATGGAGCCTTTAATAGCAATAACACACATACAAGAGTCAATCAAAAAAATTAAAATAGCTATTTACTGCGTGAGATATTTGCAATTTTGAAGAAAATGTTGGATAAGCCCAAGGCTGATAACAGACGTAAAACAATAATAAAAAAAGACAGGATTATTAAAGAAGAAAACGGTTTTCATGTGAATAAAGTAACATTTCTTTCTTTCTTTCTTTCTTTCTTTATAGATTTCAAAACACCAAAGTAGGCAATTTGTATAATCTTATGAAATTTTATGAAAATTAAAAATAATCTTATGAGAGTAAGATTAAATAAAAAAAAAAAAATCGGAAAATTACGAGATTAAAGCCAAAATATTTCAAGAATAAAGTCATAGTTATGAGAATTTAATCATAGCAATTAAATGTATAATATTTTGAGAGTATAGCATGCACATATGTTTATGCACACATATGTGGGATTACTAGCAGAAATCATAGCATGTGTTATACTCAAAGGGACAGTATGCTTGGAAATAATATTTCACGTCTTCAATTGCGTTCATTAGACCTATTCGTAGTGCAAATAGCAATAAGCTTTGTGCTTTTGGTACTGTTATTATAAAATGTCTCAGTTTTCAAAATCTGTCAGTTTTATAGTGAAATACAAACAATGTGTCTTACAACAGTGTGTTTTTCATGCTCTTTAAATATAGCGTGACAGATCACTTTTTGATTACAATGAGGTATTCCTTTAATTCAGTTATACTGTTTTCTTTGTGAAAATACCACCACCTACTGCGTAAAAACGTCTGTGGCATCCAATCTTTCATTTCTCACATGTATTTAATTAAAAACAACAATAAAATGTTCTAAAGGTTGTACTTTTCTGAGGTATATAAGTGACTATTCACAAGCTGTTTTATTCCTGGTAGAATATAGTAAATGATTGGAAATAAATATTTTATAAACATTATTTGTAGTGCACCAACCACCCAGTAATCGCAATAATATTGTGCTTTGCTGCTTTTAATATAGGCCTATCACAGCTCAGCTTTCAAATTCTGTCAGTTTGATCACAAAATACAAATTATAAATGTGTTCATAGCAATATAAAAGTGAAAAAACATCAGAAGGAATGAAAAAAAAACAGTATAATCAAAAGATGACCAATTCACATGCCGCTTAAACTGAGGCAAATACAGTGATCTGTCAGGCCACATTAAAGAGCGTGAAAAACACATTATTGTAATATGCATATTGTTTGTATTTCGCTATAAAACTGACAGATTTTGAAACCTGAGACTTTGTAATATCTCCTGGTGCTCTATTGCATGTGCAATAGACTAGAATATACTGTTAAAATATTATACATTTAATCTCATAATTGCTATGAATTAATTCTCAAAACACTTCAACTTTATTCTCAAAATATTTTGACTTTATTCTCATAATTTTGACTTTATTTTTAAAACATTTTGACTTTATTCTCATGATTTTGACTTTATTCTCGAAACATTTCAACTTTATTCTCATAATTCTGACTTTATTTTCAAAACATTTTGACTTTATTCTCAAGATTTGGACTTTGTTTAAATATTTCGACTTTATTTTCGAAATATTTCATCTTCATTCTCATAATTTCAATTTAATCTTGTAATCTTAGATTTTTTTTTTAACATGGCACTAAAACGGCGTCGTACTTATGATACATGACTGTAATATTAATTAATGGTTATAGTTTTATAGTCCTCAGTAGGAGAAAGATGTTCAAGAATCCCTCAGATTGTGTTTGAATTAACCCTTGTCTACTCCAAACATACAAATATTAAAGTTCTGTGACAGCCTAACTACTAAAAGTGATTTTCGGTAGAATGCTAATAGATAAATGAATCAGTTTAATCTGATGGTGAAACTGGTTCCTTGCCTGCATGATTTTGCCATCTTTGCCTCTGTAGAGAGTATAGAGCTGGTACGCTTTGTAGTTATGAGGAGGAGGAGCAGGAACAGCCAATGATTTCTCCGTTTTACTCTTCTTCTTAAGATCACTGGGTTTTTGTCTTCGAATGAGGGCATCTGATGGAGACAGCTGCAAAAAATAAAAATAAAAACAGTGCACAACTAGTGAGATATCAGAACATCGAACGCTTTCTGAAACAAGAAAATGATGCTGGAAGCAGTACTTATGAAGAATCTATTTAGTTTACTGCAATATAAACCCAGACAATGTGACACAAAACTCTGCACTTCACATAAAATATAAATCACATATTATACCCAGTGGATCATACATTATCTTTAAACTACAAAATGCATGCATGCATGGCATACCCTCTCTTTGACTTTCTTCACACTGTTTTTGTTTGCACGTGCCTCTGTGACGTACTCTGTCTCATTTTGCCGGAGAGAATTTTCACTTCCGTGAGTGTCATTTGCAGGAGATGCACTGTCCTGAGCAAAACACAGGAGTAAAGTCACATCATTGAAAATGAACAGCAAAATCTACAAAGCAGATTTAAAAATGGTGAAATGTGTTACTACACGTTTATTGCTAAAGGCCTAAAGAAAATAAGCAAAAACAAAGTCACAATAAAATTGAAAAAGAAAAAAACTACAAGGCAGGGACTGGATTCTATGAATTTTTTCTTGATTGTTTTTGTGTTTTGTTGAATTTTTTTTTTTTATGACATTTTGATTAAACATTACAAGTAGGGGTGCAACGGATCGCAGTTGATCCGTGTGGATCACGACCCACGCACGTGACCCGCGGATTAATAACTATTTTTTTTAATTCGTAGATAATCCTAAATTTAACCCTAAATTTGTAACAATCGCTGAGAAAAAGACAGTTTTTTCTGCCGATATTGCTTTTTAAGTAATTAATTACACAGAGAAGACGTGTTCACGTGAACAGGGCATGTTAATCAGTCAACAATGGCTAGAGGAGGAACAGAAGAACTCGAAAAGCCTCCCGCGTCATTCAAATCGCATGTATGGGAGCATTTTGGCTTCCTTGTAAAATATATTGATGGAAGAAGGGTGGTGGACAAAACTGTAACAGTGTGTAGGCACCGTGGCACGAGAAAGCCGTATGAAAGCAGCAATACATTGAGCATGTGCACTGTTCTGTGTATGCGCTCAGAGACGGAACAGAACACGGACAAGTAAAGTGAACGTCTAGCTTAAGATGTTACCTAAACGGTCAAATGCACGCAAATATATGTCAAAATGCGGCGTTTCGTGATTATTCGTGTAATCATTCGTCAGTTGTCTCAAATTTACGCAAACAGTTGAGAATGAAAATACGTGTGTAACAGTATACTGGATCCGTGCAGCTCTTAAAGCGGCCACAAGTAATATTCCTTCTGCCGTCTTTGCGGTTAATGTTAATCTAGTCTCGCGTAGCCAGACCTTCAGACTGAAGGTCTGGAATCTTTGGCCGCTTTGAATGGCCAAGGCCCGCCCATTGGGCCATATGACTGACAGGTAAAACAACCAGTCGCGTTTCGTTTTGTTCCGCGTCATGTTTACGGGCGTGGAAATGTTGCCACAATAACAGACCGATGTGTGAAACTCTCGGACATATTTTAAAGATTCTATCCCGTGAACCTGACATTTTTCACTTTCTTTTCAAACTCTACCCTTTAGTTGATCCTAATAGGCGCTCGTCATCACAGTTGTAAACACGACGACTTTCTCATTTGTGAGGGAGCTGGGCGCCACGGCATTTTTGTTTCCAGACGGAACGTTAAAGAACGCAACACACATGTCTCCCGGAAATCCCGTATAATATAACCAATCCTGTGACGACTTCGAAACTCCCGAAGTGTTTCCAGATAAGTGTGCCATATGCGTCAGACGTTTAGCCAACATTCCGTGGGCGTGACGTCTGAGGCTGAGACTAATGTTAATCAAACGACAAAAGACAAAATCACTCACTGCTCTTGACGGATGGACTTTTGTAGTTTTTATAAGAAACAAACATGTTTAATTCTTACAGTGAAGACTATGCTGTTTTATTTTCCTTTCAGTTAATTACATTAAATTAAAAAAAAAAAAAAAAAAAAAACCTTTCATTCCATTCTTTCACCATCTTTTTTTATTGCTATCTTTAAATTAACCAATCATATAAAGTTCCGGACACACTCATAATCGTGTTAAAAAATCATGATTACAATATTGACCAAAAATAATTGTGATTATGATTTTTGCCATAATCGAGCAGCCCTACTTGTAATAAATGGAAAGCAAATTACATTTGTCTCCTCCCCTTTTTGCTGATCCGAAAAATGGTCAGATCCATGACTCAAAAACCGTAATGTGATCCGAACCGTGAGTTTTGTGATCCATTGCACCACTAATTACAAGGTTAAACCAAGTTAAAAATGAAATGCATAGATGAATTGTTCATAACATACTTTTTTTGAACAATTAAGATCTATATACTTTTTTCATGAATGCCTTTAATAAGTCTATGTGTAACTCTGTGAATAATGGATGTTTAAATTCTATTGAGATTTGTGTTTTCTATAGAATTCTAATTAGAATTCTATAGAAGAGGTTGCATGGTTTTAAAAAAAAAACACCTTTTCCTTCCAGGACTGAATATGTAACTACACATTTAGTAACGTGAATCATGTTTGCATTTAATAATTGTCTACAATAACATCTAATATTTTACATC
This sequence comes from Cirrhinus molitorella, assembly GCA_033026305.1. Classification (NCBI taxonomy): domain Eukaryota; kingdom Metazoa; phylum Chordata; class Actinopteri; order Cypriniformes; family Cyprinidae; genus Cirrhinus; species Cirrhinus molitorella. The sequence goes on from CM065133.1 coordinate 36,008,528, forward strand.
TGATGTGTCATATTACTGTGGGAGCATGAATGTTCAATAATTAAAGCATCTGTCAGTTATTGCTTACGTAACATTTAGTGACAGCGTGTTTGAAATTCATCTGCTTCTTGTACAGCTGCTCATTCGATACTGATTGTGTCTGAGAGAGGGGTGTAGGTTTGCTCCCTTACCTTTCTTGGCAGCATTTCATCACGTGGGACTGACTGTGCTCGACCCTCAGTCTTCATCTTGTCCCTCCTCTTCCTCACTGAGCGTCCTCGAGTGAAGCTCTACATGTAAATACAGATATTAAGTCCCATCGCTAGTCTTCATTCCTCACTTAAGAATGTCATTAAAGGAAAACGTGAAAATTTCTTGTCAATTGCTCATGTGTTTTCTTACCTGTGGAGCTTTGGTGAGCAGCAGCGCCACTTCAGGATTATCATTTTCCCGAGCCTGATCAAGGGCCGTCTCTCCTGCCTTCACCCCAAAAAATGCACACGGAAGAATCATGTGCACACCAGTTAAATTAGCCATTTCTGCTACATGCCAATAGCAGCTATGAACATCTAGACAGAGAGGATTATTGGTGCTCCCCTGCCCACCCTTCAAGAACTGTATACATCCAGGGTGAGGAAAAGAGCTCAGAAAATCACTCTGGATCCCTCACATCCAAGCCATTCCCTCTTTGAACCTTTGCCATCTGGCCAACGCTACAGAGCCCCAAATACCAGGACGACCAGGCACAAGAACAGTTTCTTCCCCCAGGCAATCCACCTTATGAACAGCTAAATGTTCCTCCCATTGTGCAATAAAAAAGTGCAATAACCTTATATTTATTTGTTACCACCTCCATCCTAATTCCATGCATCTATAGCACAACTGTACATACCACTTATTTCTTAATTTATTTTTCTATATTTTTTTTGTCTATTTATTGTATTTTTTATTCTCATCTTATTTCTATTGTCTGTGTGTTGTTGTTGTCTACTGAAAGCTAATGTCACAAAAACAAATTCCTTGTATTGGCAATAAAGTTCTTTCTGATTCAGCTAAGAATGCAACGTTCTGTTGTATTATGAATTATACTCAGACACATTTTGTGAAACTGTACCAATATATCATATGTACACAGCAAAAAATGCTTTTCTTTCTTAGGTTTTTTTGTCTTGTTTCCAGCCAAAATATCTAAATATTCTTAAATCAAGAAGGATTTCTAGACAAGTAAAATTTGTCTTGTTTTCAGAAAAAAAAGTCAAAATTAAGTTGTTTTATGCTTAAAACAAGCAAAATAATCTGCCAGTGGGGTACGCTAAATAATTTAGATTTCTTTAAAAATAAACTAATTTCTTACACTGCAAAAAAAATGCTTTTCTTACTTAGATTTTTTGTTTGTTTCCAGCCAAAATATCTAAAAATTCTTAAAATCAAGAAGGATTTTCTAGACAAGTAAAATTTTTTGTCGTTTTCAGAAAAAGAAGTCAAAATTAAGTAGTTTTATGCTTAAAACAAGCAAAATAATCTGCCAATGGGGTAAGCAAAATAATCTAGATTTCTGCTTAAAAATAAAATTATTTTGCTTACACTGCTAAAAATGCTTTTCTTACTTAGATTTTTTGTGTCTTGTTTCCAGCCAAAATATCAAAAGAATTCTTAAATCAAGAAGGATTTTCTAGACAAGTAAAAATTATTGTCTTTTTTTTTTTTTTTTTAGAAATAATAAGTCAAAATTAAGTGAGTTTTTGCTTGAAACAAGCAAATTAATCTGCCAATGGGGTAAGAAAAATAATTTACATTTCTTTAAAAATAAAATGATTTTGCTTACACTGCACTTACTTAGATTTTTTATGTCTTGTTTCCAGCCAAAATATCTAAAAATTCTTAAATCAAGAAGGATTTTCTAGATAAGCTATTTTTTTTGCCTTGTTTTCAGAAAAAATAAGTCAAAATTAAGTTGTTTTATGCTTAAAACAGTTAAAATAATCTGTCAATGGGGTAAGCAAAATAATCTACTTTCAAGCAGAAAACTAGATTATTTTGCTTACCCCATTGGCAGATTAATTTGCTTGTTTCAAGCAAAAATGTACTTAATTTTGACTTATTTTTTCTAAAAAAAAATATATATATTAAAAAAAGAATAATTTTTACTTGTCTAGAAAATCCTTCTTGATTTAAGAATTCTTAGGTATTTTGGCTGTAAACAAGACAAAAATCTAAGTAAGAAAAGCATTTTTTGCAGTGTAGAAGAATTTGTGTTCAAGTATCAGTGTAGAGTACATTTCAGGGCTTCTCTAAACTCATGCAATATTTCTGAAGGTGCTCACATTGTTTCTGATGCGGCTGTCGGCCCCAGCCTCCAGTAACATGCGCACAGTCTTTCTGTGATTCAGAGCAGCTGCAATATGTAAAGCGGTGTCTCCTGCCTGAACATCAGAGGAGATTGAGAATTAGGGATGAATCAGAAACATCTCCAGAATGGTCATAATTACAGTTTACTCAAGGATCAGCAAAATATTTCAAGTTCTCACATGATTTCTTTCAGTCACGGAGCAGATGGCACCCAGGAGCGCTCGGATCACACTCACATGGTTATATCGGGCAGACACATGCAGACAAGTGTCACCTGCCTAAACAAACAGATCAACTGTATTTTATTTAAATGGCACATTTGTTTTGTGCTGTTTCAATGTATCACAGCGAATGAAAAGAGAGACATATGAATCAAATAGACAGAAAGAAGAGTTTGAGCACTTACGCTGTTCTTACTGTCAGGACGAGAGCCACCCAGAAGCAGGACTTTAGAGCTCTGAGCATGACCGTTCTGACACGCCAGATGAATAGCCGTGTTTCCTGCCTGAAAGAGATTATATATATTATATATATAGATATATTTCTTACCTAAACGCATCGATTCACTACAGGAGGCCTTCATTCACCCCTGTGGAGCTGTGTAAGACACTTTTTATTATGGATGGATGCACTTTATTTGACTTGTTTTGGACTGTTGAAGAGAAACACACGCTCATTGCCATTCTAAAGTAAAGTAGTGATGGATCATTCTTGAACGATTCATCCATTTTGAACAAATCTTTTATGTGACTCGGAAAGAACGAGTCATCTCTGGAAGTGAATCGTTCAGTCACACATGAACAAAATCCTATATGTTCTGTTAGTTCACCTGTTAGTTCGGGTTTTTCTAGTCGTTCGTTCATCTTAAAGGGCTGTCATGTGATTAACGAACGACTCAAACAAGTAAACTTGTCAGATAAGAGGTGAGGTGAGCTAAGCATAGACCAAAGACCCAGGTAAACAATTAATTAATCTTTTCTTTTTCTTATAGCATTATAGTTTTGTTTGTAGTGTGATCAACGTTTGTGTAAGCAGTAGGTTAGATGTGTTAGGGAAGTAACGCATAACATTTTAATAATATTTTGCTAAAATGAACGGAATGAATGAAATGACTGTTCATTTTGTTGAACTAGACTCAAAAGTCAGAGTCGGTAACTTATCCGAACTTCCCATCACTATTATAGAGCTTGGAAGTGTCAGGATCATTTTTAATGTATTGATGGATGCACTTTATTTGACTTGTTTTGGACTGTTGAAGAGAAACACACGCTCATGCCATTATAAAGCAGTGATGGGTCGTTCTTGAATGATTCATCCATTTTGAACTAATCTTTTATGCGACTTGGCAAGAACGAGTCGTCTCTTGGAGTTATTCGTTCAGTCACACATGCACAACATCCTATATGTTCTGTTAGTTCACCTGTTAGTTCGGGTTTTTCAAGTCGTTCCTTCATCTTATGGGGCTGTCATGTGATGAACAAATGACTCGAACCTAGGGCTTCTCGATTATGGCAAAAATCATAATCATGGTTATTTTGGTCAATATTGTAATCACGATTATTTAACACAATTATGAGTGGGTCCTGAACCCTGCATTTCAGCCCGTTTTTTTACGCCCCTAAGGCCGGGCTTCGGCCAATTTTCATGTATTAGTTCAGACGCTGGCCAGGCATCGGGCCTGTTTTAGGCTTCTCCTTATTTTTATATTTTAGACATCCATCAATTATGGTCATTAAAAAAATTGGCGCGATAGTGAGACTTCACTTTCACTTTTGAGACTGGCTCGGATGGAGTTTAATGTCTCAGCCAGCAGCAGTGCCTTTAGTGCAGCTTCACGTTCAAGCAATAGGCTGAAACTTGTCACAAAGCACGGGCAAAAATAAATAACAACGAATGTGTTGGGGGAAATAGTAAGGAGATATTTGAATTATTCATGAATAAACTGTATTCTGAGTCAGTGTCACAAAGATCCTGACTCACAATCTCCTCTGATGCACCTTTAGAGAGAAATGCATCTTTAAGGATTACACAATGAAAGAGTTTGTGTTTTCGATTTGTTTTATTTTGTTAAGTAATAATTTAAAGCGTAATAATTTAAATTGTTGGGAAGATGTTTTGTTCTTTAAATATAAGTGTTTGTTTTATTAAAGGAACGAACAGCGAACGAACAACTTGACTAAAATAAAATCTATATAAAACAGTTCAAGTATAAAACAATGTTGGTTTAAATGTTAAACCTAGATAAATGTGTGCTATTAGGCACATATCCAATCGTTTGTGTGGAGAGTGGAAGCTAAAGCTGCTTTGCAGGACATAGAGGCTCCAGCGCAATCACTTGCATTTGTTTCAGTGGAAACAATTTAAAATTATCCATCAAAGCAAAAAAACTCGCAAATCAATGCCTTACAGACATGATAAATGCATATATAGAATGCTTTAAATTATTACTTAACGAAATAAAACAAATCGAAAACAAAAACTCTTTCATTGTGTAATCTGTAAAGATGCATTTCTCTCTAAAGGTGCGTCAAAGAGGAGATTGCGAGTCAGGATCTTTGCGACACTGACTCAGAATACACTAGGTTATTCATGAATAATTCAAATATCTCCTTACTATTTCCCCCAGACACATTTGTTGTTATTTATTTTTCCTGGTGCTTTGCCTATTGCTTGAACGTGAAACTGCACTGAAGGCACTAAACGCCGTCTGAGCCGGTCTCGAAAGTGAAGTCTCACTAGCGCAGCAATTTTTTAATCACCATAACTGATGGATGTCTAAAATATGAAAATAAGGAGAAGCCTAAAACAGGTCCGATGCCCGGCCCACGTCTGAACTAATACGTGAAAATTTGGCCAAAGTCTGGCCCTAGGGGCATAAAAAAACGGGCTGAAATGCAGGGCTCTAATCAATCATATAATGTCCCGGACCCACTCATAATCGTGTTAAATAATCGTGATTACAATATTGACCAAAATAATCATGATTATGATTTTTGCCATAATCGAGCAGCCCTAACTCTGATATAACTCATATACACCCAGGATGCCTGGAGGGTGAGTAAATAATGGGCTAATTTTCATTTTTGGGTGAATTAACCCTTTAAAATCAGTCAAACACTAGTAAGGTCAACAGCACCACCTATTATTATTCCCCACTTATTTTGAGATTAATTATATACATGCAAATCATTTTATGCTGAGGTTTTGTTTTTTTTACCTTGTTTTTAGCATGAACGTTGGCTCCGGCTTTTACAAGCAGTTTGACAGACTGGCTAAAGCCGTGCCACGCAGCCTCATGTAATGCGGTGTTTCCATCCTAAGGAGAAAAAAAAATCAACTACTGTAACACAACTCTCCTTTGCATTTGTAATTTTAAATTCAATATACCAGGAAAACTTAAAAATGTCCATTTATTTATTCAGTAAGTAGCTGTGGAGTAACTAGGATAATTTACTTTATGTCAGGCTCACTATCATGCTGTCAGAATTAATGTTTTTTTTAATTAATTAATTCTACGTGAACAGATCAATGCAATTCCTACAATAATAACTTGTTTTCTAGCGTAAGTGAACAAGAGATATTATTTACCTTGTCTTGTCTATCCAGTGCACATCCTTCCTGAATGAGAGCTGAAATGATATCACCGTTTCCCACCACAGCAGCTCTGTGTAAGGCCGTCTGGTCACCCTGATAGCAAGAAAAAAATACACAACTGAAACATCAGCCAATCTGTGGAGATTCTGCCATCTGGCTGCATGGTGGTAGGGGTGTAATCATTCACTCTTTTTCTCAATGCATCGATTACAAAACCTGATGATGCATATGCATCGATCTTAAAAAGCTGCGCGTTTGGATGGAGCAAAAAAAAAGTGTCTAAAATCATATGCACAGTTCCATTGTAAACATTAATGACATTTTAACTTAATGTCCATAAAACGAAAGTGTGAAGGAAATGGTTCAAATAACCGCAGCATTAACAGCAACCTTAAAATAAGAGCGCAAGGTTTAACGTTATCTGTCACATGCATGAATTTTGCGTTTGTTACTACATCATTAAAACCATCATTCGCAGATAGAAAGTAATCGTTTAAATGCTGTAGCAATTTATTTTATGAAAATAAGATAAAGAAGCTCACATCATGCAAAGGTGTGACATAAAATGAGGTGAGGGGAGCGAAGCATAGACAAAAGACCCAGGTAAACATGTAAAACATGTAACATTTTAATAATATTTTGCTAAAATGAACAGAATGAACGAAATGACTTGAAAAAAGATTTGTTCATTTTGCTGAACGGGACTCAAAGGTCCGAGTCGGTAAAATGATCCGAACTTCCCATCACTATTATAAAGCATGGAAGTGCCAGGATAAATTTTTAATGTAACAGCGATTAGGGCTGTGGAATTAATCGAAATTCAATTTTGTTTTTGGCTTCAAACGATTATTAAAATATTATAAAAGCTCCTCCATAAAAGCCCAGTTTAAAATACAATAATACAATACAATATCTTCTTTTATGAAAATAAGATAAAGAAGCTCACATCATGCAAAGGTGTGACATAAAATGCCTACTTTTAAAGCCTTTTTTTATCTTGGCTTACATAGGCTAATAAAAAATAAAGATAAATAAATATACTAAAATGCATTTGAAATACCTTTATTTCATGCATAAGTATGTTTTTAATAAAAAATACTTGCAATTGTACTTTTAGTATCCTATACTAAACTGGCATAAAGTGTGCGAAATTGTAAGTATAGTGCTGAAGTCCAACTAAAGATGAACTGAAGTATATTTGATTGTGCTAAAGTGGAACTATTGCAAGTATATTTCAGGTACACTTTAAATATCTTGCATTTAAAGACCTTTTTATTCAAAAAGAAAATACAATCCTCAGCAACAGTGACATTAAAACACATTTTAGGCTTAATATTATGAAATTCAAATAAATAGAGTTTCATTAAAATCTTTTATGTCAAAGTCTCGAAGGATGCATTAGTAAATATGTTAATAGATTTAAACTATACTTAGATACTTAGTTTGAAATAAATGTATTTTTCACTAGGGTAACTTTCTACATATGCTATGCCATGCCATAGCATCATTAAACTAACATCTAACAGTGGACAAAAGTGTTTTATTTTTTATTATAATTTGTTTTGCCCTTAAAGGCAAAAATTTTGACTCCATAAAGGCAGAAGTGTATTTTGCCCCCTGACTAAGCATATAAAGAATTTAGGGAAAGCATTTAAATAATCCTGTGAATACACTTAAAGTATGCAGAATCGAATAATTATTAATTGAATCGCACTGAATTTGATTGTGAATCATCTCAAATTGAATTGTTCTGAATTTGCATCTAACGATTCCCATTATCAAACAAGGTAGAAAAAGTTTAGGAATCTTTTTTGGACCAGTTTTTCCTACACATTTGTTCATGATCCGTTTCAAGTTGGACATTAAAAAAATAGTGCTGTATAAACATGATTTTGTTTGCTGTAGCGCTACAGATTTAGCACAGCGGTGCAGGAAACACTGTTAAAGATCAACATTTCTCTGTTTTTAGCTTTCTGTAGAGCGCTAAAGGACTATGCCGGTTTCTGTAAAATCATTAGAAAACAAAATAAACTACAAAAATGGCATGGTTGCCCAAACACAGATAAGCCCGATGGAAAAACATTTCAGCTTGCATTGTGGAATATCACCTGCCCTAAAGGTAGAGATACGAGGTGAACGAAAAATATCAGTTTCAAAAGACCTGCGCTGTGGTCTGGTTCTCATTTGTCTTCTGACTTGACATATAATGAATGAGTTATGGTCCTTTTATGTCTTGTCTTGAATTTCTTCAAAACTTCTGCTTTGTGTTTTACAAAATAAAGTCATATGGGTTGAGTTTCTTGGTGAATTATTCTTGTAAATGTACACAGACGTTTATGATCCTTTAGGTGCTTTAAATCCGTTTTTTTTTTTTTAGTTTTGTCTATCAACACAAAAACAGCACAAACCACATGGAATCTGATCCTTTTGATTTTGCTTTTGCTTTGAGCCACTTTCACATGTGGTCCTAAATTACATACAGGTGTGATGTTTTGCAAGGTGACTGCTTTCTGAGCGGCCAATTCGGAAATCACAGTAGCCAGGTATCCATCCAAGGATTTTTTTGCGGAAAAATATTTAGAGCTTCAAAAATTTTACCGATATAGTTGATGGAAATGCCATTTATCAATATAATTTCTTATTTGTCGACACAATCTTTTTTCATTTTAACTTAAGCATAATTTCTATATCAATAGTTCAAATGTCGCAAAACATTTTTAGGAAACACTTTTTGTCGAAAAAAGGGGCTTTTACGCAAATAAATGTGGTGTCACATGACAGAAATAGCCAATAGGCAGCATCCGTGTTAAAGCACAGTTTCTCTGTAGTTCAAAAGTGCATTAAATCATATTCATATTATAAGATTAGAAAATTATTTTATATATGGTAAGAAAAGACGAATTACCTTTCAAATATACATCTTTATTTGATGTTCCTTTAGTACGTTGCAAGCTAAAATGAATTATTTTTTTTTACAAAAGTGCTCTATTAATTAGTTTTGCTTATATTTTCACTCTTGTTTTGTTCTCAGTTCTGTTCTCCCGTTAAGTTGAAAGGATTTGTTGTGGAGTGCGGCGAAGTGAAATAGCATGGTTTTTCAATATGTTTGGCTGACTGTATTTTATTGAACAGATTGACAATGAACAGGCTCATAAAAGTAGAAACAACTTACAATAGCCTAGTCCTTCTTTTGTGGTCATATAAGAGTAAGACATTGTTCAAAACAATTTTAAATATTTATTTTATTTGTGTACATTCACAATAAAAACAAAACATGCTTTCGTAAGGAAGGAAGCGAACAAGATGCTTCGTTCTCAAGAATGCATTATAAAAACGAAATTCTGCATTTAAGCTATTATTTGTTGCACAGCTTTTCTTTTTTCTTTTTTGTTAATTTATTATTTATTTAGAAAAAATTTGATTTCGCATATAAGCCTATTTATTTATTTTATATATAGCTTTATTTTGTTTTTCTCCGTTAGCAAAAACGCTGCAGGTACGTGATGACCATGTCAATCCTCACATTCTGTTGTTTATGCTATTTTTGCGTGTATAAAATTAATGAATGTAGGTATTTTTAATGGGTCACAACCACGTAATTTATTTATATATAACATAATCTTTTTGGTTAACGGTTATGGCTTTACGACCGTCGGTTGTCGATTAGGGAGAAAAAAACAAAACAAAACAAAACAAACAAACAAAAAAAAATCTAACATTCCTATTTCCAATACAGTCTAATAAATGTTAATCAGAAAAATAATAATAGGCCTAAAATTAACTGCACCTGTTCATGAATATTGCTTACTCAAGTATCTAAATAGTCTATAGCCTAGGCCTAACTAAATACAAAAAAAGTTTTGTTTATGTAAAGTTTTGTTTCAAATAGATGAAGAACATGGCATTTGCGCAATAGGTGAAATTATGAATGGAAACTGCTCACGGGCAATTTTTTTTGGCGATGCACCAAAACTTATGCGACAATTCGTTTTTTAGGGATGACGCATATTCCCTTTGTCGTCAACAAAACATCGCAAAAACTGGATGGAAACTTGGTTAGTGAGTGAAGGGATTCATAAGTATTACGGTGACAGCTCTATACAAACAAAGTTTGAGGGTAAATATTTCAACATATTTTTGTTCTTTCTCCTCATCCACTTCTTTGTACCCCCCATTAAATCAAGCTTGAGAACTACGGCTTACAGTGTGAATGCCAATGATTGTTTTTTTTTTCTTCTCAGAAGTGAAAATGTTGCAAACATGTTATACTCACATCATCCTGAATATCCAGGTCGCAACCAGCTGCCAGGAGAATCCTCACAACAGCGATGTGGCCCTTATAGGCAGCCAAATGCAGAGGTGTTCTGCCGTTCTGTAAGCAAACAACACACACACAATATCAGGAACTGTAACAAACACAGGCTGAATAAACAGTGAGCCAGTGAACGTGTGTGGGACAAAAACAAATGACCAAACTGCAACTGCAATCTGCAATGAATTCAAATAATCCATTTACATAACGAGTCAATGAAATACAACAAATGAAATAGCCAGCAGGATACACATTAGTCCTCTTTTCTACAGTTTTAGCCATTCACTAATCTCCCAAAGGACCAGCCTTATGCTACTTCAGCCAAGAAACCATGTCACAAACAGAAATAATCACTGAGCTGTGACTTACGCAAGAGAAAACACTCATGCCAGGCTGCCTATTTCACAAGGTGTGCTCTGGATGCTGTATTTATAATGTTAATAGAACATACATCAGTCTGGATATTTAATATAATATGATGTAAATGTCCTCTGTTAAGGGCAAAATTAAGGGGTCATTCTGTGTCAAAGAGGTCCCTGGCTCAGATTTTTGATTTTGTTAATAGTTTTTTCTCCAAAGCATGCTTATAACTCAAAAAGCATGCATTATTTCTAGTTTCAACATTATTTGAAGACTTCATTTGCAAAATCAGATAACTCAGTTTTGAACAATTTTCAAAAATCATGTGTTTTCATTGTGCATTTCAATTAATGTCAGTCAAAATGCATTTGGGTTGTTTTGATTAAGCGAAAATAACTACAAATACAGCTGCAAGCAGCAATTATAGGGGCCAAGCACTACAGAAGCAAGCATCAGACCAACTGCAGCAATTGTAACTGATGCTATTTTAAGATGATTTTATTCCAAATGGCTGAAAAATCATATAAACTACTATTAATGTGATCACTTTTGACCAATAAGTGGCACTGCTGCCAAATTGGTGTGGTGTGGACAGTGTAAGGAGACAATGTCACACACCAAGTTTGGTGTCAATATGTTAGAGCTTTGCAGAGATACAGCTTTAGACGTAGTCTGGCATCATGCCTCAAATTTGTTGCGATGCTATACGAAAGCAGTTTTGTCTATCAACACAAAATCCATAACTTTTTGTCAGCACAGTCTGAAGATGATCTGACTCGATTTTGGTACGGGCGTGAAGGAGTTTGAAAAAGTAGGTTTTCAACATAAATAAACATGGTGGACAGAAAGTTTGGCCAACTGTGGCATAATTGGTATGTATGTTTTTGGCATGACCCAATATTTTGAGACCAGTTTCATTACAATAGGCAAATGCAATAAAAAGTTATTAGCATTTTTGAAAATGTCATTATTAATGGTTAATGAATGGTTTATTACTTTTGGCCAATAGGTGGCACTGTTACCAAATTGATGACAATGGCACAAACACTGTTTGGTGTAAATATGTTAAAGCTTTGCAGAGATACAGCCTCAGATGCAGTATGGCATCTTTCCAGGAAATTTGTTGATGCTTTGTATATCGACAAAATCCATATTTGGTGAAAATTGGACCAAAGGACTAGGAGGAGTACGGAAAAGTAGGTTTTGAACATTAATCAAAATGGCAGACAGGAAGTTTGGCCAATTTTAGCATAATTGCCATTGAAGTTCTTGGCATGACCCAAGGAATATATTGCTTTCAATAAAATAAGCCAATTTAATCAAATTTTATTAGCATTTTTGACATTTGTTTTACAACTTTTGGCCACAAGGTGGTGCTACCCCCAAACTTTTTGAGTACCGTCAGGGCATAGAGACGACACATACCAAGTTTCATAAAATATAGCTTTTTATGATCAAATTCAAAATGTCACCCAAAATGGCTGACATGGGAGAATTGTTTGACTCGGCATGCTCCTTCAAATCTAACCAGACCAGTTTTGTGATTTTTGGCCAAACCATTCAGAAGTTATAAGCAAAAACATAGAATTTGTTCACACGTTATTTGAGAACGGTTTGACTAATCAACTTGAATTCCACGACTTTTTGCCAGCAAGGTCTGATGATGATCTAAGCCAATTTTGGTGAAAATCAGACAAGCCGAAAATGAAGTCTTTATGAACTATTAAAAATGGCAAAACTTATGATTACGTTCATTCAACTCAGCATGAGCCAAGGATTCAGGAGGAAAAAAAAATTCTAGACCTTACAGTTCAAAAGTTCTTAGCATAAACATGAGTGAAACTTTGGACATGAGCTGCCATACACTTCCAGAGCGGGAAGAAGAATAATAATAGGAACTCCAATGGATATAATAGGTGCCTTCACACCTTTGGTGCTTAGCCCCTAAAAATACAGCTAACACACAATAAAACATTACAACATATTTTGAAAATTTTAAGTAAATCTGTTTTTGCAAATAAACTCTTCATTTGTTTTTCAGACATTCCTCTTTAAAAGAAAATATATATCATCTGTATGCAAAGTGATCTTTGGTTTTTGACCACTAAATATTTGAACAATTAAAAAATCAACATGATAATGCTGGCATCTTTCTAAACTTTTACCCCCCAGAAATTTGGCTCAGAATCTCGACTGGAAATTGTCATTTCGACCCCCACTCTATAAAACAGCGGATTAGTCAGTAAATATCTATCTATGACATTTAATATGTTGGCTTTTATCACTACACACGTGGATCTGTCTTCAGAAAAAATAAAGACAAAATCCAAAAGTAATTTTTTTTTTTACACAGAATGACCCATACGTATACTGCAAAGATAACTGCACAGACAGAAGATAATAAACTATGTTTTAATACTGTAATGTTAGTATATTTTTAGATAAAAACATTGGTTTGAGGCTGCCGGGGAAATATTAGGAGTTTTTTCTTCTTTTATCTGTCCTTTAACTTTATCAGATAAAGATTGTTTAGTTGTCTGGCCCCAAATTATGGCTTGTAGGCTGTCTGTGATATTTTCCACTTGTCCTTGTCCTATTTGGCACGTTATCAGAGAGGTCAAGCCCCATATTAATGCAATGGACAAAATACTAAATTCACAATTTACAAATTTCACTACTATGTTTTGGTTCAAGTGTTTGTTCATTCTAAAACATTGCATCCAGTTTGATCCAATTACAAAATATCATTATTTTTAAAGATGCGCAATCTTCAATCTTTGATTTCCATCTTGCAACCTGCTCATTTTACTGCCATTGTGCAAAAAGACCCTGGTTTTAATCAGAGCATATTTCATAAAGCCTATTTTTTTTTTACAGAGTTCAAAGGCTACTTCTGTATGACAGCAATAACCAGATGACCTAGTAAGATGCCAAAAGCTGGTTAAATGGAAGTTAGACATATTTATTACTTCAGGGAAGAGGGTATTAGGTGTTGATTACAGGGTAGAGTTCATGTCAGATGCATATCAGATGCAACATTTGCAAACATGCCAAAAAAAAGTGAATTGGTGCAGTAGTGAGAGCCTCCCAAGACTTGTTCTTGGCAACATTATGAGATCAAGTGACGTCAGACATGTGAAGGGGGTGACCAGTATTGGAGGACTAAAGCAGGTGTTAAAGTACCAGGTTGAATAATGTTAAAATCACCTCACAGGATGAACGAAGCACCTAGAAGAGAAACACAGAGAGTGTTTAGAAGCTTTTGTGTCACACCTGGTGAGCGTAAAACTGCTTTAGGACTGGCACGGTGCAACCGCTCAAAACTTTCTTTATATTCTGAAATTGGATATATTGTGCAGCACTAGTGGGAGTGATTATTTAACAATGCGAGGGAAGAGACCAGAGGTATGTGCTTGGTTATGTCTGTACCACCTTCCAGACAGCAGGAGCTCTGGTCCAGATGAATCTTATTTAACTACAACGTGACAATTTGTTTAAGTCCTAAACGGTGGAAAAGTATTTTTCTATAAATCACACAGAATTCTGAATTTGCAGTATTTATTTACGCATATATTTAGATATTTACAAGATTTAGCAGCATCTGAAAACTGCTTCAATCAGAATCTGAGCCACCACAGTGTTGTTGTTTTTTTCAGGGTTTCAAGTAAAATTTAAGACTTTTTAAGACCTTTTTAATATCACCTTATATGAAATTTAAGACCTAAACCTGCAGTGGAAATACACATTATATTGCAGTCAAAAGTTTAGACACAGCCTCTCATTTAATGTTTTTAAAGTAGATTCTTATGCTTATCAAGGCTGTTTTCACTTGATCGAAAATACAGAAAAAAAAGTAATATTGTGAAATATTATTACGATATAAATCAATGTTTTTCTATATTAATATACATTAAAATTTAATTTATATCTGTAATTAAAGTTGAATTTCCAGAATCATTACTCCAGTCTTCAGTGTCACATGATCCTTCAAAAATCATTCTAATATGCTGATTTATTATCAGTGATGGAAACAGTATTTCTTTTGGAACCTGTGATACTTTTTTCAGGATTTTTTCATAAATAGAAATTAAGAAAAGACAGCATTTATTTAAAAAAGAAAGTTTTTCTAACAATATACACTACTGTTCAAAAGTTTGGGGTCAGTACATTTTTATTCTTTCTTTTTTTGAAAGAAATTAATACCATCAAGGATGTGATAAATTAATAAAAAGTGACAGCATATATTTACATTGTTAGAAAAGATTTATATTTTGAATAAATGCTGTTCTTTTTAACTTGTTATTCATCAAAGAATCCTGAAAAAAGAATCGCAGGTTGCAAAAAAATATTTGTCAGCACAACTGTTTCCAACATTGATAATACTAATAATAAATCAGCATATAAGAATGATTTCTGAAGGATCATGAGACACTTACTGGAGTAACAGCTGATGAAAATTCAGCTTTGCATCACAGGAATAAAATATATTGTAAAGTATATTCAAATAAAAAACATTATTTTATATTGTAATACCATTTTGCAATATTACAGTTTTTTTCTGTATTTTTGATCCAATAAATGCAGTCTTAATGAGCATAAGAGACTTCTTTAAAAAAAACATTAAATGAGAGGGTGTGTCCAAACTTTTGACTGCTAGTGTATATATAATAGTTAATGTGTTAAAAAAGTAAAAATTCATTGCGTGTCATAAATTATAATTATTACTATGATAAAAGTGAACTTTTTATATCAGCAGACAATATTCCACACAAAATATCAGCATAAAAGTACCACATCACCAAAATTTTTTGGTGTAAACAAATTATTCTGAAGCAATATTTTCATCAGTGATCTAGCAGCTTTTACATACTTAAATCAGAATATTTTTATTTACCTTTCAAAGGACTTTTTTTGATAAAAGGTACACTTTTGATAAGACGCATACTTTTACTAAACTACCAGTTGTTGGTGGTGGTAAGTCATTTAATGAGTGAGTCAATGAGTTATTTCAACTGATTCGTTCAAAACGCTGAATCATTTAGTAACAAAACACCGCTGAGTGTTGCTTGGAGAATGTCTTTGTTTGGAACTATTTTCGACGGTGAAATAAAGCAAAACAGTAAATATTGTGTTTAAAATGTAGGCTAAGTAACTACTTGACTAACTACTTGTTTACTGAAGTAAAATCAATGTAACATTTGCAATGGTGAGAACATTCAGCAAAGCTCCGTTGGTATGTTACTGAATTCTATCATGTTATAAATAATCTACACACTTAGAATTTTTTACCTCAGTGTGTTTCTTCTGTTTCTTTATGTGTGCTGTTTCTCTCATTTGTTTTTAAGTCTCTCACAAAGAGACAGGCAGCATGATTTTAATACCAGTCCAGAAATACACTATTCATTACCAAACGCTATTTACGTCGAATGTATTAAAATAAGAAGAATCATTCTTGCGTTTCGATATTCGGTCTGTCTAATAATTATAAACAGTCATTATAGGTCTGTCAGACTTAAGATATTTTAGCGGTAATGTGACTAAAATATTTAAGACCCATCAAATCTGGGGCCGGTTGCATAAAAGGTTTAGACTAGTCTTAAAAATTAGTCAGCAATTTTTTTCTTTAAGACTGGTCAGAATTTTTTTATTCAGTTACAGAAGAATGTAGATTGGTCTAAGTTGAATCCAAAAAATTAGACTGATTACTCTTTGGTTAACTGATAGTTGGTCAAACTAGTACTTAAGACACTGTCTTAACATAGAGGCTAAGTTTATGCAACTGGCCCCTGAATTTAAGACTTGTTAAGACTTCTTAAGGCCTTTTATTTGGAAAACGTTATTTAAGACATTTTAAGGACCCGCTGAGACCGTTTTTTCTTTTTCTTTTGGGCTGTCGGAAGTCTCACTTTTCATTTTCCTGACATTTGTCATCTTATCTTAACTGCTCGAGCTGCGGTCAGCAGGTGCTCTAGATCTCTCAGCTCTGGTCTCGCCATTGTCTTGGTGAGAGGGTCATTTGTCGTCTGTGCTTGAATGAGCTGTAGTTGTCTCTACAGGTAATGCTGGTGGGCTATCACATATCAGTTAAAATCCTGAGGTGAGGGAATCACCCGAGGACATTTTTTTTTGTTGTTGATGATATTATGGCACCTTTTGACCAACAAGGACACACCTGGCAGTCAGCCGATATTCCTGCCCACAAAATGACTTGAGCTCGAACAAATCTCATAAGATTTAGAGGCTGCTTTCATCATAATGTATACTTCCATGCTAGATTTTAAAATCTAATATTTGCTTTTATTCATAGCATTTGAGAACACCCACCTGACTATACACTAAACATGAATTAACCATATCACTATTCCTGTCAACACTCTCATTTTTTTCCCGGGAGTCTCCTGTATTTCACACCCCACTCCCTTTTTGTTATTTCTCCCAGGAAACTCCCATAATTTGTATGGCCCAAACCTCATTATGTGAGTAGTCACATCAATACATTATTCCAAGGTTGTCCATTTGCCAGATCTTGTTTGAAATGCATTATATAACACATCATATATTTTAACCTATTTGTGGCCTCAACCTGGCAACCTACAACCCAACTGCACTGTTGATAAAGATAGTAAATGTGGGAAGTTGAATCAAGCATCACTTGCAGAAATGGGAGGAGAAGACTCATCTGGTGCTCCGACAAAAAAAAAAAAGAAAAGAAAGAAATATACATGTCTCCTGGATTTTGGTACCCAAATGTTGACAGGTATGCATGTATTCACTCTGTTAAAAAAAAAAAAATCTCATTCTTCACAAGCTCCAATTTTTCCGGCAAAATGAAACTGCAAATACAGTTAACAAAGTATACTTGATATGATAACATTAGGGGGGACAGTATGTGCTCATGCTTATGGAAAGTAGGGCTGGGCGATATATAAAAATTGCTATCTCGATATTGTCAAAATATTTACAATATTCGATACATACCTTAATATGTTTGAAAAGACCAAATCGTCACTTACTGCTTTTTCTAAAATGAAAACATGTATATGTAAATGAAGTATATTGCAAAACAAGTACAGAAAGTGCATTCTGTCAACTTTTTTGTGCATGCAATTCACAATTTACACTGTGCAACTGGGGAAGATAATTAAAGTGGGATAAGTATTTTTTTTTCTTTTACAAGTTTTCAATAAGTCTGTCAACTGTCTCTGAATTAAGAAAAGTATATATATATATATTATGTACATATAAATACACACACATACATGTATATATTAAAATATGTATATATATGTATACCTGTATACACTTTAGATTATAAATAAATCAAAATATTATATTATTATTATTATTATTATAGCGATATTATAGCTAATATTCAATCTATCGCCCAGCCCTAGTGTGAATGAACCAAAATCAATCAATCCCAGGACGATTCCTGGAACACATTACCTGTGTATTTTCCAGAATCTCGGTGTGAAAGTGGCTAGAGATAACAAGACTACTTCATGCCAACTATTTCATTAACAGCAATGAGATGTCTTCTAGTCGTCACTATGCATTGATGTTATTTCCTTCCTGTGTGAAATCTGCTCTGTTCAAATGTTCAAAAATTCAAAGAGCTGACTATGCATTAATAATAAAGCCTGATGACTAAACAATAAATAAAAAAACATCTGTGCCAACTTAGACCCACTGTGGGAAAATAATAATTTACCCTTAATATAATTATTTCTACATAAATTCATAACATTAGACTGTCAAATGGAACGAATGGCTCTCACATATTAGTCTGCAGCCCTGAAATTCCCCAGTGCACTCTTCACAGGTAACTCACCTTGAGTCTCAACATAACTTCCACAAAGACATCTGTTTTTAATTCCTAGTTCCTTCCTTTACATCCGAGCTGCTCTGAGACACTGAATACGCCGGATCATAAGCCACTAACATATATTATACACTGAACCCAGTGCCACACCTCTGAAAAACGCAGTGTTTTAAACTGTTATTGAGTTATTGATGAACTTTATTTTAGGGGCCAATTCAATTATTTACTGATAAGCAAGTTGCTTATTACCATGCATTTTACTTGCAAATGTATTAGTATGCTGTAAAAATGTATGTAAAATTTACAGTTAGTCACTGTAAATGAACAAGAGTACCATAAATCATCAACTACAATTCTACTATGAAAACACAGCATAGCTGTAAAAACAAGAGCAGCTGTGAAGTTACAGTCTTTTGCTGTAATATTATTTACAGTATGAGACTGTAATAATACCATGCACTGAATTAAAACCTGTGTTAACTCATTTAATTTGAGAAAAGTGATTGCCTAAATTGGTAGGTCTATTTAATAATAACACTGTGAATGCATTTCCTTTGAGTCCACTAAAATAGATGATAGATAGATAGATAGATAGATAGATAGATAGATACATAGGTAGATAGATAGACTCTCGAAATAAAACTAAATTTAGAAATAAAGATTGTCACAAAAATAAAGTCTGTAAATAAATAAAATAATGGGTACTTCAGAAATTTCCAGGCATAATGTTTTCAAAATTGTTCAAATGATCACAATGCTGCTGGACCTCATGATGTAAAATTACAGGATTTTAATAATCAGTAAATGAAATTACCAAGACGATCATAGATTCAGGTCACTACTGCTTATGGCATACTGTGTCGATGCCATTATCAATACACAGCCAACATCAGCAGATAAAATTTCACTCATAGCTTTTTTTTAAGCCTTTTAAGTCTTTTTTAACCACACAGTTACAGCAGCCATAGAAAAACTAATGGTCAGGAGCCCAACTTAAGCAAACAAAAGAAACAATAAAACATCCCCACCTAAACCCTCCGGTAATTCTCAATAAAAACTTCTGCAGATGTATCAAACTGGTCAAACGGGTTAGTAATGAGTAAAGCTGGTAGTGCTGTTTGTAGAGTTGTTTAATCATCCTCTGCTGAGATCTTGAGAGATTTGATATCTTCCTTTAATATAAGTTGATTTCATCTGAGGCTGTGGGTGGTTGCCAGCTTACTTTAAATCAAACAGTCAAATTTACTAAATGAAAAAAAATATTTTATGTGAATGTTATTGCTAATCAGGAGAGTAAATGCTGATCTGAAGTGTTATTTTATGTATATATGCACAAAATTAATATAGCAGAGATCTGTTAGTGTTCTGTTGGAATTTAAAGGGTTTTTTGTTGTGTGAGTTCTGTGGGTCACCATTTTGCTGAAGAGTAGCAGTTTTACGCTATGTTCACGCTTGTTTGGTTTGGTGCTGCACGATTAATTGCATCGCAATCGTGATGTCAGCCTGTGCAATTATATGATGAGAAAATGTTGCGATTATATTAAATATATAAGTGTGGACTTGAGAACACATGCTTTCTGAGAACAGTTTGCGACAAATTTGTATCCATTTTTTTATATAGTTTATAGAGAGTATGTTACATTCTGCATAAATGTCCCTGTTTGTTTGGACAAAATGTTTAAAATATCTTATTTTTGTGCATGTTTTTATTTATCATTTTATTTAATTTAGCTATACTTTGGACAATTACAGAAGCATAAAATAACACATATTTTCGTTACCTTCTGAGACAGCCTCTGGCTCATATTCATAATCTACACTATATATACACTTTTTACAAAAACAATTATTCAGAAAACAGACATTCTTTTATATTTAGTTATTTTTTTCTTTTTATATTGTTTATAATGAATAGATTGAGGAATACGCTCTCCAACAAACGATTGTATGCACATAATAGCGCACATTTATCTAAGTTAAACATTTAAAATAACATTCTGATTATCTTGCAGATCTCATTTTAGGCAAGTCGTGATGATTTGAGAAGGCAAAATTGATCAAACATAGGCTGTGATCGACTCACTGCCTGCCGCTGACCATTTGGTCATTACTTTAAAAAACAAAAACTTCAATTTAACAAACAAAAAATGTTCCAAATATATTTCTAAATTAACTTTATAAAGAAACAATAAATAAAATATAATTTATTAAGAAAGAGAGAGAGAGGAGAGAGAAAAGACACAGGCTCCAGTCGGCCTCGGGCCGGTAATTTTAATGAGGTTGTTACGAATTTATGCAACAAATGTTTATTTAATATTTACTATTCTTATTTTGGCTACTTTCTTATTCAACTGTAATTTCTTTGATATTTATTTTAGTGTTTTGTAGGCTGTTTATTCACTGATGGTAGTGCAGGAATAAACAATAATTTGTGAGCACAATTTTTGAGCCTAAATTTGAGCCATTGCAAACCACTATGTTTCCCTGCCTTCAGCCAGAGATGCTGAAATCAACTTCAGCAACCCCACAAACCTACACAGGACAAGCAGTATGAAAAATATTCTTAAGCAAATAAGCTCCAAAACCTGTATAGAAATGCAATTTGCTCCTCTATGTACACAGATGGTTGAACGACAACTTCTCAGACTTCTGAACCCACTATATACAGGGCTCGCAAAATTTCAAAATCTCTGGTAGCCCTTCGGGTAGGTACTCTTTAGATTTTGGTAGCCCGAAAATAATTTAACTAGCCCAAAAAAAAAAACTCTTTTAAAAAATATAGAAAATCAGATAGAAGTCTAAATGTCAATTAAAAATATTTTAGAAGGAGAAGGAATTTTATTTCACTATTTACAGGGTATCTGCAGAATTTTTAAATATCATTTTACGGCAATTTATGACCACTTTCTAAGAGCTGCACAAGTAAAATGAACACAGTATGAGTGGGGTTGGACAATGTATGGTAGCATATTGAGCCATGAAATTATGATTTACAGTTCAGATACAGGTTTTCACAAAAAAGAAGTATGTTATACAACAGCATTTTAGCCTTTATACCATATTACTGCCTTAATTGTTTAGATTTTTAGAAGGCACATTAAGTTCTTTCACATTTACAACTCTATGTGTTTGCTGCATAAAAACATGGGTCGATATTTGCAATAATCTGACCAAAAATGATTGGAAATGCAAATTCATTCTCTGCCACGAGTTGGCGCTTTAGGAGTGCTGAAATATTACGGTTTCCATAGAAACGGCTGTACACAAAGAAGCAGCGCGCTCAGAAATGGCAATGCAAAGGGCACTTTCTAAAGACAGTCGTTTCCCTTCAGATACATTCATATAAAGACATCCGTGCCGCGTTTTGACTTTGAAACGGGCAGCGCGCATATTTATTCACTGACATCATTACCTTTTGAGGTTCAATCCAGCCCTATCATGATTCTTGTCTTTCCGTCCCCAACTGTAAGACCTCTTAAAATTATAATTAAAAGACTTTTCTTATACTATTTAACGTATTGAAAACTATTTATGACCTTCAATTTAATACAACTAAATTGAGGAGTATTTAAGGACCTGCAGGAGCCCTTTACTTTAAGATAGCCGGTTTGGGCAGGGCGGTGAAAAATTTTGGTAGCCCGACTGGAAAACACAATACCCCTGGGTATTGTTTACTAAAGTATGTTACTCACCTTGGTAATGGCTACCTTGGCCCCTTTGTTGATGAGCTGAACCACATGATCAGCTTGGCCCTTGTGCGAGGCTATGAGGAGACGCTCAGAGAGGGCTCGCACGCATGATGCATCCTGCTGGCTCATGAATTAGAGAAAGCCTTGGGAAGGGGGGAATTATGAGGATCAGAAACAGGAATGAGTCCCTCTGCCTTGGGATGAGAGGAGAGAGGAACCATAGATGTCCAGCTCTTGGAGGGATCTAACCCTCATGTCCTTTGGAGAAGCCTGTAGGGAAACAGGAAGTGGCACAACTGATATAACAGCAGCCATAGTTTTCCAGAGTAAAGCGGATGTGACTATAGACAATGTGACACTGAGTGAGGGAGTTCTGTCATTAAAAGGATAGTTCACCCAAAATAAAAATTCTGTCATGAAGTACTCACCCTCATGTCATTCCAAACCTTTAAGAACACAAATAACGATATTTCTGATTAAATTTGAGAGCTTTCTGAATTACCATGTTCAATGCTTATAAAGGTGGTACGGACATAGTTCAATTTGTCCATGTCACATCAGTGAACAAGTTTACTTTTTGTGCGCAGTGAAAACAAATATAAACTTATTCAACAATTTCTTCTCTTTCGGGTGAACTATTCTTAAAGTGGTGACAAAAAATTATATCTCAATATTTTCTGCGATTTTATCGATAACGATAATTAGATGATATTTTGATGTGCGTGTTTTTGTGCTTAAGGACTACAGTGCTGACTTATCACGAATATCAAAAACTAAAGTCAGTTCACAGCAGTGATAAAAAATTATTATTTTCCTAAAAGTTTAAAATTATTTTTACCTTTATGAAGCCTTTTTTTTCTATCTTTTGAGTCTAATTCTTACATTTAATATGTCAGTTTTAATAATAATACATTTAGGCTGTTACTAAACAAATTAAATCAGTATCAACAAAATGTATCTTTGCAGAAGTTGCATATAAAGTGGCATTTAGATGCATTTACACATGATAAAGCAGCTATATTTAAAATTCTTTTAAAAGTGAAAAGATACTTTGAATGTGAAATTAAAACCACCAGTAGGTGGCAGTAAGTCGCTGTTAATAATGGAGTCATTGTGATTGAACCGAATCATTCAAACGGTTGATTCATTCAGAAACGAAACACCTTCATGTTGCTCAGAGACGCAAAACGGTGCTGTGGCTGTGTTTGGAATGATTTTTGTTGCTGAAATTAAGCAAAAACAGGAAATATGCTGTCTAAAATGCAAGTCTTTTAATATGAACTTCTTGTTTTGTATTGAACTGTTGTATAAAATCAGTATCACATTTGTAGTCAATGTTTTTTGTGTTCAATGTTTCAGTGGCTGATTTTTGAAGGAAAAACTGCACTCTTTGTGTGATATTGTTTAACTATATGAAATGATAAAAATATATACATTTTCTGCCCCCATATCTTGAATTCTGTAATCATTCTAAATGCATTTTAATAGACTGAATCATGCAGTGAAAGAATGCACTATAAATGCTTACTTACTCGATTTCATCACATATAGTAACGTTATGCGTGCACTAAGTAGGTGTGTTTTGTTTGTTTTTTGCAATATGCTATATATCATACATTAATTAATAATTTTTATTTGTTCCATGTGGTTGACCTATAATGCTATGGATAGGATTTTATGCCATAACAGTTTTAATTTATGTTTTCAGGACCATTTTGATGACCCAATAAAATATCTTTTTTTACATAAAAAAACTCTACACTGTAAAAAATAACTGATTTTAACAGTAAATGATTGTAAAAATGCTGCAGTAAAAACCTATGGTAACACTTTATTTTACGGTCTCTTAATTAGTTGCTTATTAACACGCATATAACTAGAATATTAGCCATTTATTAGTACTAATTAAGCATATTTTAATGCCTTATTCTACATGACCTTATTCTATATCAAGAATCCTACCCAATACTTAAATTTAACAACTACCTTACTATTAATAAGTAGCAAATTAGACATTTATTGAGGGAAAAGTCGTAGTTAATAGTGAATAAGTGTTCCCTATTCTAAAGTGTTACCAAACCTATTAATTGGTTAACGGTAAGTGTATGATAAAATATATATATGTTAGATAAAAAACTGTATTGGACATTACATGTAATTTTATGGTAGTATACCGTTTTTAGAAGTGAAAACGAATGTATAATTTAGAGTGAATAACCGTAACACATTTTATGTTTTTTTCACTGAAATAACAATAATAATTATTGTTTCTTAATTTTTTCTTAGCAGTTGTGTACATTAAGGTTGTACGTTACATCTAATGCTGTTCAATGAATGTTTATTGCATTATTTCAGTTTAATGCATGTTATCATGATGTTTATTGATTAGTGTTTCTGTGTTAGTATTTAAAAGCTGCTTGTGATGGGCTTTGGTTCATCATGTGACTTTCTCATCACCACCTGCTTTTGGTGCTCATCAGGTGTACTACAAAGGTACTACTAAACAGATTTCAGTACTTCAATTGGTTGTTATATATATAAAATTCTGGCAACCACACAACAAGGTTTGCTACATAGTATCACAAAGGATAAGATACATTGCATTTAGCACCAAAATATGCCACACAAACTGTTCTGATCTGACTGAAATAATTATGGTTATTGTTAAAAATAAACTTCGGGTGTTTTTCTAATATTATGATTCTTAAGAAGGATCTGCAAAATGCCAGCTGCTGCACACATTGTATGCTTACCACTGACCCTGTTTATAGCTGGCATTAGCAAAGACTTGAGTTATGTCATCTGATCCTGTTTTGTTTGACTCAGGGTCACATGCACTGTTTCCTCCTGTGCCCATGATTTCTCTTGCAACTTTCTATTGATTTATACAGTGTGTGGCAAAAAAAAAAGATCATAGGTGAGCATATGTGAAACGTTATATAGCTTTAACTTGACAGAAGTATGGCTAAAGGGAAAAAGTTTACATCCCCCTTTCAAAATTACTAAAATAAGAGGGATCATACAAAATGCATGCTGAATAAGATATTTTAGCAGATGTTTGCATATAGTCCACAAGAGAAAATAACAGTTGAACTGATAAAAATTACCCAGTTCAAAAGTTTACATCCCCTAATTTCTCTTATACTGTTTTTTTTCCTAAATTATCCACAGCTGTGTGTTTTTTTTAAGTGATAGTTGTTCATGTTCTTGTTTGTCCTGAACAGTTAAACTGCCTGCTGCTCTACCAGAAAGTTTTTAAAAGTTTTATAGTTTTCAGTCTGAAATAGTTTACAGTAGTTTTAAAAGCTTTATGTTTGATAAATAGATAATAGACAGATTAGATTACAGATAGATAGATAGGTAGATTAGCATGTTGCTAACATGTTGTTAGCATGATTAGCAAGTTACTAGCATGTTGCTACCATGAGTAGCATGTTATTAGCATGCTGCTATCATAATTAGCATGTTATTAACATGTTTCTAGAATTATTAACAAGTTACGAGTTGTCAGCATAATTAGCAAATTACCAACATGTTGCTAGCATGTTTCTAGAGTGATTAACAAGTTATTAGCATGTTTTTAACATTATTAACAAGTTACTAGCATGTTTCTAGAATGATTAACAAGTTACTAACATGTTTCTAACATGATTAACAAGTTGTTAGAATGTTTCTAGTATGATTAGCATGTTCCTAGCAAGTTGCTATCATGTTTCTAGCATGTTTCTAGCATGATTAGCAAGTTGGTAGTTCGTTTCTAGCATGATTAGCATGTTACTAGCATGTTAATAGCACAATTAGCAAGTTGTTATGTTTCTAGCATTATTAGCAAGTTGTTAGTATGTTGTTAACACGATTCTAACATGATTAGCATGTTACTAGCAAGTTGCTAGCATGATTAGCAAGTTGCTAGCATGATTAGCAAGTTACTAGCATGTTTCTAGCATGATTAGCAAGTTGGTAGTATGTTTCTAGCATGATTAGCATGTTACTAGCAAGTTGCTAGCATGATTAGCAAGTTACTAGCATGATTAGCAAGTTGGTGGTATGTTTCTAGCATGATTAGCAAGTTACTAGCATGTTTCTAGCATGATTAGCATGTTACTAGCATGTCTATAGCATGAGCAAGTTGTTATGTTTCTAGGATGATTAACAAGTTGCTAGAATGTTGTTAGCATGATTAGCATGTTACTAGCAAGTTGCTAGCATGATTAGCAAGCTACTAGCATGTTGCTAGCATGATTAGCATATTACTAACATGATTCTAGCATGTTTCTAACATGGTTAGCAAGGTACTAACATGATTCTAGTTGCTAGGCTTGGCTAGTGAGATAGATAGATAGATAGATAGATAGATAGATAGATAGATAGATAGATAGATAGATAGATAGATAGATAGATAGATAAGAAATATTAGATGAGTTTCAATGAGTTTAAATTGATTAGACATATAGCATAAAGAAGGGAAGCTTGATTGAGTCTCAAGGGATTCTGGGAGTTTTGACTTAGTTTGAATAGTATTGGCTCATTTGAACATTCAGTCAATGTAAGTCTATGGAGTTTTTCCCAGTTTTATTCGTAATTTTTAGGAAAATCGTAAGTCTGATCAGGTACAAAAGATACAGCACACTCAGTCAGATCAGTCTGAAGATTTGGGCTGAGTTTGGAGTTTGTCGACTTAAAGCTCTAGGAGGAGTTAGTGTCAGAAATTTTAGTCTCAGAGGAAGAGTAAGAAGAAGTTTAAATAGCAGATCAGCAAGTTAAATTAAATTAAAACACAAAAAGTGGAAAATACCAATAATCAATATTCTCAAGAACTTTTTTCTATTTTTAAATTTACATAAAAACATATATTTAGGGTAAATGCACAGGGTACTCAGAGTCTTACTCTTTGTTGTCACTATGCCATAAACAAACCTGATTAAATAAGAGCTTTGAAATGTGCAAAGCTGCAACACTAACCAATCTAAGCCCCTAGCCCTTAGTCAAGAACTTCAAAGTGAGTTTTAGACTTTTAGTATTTATGATGATGACCACTGAAAGGGCCGCAGATGCACCATGGCAGTAATTCAGAGGACGGCTGACATAAGCATGTGTAGACACGTCCCCTCCAGCCTCCCTTTATGTCTCTGAAGGATTCTCCGGATTCTCTCTTTCATGCTGTATACTACAGTCCCATACTTTAGTGAACTTTAAACTTTGGCCTGTTCACAACCTGAAGAATGGCAGTGTCTCGTGACTACAGCTGTGTCATAGTTTCCCTGAAACTAGAGGGAAAAACATCCTACCTTTTCAGGAGAATGCAGGGCAAAGACTGTAGGCTTAGAAAACAAGGACATTGTACATTTTTAAATGAGCTCTGAGTACTGGAATATTTAAATAAGAGGTCACAAAGAAAACATCAGTAAATGTCTCTGTAGCATCTGTACAAGCCCTGGTTCTCAGTTTGTCCATTAACAATAGCAAATCCCCAAAAGCCCTCACTCATCACCAAAATGACAATACCACTAATCAGATTTCTGATTTTAATGTGAACAGAACAATCAGACACACACACCAGAAGGCAAGTTAATTTTGTTATAGAGAAACATGAGCGTGTAGAGAAAGGTTCAGGGCACAAAAGTGCACTTATTAAATGTAATTTTCATGACTGCAACAGCTAAAAGCCCTGAAAACCATTTAGCTTTTTTTTTAAATACTGTTTAAACAAGTGCTATTTTAGCATCAAGATACTATTATAGTTTTCATATTTTAAATGATTGTTTTTCTAATATTTTAAATCATTGTTTCATTTTCATTTTAGTTACTACCAGTAATACTGAATACTGTTTTTATAAATGACACATATGTGACACTGGATCACCAGTCATAAGTTTTATCAGTCAATTTATCGAAATTTCAGATTTATACATCATCTGAAAGCTGAATAAATAGGCTTTTCATTGAAGTATGGTTTGTTAGGATATGACAATATTTGTCTGAGATACAACTATTTGAAAATCTGCAATCTGAGGGTGCAAAAAATAAAAATATTGAGAAAATCGTCCAAATGAAGTTCTTAGCAATGCATATTACTAATCAAATATTAAGTTTTGATATATTTACAGTAGGAAATCTACAAAATATCTTCATGGAACATGATTTTTACCTAATATCCTAATGATTTTGGCATAAAAGAGAAATTAATCATTTTGACCCATACAATGTATTTTTTGCTATTGGTACAAATATACCCCAGTGACTTAAGCCTGGTTTTAAGTCTTATATTTGTCCAGGGTCAAATATATGACTTACTGAACATTTTTATAAGGTTCTACAGTATATCTTCTATTTCAATATTTAAAATTATAAAAAAAATTGGCCCAATACTTATTTAAAAAAAAAATCACAAAGTGTATAGTCTATGTCAGATATACTTGCCCATAAATGGCATGTAAAAATTAAACAAACTGTGTCTGACCACTTTTCATGTCGGACGCTCTCTAAATAATGGTTCATGGCAAATAAGCTCCACTGCAGTTGTGCTACTTGAACCAAGTATTTCATTTAAGGGCTTGTTGGTTAGGCCAAAGAGTGCTTTTGTGAAAAAATCCATAGAAAAGTGTGGGTACTGCTATACTAGACATTTTCCTAAGAGGACTTGATTATTTCCTTCTTTGAAACCGTATCCCTGTGATGGTTAGTCATAATCCTTTCTCCTTGTGGCGACGAACAGCAAGAGTTTCATTTTTCAGCTCTATTCACAGGATTTGAGGAAGAACTCTGCTGAATGTTCTTGCCAGAAATTGTCTGGAGTATGTGCAGCTCAGAGGCATATAGCAGATCCATAGCTTTATCCAAAACAAGGGGTGAATCTCACAAAACCTGGCATGAACATGTCAAACTCAAATGTCACTGTCAATAATAAGCACATTCCCTCCACATTCGTTCTATCTATACCACCATTAAATACTTCCATGACATAATTTCTATGCTGAGACAGCATTTTGCATTTTATATATATATATATATAGAGAGAGAGAGAGAGAGAGAGAGAGAGAGAGCTGTTCTTTTTGTTCAGATCAACCAGAAAATTTAGTAAATCTTTTTTTTTTTTGACTGTCCTTATTAAAAAAAAAAAATAAATAAACCAAACAAAAAAACAAAAACCTCTATCCAGGAAAATCTAACCAGGTGAATCTTTTGATTCTATATGGTAAGTTTCACATACATAAAAGTAAAAGGTGTAACTCTAAACCTTGTTTTAAAGTTTTTATGGCATTATGGCATATTCTCTTAAATGTACTGATAACAATAATTAAATATATATATATATATATATATATATATATAGTTAAAAAAATAAAACAATATATATATATATATATATAGAGAGAGAGAGAGAGAGAGAGAGAGATTTAATTTATTTATATATATATATATATATATATTTTTTTTAAGCAAAGTTTTACAAAGCGTTATTTATGAACCACTTGACTTGATGGGTTTCAAATGTGACAGAAGTTGTTATATGATCTGTACATCAGATGACCAATACCAGAAACGATCTAGACATAGAAAGTCTAAATGATATCACCACACCCTTTATCTGAGCCAGAAACCCCTCCATCTGACAAAGGGCTTAAGACAAACAATAGAAAAAAATCTGATGATGATAAAAATAAGAAACGTATACCTATTCCAAACTATTTCAGACACTATAGTCACTAAATCTCTCAATACTGTATAAGCATAAGGTTAAACTGTGCTAAAATGAGCTTAGTTGTGTTCATAGAAATAAACTCAGCATTATTAAAGACATAACTGAACAGTGTGGATTACTAGTTAATAAAGCTTCAGATTAGACATGTAAAATAATGTGTTTCAGACTTTGGACACATTTACTGAAACAATTTGACAAAAACACCACATAGTTACTACAGTTATTGCTCCTGAAGCAAAATAATCATAAATTGTATTTATAAATAGGCTTGGTGGCTAATACCAAGCTGTGAAAAAGTATGTCAGCAAGTACAGTGTTTTGGCAAAAGCAGTGGTTACCATAGTAAATTGGGAGGGGATTGTATTGTAACTATTTTTAATTATTTTTGTGTAGTTTGTGCTCACATAATCAAGCAAATGGTTTTTAAATGCCAAATTGTGTCATAGGTTGTAGCTGCATTACTCAAAATTAACTTAAAACCATAGAAGTCAGAAGCTGTGTGTGTAACGTTATCTACATTTTAGGAGTAAATTTGTACTAAGAAAACCTAAATCTGAAAACCAAAACCTCCTTTTGGGAAAGCTATTATTTGTTAGTGTGTGTTAGGGTTATAGTATTCCTAACTAGCTGTATATAAAACCTAATGTAGCCATTATTTAGATAATGTTAAGTAAACGTGTGTAGGGAGAACCAGTGTGAATGCTCTGTCTAGCACATTCTTCTGAAGGATTGTCCCAGCAACAGGGTTGCCAGGTTTTCACAACAAAACCCACCCAATTGCTTCTCAAAACTAGCCCAATCGCATTTCGAGGGGGGATAAAATACAAGGTTTTTTGTCTGGTAAATTTGCATTTCAGGGGCTAAATATGACCTTATGGGGGTCGATTCAACCTGCGGACATCAAAAACAACCTGAAAATATTACTTGGGAAAAAAAACTTGGTTGCTCCCATTTCATTTTTGCGTATCCAACAAGATTCATGAATTACATTTAAAAATAATTCACAGTATATATCGTGTAATTATAGGCCTATATAGAGCTGTTCTTTTTGTTCAGATCAACCAGAAAAAAACTTTATGGCGAATCTTCCGATTCTATATGGTAAGTTTCATATACATAAAAGTAAAAGGTGTAACTAAACCTTGTTTTAAAGTTTTTATGGCTGAATTTTTTATGTTTATTGATTCTCTTGAATGCACTGATAACAAAAAATCTAAGTATACAACAGTGCTGTCAAATGATTAATCGCGATTAATCACATTCAATATATGTGTGTGTACTGTGTATATTTATTATGTATAAATAAATACACACACATACAGTATATATTTTGAAAATGTATTCACAAGTATATATTTATATAAATATACTTTATACTAATATATATATATATATATATATACAAAGATAACATTTTTTCTTAAATATATACATGTATGCATGTGTATTTATATATACATAATAAATATACATAGCAGGCACATATATTATGTAAACAAAAACTTTTATTTTGGATGCGATTATTCGTTTGACAGCACTAGTATACAATTATGCTTGTTGAAAAGTTCAAATTAATTGAAAATAACCTGTAGTTGCTGTTTCTCTTTTTTATTTCTTTTATTTTTTAATTAATTAATTTTTGTAATGTTTTATGTATTTTTTATAACCCCAATTTCTTATGTTGTCTATTTGGATGTCTTGATTCATATGTAAATATGTCTAAGCATTCAAAAAAAAAAAAAAAAAAAAAAAAACACATAAAAAAAACACATAAAAAAAAAACAAAAAAAAAACATCAAAAACAACCCGCGGCAACATTGTAACAGTAGCCCAATTTCGCGGGAAAACCGCGGACTTGGCAACACTGCCCAGGAACCACAGCAAGCCACCCTGACTATTATTCAAAAGCTAGTGAGAGAGAGATATATACGCCTATTATCACACTAAAGTTAACATTACAGAGACTAGTAAACCGCGGGTTAACACATCACTGAACACAGTTGAGCGCAGAAACAAAAAAAAAAAACGAAACAAAAAACAAGGCAAAACTCTGATAATACTCATTAAAACCTACCTCACACACAGAGGACATTCACATGGACCTATCTTGTATTAGCTTCTATACAGATGTTCCACAAAACGCGCAATATTCCGCAAATTGGTGCGTGGGAAAAGAAAAGCGGTTGATAAACATGATCCAAACTGCGCAATGAAGTGAGGAGGAGGAGGAGGAGTATTCATGTGCCATCCAGCGGCGAAGAGCGAGACTTCATTACAACCAGACAGAGCATGTGCAATACTATGGCGAAGGTTTGGCTTGTATGAATATTAATCAGACGACAGTGACGTAGGGTGGTCGCTTTTGATGCAGCGTCCAATCACAAAACCTACTTAATATTAATGAGCTTAACTCTCAACTTGAAGGATCTCTTAAGTTCTGACTCACTCCCACTTGTAACAACTAAACCTGAAAATGTTATTGAAGTTGCATGCTAACAGTGTCACTAGTTAATTTATCTGTTACTTCGAACCCATTGCTGAGCAACAAAATAAATAAAATAAAAATAATACCCTACATTTGTAATGTTACAAAAGGATTTAAATGCAGTTCTTCTAAACTTTCTATTCATCAAAGAAACTTGAAAAAATTCTACTCAGCTGTTTTCAACCTAATAATAATAATAAATGTTTTTTTTTTTTTTTTTGGAGAAGCAACCAGAATATTATAATGATTTCTACACTCAAGTCAAAAAATTTTGCTTTTAATTTAATTTTAATTTGAAATAGGATATTCAAATCGAAAAAAACTTATTTTAAATAGTAACATTTCACACAATTACTGTAAAATCTGCTGTATTTTGGATCACATAAATGCTGGCTTGGTAATTAGAAGATATCTCTATAAAAAAATAAAATCTTGCTGTTCATAATCTTACTGTTTGCCTGGTAGTGTATAAATTGGCAACTTTATTGTCCTCTTATTTCTAGCTTTTAATTGTCTAAGAAATCAGATACACTGCTGGACCATAACAATAATAGTGATTTGTTTATATTTTATATTTATTTTTCATTTCTACCACATAATAAGGCAGAATATTTTCTATAACGTAATAAAAGTTATATCAATTAGCACAGCATTGTTTATATATTATATGCATTTATTACCTGAAGATGACTTGAAAAACACAAATAAACCACAAATAAACCATATATTGTCTCAGTCGTATGTTTAATGTCTTCCAAACGTTTCTGTTTTTCTGTGAAAACAGATGTTGGGTCGGGATGTTGTTAAAGTTAGCGGTTCTTAACACCGATAAATAAGCGGTTAAATATAAACAGCTAGCGAAACATCTACAGAAAAATATACAGGTCAGGATTAGCCTGGCTGCCTTCTCACTTGCAGCACAGTTAATGATATGCAAATAATAGGATCCCCTGACGTGATTTGTTGTTCTATTTTGTGACGTAGCAAAAAAGGGCTCTTTCAAACCGCAATTCTGGGGCAGCCTTTGGGAGACTACAGTTTTAAGGAGAAAATACTCAGCAATGCTGTTGACTAATGGATTGGCACATGGTTAGTCTTGAAGCATATTTAAAACACCACATAGACAAATAAACAACATAACAAACGATTTTCACTACAGGGGGACTTTAATTGCAGTGTTGGGGGTAACTTGAGTTACATAACTCAAGTTAGGTAATAATATTACTTTTTGCAAGTAACTAGTAAAGTAATGCATTACTTTTTCCATTTCCAAGAAAATATCTGAGTTACTTTTTCAAAAAAGTAACGCCAGTTAATACTTTCCTTACTTAATTTTTTTGTCTTGTTTACAGCCAATATATAGATTTATATATATATATATATATATATATATATATATATATATATATATATATATATAAATCTTAAATGAAGTAAAAAATTTTTTTTTTTTTGTTTTCAGAAAAAAACAAGTCAAAATAAGTGACTTTTTGCTTAGAACAAGCAAAATAATCTTATTTCAAACAGAAAACAAGATAATTTAGCTTACCCCATTTGGGAGATTATTTTGCTTGTTTCAAGCAAAAACACTTACATTTTGACAATAATTTTTACTTCTTTAGAAAAACCTTCTTGATTTAAGAAATATATATTATAAACATATATTAAGAGATATTTTGGCTAGAAACAAGACAAAAAATCTAAAAAAAAGAAAAGCATTTTTTGCAGTGTACCAATAAGTAAAACTTACTTTAGATGAACTGACATTTGTGTTTTTTTTTCTCATTGCTGAAGAGTGTTGAACTTTCTTTTCCTACAGTTCCACTGTAAAGATGGGAATTCATTTTTTCCTTTAGCCTTATTCATTTAATTTCATTTTGGTGTAAAAGGGCTTTTACATTAGCTAAGAATAAATAAAAACAAACATTTACATTTCACACTTAAACGAGTCTCCTGTGCATCACCCACAGTCAAGTTGTTCCTGAAATTTAGTAGGAATGGGTAAAACACCCAATAGATCTCTCACACAGTCCATTTGAGCAGATCTTGTGTTCATGTCATGGAAATGTGAGTTCAGCTTACTTTTAAGTTTGGATACATGCATGTTCACCACTTTCATGGCCCTCTGTCTGCGTCAGTGTTGGTAAGATCGAGTGTCAAGCAAAGGGAAACACAACCCATCCTCATCCATGCACCTTGTCATGCATGTTCAAAATGTGTGTCATTTTACCTTGGAGTGATTAATTCAGTTTGTTCAGTTTGATGAACACATCAGCAAGATATGCAAAACCTTCCACCTAGTGTGTGTCCTCCAGCAGATCCACAAGAGGGTGCAAGTGCTCATTAAAAAAGACCTAAGTGTGAAGTTCAAGCAGTCTATTCTCAATAGTTTTGCCACCAAATATCAGTGTATCCAGTCTCCAGGTTCTAATATTTATTAGTGCATTTGTGTTTAAGAATATTAATATCTCCTATAAATATGCTGTCTATAACATGTGTTGCATCAGAAGCAATATTTGAGGTATGGCATCAAACACAACACCATATTGTTATGCTCTAAGTGAAAAACGACATTTATCCATAAACTCACTAAAAGGTAAATGTTAATACAGCTTTTTTTTTTTATTATGCAGTAAAGGAACAGCACAAAGAGCTACAAAGACAAAATATAAACAAAAAAGACAATGAGGGTTACATACAACAGTCCAAAGCATATTATATTAGCCTATATGATTTACACCATGACAGAGTCTTACAAGCAATAGAATTATTAGAATTTCTTAAAGAGTTCACATACATGTCAATACCCTTCCTGAAAATAAAAAAAGGAGTTTTCTTTGAAAATTTACATTAATGAATATAAAATTTAGCAAGGAATAGCAATAAATTAATAATAATTTTACAGTGAGAACTGTCTAAATTCAAAGAATAACCAAGAAACACATTTTTGGGGGTTATACAGAAATTTGGATAGAAGTATTTTTTTTAACAAAATTAGAAAAGTCAACCCAAACACTTTACAATAAACACAGCCCCAAAATAAATGACTAATTGTTTCCTCAGACTGAAGACAAAAAGAACAATTGGGGGAAATACTATTATTAAATTTTGCAAGTTTGTCATTTAACGGGTAGCAGTTATGAATCATTTTCATAGAGACTTCAACAACTTTATTGGATAAGAAAAAATTTTGTTGAAGAAGCCAAAACCTCCCATATATATATACTAAACTCACACAAGCAGGTAAAGAAATCTGAGATCTGTTAATAATTGAACGAATGTCTTTGTTTGACATGCAAGACTTTGGTTAACAAATAAGTTAGTGTTGTCAAAAGTTGGAGAGACTAAAGAACCTTTAGGGCCAGATTTGACTAAAGGAATAATACAATCAGGAATTGCACCAAAAACAATGGCATATTCTCTTGGGGGGACTGCAGCAGAAAATTCTTGCATTAATTGGTCGTAAGTGAAAAGGACACCATGATCATCCTACGTATAACTGACTAAAAGTAGGGTGACCAAACATCCTGTTTTCCCAGGACATGTCCTGTTTTCACGTTCTGTCCTGTTTTT
Source organism: Cirrhinus molitorella (assembly GCA_033026305.1). Lineage (NCBI taxonomy): Eukaryota > Metazoa > Chordata > Actinopteri > Cypriniformes > Cyprinidae > Cirrhinus > Cirrhinus molitorella. Next base: position 36,044,393 of record CM065133.1, read on the forward strand.
TATAAAGTGATGATGTCTTTTTTTTTTTTTTTTTAGTTAGTTTTTATACATTTGTGAGAGCTGTTTTTGTTGAATTTGGATTGTTTTTTTTTTGTTATTTATTATTTATTCATTTATTTTTCTAATACAGAAGAGACATTATTTCTAACATTAATTCATTTGTTATTTTTTAAACTTGTCATAATAAAACATGTTGAGAAACCTCTGAGAAGCCTATTTAAATCTGTGTCTTTGGTTATAGATAGTATTTTATAATATAACAATTTTCTATCCAAACAGAGGAGGCCTACTTTAAATGCATTGAAATTATAAGGCATCTTTGAGTAAACTTTGAGTATCATTTGAATATTTCATTGCCAGGCTGTGCATCTTGGTTTTCAGTAATGAAAATATGGTCACCCTACTAAAAGAATATTTTTATTAAGCCAATTATGAAAAAAAAAAGGATTTATTTTTATATCTAATATTTTTATTGTTCCAAATAAAATAGCTATGTGGAGAAAAGTTATAATTATATATAAGTTACCAACTTATTAAAGCCTGTTTATGAAAACTAGACAAAGCTAAAGGTATTTTAGAGATATCAAAATTGCAGTGCAACAATTTTTTTTTTAATTAAGCGAGTTTTAGAATTCCAAGCAAAGTCAACTATAATTTTGTCCAGAGTTCTACAAATTTCCACAGAAACAATGTTAATACAGCTTTTTTAAAAATACTTTATTAAATCAATGCTACAACAAGAGGTACATATTCTTCAAATGTCAAACTAACATTAGCTGCCAGAGTGAAAAAAAAAGAACAAAAAGAGAAAAAGAAATACAATGACATAAATTTCAATGCTTTCAGAGCATTACATGTTTTAAGTGCTTTTTTTTGTTTTTTGTTTGTTCCCAGAGATTTACATACAATTTGCAGTCATTAATAAAATGGGAAACATTTTGAGTCACTTTTTCTTATGTGTATGGAATTTTCCTAACAAAATAAACAAATGTACAATATGCCGCTCTCCACAATTCAAATGTTCGTTTTCAGTTTAAAAAAGCACATCAAATACACAAAGTTCTATCATACATTCCATTTTTTTGTTAATATAGAATTCCATGTCCTTCCAAAATAATCTTGAGTAAATACAATGAAAAAAAGATGCAAAATGGTTTCTTTTTCTTGACCACAAAATTCACAAGAATATGAAATATTAAGCTTAAATCTTTCCAAAACATGCTTTGAAGGTATTTTGTAAGACACTTCCTTAATTTTGTGATTGATACAAAACCTATTTGTCAATTTCCATAACCCAAGAGATATTAACAAATAAAGAAGACCAAAAAAATCTTGCTGCTGGTAAAGACACAGAGTGAAGAGCATTCCTTATAATCTTATTACTACACTGTTGTTTTACAACATCAACATTTTCAATGAGATTGTTTCCAATGTTCATTTTTTTTATTGCAAGACAAAAAGAAAACAACAAGAAACAGCACTGCATTGAAATACAACACAAAGGAAAGAAAAGGACAAAATAAATAAAATAAATAACAAAAACGACACCTCAATCAGTAAGAAAAATATTGTCATAAGCCTTAAGAAAATTATTATTCTTCTTATTATCAATGTGTCTAAGAGATTTAACAATTAGGCAAGGCAAGGCAAGTTTATTTATATAGCAAATTCCATACACAATGGTAATTCAAAGTGCTTTACATAAAAGGAAATAATAAAATCATAAGAATATGAATTAAAATAATCATAAGAAGTAATAATCACAACAACAAAACAATTAAAATGATTTTAAAAATGATTTAAAATGAATTAAAACAGGAATAAAAATGATTATACATAAAATACAGTGCAATATTAGTGAAATCTCTGCAAAAAAGACATCAAAGGTAACATATTGAGAAATTTGGATTTATTAACAACAAAATTTATAGCATGGTCACTGTCAGAAAAATACATAAATACATACTTTAGTAAAAATTGAAATAATATTCTATAAACGGGGATAAATAACAGCTTAAGTTCTCCCAAAGAAGTTTAACCTGATTGCAATGATAGAATAAATGAAGTAAAATTTCTTCCTCCACTTTGCAAAATGTACATAAGTTAAAGAAAGATTAAAAAAAAGAAGCAATTTGGGAGTTCGTTGGATAAACATTATGAAAAATCTTAAAATGTATCTCAATGTTAATACAGCTTGCCATAATTCGTTTTCATTGGATGACGTAACATGGCGGTGTTCGCCCGAAGCGCACCAATAAAGTTCTACGATTCAAAGTGTCATCTTACTTCCTGTTTTCATTTTTTTCATGTGACATCTGAGAAAATTCATCTCGACAGTAGGAACAAAACTTCTGTGCTGCCACGTCAGGATTACAGCGCTAGATAAACACCTGTCCGAAATCCCAAAGGCACACACCAAATAACCAATAACGTCACAGGATATCAGCCGAGCGTGAGGTTTCTTCAGTCATGGAGAGCAAGTACAACTTGAAGAGTCCAGGTATGTCTGTCATCACATCTTTTTTACATCATCAACATTAAGTCTGTCACACCTTTAATTTCATGAGTTATTACGTTCTCTGAGAGGCTATACACACATTCAGCTCTTTAAATGTCATGAGCTAGCTAGATGATTAGCATCAGTCAGAGTTCATTCATGTAACGTTATGTGTCAATACTCCATCTCGCACTGTACTGGAATGCGTCTAACTGTTTGCTATTGTTAGTCCTGAATCTGTCTTATAAATGCCATATAAATACGATAATCGTCAAATACCATGGCAAACCACAATGCCATGTTGCTGCCATTACAATAGTGTTTTAAGAGGAAACCAGAAAACGTTAATGCAGTACAAAATTGTTCATTTGTACTGTATTTTATTGTTTGTTTACCATAGTATTTGTGGTAAAGTATAACAGTGTCAACCCGAAAAATTAGTATAGATTAGTATAGAGAAGTAAACAAAACAATAAGTAAACAAATAAATCCTTGAACTCAAAACATTATCATAAACTCCATATGGCTGTAATTATATTTTAAACAGTGTTGGGGGTACAAGTAACGCAAGTTACGTAATAATATTACTTTTTTCAAGTAACTAGTAAAGTAACACATTACTTTTTCATTTCCAAGAAAATATCTGAGTTCCTTTTTCAAAAAAGTAACGCCAGTTACTTTTTGTTTCCTTCATGTATTTAATCCCATTTTAGTAACCAATGACTTTGCTGCTGACCTTTGTTGATCCAATTCAACCGTACACTGCAAAAATACTTTTCTTACTTTCATTTTTGTCTTGTTTTCAGCATATATATATATATATATATATATATATATATATATATATATATAATAAATCAAGATGGATTTTCTAGACAAGTAAATAATTATTTTCTTGTTTTCAGGAAAAAAAACAAGTCAAAATGAAGTGAGTTTTTGATTAGAACAAGCAAAAATAATCTGCCAATGGGGTAAGCAAAAAAATCTTATTTCAAACAGAAAACAAGAGTATTTTGCTTACCCCATTGGGAGATTATTTTGCTTGTTTCAAAGAAAAACACAGAAAAAACAAGACAATAATTTTTACTTGTCTAGAAAATCCTTCTTGATGTAAGAATTTTTAGATAATTTGGCTGGAAACAAGACAAAAAAAACAAGACATAAAAAAGTAAGAAAGCATTTTTGCAGTGTACTAATAAGCAAAACTTACTGTAGATTAACTAACATTTGTGCTTTTTTTTTCTCATTGCTGAAGAGTGTTGAACTTTCTTTTCATACAGTTCTACTGTACAGAAGTCAATTTAATTTTCCTTTAGCCTTAGGCTTATTCACTTCATTTCATTTTGGTGTGAAAGGGCTAAGAATCAAACTTTTTTATATTAAAAACAAACAAGCAAGCCCTGCCCAGATTTAAAAAGTAATGCAAAAGTAATGTATCGCATTACTTTCCATAAAAAGTAACTAACGTAATTAGTTACTTTTTTAGTAATGCATTACTTTTAAAAGCAACTTTCCCCAACAATGATTTTAAGTGGCATGATATGATGTGCTGCCCACATTTTTAGCACCTTTTTTTTTTTTTTTTTTTTTTTAAATATTGGACTTTTTTGTTACACATTTCTAATTTCAAAGATGAATCCGTAAGACACTGAAGTTTGGGTTTAACTTTTTTGTTTGTTTTTCTTTAGACTAGTGCCTTTTTCTAAGCTATATTTATTGTTTTGATTGTTTATTTATATATTATTATTATTATTATGCATAATTTTAGTTTGACCCATTTGCTGTAGGCTTTGTTTTGCTTATTGTTTGGGATTTTGTATGGTTTGGATCTCTAGGGGTTGCTAGGTGTTACTTTCTATCCCAAGTCAAAAGAGTACATTCTTAAGTTTCTCTGATATTGTGTTTTCTGTATGTGAGTATTGCCCTCTTCCATTGTAATTCACTGGGATTTTTTCCTTTTGCTTCTCATCTAAGTCTGGTCATTTAGAAAAGTAATGGCACATGTGGTTTGAAAAAGCATTCATGTATGCTGTGCAATCAGGATGGGTTATGAACAAAACTGAATCTGTTTATAAGTATGAAATGCTCTAGTAAAAATGGCACTTGCCTTTGCAAACACCACTAATGGATTATTTAGTTTTTAGAAGCCAATATGTGAACCAATCTAGCACAGTTTTACTGTAATAAATCATAGACACAGTAAACTAGAGTCACTAGAGTCAGGCCTTGTTTTTTGGTCCATTTGTTGCAGATATTGACATAAGAGCACAGTTCAAGGACAGATCAGTTTGGCAAGATTTACAACAGTGTTTTCTTTGTTTTTAATGTTTCTTAGCTGTGAAGAGGCTGATGAAAGAGGCAGCGGAGCTCCGAGACCCAACAGAACATTATCACGCTCAGCCACTAGAGGTGAGACGCTGCTAATGCCTTTTATTATTATAAATGAATATTAATATTAGGGCTGCACAATTTGAGAAAAATGTTCATTTTGCGATTATTGAGGTCAATATTGCGGTATGCGATTATAATAAATGGTATTGTTAGTCAACTTGATGGATTTTTAAGGAAAATGCACACACAGGTTAGTAAAACGAAAAATGGTTTCAAAATAAATAATTTTTTACAAAATTAAATAACATTTGCATTAACCCTTAAACCCTTAATTTTTCCAAGTTTGACATTAACTTTCTTAGTATTCCTCAATCTATTCATTATAAACAATATAACCAGAAAAAAAAAAAAAAAAAAAAAAAAAAAAAAAAAATATATATATATATATATATATATATATATATATATATATATATATATATATATATATATATATGTGTCTGTTTTCTGATCATTTTTTTGTATTGTGTATAATGTGTAATAGTGTATGTTTATTCTTTGTGCACAAATTTATGTAAGTATCTGGTGACTAAATGCATGCAATTCACCTTGGAGGCACTGTTTAATTGACAATAGTGACGTGAAGTTTGATGTTTCACTATCGCAGGCATAAAACAAAAGAATGTCATCAGCAAAAATGACACTGATTTGAATGGCTTTACTGCAGAGCAATTACTGTACACAATAAAACATGAATGTCACTCTTATTTGAAGGTGGATGTGCTGAATAAGCTGCCAGTGATCAAAATATTGAATTTGAAGTCATTGAAAACAAAAGTTTTGAGAATATGGTTGAGGTCGTGAATATGAGCCAGATGACGAATGACGGCAATCGTAAAATCATCTACTCAAATTGAATCCTTAAGTTTCAAACGGTAACGAAATATGTGTTATTGTATGCTTCTGTAATTGTTCTTAAAATATTAAGAGTTTTTTGCTATTGCAGAAGTTAGAGGTCCATCCGTGCTGGATATATGTAATAATGACTGGCGAAACATTGATGCATTTAAGGGTTAATGTGAACTTCTCAAAAGTATAGCTAAATTAAATAAAACAATAAATAAAAACATGCATATTTTTCACAAAAATAAGATATTTTAAACATTTTGTCCAAACAAACAGGGACATTTATGCAAGATGTAACATACTCTCTATAAAATCTTTTGGAAGAAAAAAAAAAGAAAAAAAGAAACTGGATATAAAATTGTTGTTCAAACTTCAATAAATCTTTTTTTTTTTTTCTTTTATTAGCATTTATTCGGCAAACTGTTCTCCACACACTTATTTATTTAATATAATCACAACATTTTCATCATATAATTGCACAGGCTGACATTGCGATTACGATTAATCATGCAGCACTAATTAATATAGTTGTTATTAATGATATTTTGTACTTCTAATTCTAATTTATTTTGGAAAATTGTGATCATGGCTAGTGTTCATGTTGATCATTATGTTATACTCAGTAAATATCACAGGGTCAAGTGTCTGATGTAATTATCATGTGTTCATCAGGATAACCTGTTTGAGTGGCACTTCTCCGTTCGAGGACCTCCAGACTCTGATTTTGATGGTGGAGTTTATCACGGTCGGATTGTGCTGCCCCCTGAATATCCCATGAAGCCCCCCAGCATCATTCTGCTCACTGTAAGACAACTGTCTAATACCACTACTCACATCCTACACTTATTTTGTATTTTGATGAGTGTGTTTTTGTGCTGCTACCTTGATTGGTTTAGGCCTGTAGGTGACAGCTGACTCCTAAAGCTTTGTGCGGTGGTCAGTTCACAGCCTTGACACAAACGTTTTCATTAAATTGTGATATTTGCCATCTTAAACAGATTTACAGGGACATTTAGCGGACGCTTTCATTCAAACTTTTATTCGTCTTACAAATGAGGATAATAGAAGCAATCAAAAGAGCAACAATATACAGTATCTTACACCCCTTACATTGATTTAGAGCAAAATCAGGCAATAATGTTATAGTCAGACAATGTAAGTCACTTAATATTAACTTCTTGTTTATTTAGCTGTTGTATTAAATCAATATCTCATTTACAAACTCTTAAAAATCATTAAAAGCTGTCACTTATCTTAGTGCATCGCAATCTCACAAAGTTCCTTTATAATCAACAAAGCTCTCTATACTGCAAAATCTCTTATTTACACTCTGTCTACACTTTGTTTCTGAAAGGATTTGTGAAGTATGGTGCATGGTGCTCCTAAATATTTTCTCGTAGTCACACGCAGTAGTTTTGGTTGCGCTGTAGTGCCCTGAATGATATTTTAATATTTAACTAAATCCGCCAGTATGTGTTGGAAAGTCACTGTTTTAATGAGTGTGTCATTCAGTCATTCATTCAACCGATTCCTTCAAACACATAATTCACAAAGAAATGAAGCAAGTGACTGTGAGTGAGTGGATTGATGAATAATTGATTCATAAAAAAAAAAAAAAAAGATTTGTTTAGTGATAAAACACAGATATGTGTTACTTTGGAGACTCACACAGTTTCTGCTGTGCCTTTGAAACTATTTTTGTTGGCAAAAACAGAAAATTTAGCATTTAAGATGTAACTCACAATATTAACTTTTTGTTTATTGAACTGTTGTATAAAATCCTTATTAAATTTGCAAGTATGCAAATATTTGGGAAAAACAAGCACACTTGCTTGCGTGAAATTGCTTAACTGTATCATATAAATATATCATATAAAATATTTTTTCCCATATATTGAATTTTGGGGTCATTCTAACATTGTTAAAACATCAATTACAATATTATTGTAGATGTTACATATCGCACACCCCTACACACATCACACACCACATAGGACTAAGTAATAAAAACTACTGGAATCAGTTAATTTACAAAATGAATGGTTTTATTAATAATAACTGAATGTTTTTTTTCCTATGGTGATCAGACTACAGCACTTTTGTATGGCTGTGTAACTGTATACCACCATGTAATACAATTACAGTAAATAGTAGGCAAACAAAACTGGTATTACTGGTAATACTGGGGTGGGCAAGGCTTTGAACTCTTTCATTTTGGCTTTTGAATTTACAATCTTAGTGTCATGGTTTACAGGAAAAGATAATTGTTGTGATGCACTTACATCTTTACAGCTTTCACTTTCTAAGACTAAACAAACAGGCTCTTGCTGTATGGAGCACAGCAGACACTTTCGGTTTACAACTGTGTATGTGTGTGTGTATATATATATATATATATATATATATATATATATATACTTAATAAACTTAATAATTATATTATTAACACAAATTGACGTTTTTTTTCTAAGGAAGCAACTAATATCTGGATTGCCCACTCTGCACAAAATATTAAATGCTCTCTAGAATAAAAAGGGGCTTGTGGCTTAAATTACTGATTGGTTGTTCTCACAACAGTGTATCTTTGTAATATACACATTCAATAATAAATGTTAATGTAAGTGTTTTTTGTATATGAAGAGTTCAGATGCAAAAGCCTCTAAATCCATTTGATATCCTTCTTTAAAAAATGCATTTTTATCAGGCTCCGATGTATAGGTTTCTATGTAAGTACTGGTCATTCTGATTGAGCTGGGGCTGGGATTTTGAAGTAAAAGTATTTGATGGATGTACACTACCAGTCAAAAATTTGGACACACCCTCTCAATGAATGTTTTTTTTAAAGACGTTTCTTATGCTTATCAAGGCTGTTTTCACTTGATCAAAAATGCATAAAAAAGTAATATTGTGAAATGTTATTACAATGTAAATCAATATTTTTCTGTATTAATATACATTAAAATTTAATTTATATCTGTAATTAAAGTTGGATTTCCAGAATCATTACTCCAGTATTTTTTTTTGGAACCTGTGATACTTTTTTTCAGGATTTTTGATCAAAAAAAGGTTAAAAAAAGAACAGCATTTATTTCAAATAGAAAGTTTTTCTAACAATATACATTACTGTTCAAAAGTTTGGGGTCAGTACATTTTTATTCTTTCTTGTTTTTCTTTGAAAGAAATGTATGTTTTTATTCACCAAGGATGTGTTAAATTAATCAAAAGTGATAGCATAGATTTACATCATTAGAAAAGATTTATATTTTGAATAAATGCTGTTCTTTTTAGCTTGATATTCATCAAAAAATCCTGAAAAAAGAATCACAGGTTGCAAAAAAATATTTGGCAGCACAAATGTTTCCAACATTGATAATTCTAATAATAAATCAGCATATTAAAATGATTTCTGAAGGATCACGTGACACTTAAGACTGAAGTATCTGCTGATGGAAATTCAGCTTTGCATCACAGGAATAAATTATATTGTAAAGTATATTAAACTAAAAAACATTATTTTATATTGTAATAACATTTTGCAATATTACTTTTTTTTTCTGTATTTTTGATCAAATAAATGCAGCCTTGATGAGCAGAAGAGACTTTTTAAAAACATTAAATGAGATGGTGTGTCCAAACTTTTGACTGGCAGTGTATAATATGTTGAGAGCATTGACTCAGTATCATTATCTTATTTTTGACCGAGACATCTTTTAACTGATTTTGCATCTGAACTCTTTATATAGTTAAAAAAATATTGGGGGTTTGTCAAATTATTCCCTTGAAATCCTTCAAGTCTTTCTTTTTGACTGTTTCGCTTTATTTGAATTTTAAATGAGTTGGTGGTCATTTGTTTAAATTTGGTTTATGTTGCTCTTCACATAAAAGTAATATTGCATTCGTGCAGTCCTCAAAAAGGGCTGTTCTTTTTCTGCTTGATGACATTTGTCCATACACAAATTATTATCAAGAGAAATTGTTTGTTTATTTATTTATTATTATTTATTTTTTTTTTAGCAATTTCAAGTAAGATGTGCTCTGAGTCTACAGAAAAGTATTTTGCATTCACTTGGGCCACATGTAAGAGATGTGAATGTCAAGTGTTGGTAGTGGGACAGACTTGTCTATTCACATTTGAGCAACATTGAACATTGAATTACTCAATCACTCAAAATATTATTACCTTTAAAGTTTAAACTTCAATAACAGCAATTGCTGTCAATGAAATGTGCTGTAAATCTGCATTTACTAGTACATGCAGCTTCTGTCACTCAGGGCATTCATTATTCAGCAACTTTGACTTGATTCATTCTGATCTAGTGTCAGACATCGGTGTGCTCTCAGATCGAATATGTTGACAGTCAAAAAACAGACCTTTTTGATACAACTTTATTAATGTTAAGGGTAACTGGAGTTATGTAACTCAAGTTATGTAATAATATGACTTTTTTCAAGTAACTAGTAAAGTAACGCATTACTTTTTCATTTCCAAGAAAATATCTGAGTTACTTTTTTTAAAAAGTAACGGCAGTTACTTTTTGTTTTCTTTATGTATTTAATCCCATTTTATTAACCAATGACTTTGCTGCTGACCTTTGATCCAATACATCAGTACACTGCAAAATACTTTTCTTACTTACATTTTTTTGTCTTGTTTACAGCCAAAATATTTTAAAAAATCTTAAATGAAGTGAATAATTATTATTTTGTTTTCCGAAAAAACAAGTCAAAATAAGTGACTTTTTGCTTAGAACAAGCAAAATAACCTTATTTCAAACAGAAACAAGATAATTTAGCTTTCCCCATTTGGGAGATTATTTTGCTTGTTTCAAGAAAAAACACTTAAATTTTGACAAGAATTTTTACTTCTCTAGAAAAACCTTCTTGATTCAGGAAATGTATATTATAAATATATATTAGATATTTTGGCTAGAAACAAGACAAAAATCTAAAAAAAACATTTTTTGCAGTGTACCAATAAGCAAAACTTACTTTAGATGAACTAACATTTGAGTTTTTTTTTCTCATTGCTGAAGACTGTTGAACTTTCTTTTCCTACAGTTCCACTGTAAAGATGGGAATTTATTTTTCCTTTAGCCTTATTCACTTCATTTCATTTTGGTGTGAAAAGGATTTTACATTAGCTAAGAAAATATCTTTTTATATTAAAAACAAACAAACAAGCAAGCCTTTCCCAGATTTAAAAAGTAACGCAAAAGTAATGTAATGCATTACTTTCCATTAAAAGTAACTAACGTAAGTAGTTACTTTTTTAGGGAGTAACGCAATATTGTAATGCATTACTTTTAAAAGTAACTTTCCCCAACACTGAACTTTATTTAAAATGATGAAAGCTAAACTCTCCTTTGCAATTCTGTTTGCACTATAAAGCATGTTTATAGAGTCAGTTCAGTTTTTGGTACTTTTGCAAATTTTTATTTTCATTTTTAGTTCATGGAAATAAACTAGAAGTGAAAAATGTTGTTAACCACTATCAAGAGTATGTAGTTTTGCACATCCTTATGTGAGATTGTGGTTTATGCGAAGAGCTTCTGAGTCGACGTTTTTCTGTCATGGCTTACAAGTCTGTTTCTCTTTATAATAATGCAAAAAATTCTGTCATCCTCAGCCCAATGGAAGGTTTGAAGTTGGGAAAAAGATCTGTCTGAGCATTTCTGGTCATCATCCAGAGACATGGCAGCCATCATGGAGCAGTGAGTGTCTTTATAATTTGTGTTTATACCCCTCTAAAACCTCTGAATGGTTTTAACATTGATAATATATGTTTGAACTGATGTAGTCTTTATTTTCTATTATATTTTGTATTCAGAATATGACCCAGACATGATTTTAATATACACGATTGAATACAGAGGTTTACAGTACATCTTGTCCAGTGCTGATTCTCTGTTATCCAGCATTAAGCTTGTATGTTTCTCTCTGTGTTTTGTTTCAGTTCGGACAGCCTTGATAGCCATCATTGGATTCATGCCAACTAAAGGGGAAGGAGCCATAGGATCTCTGGATTATACTCCTGAGGAGAGGAGAGCTCTCGCTAAAAAGTAAGATGTCCATCCTCTACCTCTTTACTTTCTTCTATGATTTATCTGTTACATTCATCTAGTAAAACATGGTCAGTGCTCATAGAGACAGGATCACGCACACAAAGACAAAATCCATCCATCGTAACACTTGACACTAAAATAACACAATAAACATGAAGTAAATAACAGAAAATCTAACAAAAAGATGTCAGTGTACTTTACTAATAACAAAAATGAGAAAAAACTAAATTATTTATATAAAAACAAAATCATGTCAAATAAAGACCTTTTACTCGTCTTTTCCTAAATTATATGGTAATCCATTTCATTTTTATGTAAAGTAAATGTAACATTAATTCATAATAAACTGTAATATATATGATATCATATATGGTGATATATATACATATATGCTAACCAATTAACAGGTTTTATTATAGTATTTGTACACTTTTTCTCTGTAAATAAATATAGCAATTTATTACAATCTGTTGTTATATAGGTGCAAATAAATAAATAAAAGTGATGGAAATATCATACTCACTTAGTGAAAAATGTAGACAACGATGATATTTTACTATTTTAGTGGCATTAAACTAAGGCTGCCCTCTAATTGCCGACTAATCGTTAGTCTTCGAGAAGCAGCTTGGTCGACCAAAATTTTATTAGTCGCAGAAAAAAATCCACAAGAAGTGGCGAAGTCAAGCAGTTTGTGACAGACAGATCATTAACGGATCATTCAAACGCTCACATATCATTCATCCACCAATTATGGCTTTTCATCTGAAAGATGTATGTAGTAGCAACTTTACATGGTTGCTCAATGTGATGTTAACCTAGAAAAATGTGCGCTGTTGAATTGTCTTAACAGTAGCACGCTCTTTGTGCGACAGAATGAGGGGCCGGTGTGGTCACTTGCTTTTAAAACACTTTTCATTTTTGGTCATACAGATAAAAGTAATGCATCTTTTGAATCTGTAAAGACTCTGTTCATTTGTGGACTCAGAATAACAATGAAACGCTGTGCTTTTGTAAAACAATAAAAGCAAACTGAATGTGCTTTCTGCCGTCTCGGTCTCTGTGAACTTGTAACTTTTAAATAATATCTGTATACTTGCCTTACAGACATGAAAAATATATCTATAGAGTGTGAAATGTCTTTTAAATGAACCAATTCAAATAGAAAACATATATTCTCAGATTATGTCTGAGACACATCCACTACTGCCGAAATGACGAGTCGGTGTTGCTGACTTCATCTCTCGAGCCAGAAACAAAGAAAGTTTGTGACAGACAGATCATTAACGGATCATTCAAATGCTCACATATCATTCATCCATCTCAATTATGGCTTTTCATCTGAAAGATGTATGTAGTAGCAACTTTACATGGTTGCTCAATGTGATGTTAACCTAGAAAAATGTGCGCTGTTGAATAATCTGAACAGTAGCACGCTCATTGTGTGACGGAATGAAGGGCCGGTGTGGTCACTCGCTCTTAAAATACTTTTCATTTTTGGTCATACAGATAAAAGTAATACATCTTTTGAATCTGTAAAGACTCTGTTCATTTGTGGACTCAGAATAACAATGAAACGCTGTGCTTTTGTAAAACAATGAAAGCAAACTGAATGCGCTTTCTGCCGTCTCGGTCTCTGTGAACTTGAAACTTTGAAATAATATGTGTATACTTGCCTTACAGACATGAAATATATATCTATAGAGTGTAAAATGTCTTTTAAATGAACCAATTCAAATAGAAAACATATATTCTCAGATTAAAAATAGAGGCACATCCACTACTGCGGAAATGTCAGTCAGTGTTGCTGACTTCATCTCTCGAGCCAGAAACAAAGAAAGCATTAGTTCATCAATAAATTATTAAACCGTTAATGCAGCTCTTCTTGCTGTTTTTCCCTGACACATTCATAGTTATCTTATATATATATATCTGCTGGTGTGTTACTGAAAGTTTTGGTTTGTGTGCACTTGAGGCAATTAAAGCTCATTATGATGATTTAAATGGTTTATTAGTAAACAAAAAAAAATCTTTAGTCGAGGGCAGCCCTAGAATGAATATAGCGGCACATGATTTGTTTTGTTTTCTGAGTTTAGATGTCGCACTGTAGTGAAACAACCACATACTGCCCTAGAGACTTAAAAGTCATTATCAAATCCAGCTGAAGCCTCATTTTAGCATGTGTGGACATGCTGTGTCCTGTGTCAAAAGACAAGAATACATCTGAAGACAGAAGGAGATGAGTGACAGATTGTCATTCTCAGAGCCGTGTCTGCAATCAACACGTGCTGATTAAATGTCCACCCCCATCACACATACCAGAACATGACAACACATCTCTGAGACTCATGTTTGTACATCACTGCCATCAAACTGTCGACTGGCCACCGTTTTTTTTCTCATCTACGATTCCAGTCAAATGTTTGGAAAATGTTAGGGGTTCAGCCACATAAAACCCTATTATAATTTTTAGAATGGCCTCAGATCATCAATCTCCATGTAAAACTGATCAGTTTTACTTTTGACAGCAAATTTAGATTTAGTTTTAGTCATAGTCTTTTGACTTAAATGCCATTTTAGTTTTAATCATCTGAATTGTTTTTAGTTTTAGTCGACTAAATCTACAGTAAATTTAGTCAGCTAAAATTGAATGGGTTTAGTTACAGTGCAATGCATTTATTAAGCATTTCTCTAAAATTTCCAAACTCATTATATAGGTTTGATATGAAGGTTTAAACATGATAAACACACAATTTAACTGTGGTGATACACAACATGCCTTATTTTAAAATTAAATTAAAACCACTTCTCATAAAGAACATGGTCTTCTTTTTAATGAAATAGCAATGGTTATATTGGCTAATTATGCATTCATTATATTAACTTGTTTACCATATTCTTAATTCTTTCAAAAAGACATGTTTAGGTCTATAAATGAATTTAGAATTTAGGTTTTCTGTCTTTCTTTTGTTGCTTGATTAACATCAGTGACTCGGACAATAGCGACTAAAAGTGGCTGCTATCCCTTTAAAACCAAATGCAATGAATGCAATGCACTGATACACTTTCTCCCTACTGTTTACATTCATTTAAGACATAATCGGCTGTGTTTACGTGAATACTCATCAAAACAGACAATTCGAGATGTTGATGATTGACCTGTATTTGCCAAAAATGTCTCTTTTGCTCACCAAGAGTGTTTATTTCTGAGAATACAACTCGTTTCTGTTTAAAAAATACTTTAAAATGTAGTTTATCCCTGTAATCCAAGCTGAATTTTCAGCACCATTATTCTTTTTGTCAGGTCTATTCTCAATTTAAGAGTGTTTAGCTCCTAAAAAATAGTTTTTTTCAGTTTTTCTGCTGGTTTTTATGTGCATGCGTGTTTTTATATAGTAATTACCACAACAAGTATTTGAGCATGTCAATTGTTTCTCATGGAAATGAGAAGTGACAAGTGCACACAGCTATGCCAGGACAGCAGAGAGACGGATTAGAAATGTGATTTATGTTAAAAATTTTAGGTTTCATTTCTGCTAGCTAACCTGTTGTGTTGGACTGTTCCAGAAGTATTTTTCCAAAAAGTGAGAAATTTAATTACCATCACAAATAATGTTGAAAATCTGCAGAATCTCATTCAAGTAACATCTATTTGCAGGCTGATTTAGAAGTACAGTCTACCTGTTATTGCTTATATTCATCAACTATCATCTGGCTGTGATTTTGTTGTAAACATTTTCACTTTCATTTTTTTATGTTTATCTGCTTAGGACACAGTTTGACCATAACTGTAGATCTAGTCCTGATATCTGTACATGAAGTTGTGTAACCCTCTGCTATGTAATCATTAATTTGTGCATGTCTTTATGTGTGACACTTTGTTAGAAGAGCCTGTTTCTTTTATTTCTATAAGGTTTTCCTTTTGCATGTGTGTGTGTGTGTGGTTGCAGTAATGCGTTTTGTTTTGTAGGTCCCTGGATTTCTGCTGTGATGCGTGCGGCAGCTGTATGCGCTCTGCTCTGCTAGCGCTGTCTCCTGGCAGTGACCTGCGACCTGTGGACCCTCAGGCACAAAGACTGGCACAGCAGATCAACTTTAAGGTCAGACTTAGTTGTTCATAAATATAATTAAAGCAAGACATCCCTGGTATATATATATATATATATATATATATATATATAATTTTTCCCCACCTGGATGTCTTGCTTTAATTAATATATATATATATATATATATATATATATATATATATATATATATATATATATATATATATATATATATATATAATATAATATAAAACAAAATTTGCGGTTCGATTCGATACGATACAGTGCTGTCACGGTTCAGTACGTTTTCAATACAGCAAAAAAAAAAAAAAAAGCCAGAGAAATTTCCTTGATTTTTACACATTTTTTATTTATTAAAACTAACATAAAGAAGGCTATGCATCTCAGATCAGCGGCAGGGGTCGGATTTCATTTATCACATGAGGAGAATGAGTCCAGCTGACCAGTGAGGTGAGAAAAACAAGTAGGCTAGTTGGCGAAATATATTTGTTTTAAAACGAAGTAAGATGATATTGGAAGCTTCCACCGTTTGCTGATCTCCAGTGTTTTAAATTTAAACTTTGTATAAGTTATTGGTTATTTTATATTAGGCCTATAGCCTATATTCGTATTCGTTTTGATAATAGATTAATAGATTAATAATTCTGTTTAATATAAGTGAGTTTTCCGTACAGTCTGACGTCAATTTGGCGCTAATTCAAAAGTGAAACTAAAAGTAAAAATGCGCACTGGCATTTACAAGCTATTTAAAAGCGAATAAAAGCGAGGAAAAGAAGGGATATTCTAATGAATTTACCTCACCGTCACAACCCTCCCGGAGTATTGTGCTTTTCTTTGGGAGTGGGAGGGGCAGACATCAATTTGTCTGTTACGTTGTTTGGGCTGCCTTGTTTTGTAGTGGCACTGAGAACATTATAATGATTATATTTCACACACTCTACGTTCTTTTTTTTTTCCAAATGTAATAGGATTAGTCCAACGAATTGAATTGTTCGGTTTGTAATGCATACCGAACCGAAGGCCTCGTACCGAACGGTTCAATACGAATACATGTATCATTACACCCCTAATATATATATATATATATATAAAACCATAAGATATCATCATATTTCCCTAGTTGATTGATTACATGAACCCCTGTGCATCAAATTAAAGAAAGTCACACAGAGCTTCTAAGAGAACAAAAATATCCATGTTCAAAAATTGTCAAAAATATTTGATCATGACTACCAAAAATCCATTTATTGTCATGATTTTAACCCTTTAAATGTTCATTTGTTCAATCAAAACTGATTATTTGATTATTTTTCTTAGCACTAAATGCTAAGAAATATTGGGGGATTTTTAGACTTAAATAAATCATTGATTAGAAACAACATTCATTAATTAATTAAGATTTTTTGTGCAGTTTCAAATTACAGTAGTCAACATTTCAAGTGGATCAAAAAAATCCACTAATCAAAGTCCACTACAGGCGCAAAGATATGAAGTGCAATAAAATAAACACTTGCATCTCAAAATTTACCAGTGCATGAAAAGTCAAAAAACAGCATTATTGCCCATGTGTGTCTTGCCTTAAGCCAGTATAGGACCTAGGGCTTTGCAATTAATTGAAATTCAATTTCGATTTCAATTTCTGCTTCAAACAATTATGAAAATACAATAATCAAGATAAAACGATTATTGCTTCCGATTCCGCCCCCTTTGGTGCGCTTTTGTTCCTCCATAAAAGCCCAGTTTCACATGCAAATCAGTAAAATCATGTAACGTGACTTGCATAAAATGGGACGTGCTTGATTTATTAATGTTTTATTGTTTTAAATTAATTCATGTTTTAAAGATTTGATTTCATGTTTTTAAAAGCACGAAACAGAATTTGCGCTGTTCTGTGAATGCGTTCAGAGACGGAACAGACATTGCATTGTGACAATTTTAATGACAATTAAGCTCATTTGTATCCCAATTCTCATGATTTTATTGTGAAAAATCTTGTTCATCAGGCTGAATCCAGCTCATCGGCCGCAGACAGTGGCAGTTCAGCAGCAGCGGCATCGACTTCAAGTAACAGTGAGAGCTCGACTTCAGCAGAGAGAGACACAGACGACACAGCATCAGCTGAGCAGGTGGGACAAACACTCAGACGCTCTCACAATAGTGCCTTGCATCATTTTCTGTTCATTCTGCTCTCGTTCTCGCTTCTCGGATTGGGAAATACTTGAGCCCTGTTTAGACTGTCAGCCCAAATCTGATTTTTATGCAAATCCGATTGAAATCCGATCATATTTAGATAGTCTGAACGGCAACAAACTACATGAAATCCAATTTGTGCAAGCTACATTCATATGTGGTTTGGAATCGTATTCAAATTGGATTTCTGGAAATGTGTTTCAGTCTGACTGGTGAGATCGAATTTAGCGTAGCTTTTTCGTGTTTTCATGCCACGTAAAACGTAAAGACGTCAGACGTTTTGTGGAAAACATAATAAATATGTTTGCAGAAACATGCTTGTGTTGTTGCAAACTGTAAATCAACCGGGAAAAGACAATATCCTCCAGGGAAGTTTTTTTTTGTGTTATTTTTAGTTTTTTTTTTTTTCATGTCATTACATTGTATAGAGCATAAAAATAATAAATAATAATTAATTTTTATTATTATATTTTATTCATATGTTATGCTAAGTCCTCTGTAGACTGAAAAAATATTTGTTAATAAAATAAAAAGACTTGAATAGACATAAAAAGGCTTAAACGGTGCCTTTTTTGTTTTAATCACAAATCAATTTTTATTTCTTTATATACCAAATTTTATATAAAGATGATTCTCAACTATGTTATGAAACACATGATGATGATTTGATATAGCATTTTTCTTTATGCAAAATGCGTGTAAAATGGCCATGAACAGGTTTTCACATTATAAACAATGCATCTATAAACTGTATCTATTTTGCATATGAATGTGTTTTTGGGGACAACATATAATGAAAAAACAAATGTAATAATAGGAATAATAATTGGCAAGACTTTCATAATAATGTCTAATATTTCATAGCAGTATTGAAATATAATTTAATTCCCTATTCACTTGTTGTGTCTTCCAAAATGTGTAATAAACATGCTTTAAGTCCTGATGTCCTCTACAGTACACATGTGTGAAACTGATGTCCTGTTTCATAAGAGAAAGTCATATTTTGATTTGAAACCCCATTACATTATCATGAGATTGTTTTATGACAAACAATTTGAAAATGTGTCCGATTTAAATGATCATTACAAAATATGATCATATTTCCATGAGGGTGTTAAGTTTGATCACTAAATTAATGTCAGCTATATTTAAAGACCAAGGAGAGGAAGTGGTCCTGGTGAAATGTCCAAACATTTGGGTATCTTTGAAAAGCCCTAAACATGCTCTGTACAGGACGTCCAGACTTAAAACTGTGACATGTACATGTACTAATGTACATGTACGGTCAAAAACTAATGTCCTCTACAGAGGACAAAACTCCATAGCCGGTAGTCAGGAGGATATGGCTAGTATACACACCTCTTTGAGTTTTGAAACCAGCAGAGACTGCAGCAGAGAGTAAAGTCGCACATTCTGCATCCTGCATTTATGCCGCTGCCTCAGAAGGTGAAATATAATCTAATGCGACATTTATCATTATATGATATTAATCAAGTGCAGCTTTCGTGATTCCGTCTGTATTGCAAAATGTTTTAAGCATTGCCATAGAAACCAACGCACATTATGTTAAAGGATAGGAACAGTTGTGATACACAGTGTGGACAGCCACTTATTCAAATCAGATTCCATCCAGATATGGAAAAAATCGGATTTGGGCTGACAGTCAAGTCAAGTCAGCTTTATTTATATAGCGCTTTTTATAATACAAATAGTCAAAGCAACTTTACAGTATCATATAGGGAAGTAATACATCAATAATGCAAAAAGAAACAATTAAACGATTTTAGTTAGAGGAAATTAATCAATAGTTCCAAATTAATAAATTGATTGTCCCCAATTTAGTTGTCCCCAATTTAGTACTCCCCAACTGAACAAGCCATAGGCAACAGTGGCAAGGAACCAAAACTCCATCTGTGACACAGAGGGAGAAAAAAAAAACCTTGAAGTTCTCAGGCTCAGTCGGGGGTCAGTTCTCCTCTGACCAATAAACAAGTAGTTTATACTCCCATACAGACTTGTAGAGGTGGTCTATATGTACTGACCCACCATCTGGATATGGACTGGATCAGGGAACTGCAGTGACCAACTGTTCAGGATTCAAACTGGATCTGACCTCAGAATAAGCAGGAGACAGACTAATATTAGCGTAGATGCCATTCTTCTTATGATGCAGCGAGTGCATCAGGTGTTATGGAAAGTGTTCCCAGTTCTGGTTGACCTAATTAATGCAGCCTAACAATTTTTAACGGATTTGAATATTAGAAATGTGTTAATGTGTTATGTGTAGGCCAGGTTAAAGAGATGGGTCTTTAGTCTAGATTTAAACTGATTGAGTGTGTCTGCCTCCCGAACAGAATTAGGTAGACTGTTCAATAGTTTTGGCACCAAGTAAGAAAATGATCTACCGCCCGCAGTTGATTTTGATATTCTGGGTATTATCAGAGCTTTAGTGATGATGAAGCTGGTAGATTTTCATTGACTCTAATGGGAAGATGTATCATCTGCTCTCATTGACTTCAGTCTCTTTCTCCTGGTCTAGAGTGAATCATCATTTCTGGCTCCTCAGACATCGAGTGAGGGTCCATCCGTTCCAGCGGCTCCGAGTCCGCGTCAGCGGCGTTCGCAGAACCAGACCCAGTCCCCAAGATACCCCGCATTCACCGCTTCCCCGGCCGCTCAGCTCCCCCCGCAGGACGCCAGTCACACAGGCTCGGCCGTCCTCATCGTTCTCCTCACACTCGCGCTAGCTGCGCTCATTTTCCGCAGAATCTATTTGGCCCATGAGTATAAGTTTGATTATGAGCTATGAACTCTTCTTACAGCACTTGAACACCACCACTGTCATTCTGTCTCACGTCCAAATCCAGCTTGCCCTCATAGGAAGGGATGTATGTTTGTCCTTCCTGGACAGAGCTTTGTGTGTTCAGAAGGGGAAAAACAGGAAAAGATTTATCAGGGTCTGATTTCACCCCAAAAAATAGAGAATGCAAAATTATATTTTACAGGAAGACAGTAAAGTTTGTTTTTGGACCATTAAGAATTTTTTTTTGCATTGTATTGTTACTTTGACAGTTATTCCACTCAAAAATCTATTCTTATTACTGTAATGTGTTCTTAATACTGTAGTTATATATATATACATGCTATTTTAACTGTAAAGTATTTATGCATTATGGTAGCAATTGTACTGCCTTTTAATTTAAAAATTTAATATTTTAAAAAAAGCAGCCCATCTGGACACATTACTGTAATGAGATGCATGTAAAAAGAAGTAAAAAGAATTTGGATGCAATGTTCCTGTTTTCTTTAAGCAAAATATTTTCATAAAATAAATTTTTTATTTGGGGGTGAAATATGACCAAGACATGTTTTCAAGTGGTTTCCTCCAGATCCTTCAATATATTGACTATATATTGTTTTCCAAATAATGCATTTCAAAACAACTATTGTAATTTGTTATAAATGTGTACGAAATTTGATCTTTGACTGAAACCATCTAAAAACCTGAGACCTGTAGAAATTGCAGACTGCGTCTGATGTGCTTCTGAAGTGTATTTGTCGTCTCAGAATTAAACATTTGCATACTTTGAAAAAGCTGTAATAATGTAGGCATGGTTGTAATATTTACTTTTAAACAGTGTAAAAAACATATGCACATAGAGAAATGGTGATGTCTGTGAATGAACTGCTGATTTTCAGAAAAAGTCAACCAGTTATGATTATTAACGTACCTATATCTTAAAACTCTGGCCACATTACATACACATCAGTGCTGTAGACAAAATCGATGTTGGCCGTATGTAGATAGACAATTAAAACCTCATCATCATCTGTTTTGCTTCCTTATACAACAACCCATAGTTTCTTTAGCCTAATGTTTAAAAGGACAAATAATGCAATAAACTTGATTCAACCCATAACTGTTTGCTCTATTCACATGCAGAGGAGTCACTGAAGGCATTGAAGTAATAATATTAACCCTCTGGGGTCTGAGGGTGTTTGTGCTTTTGTGCATTTTTGCTTTTTTCAGTTGCTTATAAAGGGGCCTGAAGAAGTAATGCAACTTGTCCCTGCAGCGTTTACTTCAACAGGTTAAAAAAAAATCCTGTAGACTTACACTGAAGGATGGACCACCTATATCTAGAGACCAAAATAACTTGAGAAGCACTAGAGCACAAGAACTAAATGTAATATTTTTATGTTTGTGTATTCACTCCAGATAAATTAGTCTCATTCCACCCAGCATGTGTTTACAAAAGTTTAACATACATACATTATTTTTATGCTGCTTTATACATTTGAGGATAACATTATAGTCATCAGAACAATGAAATAAAATAAATTGTAGTGTGGGGACTATATGAAGAGTTTAGACGCAAAACCAGCTAATAGCCATCTCTGTCAAAAATGAGATAATGATACTGAATGAATGCTCTCCACACATATTATACATCAATCAAATATTTTTATTTAAAACTCGCTAAAATCCCACCCTCAGCTCAATCAGAAGTACCAGTATTTACATAGAAACCTATACATCTGAGCCTGATAAAAATGCATTTTTTAAAGATAGATGTCAAATGGATTTAGAAGCTTTTGCATCTGAACTCTTCATATGCACATATATTAAAAAAAAGAAAAAGAAAAATGATTGTCTAGATTGCAGATCTGCTCACTCTGGATATTAACTTCAGGCATGCTTTACTGAAACACCAAAGGAGGAACAAATGTGCTTTCCTTTATATCCACTACAATTTGTCAATTTTTAAAAAATGAAAAGTTTTCTATGGTTAGGAAATTAATTTATGTTGGAATTTACATTACTCTACAAATCAATTACCAGCTTTTACAGTTAAGTTCAAAAGTTTATCTCCCTTCAGAATCTGCAAAATGTTATGTTATGTATTAAGAGTCAGGGGGTGAAAACTTTTTGAATTTGAAGATCAAGGTAAGTTTAACTAATTTTGTCTTCTGCAAAATGTAACAGTCTTCTGTATCCTCTGAAGGACAGTACTAAATGAAAAAAAAAAAGATTTAGGCAAAATAAGAAAAATGGACACATCCCCATTCTATTCAAAAGTTTTCACCCCCAGCTCTTAATGCATTGTTTTTCCTTCTTGAAGCATCATTGAGCATTTGAACCTTCTGTAGTATCACACGAGTCCCTCAGTTGTCCTCAGTGTGAAAAGATGGATTTCAAAGTCATGGTTGGAAAGGGTTCAAATGCACTAAAGCATTTTTCTGAAGAACAGCTGTGGATCATTCAGTATTAATGTAAACTTTTAAAAGGGATCATTTTTGTGAATTCAACTATTGTTTTCTCTTGTGCACTATATGTAAATATATTTAATGTCAAAATATCTTATTCAGGACAGTACTAAATAAACAATAACATGCATTATGCGCTTTTTTAATAGTTGCACATGCACCAGTTGGCCGTTGAGTGCGGTCTAAATGTTTTTAAAGAAACATTTTGAGTTGAAATAGTTAATATTTTAAAACTCGTGCATCTGACAGACTTACTATAGTGGGGCGAAATTACTCGATATATCGATGGAATCGCCAGCGGAGCCAATCAGAGCGCGCGCTCATCTCCAGCGTTCAGCGCACTGCAGAAGCTCACTCTGAATGAACGCTGACTGGAAGATGATGATGCGACGAGATGCTCTCCAGCGCGGATGATTGTCTAGTCTTTCCTTCACAATGTGTCGCTTGATAAAAGCTGTTTTTCTTCTGTTGTGCGCGAGTATGTGCGGCCAGTGCGCGAAGATGAAGCACAGCCTTAGGAGAACATCTGTCCAACAGCACAAACACGGAACGTAAGTGTCACACTGTTTTAACTTATTATTTAAGTTTTAATGTAAAGTGCACGTAGAGAACATATATTAAAGAACATTATATTTTTGCTCTTTCATAAATAGCCTATATTCTGTATCATAATTGTTTTATAGTAGGCTATTCTGCTTCGAAAACTGACCAAATAAGTTCAGTAGGCAGTTTAGGTGTTTAAAAAGTTGACAGCTAAATGAGATGAAAGTTTAAAGGGAATTAACTGTAAACATTTATTTTTTTAGTCATTTCAGTCACGGCTTTAAGATACAGTTTGTGTTTACAGACAAACTGACTTTCAAAGCTGAACCTGAGAAATATTCAGTGTTCATTCAACTGTGTGGCAATAAAACGTTTCACGTTTATTATAGCATTAAGGCACCTAATATAAAGTAGGACCTACATTTTGATTAAAACTGTTATATACTAGTAGTGTGCATTTAAAAAGAATAAATACCAGTACATTTTATTCATGTTAAATAGGTCATTTTTGCCTTGATTGGATATCATCTACAATTCCAAACAAGTTTCCCAGTGTCAGTCTATTGTTCACAGGTTTTTTTAAGAATAGAAATAGAAATAGAATAAAGAGTGCTTTAGAAAATATGAAAGCTGAATAAATAACCTTTCCATTGATGTATGATTTGTTAGGACTGGACAATATTTGACTGAGATACAACTATTTGAATATGTGGAATCTGAGGGTGCAAAAAAATTAAAATATTGAGAAAATCACTTTTAAAGTTGTTCAAATGAAGTTCTTGGCAATGCATATTACTTTTCAAAAATTAGGTTTTGACATATTTAAGGTAGGAAATTTACTAATATCTTCATGGAATATGATGTTTGCTTAATATCCTAATGATTTTTGGCATAAAAGAAAAATCAATAATTTTTACCCATACAATGTATTTTTGGCTGTTGCTACAAATATACCCCAGCGACTTAAGACTGGTTTTGTGCTCCAGGGTCACATATAGCGCATTTTATAATATAGATTGTGTCATTTAATCATTGAATTCAGTGATGATATCATCCAGCTCAGTTAAAATCGCTGGAAATTAAGTGTGGCAACAAAACTTTGCACGTTTATTATTAAGTAGTAGCATATTCAAAGGCACCTAATATAAAGTGTGACCTACATTTTGGTTAAAATTGCTATATACTAGTAGTGTGCATATAAAAAGAATAAATAGTAGTACATTTTATTCATGTTAAGTAGGTCATTTTTACCTTAAAACCTGAAGATTGATTAGTAAATATGAAAACGCACTGTATAGTGTCTCAGTTTACACTGCTGCATTGTAAAAGAACTTCAGAGCGACTTCACGGTGAGACGTCTGTGTTTGGATGAG
Organism: Cirrhinus molitorella; assembly: GCA_033026305.1. NCBI lineage: Eukaryota > Metazoa > Chordata > Actinopteri > Cypriniformes > Cyprinidae > Cirrhinus > Cirrhinus molitorella. The sequence goes on from CM065133.1 coordinate 36,069,630, forward strand.
ATGACACTGAAGTGCTGAGTTGTTCTTTTGCAGTCCACTTTTTAAGAAGATGCTGGATGAAACTAAGACGCATCAGGTGAAATCGGACCATCTGCTGCGTGTTGATGATCATGACTTCACTATGAGACCAGCATTTGCAGGTAAAATCTGTGTGTGTTTGAGTGGCAAATTCCAGATATATTGACATCTCATACTGTAGACTATTTTTATATGCAGATTTTCCCCTTATTTTTAATTAAAAACATCAAATTTATTAACCTTTTCTGATACAGTAAATATTAGTAAACTAATACTTGCATTATACTAATACTTAAAGCGATTATTTGCAAGAATAGGTGCTGTGACTATGCAGAATACTGTGGTTAAAGTTACAAAATTCTTCAAGGTTCATGTTTTGCCCCAGAATTGCTTAACGAAAACAAAGCGTATTTTAAGACCCTTCATTTTTGCACTGTGTTACAGTATATATATATATATATATATATATATATATATATATTTATTTTTTTAAAAACACACATAGTTGGGTGTTTGAAACTTTAGAAAATAAACTCTTTTTAAAACACTTTAATTTGTGTATTGACAGTGTATCTAATAGTGGACAGCCCTTGCAGAAGATTTAGTCGTTTTAGTCATTGCTTCTGCAAGTTATAGACATTTCTACCATGTATTTGAAAAAATAAGTATTAAGACAAAATGTATAGCTCGAAATTGAATACAAATAATAAAAATAAGCTACAATTTAATACAAACATCTTCAGTGATTTGACAGAATTAGTTTGTAAATTGTGCACAATAAACAATTTTTAGAGTAACAGTAACTTTTTATTTAATGAAAATTAATTATTGTGTTTAAAATGATAGCAATAAATGGAAATTTAACACAATACTGAAATATTTAGTTTTTATGAATCAACATTTTAATATTTATTATATGGAAATAATGTGGTAAGTCTTTGTTTAGATTAGTGCTGTCAAACGATTAATTGCACCAAAAATAAAAAAAAATGTTTAGGTAATATATGTGTTTGTACTATGTATATTTATTATGTATATATAAATATATATAAATAAGGAATAAATAGGAATATAAATATATATATAAGGAAAATATGTTATGTTTATATATTAAATATATTTATTATATGTATATAAATATATACATGTGAATACATGTAAATATTTTCAAAATATATACTGTATGCGTGTGCATTTATTTATACATTATAAATATACACAATACACACACATATACTATGTAAACAAAAACTTTTAATCGTTTGACAGCACTAGTTTAGCTGATTTTAAACCAATAATAATGAGTATTTTGATACGTTTTTTTACATTTTAAGATTGAGAGAGACCATGATGATAGGTTCGGACAATGCCACACATATTGCATTATAATTAAGGGTGTTTTCACACCTGTAGATCGATTGCTTTGCTCCGAAACAGGGATTAAAATTATTACAATGTTGCATTTTATTCTTGGCACGGTAAACTGTTCTCTCATTGATCGGATTGCATTCTCACCACAAACGAACAGCTCCAGGGTTCGTTTGAAAGCGTGCCCTTGTTTGGTCCGCTTTTGATGCACACCTGAATGCGATCGCTGCATTCTCACCTGGCCAAACAAAGAGGGTAAACTCTAGTGAACTCTAGTGCAGTTCAGCCGAACTAAATAAGGCAGGTGTGAAAGCACCCTAGGTCTAATTTTATGTCAGTTCTGAGCTACTGATGTCTAGAGCTCACACTGCTATCTGTATTCTTGTTCAAGTTTCATTGTTCCTGCAGAGATTTGAGGATTGACCTCTTCTAGTCAATGTCTGGATGGCTGAAAGTTACACTTCCTGTTAATTGAACCAGCAGCGCCCACTCGGGTGTTCAATTACTCGCTGATGTCGTGAAGGCTTTTCTAATTTGCACATAGCTTTTGCTTCTTGCTTCTTCAGAATGTTTGTAAGTCTTCATTATCACAGCAGTCAGATTCAAATTCACAACCTGAACGTCGATCCCTGTGGGAGTTTTCTCTTGAAAATTTAGTTGTTTCTCAGGAGGGCAGTGATAATGCTGAGTGCGACTGCAAGCTCTGCTTGTGTTTAATTCTTGTGGCTTTTGTGCTGGATGTGATCTAGAATTGATAAACGCTTTTGGAAATTCCAATCAAGTTTCCCAGGAATGGGAAATGGATGGATGGGATGGAATTGGAGCACTTTTTCTTGAATCCAATTGCTGCTCGTCAAGTCACCTTAATTTTATGTGACCCTGGACCACAAAACCAGTCATTAGGGTCAATTTTTTTGAAATTGAGATTTATGCATCATATTAAATCTAAATAAATAAGCTTTCCATTGATGTATGGTTTGTTATGATAGGACAATATTTGGTCGAGATACAACTATTTGAAAATCTGGAATCTGAGGATGGAAAAAAATTAAAATACTGAGAAAATTGCCTTTAAAGTTGTTCAAATGAAGTTCTTAGCAATGCATATTACTTTTCAAAAATTAGGTTTTGACATATTTACGGTAGGAAATTTACTACATATCTTTGCTTAATGTCCTAATGATTTTTGCCATAAAAGTAAAGTCAATCATTTTCACCCATACAATGTATTTTTGACTATTGCTACAAATATACCCCAGCAACTTAAGACTGGTTTTGTGGTCCAGGGTCACATATAGTGCATTTTACAATACAGATTGTGTCATCGCAGCTTTAAAGTATCAAATAGGAAGGTAGTGCGTCAATAATGCAAAAAGAAACAGTACACAACAATTTTCAGTTAAAGGGAGTTAATCATTGAATTCAGTGATGTTATCATCCAGCTCAGCTTAATTAGTATACAATATAGCTGGAAATGAAGTGGTCGTGACTATAAAACACAGGCAGAGAATTCTTCTCGCAAATGTGCATTCACCGTATAACAAGCTTTGCAGTTTAAGGTTGCAAATCTCTTCTCAACGAGAACCGAGTTGCTGCAATGCGTCAGCCCAACAGAAACCTCAATGTCTGCAGAGAACTCAGTTCTCAAGCCAAAGAAGAGCTCATTTCTGGTGCACGCTATTTTGAGTTTTGTCATTTCTTATGCATCCAGTCACTCCCTCTACCTGTCTGTGTTTTAAAACGCTAAGGGTCAGATTTACTAAACAGGCCAGATAAGTGCAATTTCATAAAAGAGCTGATGGGAGTGAATAGTTTTAAGAGCACAGACACCAGGGGTGTGTTTCCTGATAATGTTGTCTCTTAGCACGCTAAGAAGACTCTAAAGGTATACCTTTTCTAGGTGTGTTCCACAAAGTAAACTATAGGGGACAGTGGGGTAAGTTGAGCCAGTGGGTAAGTTGAGCCACCCTCTTGGCTACTGTACACCTTTACTGTCATGTGAGCATGTATTTTGAAATCACACATAATTTCTGCCAGACTGTGAAAAGGAGAAACATGGGAGAAAATTATTTTTTTTTTGGCTTGTCAAAGTAACATTTTTGCATAACAGATGCATCAAAAGCAAAATTTATCCAGGTCTATAAATATTTATGATGCATATAGGTGATTTAGCAACATATAAAACCATGCAAAACATTTAGATAAATATTAGGCTGAATTGGTAAGCTAGCTAGTGTTTCTCCAAAATGCCAGCTATGGGGCAAAGTGAGCCAAATGCTGTGGGGTAAGTTGAGCCAACATTTTAACTTACACCCCACCATAAGGCACTGAAGTTAAGTTAAATCTCTGAAGTATAAACTGGTATTTAATGTGATATTACGAAACCGGATTAGTTTATTATATATATACATATTATTGTCGTTTATTTGAGAGGGACAGTGTTCAAGTGCACCATATCCTTCTCTGAGAACCAGAAGATGCTTTTCATCATAATATAATCAAATATATCTTTCCACCTATAGTCCCTAATGGTCCGTTCGATATTGCAAAAAAGCTACCATGCTAAGAAACTTTTGACACAAATGATTATTAGTTTCAGCGACATTTATTCTTTCATTTTTAATTAAGTTTTTATTTAATTTTACACAACAAACTCTGTTTAGTCTGCTTTAGGGAAGGTTAAAACTTTGGTGTTCCAGGTATTGTTTCAGAAATGCAAACAATTAAAGATTTTATTTGTTTTTATGTTAAGTTAGCTTTAAGATAAAAAATATGACTGTTTGTGAAATTAAATTTGATTATTAAGTTAGTTTTTAAAAGAGATAAATTATCTAATTATAAAATTTTACATGGGTTTCGGTCAGATTCAGTCAGATGGTCAGTTTTCACTCAGATGGGTCATCTTACCCAGTGACTTGGCTCAACTTACCCCTAACCCGGGGTAAATTGAGCCGCAGGAACACTTTTTTATAAGAAGCCATAATTTTAGAACCCTTTGTCATAGATACATTCTGATCATTTAAAATGACAGGAAACATCCTGAAATTATTGTAGATACTTTTATTGTACTTCTGCCTCATTTTCCCTTCTCTTGAGGACCACATAAGTAAACAATGGCTCATCTTACCTACCTCTCCCCTACCAGCTGAATTTCAGGGCTGAGGAGGTAGCTCTGTGGAGTTTGTCTCAACATAGTCAGAACAACAAGATCTAAAAGCTGCTGAATTTGGCAGGTGAAATTCTTCAGAATTGAGTCTGACATAGTAGCCAGGGGACTGGTGTTTTCACAGGTAAAGTAGTGTGCATACACTAAATAGCTTTGCTTTAGCTTTGCTAAATACGGCCAGTGCTGTATCTGATTTAGCACAACTATTTGCTGTATCGCTGCCATAGTTTGTGCAAACTCCCCACCACAGTCATTTCCTTTTAATAAGCCGTTACTACCTAATGGTTTAGCTGATGTACCTTTGGATAATATAATTAAAAAGCTAACGACCATCAGTGTAATGACAGTTTTATTCTTTGCATGAAAACACTTTAATTAGCCTAATTGAACACTGGGTGTATTGCAACTTCAGAATTATATTTGTATAGAATAAGATGGAGTGAACTGTCAACAGTGATAATGTTGTAGGTGGTCCAGGCTCAAGGGCAAACTTACAAATGTACACTTTAAAAAATACTGGGTTAAAAACAACCCAACTTGGGTTATTTGGCAACCCAGCGCTGGGGAAATATTGGACAGAACACATGGTAGGTTATTTTGACTCAGCTGGTTGGGTAAGAGAGCTGTGCTGATAAACAATATCATATCGAATTGTGATAAAATTTATGTCAATACCGATGATAAGCTCTAGGCATTTTTATTCTATATGGATTAATATAAGAGCCAGTCCACAGCAGAAATATGTGACAACAGCCAATCAGCATGCAACTTTTAACGTTCACAAAGTCAACTTGCAAAGTGCTTATCTGTAAAACAGCACTTTGCAAAACAAACTCGATATAAGGAAGACAAAAATGAGTGGAAGCAGCGACGAAAGTGAAACTAACCTCGAGTTATTATCCAAAAATAATGAAATTGTCGACAAAAAAGGTAGCACGAATTCAGTTATATAGAAGTGGTTTGGCTATTTGAAAATTATTAATCATTAATCTTCTTTTGCACAAGTTTTAGTTTTTAGTTTATTTTAGTAAGTTGTCTTAATGTTTTAAGGCCAAATGTGTCATCTGTTTTTGTTAATAAGCTATACTTTAAAATTTAATTAATGCACCCTCAAATTTTTGTGGCTTCAGTCATAGTTGGGATACTCTTTTAAAGCTGGCAGCATTAACAGTTATATATTGAAATATACTGTATATCGTTATCGATCAATATCGGAAAAAATGATCGAGATTACATTTTTGCCATATGGCCCAGCCCTAGTTAAATGTTTTTATCCAACATGCATGGAAATTGAAATCACACTCAGAATTATAGAGGCAACAGGAATAATCAAAAGATAAAATAAGACAATATAAGACATATTGAATTTATTTGGGTGATTACAGCATTGTTTACAATATTGCATACATTTAAACTCATTTAACAAGCATTTTAGAAATACTTCAAAGTAGCATTTTAATTTAAGTGTATTCAACCGTTCTCTGTAATCACTTTTCACCAAAAAAAAACTGGTCTGCTGTTTGCCGGGGGAAGTATGAACATCAGACAGCTGCCTCGCATTTCACTCGTAGCTGAAAGATGCTGTGACTGACTCCATAACCTGCCCCACAAATGGTACTGAAGATTAGAGAGCATATTTTAACATCAAAATAAATTAAAATCAGTATTAATACGACTAAAACCTGTAATAAAAACTGTATGTTATTCAAGGCAAAAGGCGTTTTCATCTTGCAAAACAACCGCTGCTGTCCTTGTATGTTTTGTTGCGTAGAACAATATAATTTATAGCACAGTAAAGACTTTAGAAATTAAATAAAAAATATACACAAACATTTATTTTGCTGAAGAAGTGCACCAAATCGGCGGTGCTGAACCTCTCTCCTGTTAAGGACTCTGACTGTGACTCAACAGCAGGGTTGTTTCATCGGAGACAGGCTCAACTCAGTGGATGGGTAAAAAAATAACCCAGCATTAAAACATTACAACAGCTCGGTTACAGAAAAACTACCTAGCACCTGGGTAAAAATATTAAAAATAAGCCCAAAAAATGACCCAACTGGCAGAACCTAGCACCTTTTTTTTTAGAATGTATGACTTTTAACTTTTCGGGAAACATATTTACGATAAGAAGCTTAAGGTAAAACTTAAGAACAGTGTCGCGTTAAGAAGGAAAATGTCAGGAAATTACAAAACAAAACAAACAAATACAAAACAAAACAGGTGCATTAATGGAGCAAATACCTGTAAATTGACTTGCGCAAATATTAGTAAATCACATTGCGTGATTTATTTAAAAGCTCTCCACCCATAAATGTTGCATCTGAAAGGAAAACTCCTACAAATTCATATGCAATAAGGTCAGCCACAGAAATAACCATGTCCTCGCCTTTTCAGAGTGGTTCAGGCTTGAAAAGGATTTGAGGTTTTCCTATTAGGCAGATATTATGCAGTCGAAACGGGAAGTGAGAAATCACCTTCGCTGACCCTCAACTCCAGAACTCTGACTTAACTCTAGAACAACTGTACTCCAACATCATCAGATCTTTTCAATATATATAGCCTGATCAGAAACAGCAGTGGGATGATAAACCTGACACATTAGTGCCAAGACAAAAATCTCTCACTAAATGTACCAAAATGCACCAAATTTCCTGCGATGGGCTGTATTAAATACAATCTCAGAAATAATTTTGGTTAATTATTTTAGCAAAATTAGAGGAATCATACAAAATGCATGTTATTGTTTATTTAGTACTGACCTGAATAAGATATTTCACATAAAAGACATCTACATATGTGTTGGACATACAGTCCACAAGAGAAAACAATAGTTGAATTTATAAAAAATTACCTTAATGCTTGATTCTTAATACTGTGTTGTTCCCTGAATGATCCACAGCTGTGTTTTTTTGTTTAGTGATAGTTGTTCATAAGTCCCTTGTTTGTCCTGAACAGTTAAACTACCTGCTGTTCTTTAGAAAAATCCTTCAGCTCCCACAAATTCTTTGGTTTTCCAGCATTTTTGTGTATTTGAACCCTTTCCAACAATGACTGTATGATTTTGAGATCCATTTTTCACACTGAGGACAACTGAGAGACTCATATGCAACTATTACAGAAGGTTCAAACACTCACTGATGCTCCAGAAGGAAAAACCATGCATTAGGAGCCAGGGGTGTAAACTTTGAACGGAATGAGGATGTGTACATTTTTCTTATTTTGCTTAAATATCTTTTTTTTATTTAGTACTGCCCTTCAGAGGCTAAAGAAGATATTTACATGTTTCCTGGAAGACAAAATAAGTTATTTTTACCCTAATCTTTAAATTCAAAAAGTTCTCACCACCCCCGGCTCTTAATGCATTGTGTTTCCTTCTGGAGCATCAGTGAGCATTTTAACCTCCTGTAATAGTTGCATATGAGTCCCTCAGTTGTCCTCAGTGTGAAAAGATGGATCTCAAAATCATACAGTCATTGTTGGAAAGGGTTCAAATACACAAAAATGCTGGAAAACCAAAGAATTTGTGGGAGCTGAAGGATTTTTCTGAAGAACAGCAGGCAGTTTAACTGTTCAGGACAAACAAGAGACTCATGAACAACTATCACTAAACAAAAAAACACAGCTGTGGATCATTCAGGTAGTAACAAGTGTATGTAAACTTTTGAATGGGGTCATTTTTATAAATTCACTTATTATTTTTTCTTGTGGACTATATGTAAATGCCTTTTATGTGAAATATCTTATTCAGGTCAGTAATAAATCAAAAATAACATGCATTTTGTATGATCACTCTTGTTTTGTTAAAAGAATTAACATTTTGCAGATTCTGCAAGGGGTATGTAAACTTCAACTGTATATATGAAAATACATAAACAATAATAATCACAACAAAACACAGCAATACTAAAAATGAAAACAAAAATAAGATATAATTCATCACAGCTTTTGTACCTTTTTGCCATGGATTTATGGATTTTGCCATTATAAGAAATAAAAAAACACTTGCTAATTGTCACGGATGAGTCAAACACGTGTGGATCCATACGCAAACTTTATTCTCACAAACAATGGTAACAGACAGGCGGGGGTCAAACAGGGGCAATCGGGGACAGCGAGGGAAATCCAAGAAGGCAAACGATAGTCCAGGCAGATAGTCGAGGCGGGCGGCGATCAAAAGGGATAATCCAGAAACAAGCGAGGGTCGAAAGGCGGGCGGAGAACGATCACAGGAGTCAGGGAACAAGGGGGTCGACACGGGAAAATAAAACACGGGAAAGACGCTTGGAATTAACAGAGAACTGATTAATACTTCGCGATAGTCTGTGTGTGAGCATGGCTTTTATATTGTGAGTAATGAGGTGTAATGATTAGCAGGTGTGCATGGGTGAAAGCAAGATGGCCGACAGGGGTGAGAGGTGACAGGAAGCACAGCAAGGGATTATGGGGAATGGAGTGAAAAAAGGAACATAAGTCCATGTGAAGGCTCCCTCTAGAGGAGAGAAGAGGGAGCCACAGCGGAGCAGTTTGTGACAGAGCCCCCCCCCAGGAGCGGCTTCCAGACGCTTAAAACAGTCCAAAAACACCAACAGGGAAGGGAGGGGCGGGGCAGAGTGCAAACGGGTGGGCCAGGTCCATGTGGGCTGATGGGGTTAGGAGGGGCATGTAGTCCAGAAGGTGCCGAGACAGCAGCAGAGCAACAGAGCTGCCCGAAACACTCAGGAGACCTCCAGAATGGGGCAGACATTCTCTTGAGCAGAGCTGGTGAAGTGGACAGCCTCCGGGACGGAGCAGACAGACTCCAGTGCGGATCAGGTGGAGCAGATACCCTCCAGGGTGGAGCAGACAGTCTCCAGGGCGGAGCAGACGGAGCAGGTACCCTCCAGGGCGGACCAGGCAAATCAGACGCCCACCAGGGCAGACCAGGCAAATCAGACGCCCACCAGGGCGGACCAGGCAAATCAGACGCCCACCAGGGCGGACCAGGCAAATCAGACGCCCACCAGGGCAGACCAGGCGAGTCAGACGCCCTCCAGGGCGGAGCCGGCACCCTCCAGGGTGGATCAGGTGAGTCAGACGCCCTCCAGGGTGGATCAGGCAGAGCAGGCACCCTCCAGGGTGAATCAGGCGAGTCAGACGCCCTCCAGGGCGGAGCATGCGAATCAGACACCCTCCAGGGTGGAGTAGACAGGACAGGAGCCCTCCAGGGTGGAGCGGGATCCCCACAGGGCGGAGCAGACAGGACAGGAACCCTCCAGGGTGGAGCGGGATCCCCCCAGGGCGGAGCAGACAGGACAGGAACCCTCCAGGGTGGAGCGGGATCCCCCCAGGGCGGAGCAGACAGGACAGGAACCCTCCAGGGCAGAACGGGATTCCCCGAGGGCGAAACAGACAGGACAGGAGCCCTCCAGGGCGGAACGGGATCCCCCCAGGGCACAGCAGATGGGTCTGTAACACAGAACATAGACAGACACACACACAGAGAGAGAGAATCAGGTGCCCTCCAGGGCAGATCAGGCGAATCGGACGCCCTCCAGGGCGGAGCAGAATCTACCCAGGGTGGAGCAGATAGGACAGGAACCTTCCAGGGCGGGACAGAAGCACCCCAGGGCGGAGCAGACAGGACAGGAGCCCTCCAGGGCGGAGCGGAATCCCCCCAGGGCGGAGCAGACAGGACTGGAGCTCGCCAGGGCAGAGCGGGATCTACCCAGGGCGGAGCGGACAGGACTGGAGCCCTCCAGGGCAGAGCGGATAGGACAGGAGCCCTCCAGGGCGGAACAGGCAGGCCTGGAACACAGAACATAGACCAACAAACACACAGAGAGAGAGAGGGCTCGGAGCCCAAGTTCTTGGCCTGGTCAAGCTGGGTCCCCAGCTTATAGAAGACCTCGGTGGCCGAATCAGAACTGGGTGAGGGCTCTGTGGAGTGGTGTGAATTGCTGGACGCTACCACCGTGCAGGGAGCAGGTGCGACCTCCCCCCCGGCTTGAGGATCTGTGGCCTCAGCCACCTCCTCCGGGGAGGTCACCCTCAGAGGTTCTGCGGAGAGAGCCGCCACCTCTGAGGACTCAGTGGTGGTATACGCAGCCCAGACAACCCAAAGAGCAGTACTCAGGAGGAGCATGCCCTCAGTGAAGGCCAGTTCCGGAGCAGCGGCGGTGGCTTGGCTAGGCTCAGGGGTGATATCTGTAACCTTGAGAGCAGCTGTGGGGGTGTGACTTGACTCCGAAGAAGCTGCTACGACAAGGCTGGACTCTGGAAGAGCTGCTGCATCGAAGCTTGACTTGGCTGGAGCAGCGGCGACCAGACATGATTCTAAGGGAAGTGCAGCTGTGACGACGCAACTTGGCTCAGAGGGATGAGCTGTGGCAACGATGCTTGAAGCTGGAGGCGGAGCAACTGCAATGACGACGCTTGACTCAGGAGGCGGAGCAGCTGCGAAGACGCTTGACTCAGGAGGCGGAGCAGCTGCGAAGACGCTTGACTCAGGAGGCGGAGCAGCTGCAGCGACGACGAGGCTTGCCTCAGGAGGCGGAGCAGCTGCGACGAGGCTTGACTCTGGAGGCTGAGAAGCTGCGGCTTGTTGTAGCTTGCGGAGTGAAGCGAGGATGTCCTCCAACCGGTCGAGTGTCGCTGTGATATGATCTGGCTCTGGAAGGGCGGCCATGACGGGTGCGGACTCTGGAAGGGCGGCCATGACGGGTGCGGACTCTGGAAGGGCGGCCATGACGGGTGCGGACTCTGGAAGGGCGGCCATGACGGGTGCGGACTCTGGAAGGGCGGCCACCTTGTCATGTGTGAGCTCTGGTGAGGTGGCCATTTTATCAAACTTAGGAGGCTGGGCAGATCGAGAGCTGGTGAACGCAGACTTTACTGACTGGATTGGAGGATCCCCCAGACTAGATATAAGTCTGTGGTTAAAGTAATGGGTGAGAGAAAGGTTACAGGTGGTAGCCATCTTGTGGTCACGTACGGTATCGGCTGACATTTTGTTAACCAGACAAAGGACAGGCCCAGTAACAGGCCCACAAAGATGACCCGCCATAGACGATGCCGTGGTATAACGTTTCTCCCCAACGGTACCCAAGGTAAACAACGAGCCCTCAAATTCCAGAGCTAAATCCATTAGCAGAGTTAGGGATGTGTGGGGACCCTCAAGTCTAAGTTTTGACTTGAGGGGCTCATTGAGCGCAGAGGTGAACATGTCTATGAACAAAACTTCATCATAATGGGAGATTTGGGACAAGAGGTGACAAAAATGCTGAATGTAGTCCTCAATGGACAGATTACCTTGCCTCAGGTGGAGTAACTGGTCGATTGGGTCCATGGTGAGCTGAGGAAACGAAATAAAGTTACTGGATCCGGGTGTGGCGAAGTATTCTGTCACGGATGAGTCAAACACGTGTGGATCCATACGCAAACTTTATTCTCACAAACAATGGTAACAGACAGGCGGGGGTCAAACAGGGGCAATCGGGGACAGCGAGGGAAATCCAAGAAGGCAAACGATAGTCCAGGCAGATAGTCGAGGCGGGCGGCGATCAAAAGGGATAATCCAGAAACAAGCGAGGGTCGAAAGGCAGGCAGAGAACGATCACAGGAGTCAGGGAACAAGGGGGTCGACACGGGAAAATAAAACACGGGAAAGACGCTTGGAATTAACAGAGAACTGATTAATACTTCGCGATAGTCTGTGTGTGAGCATGGCTTTTATATTGTGAGTAATGAGGTGTAATGATTAGCAGGTGTGCATGGGTGAAAGCAAGATGGCCGACAGGGGTGAGAGGTGACAGGAAGCACAGCAAGGGATTATGGGGAATGGAGTGAAAAAAGGAACATAAGTCCATGTGAAGGCTCCCTCTAGAGGAGAGAAGAGGGAGCCACAGCGGAGCAGTTTGTGACACTAATACTGTTCTTTTCTCTTAAGGTCCAGCAGTACCAGTGGGTGTGGATGTACAGGTAGAGAGTTTGGACAGTATCTCAGAAGTGGATATGGTAAGAAAAGTTTGATTATTGGGTCAGTGATTGTTCTGAATTGTTCATTATAATGCAAGGCATATTTCAATTAAAAAAAGACGTTTGCATTAGTTTTTTGCATTATATTGTCATGCCCAATAGGCTAAAAAAATCCTTAAAGCCGAAAAACAAAACAAACAAATAATTAAAGTCTTTCTTTATGGACACTATTTTAAAATCGAAGTCAGCATTAATTAAACTCAACACATTAAGAATGATGCATTGCATACATACTTTACAGTTTAAAATAATGTATGATTTTTGCCCATTAGTGTAATGAGAATGTGATTATTAACATTAAAGTAGGCTACTTGTAGTCTAAATGTCATCAGGGAGATTGCATGGATTATATATGATTGCGATTAACCTTTCCTTCTGAAAGCATCTAGATATGCTTTCATTTATCATATCAGTGCCGATGTTTACGAGTGAGCGTGGATTTGATCTTACATAACATGCTAGAGGATAATCCATGAGGTTTACATCACAGAGAATCAGCCAATCAGGATCAGTCCATCCGCTTTAATGAAGGCTGGTAAAAATGCTGACATCCCCCAGTAAAGCCAACAGATGGTAATATTTCACAAGGCTTTAAACAGTTTGGAAAGGCAAGTCAACAAAAGCTTTTTCATTTCAGGTTTAAATCAAACTAAGCTCATTTGTTTTATAACAACTCTGTTAAAAGTGCGCATTAAGCTGTTTTATTCAACATCGGTCATGGTTGAGATCACGTGATCAGATGGTATTAGTAACAAGACCACTGTCATGTCAGCTAGATAAATAGAAACAAACCCACGCATGTAGAATTAAAAATGACAAATGTTTAGCTATTAAATATATATGACATCTGCACATATTCACCCACAAAGAAAACAAAGTCAGTTGATAACGTTATTTAACAATGTGATTATCCCAGGATTAGTCACATGCAAGCCCTTTAATAGTGCCTTTGAAAGCGCTTTTTGTTTAAAGCTTGAAAGCAGAAAAACATATGTTATTAAATCAAATATATATTAACAGTTATTTCATATTGACCCCCATATTGCTCTTAAAGAGACAGTTCACCAAAAAAAAAAACCTTTTAAATAAATGTCATAATTTACTCACTCTTCACTTGTTTCAAACCTGTATACGTTTCTTTCCTCTGTTGAAAACAAAATAAACTAGTTTGAAGAATGTTGGTAACTAACCATGGTTATGATACGATATTTATTGTGATATTTTAAAAAAAGTCAAATTAATAAATTTTACATTTTGTAAATTCTAAAGTTAAAAACATAAGTCAGAAAACGTAAGTCAGAAAAAAGTCAGTCAAACGTCTCAGTCTAATTTACATTCATACTGGTGTTTTAGGAAGCCAAACAAATTAGAATATAACGAGATAAAAAAAGTTTGTCAAGACAAAGAAAGAGAAAGCCGGACCAGAAAGTTAAAAAGTTTAAAAAAAAGTTTAAGAAGTTTTAAAAAAGGTCAAAGTTTTTGAAGTTTGAAGTGGTTTTAAAAGCTTAATGTTAGATAGATGGGTGGATGGATAGATAAATGATAGCATGTCACTAGTATGTTGCTAGCATGATTAGCAAGTTGCTAGCATTTTGTTAGCATGATTAGCATGTCGCTAGCATGTTTCTATCATGATTAACATGTTTATAGCATGATTAGCCAGTTTGCTAGCATGTTGTTAGCATGGGTAGCATGTCACTAGCATGTTGTTAGCACATTTCTAGCATTACTAGCATATCGCTAGCATGATTAGCAAGTTACTAACATGTTAGCATGATTAGCATGTCACTGGCATGTTATTAGCATGATTAGCAAGTTACTAGCATGATTATAGCATGATTAGCATGTTTTAACATGATTAACAAGTTGCTAGCATGTTTCTAGCATGATTGACATGTTGTTAGAATGTTTCAATGATGATTAGCAAGTTGCTAGCATGTTTCTAGCATGATTAGCATGTTGCTAGCATGTTTCTAGCATGATTAGCATGTTACTTACATGTTTCTAACATGATTAGCAAGATGCTAATATGTTTCTTACATGATTGGCAAGTTGCTAGCATGAATCTAGTACGATTAGCAAGTTGTTAGCATGAATCTAGTATGATTAGCAAGTTGCTAGCATGTTTCTAGCATGATTAGCGTGTTACATGTTTCTAGCATGATTAACAAGATGCTAACATGTTTCTTACATGATTGGCAAGTTGCTAGCATGTTGCTAGCATGTTTCTAGCATGATTAGCATGTTGCTAGCGTGTTTCCAGCATGATTAGCATTTTACTTACATGTTTCTAGCATGATTAGCAAGATGCTAATATGTTTCTTACATGATTGGCAAGTTGCTAGCATGAATCTAGTACGATTAGCAAGTTGTTAGCATGAATCTAGTATGATTAGCAAGTTGCTAGCATGTTTCTAGCATGATTAGCGTGTTACATGTTTCTAGCATGATTAACAAGATGCTAACATGTTTCTTACATGATTGGCAAGTTGCTAGCATGAATCTAGTATGATTAGCAAGTTGTTAGCATGAATCTAGTATGTTTAACAAGTTACTAGCATGTTTCTAGCATGACTAGCAAGCTGATAGTATGTTGTTAGCATGTTTTAGCATGATTGCTAGCATGTTTCTTTCATGATTAACGTTTATAGCATGATTAGCCAGTTTGCTAGCATATTTTAGCATAATTAGAAAGCTACTAGCATGTTTATAGCATGATTAGCAAGTTGCTAGCATGTTTTTAGCATGATTGACTCCATTGTCATCTATTTTATTATATTTACATTTTTTAAGCATTATATATATATATATAAATATATTCATATAAGCTTGACATTTAAATTCATGCTATACTTTTCATCCAGGACTTCACCATGACCCTGTACCTTAGACACTACTGGAAGGATGAGCGATTGTCTTTTCCCAGTAAAACCAACAAAAGTATGACCTTCGATGGTCGCTTGGTGAAAAAAATCTGGGTTCCTGATGTGTTCTTTGTCCATTCCAAACGCTCCTTCATCCATGACACCACCACAGAGAACATCATGATCAGGGTATATCCTGATGGACATGTGCTCTACAGCCTCAGGTTTGGACAACGAACATTTCTTATGCTAGTATACCAACCCAAATGTTTGGACAATGCATTGCAAACCTTAAGATGCATGCTTTTCATAATCATTTACGATAGTGTTTTTTTTTCTTGGTGTTTTAGGGTGACTGTAACTTCAGCATGTAATATGGACTTCAGTCGGTTCCCCCTGGACACACAGACCTGCACATTAGAGCTGGAAAGCTGTAAGTGACATGCAGTTCTTCTGGCTTTAAAGGAGTAGTTAATGCAAAAATATAAGTTTGATGAAAATTTACTCAGCCTCAGGCCATTCAAGTAGTAGCTGATTTTGTTTCTTTTAGATGATTTGCTTTATTCAACATCAGGAAAATCAGGCCCTTTCTTTCAGAAAATGCTTCACAACTCATTGTTCAAGCTCTTATTCTGTCCAGGCTGGACTATTGCAATGCTCTTTTGGCAGGTCTTCCAGACAGTTCTATCACACCTTTACAATTGATCCAGAATGCGGCTGCAAGATTAATTTTCAACGAGCCGAAAAGAACACACCTCTCTTCTTCAATTTACACTGGCTACCAATAGCTGCTCACATAAATTTCACGGCATTAATGTTTGTCTACAAAACCACCACTGGCTCTGCACCCCTTTACCTAAATTCATTACTGCAGACTTATGTGCCTCTAGAAACTTATGTTTTGCAAGTCAATGGCGCATTATTGTGTCTTCCCAAAGAGGCACAAAACCACTTTCACTGACTTTTTCTTTAAATGTTCCCTCTTGGTGGAAATACCTGCCCAATTCAATCCGAGCAGCCATTCATTCTTCAAGAATCGGCTAAAAACACATCTTTTCTGTCTTTAAATCTAGCACTCTCTATTCTATTTCCATTTCTATTTCTATTCTTTAAAAAAAACTCTATTATTTTTTATCATCCATGTTTTCTAACTTTCTACCTTTTCTTTTTTTTCTTTTCTAAAAATACCTATTCGTTTTGTATGCTATTTGTTTTTCTTTTTATTTACTATATATATAAAAAACCTCTCTCTGCAGTTAAATGTCTGCCATTAGAATCAGTCTGAACAGCTGATAAAAACATCACAGTAATCTACACCACTTCAGTTCATCAATTAACATCTTAGAAAATGAAAAGTTGTAAGTTTGTATGAAATAAAACCATCATTAAGATGTTTTAAACTTCAAACCATTGCTTCTGACAAAAATGTGAGTTCTTTATCTATAATATTGCTTTCTCCAGTGAAAAAAATAAACATTTGTCTGAAAATCAGAAGAGAAATATGTTCCTGTGAACAAGGGAAAATAGCCCAAAACAGTTCTAAATAAATATGTGGGTGGATTTTGATGTGAGAGGATAATGAGGATGGACTTATTTATTGAAATAAGCATTATTATAGATTACAGGTGCCATAGAATGCATTGATAATATTTTAATTTGTTCTCTGATATCTACATAGAAGGTATATGGCTTAGGTGAGGGCAAAAAGATTCTCCAGAAACGGTTTTACATGTCCATTTACAACCCTAGGATTTGTCCCTAGAATGAAATGGTCTGTTATTACCTTATTTGGAAGGGTCATGAATAATAATGATGAGCTCTGCTCTGATTGGCTGTTTCACAGTGCAGCTCATTTCAGTAGTTCACACAGCAGGAAGGAAATACAGAGGAAAATGTGTATTTCAATATTTTCTCTCGCAGTTATATGGTTGGGTAATTATTACACTACATAAACAGCAAGCATCAAGGAGATACTATTACACTGCAAAAAATGCTTTTCTTAATTAGATTTTTTGTCTTGTTTCCAGCTAAAATGTCTAAAAATTCTTAAATCATTTTAGACAAGTAAAAATTATTGTCTTGTTTTCTGAAAAAAGGCATAATTAAGCAAAATAATCTGCCAAGGGGGTAAGCAAGATAATCTCATGTTTCAAGCAAAAACTCAATTTAACTTAATTTTAACTTCTTTTTTTCTGAAAACAAGACAATAGAAAATCTTGATTTAAGAATTTTTTTGATATTTTGGCTGGAAACTATGCAAGAAAAGCACTTTTTGCAGTGCAATATGCGGGTCATTAAAACTGCTTTTGAGCGCACAATTGCTTTTTTACTTTCACTTTTGAGATTTGTGATTGCACATGCTCTGTGTATACTACAGCAGCAGTTCTTACCTCACATTTTAGATTATCAGATGCTTGTCAGAGAATCTGTAGATCATTTGCAGTTGTCCTCAGCCATCTCTTCTTCTCTTTAGTGACTCACCTTATTTTTATTAGATTCGCCTCTTTTTCAGTGGTCTTTTGCAAACACAAGATTTACATAAGAAGAGGGAAACAATGGTGTTTGAGGCTTACAGTATGTCATTTCCATGTACAGAACTGTTATTGTTCAACTATACTAAGGTTGTAACAGTTTACCTGTTACACAGATACCAGTTCTGTGGCCTTACCATTGAAATATTGTATTTACACACCTGTGCATTAGAGGGCGCTCTACATAGAAAATGCATGCTTTCCCCAATTTAAGTGAGCAAAGAAAGGAGAAAAAGTAGGAAGTTGGTTCTCTGTCTTCTTGGGAGAAGCTTGAACAACTCTTTGCCCTGTTTGAGGAACATTATGGTTCTAAGCAAATTTGTAAGTGTTGATATAAGTATTTTTGCTTAATCTGTTTGTAGCACATGGTTATGGTTTGTGTTTTTTAATGTTTTACTTGATGAGGGTTTGATTGACTAAGAAGACTGGAAAAAAGAAGGGTTGCTATTCTTCTACAACTTAATATTTGCTTGCTGACAGACTGTGTGATACAACTCTTTTGGATGCCACATAGCTCTACCAGTTGAACCTTGTCTTTGGACTCATCTTGGCACATAAGTACTGTCTATCTTCACTGTTTTTTTTAACAAGGACTGAGCAAGGTGTTATGTTTCCAAGTGTTTGAGAACAAAAGACTGTGTTTGGAGACTCTAGACTGTTTCTTTAATCATATGACCTAATCCTATTTATGAGTTGACCATCGATTGTGGGTGTCATATTGGGAATGTTTTTTGTAACACGACCATGTTTAATACATGAACTTAGTCTGTTTAGTTTTACTAGCATTACACGACATTGATTAATGGACTGGAGTGGTGTGGATTATTGTGATGTTTTTATCAGCTGTTTGGACTGTCATTCTGACGGCACCCATTCGCTGCAGAGGATCTATTGGTGAGCAATTGATGGAATGCTACATTTCTCCAAATCTGTTAATAATATAACAATCTACATCCACGTCTTGGATGGCCTGAGAGTGAATGCATTTTCAACAAATTTTCATTTTTGTATTTTTTTGGATTATTTTTTCATTTTTGATTTCATCACATCTGCAACATTCTGCAAACATTTGTTAATCTGCTATGTGTCCAGATGCTTACACTGATGAAGACCTGATGCTGTACTGGAAGAGTGGAGATGAATCACTGAGCACAGATGACAAGATCTCGCTTTCTCAGTTCCTCATTCAGAAGTTTCACACCACCTCCAGACTGGCCTTCTACAGCAGCACAGGTGCACATGCCGAATTTTAAATAGTAAACTAGGCAGTTGTTTTTCAGTTTCAGTAGATACAGGCTGTTTAGCAGTGCATGACGTACTGTCACTATGCGCCTTTAAGGTTTAAAAGTTTATTTGTTTGCCAGACATCTTGTGCAAATCTCATTTTGTTGCATGCATATATAATAAACAACCCAGTCTCATAAAAATACGTACCTCTGGGTACTTTTTCAAAAGTTTCAAAAAGAAATGTCCACTGAGTGTCGCTAAAACACAGGTTTGAAACGTGAACCCTGGCACGTATTTATTAGGCAAGGCAAGTTTATTTATATAGCACATATC
The DNA here is from genome assembly GCA_033026305.1 of Cirrhinus molitorella. Classification (NCBI taxonomy): domain Eukaryota; kingdom Metazoa; phylum Chordata; class Actinopteri; order Cypriniformes; family Cyprinidae; genus Cirrhinus; species Cirrhinus molitorella. Next base: position 36,089,150 of record CM065133.1, read on the forward strand.
ATACACAATGGTAATTCAAAGTGCTGTACATAAGATGAGTTAAAATAATCATAAAAAACAATAATCACAACAATAAAAACATTTAAAATTATTTAAAAAATTTATTTAAAATGAATTAAAACAGGAATAAAAATGATTCTGCATAAAATACAGTGCAATCAGTTCGGAGGTAGCACAGTGCTATTACGTTGATATAGGTACATATTGCTGTGTTTTTTGATACGTATTGCTGCGTTTTTATTACGTTGCTTCAGGTACATATTGCAGCGGTTCAAAGTTCAAATATCTGGGAACTGTTGCTAAAAGTTAATCCTCTATCGTGTTGAAAATATACCCTACACCAAACCCAACCCTAATGCAAAACCGATATAAAAATGCATTTGTTGACGCCATTTGAAACTTCCTTTGTGTGTAGATTTGAACTCGTTTGTCGAACCGTAGTTACACGGGATTCGAACTGGAGCTCTTCACCTCTCAAGTACATCTCCGTATTGCATAAGCTACCAAACAAACCTACTGTTTATGAAATCCCATAGATATGTCATGCTAATGTTCAAAAGCATTATATTAAGTCTTAATATAATATTCTTCGAGTAATTGTGTGAAAATTAAGCTTTATCAAACTCTGTAAATCATACTTTGTGTGAAAAGGAAAATAAAAGTGTCAGAGTTTTCCTGCCTCTAGTGTTCATGTTTTTTTGGAAACTGCAGTGATATGTACTTAATGCTTATGGCATTTCACCAAAAAGTGCCCCCAGGTACGTTTTTGTCATGAGACCAGGTATACAGGGCAAAAACTATTTATTTGGCATCTGATTTGAGCAGGGCCGAAAGGTGAAAGGTTGGGATGATTATAAGGGCCCACGGCTGTGGGGGGCCCCAGGGTGATTTCAACCGACTGTCTGAGGCAAGAATAAAAGATGCTCAGGACAGTTAATAGGCCACTGCCGCATGTCCTACTTCAGTGTATGAAATGTATAGGGAATAGTATTTTATTCAACTGAAAACAAAAATGCAAAAAATATAGGTGCATGTTGATATGAATTGTACTTTATGAAATTAAACTTCTATTTGAATGTATTATATGCAGTAATAAACATTTAATCTAAAGCTGCTTGATTCTGGATCAATTGAAAATCGTGATTTTTTTTTAAAATAAATTGGAGATCACGATTCTCTCATGATGATTCTGAAGGAAAAAAGATTAGAAATCTAAATAAAATAACGTAATTTACTAGTGGTTCTGACACTAGTTCTGAACTATGTTCATTGCTTAAGTCTTTTAAAAAATATATTTGATTAAAAAATCGAAGTCAGTGTCTCAATTAATAAAGACTTGTTTCACTGTTGGAATCTCCTGAATGAATGATTCAATAATAAATACTTTTTTTAAACAGTTTTCGCCATCTCCTCAATACAGACAAGTGTTAAGATACTTTCGTTTTGATCGCTACTATAGACAATAAGTGTTTATACCCAAACTATAAACTTTCATTCCAGTTTTGTCTGTTCTTGCTCTTGAACAGACAAATACATACAAAAATATAGCTGCAAGCAGCAATTGCTGGAGTTTTTAAGCATATACTGTAGAGAAAAAGACAACATGTTATTTAGCAAGGCTGTACTCTCCTAAATCAATGATTGAAAAAAGCATTTTTGGCAAATCCAGGTTATTTACCATAGAAATATAATGTTTTGTAACACTGTTGTAGCGCCAGCTGTGGTCATGATTTTTTTTCTGTGACCTCAGATTGAGCTCAGATTGATATCTCATTATGTTCTGGAGTTATAAGGCATTTTACTAGAAGTGTCCCTGTCCATTTCGGACATTTTGCCGTCCCTTTGCGACAATGAGTCGAAAGTTTAACTTTTCTTTAATAATTATTGATATTCACTCTTCAGAGAATCTTTCTGCACTGGTTTGGTTCTGATGAAAAACCTAGGACTAGTTTATGTGTTCCTTCTCCACAAAGAGAAAAGTCAAACTAAAGCAGTGTATTTTTTCATTTTTTCTCCATGAGAGTATTTTTACTCCATTTTAGGTATAATTAGCAAATTTGGTAAATGTTTAAGAATTTATTTTAATTAAGAAATAGTTGATTTAAAGTTAACCAACTTAACTTGTTACTTGTATTTTTTTCTCAAAAAATAAGAAATGAGACTTAAGATTTAGAAAACTTTGCATCTTTTACTAGTACTTGTTCTTATTTGATATCTCCCGCAGGTTGGTACAATCGTCTTTACATCAACTTCACTCTGCGTCGTCATATCTTCTTCTTCCTGCTTCAGACGTACTTTCCTGCCACTCTGATGGTCATGCTGTCATGGGTGTCCTTCTGGATCGACCGCCGAGCTGTTCCTGCCCGAGTCTCATTAGGTGAATTCATTGGGGAAACCAGTGGGATTGTTTAGCTTAAATGTTTCCAGGATTTCATAACAATTTTTAGTTGAAGTAATCAGTTCTAGAAACAAATTGTAATGTTGTGGAGCAAGGCAATTTATGGCTATTTATTAGTACTTATAAAGCACGTATTTTGCATGACCATATTTTACATCCTTAATCATACCCTATACCTAAACTTAACAACTACCTTACTAACTACTAATAAGCAGTAAATTAGGAGTTAATTGAGGCAAAAGTCGTAGTTAATGGTTTATTAATAGCAATAATTGGACCTTAAAATAAAGTGTGACTGTAATTGGATTACGTAACATGCATCACATGTAAATAATTTCCCCAACACTAGAGTGCACACAAGAAAGAAAGAAAGAAAGAAAACAGAAAATACCCAAACACTATGAAACATTTGGGCTACAGTCAAGTCAAGTCACTTTTATTTTTTGTAGCACTGTTTTCTATTTGAATTGGTTTACTTAAAAGTAGTACATTTTACTCTCTATAGATATATTTTTCATGTCTGTAAGGCAAGTATACACAGAGTTTCAGAGAAGGAGACGGCTTAAAGTGCATCCTGTTTGCTTTAATTATTTTACAAAAGCACAATGTAATGTTTTGTTGTTATGTTGAGTGCACACAAATAAAAAGGTAGAGTCTTTACAGATTCGAAACATGTATTACTTTTTTCTGTATGACCAAAAATGACCAAAAAGTATTTTAAAAGCAAGTCAACTAACAGTTAGTCAACTATTAAGGGACAGGCCTAATACAAAACTTTTGCAAATGCTAAAGAAAACAGTTTTAAGTTCATCAATGTCATGTTAATGTACCCTTAGCAGTACAATCAAATAGTAGACACAATTTTATTTCATTTAATTTTTTATTAAATTTTTGTTTCTGCCCTGTGATACACCAGTGCGTAGTTGGTGTGGAGATGAAATAAAAACACTGAAATTGAAAAAACAAAAACAAAATCCTGACAGTTACTAGCATAATTTTACTGTCATTTCCTTTAGGCATCACAACGGTGCTCACCATGTCCACCATCATCACTGGAGTGAACGCCTCCATGCCCAGAGTCTCCTACATCAAAGCCGTGGACATTTACCTGTGGGTCAGCTTCGTCTTTGTCTTTTTATCTGTACTTGAGTATGCTGCCGTGAACTACCTGACCACAGTGCATGACGGAAAAGATCGCAAATCAAGAGAGAAGGTAAATATGCAACTGATTTTATTTGAATAACCTCCTAATTTTGCTAACAGTCATTTTCTCACCTTTGTGAGGCTTGACAAAAAATAAAATAAAGTTTACTGTATTAAACTATTCTTTTTATAAGGTCTATAGCAACACTTTGGAAACCTCCGAAAACAAATTAACATTTTTTATTATGAAAATTGGCACCCTATGATTAAACTACATTAGTTTAAAATATGAATGTTAATTACCAGTAAATGCAACCTTTTGTTTACATAAGGCAACATTTCACTTGGCTATTTGGATAAAATGATTAGTCCTGCAAACATCATTTATATAAAGGTTTATATAAAGGTAGACACAGAAGAAACAAGGTTAAATCACAGACTTGAAATTTCCTTAGTTCCCTATGACTTAAAACAAGAGTTGGGGTACTTGGACTCGTACTCAGAGTCAGGTCCAGCCTTAAGTACAATTTTTAGCGGACTCTGATGCATTTTTACTCAGACTTGACTCAGACTCAAGGACTTTCGGACTCTGAAAATATTGCCGAGTCCATCCGAGTCCAGGGACAGTTGGCAAAAATGTGATTGACTTGATGCATTATTACATTATTTAAGTCTTGCCAGTGCATGAAAGCTGGCAGGTTTTGAGAGTATTCATGTAAATGCAGCTGGTTTTGTCTTGAGTGAACTTGAACAGATGGGAGAAATACAAATGTGATGCTAAAGTATTTGATCTATGTGTCCGGCCATAAAGTGACAGCACCATCATAATCAAACAACAACAGAAAAAGACTGAAACCTGCTATGATTACTTTTAAAACACAAATTTGACAATAGGTCTATTCATAGGGGACATATTATATTAGTCCTGCAGCATGAAATATTATAACCTATAACATTTACCTATTTTATCTCAAAATTCGGACTCTTTTTTCTTGCAAATGCAAGTTAATATGTCATATTTCAGACTCAATTTAACTGAACAATATAAAGTTTAGAAGTTCTGAGGGGGGAGAGCCAGAATTGTGAGATATAAACAAGATTTTAAGTTTATTGTGGAATTTAAACTCGATATAAAAATTATTTTCTGACACCTGATAGGCTCCGCCCACAAAATCTTCGTCATTGTTTGCAAACACCGAATTGGTCTGTTATTCTTAATTAAATTATTAGCTATAAATGCATTAAAAAATAAAACCGTTATGGGTTGGCTGGCTGAGCTATGAAAAAAAATGTAGGGCTCATTTTCTTCCAAGAAAAAAAAATTAAATCTACCCTGTCTGCGGTCTAGCCATTTATCATATAAAACCCAAAACACACACAGTCACAATCAGAGATATGAGGTGCATTTTCTGCTCTTTAGGTCTCATTCACCAAGCTACTTTCACAGCCCAGCCCCAAACTTGAATTTATACATTCACTATATGTGACCCTGGACCACAAAACTTAAATCTTAAGTCTTAAATCGCTGGGGTATATTTGCTGCAATAGCCAAAAATACATTGTATGGGTCAAAATTATTTATTTGTCTTTTATGCCAAAAATCATTAGGATATTAAGTAAAGATCATGTTCCATTAAGATAAATGTAAATTTTCTACCGCAAATATATCAAAACTTAATTTTTGATTAGTAATATGCATTGCTAAGAATTTAATTTGGACACATTTAAAGGCGATTTTCTCAATATTTTTCATTTTTTTGCACCCTCAGATTACAGATATTCAAATAGTCGTATCTCGGCCAAATATTGTCCTATCATAACAAACCATACATCAATGGAAAGCTTATTTATTCCACTTCCAGATGATGTTTAAATCTCAATTTCGAAAAATGTACACTTATGACTGGTTTTGTGGTCCACGGTCACATATAACAACAAATAAAGTCAAGTCCTGTCCTATAATTCTTCACATTTTAAAAGCTGTTTCACTCTGAAATACTGAAATATGTCACAATACATAAATCAAGTCAGCCATAAATTCTGTTACATGACTGTAAGTTTGCTAAGCAGAGCAGGACACTAATTATGAGATGACATGAAATCAAAAATCAAAATGGCAAATGCAATAGAGGTTTGCTTTGGTAAAATTTAAATTGACATTGTGCTTTTCTAGTTGTAAAAACCTTGAGGATGTCTTTGTCAAACCACTATTCGTAGTTTGCCTGAAAGAACTGTCCTCTTGTATTTACAGTTGCAGTAATGTTTGCATGAAAAATAATATTCACAACCTGGAGGCAAGTTCTCTAAATGGTAACGGAAGTGTTTGTGTTTTTCCATTTTAGCCTTTGCCCTGCACATGTGACATATCCAATGCAAGGACTATGATGATGGAAGAAGCGTACAGTAAGCCTAATGCCAATGGCCTGGCAGGATATACCCAGGCTCCTGTCTCCTCTGAGGAGGCTGCAGATAAACAGGACCACATGGTGGTGTGCCTCCCTTTGGCAAATGAGGCCACAGGAGCCAAGAAGAAGACCCTCCGAGGCCTCCGTATTATCCAAAACACTCACGTCATTGATGCCTACTCTCGCATGATCTTCCCAGGAGCCTTTATATTCTTCAATCTCATCTATTGGTCTGTGTACTGCTGAGCTGCCTTGCAAAGGGATTGTGGTCGTAGTGTATTATACTGTTTATATTAACACAAGTAAAAGAACTGTTATTTGTTATTGGTTGAAAGTAATGAGACAACACAGGTAAACAAGATCATGACACATCATAAGGCATGTACAACCAGCTTGCAAATGTACATTAATGTGAGAAGCTGCATTCACAGCTTTTGAATTATAAATGTAACGTGGTACATTTTAAAAACTGTTGTACATATTCAATTTCAAATCACCAGGTGCTGAATGAATGTTACTGTACTATTAAACAATATGTTAGTAGAGATTACACTTACAAAAGCCATAATAAAATGTATAAGAGTAAAATATGATGTAAGAACACAACAAACATCAGTATTTTTTAGATAATGCAAGACTACAGTCAAACAATTAATTTAAATGCTTTATTCTAAATGGAGAATCTTGAATGAACACAAAGCCTGTCCTCAATATCTGGCCATATATGTTCTCCAAGATCACAGTGAATATCTTCTTTGTTCAAGTTTCTGGCATGACAAATCGAGTCTTGACTTTGCTGTGAAGTTACGTCATTGCAAGCCTAATCCGTGAAGGGTGACATTCTCATGGGGATGCTGATTGTACAGCTTTCACCTTCAGGCAGAGAAGAGTTTCTCAAATGGGCTGAAGAAAGAAGACTATGGTGGGAGATACACAGTAGGATCTTGAATCTGAAACCATTTCAAAAACACACCTGCATGATGGAAACTACCATTGTCCCATACAATAACAACTTATATCTTGACCCTAACATGCCAACTTTCCAGTTGTGTTTGTCTTTATATGGAGGTGAGTGGACTAAGCTAAGCTACCTGTGCCTCAAATTTACTGCTAATTATTCAAAAAACAAAACGCAAAGTTAAAATTCAAAAATAAAATTTGTTGTCTGAATGACTAACTTCTCAAATGAGGGTCTCCATATAACAAAGTTTGGCCAGTTTCCAAGAATGATCACTGTGACGCTAGCGGAGTGAATGGCAGATCACAGTGTTGCCAGATCCAGTTATTGTAAGCATCTTTGGGGATTTGTCTTTTCCACTTAATTTGACAGTTTAGAAAGTTAATAAAGTGGGATTTGCAATTTTGGGATAGCGATATATTATATATTATATTATTTATATATTATATTAAATTTCGCTTTATTTTTTATTTATTTGTCAGTATTTATTTGTTTTCATAGAATATCTGGAAACACTGCATGGCTGGCACTTAAACTAGTGTTGCCAAGTCCGCGGTTTTCCCGCAGAATTGGGCTACTTTACCTCTGTTACCGCGGGTTGTTTTTCATGTCTGCTGGTTGAAGCGACCCCAATAATGCAATATTTAGCCCCTGGAATTAGATTTTTTACCAGGGGAACCCTGCCAAAGAAATGTGTATTTTAACCCCTGGAACGCGATTTTTTAATGGGGGACCCCCCTCAAAACATGATTGGGCTACTTTTGGGCTAGTATTGAGTAGCAATTTGGTGGGTTTTATTGTGAAAACCTGGCAACCCTGACTTAAACTGACTGACAGTAGTCAAAAAGCCCATGGACAGGTTAATGCTGAGATGATACCACATTCAGTAAGGCAACTGCAAAAAAAACATCAAGTTATTATCTGTCAGAAACGTTATGAACGCTATCAAAAACAGTGTATATCATTAGTTGTATTTGTAGGGATTATTATAGCACAATTCTTAACCTCATACTTCACTAATGTTCAAACCCTGGTTACGGTCACGTTTGCTAACATCTATGACTCATGAGCAACCATATAATAACTTAGCTAAAGTTTATATATCATGGGCATACTGGCTAACTTAATGGAGAAACGACAGCTGAATACAATAAAATTAATAACATCTTCAGAATTGCTGCATCTAAGTATATACGAAACTAGTAACGTTAGCATAGAAAAAATGCATTGTGGCTTAGTCTCCTTTATTGCTGCTTGTTCTTGTGATAAAATTACTGAATGCTAAAGAAGACCATGGTCCCTATGTGAATTGATTATTTTGTAGACATCTGTTGAAAAATGAAGCAATTGGGTGAGTGTGATGGAATTAAAATAAATTGGTAAGTAAGTTAGAGTTGTGTTAATAATAACATTTTGTTTAGAACAAAAAAAATAAAATAGAGTGCCCTTTTTCCACTTGAGCCCCTGCCCCTCAAAATGTCTGTGCACATCCCTGGCTCACAGAAATGTATACAAATATGGCATTCAGTGTGATCACCAGGTAAAAGAAATTAGTAATTAGAAAAATTTAAATGAGATTTTTTAGTATTGTTCTATCCTGACTAAAAGCTAGAACAATACAACAAACAAGAATGACTGTAGGAACAGGAAGAGATGCCAACTTTGTTTGACAATAATAGCATTATGAAAGGCAATTTTGGAATGTGAATGGAACATTTATTATAGATGATACTTTGTGATTTTGTGTATTGTACTAACATAATTGAAAATATGCTGAAATTATTTTTTTAAACACTAATGTAAATCTAAAATCTTAATGAAATTATGTTTTCCAGCTCTTAATCCAAGCTCCTTTTTGTATTCTTAAAATGTAATTGGTTGATTGTAATGTTCTTTCAGAACCAACAAGAATGTAAATCTAATATCATGTCAACCAGAAATTCTTTATTTTTAATAGAACCTACGCTATTGAGGGTCACCCAACAATGGAGTCCCCCAGGGCTCTGTGTTTGGCCCACTTCTGTTTTCCTTCTGCACTTATTTGTGTCAGAAAACTCAAGTCACTGAAGTTTGTGGATGACATAATGGTCATTGGCCTGATCACAGATGGCGCAGAGGATGTCTAAAGAGAGAAAGTTAAAACAAGGACAGTGCATCAGGACAACAACCTCTGACTGAACAATAGTGAAACTATGGAGATAATCGTGGATTAAAGGACACCTCAGAGATGAAACACAATCTTACATACACCTGTGGTGTTAGTGTCTCCTTTATCAAATATTAAAATACCCTATTGACAATAGCCAACTAATTGCATAATAGCCTGTTATGGAAGTAACTCCATCTAGTACAGGGTCAGGGGAAGGTTTATCTACTTGTTATTCATTGTGGGCTACCAGACATCATAGATGTAAACTCATGTGTCATCAGAAGGTCAGGTCTGGCTAGGTCAACCTCACTTTCTGCAGTTGTAGATTACACTAAAACATCTAGTCAAAATCCAAATGACTACTAGTAATGAAATCTGAACATTCATTGTGCCTGAACTCAAGCTCTTTATTAATAAAAGGGAAAAATACAAAACTAAATTTCTCCAGGCAAAAAACACAACTGTGCTTAGAGTGCAGCCAAACAAACTGGCACCTCTAAATTTGAGATTTTGGGGTTTTTGATTCTTCTGAAAGTGTTTTTTTCAGACTAGTGGAAAGAAAACATACAAAAGACACCTTTAAGTGTTTCTTTTATAGCACTTTATCTATTTGTGTCAATAGATTTCAATTAAAATACATATTTTTAAAGGCCGTTTTCTCTAAATGAGTTTTTTCTCATACACTGAGCCAAAAATCTCCACTTCAGTAGCACTTACACACACCAAACTTTACATTTTTATTCCTGTCTATATCCTGAAGGTTTTTTACAGAGGGATTTGTTCATATATAATTTGCTTGATTATATACAACATTTTATTCCCCCCAAAATGTAAAAAATGTATTGTTTTCTGTCTGTTCCAAGTATTTTCTGAATTTTGGAGTGTCAAAATGAGTTACCCCAAATCCACTCTGTAAAAACATTTGCCTCTAATATGCCAAAAAATTAAACAAAAATTTTGAAACTGACTTCATCCAGTGTTTATATACTTGTACTAGAAATGTATGCAAATTAGTGCATATTTCATTAAATAATGCCTCATTTGCATATTTAAACCTAACATTTTAGAAAACTTGTAATACAAAAAATGTTTGCAATTATCAATGTAATCAATCAACTTTTTGTTTTTTTTTACCCTATTCACCTGCAGTGTCTCGCCTTAAATGAATATCCAGTCTGAATATCTTTTTGGTCAAAATGTTTTATTTTAACGCCTTTAAAAGTCTTTCAGAAACACCATTTGGAAGAAATTAGAACAATGTTGAGTGACTATACCGCTCGATTATGTAAGCGTAATTCAGATAGCACGTAATACCCACCGAACCTTACATAATATACGACCAGCAAATGTCTGTTTCACCCTCTAACCTGCGAAAGCTCCTCCTGGATGCGAGAAAGCAAGGCTGCAGCAAACAGCAGATCTGACCTTCACATTAATACAGATTAACCGCATCTAGACATCTAGACGCATACAGCGGGGGTGCGGTGGATGGCACGTCCTCAGATGCTGCACCATGACAATGGGTCTTCTTTAAAAGCCAGCCAGTGTCGTTTTAATAGGTTTTAACGGGATTTGCGTGGTTTGATGTGGGCATCATGCACGCTGATGTCTGCTTTCTGCTCTGCGCGTGCTTTTTCTCCACTGGAGCGCTTCAGCTCCGCGGACAGGTGCCTCAGACATGCAGCCAAACCAGGTGAGTGCATCACCTCACTCATGCATTCAACAATTCTCCATGACAAACGTAAGGGAAAAAACAAGTGAGGAAGCAGACGTAGACTGGAGGGTAGATGGGATGTCAGTATGCTATTTCTAAATCGAAAACTTTAGAGGAAAACAGACCCACACTTTTTTTTATTATTAATTTCATTATTTTAATGGCCAAATTTCATATCCATAAATGTACATTTTCAGGTAAAAATACATGTTTTGAAAATGAAGAATTATATTGAGTCCATATTGCCCTCAAAGAAACAAAAAGCTGTACGAATTGTGCATTCTTTAATGTATTCCTATGATATTGTTTATATCTCCCCCTAGCATTTTAAATTGTTTTGTATTTGTTGAAATTAAAATGTAGTGAATGTTTTCACATTGTTTAATAATAATAAAAAAAGTATGCCATTTCTAGTGATTGACGAGTTTTGCACGAATTAGTTGTTTTAACCTAAGCCATATTTCTGACAAAGCTGCAACTACTATAAAAGTAGGTTAAATAATAGAAAATGTACAACACAACTAAAAAGAAAAAAAAGAAAAACATTTAAATTTAAAACAAAACGAAAGATTCTTAGTGAAACAAGGGTCCTACTTTATATTAGGTGGCCTTAACTACTAGGTACTTACATAAAAAAATTGTACAATGTACTTTTTGTCTTCATATTGTATTGCAAAACACTTTTGCTGCTATTGAGGTGAGATATGGGTAAAGTTAGGGACTGGTTTGGTGGTTTATGTGCAAGGGATTGGTCAGCAGTGTAATTATAAATGTAATCACAGAAATTAATTACAGATGTGATTACATGCAGGTGTTTTTTTAGATACAAGTACAATGTAAAATCATGTATGTGTACAATAAGTGCATTGTGTCAAATGGTTCATATAAATGTAAGTACATAGTAGTTAAGGCCACCTAATATAAAGTGGGACCGAAAGTTTTGAAAAGCTTGAAAGTGCAAAATGCAGCAAACAACAATTTGTTGTTATCAGCTGAATTCATGCAGAGAATAGACAACCATTTTATCAAAAATAAATAAACAGATATAGAGTTTTAGGATTGTTAAGAAAATGCATAATGATTGCATAAAACATGGCTTAATGAATCATTTCTAGGTCTTTAATTAGTTGTAACATTTGGAACTGTTTGGAACATTCTCAAAATGTCATCATTAAAGCACAAAGGCATTTTATTCACTCATATTGTTACATTAGTTATTGTTGATGTTGTATTTATGCAGAATAGAATTTTCATTAGCATCATCATTAAAGTGTCTAATGGATTTGCTGAATTATTATGTTCTGATTTACAAATGATAATGTCCCTTCCTGCATTTGTTAGATCCAAACGAGAAACCGCCAGAACAGAGAGAGAAGCGCATAAACCTGGCAGGTAGCACAAGTATACATTTCATTTCATTTTATCTGTATATATATATATCCATATTACTATGCTTTGCCAGATGTCTCAGTTTCAACAGCTACTGTATGATGTGGTGCAAAAATAAAATGGTTTAGTCTTGCTATTAAATGTGACCCTGAACCACAAAACCAGTCATAAGGGTCTTATTTATATATATGAAAGCTGAATAAATAAGCTTTCCATTGATGTAGGATAGAACAATATTTGGCTGAGATACAACTATTTGAACTAGATAGAAATATGCACTAATCAAAATGAGGTTTGATACATTTACAGTATGAAATTTACAAAAATATCCTTATGGAACATGATCTTTACTTAATATCCTAATGATTTTGGCATAAAAGAGAAATCAATCATTTTGTCCCATACAATGTATTTTTGGCTATTGGTACAAAAAGTTCTGCTTAAGACAGGTTTTGTGCTGCATTTATTTTTTCAAAAAACAATTTTACAATCATTAGTTCCTAATAGTAATACTAATATAGCACTATACATTCATTTAAACATCATATTGTGATTTTTAATTTGTGACTTCTTTTACTTATTTATTTTTGTGTTGATGTCAGCACTTTACTAATGCGAAGTCCAGATGTCACAAAAGCTCCTGTTACGAAATCAGAACAGCTCCTCAAGTTAGATGACCATGACTTCACCATGAGGCCTGGCTTTGGAGGTAAGACAAGAAGAAGGTTTGAGCCCCGAAAACAGAAGATAGAAAGCACTAAAAGTGGCTCACTAGAAGCAGAAAGTATTCAAACCGAATTATTTTAATGATAAAAGACTAATAACAGAGCACATTGCTGGTTATGCTTAAAAACATTTTAATTATGTACAGTAAGCTAATTTTGTTAAATCAAATAAATCAGTGATTACTTTCTTTCCTTTTTGTTGATTTCTACTTGCTCTTAGCATTGCTTTATTGGCTTTATTCGTGGTGCATATGGATTAATATGCAACCTACGATTATCATTAATGCATTAATGACCGATATGAAATACCAGGCGATCTTAATAAACGCCACAAGACTCAGATTTATGTAGGATTTGAACTGACATCACAGGCAATCAGCTTTACATAAGCTCAGGCCAGATTATGACACTGATTTACTGTGGCTCCGTGCCACGAGCATTCACTTATCTGCCCATATCTTCACTAAAGTTCACACCAACTGTAAATACTATACAGTCAGATCAAACCCAGATTAAGGCTTATGAAAATATTGTCCTAAGGTGAAGAAAGGACATTTCATGTTTTATTTTGCCTTTAATGCATGTTTGTCCTCCCTACATTTAAACTAATCTCCTAAATGTATGACACGCTGTTGAAGTGTGCTAAGAATGGTACTTAAAATGTACCTAAGCAGTCGATTACAAAAAGTATGTATTTTTTGGAAATGTAATTTTATATGAGCGTTTTATGTGCCGTTCCTCTCTATTCCTCCCCTTTCAAATAAAAACCAGCCTTGTGGCTTGTATTCAGAAGGGCATAGACCTAATAAATCAAGCCTTTTTCTCAGATCACACTTATTCTATTGAAGTGGTCAATAAATGGATAGATTTGTTGAGCATCAAAAGTAGTCATTTTTTCAAAGAGTGCATTGTAAAATAGTTTAAAGCTTATTTTTGTTTCATTTCAGGGCCTGCGATACCTGTGGGTGTTGATGTTCAGCTTGAGAGTCTGGACACCATCTCTGAAGTAGATATGGTAGGAGACTAACATGTGTCTTTTTAAACATGGCTTATAGATTTCGGAGTGCATCATGAACAGTGTTTGGGTAACACATTACAAGTAACACAAGTTATGTAATAATATTGCTTTTTTTAAGTAACTAGTAAAGTAACACATTACTTTTTGTTTCCTTTATGTATTTAATCCCATTTTATTAACCCATGACTTTGCTGCTGACCTTTGTTGATTCAATTCAACCGTACACTGCAAAAATACTGTTCTTACTTAGATTTTCTTCTCTTGTTTTCAGCCAAAATATTAAAAAAATCAAGAACATTATTTTCTTGTATTCAGAAAAAAGAAGTCATAATTAAGTGAGTTTTTGCTTAAAACAAGCAAAATAATCTTATTTCAAGCAGAAGAACTAGTTTATTTTGCTTTCCCCATTGGCAGATTATTTTGCTTGTTTTAACTTGTTTTGACTTCTTTTTTTTTGAAAACAAGACAATAATTTTTACTTGTCTAGAAAATCCATCTTGATTTAAGAACTTTTTAGATATTTTGGCTGGAAACAAGACAAAAAATCATTTTTTGCAGTGTGTGCTTCATTTTTCTCATTGCTGAAGAGTGTTATCCTACAGTTCTACTGTAGAGACATGAATTTAATTTTGGTGTGAAATGACTTTTACATTTGCTAAGAATCAAATGTTTTTCAATTAAAAACAAACAAGCAAGCCCTGCCCAGATTTAAAAAGTAATGCAAAAGTAATATAACACATTGCTTTCCATAAAAAGTAACGTAATTAGTTACTTTTTTAGGGTGTAACGCAATATTGTAATGCATTACTTTTAAAAGTAACTTTCCCCAACACTGATCATGAATGAGCCTTTTCCACTCTGAGATTGTGTCACAGGATTTGGATTATGGGCAAAGCTCTAATTCAGCACCCAGTGACCTTTCCAAGCACTCTAGATGCATTGACAAATGCTGTATTTTTCTTATAGAGGGCTCTTGGGATATAAATGATTTTAACTGCATCAGTTGCATAGCTGATTGGATTGTATTCTACAGGACTTCACCATGACCCTGTATCTGAGACATTACTGGAAGGATGAGCGATTGTCCTTTCCCAGCAACACCAACCAGAGCATGACCTTCGATGGCCGGCTGGTGAAGAAAATCTGGGTACCTGATATATTTTTTGTCCATTCCAAACGGTCCTTCATCCATGACACCACCACAGAGAACGTCATGCTCCGAGTGCATCCTGATGGCAAAGTGCTCTACAGCTTGAGGTGAGTGCCACAAATGACATTTTATTCAGGCTTTTCTTTTTGTATTTAACAACTGACCTCAAAACTGCGGAAACGCTCAGTTTAATCCCAATCAGAGCTTGAGAAACAGATTGCCAGCCATCAGAAGAGTTATGTTACGTCCGGATGTATGACATTGCTGGATCTAAACCTCTAATCGGTGAGAGAGACTCAGATTTGCTTTACAAACAAAAGATCTTGGATTTCCATCTTTCAACTCTTTGATATAAATCAACAGTCACTTTTCTGACATTTAGGATTTCCATGTTTTTTGGACCAAGAGCTGTCATCTGTAGGCCCTGGATTTTGCTTTAGATGAGTGAACGTGTGGATTAATATGTGGGAATCTCTGGGATTAATGCAAGCCACATGTAGATTCAGACACAAAGCTGGCTCATTGGTGAGTTTTAATCTCAGAAGCAGCCCACATCCAGTCTGCTGGACAAAATGACTTTATTCTTCTATGTACATCTTGAATTACAATCTATAAGTCAATCTGTTGCGTCAAGGCCAGCTCCTCTCTATACCCTCTCAACCATTTCATCTTGTATCTGTCCTTTTATCCAATGCCAGATGGCTGATCTGTAGGGTTTTGCTATATACAGTGCATTCAGAAGGTATTTTAACCCCTTCATTTTTTCACAGTTTATGTTCAGAATCAGAATCAGAATCAGAAAGAGTTTTATTGCCAAGTGTGCTTGCACATACAAGGAATTTGTTTTTGTGTCATTAGCTTCCAGTACACAGAAGCATAAAAATACACATATGTGACCCTGGACCACAAAACCTGTCATAAGTGTCAATTTTACCAAATTGAGATTTATATATCATCTGAAAGTTGAATAAATAAGCTTTACATTGATGTATGTTTTGTTAGGATAAGACAATATTTGGCCAAAATACAACTATTTGCAAAAAAGTAAAAATATTGAGAAAATCACCTTTAAAGTTGTCCAAATGAAGTTTTTAGCAATGCATATTACTTATCAGAAATTAAGTTTTGATACATTTATGGTACGAAATTTACAAAATATCTTAATGGAACGTGATTTTTACTTAATATCCTAATGATTTTTCCATTATTTTTTTGATAATTGATAATTTTTGATAATTTTGACCCATACAATGTATTTTTGGATATTGCTACCAATATACCCATGCAACTTAAGATTGGTTTTGTGGTCCAGGGTCACATATGTAAATATAAATAGACAAAAATATATATAGTACAATAAATTAAGAAATAAATAAGTGGTGTGTACAGTTGTGCTAAATGATAGAATAGAATAGAATAGAATAGAATGGAAAGAGATGTTGGGATGTATTAGGATGGAGGTGTAACAAATAAATATAAGGTTATTGCACATATTTTTTTATTGCACAATGGGGGGAACATTTAGCTGTTCATAAAGTGGATTGCCCTGGGGGGGAAAACTGTTCTTGTGCCTGGATGTCCTGGTATTTGATGCTAGCGCCGGCCAGATGGCAAAAGTTCAATATGACAGACTTATGTAAAATCGAATGCACTGAATGCACTGTATAGTAATTTCTAGGGCTGCCCCCTAATAGTCGACAATAAAAGTCGATAAGAGGCTTGGTCAGCCAAAATTGAAAAAAAGGTACTTAGTCGCAAGAAAAAAAATCTGCATGAAGTGGTGAAGTCACGCAGTCTGTGACAGACAGATCGTTAAAGGCTGGTCTATGTGCTAATACATCGGCCGCTCAAACTAATGTTAACCTAGAAAAATGTGCACTATTCAAGTGTTTGCATACTTGATGACAGATGGAGGCGCTGGTGTGGTCACTTGCCCTTAAAATACTCCGTCATTTTTGGTCATACAGATAAAAGTAATACATCATTCGAATCTGTAAAGACTTTTTTTGTGTGCACTCACAATAACAACAAAATGTGCACATTTGTAAAACGAAAGCAAACAGGATGCACTTTCTGCCCTCTCTGTCTCTAGGAACTTGAGCGTGTATACTGTGAACTCCATGTATACTTACCTTACAGACATGAAAAATATATCTATAGAGTGAAATGTCTACTTTTAAATGAACCAATTCAAAAAGAAAACAAATATTGTCAGTTTATGTAATCCGTATGAAACATGCATACAGGTTCATCCACTCTTGCGACTTCTTTTAAGCCGAAAACAAAGAAAGCGCTAGTTGATCAATAAATTATTCAAATGTTAATGCATGCTGTTTTTCCCTGACACATTCATAAAAGTTCATTTATTTCAGTAATTCAACTCAAATTTTGAAACTTGTGTAAATTCAGTGCACACAGACTGAAGTAGTTTAAGTCTTTGATTCTTTTAATTGTGATGATTTTGGCTTACATTTAACAAAAACCCTACTAATCTCAACTAATTTGAATATGGTGACATGCCAATCAGCTAATCAACTCAAAACACCTGCAAAGGTTTCCCTTGACCTTCAGAATGGTCTCTCAGTTTGGTTCACTAGGCTACACAATCATGGGGAAGACTGCTGATCTGACCACAAACATTCATTGCCAAAGAAGCTGGCTGTTCACAGAGTGCTGTATCCAAGCACGTTAACAGAAAGTTAACGGAAGGAAAAAGTGTGGAAGAAAAAGATGCACAACAAACCGAGAGAACCGCAGCCTTGAGAGGCTTTTGAAGCAAAATTGATTCAAGAATTTGGGTGAACTTCACAAGGAATGGACTGAAGCTGGGGTCAAGGCATCAAGACACCACACACAGATGTGTCAAGGAATTTGGCTACAGTTGTCATATTCCTCTTGTTAAGCCACTCCTGAACCGTCAGAGGCATCTTGCCTGGGCTAAGGAGAAGAAGAACTGGACTGTTGCCCAGTGCAAGTTTTGTATTTCATTTGGAAACCAAGGTCCTAGTCTGGAGGAAGGGTGGAGAAGCTCATAGCCCAAGTTGCTTGAAGTCCAGTGTTAAGTTTCCACAGTCTGTGATGATTTGGGGTGCAATGTCATCTGCTGTTGTTGGTCCACTGTGTTTTTTGAAAACCAAAATCATTGCACCCGTTTACCAAGGAATTTTAGAGCACTTCATGCTTCCTTCTGCTGACCAGCTTTTTAAAGATGCTGATTTCAATTTCCAGCAGGATTTGCACCTGCCCACACTGCCAAAAGCACCAAAAGTTGGTTAGATGACCATGGTGTTGTTTTGCTTGACTGGCCAGGAAACTCACCAGCCATGAACCCCATAGAGAATATATAGAGTACTATCAAGAGGAAAATGAGAAACAAGAGACCCAAAAAATGCAAATAAACTGAAGGCCACTGTCAAAGAAACCTGGGCTTCCATACCAGCAGTGCCACAGACTGATCACCTCCATGCCACGCCAAATTGAGGCACTTGAGCCCCTAACAAGTATTGAGTACATATATAGTAAATTAACATACTTTCCAGAAGGCAATTCACATTTTTTTATGAACTATTCTAATTTGTTGAGATTATTGGTGGGTTTTTGTTAAATGTGAGCCAAAATCATCATAATTAAAAGAACCAAAGACTTAAACTACTTCAGTCTGTGAGCATTAAATTTATTTAATACATGAGTTTCACAATTTAAGTTGAATTGCTGAAATAAATGAACTTTTCCACAACATTCTAATTTACTGAGATGCACCTGTATATGGTTTATTAATAACTGTGTGACTAATAGTCAAATAATGCTTAAAATAAATGACCAGTCAACCAGAAATATCTGTAGTCGTGGGCAGCCCTAGTCATTTCTCATATAAACCTCATGCAAACTTTGTTTGACTTGACACAAAGCTGTCAAACCTTGAATCAAGGTACGGGAAAACATTCAAGATATTTACTGATCTTTATGTTTGCCTCTATGGATACAGGATCATCCTGTTCATCATGACTGCAGCATTGGCTGCATTTTCTCAATAAAGGGAAAGGCTAAGGACAGGGTGGTCCTAAGTGCATTAGTAAAAAAAAAAAAAAAGAGAGAGAACTGCTTTCAGAGTTTCAGAGCCTTTGGCATCTGATGCCACAGCCTGCAGCTGCTCCAAAAACCATAAGATGAATTCCAATGAGTGGGTTCATCATGTAAGAGCTTATGGCCTGGGAGGGAAAAGTCTTTCTGTTTCTTGGCCAGCTGACATGAAAGCATTGGTTATCTGGTGAATGCAGATATGGGTTTCCAAAGCCTTGACAGCATTGCAGACACCCTGTTTATTTCTATTGCTTCTTTCACAGCAAAGTGCGCCTGAAACATGGAATATTTTCTTTCATATTTCTCCAAATTTCTCTTTAAAAGCCTTTTAGCTGTGTGATATGTGTGGTATCTCCACAAAAGCCATGATTTCAGTTTCCATGATTTATTTATGTGCTGCAGAGTTTTTTTGTGTCCACAGATCAATTTCTCTCAGATGTGAAGAATCCGTGTACATAACATAATTTTGACTTGGAAGCTGATGGTTGAGGTTTAAATATTTGTAGCATATTTATAACATTTGTTAGGATGTGTGTTTCTGACTGTGTAGATGGAAACTTGATCCATACAAATTTCATTAACTCTGTGGTTCAGTTTCTTTGTCATATTTAAACGCCTCTGAAAAGCTTGGTGGTGTCACGTGATAATCTTCAGCATTTGCTGTGAAAGGAAAATAGAGACTTCTGTAATAGGCAAGTGGCAGGCTATAATCATGTATACAATATTAAATCGCCAGTTAAAAATCATTCAAACATAAACTGAAGAAGTATGTTTCCTACATGGGTCTGCAGAATAAGATGTGGGAGGTAATGAAAAGTCTAACTTCATTAAAGCTGCCCACATTCTCCACTAGCAATTGTATGCAAGTTGGCACAGACAATGAGATGTTTTATTAAGCCTGGTGGTGTTCTTTACTGAACAATATACAGGTAAGGAAAAGTGGAAGTTGATAAAGGGGCAATATGGGGAATTCCAGAGCTTGCAGTGTCAGGACAGTGTTGTGGTTAAAAGTTTACATCCCCCTTTCAGAATCTGCACAATGTTAATTATTTAACCAAAATTAGCAGGATCATACAAAATGCATGTTATTGTTTATTTAGTCAAGTCAAGTCAAGTCACCTTTATTTATATAGCGTTTTTTACAATACAGATTGTGTTAAAGCAACTTTACATTATCAAATAGGAAGGTAATATATCAATAATGCAAAAAAGTAACCGTAAATAATTTTAGTTGAAGGAAATTAATCAATAATTCCAAATTAATAAATGTATTGTCCCTAACTGAGGGACCATTTAGTACTGACCTGAATAAGATATTTCACATAAAATATGTTTACATATAGTCCACAAGAGAAAATAATAGTTGAAATTATACAAATAACCCTGTTCAAAAGTTTACAGTTTAGTTTTAAATTAAATAACGTTTAATTTGACCCTGGACCGCAAAACCACTCATAAGGGTCAATCTTTTGAAATTGTGATTTATATATAATCTGAAATCTGAATAAATAATCTTTCCATTGATGTATGGCTTGTTAGGTTGGACAATATTTAGGCTGAGGTACAACTACTTGAAAATCAGGGGGGTGTTCCATAAAACAAGTTTGCCCAATAAGCCAGGCTTATTTCAGTTAGTCTGACTTATTGTCATTGATTTGGCTCAAAATAAGTCAGACTAACTGAAATAAGCCTGGCTTATTGGGTAAACTTGTTTTATGGAACACCCCCCAGGAATCTGAGGGTGCAAAAAAATAAAAAAAGAAATAATGAGAAAATCACCTTTAAAGTTGTCCAAATGAAGTTCTTAGCAATGCATATTACTAATCAAAACTTAAGTTTTGATATATTTACAGTAGGAAATTTACAAAATATCTTCATGGAACATGATCTTTACTTAACATCCTAATGATTTTTTGCATAAAAACAAGATTAATCATTTTGATTACAAATACCTGTGCAGCTTAAGACTGGTTTTGTGGTCCAGGGTCAAATTTATATTTTATTTACTTATTCATTTTTGATTGGGTTGCAGCCTCTGTAGTATAATCATTTTCAGTTGAAATCGCTTTAATAATGAAGAATGTTTCTACATTGTGGATTTTTTTCTCTATATTTGTTTTTTAATTACTCCACATTCAACAGGGTTACAGTCACGGCGATGTGCAATATGGATCTCAGTCACTTTCCCCTGGACACCCAGACATGCTCACTGGAGATTGAGAGCTGTGAGTCTAAACACAACACAACGGATGTAAACAATGTCATGATTCAATCAAACAACAGTATAATGTGACATAAGTTTGAGTAACACAGGACATTCTGTGTTCATGAGTTTATATGCATTTTTCTTATTTTGTTTGCAGATGCCTATACAGATGACGACCTCATGCTGTACTGGAAGAGAGGAAACAAATCTTTGCAGACAGATGAGAAGATTTCTCTGTCTCAGTTCCTCATTCAGGAGTTTCACACCACCACAAAACTAGCCTTCTACAGCAGCACAGGTACTGAGGGTTGCATCTCCAGTACAATTTGAGCGTCTGCATCTGTCATTACCTTCCTGCATATTGTCTCATGTAGTCATGTTTCGTAATACAAGATTTTTTTTTATCCAAAAACATCATAATTTAGAAGTAATAGGCTATTTTGTGTCCTGTTTTGGCCTCCTTCATCAGAACGCTCAGTTTAAATAGGCATGATTGCCTATTTTCAAACTGACCCAGGTTTTTGACAACTGAAATTTTTTTAATGATTTACTGCTGGAGCCATATTGAAATTCCAATATCTCTGTAACCAAATCTCATAGGGCATTAAAAATAAAGATGCCAAAAGAACAGTTTGTTAAGACCCAATATCTAAAGGGGCATTAAAACATCTTTAATACTTCTTGAGTTACAGGCATGCAAACTTTGGAGAAAAGTGCTTGAAAAATGGTTTCCCCATTTTTGAATGGTCACCATTGGCACATAATGCAACAAAGATTGCTAAAGTCAACAGATTTTACTAATAGAACTACCAATCTCTTTGGGAAAGAAAGAAAATGATGCTGCCATCTTTCTGAAGTCATTTTTACCCCCCTGTAACTTGACTCTGAATCTAAGGTGAAAATTGCCAAGCAATTTTGATTGCTATGCCTACGATTGCTATGATTGGCTAACAGTTGTGTATGTTTGACAGCCTACATTCTTCATAGGATGCTGCTGTGGTTTAGGTTAAAACGCATAAATACACAACACATATTAAACAATCAATTTGCAATCTATATTAAGCACCCATGGCAATATTTAAATCATAAACAGTGAGAGAAAACGTTGTAAAAGCACTTAAACAGTACTTATAAAAGATCAAATTAATCGCGTTTATAGTCCGCTTGCCTGTACAAAATATACATCATTTAGATGTAATAGGCTATTTTGTGTCCTGTTTTGGCCTCCTTCATCAGAGCGCTCAGTTTAAATAGGCATGGTGGATTGTAGATTTAGAAACCTATGATTGCTATGATTGGCTAACAGTTGTGTATGTTTGACAGCCTACATTCTTCATAGGATGCTGCTGTGATTTAGGTTAAAACGCATAAATACACAACACATATCAAACAATCTGTAATAACAAAACAGTTACCCACACTTGTTTGGTGCAACATTACTGTCAGAGCCAAAATAATTGCCACATCATCTTCTTTTGGTTTAAATTTTTCATGCAGTTGTTTGTAAACAAATCCGTGGTAAAATGACGTGAACAAAGGACTAAGTTCCTACTGATGCGGTCTGGATCTAGCTTTCCAAAGCTAGTTTCAGAAGGAAGGCAAAGCAAAGACTGCGATTTTCTACAATTTGGCACTGTACAGCGTCTTGTTGTCTTTGGAACCATCTTTATCATTTGGTTTCAGCATAGACCTGCATTCAAAACAGTTTAAAAAACTATTAAATCATGAAGTGGCACATTCCACAACCTAACAAGAAAGTTTTGTTTTTTTATTACAAGGACCTCTAATATGTAAAAAGATTTTGATTTCTCAGTTCGTCACCCCTTTAAACCAGTGGTTTTCAAACTTTTGTAAGAGCGACCCTATTTTTTTTAACGAACGCAAACAGGATGCGCTTTCTGCCGTCTCGGTCTCTTTGAACTTGAGCGCAAAACTTGTACTCTGTGTACACTTACCTCACAGACATGAAAAATATACCTATAGAGAGTAAAATGTCTGCTTACTACTGCGGAGATGACGAGTGAGTGTCGCCGACTTCATAAATAAAATTAATTAGTCAATTAATTATTAAAACGTTAAGTCTCCTTATTGTTTTTCCCTGACATATTCATAATTATTATATCTGCCAGTGCGCTATGGCAAGCTTTTTTTTTTGTTTTGCAAAATGCAGTTTAAATGCAGCTTCAAATCTTCTCTGCAGGTTGGTACAATCGTCTTTACATCAACTTCACTCTGCGTCGCCATATCTTCTTCTTCCTGCTTCAGACGTACTTTCCCGCCACTCTGATGGTCATGCTGTCATGGGTGTCCTTCTGGATCGACCGTCGAGCTGTTCCTGCGCGGGTTCCTCTTGGTGAGATGTTTCAAATGAATCCTGCTGCAAACCACTGTAGCTTTTGTCATTGCATCATTCATTACAGTGCATTAAACAAACTTACCTCTTTAGGCATCACAACGGTGCTCACCATGTCCACCATCATCACTGGAGTGAACGCCTCCATGCCCAGAGTGTCCTACATCAAAGCCGTGGACATTTACCTGTGGGTCAGCTTCGTCTTTGTCTTCCTGTCTGTGATCGAGTATGCCGCTGTCAATTACCTGTCCACTCTGCAGGAACGCAAAGAGAGGACGCAAAGCAACAGGGTAAGCTAAGACAGTTTAGTTAAAACTTGTATGGCTTAATATAATGTAAGTGATGTCTTTTACTGAAATATGTTGGAAAAAAAAACATGACAGATTTACATCATTAAAAAAATCCAGCCATTATTACGATGACGTGAAATGGCGCAAATCACCAAATTTCAAAAACTTCCCCAGCTCACATTTTTGATTTCGCAAATTTTTTTTTTTTGAGGAAAGATAGACATGTATAGTGGTGAAAGCCAAAATATTAAATGTCATGGATGAATATTTACTGAGTAATCCATTATTTTGTAGAGGGAGGTTAAAATGGCAATTTTCACCTTAGATTCAGAGTCAAGTAACGGGGGTAAAAATGACTTCAGAAAGATGGCAGCATCATTTTCTTTCTTTCCAACAGAGATTGGTAGTTCTATTAGTAAAATCTGTTGACTTTAGCAATCTTTGTTGCATTATGTGCCAATGGTGACCATTCAAAAATGGGGAAACAGCACTTTTCAAGCACTTTTCTCCAAAGTTTTCATGCCTGTAACTCAAGAAGTATTAAAGATGTTTTAATTCCCCTTTAGATATTGGGTCTTAACAAACTGTTCTTTTGGCATCTTTATTTTTAATGCCCTATGAGATTTGGTTCCAGAGATATTGGAATTTCAATATGGCTACGGGAGTAAATCGCAAAAATATTTTCAGTGGTCAAAAACCTGGGTCAGTTTAAAAAAAATATGATACTTCTTTTCTTTTAAAGAGGAATGTCTGAAGAACAAATAATGTTAACTAGAGATGTATCTCGTTTCTTTCTTTCAAGACAACTGCATTGAACATACCAGTTTGAGTGCCATAATTATTCTTTTTCCAATGTTTGCATGCCTACAACTCAGGAAGTATTAAAGATATCACAATATGATTTTAGATTCCAGTTCTTCATAAACTTTACTTTTAGAATCTCAATTTTCAAGACCGTACATCATTTAGTCCCAGAGATATGGGGATCTCAATGAGGTTTCATGTCCAGTTTGTTGAATGTTACCCATTATCAGTGGTCGAAAACCAAATGTTGGTCACTTTGCGCACAGCTGATGTCTGAAGAAGAAATACTGTTGAAAAAAGAATTGTATCTTGTTTCCGTCTAAAAATAATTGCATAGTAACTGTAACTTGACACTGGATCTAAGGTGAAAATTGCTGTTTTGATCTCCCTCAACAAAATATTTTAATACCTTTTTAGATATTGGTTCTTTACAAACTTTTCTTTTGCCATTTTTATTTTTAATGTCCTATGAAATTTGATTCCAGAGATATTGGAATTTCAATATGGCTCTGGCAGTAAATTGTTAAAATGTACACATTTTCTGTGGTCAAAAACCAAATGTGGGTCAGTTTAAAAAAAATATGATACTTCTTTTCTTTTAAAGAGGAATGTCTGAAGAACAAATAATGTTAACTAGAGATACATCTCGTTTCTTTCTTTCAAGACAACTGCATTGAACATTGAACCAGTTTGAGTGCCATAATTATTCTTTTTCCAAAGTTTGCAACTCAGGAAGTATTAAAGATATCGCATCTCAATGAGGCTTTATGTCCAGTTTGTTGAATGTTACCCATTTTCAGTGGTCAAAAATCAAATGTTGGTCACTTTGTGTACAGCTGATGTCTGAAGAAGAAATAATGTTGAAATTAGAATTATATCCGTTTCCGTTATCCGTCTAAAAATAATTGCACAGTAACTGTAACTGTAACTTGACACTGAATCTAAGGTGAAAATTGCTGTTTTGACCTCCCTGGACAAAATAGTGGATTACTCAGTAAATATTCATCCATGTCTTTTAATATTTTGGCTTTCATCACTATACATGTCTATCTTTCTTCAGAATAAACATGACCATGACTTGGAATACGCAGCTCACCAAGTGCAAGCATTTCACGTCATCAAACAAAAAATTGTGTTAATTGTGATTTAAATTCAACGCATGTGATATTACATGTAATGTGTGATTGTGTGATGCAGCAGTTGCCGTGTACGTGTGGAATGACCCATCCTGGTCAGATGATGATGAGCAACAGCTACAGCGACATGGACATGATGACCACAGGAAACTATGGCATGTCAGAGCTGAACGGAGACAAACAGGAGCAGTTCCTGGTTCATCTGGTCCTGGATAATGAGCAGGGAGCTCAAAGACCTGCTGTAAGCTCAAGCAGCAGCTTATTTATAGACACTCATGCCATTGACAAATACTCACGGGTCATCTTCCCTGGAGCATATACACTCTTCAACATCATATACTGGTCCATCTACTCACAATGACTGCTGCTCCTTTATATTATGTGACATTTGAAAAAGTCTTGGAAATACAGATTACCTCTGAAAAACCATGTTATTTGTTTTTTTCTTTTTTTATTGTGCTTATGACATGGAATTAATTTTTAACTCTTAGCAATAAACAAATACGTATGATTGCATGTGGGCAGACGACATGTTTTATTTTTTTCATTTATTTTTTATGTATTTCAATCTTTAGGCTGAATAGCAAAGAACATAGATTTTGTCAATAAATATGAAATTGCCTATTCAGATTTGTTTAACAGTTTCTAGTAAAATGTGTATATTGTACTGATGTGACTGTCCATGGCATGAACTTTAAAATACAGAAATGTATTGAAATGAACAACATAAATAAAAATAATATTTAAATACAATATAACTGTTATTATTATAGTATTATTTACTGGGGGATTCATTCATATAGTTTTGTACCCTAACATATATTTTCAGTATTTTTAAGCATAAAATACAGTATGTTTTACTTTTTTGTGATTGGATCATGTGTCAAAATAGCTGAATGTCTTGAAATGCGGTGTAACACATTGAACTCTGTCTAAAACCACATTTTCTAACTGTAATGAAATTACTGTGCATATTATTTACGTGTAATTATTGTTAGTATTACATCTAATTAGTGCATAATATTGTATGGACTACATGAAAAAAATATTTGTACTTTTAACTGTTAATTAGTAAGACTTCAGAACCTGATATTACCTAGTGAGGGCAAAAAGATTATTTAAAACATGAAAATTGTGACTGAAAACAACCATTGCAACAAGTTTGCAAAATATTTCACACTGGAACATATATATATATATTTTAAATTGTAACCAAAAAATAAATAAATAAAAGATTGAATGATTACAAAATAAATACACCAGTGTCTGAGAGTGTGAGAGTGTCCATTTCCAAAATAAACGTGTTTGGAGAATTTAGAATTAATTTTCAGAAATAATTTAATTGTGAATTTTTTTGTACTTTTCAGTAATGTATGTTTTTCTTGTATCTCCTGAGTAGTGTAAAATACAGTGTTTTTGGAAAATAAAGATTTTCACATGAAACAGCATATTCTCATTTTAAAGCTTGTTTTTATTTGTCAAATGCACAACACCAGTCAAGTTAACTTACCATTATTTGCAGTGCTTCACTTTTTCCACATTTTGTTATTAGCCTTATTCCAAAATTGATTAAATTCAGTATTTTCCTCCAAATTCTACAAACAATACCCCATAATGACAGCATGAAAAATGTTTTGAAATTTTGAAAATGTATTAAAAATAAACCAAAAAATCACACACAGCAAAAAATGCTTTTCTTACTTAGATGTATTGTCTTGTTTCCAGCCAAAATATCTAAATGTTCTTAAATCAAGAAGTAGTTTCTAGACAAGTAAAAATTATTGTCTTGTTTTCAGTAAAAAAGATGTCCAAATTAAGTGAGTTTTTGCTTAAAACAAGCAAAATAATCTGCCAATGGGGTAAGCAAAATTATCTAATTTTCTGCTTGACATAAGATCATTTTGCTTACCCCATTGGCAGATTATTTTGCTTGTTTTAAGCAAAAACTCACTTGGTGATTTGGAACTTTTTACTGAAAACAAGACAATAATTTTGACTTCTCAAGAAAATCCTGCTTGATTTAAGAAATGTTAGATATTTTGGCTGGAAACAAGACAATAAATCTAAGTAAGAAAAGCATTTTTTGTAGTGCATGTACACAAGTATTCACAGCCTTTGCCATGACACTCAAAATTGAGCTCAGATGCATCCTGTTTCCACTCATCATCGTTGAGATGTTTGATTGGAGTCCACCTATGGTAAATTCAGTTGATTGGACAAGATTTGGAAAGGCACACACCTGTCTACACTCTTAAAAATAAAGTTGCTTCACAATGCCATAGAAGAACCTTTTTTGTCTAAATGGTTCCATAAAGAACCTTAAACATTCTGAGAACCTTTCAGTTTCACAAAAGGTTCTTTGTGGCGAAAGAATTTTCTTCAGATTATAAAAAGGTAAGAAAGAGATGATTCTTTGTGAAACAAAAATGGATGTTCTGTGGCATCGGCTGAAAAACCTTTTACAGCACCTTTATTTTTAAGAGTGTATATAAGAATCAGCTTCATAGTGATAAAATAGCAATTTATACTGCAAGCTTCATCCAATATGAGACCGATTTAAGTGTCATTATTCATTTTGAGTCAGTTCAGTTCAGTGTGGTGTTTTTGTTTTTTGTGATTTTATTCAGAAATTTTGCATCCATTTCTGTTTGCTTGAAGATCGGGATCCTGGCATTAGGTGAGAAAGGAAGACACTATGGATAAATCAAATATAATTATAGACTAAGTCAATTGAATTGAATGAATCTACACTTATAACAGTTATTTAGTTTAATTATTTTCTGAAGTGCTTGTAATTAGTCACCATGAAATTAAAATGAACAATTCATTTATTATAAATGATTTAACTTTGTTTAATGCTGACTTTAATGATTCGTCAGCCAAGTTTAAACATTACTCAAACTACTAGAAAATGTGAAATGAGACGATCACAATTAGTGATTCAGCAATGGTTAATTTAGTTAGATTAGACTGGGAACATGCAGACCAATAATGAACCCCTAGTCTCAAAACACAAAAAAAGATGGAGCCAGAATGCTTTTATTTCATCATGTACTGAATAAAAAGACAAAAATGATTATTGTATACACTTGTTTTTTTCTTTCTGAACTGATGATGTTCAAAAGGCAGTGACAAAATGAGTTACAAAGAATTTAAAATCAAGAGTAACAGCCTAGCACTAAAACATGTGCAACATTATGGAGCTCTGCACATGACAACACAAATTCATTGTGGCCACGGATTATAAATCTGTTCCATTATTTTAGTCAATCATGGCTGTTGCACAATTTGTTCCCTTGTTTTGCTGTAATTACAATGAGGGGATAAATTAGTAAAACATAGCCATAATTTACAAGGGAACAAATTCTTAAATCGTGGCCACTATCATTTTTTTTCCATATGTTATGCGCAAGGCTCCATTAAAAAATGGTACATTCATCAGACAATTACAAACAAATTGTGCAGTTGAAATAGATGTATCATTAATTAAAGACTGACATAGTTGCTTACTGTTGACAGTGCATCAAAATTATGTAAAAAAAATAAAAAAAGATACCAGCTTTTTCTTGCAATCAGCAGTCCAGTTCTTCTTGGCGATTGTCAAAATCTGCTAAAAATCTGCTCAACGCTTTCTTAAACATCTCATACACTTTTCGTTCTTGTGCAAAATGTTACACATTCTGGTGTTACGTGAATGCAAATAAACATGAGCTTCAGTAACAAAACTAAATTTACTTTTCAGGTGAATTAACATGAAAAAATATACACGTATTTGTTTCATTCATTTCAATATGCTGTCATGTTTAAAGAAACAGTACACCCAAAAATGTCAATTCTATCACATACTCTTCCTCATGTCATTGCTACTCTTTTTCTACATTTAGTGAACATTTAGTATTGGTATTTTGGTAACCAAAACCATTTGGTTATCAACATTCTTCAACATATCATCTTTTATGTTCAACAGGTTTGAGTAAATGATAACAGTGTTTTCATTTTGGGTTAAACTATCCCTTTAACTCACAGCTGCTTTCATAAACAATCGCAAAGTTCAGTAGTTCTCTGCAACAAGATGATATATATATATATATATATATATATATATGTGTGTATATATGTATGTATATATATATATATATATATATATATATATATATATATATATATATATATATATGTATATATGTGACCCTGGACCACAAAACCAGTCTTAAGTCGCTGGGTTATATTTGTAGCAATAGCCAAAAATACATTGCATGGGTCAAAATTATAAAAAAAATGTATGCCAAAAATCATGTTCCATGAAGATATTTTGTACATTTCCTAATGTAAATATATCAAAACTTAATTTTTGATTAGTAATATGCATTGCTAAGAACTTCATTTGAACAACTTTAAAGGTGATTTTCTCAATATTTTTTATTTTTTTGCACCCTTAGATCCCAGATTTCAAATAGTTGTATCTCGGTCAAATATTGTCCGATCATAACAAACCATACATCAATGGGAAGCTAATTTATTTTGATTTCATATTATATATAAATCTCAATTTTGAAAAATTATGACTGGTTTTGGGGTCCAGGGTCACATATACATATATATATATATATATATATATATATATATATATATATATATATATATATATTTTAGTGAACATTTAGTATTGGTATTTTGGTAACCAAAACCGTTTGGTTATCAACATTCATCAACATATCCTCTTTTATGTTCAACAGGTTTGAGTAAATGATGACAGCGTTTTCATTTTGGGTTGAACTGTTCTTTTAACTCACAGCTGCTTTCTTAAACAATCTGTTCAGTAGCTCAGTAGTTCTCTGCAACGAGATTTTACCAGTCTGTATTATTTCTAGTAAGTGCCCCATTTTTTCCAGCTCAGGGCTCTGCTTGGACCTTCAACAAGGTCTTGAGGTGCACAGACATCTGCTCTTTGCTGCAGTGCTGCTGTTTGGCTGTATGTTGAAGAGCACGTTCTCCAACCCAGTGGCTGGGCGGTTTGGGGAGGACGCTGGGTGAAGGCGGCTCGCTGAACTTCGCTCCAGCGTATGTCTTCTCTGTCTCTGACGAGAGCTCATGAGCGCAAACATTCGCCTCCCTGAGGCCCTCGGTCGTGCTCTTCCCTTTGCGTGTGGGGGTTTCTTGTCGTTTGGGAAGCTGAGTGTGGTCTGGTGCGTTTCTTTGTTTGCTCCACTGTCTCTGTTTCTTCAGGTTGTCGGTGGTTTGCTCAAGCCGGCTCGAGCTGTGGAAAGACGGTCTGCTGGGCTGAATCCCTCGTTCAATACTTTCGGTTTTTAACTTCAGATGCTGTAGACAAACAGAAAGCAATTAGGATCGTGTAAGGTGGTCACTCTGCAAAAATGCTGTTCTTACTTGGCTTTATGTCTTGTTTCAAGCCAAAATATCTAAAAATTCTTAAATCAAGTAAAAAATATTGTCTTGTTTTCAGAAAAATTAAGTGAGCTTCTGCTTAAAACAAGCAAAATAATCTGCCAATGGGGTAAGCAAAATAAACGTATTTCAAGCCAAAAAACAAGATTATTTTACTTGTTTCAAGCAGAAACAAGACAATAGTTTTTACTTGTCTAGGAAAACCTTCTTGATTTAATAATTTTTAGATATTTTGGCTTGAAACAAGACAAAAAATCATTTTTTGCAGTGCCAATATTCTTTCTGATCTCTACTTCTCACACCATGCCCAGAAACACATGCATTTATGAATGGGTTTGCAACACTTCACAAAGCTTTGAAACATTTCTGAATCATTGGTTTTGAATCAGATGATTTCAGAAAACAAGGCTTTCTTACATCATACTGTTTTTAACTGAACTTATAAACCAGTAAGTAATACAAGTTTGTGAAATGTGAGTAGAATTTTCAATTTTTTTTGGTACACAAAATAGACATACTTTACAGAAAATCTGAATGGTATTTACTGATATTATACATTACACTCTAATAAAATCTATTTTAACTCCTTAATTGTCACCCATTGCCTCATCATTTTACATATAAATCCTAATCTAATCATTACAAACTATACAGTTGTGCTCAAAAGTTTACATACCCCTTGCTGAATCTACAAAATGCATGTTATTTTTTTATTTAGTACTGACCTTAATAAGATATTTTACATTAAAGACATTGACATATAGTCCACAAGAGAAAACAATAGTTGCATTTATCCAAATGACCCTGTTCAAAAGTTTACATACACTTGATTCTTAATACTGTGTTGTTACCTGAATGATCCACAGCTGTGTTTTTTTTTGTTTAGTGAGTCCCTTCTTGGTCCTGAACAGTTAAACTGTCTGCTGTTCATCAGAAAAATCTTTCAGCTCCCACAAATTCTCTGGTTTTCTAGCATTTTTGTGTATTTGAACCTTTTCCAACAATGACTGTATGATTTTGAGATCCATCTTTTCACACTGAGAACATTTAAGGCAATTTAAGACATATTTAGGCAAAATGTTTTAAAATGTTTTGTTTAAAATCATTTAAAATGTTGACACATGAAGTTTTTTTGTTTAACATTTTTTATTAGGGCTGTCACACGATTAATTGCATCCAAAATAAAAGTTTATGTTTACATACTATATGTGTGTTTACTTTGTATATTTATTATTTACATATAAATACACACACATACATATATTAAAACAAAATATTTATATATATATATATATATATATATATATACCTGTATACAATTTTAAATAAATATAAATATTTCAGATATAAATCTAAAATGTTTTTCATTAATATATACATGCATGTGTGTGTATTTATATATACATAATACATTTACACAGTAAACATAAACTTTTATTTTTCATGCGATTAATCGTTTGACAGCACTAATATATATATATATATAAACTAACTATAGAGGTCATTTGTTTATTACAGGTTTTGTCTCGTTTTCTGATGCTGAAGTGTCTGTCAGGATTCAAGGGCACATGGTGATGGTTTATGGATGAACCCTTCCGGGATTCGAACCTGCAGCCTTTGATTTATTTCCCCAGATCTTTAAACACTAAACTACACCAACGCAAGACGATTAGCGTAATAAATAATAGCATAATAAATACACGGAGCAACTAACCACTGACTAAGAGGATGCTTTTAATTTTCAGTCCAGAAACCAAGGAAATGCACATGCACAAAGCCTGCTATTACCACGGCAATAAAGCCCGTCACCTGTTTATTCGTTGTTGGTTTAGATTGAGCTGGTTTGGGCTCTTCATAAGTGGTTAATGTAGGTTTACAGCTGCTTTTGTTGATGTTTCCTGGTGCTTTGTTGGGTTTACTGTGCGCGTTGCGTCCTCTTTTCTTCAAGAGCGCTTGTTTGGATCTGCTTATCTTCAGTGCTTTATTCTCCACGCTGGATTCAACTCGATGTCCAAAAGCATCGCCCAGCATGATATCAGCTTAACTATCTGGACAACTTTCTATATCAAATACGGTCCAGATGTAAACAGACACTGATGGTGATGATGAATGTTTGGTGCTTCTCGGTAAGATCCTGAGGACCGCGGAAGGTGACAGTCGTGAAGATTTAGTCAGTCAAAACGTTTTGATCTCCGTTTTTGCCCATACTGTTAAAATGTTCGTATATAACGCGCAACAGAGTAAAAAGATTTCCAAAAAGGTTTCTTTATGTCGTAATGGCTGTGCACAGCAAACTGCGCATGCGCCCTCTATTACATCATATTTGTTTGAAAACAAGGGATGTTAGCTCGAACATATACTGCAAAGAATGCAGAATGAAGCAATGCATTATATAAAATCTATCTATCTGTGTATAACAAATATATGTAATAAACATGTATCATTATGAAGAAAAACTGGCATACTATCATATTTGTTGAATTATTTTACTGTTTTTTTAAGGAAGGCAGTAGGCATCTATCTATCTATCTATATTTTTGATATATTTTATAAAATAATTAAAATGGATGAATCTATTATCCTTTTTTTTAATTGTAATACTGGATCAGAGGTAGTTAATAACACTTTAAAGGTGATAATTCTTCTCTATTACTCCCTCTTTTATTATTTTTTTTTTTTGTAAAGAACTTACTATATTTTATGACTTTGATTTTAATTACTAGAAACAAGATATGTATAAAAACATCTCTTATATTAAAAAATGTTGCTTGTAAAATGTAATGTTTTACCCCCATGATGTTTGTGTTCTGCTGAGTGTTAAGTATTTCTGTATTTTTGGTTTTGAAAGCGAAAATCTATCATTTATCTATCTATCTATCTGTCTATCTATCTATCTATCTATCTATCTATCTATCTATCTATCTATCTATCTCTATGTAATCTATTTTACACATTATTTTGTAACATTAAATATTCTTTAGACATTTGGAAGCAGGTATCTATGTAGGTTTTTGATATATTTTATAAAATAATTTAAATGGATGAATCTATTATCCTTTTTTTGAATTGTAATACTGGATCAGAGGTAGTTAATAACACTTTAAAGGTGATAATTCGTCTTGGGAAGTTTCATGTACATAAAGCAAAAATAATGCATATTACTCCCTCTGTTATTTTTTTCTGTAAAGAACTTTTAATAATTAATAGATTAATAATTAATAGAAATATATTTTATGACTCTTTGATTTCAATTACAGATATAATTAACATTTATCATTATCAAGAAAAACCTGTCATACTATCATATTTGTTGAATTATTTTACTGTTTTTTAAGGAAGAAAGTAGTTGGTTTTGTGTGCAATTAATTTTGCTACATCTATCTATCTATCTATCTATCTATCTATCTATCTATCTGGATGTTTAGCACCCCCTACTGGCCGCCTGCAGTCACTGCTCTCGGTTTCAGTGGGTAACTGAACAGAACACAGAACTGCGGGACAACGTGGGGAATTACTGTTTACTTCTGAGCAGGGTTTGAATAGCAGACGCTTATGGAGCTCATCTCATGACTGCTGACCCCAAGAAGGGCTTCTGTACAGCGCGAAGCTTTAAATAAAGTGCTAAAGGCTAACAGTACTGGGGTTTGTGTGAAGGGCCCAGGCAGCGGATCACAGAAGATCCTCCAGACCGCTCTGGAGCAGCTGAACGCGGACTCGCGCTCGTCTCGTACACCAACGGGAGCATGGCTCAAACCGGAGCGCCTCCGCGATGGAAGAATTGTCCCAGAAGGGGACAACCTGTGGCTGGTGAGCATCTATCACATAGTTGTCAACAAAGCTAACTGTTAGTCTTAATGAATCCAGTCACTCTCGATGATAAAAGGAATTAGTTTCTAAGGGTTAGGCTGATGCAGAGAACATAAATGTAACTCAAGCCCAGAGCGGTGTGACTGCAGCTTCAGTAACGTTAAACCAGATTAAAACTCAGTGCTTTCACTCTAACAGATAGCTACAATTAGCCTGTGCTTGTGCACTGACTTATAACGCTACCATTGCACTGCGTCATATGCCAAAATAAAGCAATGATAACTTAAATAGGTGTATTTTTAATTGGTAACATGTAGGACGTCAAAGTAAATACAAGGGCCTCTCTAAACCCGTTTGTTTTGTCTGGTTTTCAATTGAGTGGCTAGCCAGATTAGCTCACTACACGCAGGTCAACACAAGTACGTCACTGGATAAGAGGCGGGAGGCGTGCGTTCGAATTCTACTATGGCGTGGGGCGTGGCTCATGAATATTAATTGCGTAACGTTACGTTCGGTCTGAGCGAATAGTACTATGATGAAGGCGTCGTTTAGGAATATTAATGAGATGACGCGACCTCGTTGGATTCTGTGACGTAATTGATATTCATGAGATTAGTGTAGTGTTGTTTACACTAAAGCAGGGGGTTCCTAACCTATTTTGTCAGATGGATATTTTAAAAACACTAAGTAAGCTATTTACTCTAACTCCATCCACCAACTGTGTTCGGGAAAGTTACTTTTAAAAGTAATGCATTAAAATATTGCGTTACTCCCTAAAAAAAAGTAACTAATTACGTTACTTATTTACTTTTTATGGGAAGTAATGCGTTACATTACTTTTGCATTACTTTTGCGTTACTTTCAAATCTGGACAGGGCTTGCTTGTTTGTTTTTAATATAAAAAAGTTTGATTCTTATCAAATGTAAAAGCCCTTTCACAACAAAATTAAATTAGGTGAATAAAGGAAAATTAACTTCACGTCTGTGCAGTAGAACTGTAGGAAAAGAAAGTTCAACACTCTTCAGCAATGAGAAAAAAAGCACAAATGTTAGTTAATCTAAAGTAAGTTTTGCTTATTATTACACTGCAAAAATGCTTTTCTTAGATTTTTTGTTTTGTTTCTAGCCAAAATATTTAAAAATTCTTAAATCAAGAGAGATTTTCTAGACGAGGGAAAAAAAAAAAAAAATATATATATATATATTTTTTTTTTTTTTCTGAAAACAATTCAAAATTAAGTGTGTTTTTGCTTGAAACAAGCAAAATAATCTGCCAATGGGGTAAGCAAAATAATTTTGTTTTCTGTTTTGAATAAGATTTTTTTTTTTTTTTTGAAAAAGTAACTCAGATATTTTCTTGGAAATTAAAAAGTAATGCGTTCTTCTGTCACCTCTCTACTGCAATCTTGGCCCATTCTTTGTCTGAAAAAGCTTTAAGATCACTGATAATTTTAGTTTTTTACTAGTGCTGTCAAACGATTAATCGCATCCAAAATAAAAGTTTATGCTTACATACTATATATTTGTGTTCTGTGTATATTTATTATGTATATGTAAATACACACACATGCAGTAAACTGTTTTATA
Source organism: Cirrhinus molitorella (assembly GCA_033026305.1). Lineage (NCBI taxonomy): Eukaryota > Metazoa > Chordata > Actinopteri > Cypriniformes > Cyprinidae > Cirrhinus > Cirrhinus molitorella. Next base: position 36,125,868 of record CM065133.1, read on the forward strand.
AAGTCCTGGATCTTCAGAAAAGCTTGTATTTGTAAAGTACTGCAGTCTCTGGAGGGGTTGAATAATTTTGATTGCAACTATATATTCCCTGAGATTTAAAGCATTGTCCTATTTTTTCCCGTAAATATTGTATATTTAACGACTCATTTTTGCATTAGAATAAAATGTTATATTAACATAAAATTTGCTTCAAGCATATCATTAATTGAATACCTTGGTAATAGGCAAGGGGAAATGATTTATATAGCATATTTCATACACAAAATTCAAAGTGCTTTACATAAAAAGGAATAAAAATAATCACACCATAAAAGCAGAGAACAGTACTAAATCATAATTGTGAGAGTTTATTAATTACGTCGTGATTTCTCTCTGCAGCCAAATTTCTGCCCATGAAAACCATGCTTGGACCACGGTATGATGATAAAGTCCCTGAGGAGAACAGGTTTCATCCCAGCATGCTGTCCAACTATCTCAAAAGCTTAAAGGTATGTGGACGTTTCTCTTAAAGCGATAGTTCACCCAAAAACAAACAAACAAGCAAAAACATCTGTCATCATTTACTCACCCTCAAAGTTGTTCCAAACTACTGTTTTTTTCTTCTGTTGAGCAGAAATGTGACCCTGGACCACAAAACCAGTCATTTTTTTTATTGTTATGATAGGACAATATTTGGACGAGATACAATTATATAAATATCTAGAATCTGAGGATGCAGAATAATCAAAATATTGGGTTAAACTTTATTTTGATAGTCCACTTTCGACATCTTTTTGACTAACTCCAAGAGTGGACTGTTAAGTTAGGTTTAGGGTTAGTAGAATAAGTTGACATAAACAAAATAAAGTATTAGAAGATATTAAGCAGACAGTCTGAAAATACTCTAATGGCTGCTAGTTGACATGTAGTTGCAACCTAACTTACTGATAGTTGAATGTCTAAAGTGGACTAAGAAAATAAAGTGTTACCAAATATTGAGAAAATTGTTCAAATAAAGTTCTTAGGAAGGCATATTACTAATCAAAAGTTAAGTTTTGATATATTTACGGTAGGAAATTTACAAAATATCTTCATGGAACATGATCTTTACTTAATATCCTAATGATTTTTAGCATAAAAGAAAAATCTTGACCTATACAATGTATTTTTGGCTATTGCTACAAATATACCAGTGCTACTTAAGACTGGTTTTGTGGTCCAGGGTCACAGATAAGGAATGTTGATAGCCACTGATTTCCATAATTTTTTGGTTGCATAAATTGTTAAACATATATTTTTTATTGTTCAGCAAAACAAAGAAACTTTGGAACAACTGTTGGGTGACTAAATGATGACAGCATTTTCATTTTTGTGTAAACAATCCTTTTAAACTGATGTGTAATACTCTGTTGTCTTATCATCCGCAGGTGAAGATGGGCTTGTTGGTGGACCTGACGAACACCAGCCGCTTCTATGATCGAGCAGAGATAGAAAAAGAAGGAATCAAATACGTGAAACTTTCCTGCAAAGGGTACATGACCTATAGATTCTAAATACTGTTTTGTTTTTCTTGCATTTGTTGTTCTTTACTCCTTTCAACTGAAAATACTACCTCAACAGTCCTTTTGTTTATTGATAGCACATGAAAACACATCAAAACTCACAGTGCACACTACAGTCTTTGGCTCAGGGCATCTCAGACAGCAATATTTTAATAATTCATAAAAGATGAATCACTGTCTGGCCTTCTGAGTTTTCGGTATGGAGATAAAGGTTAGGATCATGTTTTTGTGTTTTAAAGTACTACATCACACCATGAGTGTATTAGCACATTTGTTGTTTGCTTTTGGCATCTGATAGAATATTTGGACCCAGAAATGGTGACACATGACATATAAATATTTTACGATTAAGGTTATGTCGCAGGACAATGTTAAATGAATGAGGGATATTTATATAGTGCTTAATTGTGTATTGCTGTTCACCCAAATATGAATATGAAGGGGCCTTAAAATACTTATTTAGTAACTAATAATAAATAAATAAATTAATTAATTAATTAAAATAACAGAAACATGACATATAGTTTACATGTTCACACAAAAAATAATCGGATAACAAATCGTAACTTTAGATAAAGCCAACGGTTTTTGGAAAGCCGATAATTTGATATTGTTAAAATATAGTAAAAATTAGGTTTTAAAAATGTATAATATGTGACCCTGGACCGCAAAACCAGTCATAAGGGTCAATGTTTTCACATTCAGATTTATACATCATCTGTAAGATGAATAAATAAGCTTTCCATTGATGTATGATTTGTTTGAAGACAATATTTGGATGAAAATCTAGAATCTGAGGGTGCAAAAAAATCTAAATATTGAGAAAATCACCTTTAAAGTTGTCCAGATGAAGTTCTTAACAATGAATATTGCTAAATTAAAATTAGGTTTTGATATACTTGTGGTAGGAAATTTGCAAAATATCTTCATGGAACATGATCTTTATTTAATATTCTAATGATTCTTAGCATAAAAGAATAATACAAATATACCTGTGCTACTTAAAACTGGTTTTGTGCTCCAGGGTCACATAATTAATATATATATATATATATATATATATATATATATATATATATATATATATATATATATAATTTTATTTATATGATTAAAATAAAAATTATTAATTAAATATAAAAATAAATAAATAAATAAATAAATAATTAAAATTATTATTAATAAGTTTACAACCATAAAAAGATTGCAGATGTTTGTGCCAACAGCAGGTCATTTTCCACAACTACTGAGCATTTTACCAAGGCAGTTGAGATTATTCATATTATATGTTAATACGAAGAGACACTTTACATTGGCATACGAGATATGCGTTCCATGAAAATATATACACTACCAGTCAAAAGTTTGTACACCGTCTCATTTAATGTTTTTTAAAGAAGTTTCTTATGCTTATCAAAGCTGTTTTCACTTTATCACAAATACAGAAAAAAATGTAATATTGTGAAATATTATTACGATGTAAATCAATGTTTTTCTATATTAATATACATTAAAATTTAATTTATATCTATAATTAAAGTTGAATTTCCTGAATCATTAATTCCAAATCATTCTAATATGCTGATTTATTATCAGTTTTGGAAACAGTTGCGCTGCTTAATATTTTTTTTGATTGATTCTTTTTTCAGGATTTTCTGATCAATAAAAGGTTAAAAAAAAGGAGCATTTATTTAAAATACAAAGGTTTTTAACAATATACACTACTGTTCAAAAGTTTGGGCTCAGTACATTTTTATTCTTTTTTTTGGTAAGAAATTAATACTTTTATTCACCAAGGATGTGTTAAATTAATAAAAAGTGATAGCATAGATTTACATTGTTAGAAAATATTTATATTTTGAATAAATGCTGTTCTTTTTAACTTGTTATTCATCAAAGAATCCTGAAATGAAATGAAAATTCAGCTTTGCATCACATGAATAAATTGTATTGTAAAGTATATTAAAATAAAAAAATATAGTTTTATTTTGTAATAACATTTTGCAATATTACTGTTTTTTTCTGTATTTTTAATCAAATAAATGCAGCCTTGATGAGCAGAAGTTACTTCTTTAAAAACATTAAATGAGAGGGTGTGTCCAAACTTTTGACTGCTAGTGTACACATATGAACTGTTGTACATCTATAAGATGTTGTAGGTCCAGTGTGAATAGTGGACACAAATATAATAATACAACATAACATTTATCAGACAATACAAACATTTTCACTTGCCTTTTTCAGCATGCTCTGACAAAAATAAATTGCGTCTTTGCTGTATGAATGTAGTTCATGCAAATTCAAAAAGAGTGATGATGTTTAGCACAAAATGTGACCTTTTTCCCCTAAATGAAGAACGGAAAAGACATCTGTTGAGTGTATACTGGAGCATTTATTTGGCATTAAAATCTTAATTGTAACCGATTGGTTGAGTTTATATGAAAGCATCTGAATTATTAGGTTGCCTTTTGATTTTGCTTTTAGTATTGGGATTTTTGTCTCACATTTTCACTTCACAACAGCTGAAGACAGTGGTTAGACTCCAGAATGATGTGTGCCATTTGTGTCAAAATGCCAGCTTTGGTCTGTCATTTTAAAATCATTGTGTTTGTGTCTCGTTCAGTCATGGTGAATGCCCCACAGCAGAGACGACAACGATGTTCATCAATCTGTGCGAGCACTTCATAGAGAAGACGCCCACAGAGCTCATCGGTAAGACCAGCCTTCTCAGCTCTGACAGTTTCGCTTGATTTTGTTGTTGTGCAGCAGTGCCCTTTAACCCCGACTCCAGCATTTATTCGGTGTCCTGTCCAGGTCTGATACAACACATAATTTTGTCTTGCTGAAAGCACCATAAAAGTCATCTGTATGACTTGTGTGCTGTATTCCACAGGAAACAGACTGCAGTTCTAAGTGTTATTCTCTGGAAATATGCCGCTAAAATATACTAATACTAGTCTAGGTGTCATAAGTAAACACAACATGGAAGGTTTAAATAAATTTAAGTGCAAATAAGATTTTAGAGCTACTATAAGTGAAAATGCAATTACAACCAGCCGGAATACATTTAATAATTAATATGAATATACACTACCAGTCAAAAGTTTGGACACACCCTCTCATTTAATGTTTTTTTTTAAAAAGTCTCTTACGCTCATCAAGGCTGCATTTGTTTGGTCAAAAATACAGAAAAAAACAGTAATATTGCAAAATGTTATTACAATATAAAGTAATGGTTTTTATTTTAATATACCTTAAAATATAATTTATTCCTGTGATGCAAAGCTGAATTTTCATCAGCTGTTACTCCAGTCTTAAGTGTCATGTGATACTTCAGAAATCATTCTAATATGCTGATTTATTACTAGAATTATCAATGTTGGAAACAGTTGTGCTGCCAAATATTTTATTTTTTTTTGCATTTTTCAGGATTCTTTGATGAATAACAAGCTAAAAAGAATAGCATTTATTCAAAATATAAATCTTTTCCAACAATGTAAATCTATGCTATCACTTTTTATTAATTTAACACATCCTTGGTGAATAAAAGTATTAATGTCTTTAAAAAAAAGAGAGAATAAAAATGTACTGACCCAAAATTTTGAACAGTAGTGTATATTGTTAGAAAACCTTTCTATTTTAAATAAATGCTGTTCTTTTTTAACCTTTTATTGATCAAACAATCCTGAAAAAGTATCACAGTTTGCAAAAAAAAATGTTTCCAACATTGATAATAAATCAGCATATTATAAGGATTTTTGAAGGATCATGTGACACTGAAGACTGGAGTAATGATTCTGGAAATTCAACTTTAATTACTAATATAAATTAAATTTTAATGTATATTAATATAGAAAACATTGATTTACATCGTACTAATATTTCACAATATTACATTTTTTTTTCTGTATTTTTGATCAAGTGAAAACAGCATTGAAAAGCTAAGAAACTTCTTTAAAAAACATTAAATGAGAGGCTGTGTCCAAACTTTTGACTGGTTGTGTATATGGAGAATGTTGAAAGAATGAGATTTGAACAAAAAAATGTAACGTTTCATCTGGTTATCATTTGTTGACATATCATGTCACATCTGGTTAGAACACGTTATTATATATAAAAAATTAAAAATAAAATAAAAAAAACTTTTTTTCTCACCGCACAGATAATATAAACAGATTTGCTTTTTAGTATTTTCTAAAACTAAAACTAACTAAAATGAATACAGTGTAAGGTCTGATATGCATTTAAACGCAATACAATCAAGATGAAAATAAAAGTGAATTATATTACATGCAAAGTAATACTTCAATATGAACAGGAATATAGTCCTAATGCACTGAGCGGTGGCAGTCTATCATAATGTCCTAATAAATGAGGCATCATGGGAGCTAAGTGACAGATGCAGACTTTATTGAGTCATTGACACGCAGCAGTGAACTCTATGAATAATTTGTATCATTTCTTGTTTGCAGCAAATAACTGTGATATGAAATATATTTATGTCACATATAGAGGCAGCTGAGTATGACATCTGGAGATGGTAAATTAAATGAAATTACTCAGATGCTTTACATCACAGCACTTAAAATTTGGGGGTCAGTAAGATTTTTAATGTTTTCCATCTCATCTGCTCACACAGGCTGCATTTTAATGATCAAAAATACAGTAATATTATGAAATATTAATACCATTTAAATTCGCTTAAAATGTAATTTGTTCCTGCGATCAAATCAGAATTTGCAGCATCATTACTCCAGTCTTCAGTGTCACATAATCCTTCAGAAATCATCCTAATATGCTGATTTGATGTTTAAGAAACATTTTCTGATTATTATGAATGTTGCTTTACTAAATAGAAAGTTCAAAAGAACAGCATTTAAGGCAAATTTGAGATTTTGGGCTTTTTGGTTTTTCATAAAGTGTGTTTTCAAACTAGTGGAAGGAAAACATCCAAAAGACACTGTTAAGTGTTTCTTTTATAGCACTTTATCTATTTGTAACAATAGATTTCAGTTACAATACATATTTTTAAAGGCAGTTTTCTCAAAATGAGTTTTTTCTCCTACACTGAGCCATAAATCTCCACTTCAGTAGCATTTACACCAAACTTTTTTTATTCCTGTCTATATCCTGAAGGTTTTTATAGAGGGATTTGTTCATATATAATTTGCTTGCTTATATACAACATTTTATTCGCCCCAAAATTGCAAGAAATATACTGTTTTTTGGTCAATTCTAAGTGTTTCCTGAATTATGGAGTGACCCATACTCAAAATTCCCTCTTTAAAAACATTTTCCTCTAATATGTCAAAAAAAAAAAAAAAAGAATTTTGAAACTGACTTCATCCAGTGTTTAGATTTTTGTTCTAGAAATGTATGCAAATTAGTGCATATTTTAATAAATAATGCATCATTTGCATATTTAAACCTAACGTTTTAGAAAACTTGTAGTACAAAAAATCTTTGCAATTATCAATGTAATCAATCAGCTGGGTAAGTAAGGTGATAACTATTAGTTATTTTTATTTTTTTACCCCATTCACCTGCAGTGTCTCGCCTTAACTGAAATAGAAAAACCTTTTGTATTATTATAAATGCCTTTACTGTCACTTTTGATCACTTTAATGCATCCGTACTAAATGAAAGGATTGATTTCTTTAAATAAATCTCACTATATCTGTATATTAGAATGATTTCTGAGCAATCTGAGGGATCATGTTTCTCATCACAGAAAAAAAATAAATAAATAAATAAAAAGCAGTTATTTTAAATTGTAATAATGCTTCACAACATTACTGTTACACTGTATTTTTTTAAACACTCGAGAGCAGTCTTGGTGAGCAGACATAACATGAAAAGCATTGAAAATCTTACTGACCACAAAGTGTACATATTGAAATATTTTTTACTCTTTTTTTTTTTATTTTTTTGAAGCCTAAACTGTTTTGTGCTGAGGTCCTGATCACCCTATTAAAGATTAATTGGTAACACTTTAGAATAATGGTCCATTAGTTAACATGAACTAAGAATGAACAGTACTTCTACAGCATTTATTAACATTAGTTCATGTTAATTTTAACATTTACTAATGCATAATTAAAATCATAATATTAAATAATGTAATGTAAACTAACATGAACTAACAATGTACAGTTGTATTTTCTTTTATTAACATTAACGAAGATTAATAAATACTGTAATTAATGTTCTGTTCATTATTCATTCATGTTAGTTAATACATTAACTATTGTTAACTAATGGACCATTATTCTGGATGAAGACTGACTGATGACACATTGTTACACCCCTGATCAGTAAATGTGAGTTTGGCCTGTAGGAGGCGCTCTTGAGTTGCAATAATGCGCTGTGCTACAGAAGCTGCTAAATGAGACGGAATCTATGAATGTCATTGTTATCACCACGGCAACAGTGTGATTGACACTGCAGGGAACATGAGCAGCAGGGACATTTGGAAAAGCGAGACGCATAGAGAAAGCTGGAGCTCAGGGCAGCGGGAGGAAGATATGACAAGCACTAGATTACTGTTATTGGTCCTCTCTGATGATTAATCAGGTAAATTAGCTACACTGTGGCGTGGCAGTCTGCAAGTACACTAAATCAGTGTTGATTTCTACTGTCATAATATCCTTTCAACAAAATAGATCTTAGGTAAAGTTACAGAATGGAACCAGGTTGTTTTTAACTAGGAACATTCATAATTCATCAGAGTATTTTAGGCTGTCTAGACATTTGTTTAAATTGATTACAAGGACATAATTTTTTGAAACAGTTTGCAGGCACTACTATTAATTGTTGAGGGAAAGTATGTTGTAGTAGTCTCAACATTTTCACTTGGCAGGCAATAAAATGGGCAAAACTATCCTGTATAATTTCACTGAAGGAGGAATCCAAACCAAACTCTCTAGAGACCAGAGTATCACAGAGACTTCATGTATTTTCCATTATTATATTTTTTTATATGCTTTATTATATGTATACCCTTCAAAAGCTTTTTTTTTAGAGAGGATACATTAAATAAATCAAAATGAGATTCAAGTGTTCTTAAATGTTGTTTAAATGATGGTTTTATACAAAAAAAAAAAATAATTTTTACATTGATAATAAGAAATCAGCATATTGGATTGATTTCTGAAGGATCATGTGACACTGAAGACTGAAATAATGATGCTGAAAATTCAGATTTAATCACAGAAGTAAATTGCATTTTATAATATATGTGACCCTGGACCACAAAGCCAGTCATAAGTGTCAGTTTTTTGAAATTGAGATTTATACATCATCTGAAAGTTAAATAAATAAGCTTTCCATTGATGTATGGTCTGTTATAATAAGACAATATTTGTCCGAGATACAACTATTTGAAAATCTGCAATCTGAGGGTGCAAAAAAAATAAAATATTGAGAAAATCACCTTTAAAGTTGTGCAAATGAAGTTCTTAGCAAAGCATATTACAAATCAAAAGTTAAGTTTTCATATATTTATGGTAGGAAATTAACAAAATATCTTCATGAAACCTATTTTTTACTTAATATCCTAATGATTTTTGGCATAAAAGAAAAATCTTTAATTTTGACCCATACAATGTATTTTTGTCTATTGCTACAAATATACCCCAGCGACTTAAGACTGGTTTTGTGGTCCAGGGTCACATATTATAATAGAAAACGTTTTTTTTTAAGTTGTAATAATATTTTACAATGGCATTTTTGATCAAATGAATGCAGCATTGAAGAGCAGAAAATATTTCTTTTTCAACTAAACTAATAATCCTAAACTTATGAACAGCAGTCTAGATCTTCCTTGTATATTCACAGCAGACATCATATGCTAGTGAGTCTCTGTTTCTGCATCTGTCATAAAAACCTGGAAACACATTGCAGTTTCTTCCTGATATATTTATTTTAGTAGCTTACTCCACATATGCGTCGCCACATAAAAAAAATAAACTTTTGGGATGCTAGATTCAGCTTCTCTGATAGTAAATGTTCCACTGAGGTAAACGCTGTTAGACACAACAGATGTTTCATTAGTAGACAGATGTTTGCTGTACTAGTAGTTTATTTACACACAAAACCCATTTTTACTTGCATTTGACACTTGCCTAATGTTATTTTTTTAATGGTGCTTTCCAAATTGTATAATAATAATAATAATAATAATAATAATAATAATAAAAGTCATCAAATCAGAGTTGCGACGCGTGGTTCGTGGAGCTCTCAATAGTTTCAAACAACTCTGCGCTGTCTATGTGATTGAATGGGTTTAATAGGATAGACAGCAGTTTCACTATATTTGCAGCAATTTCGAGTAATTCTCAACACATAATGTGCATTGATTGTGTATTGATCGCTACTCTAAATGCGTTTATAATCGCATTTTATTCCGGGGAGTGATAAAAAGACAGCATTAATATGTTCTCATACTCTTTGACAGTCGAATGTGACCAAACACCTTAAGTGCAACTTTTATTCAATGAAATAATAGTAATATATAGTTCAGTTCTATTTAGTTAATATTTTGAGGAGTTTTTTGTACTAAATAATATGTGCAATAATAATCCTGACCATTTAAAAGTAGGGCTGTCAAACGATTAATCGTGATTAATCGCATCCAAAATAAAAGTTTATGTTTACATACTATATGTGTGTTTACTTTGTATATTTATTATGTACATATAAATACACACACACATACATGTATATATTAAAACTAAATATTTATATATATTTATATTTATACCTGTATACAATTTAGATTATAAATAAATATAAATATTTTAGATATAAATCTAAAATATTTTTCCTTAATATATACATGCATGTGTGTGCATTTATATATAGATAATAAATATACACAGTACACAAATATATAGTATGTAAACATAAACTTTTATTTTGGATGTGATTAATCGTGATTAATTATTTGACAGCACTATTTAAAAGATAACATTTTCTACAGTTATTGTAGCATTTAGAGTTAAATACATTTGAATGCATATTTGGGCATGTTCAAACACATTTTTTTATAGTTTTCGATTTAACGATTTAATGTTTAATAAAAAAAAAGTGAATTACTCATGTTAAATTATGATATTCACATATACAACGTAAGTGAATATTACAAATAGCAAGTAAATATGGCATTTAACATAATAGAAAAGTTAAACATAATGTCATAAAAAAACACAAGGCAACCAACTGCATGCAGCATACATTTTTCTTGTATTTCTTGAATGCAGTCTATACAGAAACTCATTCAGCAGTCATGGTTTAGAGTAAATTTATAACAGCTAAGGGGCGTTATTACACACTTAAACGCTTAACGGATATGATATTAATAACAACATTCTTTTTCCGCCAAACAATGGCTGCGCTTCGGAGCACGTCCGAATCCAAATTCTGCTTCACTTCCTGTCTCCGGAGGTACCTTCTTCTGAACGAATTTTGAAGGTAGCATCGATGTATCCTTCGCTGCCTTTGATATCCCACAAACTTGTGCGTTCCATTCTGTGACAGTTGAGCCAAAAAAATAAAGATGCCGTCTGAAAGTTGCGTTTGGTTGTCGTTTTTTTTGTGTAAATTTATATTTCTGACCAACTTTTTGCACTTTCAATATTATTTCTAGCAAAAAATCTGTATTATAGTAATTAAATATTCGTTCAGTTGTAATGAAATCTCGTTCTATTTTGTTGTAGATCATTAAACCGTTATGCTGCCTCAGAAGGCTGTCCGAAATCACTTTCATGAGGTGCCTTCATGCAAAAACAAGTCGTGCAAGTCAGCTGCCTAGGCTTTCGGACGCAGCCAAAGTCATCAAAACCATGAAAAAACACAAATTATAAACAAATAGTTCCGGTCCTTGATTCTGATTGGTTGAGCTGCGTTTGAAGCTTTTGTAAATTACTCATACACCTTTGTTTACATCTTTGTGTTGCTCAGCAACCACTTCGTTGCAACCACAACTGTTTCTGAGGAACTACATTGTTTGGCGGAAGAATAAAGAAATCAAGGACCAATAACGTTTTTATTAATATTTTGTGAAACCTTACTACATATATGGAATAACTGTTTTATAAAAGCAATGAAATGGTTTTCAGTAAATTTATAACAGCTTTGCGTCATGCCTAACAACGCCCCTTAGCTGTTATAAATTCACTGTAAACCACAACTTCTTGGGGCCTATTTCTTCATGGAATTATAAGATTTATGGATTGACCAATAATTATGAAATTATATTTTGTACATGGGCTTTTTTTTTTTTTTTTTTTCTTCCAGCTTCATGAGATGCTTCCTGGGACTTTTCTTCCCTGTTGTCCATCAGGCATTAGTGGTGTTATAGTTCTTTTTATTTTTTGATTAATTTTGCGTATTTTGCCGCGTTTATAATCTTTTTGATGGGTTGCGTCAAGGAACTGTAGAAACCACTTTTACACTCACTAACGTTAAATGAATGAATCGCGTTTGTGCCGAACTCTTACAAAGCAAAACAAAACAAACACTCTTCTTTGATCCATGAACGTTTCTCTCGGTTAATGTATGCAATCTCAAAGTGTCTGTCATGGCAAATCAACACACACTGTCGTGAATAATTAGGCGAAGCGTCTTCTCGTAGGATAAGAACACGCAGCCTCATGAATAATTATGAGACTTCAACGCGTCATAGATGTAGTTACTATAGTCCACTGCCACAACACAAACTGTGACGCCAACACAATGTAGATTTTAAACCCGGAAGATAAAAATAGCACAAAAAAGCAAAAAATTAACCAGTTTTCTGTCATGCACAGTAGCCAGATGGATTTTGGGTCATTCCTTTTCTAGAACAGTGGCCAGGTCACTATGTGATTCTGCTGTAGGAAAACATTTCCTGACTCGCTCCTCCAAAACATCCCAAAGTGCCTCAATAATATTCAGATCTGGTGACTGTGCAGGCCATGGGAGATGTTCAACTTTCATGTTCATCAAACCTCTCTGTCAGCAGTCTTGCTATGTGTATTAGTGCATTATCATCCTTATAATGGCACCACCTTTAGGGTACAATGTCTGAACCATTGGGTGCACATTGTCAACCTTCACACTTTGCTCTTACTGCTGGAATGTGCAATAAGAAGATTGGCCAAAAGGCTGCGCAAATACAGCCATAAAACCTCCAACACTATAGTGCCCAGTGTTTCAGTTTCATTGTCCAACCCCTGTCTGATGTGCAACACAAACACCTCTGTTAAAAGTCTGGGGTTTCATAACCCTTTAAACTGTTTTATGATCCATGGCGTTGCTCTGTTGTCAAGTTAAACCGTTTCGCATAAATTTGGTAAGCAGAGTATAAAATACTGAATTGATCAAAATGATAGTATTGAACCGTTTGAAATAAAATATATACCAGTATTTTTCCAGTACTGGTATACCGCGCACTCTGTTGTCTGTTTTGCTTTTATTTATGCACCTTTCATTTTTTTTAAGACTAAAACAAAAGATGGATTCTTTAGTATTCTTAATTAAAAGCACAACAACAATAAAACTACAATGGCTACAATGACAATTAGCTTACATAAGGTATATTAACAAAAGCGAATAAGATGAAGCATGGCACACACAACATGCTGTATTATATACCGATGAAAAAATTACAAAACCTTTAGCATACTGAGGAATTAAATAAAAAAATTAAAGAAAGCCCCCATAACTTAACTTGAGGTAAATGACAAGATAAGCTTTTCAAAATGAAAACAAAAAGAAAAGTAAAACAAAACTGGCTGTCGGTGACAGCTCTTCTAAAGGTTTTTAGGATCAACATGCAGTGTGTTGTGTTGAATGTGTATGAATGAATTTCAGGTAGTTTATTCTTAGGAAGCTGAGTGTTTTTTTTTTTTTTTTTTTTATGTATGACGTGGTTTCAACAGTTGTAGGATGGTGTAGGTATTTAAAGTTGTCACAAGACTTGTGAAGTGCTGTGGGAGTGTGAAATGAAGTGCAACGATGGTGAAGAGTAGCCAAAAAAACTGTTTACGACAGTACTCTTAAATAAGATACTGGAGAAATGTCCTTAAAGAAATATATATTTTTGCTCCCACTTTACATTAGGTGTCTTAACTATGTACTTTTTACTGTACTGTACTGTTTTATTGCAAAAAGCCTATGCTGCTGTTGAGGTAGATACATTATTAATTATTATTATTAAGGTTACAGTTGTAATTACATGCACATATTTTTTTTTTTATACAAGTACAATGTAAAAACATGCATGTTAATTTATGCACAGTACAAGATAATTAATTAAAATGTACATAAAGACCCTTAATTAACTTTATTAACTGGTGCACTTTGTTTTTCATTGATGTACATTAAGTTTTATTTTTAGCAGAAGAAAATCTTAACAGTTACCATGAACAACTGTTGCTAGTGTTGCTGTCAGATAAGTTTTACAGAAGTGTAAATTGACTAAAATGGTATTTGTTTCAAAGAGCCGATTGAGGTACATTGTATGCATTAAGCAATATGCAGAATATTTAATACTTCTGACAGTAATGTTAACATTTCATGCTCATACTTTTTTTTACTACAGTGATTTGATTGCAACATATAATCATTACTGTTAACATTGTACAAATTGTACAAACTTTAATTTAACAAACTTTAATTATTTTACAAACTTTTATTTAACAAACGTTATTGTACGAACTTTATTGTACAAATTTTAATTTAACAAACTTTAATTATTGTACAAACTGTAATTTGCTGTAAAGCTGCTTTGAAACGATTTGTTTCATGAAAAGCGCTATACAAATAAACTTGACTTGACTTTTTTCAGTTAATGTTTATTCCATATTTTTAGTGTCTTGTGTGTTTGCCTGCTAGTTTCTCTTATGTGCTGTCTGACGATAACCGGTTTCATACTTTTTTAAGCCTCCTGCCATTTTTTACATGTTTACATCTGTTCAAAATCACGACTTTTAAAACTTGCGCTCTCCTTATGTGTATGTGCACACATCCTCGTACCTCACCCTCCAAACTTAATCCAGGAAACATTCCTGCATCAAAACTTGGACTAAAAGATGAATGTGTAGAAAGTGAGCATGTCTCCTCCTCCTTGTTGAGCTTGTTTAACGACAGCATTTTTTATTTGTTTATAAATATACATAGAAATTATGTTTTTATTATTGAGCTGCAGGTTTAGGGAAATTATTTAGCCTGCCATGTTTACTGCTCCAAAATGTTCTGTATGTTTCTTAAAAATAAAATATATTGTGTTCAGTGGAAGAAAAGTTTTTTTTTTTTTACCCAGACATTTAAAAATAACAAATTTTAGAGTTGTGACCTAAATACCGTGATACTGTAAAACCGTGATATTTTTATCTAAGCTCATGCCTACTCTCTATATATGAGTATTTACCATTTTTAAGGTCAGGCTACTTACGATGAACTATGAATTATTATGCAGCTTTCTATTGCCTGTATTATTATAATGGTTATTAGTAGTTTTAAGGTACAACACAGAGTTCAATAAGACTGTAAGTTGACACCAGAAAATATGCCAACCAGACAGTAATACCTGAAAAAGTATTTGTTTTTAAGATTTCTGCCAACCACAGATGTTTTTTTTTCTTTTTTAATCTTAAAATGATATATATTTTTTACAGTGCAGGGTCTGTGGTTATTTTTCTGACCTTAATGCTGCAGCAGACGGTTTCCATCCTGCCAGCTAATGGAAGATCACAACCCATAATCCCCAGTGCTGTTCCTTCAACCCTTTCAGTGCAGTTTTGTTGTGTTTGGTAGTTTTATCATGCCACACCATGATGCTGCAAGCCAAAACCCCCTCAGAGGTGCTGAGGTAGATCTTCCAAAGTATAAATAACACTTCAAAATCGTAAAAAAGCCCACAGTCGGCCGTCAAAGCTCAGGCATCAATGGAGTCGAGCATCTGTGGAGTGGCTTAGAAATCGCTGTTTGCATCGGTGCGGCATAAAAGTTTTTGTTAAATCACTATCTAGCGACTAGGACAGCTGTGGGATGCGATATAAAATCAGACTGATGAATGTGTGGCATTTGCCTCTGATGAAATCTTTATTTTTGTATTGCCAGAGGACATAATCCCAGAAATACCCAATACAGCGGCATCCATGTGAGGACGCTTTGATAAGAAAGCTCACTTGCTGATACTTTTGTTGAGTCACTGTAAATATGAATATGATGTTTCTGCAAAGGCAGGCTGATCAAGAACTAACAGACTTTACGCTCTGTGGAGTTTCATTTTGCCATCGCTTGACATTTTGGCTCGCGTCCACTTTTGAAAAAAGCAAAAAACAAATCTCTGTTGGCTCGGCTATGATTTACTAATAAAGACACTTTATCAGGGTATGAAGAAAATGACTGAAATTCATTTTGTCCAGATGAAGGAGCTATTTCACTCCTGGGGGAATATATAGAGAACATATATTGAATATGATGTATGTTTCTGGTGTTATTGGAAACATTTCATCAGTGAACGTTATTGCCAAGACGCTCTTCGTAATTTTTCATCAAAATGTAATAACCCGCACTACCTCTGAAATGACTTTCTTTTCATTTAACCTTTCCTAGACTGTGTTGGCTATTGGTTAATGTCAACCAGTAGATAAATACATTTGCAGGAAAACAATATGCAAACCTTTACGTGGATTTCTGCATAAATTTGTGGTAAAATAACTTTCAGACACTGTTTTTACATCTTTATTGAGCACTTACTTTTCAAGTCTCTTCTCTCTCAGAAGTCTCTTCTGCTCTTCAAGGCTTTTAATGGATCAAAAATACAGTGAAACTCTAATATTGTAAAATTTCAATAGGTTCCTATTGTAATATATTGTAAAATGTTATATATTCATGTGATCAAAGCAGAATTTTTAGCATCATTACTCCAGTCCTCAGTGTCACATGACCCTATAGAAATCGTTTTAATATGCTATATAAAGGCCTCAAGAAACATGTTGAAAACAGTTTTGCTGCCAACCATTTTTGTGGAAACCATATTTTGTCTTGAAGATTCTTTCATGAATAGGAAGAACTTTACTGTCACTTCAGATTGATTTCATGCATCCTTGAATATGCATTAAAAAATGAATAAAATAAATAAATTAAAATATAGCTGCAAGCAGCAATTAAGGGGCCAAGCACAAAAAAGGCAAGATAAGTCATGGAAGTATCAGACCAACTGCATCAATGAGCAATTAAAAATGTATTTATAATTTTAAGCAAAACAGCTGAAAAATCAAAAAGAGTCATTATTAATATGATTGAAAGATTTATCATTATTGATCAGTAGGTGTTGCTTGGTGTCAATATGTCAAAGCTTTCAGAGATGCAGCCTGAGAGTCATTTTAGCATCAGATGATCTGACTTGATTTTAGTGAAAATTGGAAGAACAGTCTAGAATGAGTTCGAAAAAGTAGTTTTTTGCAACAAAAGTTTGACTATAGCAAAATTTGTATCTATGCTCTCGGCATGATCTAAGGAATATTTTGAGATAATTAATTACAATAGGCTAATGCAATTGAAAGTTATTAGCATTTTTGGAAAATGTATTATTAATGGTTAATGAGTGGTTTATTACTTTTGACCAATAAGGTAGCGTTGTTATCAAATTGATGTGGCGTGGTCAGTGTGAGGTGACATTGGCACTCACAAAGTTTGGTGTCAATATGTCAAAGCTTTGCAGAGAAACAGCCTCAGATGCAGTTTGGCCTGATTCCAGCAAATTCGTTGTGTTAAAAAATAACCATTTTGTATATCGACGTGAAATCCATAACTTTCTGCCAGCATGGGGTGAAGATAATCTTCAAATTTGGTGAAATCAGACTAATGTTCTAGGAGGAGTTCGAAAAAGTAGGTTTTCAACATAAATCAGAAAGGCGGACAGGAAGTTTGGTTGAATATGGCAAAATTAGTATTTATTTTGGCATGACCCAAGAATATTTTGAGACCAGTTTCATTACAATAGGCTAATGCATTCAGAAGTTATTAGCATTTTTGCTAATTTCTTTATAACTTGTGTCCACAAGGTGGCACAAAACTTTTTGAGTACCATCAGGGCATGATGCCGAAGACACATACTGAGTTTTGTAACGATATGGCAATGCATTAATAAAATACAGAATTTTATGAAAAAATTCAAAAAGGCTGACATGGGAAATTGGGTATGCTATGACCCTGCATGTTCCCCCGAATCTAAAGAGACCAGTTTTGTAATTTTTTTCACAAGAATCGGAAATCACGTGACGCAGGGTAAATATAGTTCCGCTAGCGGTCTGCGGACATTATGTTGTATGCTCTTGTCTCAAATTTCGTCTCTTACCCTTTCTATTTTGTCTGTTTTCCAAGTTGTTGTTATATAATCTACAAAGAAATTTATTTGTAGCTTATATGGCCGCTCAGATCCTTCTAGAATTTACCGGCGGGTAGTTTTATTTCACCAGCTGCCCTATATATAGGCTCATTCAACAATTCCCTTGCTCGTTTTAATATATGACAAGCATTTATTTACATGCCTAATTTATGTAAAAACGAAATTCTAAGTACGTATGCACCGGTACACATAGGAACAAATATATAAATTCAGTGTCAGAATGAGTTATAATATGCTTTAATGTGGGATATAATGTTGCGCGAATACATGCTATTGCCTGTATTTTAAAAACGCATGAGTAACTTTAAAAAAGTCACAACAATGTGTAGATTATCTCAACCTAATGAAACGCTGAAACTGTTGACAATGTATTAATCGCACATTATAACTATATCTGAGACTAAAATAAATAAGACATTTATTTCCAAGACCTCATTGTATAGCTACATCAGTTGAATTAGAGTTAATATATTTATTAATTAAATATACAACAAAGTACTAATAGGTTTGTTAATGCTGTGCATATTACAGACCTTAGCCCTTACTAAAATTAACTACGAATCAAACCAAAACGGCAGTTATTCCATGGTTTTGTTACAAAATCTGATTTGTGTGGTTATGCAAATAGTAATAAAACAAACCTGCTTTTACTATAAAAAAACCACGGTAAATTTTTGTAAGGGAAGATGATAACGAGCGGAGAAAATGTGAGTGAACCATCATTGCGAGACGACAGAAGTGCTGTTTATGATCCATATATCCAGAAAGAAATGCAAAAACGCATCCAGGGATCGAGTGGTCCTCTTTCGCAAATCGGAGGATCAGAGCTGTCGGTCGATTTCTCCAGCACATCGCCAAAAACTGTTTTTTACATGGAGTGCGACAATGCACGGCTGCACCAAATAGACACGGACAATGATATAACCGAATATACGTGTCGTCACTTCTAATTAGTGCTGAAATTTAGTTCTGAAATAAAACTTTGTAGTCTCACCAATAAATGACCAAGACAGTTTAAACATTTACATGAGATTTAATTCTTGCAAAGACATTGATGCCCGAGCGGGTGCTCCTTAGACTCTGCAATCACTGTTACCGGAAATACTTTTACCCTGCATGCAGCCACGCCGGAAGACAAAAACCCGGAAGTGTGAAAAAGGCCAATAGAGAGATTATTAGGAAAAAAAAAAGCATTTTTTCTTATCTCATGACCACTTGGTGGTGCTGCTCCGAAACTGTGCAGGCAGCCTCAAGTTATACTTTTCCAGTTTGAAGTTTCCAGGGGGCGCTACTGTAAAAAAGAACGTGGGTACAACTTCCGGTGAGGCAGTGGATGTAGTATACCAATGGTATATTGTGCTCCTTTTAGCATTTTTCGGACTGTTGTTTACTGTAAAGTTGCGCATCTTTATGAGAGATGTCATTACAGTGCTTAGGGACAACATGTGCTGTTCGAAGTTGTATTCTCAGATCGTTAGCAAGCTTGAGTTTGACTAATCAACTTGAAATCCATAACTTTTTGCCAGCATGGTCTGGAGATGATCTGAGCCAGTTTTGGTAAAAATCAGACAAATCGTCTAGGATGAGTTCAAAAAAGTAGATTTCTTTGAACTATAAAATATCGTGAAAAACCTAATCTTACTATTTAAATGTTGGCGTTCATTCGACTCGGCATGAGCCAAGGATTCAAAGAAAAATTTTGGGAATTTTCCTTCTATCCCTCCAGGTTTAAAAGTTATTAGCATAAACATGAGTTAAATTCAGAAAATGTATTAATGGACATTTTTAAAAATGTTTCTTCTGGAAAGATTTTACAGTTTTTGTCACAAATTGGGTTGAAAAAACGACTTTTATCACTGTTACTATTGTTAATATTTAAATTTTCTATAATGATGGTTTTTGTATTTAAATATTTTAATTATGAAATGTGAACATTATGTATGTTTTGTATAAAGAAGTGTGTTATTTTAAACTGCTGATTTTGCCATGAAAATAGCCATTAGTGCTGATATGGCGTTAAAATACCAATAAATAAATAAATAAATAAATAAATAAATAAATAAACATGAGTTAAAATGTAGACAAGTGGTGGCGCTAGAGAGTTTGAGGTAGAGACTTTAAACTTGCTATGGTTAATTTTAAGACCGCAAGCGGTTCTGTGGGCTACCAAAGACTTAATAGCAGAAGAAATGGAAGAAGAATAATAAGAAGAAATCTAATGGATACAAGAGGTGCTTGGTCCTAAAAATCTCCAAACTTTTGAATGGTTATGTAGATTTAATAAGCAGTTGACCATCCTTTTGACAGCAATATCCTCAACCAAATGTTTCCTCAGCTCAGACATCTACAGTGGTCAATTTTTCACCTTTTCTCATTACAAACTATTGGTTCTGCAATATTCTTTGGAAATGTGGAGTGAATGGCTCTCTTGAGGTCATGCCATAGCTGAATGGGTTGAGGTCAGGACTCTAACTCAGACACTCCACAAGGAGTGTTTTCTTTGGGATGATTGACTGCTGTGCTTTGGCTTGTTGTCCCGACGCATCACTCTTTTTATTCCCCTGATAAATGTTCTGATGCGTTTTAGAATTCATTATGTGACATGAAATCAAATTTGTTTATCAATTTATGCAAAAATCCTTAGGGATCACATACTTTTTTCTGCAACCATATCAGAGCTCTTTAAGCATTGTTGAGTCTTTCAAACTGCAGTGCAGGGAGCTGGGGGGTCTGCAGAACAAATTTGCATATCATTTTGTACAAGCTTTGTGATTTTGTATGCAATAGTTTGCGCTGTTCACAACCACTGACAGTGGGCTGAATGCAGCTCTAGCAGATTGATGACTGAACACACGCATTGCAGTTGACGGATGCTTTTTTAAAAAAGAGTCCTCCATCACATGACAAATGCTACACACACAGAACATCTATCTTTGCATGTGGTTTTACCTGTAAACCAGGGACAGGGTTTGTACAAGATGCTTGAAGTGCTTGAATTGGACTTTTTGAAATGTAAGTCCTGGAAAACCCTTGAAAACAGCCATATTTTTGAGAAGGTACTTGAAAAGTACTTGAATTTTATAAGGCAGTATATATGAAATTAGTGTTCATTATATTTTTTTTTCAATAAAACAATCTTTTCACACGTTATGTTTGGTTGGGTTTCCAATCACGTTTGTTTGGGAACGCATATGAAGTCTGAAGTGCTTTGTGTTGCACTGCTATCATTTACAAGTCTCCACCTCAGCAGCTCCAACAACAATCTCTTCTTCTTCATATGCTGTGAGTTTGAGTTGAATTTCAGCGTTCATTTGGGTGCAAACAGGGTGCATTATCTCACTAGATTTGTAATGCAGTCATTTATAAACCTATGTCCACAAAGGAGAATATGTCAGCATTTCTAAATATGCCAATTGTTGTACATTGCGATTTCAAAATAAACGTTTAAACCCTAGATAGTTTGCATGTGACCAGATATTAAAATGAAATGGACTTAAACGTCCTCAAATCACACTGTAAAGTGAAACAGCAACATGTCTTTGGCGCAGGTATTTGTTTTAATATTTTAATATAATATTTTTTAATATTTTGCATGGTGTATTATGTATTTTAACAGTGTTGGGGGGTGTTCCATAAAACAAGTTTACCAAATAACCCAGGCTTATTTCAGTTAGTCTGACTTATTTTGAGCCAAATCAAGTGACAATAAGTCAGACTAACTGAAATAAACCTGGCTTATTTGGTAAACTTGTTTTATGGAACACCCCCTTGTTCTATAAAACCGTGTAATTACTTATATTTAATACTTTATTTGAATAAATAATTATTGCCTCATCATTAGTTTATATATAAATATAGTCATATAGAAATATAGAAAGCCTGTTTGTCACTTGGATTACTCGAATGTCAAAATAATCAGTGGATTACTTGATTATCAACAAAAGAAATCATTAGTTACAGCCCTAGATTAGTTAGAATATTTCAAAATACAACTGCATTGTTTAGCTTTGTGTGATTCTGTGATCTGTGCAATCAAGTCGATGATATCGCTGAAAATTAAGTGTCCCCAAATAAGCACGCCAGAGGCAAAAGTGGCAAGGAACCAAAACTTAATCAAAGACAGAAATGGAGAAAAAACCTTGGGAGAAACCAGGCTCAATCGGGGGGCAGTTCTCCTCTGGCCAGATAATTTTGCCATAGTATCCTTTCAGAAGTTAAAGTTGCCACAGTCATTTTATGCTGTACTTTATTTGTACCATTTAGTTTTAGTAGTTTATTAGAATTTGAATGATAATAATAATTTGATTGATAAGTGAGATCTCTGATTTTAGTCCTTGAAAACCAAAAAAAGTCATTGAAAGTCCTGGAATTTCATTTTGCATTTTCTGTACGAACCCTGCAGGGAATTAAGAGACCAGGGTATTGTTACTGAATATCTAAATTATTGTAAAATTTAGTTTAATTTTTTTTTTAAGTTTTTAATTTTAAACTAAAAGTAAAAACAATACACACACACAAGTAAAAATGTTTGATACGTTTTATATGGAATTGTTCAATAGCCTACACAGTATTTAATTCGATTACATCAAAAGTAACTTTAATTATATTGCAAAACAATAAGTATTAAATGACAGTAATTACTCAGTAATGATTAGACATCTTAATGCTGCTGGTAAGTCAGATCACTGCTCTTACAAATCGAGCACAGCTTGCTATCTGTATTTTTTCCAATCAACTGGTGTATTGGCTTCTCTCATGTGGACGAAGTGAAGATCATTCATGAGGATGAAAATGACAGGACTGCATACATTAGAAGGTCTATTCTGTGATTCAGTCTAACAGTGGCTGATTGAGCATTAGATTGATGCTGTCTGCACTGAACACAGCAGCCTTTCACAAAGAGCTGATGTTTCCGCGTCTATTTTTCCTGTAAGTCAGAAATAGCACAGGGCATCTGTTTACTGACGGCGGCGTGGCGCGGTTCACATCCAGAGCAGACAGAATCATTGATCGAAATGGGTTTTGTTTGCTTTTGACGCGACACCGGTGCAGACGGGGGAAATGTCATGAACTCAACATGCTTAACTCTAGCTTCATTTTGCAGCGTCTGTGAAAGCACATTTCGAAAGTGTTCACACAGAACGTCGTTTTGCATTCCACTGTGATATTTAAGGTTTGACTAATCAACTTGAAATCCATAACTTTTTGCCAGCATGGTCTGAAGATGATCTGAGCCAGTTTTGGTAAAAATCAGACAAATCGTCTAGGATGAGTTCGAAAAAGTAGATTTCTTTGAACTATAAAATATCGTGAAAAACCTAATCTTACGATTTAAATGTTGGCGTTCATTCGACTCGGCATGAGCCAAGGATTCAAAGAAAAAATTTGGGAATTTTCCTTCTATCCCTGCAGGTTTAAAAGTTATTAGCATAAACATGAGTTAAATTCAGAAAATGTATTAAAGGACATTTTTTTTTGCCATAGTATCCTTTCAGAAGTTAAAGATGCCACAGTCATTTTATGCTGTACTTTGTGTACCATTTAGATTTATTAATTTATTAGAATTTGAATGATAATAATGATTTGATTGTTTGATAAGTGAGATCTCTTATCAAACTCTTATCAATCTCTTATCAAGAGACCAGGGTATTGTTACTGAATATCTAAATTATTGTAAAATTTAGTTTAATAAACTAAAAGCACATTTCGAAAGTGTTCACACAGAACGTCGTTTTGCATTCCACTGAGCTATTTAAGACATGACCGTCGCTTCTCATTGTCCCGTGTCTTTTCTAGAGAACCATGCATGCATGCATTTGACATTTCACAGATAAATTTAAAAGTTGTTCAACGTTTAAATGATATGTTTCTATAGCATTCTTGTCATTTTTAAAAATAAGTCAGATGCATCTTTATTTTGTGCTTTTTCTTTTTTGGCGGAAAAAATCAAACGGAAAATATGAGCATAAGGAGGTGGAAAGAGTTCGTAACCATAACTGTACAAAAGCATATGAAAAGATCTTGGACAGCGGTGTCTAACAGACTGCCTTTTTTATGGGATCTTAAAAACTTTGCTCATGTGCACTTACAGTGTGTCACTTCCATCTGCCATCGATTTTATGTGGTCATTTTGTGGAGCTGCGCACTACGTTGCCGTCTTTTTGTTGATTTTTGTGATGAGTACTTACTTGTATTATCCCAAATGTTTCAAAGAATGTTTAATCCAGAGAGATAAGCAATTTTAACTAGTGAACGCCCTCAAAAACCCTTTTTTGTAGAAAACATTGAAACCCCAAAGACATTTTAATATGTTATGCATTTTATTAGACAGGTGACAAAAGCACAGAGTAGCATTATAACAGAACTTTCAACACAATAAGTGTATCTAGTATGATAAAACAGCAATGCTTTTTCCTACATACACATGACTGTAAGAAGCGGAAGCAGTCAACTGTGACATTATAAAAGCAACAGCGTCCTCGTTTTAAACCCCAACCTGCTTCATGCTACCATCATGTTAATAAACTTTAGTATATTATCTTATCCAAAGACATTATTTCTGTCCTGTCATAGCATCGGCTGTGGGGATGAAGAAAGCAACTCCCACGATTCCACACTAAATCACGCTGTCATCAAATGCCTTTGTTTCTTTGTTTGTTTTGAATATGCTCCCTCTAGCAGCAAAAACATACATAATAATAATGACTATATTATTAATCACAATATAGCTATTTTTTATTTTTTCTTTGTTATTAAAAATAAGAACAAAAATGCACATAAACAGTAGTTTAATTAAGAGCAGTGAGTGATTCTGTCTGATTTCAAGGGATTCCATTTGAATTAGGGCTGGGCGATATTTCAAAAAATTCTTGATATTGTCAATTTTTACGATATTCGATATATATATCTTGATATGTTTGCATTTGTTTTCTGTATATTTATTATGTACATATAAATACACACACATGTATATATTTTAAAAATATATATGTATATATATTTACACCTCTATACAATTTAGATTATAAATAAATATAATTAATTAGATATAAATCTAAAATATTTTTCCTTAATATATACATGCATGTGTGTGTATTTATATATACATAATAAATATACACAGTACACAAATATGTAGTATGTGAACATAAACTTTTATTTTGGATGTGATTTTTTTTTTTTTATATATATATATATATATATATATATATATATATATATATATATATATAGTTTGGACTCATGTCATTGTTGATTCGATATATGAATATTCACAAAGCTGGAATGCTTCTGAATGTGACCCTGGACCAGTTGTAAGTGTACATTTTTCAAAATTGAGATTTATGCATCATCTGAAAGCTAAATAAGTTTTTTGTTGATGTATTGTTTGTTAGGATAGGACAATATTTGGCCGAGATACAACTATTATAAAATCTCAAATCTGAGGGTGCAAAAAAAAAAACCTTCAAAGTTGTCCAAATGAAGTTCTTAGCAATGCATATTACCAATCAAAAATTAAGTTTTGATATATTTACAGTAGGAAATGTACAAAATATCTTCATGGAACATGATCTTTACTTAATATCCGAATGATTTTTGGCATAAAAAATCTTTTTGACCCATACATACCCATGTATTTTTGGCTATTGCTACAAATATACCCCAGCGACTAATGACTGGTTTCGTGGTCCAGGGTCACAAATATTATGTCAAATAAATAAATAAAATTATTTTAGCATTATTTTTTTATAATAAAAATATTGTGATACCATACATTAGCTTTATATCTGCTATTGTCCACCCTGCTCTCTAGGATACTGGCGTTGACCATCAGGAAATCAATATTGGTCAATATTAGTCACAAAACTACATAGTTGCTTTTGTATTTTAGATATTTATCGTCAGTTCCAGTATATTGCGACTCTATCGCTGTGTGTGTTATATATGGATGAGGTTGCCATTGCATCTTGCTGTTTTCCATTGCTCTTTGATTATTACACTGTTGCAAAGCGGCACACTCAAAACAAAAGGGCAGCTCTGTGAAAGAAACGCTCTGAAAGCACGTCTCCCTGCACTTCCTGCTGATGACTGTAATTATCTTAATAAGTTCACACAGCTATTTGCAAGCTGCGGCTGGCGTGACCAGAGTTCAGCACTCAGCGCTGCATATTTAATACTTGTATCAGTGAGCAGGAGAGTAGTCCGCAAATGAAGGGTTGTGTTCTGTCATCAGTTCCCGCTGCATCACTCCAAAGGCCCAGTGGTCACAGGCCGCATAAATAACCAAAAATGATGATATTGATTTCAGTGAAGGATGAAAATCGTTCATGTGTCCAGAATGATTGGTTTGGCGGGTGGGCGGGCTGGCTGTGTGAATAATGTGTGATTCAGTTGTGTTGAAGTCACTGTTGTGTTCTGTCTCCCGCAGGCGTTCACTGCACGCATGGCTTCAACCGCACCGGCTTTTTAATATGTGCCTACCTGGTGGAGAAAATGGACTGGAGGTTAGATAACACACATGAGCACTCACTCAATCAGCACATGTAGATGGGCACAAAATCTACTTTTTTTTTTGCCCACCAGCCGCAGTAGATGGAAAACGCCAAATCAAGTAACCTGAAATGGCCCTCTTTGCACACACAGTTCACTTATTAAAAACATAGCTCAAGTATTCAACGGGCTTCAATTCATATGTCGTTAAAAAATAGATTGGCAAGTTTGTGCAGTTATTGTTATTTTTTAAAACCTCATTTATCTAATCACAGACTGCTCACAAATGACAAAAATTGCATTTAACCCTTTAAGGTGAGACACTGCAGGCAAAAACGCTGTTTTTTCATGCACCTCTCAAATTTGAGATTTTGGGCTTTTTGGTTTTTCAGACTAGTGGAAGGAGAACATCCAAAAGACGCTGTTAAATGTTTCTTTTATAGCACTTTATCTATTTGTGTCAATAGATTTCAATTACAATACATATTTTTAAAGGCAGTTTTCTTTTTCTCATACACTAAGCCATAAATCTCCACTTCAGTAGCACTTTACATTTGTACTCCTGTCTATTTCCTGAAGGTTTTTACAGAGGGATTTGTTCATATACAAGTTTATATACAACATTTTATCCCCCCCCCCAAAAATTATGTAATGACAAAATGACATACCCAAAATTCCCTCTGTAAGACTCTACTAAGCCAAAAAAATTAAACCAGAATTTTGAAACTGACTTCATCCAGGGTTTAGATTTTTGTTGTAGAAATGTTGTATGCAAATTAGTGCATATTTCATTAAATAATGCATCATTTGCATATTTAAACCTAACATTTTAGAAAACTTGTAATACAAAAAATGTTTGCAATTATCAATGTAACCAATCAACCACCAAGTAAGGTGATAAGTATTAGTTATTAGTTATTATTTTACCCTATTCACCTGCAGTGTCTGGCCTTAAGGCAAAAACACAGTTTTTTCAGTCACCTGTTAAATTTGAGATTTTGCACTTTTTGGTTTATAGCATTTTATCTATTTGTGTCAATAGATTTCAATTACAATACATATTTTTAAAGGCAGTTTTCTCAAAATGAGATTTTTGAGCCATAAATCTCCACTTCAGTAGCACTCACACACACCAAACTTTACATTTTTATTCCTGTCTATATCCTGAAGGCTTTTACAGAGGGATTTGTTCATATATAATTTGCTTGATTATATACAACATTTTATTCCCCCTAAAAATGTAAAAAAAATACATTTTTTTGTCTGTTCTAAGTATATATATACCTGTTCTATACCTCAAATTCACTCTGTAAGACTCTAAAATGCCCAAAAAATTAAACAAGAATTTTGAAACTGACTTCATCCAGGGTTTAGAGTTTTGTACTAGAAATGTATGCAAATTAGTGCATATTTCAATAAACAATGCCTCATTTGCATATTTAAACCTAACATTTTAGAAAACTGAATGTTTGCAATTATCAGTGTAATCAATCAACTGGGTAAGTAAGGTGCTAACTATTAGTTAATTTTTTTACCCTATTCACCTGCAGTGTCTCGTCTTAAGCCCTGAGGGCATTTTTGCCTCACTGAAGTTGATGTTTTTTTTGAGTGACATACACAAAAATAATGACTCTTAACTCGAAGACTGTAGCAGGGAGAGTCAAAAGGTTGATATCATTTGATAGGAAACTTTCTGTACTTTCAGAGGAAAAAATATTTCATTTGGACATTCTCCTGCTGAGAAATAGCTGACAAAATGTAAGAAAGATTTGAGTTCTCAAGAAGAAAATTTCAAATCTGTCTTGTTTGACATTCAATATCTCAGAACATAAATAAGGTAGAAGGAAAATTATTTTTTGATGATGTTCCCAAGCTTAGCTGTGTCTGTTTCAAATTGTGTGGTGATAGCATAATGTATCCAAAAGTTACAGTATTTTGTAACAAGATGGGCCTTTTTGTTTAGTTCTTGACTCTGAAGAAATTTAAAAAATTTGTTTTTTTGAGTGCCATACACAAAAATAATGACTCATAACTCAAAGACTGTAGCAATAAGAGTCAAAAGGTTGATATCGTTTGATAGGAAACTTTCTGTATTTTCAGAGGAAAAAATATTTCATTTGGACATTCTCCTGCTGAGAAATAGCTGATAAAATGTAAGAAAGATTTGAGTGCTTAAGAAATAAATTTCATATCTGTCTTATTTGACATTCAATATCTCAGAAAATAAATAACGTAGGAGGATAAATCTTTTTGATGATGTTCCCAAGCATGTTAGCTGTGTCTGTTTCAAATTTTGTGGCGATTAGCATAATGTATACAAAAGTTACAGCATTTTATATGCTTTTTTGTTTAGTTCTTGACTCTTTGAAGAAATAAAAAAAAACTGTTGTTTTTTGAGTGCCATACACCAAAATACTGACTCATAACTCAAAGACTGTAGCAATGAGAGTCAAAAGGTTGATATCGTTTGATAGGAAACTTTCTGTACTTTCAGAGGAAAAAATATTTCATTTGGTCTTCTCCTGCTGAGAAATAGCTGACAAAATGTAAGAAATTTGAGTGCTCAAGAAAAAAAAATCATATCTCTTATTTGACAATCAGTATCTCAGAAGATAAATAAGATTTTTAATTATTATATATTTTTTTTTCATTATGTTTCCGAACATGTTAACTGTGTCTGTTTCAAATTTTGTTGTGATAGCATAATGTATCCAAACGTTACAGCATTTTGTAACAAAATAGGCCTTTTTATTTAGTTCTTGACTCTGTGGAAAAAAAAAAAAAATGGTTGTGTTTTGAGTGCCATACACAAAAATAATGACTCGTAACTCCAAGATCATAGCAAGGAGAGTTGCGAGGTAGGTATCGTTTGATAGAAATCTTTCTATACTTTTAGGGAAAAAATATTTGCATTGGAGTATTCTCATTTTGAAAAATAGGTGATAAAATGTAAGAAAAATGAATGTGGCATAGGGAAATTTTTCATATCATTCTTTTTTGACGTTCAATATCTCATGAAAGAAATAAGGTAGGAGAAAAATTGTACACAATTTTTACACAATCTATAAGTTGCGAATGAAAATGTAGCCTATATTTTTGTTGATTCAATGGTTTCATGTGTGTGATAACATTATAAGTGATAGCTTTAGATCAGATGAACGAATTATGATGAATTTGGACTCCTTTTAAAGAAATCAATTCAATCAAATTTATTTAGCAAGCATGCATTAAATTGATCAAAAGTGACAGTAAAGATGCTTATAATGTTACAGAAGATTTCCGTTTCAAATAAATGCTGTTCTTTGACATTTTCTATTATATTCATCAAAGAATCCTGAAAACAATGTGTGATGAACTTCAACTTATAATAGGAAGCATATGTTACTCTGGCCAACAAAACCAATCTTACTTTTTTGAATTGAGATTTATATAATAGATAAGCTTTTTTTAAATCAGCTTCAAAGTTGTCCAAATGAAGTTCTTAGCAATGCATATTACAAATCAAGACTTTTATTTTAATATATTTACGGTAGGAAATTTACAGAATATCTTCATAGAACATAATCTTTACTTAATATCCTAATGATAAAAGAAAAATGTATAATTTTGACCCATACAATGTATTGTTGGCTATTGCTATTGTATACCAGTGCTACTAGATTTCTGAAGGATAATGTGACACTGAAGTTTGGAGTAATGATTCATCTTTGCGCACAGCAATAAATTACATTTTGCATAATATTCACATTAAAAAATATTTGAATAATAATAATAATTTATATTTTTGATCAAGAAATGCAGCCTTGTTAGGCATCATTATAGCTTTCATTAAAAAAGAAAATAAATAAAATAAAATATATACACTACCGTTCAAAAGTTTGGGGTCAGTAAATGTTTATTCATTCTTTTTTTGAAAGAAAGAAATGAATAAATTGTTACATTAATAAAAAAGTGACATAATAGATTTACATTGCTAGAAAAGATTTGTAGTTTGAATAAATGTTGTTCTTGAAAGAAAAAAAATACAGGTAAAAAAACAAAACAAAACAAAAAAAACATTGGCGGCACAACTGTTTCCAAAACTGATAATTCTACTAATAATTGAGAATATCAGAATGATTTCTGAGAGATCATGTGACACTTAAGCCTGGGAAACTGAGTAACAGCTGATGAAAAATCAGCATTGCATCACAGGAATAAATTATATTTTAAAGTAGATGAAAACAAAAACTATTATTTTCTATTGTAATAACATTTTGTAATATTACAGTTTATTTTCTGTATTTTTGATAAAATAAATGCAACTTCATTAAAAAAAAATTGCAAGCCTTACTGACCCCAAACTTTTGAACGGTAGTATATATATATATGTTTTTTTTTTAATGTGTATGTAATTATATGGTTATTTTTGCTGGAAATTCAACCGTAAATTGTTTTATATATTATATAAATGTAGTGAATTACTTCACAAATGAAAAAGTCTTCAGCTTATTTGATTTTCTGTTTTTGTTTGGATCCTGATGGACACAAATCTTAATTTTGTTAAACTTCTAATAACCATTGTTGATCTGTACAAATTTCATGATTTCAATTACTTACACATTTTTTGATTACTAAAATATCATTTAACCATTAAAATGCAATCAATAAAAAAAGCTATTTGAGGATTATGGAACCCCGTTTCTACCACTGAATGAAAAATAAAAAAGGTAATTGCGACTTTTTATCTCACAATTTTGACTTTTTTCCCCTCGCAACTGCAAGTTTGCAATTTTTTTTTGCCGAAGTGCATTAAATAAACTTGCAATTCTGACTTTTTTCTCAGAACTGTGAGATATAAATGCACAACTGCGAGTTATAAAGTCAAATTCACAATTCTGCCTTTTTTTTCTAAAAAAGTTGGGAGATACAAACTCGCAATTGCGAGTTATAAAAGTTCAGCTCTGAGGAGAAAGAAAACGCTGATGTGTTTACAAAAAATCTCGCACTTCTGTCTTCATTTCTCAGAAAAAAAAAGGAATAAAAGTCAGAATTGCGAGTTTGTATCACACAGTTCTGAGAAAAAAAGTCAGAATTGTGAGAAGTTGCAATGACCTGTTTTTTGTTTTTTATTCAGTGGTGGAAACGGCTTTCATAGGGATTAATACAATTTAATTTGGAAAAAACAAAGGGTTTTGGGGAAATTTAAATCAGATTTCATTCAGGTCCTTTTCTGTCACAACTAAAAGCTGCGAGTCATTTCAGCAACATCCATTGCCCGATGAGAATTTCAGTGAAGTGGGTCTAAGTGTGTTTTAGAAATTCATTTTAGCAAATTCACATTTCAAAGTGACTTGGCTTCTTCATCTTTTGTATTTCCGATCTGTCAAATCTCACTGGACCAAAAACTGACATTACAAAGCTCGATATTACATTAAGTACATTCACTGGGCCACATTCATCAAAAATGAGCAGAATTCATTTGTGTAAATCGTTGCACATTTATCCTATTTACAAATGATTGGAATTCATTAACATACAACAATCAAATCTGATGTTTACGAAGCATTTGTGAATCCAGAAGAGAGTTTTCAGAAAGGTTTGTTTTACATTATATAATGTGCATTATATAATTAGTAAGTATATGTAGCACTGGACACAAAAATGCATCATGACAAATGAATGCATTTGACATCAGTGCAATAACAACTCCACGTTATACAACAAAATGTGTCAAAACAATAAAACTAATATTATAAAACAGATTGTTCTGTCTCTAGAATTGAATTGATGAGCCAGTGGGAGATGTTGCTACACACCAGTACCTGCTCATCAGCTGAATTACTTTAGTGCAGCAAGTTGTGATATTTGCTGGTCAACCATAAACAGCCTACATGTCTACACTGATTGTGCCACATTGCAACATGGAAAAAAACACCACCCAATGAATCCAATCAATGAAGCACTGAAAACACAAGTCTTGACACATGGGACAGAGTAGGCTGTATTTTTCAGCTTTGTTAAAATACAGGTACAGGTTTATTAGCATCTTAACGTAAATTAAACCTTTCCACTGAACAAAAGATTCTTTAGATTATTAAAATGTTCTTGACTTTTTCAGAAATATTTGCTGGAAGGTTCTTTGAGAAACCTAAAAAGGTTCTTCAATGGCATTGCTCTGAAAACCCACTTTTGAAAGCATACTGGTAACACTTTTTATGAAACCCATATTTATGATACATTATAAGGGTATTCTTAAGGCATTATAGTGAATGTATAATGCTGTGAATTTTTGGGTAAACAACGAATCGATTCGATTCACGATTCGTATGGTTTCATTTCGATTCAAGAATGATTTCTGCAAATTCAGAACGATTCGATTCGAGACTATTCACAATAAAATTTGATGCGATTTGATTAATACTGATTCGATTCTGCATACTTTAAGTGTATTCACAGGATTATTTAAATGCTTTCCCTAAATTATTTATATTCTTATTCAGGAGGCAAATTACACTTCAGCCTTTGTGGAGTCAGAGAGTAAGGGCAAAAAAAAAACATATATATATAATATAATATTATTAATAATAATAAATAAAACACTTTTGTCCACTGTAAGATGTTTGTTTATGGCATGACATAGCATATGTAGAAATTTACCCTAGTAAAAAGTAATATATTTAAAATACATTTATTTCAAACTAAGTATAGTTTCAGTCTATTAACATATTTACTAATACATCCCTCTAGACTTTGACAAAATATATAATTAAACTTTATTTGAATTTCTTAATATTAAGCCTAAAATGTGTTTTAATGTCACTATTGCTGAGGATTGTATTCTCTTTGAATAAAAAGGTCAAGATATTTAAAGTGTACCTCAAATATACTTGCAATAGTTCCACTTTAGCACAATTAAATATACTTCCCTTCATCTTTAGTTGGACTTCAGCACTGTATACTTACACTTTAGCACACTTTATGCCAGTTTAGTATAGGATACTAAAAGTACAAATTGCAAGGTATTTTTTTAATTAAGAACATAAATATGTACATTTATACTTGGCATTGAATAAAGGTATTTCAAATACATTTTAGTATATTTATTTCTCTTTATTTTTTATTAGCCTATGTAAGACAAGAAAAAAAGGCTTTAAAAGTAGGCATTTTATGTCACACCTTTGCATGATGTGCTTTATCTTATTTTCATCAAATAAAATGCTCCAGCATTTAAACGATTAATTTCTATCAGTGAATGATGATTTTAATGATGTAGCAACGAACGCAAATTTCATGCATGTGACTGATAATGTTAAACCTTGCACTCTTATTTTAATGTTTCTGTTAATGCTGTGGTTATTTGAACCTTTTCCTTTGTACTTTTGTTTTAATGACATTAAGTTAAAACGTCATTTACGTTTACAATGGAATTCAGCGAATGATTTTAGACGCTTACTTTGTTTTTGCGCCATCCAAACAACGCTGTTCAAGGCCTCCGTTAATTCGTGCTTGTAGTAATTTATATATTTTAAAGCACTTAATCGCAATAGAAATCGTGATTTATTCGATTCTTAGTGTTTTAAATCGATTAATAGCCAAAATCAACGATTCATGATTCAAAAATCTCTGTTTCAAAATCAATGCATGTGCATCGTCAGGTTTTG
Organism: Cirrhinus molitorella; assembly: GCA_033026305.1. Taxonomy (NCBI): domain Eukaryota; kingdom Metazoa; phylum Chordata; class Actinopteri; order Cypriniformes; family Cyprinidae; genus Cirrhinus; species Cirrhinus molitorella. Next base: position 36,159,941 of record CM065133.1, read on the forward strand.
TAATCAATGCATCGAGAAAATGAGTGAATCGTTACACCCCTAATAATGCATTATAAAAAACCTTATAATATGTTATATTATCTTATGAATATTCATAAGAACAGTTTTGATGTATTATAATGCTTACTTATTTGTGGTTATAGCTTTTAAGAGTATGATGATTTAACACAATGAACACATTGCAAGTTACAATGGATTATATTTCTCATAGTTATAATGTATTATAATTCTCATATCTTGCCCTTTTTCTTATGCTACTACTTAAAGCCATCAACGACCACTTATAAGTATAATGATAATAATACTACTGAACTACTGAAGCACTAATAAAACACTTTTTGTTTTTCTGGTAATCAAACGTTTCCTGTCTTTGTCCATAAATGAACAAAGAAATAAGACAATCATAGCCACTCCTACAGCATACTTTTTTTTCTTTTTGTCAGAGGAGATCAGAAAAACTCTGCTGACGTCTTTCACTTTGGAAGAAGTTAAAAGTCATTTCTAAGTCTCCAGCAAACTTCACGTTGTAATCTATAAATGGAAAGGCTTGGAACAGTAGTAGGTCTTCCTCTGAGCCATCTGCTGAAATTTCAATGAGAGCGCATTAAAAAAACATGCTTAGAAGTGAAAGCTTCACGTCTATCACCTACGGTCAGTGTTGGTGATTGTACAGTCAGAGGAACATGGGGAAAATCCTGAGAGCACAGCGAAGCTGAATGCAAAGCAGTCCTAGTCAATGCACACTGATGTAATGTAAAAAATGTTCAGACTTTTTTTCTTCTAATTTTAACTAGAGAGTTCAGTGAAACTGTATTAGGTTATAACCAACACTAACTAAAAAGATGAAACGGCGGGTTCAATACGTGGGTGTGAGTTCAAGAACACTGCCACGGCGAAGGCTTGGCTCATGAATATTAATTTGGTTACACAATGTTTGCTCTGTAGGCCTGCCTGATTAGCTGACAGGCAGGATTTGGAAAGAAGGCTTGCCCCATGAATATTAATTTCTTGTGACCGGACTGGATGCTCCGTTCAACATGATCTAATTAATATTCATGAACTAGGAAGCAGTCCGCCAGTCAAATAGCAGAGTACTTAAAGGCTGAATGTGATTGTTTTAAATTAGGTATTTACATTAATGTGCATCAAAAGTGTACATTTAACTACGTTTTTATTAAGCAAGGTTAGTTGTTATGAAAATCTTAATTAATGTATATTGTGTATCGTTATCATAACACAATATATCAAAACCAAGACCTTTAATGCAGTACTCGTGGTGATTAATATTGTTCTACGGAAGAGAATAAGGGCCAAGTCATAAAAAAACATCTTGAGATTGAGAGAAGTCATTATAATATAAGATTAAACTCGTTAAATTTCGAGAAAAAGTCGACATAAAATTTTGAGAATAAACTCAAGTTAAAAAGTTGTTCAAAAAGAGAAAAAAGTGTTGACAATAAGAACATTAAATTACGAGATAAAAGTTGTTAAATTTAGAGAAAAAAGTTGTTAATTTTTGAGAAAAAGTCGACATAAAATTTTGAGAATAAACTCATTAAATTACAAGAAAAATAAGTCAAGATTAAATGTTGAGAATAAACGAATTAAATTACGAGATAAAAGTTGTTAAATTTAGAGAAAAAAGTAATTAAATTTCAAGAAAAAAGTCAAAAATAAAATGTTGAGAATAAGAACTTTAAATTACGAGAAAAAGTTGTTAAATTTAGAGAAAAAAGTCAAGATAAAATGTTGAGAATAAACTCATTAATTAATAAAAAAAAAGTTGAAATAAAATTTTGAGAATAAGCTTATTAAATTACAAGAAAAAATTGTTAAATTTACAGAAAAAGTTGTTAAATTTAGAGAAAAAAAGTAGAGATAAAACATTGAGAGTACTCATTAAAGTACGAGAAAATGTTACATTTAGAGGAAAAAAAAGTTGTTACATTTAGAGAAAAAAGTTGTTAAATTTAGAAAAAAAAGTAATTCAATTTCGAGAAAAATAAGTTGAGATTAAATGTTGAGAATAAACTAATTAAATTAAGAGATAAAAGTTGTTACATTTAGAGAGAAAAAGCATTAAATTCCAAGAAAAAAAGTCAAAAATAAAATGTTGAGAATAAGAACAAATTACGAGAAAAGGTTGTTAAATTACGAGAAACAGTTGTTAAATTTAGAGAAAAAAAAGTCAAAATAAAATAAGCTTATTAAATTAAATTAAAACTAAAACAACTTCTTTCTCATCATTTAATGAGTTTATTCTCAACATTTTATCTCGACTTTTCTTTCTCATAATTTAACAACCTTCTTGAAATTTAACTATTTTATCTCATAATTTATAGAGTTTATTCTTAACATTTAATCTAGACTTTTTTTCTCAAAATGTAACGATTTTTTTCTCAAAAAATAATTTTATTCTCGGAATTTATTGAGTTTTAATCTCAACGTTTTCTTTTGACATTTTTCTCGAAATTTAACAAGTTTAATCTCGTATAACAATGACTTTAATCTCAAGATGGCTTTTATTTTTTATTATCACGTGGCCCAAATCCTCTTTCGTATTGTTGCTAGCCAAACACGTATATGATTAAAATTACTCAGAATTAGGTCATTCTATATACCATGCACAAAATGTTTTTGAATATTTACCAATATAGTGTGCCCCAGTGACTGTACACCTGTAAAATGATGAAATATCCAAGATAGCAAGTAACTAGGTCACTCACAGTAGTACACTGAATAATTGAATGTTTGACAAACTGCCTTTACTTGCAGGTCTGTAAATGGCAAAAGTATGTGTGGCATCCTCTCACAGACACACTTAATGATGCTAAAATTCAGATTTGATCACAGCAATAAATTACATTTGTACATGTATTGTTTTTTACATATAGTGCATAATATATAGAATTAATATTATATCGTGTTTTTTTTCGTGGATGATCCACAGCTGTTTTTATCTTTTGTGATAGTTGTGCATGAGTCCCTTGTTTGTCCTAAACAGTTCATCTGCTTGCTCAGACAAATCCTCCAACACCTGCACATTTGTTGATTTTATTTTTTTTTTCTTCTGCATATTTGTCCATTTAGAATTGCACTTCAGAAGCTACATAAATATTTACATGTCTCCCCGAAGACAATATAAGTACAATTTACCCTAATCATATTCAAAAAGTTTACACTCCCCGGCTCTTAATGCATCGTGTTGCTTTCTTGAGCATCAGTGAATGTTTTCATCTTTTGTAATAGTTATGCATGAGTCCCTCAGTTGTCCTCAGTGTTAAAAGATGGATCTCAAAATCATACATTGGCTAATATGCAGATGCTGCTAGAAAATCAAAGAATGTGCAGGATCTGAAGCATTTTTCTGAACTGCTTTAGGGCCAACAAGGGACTCATGAAGAACGATTACAAAACATAGTAACAATCATGGATCATCCAGGAAACAACACACAAGGGTATGTAAACGGGTTCATTTTTATAAAAATAGTTATTATTTTGTCTTGTGGAGTATATATAAACATCTGCAATGTGAAATAGCTTATTCACAATTGATGAATCTTCATGAATCGTTCTCAAACATGAACAAAACAGTGAAACTCTGAACTAGGGCTGAAACGATTAGTCGACATTATCGACAATAAAAGATTGTCGACAAATATTTTTGATGTCGAGTAGTCGTTTGATCTCATATGACGTAATGTAAGAGCCTGCAATAATGCGGTTTGAGCAAGACTGTATTCAGCCCTCCTGGATGCAATTCAAGAGAAAAAGACACAGCACTTCAGAGCAAACGCAGCTGAATCTGAGCAGTGTTTGGATGAATATGTAAATATATATTGCGCACTTTCCTCTCAGTAACGAAATAAACGCAACAAAAGCTGACAGCAGTGTGAAAGCAGCAGTTAAAAATGCATCTAATTACAACAATGTGAATTTTTGCACGAGCTCTGCATTTTAGTAACATTAACTTACTCCAGTAATGTCTGGTTACATCACGTTTATTTATATAGTCCGTTATGCAATAGATAGCTTTAAATCAATCAGCTTTACAGTATTTAACATGAAAAACCTGTCGCTTTCAGTTAGAATTACAACTTGATTTCGTGTCATGAAGCAGCTCTCCAGTGTGGAGCTAACTAATAAGAAAAATGTTTTATTAGTGGGGAAAAAATATTTCATAGTGATAGTTTGGTTTACAGAGATCTAGCTTAGGACTGTTTTGGTTATCATAACCCTTAAAGGTATTTTAAGACAAAAAATAGAGCCTCTTATCACTTACCTTTATTTAGTTTCTTATCCGTATGACTTACAAACAGAGATGTCAGGCAGAATGATGTGTATAAGACAGTTTCTCTGTCTGTCATCTCATTTTGAGTGCCAAATACATCTATTTGTATAATGAACTGGTATCATTTGTTAACATTAGCTAATGTATTCATTAACATGAATGAACAATGAACAATACATTTATGTATCTATTAAACTTTGTTAATGTTGGTTAATAAAATACAGCTGTTCATTGTTTGTTCATGCTAGTTCACTTATGATTTTTATAAATGCATTAGTAAATGTTGGAATTAACATTAACTAAGATTAATAAATGCTGTAAAAGTTAATTCTTAGTAAATATTAACTAATGTTAAGTAATGAATCGTATTGTAAAGTATTACCAATTAATTGTATAATAATTGTAATTACATGTTTTTCTAAAGCTGAAATGACCTTTATTTATGTTAGAATTTGTATAACAATATTTTTCCTAATTGCAAAAGCTGAATAATCAAAGTCTACAGATTAATCAGTGAAATAATCGACAATTAGTCGATTAATCGGTCTAATAATTTTTTGATTAATTGATTATCAAAATAATAATTTGTTGCAGCCCTACTCTGAACTCTGATCTTATGATCTGTTCTGCTATTCAGCCTCATGTCATGTAATGCATGGAAATATTATTTCAGTGATTGAGTTTTAGGACATATTTATTTTACTTTTGTAGGTTTGTCAATAATGCTACTGTTTTGGGATCCATATTTTGTTCCCAAAGCTGTGTAGCAGCCTATAAGCCCATGTTATGTACAGGAGTTAGTCTTGAGTTTGTAAAGCCTATCTCTTCCACACCTGCTTTGACTAATCGATACTTCATTACGTTCAGCCAAGCATGTTAGAAAAGGCTGGGTTGTCTAGAGGAGAGGTTTTAATTGTTTATTGTAAATCTTTCATTATTCTGTAGTTTTTTATTCTGTATGTGGCGGTTTTTCCTCAAGGTAGTAAAGACATACTGCTGTAGCATAAAGATATTAATTAGTCATTTTTAGGGTGGCTTAGCAAGGACATAATGTATCGTAAAATAACTTAGAGGCAGATCTCTTCAGTTTGCTTTTGTGGTGATGCCATGAATATAAACATGATATCTGGCAGCCAGTTCAGCTGTCTTATCTGATAATCGTTCATGCATTAGTAATGTTTATTCAGTAGGCTTTGAGCTTTATTATAAGTGGGTGATTCTGCACTAACTTGGGTAAAGATGAGATGTCTTTCAGAGCTCATTGCTCATTTTATCCCTGTATAAAAGTGTATATCTTTAAAATTGTATCTAGGGATTTTGTATTACTTATTAAATTACATGTAATGATCAGTATACAGTACACAACAAAAGTAGTTTGTTTTTTGAAGTCTTTTTTTATGCTTACAATTGGAGCATTTTTTATTAAAAAAAACAACAATAATAACAGTAAAAGTTAGAACCTCTTAAGTAACTTTTTTTATTCTAATATGTTGAAAAATGTAATTTATGGATGTGCTCAAAGCTGAATTTTCAGCATCACTACTCCAGTCTTCAGTGTCAAGTGATCCTTCAGAAATCATCCTAATATACTGATTTGCTGCTCAAGAAACATTTCTGATTATTATAAATGTTGAAAAGTTACGTTGCTGTAAATGATACATGTTTCAGTATTTTTTAGTATTCTAAAACAAAAATGGAAATCTTTTGTAACTTTATAAATGTTATTGGCGCTTATTCAATTCAATGCATATTTGCTGAACAAAAGTATTAATTTCTTAAAAAAAAAAAAGTACTTACCTTAAACTTTTAAATGGTAGTGTAAGTAGTTGTTTCAAATATCAATATTGTCTATATATATATATATATATATATATATATATATAAATCAAACATGAAAAAAGAGATTTGTCTTTAATTCACTTGTGTTTTTTTTAATTAAAGTAATTAAGAAATTAGATACACATCAATCAATGTTTTTTTATTATTTTATATTTTCATTTTATTCAAGGAGTCTGGAATTGCTTGAGCATGGTTTGTGTCTTACTATGCACATCTACAAACAACCTAGAGCATACAGAGGTCTATGGGGAAAAAAGAAAATAATCGCTTTATTAATTATCATTAGCAATTCATTCAAAACCTCTGCAAGATTTGTCCCATGGCATTCTTTAAATATGATATTGAAAATTAAAAGTAAATTATAGATTTTTTTAAGGCATAAAATTTTTATTTAATTTAAATTTTTAAGGCAGAATGCTTTTTAAAGATGTTTCTTATGCTTATCAAGGCTGTTTTCACTTGATCAAAAATACAGAAAAAAAGTAATATTGTGAAATATTATTATGATGTAAATCAATGTTTTTCTATATTAATATACATTCAAATTTAATTGATATCTGTAATTATAGTTGAATTTATAGAATCATTACTTGTCTTCAGTGTCACATGATCCTTCAAAAATCATTCTGATATACTGATTTATTATCAGTGATGGAAACAGTTTAAATATTAAGCTGCTTAATATTTTTTTTGGAACCAGTGATACTTTTTGAGGATTTTTTAAATGATAAAAGGTTAAAAAAGAACAGCATTTATTTAAAATTGAAAGGTTTTCTAACAATATACACTACTGTTCAAAAGTTTGGGGTCAGTAAATTTTTATTCTTTCTTTTTTTTGAAAGAAATTAATACTTTTATTCACCAAGGGTGTGTTAAATTAATAAAAAGTTATAGCATAGATTTGCATTGTTAGAAAAGATTTATATTTTGAATAAATGTGGTTCTTTTTAACTTGTTATTCATCAAAGAATCCTGAAAAAAGTCACAGGTTGCAAAAAAATATATTTGTCAGCACAACTGTTTCCAACATTGATAATTCTAATAATAAATCAGTATATTAGAATGATTTCTGAAGGATCATGTGACACTTAAGACTGGAGTAACAGCTGATGAAAATTCAGCTTTGCATCACAGGAATAAATTATATTGTAAAGTATATTAAAATAAAAAACATTATTTTATATTGTAATAACATTTTGCAATATTACTGTTTTTTTTTCTGTATTTTTGATCAAATAAATGCAGCCTTGATGAGCAGAAGAGACTTCTTTATAAAATATTAAATGAGAGGCTGTGTCCAAACTTTTGACTGGTAGTGTGTGTATATGTATGTATGTGTGTAAAAATGTTTATTGGTGTATTAAAATATTTTTAGAATATTTAGTTTTTTTAATAATAATTCAGATTTCTGTGTTATATTTCTGTTTACATTTGTTCTATATAATATTTAAGCAGCACTCATTGTAGTCAGTAAACCTAAGGTTGGAGTATCTACAAATAACTCTTTCTGACAGCTGAAGATCGAAGTGTATCCTGATTGCTCATCATGGTGTGTTTTGTCATGTCAGTGTCGAGGCCGCTGTGGCAGCGTTTGCTCAGGCTCGGCCCCCGGGCATCTATAAAGCCGACTATCTTAAGGAGCTCTTCCGCCGCTACGGGGATGTGGAGGACGCGCCTCCTGCCCCTGCTCTCCCCGAATGGTGCTTCGAAGATGAGGAGGATGAAGGTGTGGATGATGATGGGAATGCCATCGCTCAGGGCTCTGAGCCCAGCTCCTCTCACTCCAGTCAGGGCAAGAAGAAAAAAGAACGACTAAAAATGGTGAGTAAGCCTTGTCATCGCATTCTTTCATTCATTAGTCTGGTTTAACACTAGAACTACCAAGGCGGTCATTTTGACCGTTTTGAAATTTAGCAATGTGATAACTTTGTAGAAGTATGGCAAGCCGTTTTGACTTTTGTTCATTCACAGGATATGAATTCTTGATATCAACAATTCAGTTTTCACTAGTTAAAATTATAATTCTTCATATCAGAAATTAGATTTTTACTAGTAACAATGGCAATTGTTGATATCAGGAATTACATTTCCACTAGTAAAAAGGTTAATTCTTGATATCAAGAATAGGCCTTTTTCACAAGAATCGGAAATCACGTGACGCAGGGTAAATATAGTTCCGCTAGCGGTCTGCGGACATTATGTTGTATGCTCTTGTCTCAAATTTCGTCTCTTACCCTTTCTATTTTGTCTGTTTTCCAAGTTGTTGTTATATAATCTACAAAGAAATTTATTTGTAGCTTATACGGCCGCTCAGATCCTTCTAGAATTTACCGGCGGGTAGTTTTATTTCACCAGCTGTCCTATATATAGGCTCATTCAACAATTCCCTTGCTCGTTTTAATATATGACAAGCATTTATTTATATGCCTAATTTATGTGAAAACTAAATTTTAAGTACGTATGCACCGTTACACATAGGAACAAATATATAAATTCAGTGTCAGAATGAGTTATAATACGCTTTAATGTGGGATATAATGTTGCTATTATTTTAAAAACGCATGAGTAACTTTAAAAAAAGTCACAACAATATGTAGATTATCTCAACCTAATGAAACGCTGAAACTGTTGACCATGTATTAATCGCACATACTCAGACTATTAAGCTCTGCACTACACCAACATTGCACTGACTATTTGTCTGGTTTGCACTACTATCTGCCATTGCCACTTTATTTTCATAAGTCACTTTATATCTCATACATCTCTATCATAAATGCCACTTTATTTTTTTAATTTACTCTTTTACTGTAATATTGTATTTACATATATATTATTTATTTTGTACGTTAGTGTATTTTACTACTTATGTTATTGTTAATGTCACCTGTATGCATCTAGGGTTTGAGAGTAACGCAATTTCAATTCTCTGTATGTACGTGCTGTATATATGGCAGAATTGACAATAAAGCAGACTTTGACTTTGACTTTGACATTTATACCTATATCTGAGAGACTAAAATAAATAAGACATTTATTTCCAAGACCTCATTGTATAGCTACATCAGTTGAATTAGAGTTAATATATTTATTAACTAAATATACAACAAAGTACTAATAGGTTTGTTAATGCTGTGCATATTACAGACCTTATATCCCTACTAAAATTAACTGCGAATCAAACCAAAACGGCAGTTATTGCAGTTATTCCATGGTTTTGTTACAAAATCTGATTTGTGTGGTTATGCAAATAGTAATAAAACAAACCTGCTTTTACTATAATAAAACCATGGTTAATTTTCGTAAGGGAAGATGATAACGAGCGTTGAAAATGTGAGTGAACCATCATTGCGAGATGACAGAAGTGCTGTTTATGATCCATATATCCAGAAAGAAATGCAAAAACGCATCCAGGGATCGTGGTCCTCTTTCGCAAATCGGAGGATCAGATCTGTCAGCTGTCATTTCTCCAGCACATCGCCAAAAACAGTTTTTTACATGGAGTGCGACAATGCACGGCTGCACCAAATAGACACGGACAATGATATAACCGAATATACGCGTCGTCACTTCTAATTAGTTCTGAAATAAAACTTTGTAGTCTCACCAATAAATGACCAAGACAGTTTAAACATTTACATGAGATTTAATTCTTGCAAAGACATTGATGCCCGAGCGGGTGCTCCTTAGACTCTGCAATCACTGTTACCGGAAATACTTTTACCCTGCATGCAGCCACGCTGGAAGACAAAAACCCGGAAGTGTGAAAAAGGCTAATTGAATTTCAACTAGTAAAAACTATAATTATTGATATCAAGAATTGAATTTCAACTAGTAAAAACTATAATTATTGATATCAAGAATTGAATTTCAACTAGTAAAAACTATAATTATTGATTTCAAGAATTGAATTTCAACTAGTAAAAACAATAATTATTGATATCAAGAATTGAATTTCAACTAGTAAAAACTATAATTATTGATATCAAGAATTGAATTTCAACTAGTAAAAACTATAATTATTGATATCAAGAATTGAATTTCAACTAGTAAAAACTATAATTATTGATATCAAGAATTGAATTTCAACTAGTAAAAACTATAATTATTGATATCAAGAATTGAATTTCAACTAGTAAAAACTATAATTATTGATATCAAGAATTGAATTTCAACTAGTAAAAACTATAATTATTGATATCAAGAATTGAATTTCAACTAGTAAAAACTATAATTATTGATATCAAGAATTGAATTTCAACTAGTAAAAACTATAATTATTGATATCAAGAATTGAATTTCAACTAGTAAAAACTATAATTATTGATATCAAGAATTGTATTTCAACTAGTAAAAACTATAATTATTGATATCAAGAATTGAATTTCAACTAGTAAAAACTATAATTATTGATATCAAGAATTGAATTTCAACTAGTAAAAACTATATTGATATCAAGAATTGTATTTCAACTAGTAAAAACTATAATTATTGATATCAAGAATTGAATTTCAACTAGTAAAAACTATAATTATTGATATCAAGAATTGAATTTCAACTAGTAAAAACTAATTATTGATATCAAGAATTGAATTTCAACTAGTAAAAACTATAATTATTGATTTCAAGAATTGAATTTCAACTAGTAAAAACTATAATTATTGATATCAAGAATTGTATTTCAACTAGTAAAAACTATAATTATTGATATCAAAAATTGAATTTCAACTAGTAAAAACTATAATTATTGATATCAAGAATTGAATTTCAACTAGTAAAAACTATAATTATTGATATCAAGAATTGAATTTCAACTAGTAAAAACTATAATTATTGATTTCAAGAATTGAATTTCAACTAGTAAAAACTATAATTATTGATATCAAGAATTGTATTTCAACTAGTAAAAACTATAATTATTGATATCAAGAATTGTATTTCAACTAGTAAAAACTATAATTATTGATATCAAGAATTGAATTTCAACTAGTAAAAACTATAATTATTGATATCAAGAATTGAATTTCAACTAGTAAAAACTATAATTATTGATTTCAAGAATTGAATTTCAACTAGTAAAAACTAATTATTGATATCAAGAATTGAATTTCAACTAGTAAAAACTATAATTATTGATTTCAAGAATTGAATTTCAACTAGTAAAAACTATAATTATTGATTTCAAGAATTGAATTTCAACTAGTAAAAACTATAATTATTGATATCAAGAATTGAATTTCAACTAGTAAAAACTATAATTATTGATATCAAGAATTGAATTTCAACTAGTAAAAACTATAATTATTGATATCAAGAATTGAATTTCAACTAGTAAAAACTATAATTATTGATATCAAGAATTGAATTTCAACTAGTAAAAACTATAATTATTGATTTCAAGAATTGAATTTCAACTAGTAAAAACTATAATTATTGATTTCAAGAATTGAATTTCAACTAGTAAAAACTATAATTATTGATTTCAAGAATTGAATTTCAACTAGTAAAAACTATAATTATTGATTTCAAGAATTGTATTTTCACTAGTTAAATGTCACCATCGACTCCCATTCAGATTTAATTCTTGATATCAAGAATTGATTTCTTACTAGTTCAAATGGCAATTCTTGATATCAACAATTCAGTTGTTACTAGTAAAAATGCCATTTTAGATATCTGAAATTACTCTCCTAATTATTGATAACAGAAATACATTTTCAGATATCAAAAATGAACATTGTCACAAGTAGCAAGTTTGTGTGTTTGTTTGTGTCTCAGAACGCTGTGTTTCTGGAGGGAGTTTCTGTCAAAGGAGTCACTCAAGTCACGTCACAGCCCAAGCTCGGCCTGATCCAGAGGAAATGTCAGGAGTTCTCAGAGTGGGACAAGTGAGTCCGTGTGTGTGTGTGTGTGTGTGTGTGTGTGTGTGTGTGTGTTTTCCCCCGCACAGACATTTTGCAGCTCTAAGCCAGTGTGACTGATATGTCAAGTAATGGAAAATGACTGTACATGTGTGTGTGCCACAAATAGGGTACAAAATAAGACTTAGACTTCAGATTGATTGATTTATTGGTTGATTTAATCATTTCATTTTTATTTTAATGAAATAAAGTGCCTAACTTTCAGGAAATGCTACAAATACTACAAAGTACAAATAGCCCGCCTTTTTGGCAGAGGCTATTTGCATTGCATTACATTACATTTACATTTAGTCATTTAACAGACGCTTTTATCCAAAGCCACTTACAAATGAGGACAATGGAAGCGATCCAAATCAACAAAAGAGCAACGCTATGACACGTCTCATATTAGCTTAGTGCAGTATACATAGCAAGGTTTTTTTTAATTATATAGTAAATAAAAAGAAAATGGATTTAGCTATCGCTCTGGATTAGTTCACTTTCAGAACAAAAATGTACAGATTATGTCCAAGATGTTCATGTCTTTCTTTCTTCAGTCTTAAAGAAATGATGTTTTTGAGGAAAACATTTTAGATTTCTTTCTATATGATGGACTTCTATTGTGTCCAAACTTCCAAAATTCAGTTTAAATCCAGCTTCAGAGGGCTCTAAACGATTCCAGCTGATGAAGGAAGGTCTTATCTAGTGAAACGATCAATTATTTTCAAAACAAATTGACAATTTATGTACAAATGCTTGTCTCGTCTCGTTTCTGTAATGTGCAAGTGTAGTCTGTGTGATCCGGATTAATAGAGATAGGGTATGTCCAAAAACTCCCATCTCATTTTCTCAACTTCAGAATCGTCAAACAAAGCTGTTTTACCTTTTTTTGTAAAGGGCGTTTTATATTCTTTGTATGTTCACAATGTTAACACTGGGTTGGTACTTCTACAGCGATGTAGGGCGACTTTTCCAAACCTGTTATTATAGTTTTTTTATTTTATTTTATTTATTTTTTTTAATTTGCAGCACTGTTTTTTTGTCTTTTTCTCCATTGGTTTGATGTTGTAAGACCAAAATTGTAAATAAAGCTGGAAAATTAATTGGAATGGGGTTTGATTTCAGGCTGTATGACAAATAAAGTAACTATTTCAAAGGGGTATGATGATTTTCTGAAGGCACTGATTATTTTCTGACGATTGTTAAACAACAGCTCCAGTGGCACAGATAGCAAAGTGCATACCATAGTCTTTTTGATGTGATCGATCCAAGTTCGAATCCGGCTTTTGTCAAACATTTTTCTCTCTCTTTTTTTTTTAAATGTCATATCACTTTGGAAAGGCATTTTTTTTTCAATGAAAATGAATGAAATAATCAAAAGTTGAAAATAAAGGGAGGGATTTATTGTCCCAATAAGGTGGCATTTAATAATTGGAATTAAAATTATAATTTGCACTCAACACATTATTATTGCATATTATTTTTTTATGTACTACTATTTGCACTTAACTGCTAAGAAAATATCCTATTTTCACTTACTGTAAATAGCCTCTATCACCACTTAGACTAAAAGTAGATTTAATATGGTGTTTAATAAATAATCAGAATTTTAAAAGTTATAACCACAAATGCATAAGCAAATATTATAATAGTTGTTATGATTAGTTATAAGATGATATAACATATTATAAGGGTTTTTATAAAGCATTATGTATTCATTATAATGCCTTAATAATACCCTTATAATGTATTATAAATATGCGCTTCATAGAAAGTGTTACCTTACTGCTAAAATTTCCCATGAATGAGTTTGATTAGATACAATTACTTACTTTGCCAACAGAGTTTAATGGTTGAGCTTAAAGGGTTAGTTCACCCCAAAATGAAAATTTAGTCATTAATTATTCACCCTCATGTCTTTTCAAACCTGTAAAACCCTTGGTTATCTTCCAAACACAAATTAAGGTATTTTTGATGAAATCCGGGAGCTCTCTGACCCGCCATAGACAGCAAGGGTAGTACTGTGATCAAGGTCCAGAAAGGTCGTAAGGACATTATTAAAATAGTCCATGTGACGTCAGTGGTTCAACTTTTAAATGACAGACAAAAAAATGTACTACCTTCAGTGCATTCATACAATGTAAATCACTTTGGACAAAAGTGTCTGCAAAAATGCTTCATTAATTTATTATTACATAATTTTAAAAGTTGCATGAAACAGATATTTTCTTACATTTTGATATGCATCCAAAATAAACAAATTATAAAAAAAAAAAATACAAGACTGGGACATTGTTCTCTCCATTAGTTGATTTGATGGAGGAAGATCTGAATGTCAGAATGGGGACTAAATGATTGGAGAAGTCCAGCATTCTTCATCAGAGAGAAGTCTGTCATTCCACTGGAAGATTAAAAGGTCAACTTAAAAAAAAAAAAAAGGAAAGAAAAGAAACATGCACAGATGAATTGCAAATTAATAACATGCTTTAAGAAGATAGAGGTTGAATTTTAATTTCATGCTGACAATAACAAGATCCAAAGAGCATTTGTGCCTTATTAATAAAGTGCCTAATAAGTAATGGGAAATGTTTTTGTACCCTATTAATGGAAACCTGTGTGGTGAGTTATTATCCTGATGAAAGCGCAGCCGTGATTACTTTCATTGATGAGTGGAGATCAATTAAAATGATCAAGCAATGTGCCCCATAATAATGTTTTTTTTTTTTTTCTTAATGTGCTTGTCTGTCAGATCGGGGTTTCCTGGTGCTCAGCCGGTTTCGATGGACCGCAGAAACATTCGACTGGTGGAGCAGAACGTTTATAAAGTCAGCTGGAAAGCAGACGGCACACGGTGAGTCCAGTGACCGAAGCTCAGGGAACTGAAGCAATGTGCCTTTCACAGGCTTCACTAATAATGAATCACAAACACTTAGAGCTATTGGCTACACATGCTTCATTTTGTTAATTTCGTTCGTTACTAATTGTGTCAAAGCCACTATTACACTTTTGTAGCGGTTCATTTCCCAGTGTTTTCCTGCAGAAAATCGTATTACTTAAAAATTTAGTATTTTGACCACCTCTAGTCTAACTCTAATAATTAAACAGGCCACTTTTGCTGTTGTGCTTTTCAGTGTGCAAATGAAGTGCATGAATTTGCTGATTACTGAGTAGATGGTATGTAAATGTGAGAGGTCATGTGTTAATGAGATCAAGGTTGTGTTTGTCATGTATAATTTAAAGTTTAAGTTGTTTTTGCAGCTTGTTTTAACTAATGCCTTCACCTGGAGGGGGGATGTTTTTAGTAACAATAATTATATATTCAAAGTTTGAGGTCAGTAAGATTTTTTTTCAAGGGAAATTTAATTATTTTTTTTCAACAAGGGTACAATAAATTTATCAAAAGTTACAGTACATACTTTATAATGTTAAAGATTCTTATTTTAAGGCAAGATACTGCAGGTGAAGAGTGTAAAAAAAATTGATAATTGCAAAATTTCAATTACAAGTTTTCTAAAATGATAATTTTAAATAATGCAAATTAGGCATTTTTTTAATTAAATATGTACTAATTTGCATACATTTAGAGTACAAAAATCTAAACACTAGATGTCAGTTTAATTTTTTTTTATATATATATTATTGACTTATGTTCAAATGTCTTTACAGAGGGAATTTTGAGTATCTCATTTTGTCACTCCATAATTCAGAAAATACTTAGAACAGACAGAAAATGGTATATATTTTCACAATGTTTTGGGGGATAAATAAAATGTTGTATATAATCGAGCAAAATGAACAAATCCCTCTGTAAAAACCTTCAGGATATAGACAGGAATAAAAATGTTAAGTTTGGTGTGTGTAAGTGCTACTGAAGTGGAGATTTATGGCTCAGTGTTGGAGGAAAAACTCATTTTAAGAAAAGCCTTGACAGGTGCAAGAAAAAACAGCATTTTGCCTGTAGTAAATGTTCCCCTTAAATAAATGTTTGTTTAAACTTTCTATTTATCCTTAAAAAAATGTATTATGAGAATTATTGGTAATAATCTGAATTAATGTTTCTTGGGCAGAAAATCAGCATATTAAAATGATTTCCGAAAGGGTTTTAAGGGGCCAGGCAGCTTGTATCCATTAGATATCTTCTTTTGGCACACAGATAAAGCAAGTTTGGAGTTTCTAACTTGAACTCTTTAGCGCCACCACTTGTCTAAATTTTCACTCATGTTTATGTTAATAACTTTTGAACCATAAGGTCTAGAAGGAATGTTCTTTTTTTCCCCTCTGAATTCTTCTAATTAAATAAAAAAATTGTAAGGTTTAGTTTTTTTCTCTATTTTTAATAGTTTGTAAAACCTACTTTTTCATCCTAGATGGTTTGTCAGATTTTAACCAAAATTGGCTCAGGTCATCTTTAGACCATGCTGACAAAAAATAATGAAAATCAAGTTGATTAGTCAAACTTTTCTTGAATAACGTGTGAACGAATTCTATGAAGAGCACGCAAAAATGGATGTGAGGCTAAATCTCGTGGTCAAGAGATATGAAAAATGTTTATTTTTACTTATAACTTCTAAATGGTTTGGTCAAAAATCACATTTTTGTTGGCCGTTTTAAATTTGACCATAAAATGCTATATTTGAAGAACACATTGGTGTATCATTATGAAACTCAGTATGTGTCTTCGGCACCAAAAAGGTTTGGGGACAAAAAAGTTCTAAAGAAATATATATATTTTTAATAATATTTGTCAATTAGATGTTAACTAATTAACATTTTTTGCCTAAGTTCCTGTCCGCTATTTTGTTTAATGTTCAAAAACTTCTTTTTCAAACTCCTTCTAGACTGTTGGTCCAATTTTCAGCAAATGTGGGTCAGATCATGCTAACAAAAAGTTATGGATTTTGTGTGGATACAGGAAATGGTTATTGTTTAATGCATCAACAGATTTGCTGCAATCAGGCCAAACTGTATCTGAGGCTGTATCTCTGTAAAGCTTTTTGACATATTGACATCAAACTTTGTTAGTGCCATTGTCACCTCACACTGATCACACAACATCAATTCGATAACAGTGTGACCTATTGGTCAAAAGTAATAAACCATCCATTAACCATTAATAATCAAATTTCCAAAAATGCTAATAACTTTTGATTGCATTAGGGTTTGTGATGAAATCCAATTATAGATACCAATTATGCCATAGTTGACTGAACTTCCCATCATTTTGATGTGTTGAAAATCTACTTATTCATACTCCTCCTTGACTGTTGGTCTGATTTCCACCAAAATCATGTGTTACATTGCCTTTTTAGGAAGTCCAAAGCCAGATTTGTAGGTCATAGTGAACTTTGGTAGGTTTTTGTGTGTTATTCAGACACTTTTCTCGTGTCCAATGCACTGAAAGCCAGAAGTCAGTGTTAGAGGAGATCAATTCAGTCTGACCATCTAGAACTGGTTGAGATTTTATTTTTTTCTTTTGGGCTCATTTTTTATCTTTTAATTAACAAGAGTCTAGTTTTAGTTAACATCAGTAACATTAATGCCTACATAATATATCAAATGTTTTTTTTTTCTTTAAGATGATTTCATGGTTGATCTTCAAATGAACCTCAGTGTAATTTTCTTGTGTTGCTTCTATAATGTCAGAGTCTAGTGCTCATAGAGGGCCATTTAATGATGGTCCAGGTCATTTTATGGCAGCTCTGCATGAGCTTGTCTGCTGTAATGATGTGAACCATCTCTCTGCGGTCCTGCTGGCTCATGTGCTCAAACCAGAATCAAACGTCTGCATGAACATCATTAAACACTCATCCACAAGACAGATCTCCTCAGAAGCACCACAGTTGGCACCTCGCAGAATGTTTTATGCCTTGGCAGAAGCGAACGAGCGGGTTTGGTGTGTCACAGTGATCCAAACTTAGCTGAAAGTTGAGCAGAACAGCCACGGCCCTCTGAATGAAGAATGCTCAGTTCTGTCGCTGATCTCTTTAACTGGAGATCTGCTCTAACAAGCCCATTATCTTGCGCTTTGGCCACTCAGGGCTTACAGAAAATCACTATGTGATGCGTTTTCACGGGGCGACGTCCAGCAGAGCGCTCTATTATAATGACCACACGGCAGGGAATTAAAGGAGCTTAGAGCAAAGACAAGGCTGATGGGTTTCTTTTGTTGTTGTTGTAAGAAAGGCTGGGAAGTTGTTGTTTTTTTGGGATCTAATATCACACCAGCTTTCAGTATGTGTAGAATTGAGAAAATGTACTAACCATAAATCATAAATACTGCATTTAATATATTTAAGAAAAGTCTGCTATCATTTACTCATGTTTATATGTTTTTACAAACCTGTAAGACTTTTGTTTATCTTTAGAATGCAAATGAAGATTTCTTTTTTTTATTTTTTATTAAATCTGAGATGGGTCTGTCCTCTATTGACAGTCTGTGTAAAGAGATATGTGACCCTAGAGCACAAAACCAGTCTTAAGTAGCACAGGTATATTTGTAGCAATAGCCAGCAATAGATTGTAGGGGTTAGAATTTATCTTTTTTGACAAAAATCTTTAGGGTATTAAATAAAGATTACATTCCATACAAATATTTTGTACATTTCCTTCCGTAAATATATCAAAACTTAATTTTTGATTAATAATATGCATTGCTAAGAACTTCATTTGGCTAACTTTTCTCAATATTTAGATATTTTTGCACCCTCAGATTCTAGATTTTTTGGTGCAACATTGTCCTATTTTAACAAACCATACACCAAAATACACTTATTTATTTATCTTTCAGGTGGCTTATAAATCTTAAATTGATCCTTATGACTGGTTTTGTGGTCCAGGGTCACATATATAGCTAAAAAACTGATCATATGAATTGAGTGAATTGATTTAATGTATGCTTTATTCACATATACACAGTAATGCAAATGTGTCACAAGAAGTTCTTGCGGGGAAAAAAAAACTTCTGATAATTTTCCAAATAAGTGTGAGTCATAACAGATATGTTATTTAATATCTTACATCTTTGTAATTAATTATGGGTGTCATTTGCGTCAGCGGACGACCGACTGGCATTCTTACAGTTTTGAATGAAACATTATAATGTTAAAGGTTCTTCTGAAGTTATCAGCCAGAAGATGAGTTCTTGTTTTGACAGCCACCTTGCTCTGATTTAACACTCACTGTGGATTTATTTCATAATTCACTTTTCATCTGTAATAATGAATAAACTGAATAATCAGCCTGTAAATAATACCCTTACTGTATGTTCAGCATTTTAGCTTGTGAAGCTTTTTTTGGTAACAGTTTATTATACTTCTAATTTTCAATTTATTATCAACATTATTACATGGCTCTCTGAAATTAAATTGATTCAAATTGGTCAGTCGAGACATTTCGAGGTCTGAATAGCTGTCATCAATAGCAGTGTTGTATAACTTTGGGGTATTTTAAGGCTGAATATGTCAGTCCCTCTTTTGTTTCTTGCAAATGCAGCTTGTGCCATAGTACTGTGATACTGTTTCCAGCTTTGTTTTTGTTTTTTAACAGTTTAGCTTTCATCTCAAATCAATATTTCTTATTACCGTAATTAATTATGTGATGAAAAACTTTGTTAAAGACTTATATTTATGTTGTTTATGGTTGCTCATTTGCCTTGGCTCAAAAACGCCTGCTGTTTTTCTTTGCTTTAAGTGAGCTAAATAGAGTATTTCATCTTGAATCAATGTTTTGTATCCAATTGTTCACTTGTGCACCAAGCAGCCATGAAAATAAGCAATATTATGTACATCTAGTTGTTTTTATCACAAAATGCAATAACATTTGCCTCACATTGGGGTCCTGGTCACCCTGTCGGGTTTATTTTACAATAATAACAGGTCTGATGTACATTACTCTTACTTCTATAATAGATAAATCTCATTTGTACAAATTCCTATGCATTTTTTTGCATTTTTATGTGAATGAGACAATGCAATTGGTTTTAATTTGTCCCACTTAAGTGAAAATGCATAATGAGGTCTATAGCTGTTCAGTTTCATTCTAGATCTACTATAGAAAACAATTCTTATAAATAATTGAATGACTAATGCATCATGTTACCTTCTTCTTGTCATGTTGAGCTGAACTTTCTGTGTCCTAAACCCATTTTTAATGTAATTATTAAATGAATTTGAAATATTTGTGATGTGCCCAGAGGTTTTAGATTTTTTTTAGCTAATTTAGCTAATTTAGCTCAACAGTTAATGATTGTTATTGTGGTATAGACAGAAGTTAAGATGTGTCTTGGGTTTGTTTTGCCTAGGTAGTTACTTCAGTGACTTGGTGCTTATCAGTGCAGCATTTGGGCGAGACTCCTTTCCTTCTGCAGAAACAGGGAATAGGCTTGAAAATGAAATCTTGAAGTTTCATCACCATAATTGTTGGTTGTCTAAAATATAAAAATAAGGAGAAGGCTAAAACAGGCCTGCTTCTGAACTATGATGTGAAAATTAGCCCGAAGCCAGCAGAGAGGACAGAATAGACGCGATAGCAGAAAATACTGTATGGACACAGCAAATTCACTGTTCATGATTTTCAAAATATTAGACAAAAAAATCTAAATATTGGGGTGGGGGCATAACTCTGGTTTCCAGAAACATTACAATGTTATTTTATCCCTAATCACAATACTTTGTAACAATTTAATGAACAATGTGCATAAAAAAGTGTATGTCAAAGACATAAAACAGACAATTAATTGCCATAATCGTCAAAGCTCTGAACCAGACAATTAATCGACATAATCACAATTATTTCACAGTTAATCACAATTAGTTCCATGCTGTCGGGACTTTTGTTTAAGGTTAAAATATTTCCGGTATCAGCTTTCAAGTTGCTCTTGCAAATACAGGACACTGTTTACTTTTCTTTTTAGGAGCACTTCACTTCACTTGTTCTAATCAACAATAAAAAAAAAAAAAAAAAGATAAAAAATTTGCCTTCCCATTACAAGAGTTACAGGGGAATTTAGTTTTTGCCCTTCTAATTGCATTTTTTATTAAAAGTATGTCATCTTTTAGTTCAAAATGTAAAAACTACTAAATCCAAGGCACTCAAGTGTGAAAAAAATAAAAAAATAAAAAGCCTTTATTCACATGGCTTTAAAGTATTTTTAAAACCAAGTCAGTGCACAAATGTGTTGTTTTTAAAAAAAAAGTTTTTGTGACACTTGAGTGCCTTGGATTTAGTAGTTTTTTGGTGTAATAAAAGATCTAAAGAGCACCGATTTACAGTTTTTTGTACCCCAGCAGCACTTTTTTGCATTTTTAAATGTAAAAAATATATATATTTATAGCTTTTTAAAATTTCAAATTAAAACAATAGAATAAGAACAAGTAAAAAAGAAGAAGAAATTATCAATCATATGAAATCAGTATCAACAAAATTAATTTGTACTACAGAGGTGACACCGAAGAACACAAAAGTGGCTTGTAGGTGTATTGTCACGTTTAATGAGTGCAATTAAATTCTTAGATTCTCTATGAAATGCGTGTTCATTCATAAACGAAACATCGCTTTGAATGTTTGAATGGAGATGCGCAGTGGCTCAGTTTTTCAACAATGCAATAAAGCAAAATCAGGAAATGGTGTCACAGTCACACAATGTAAGTCACTTAATATTAACTTCTTGTTGTATTAAATCAATATCACATTTGCAAACTTAAAAATCAATAAAAGCTGTCCCTCATCTTAGTTCATTGCAATCTCACAAAGTTCCATTATAATCAACGGAGCTCTCTACACACTGAATCTCTTATTTACACGCTCTCCACACTTTGTTTATGAAAGGATTTGTGAGATATGTCTGATACATTACTCAACGTTGCAAAAACAACACAAACACAAATCTGCTAATCCTAAATATTTTTTAATAGTTGCACACAGTAGTTTTCAGTCGCAAATGTGAGTGTATAACTAAATCCCTTAGTTATAAGGTTAAGGGTACCCTTAGTGAAACTTGGGTTGCAAGAAAAAAACCTAAGGCTCAACTTAAGGAACTTAAGTGTTCACTTAAGTGTTGCTACAAAGTCCTTAGTAACCATTTCACCTTAAGAAATTTAAGGGAGCAAAACAGCTCCCTTAAATAATCTTAAACTCAGTATCTGCAAGATTTTTAAGCTCAAAGGCTTTTTTTTTCTTTAGACCTGCAAAAATAAAATTAATACTGTATGAGCGCAGTAGGGCAATGTCATGGTAGCATGTTAAACTGTAAAATTACTGTATAAAGCATGACTTGCGTGTTTTCACAAAAACTAAATATTCTATACACATTTTTAAGAAAATGGAGTCGTATCAGTTATTCTATTAATTTAAACAATTATTATCAATTAATTATTAAATAAATTAAATAACAATATAAATATATTTTACTGTCTTAATTGTTTCGATTTTTATAACGCATTATCTTGTCAATCCACTAGTTTCAAAACATGGGTTGATTTTCACATTAGAAAATTTCCAGTCATCAGTCAGCAGGTGGCGCTTTCGGAAAGACCTAAAAATAGCCATTTCTCCGATAAATGGCTGAATACAAAGCAGCGCAGGAACATGCAGTGCTCATGTTTAATTAATAAAATATTTCTATTAGGTTATGTTTCCATTTCGTTATGCTGTTTATTATGAAATGCAGTAACTATAGCAACCGCGACGCCCGTTGCCGTATGTTAAACGCTTAGTATAAACACTAAGGTTAAGGTGACAATTAAGACGTTTGTTGCAAAGCTCCTAAAGAAATCCCTTGCCTCTATACCTTTAAGTCAAATTTCTTAAGCACTTTCATGCAACCAGGCCCTGAAATATGCTGCATTGACCAACAGAAAGCTAGTTGGTTTGAATTTCATACATCACTACACTATCAACAATAGACAAAGGACTTTTTTGCCCGTGAAATTTTGTTAATGTGACTGCACCTGTTAATATTGCCGTCACTGTACACGTACAAGCCTCCATTTGAGGTTATGGAAAACTTTGGAAGTAAGGGTTTTATTGAATAAAAATCTCCACTGCAGCTTCATCCAACCGTTGGCGATTTTCATGCCCTGTCGGCTCATCCTTCATGCATTCAATTTGCTCTGTGTGGATCTCTAGTTATTTTACATCCTGATACAGCTTATATTCCTCTCGCTTTTCAGCAGCCTGCTTTCTCAAAGCTTCTTTTCTCTTTGTGTCCTGTTTGTGCTCTGGTTTTAGAGTTGATTGTCTTTGCTGGAAACGTGACTGAAGAGAACACCTCTGGAGCGGTCGCTAAATTTCACCGGACCGAACAATTTATTTTTTCTTTCTTTAATTATACCCATTATGAAACGTATTTATCTTAATTTTTCGTCTGATGGAAGTGAACCGCATGAAACGAGGCATCGCTGCTCATCATTGTAGCTCATCAGTTCCTGCAGTGTTGATGCCGCCGGGATGCATGTCCTCAATCAGTGCTTTTCTTTTCAGCTGCTAATTTCTGCTCATAAACAGCCAAGAGCTGCTAAATCTGGCCAGATGTCTTTACCTCTTGTTCTGTCTCATTTTGTAGCCACAAAATTCCCCATCGTTCACCTGTAACATTGTGTTTCTTATTGGTAAATTCTTTGTTTTTGATGGTCTTTGTTATGGGTCACCAATACCAACACTTTTGCGTAACCATCAATCCAAAGTTTGACTTTAACAAAATTCCCTTTAAAACATCGCTAAACAGTTTGACCGCCATATTAAGATGTTGAAATGTTTCTTTTAACTGTGCTTATCAGGGCTGTACATTAACTTTTTTGCACTAGCTAGAGGTGGGCGACATGGCAAAAATATCATATCACAATTTTTTTCAGGAATATCATGGTTTTATCATGATTCTTTGTCATGTTGGCTTTTTTACTACTAATTTCCCAATTGTAATAAAAAAAGCCTTTCAAGACAACAAAATATAAAATAAAAAAAGAACAAGAAAACAATCAAAAAAATATAATCAAAAATTTGTCTTCAAAAAATCAAAAATTTAGTTTTTGCCCTTCTAATTGCATTTTTTATTAAAAGTATGTCATCTTTTAGGTCAAAATGTAAAAACTACTAAATCCAAGGCACTCAAGTGTGAAAGTATAAAAAGCCTTTATTCACATGGCTTTAAAGTATTTTTAAAAACACGTCAGTGCACAAATGTGTTATTTTAAAAAAACTTTAAAACCATGTGAATAAAAGCTTTTTATATTTTTGTCACACTTGAGTTCCTTGGATTTAGTAGTTTTTTTGGTGTAATAAAAGATTCCCGCATCTAAAGAGCACAGATTTACAGATTTTTATACCCCAGCAGCACTAAAAAATATATATATTTATAGCTTTTTAAAATTTCTAATTAAAACAACAGAATAAGAACAAGTAAAAAAGAAGAAGAAATTATCAATCATATGAAATCAGTATCAACAAAATTAATTTGTACTACAGAGGTGGCGCCGAAAAACACAAAAGCGGCTTTTAGGTGTATTGTCACATGTTTAATAAGTGCAATTAATTTCTTAGATTCTTTTTGTAATGGGAAGGCATGATTCTTTGTCATGTTGGCTTTTTTACTACTAATTTCCCAGCTGTAATAAAAAAAAGCCTTTTAAGATAACAAAATATAAAATAAAAAAGAATGGCAGACATTTAGGCCAACGTGGGTAAAGATAAAAATCTTTGTCATTATTTTATATTTGTTATTAGAAAATAAGAACAAAGATATACATTACAAATACACATAATATACAAATAAAACAAACAGTGCTTTATTTTTCAGGTACAGTATTTATCAGTTGCCAAACATTTAAGAAAAGAACAAATATTAAAGTAAAACACTATATACATGAGTTATATTTTAGAGCAGCTGTATTAAAGTTCATCAATCATGAGCAGTGAGTGATTTTTTTTGTTTTTTGTTTTGTTGTTTTATTAACATTTAAAAGAAAAGTTCACCCAAAACTGAAAATTATGTCATCTGTCTGTCAATCCTGTCATTTACTCACTCTCAAGTTGTTTTAAACCTGAATTTCTTTCTTCTGTTGAGCTCTACTGACAAATGGGGACCAGCTACTGTTTGGTTACCCACATTATTTGAAATATCTTCTTTTGTGTTCAGCACAAGAAAGAAATTAATACAGGTTTGGGACAACATGCGAGTAAGTAAATTATTTAGTTTTGGGTGATCCCTTTAATGACAAGCGGCACTATGTTTAGTTCTGTCGCTTTAAGAGCTGCAGTAATCAGGCGCTGTTTGACATGAGTTAAATAAAAAAAGCAGATGCAAATAATGCACTTTTGTGATTGTGAATAAGTGCACTGTCACACACACAAACAAGCACAACGAAATCACTGCACACTACTAAGCAGCTGTGTTATGAACATGTGAAACTGTAGCGCACACGTGCCACATGCACACAGCCCTGCTTATTGCAAATCTTGTCAAGTCAAGTCACCTTTATTTATACAGCGCTTTTTACAATACAGATTGTGTCAAAGCAACTTTACATTATCAAATAGGAAGGTAATATATTATTAATGCAAAAAGAAACCGTAAATAATTTTAGTTGAAGGAAATTAATCAGTAATTCCAAATTAATAACAAATTTAATTGTCTCCAATTTAATTGTCCCCAACTGAGCAAGCCATAGGCGACAAAAAAAAACCTTGGGAGAAACCAGGCTCAGTCAGGGGTCAGTTCTCCTCTGACCAACATACAAGTAGTTTATACTCCCATACAGACCTGTAGAGGTGGTTTATATGTACTGACCCACCATCTGGATACAGACTGGATCAGGGAACTGCAGTGACCATCTGATCAGGATACAGACTGGATCTGACCTCGGAATAAGCAGGAGACAGACAATATTAGCGGAGATGCCATTCTTTATAAGATGCAACGAGTGCATCAGGTGTTATGGGAAGTGTTTCCAGTTCCGGTTTGACCTAATTAATGCAGCCTAACGATCCTTTAACGGATTTGAATATTAGTAATATTTAAATGTGTTATGTGTAGGCCAGGTTAAAGAGATGGGTCTTTAGTCTAGATTTAAAGGGTTAGTTCACCCAAAAATGAAAATTGTGTCATTAATGACTCACCCTGATGTTGTTCCAAACCCGTAAGACCTCCGTTCATCTTTGGAACACAGTTTAAGATATTTTAGATTTAGTCCGAGAGCTTTCAGACCTCCATTGAAAATGTATGTACGGTATACTTTCCATGTCCAGAAAGGTAATAAAAACATCACCAAAGTAGTCCATGTGACATCAGTGGGTCAGCTAGAATTTTTTGAAGCATAGAGAATACTTTTTGTACGCAAAGAAAACAAAAATGATGACTTTAGTCAACAATTTGTCTCCTCTATGTCACCGTAGCGCCATTTTGGAAAGTATCCGCTGGACGTAAACAACGTACGCTGTTCTGTATCAGCCACAACACAAGGATGCGCTGTTTTCGTTCGAATAATAGCGTAAATACACGTAGAAAATGTATCCGTGTATTGTGGCTGATAGATTGTTAGGCAGATCGTTCCAGAGTTTTGGCGCTAAGTAAGAAAATGATCTGCTGCCCGCAGTTGATTTTGATATTCTGGGTATTATCAGATTACCAGAGTATTGAGAACGCAGCCCAGTCCAGTGTTTAGCAAAATTAGTAATAGAAAGTCACAAAAAAAGTACAGTGCAAACTTTTGAGATTTGCCACTGAACCAAATTGACAACCTTAACAAGGACAACTGAGAATAGGAAGTGAGGCCATATCTCAGCATCAACTTGAGCATAATGAAACTTTGGCTGCATTGCACTACTTTATGCCCTCCGTCTCATCAACTCAGATTTACCTCATTGATTATGTTGCATGAGTGCCCACTACTGGCGAAACCCTTGCAGTGGGCTGAATTGGACTATCCTCTATCCACTCTGCTGTGGAGTTGCTTCTACATTCATATGTGTTTTAAATATTCTCAATGTGTCTCTTGCGTTTTCACAGGTACATGATGTTGATAGATGGAAAAGACGAGGTGTATATGATTGACAGAGACAACTCAGTCTTTCAAATAGCCAACCTGGAGTTTCCTTTCCGGAAGGATCTTCGCATCCACCTTTCCAACACACTTCTGGATGGGGTGAGTTATTGGACCGTTTGAAAGCTTGTTAATCGAGTTACACAGAGAGGATGTGCTCTATTCCTACACTTAATGGAGGCTCACAGGTTTGGTTTACATGAGATCATAAGCCAGAGTTGTGAGCTAATGTGTCTTTCTTTAAATGTTATATAGACTCTTGCTCTCAGAGCGTTTATCAGCTCTACTCTGAACATCACGGGCTTAACTGCAGTAATACAGGGTGTCGACGGGTCCTTAAAAAGTCTTAAAATGTCTTAAATTCAAATACGATGGGTCTTAAATATTTTGGTCACATTACTGCTAAAAAAAAATCTGTTTACAATCATTGGACAGACCGAGGATTGACAAAAAAATTGCATAACCAATGAAGAATGCATCGAAACGCAAGAATGATTCTTCTTATTTTAATACATTCAATGTAAACAGCGTTTTATAACGGATAGTGTATTTCTGGTATCAAAATCGTGCTGTCTGTCTCTTTGTGAGAGAAACGGCACACATAAAGAAACTCAGAAGAAACCCACTGAGATAAAAAAAATCTAAATGGGTAGTTTATTTCTAACATGATATAGTTCAGTAACATACCAGTGGAGCTTTGCTGAATATTCTCAGCACTGCAAATGATGCATTGATTTTAGTTCAGTAAACAAGTAGTTAGTCAAGTAGTTGTTTAGTTACTTACATTTTAAACAATATTTACTGTTTTGCTCCATTTCACCATTGAAAATGGTTCCAAACAAGGATCACAGCATCACAATCTCTAAGCAACACTCGGCGGTGTTTTGTTACTGAATGATTCAGCGTTTTGAAATAACTCATATGTGACCCTGGACCATGAAAGCAGTCTTAAGTCGCTGGGGTATATTTGTGGCAATAGCCAAAAATACATTGTAAGGGTCAAAATTATCAACAAAAAATGTATGCCAAAAATCATTAGGATATTAAGTAAAAATCATGTTCCATTAAGATATTTTGTAAATTTTGTACTGTAAATGTATCAAAACTTAATTTTTGATAAGTAATATGCATTG
This sequence comes from Cirrhinus molitorella, assembly GCA_033026305.1. Classification (NCBI taxonomy): domain Eukaryota; kingdom Metazoa; phylum Chordata; class Actinopteri; order Cypriniformes; family Cyprinidae; genus Cirrhinus; species Cirrhinus molitorella. The sequence continues at coordinate 36,188,136 of CM065133.1, forward strand.
CTAAGAACTTAATTTGGACAACTTTGAAGGTGATTTTCTCAATATTTGTATTTTTTCTTTTTGTACCCTCAGATTCTAGATTTCAAATAATTGTATCTCAGCCAAATATTGTCAAATCCTAACAAATCATACATCAATGGAAAGCTTATTCAACTTTCAGAAGATATATGAATCTCAATTTTGAAAAATTGACACTTCAGACTGGTTTTGTGGTCCAGGGTCACATATTGGCTCACTCATTAAGTGAATTACTGCCACCTACTGGTAGTTTAGTAAAAGTATGCGTTCCCCCCCCAAACATTTCTTATTTGTATGTTCATAAATGTATTTAAAACACTAATCTAATAACATCATTTATTGCCATTTTAATTTTGCAGTGTAAATTATTTAATATGACAGATAACAGCTCTATAAAATTTATTTATAAATTGACATGAGATGTGACACTAAAATTTCAAAAGTTTAAAAATAGGCCTTTATAAAGGTAAATAAAAATATGCTGATTTAAGTATGTAAAAGCTGATAGAACACTGATGGAAAATATTGCTTCAGAATAAATTGTTTACACCCCCAAAATTTTTTTCACCACATTCAAAGTTTTTGCAATTTTCCGGACTGACTGACCTTCAGTTCTTAAAGTAATGATGGACTGACGTTTTGCTTTACTTAGCTGACTGGTTCTTGCCATAATATGAATTCTAACAGTTGTCAAATAGGGCTGTCAGCTGTGTACCAACCTGACTTCTGCACAGCACAACTGATGGTCCAAACCCCATTAAGAAAGGCAAGAAATTCCACAAATGAACCCTGACAATGCACACCTGTGAAGTGAAAATCATTTCAGGTGACTACAACATTAAGCTCATTTAGAGAAGGCCAAGGGTTTGCAGCGCTGTCAACAAAGCAAAGGGTGGCTACTTTGAGGAATCTAAAATATGAAACATATCTAGAGTTATTTCACACTTTTTTGTTCACTACATAAACATTCATTTATAGTTTTGATGTCTTCAGTGAGAATCTACAATGTAAATAGTCATGAAAATAAAGAAAAAAACATTAAATGAGTCCAAACTTTTGACTGCACTGCAAAAAAATGCTTTTCTCTCTTAGAATTTGTGTCTTGTTTCCAGCCAAAATATCTAAAGTTTCCTAAATCAAGAAGGATTTTTAGACGAGTAAAAATTTTTGTCTTGTTTTCAGAAAAAAACAAGTCAAAATTAAGTGAGTTTTTGCTGAAAACAAGCTAAACAATCTGCCAATGGGGTAAGAAAAATAAACTTATTTCAAGCAGAAAACTAGATTATTTTGCTTACCCCATTGGCAGATTATTGTGCTTGTTTCCAAGCAAAAACACATTTAATTTTGACTTTTTTTTTCTGAAAACAAGACAAGAAAACAGTAATTTTTACGTGTCTAGGAAAACCTTCTTGATTTAAGAATTTTTAGATATTTGAGCTGGAAACAAGACTAAAAATGTAGTGTGGTAGTGTATGTTCAAATGTAATTTATTGCTATGATCAAAGCTGAATTTTCAGCATCGCTTCTCCAGTCTTTAGTGTCCAAGATCCTTCAGAAATTATTCTAATATGTTGACCTGATGCTCAAGAAACATTTCTGATTATTATCAGTGTTTTAGAGAAACACAGATTTAAAAAAATCTGGATACTTTGATGAATAGAAAGTTTAAAATAACTGCATTTATTTGAAAATGACTTTTTGAAACATCTTTAGTGTCACTTTTTGATCAACTTAATGCATCGTTACTCATAGACTGTCAGTTTATAGGACTGAGAAGTGTCACAGCAGTAATTCAAAAGCCACTGGTATCAAGTAATAGAACCAAATAGTAGAACAAAAGATAAAAGAACGCATTTAATATGATGAGCATGTGGCGTGGTTCACAGAGGGCTGTGTCTTGTCTCTTTGACCGCTGTCCAGCATGTTCCCATAATGCAGTAATGATCAGCTGTCAGCAGTGTGAGTGTGAGCTCCTCCATCTCTCATTCCCATGCATGCTAAATCTGTCCTCTAATGTACCGCCAGTCCATGTCACCGTCGAGACGAGACCCCTAATCCATCCGTTTAATAATTTATGTACATATTTATTATAAATAGAAGTCTATCCCAGAGGCCTGACACCATGCCTGCTCAGTCTGCAATGTTTAATTGTCCAGTTATTTGTTTAAACCTCCACAGCAGCGAGTTTGAAGTTAATCCCTAACTGAGATTTCAATCTGAGTGAAAACAAAAGGATTCTAATTTAAGTTCAATTCATTTAAAGCTCATTTAGATTTTATCGTTTAATTATTTTAATTATTTGATAAATCATGACTTTAAGATCAGTCTTTATTGCCGAGTAGTTTGGTAGTATACTATATGCTAGAACTCTCCATTTAAACTTGAAATGACTGAAGATAAATGACTAAACATTGAAGGTCCAGAGGTGTGAGAACACCTTACAACAAATATTTTGTCAAACTGTTTTTAATAGAAATGTCTCTTTGCTGTATTATCAAGTCCTAACAGTGATTTCAAAGCAGCAGGTGAATTATCTGTTCACATCAAGAGCAAAATGAGTATCTGATGGACTGAACAAAAAACAAATTAATGCTGGTACATTGGATACCTCTAATGGATGCCCAAACACATTTTTAGCTGCTCTGTTGTGTGATTATATGGAGCACAGAAACAAGTTCAAGACTCTCACTTCACCATTAAACCTGAAAAAACATGAAGTTTGAAGTGTTTAAAGTGATGCTGCCTGACTATTTTTTTTGTTTTTCTCTAAAATTGTGTTTTTTTACCAGTCACTAGTCAGTCAAGTTCACTGATCAGCATCGTCTGAGTACAGCTCACAGATCAATGTTGATTTATTATTGATTTATTTATTTATTTTTGATTACCTTAGTCAAAACTTTCCTTTTAAAAGTCTTTTAACATACATAAACATTACATATTTTGTTGCTCTCAGACATTTGGACCCCATGTATTAACAAACACTACTATTCTTTAATTTGTGTCTGTGCTAAATATCTTTTTTTAACTATATTGTTACATCATGTTGCTTTTTGCAGGCTTGATTTATGGGCAATTTATCTGCATTTCTAATCATCAACATCTTGTTTTGCAGGAGATGATTATTGACAAAGTGAACGGGCAGCCCGTCCCACGATATCTCATCTACGACATCATTAAATTTAACGTAAGTGCCTTTCAGTAACAACAACAAAAACACACTCCTGTTTGTTCTTTATTGAATTAACAATCACTTTTTGCATTAGCACTAACGCTAAATTGCCATGAGGTGTTTCAACCAACATTTAAAATCACGCCGTCATTTATTATCCGTCGTATCTCTCCAAACCTCTATGATTATCTTTTGTGAGTCACAAAAGAAATGTTTAGTGCCAGGAAAATGTACAAGTTCAAGAGCTTTGGCTACAAAATGACCACTTCAAAGACTGGGTGTGAAAAGTAGATGATGGAAAAGCAAAAACTAAATGTGAAGAAATAAAAAAAACTGAATGAACTTGATTACAAACAGAAAATCCTTCAGTGTGTTTAACTCCTGAAATCATACAAACAATAAATTCATTTCTGTAGAAATAGGACAGGAGGACAGTCCGCCACTAAATAAAAAAAAATATAAAAAGGTTATTGGAACTTATCTCACAATAATGACTTTTTTCCTCACAATTGCGTAATACAAACTCACAATCCTTTTTTTTCTCAAATGTTTAGTGTCAGATAGCGTCAGCTCTGGAAAATAATAAAAAAGCATACAAATATAATAAATGCAGCTCATATGACTATTTTCGTTTCATACACGAATGTTGCATAAAAAATACCACCTTTAGACGCAGCAGACTTGAATTTATTAATAATCTTCTGCTATGTAATCTTCCTCTCAGCTGAATAATAATTGTTTTTCTTCAGAATATGTGTAATATAGCATGCACACCAGGTGCATATTTTGTCCTTTCTAAAGCTTGTCTATGTTAGTCACTATCCAAGTGCTGCATAAATATTTTTTGTTGGTGTTTGTCTAAAATAGAAGTCAGTTAAAGTAAATTAGTTTTGTAGTTCTTTTTCATAGAGGAGCTTTAAGGTAAGTTTCATTAATTTTTTTTTTTTTTAAACATGCAGAAATAAATCATTCACAATAATTTAATGATTTAATTTGCCTGGATGCTAATCAGTTATGTTGTTCAGTTCATTTTAAAGTCATAATTCACATCCATCTTAGGTTTGGGAGGGAATGAGTATATCTTTGAATTTTCTTGCATCATTTTCTGCTCCTTGAAGTGCGGTATCCATCAAATAAACCCAGGCAATCGCATGGAACACAGTTTGCATTTGAGACAGGACGCTTGAATTTGTCTTGCTTGGTTACCATACTGAAAGGAACATTTTTCCAAAATGCAGCTCTAATCTGTCATTTTTAAGATTGATGCCGCAGGCAAGCAGTGTGTAAATATAAACGGCACATTAATTGTGCCTGTCCACTGATGTGTCAACAGACTAATATTCAGTTTGGTTATAGTGCCCGCATATACGTCTCATAGCTGAATTTATTACTTTTTTATTTAAAATATGAGCATATTAGAGACTAATGCAGATATGATTCCTAAAATACTGTTTTGTGGAGCACAGCAGGAGTTCTCATTGACAAACAGCATGTGGGAGATCCTTGAGTTTGCTGTGTTTAGCTGCTCTCAAGTGTTAGTAATGATGCCTTATCTTTGTTTCAAACATTAAATTTCTGGAATATCATGGAGTTTTAAAAGGTCTATTCCAATCATTGAAAGTCAGGGAATTTACTATTTTTTGGTCCAAGTCACGGAATGTCAGGATTTTTGTGTGTTGCTTTAAATTTTAGTTTCCATTATCAAAATGTAATTTTTCTATACCGTTTTTTTTTCCGCATTGCTTTACACGTTTTGCCTATTTTTATGGTTAGGCTATTTCTCAGCTGATAACTAAGGCAAACGTGCCAGGAAAATGTACATTTCAAGAGCTTTGGCTACAAAATGACCACTTCAAAGACTGCGTGTGAAAAGTAGATGATAGAAAAGCAAAAACTAAATGTGAAGAAAAACTGAATGATGGACTTGATTATAAACAGAAAATCCTTCAGTGTGTTTAACTCCTGAAATTATTCAAACAATAAATTCATTTCTGTAGAAATAGGATAGAAAAACCAGTTTCCGCCACTAAATAAAAAAAAAAATAAAAAAGGTTATTGCGACTTATCTCACAATAATGACTTTTTTTCTCATAATTGCGTGATACAAACTCGCAATCCTTTTTTTTCTCAGAATTGTGAGATATAAACTCGCAATTCTCAGAATTAAAGTCAGAATTGTGAGATAAAAAGTCGCAATTGCGAGGTATAAAGTCAGAATTGCATGATATAAAATTGCAATTGAGAGTTATTAGTATAGTATAGTCAGTATTGTGTGATATAAACTTGCAATTCTGTGAACATATCAGTATTTTTTCTCACAATTCTGAGAGAAAAAGTCAGAATTGCGAGTTTTATCTTTATCTTCATCTTTTTTTTATTTAGTTGCAGAAACGGGCTTCCATCGTTTTGTACTAAAAACGTCTGTGAACAAGTAAATAAAGCTTGCAAATGGATGGATCCGTTCATTATAGGTCATGGAAATTCAGCTTTTTAGTCAGTGAAAGTCAGGGATGCATTTTAGGATCTTAAGTAACATTTATAAATGTCTTTACTGCCACTTTTGAGTGAGGTAATGCATCCACACTAAATACATCCTTTGATTATAAATGTGTAATTGCTAAATGTTTATATATTTCATTAATTTGGTATGTTCAATTTTGACACAATTTTGCTAAACTACAATTATTATCAAAAATGATATACTGTTTCTGTAATCTGAGTAAAAGTAGACAAAACTGAATAAAAATGAGATTGATTAAATGTAATGGACATTTTTGTCAAAATACACAAGCACCGCTTGTAAATGTGTTCTTGTAAATGTACAAATTTTGTTGGAGGATACAGCTTTTAAAGAGAACAGTTCCTGTAATGTGAAGAAATAAGCGTGTGTTTTTGGACCTGTGTGGCATATGGTATGAAAGCAAAGGATTGTCACTTTACTCGTTCCTTGGCCAAGACTTCCTGTAGGTCTCATGAAGCCCCCTGCTGTTTTCTGGCCTGTTGAAGGTCTGTCCTGTTGGGCTTGGCAGGCACTACCTCACCACTGCTTCCTCATGAATCAGTGTTTCCAAAATTATACTTGCATCTTTTCTTTTCTTTTTTTCATTAGGGATATAGGCATTTGAAATAGCATTTGTTCTCTCACATCTTCTTGATAGAATTGTAATGTACCAGGTCACATTGACAGAACTACCATTTATATGGAGATTTGAACATCTTGTAAATGTCACTATGACTCTTTTCTGAAATTTAGTGAGCTTCTTCTATGGACAGCATGTTAAGGCTTCACAGTCATGCGACACAGAGGCTGTACCTGAAGTAAGTTAAGCAACATAATTATTCAGCCTTCTAAGTAGGGGTGTTTCTCAGAAGAAGAAGAGGAAACAGTGGTGCCTCAGGAAAATTCAAATGAGAAAATAATTGACACTACAAAAAACAAATATAAAAATAAGAGATCAAATAGTGTGTAAAACAGTCATTTTTCAACACCAGTTAAAGTTTCAGAGGGAGGCAGCATTTGGATTAAACTCTAAAATAGGTTATTTTTAAATGTCTGGGTAAAAAACAAAAACTTTTCTTCCACTGAACACAATATATTGTATTTTTAAGAAACATATAGAACATTTTGGAGCAGTAAACATGCCAGGCTAAATAATTTACCTAAACCTCCAGCTTAATAATCAAAAACATAATCAAAACATAATTTCTGTAAATAAATAAATAAATAATGCAGTCGTTAAACCTGCAGCTCAACAAGGTCTTTGGAGACATGCTCACTTTCTACACATTCATTTTTCAGCCCAAGTTTTGATGCAGGAATGTTCACTTTTCCTGGATTAAGTTTGGAGGGTGAGGTACGAGGATGTGTGCACATACACATAAGGAGAGCGAGAGAGCGCGAGTGTTTCTCCGTTCAACGCTCATCGAGTGGCAAAGACACCTGAAAGCCAGCAGTTTGTTTGTGTTTTAAATGTTGTGATTTTGAACAGGTGTAATCATGTAAACAATGGCAGGAGGCTTAAAAGTATAGATGTGATACCAGCTAATTTAATTACTGTACCAAATTGCAGAGACATATTACTTTAGTTTGCATGAGGGAGGATGAAACAAACGGTGATGGGTCTCTGTCTTGAACGGGGGTAAAAGAGGGAGAAATGAAGACGACACACCTGGAAGTATTTATTCAACGATCGGTGCTAAAACTTCATCTGTGCGGAACATCTTTGTGTACGGTTAGTCTACGTTACCGTAAAAATTCAATTTTGCAGACTTTGTCTTTTTCGATGGAAGAAAACATGGACAAACTATTCACTTTTGTTCAATGTGAATGCCGTTTGCTGGAATATGAGCAGTCATTTATTCTGTCATTGTGCTGATTCACACAAAAATGTTGTCAAAATACCCATCCTGGTAAGTATCCTGTAGCAGACATGGCTAACTTATGTTACTCTATTGTATTTATTTGTGCTGTTGCTTGTAGTTAGATAGATTACTCATCTTGCCTTTATTTTTATTTGACAGTATAGTTTTTCTCAAAGCACAAACACTGCAAAAAAAAAAAACAGTCAACTTAAAATAATTTGTTAGCTGGCTGCCTTAAAATTTTAAGTTTAGTCAACTTGAAATGTTACATTTTACTAAGTGACAACTTAAATATTTGAGTTGATTCAACTTAAAATTTTAAGGCAGCCGAGTAACAAACATAGCTGTTAAGTTTTAGTCAACTGGAATATCTGAGTTGTCACTTTGTACAACTTAACATTTCAACTTGAATGAACTATTTTGAGTTGACTGAACTTACAATTTTGAGGCAGCAGGGTAACAAATTATTTTAAGTTGACTCAACAAATTGGGTTTTTTGTTTTTTACAGTGTATACCAAAACCGTGACTCTAAAAACGAATCGTGAGTAAGTTGAACCTTTCCACCCATAGTGTAAATTAATGGAAAATGTAAAACATTAACAAATTTACCACTCAGATATCACTGCTTTCAGTCACGACTGAATCAAAATAAACATGTTTTTATATAAGCCATTTTTTAGAGCTCTCAGCTCAGTTAAACTAAAAGCTGCCCTCCTATGCCTGTGGCCTGCAAGACACCTGTGTTTCTGAGGATTTTATGACTAATGTTTCTAAAAAGACATTGAGTATTAATAATAACCCTTCTATGCCCTTAAAGGGATTGTTCACTCAAGTTGTTCAGTCAAATAGTTCTTTCTTCTCTTAAAGATAAAAGAAACTTTGAAGAACAGCGGTAACCAAACTGACTCTGTTGACTCCCATAGTATGGGGGGAAAAAATCTGTTTGGTTACCGCTATTCTTCAAAATATCTTCTTTTGTGTACAGCAGACTCGCACAGTTTTGAAACAACATGATGGTGAGTAAATGATGAAAGAATGTTAATTTTTTCGACCAGTCAAGCCGGTAATTGACAGATATTATAAATAGCATAAATTTTTTGGAGGGTAAAAAAAAGAAATTAGTACTTTTATTCAACAGCAATCAATTACATTTTACAATATATTAAATTAGAAAATATATATTTTTAAATAGTAACAATAATTCACAAAATTACTGGTTTCACTGTATTTTTGATGTGCGTAAAATAGTTTAAAAAATACTTTTAAAAAGTCTTACTAACCCCAAACTTTTAAATTAGTTTTTTTATTAGGAGATTCACACATAGTTCACTCATATGCAGTGAGAGAAAAATGATATGATCCCCTGCTGATTTTCTACGTATGCCTACTAATAAAGAAATGATCAGTCTATAATTTTAATGGCAGGTTTATTTGAACAGCAAGAGACAAAATAACAACAAACTAATTCAGAAAAACACATTTCAAAAAATTTATAAATTGATTTGCATTTTAATGAGTGAAATAAGTATTTGATCAATCAGCAAAATTTCTGCCTCCCAGGTGTCTTTTATACAGGTAACAAGTTGAGATTAGGAGCACTTTTTTAAAGGGAGTGCTCGTAATCTCAGCTTGTTACCTTTATAAAAGACACGTGTCCACAGAAGCAATCAGTTAATCAGTTTCCAAACTGTCCACCATGGCCAAGGGACAAGATTGTAGACCTACACAAGATTGGAAATGGGCTACAAGACCATCGGCAAGCAGCTTGGTGAGAAGGTGACAACAGTTGGTATGATTGTTAGCAAATTAAAGAAACACAAATAACAGATGAGACCAAAATCAAGCTCAACTCAACTCGCCGTGTTTGAAGGAGGAGAAATGCTGCCTATGACCCCAAAAACACCATCCCCACCGTCAAAGATGGAGGTGGAAACATGCTTTGGGGGTGTTTTTGCACCACATGGATGTCAATTCTTGGGTGAGAACCTCCTTCCCTCAGCCAGGGCATTGAAAATGGGTCGTGGATGGGTATTCCAGCATGACAATGACCCAAAGACATGGCCAAGGCAAAGGAGTGGCTGAAGAAGAAGCACATTAAGGTTCTGGAGTACCCTAGCCAGTCTCCAGACTTTATTCCAATAGAAAATCTGTGGAGGGAGCTAAAGGTTTGAGTTGCCAAACATCAGCCTCAAAAACTTAATGACTTGGAGAGGATCTGCAAAAAGGGACAGAATCCCTTCTGAGATGTGTGCAAACCTGCTGGACAACTACAAGAAACGTCTGACCTATGTGACCTGACCTGTGTGGGTTTTGCGAAGGAGTCAAAGAATTATTTCACTCATTAAAATGCAAATCAACTTATAACTTATTTTAAATGTGTTTTTCTGCCTTTGTTGTTGTTGTTGTTGTTGTTGTTATTCTCTCACTGTTGTTAGTCTCACTGTTAAAATAAACCTATGAATAAAATTATAGACTGATCATTTCTTTGTCAGTGGGCAAACATACAAAATCAGCAAGAGATCAAATATTTTTTTCCTCACTGTATGGTTATGGATATGACATAGGATATGTATAGGATATGACAATATTTGGCCGAGATGCATCTATTTGAAAATCTGGAAACTGAGGGTGCAAAAAAATCACCAAATAAAGTTCTTAGCAATGCATATTACTAATCAAAAATTACATTTTGATATATTTACGGTAGGAAATTTAAAAACATAATATACTGTTATGAGGAAGTAAAGGGTCAGTGTTCATCTAGTGCTTGTTTACATAGAAAACAATGGAAAAGCAGTGCAGCTGAATACTAAAACATGTTCTGCTTGAATGTCTCAAGCCTCATTAAGACATTTTTGTATTTTTGGAGGATGTTGATACATCAACATGTACCTCAAGTGTGCTATTAAATTGATCAAAATACAGCCAGAGACATTAGTAATGATGAACATTATTATTACTCTTCAAAATAGTCTTATATAATTCAGTCTTTCCCTGTGATGGCAGAGCATAATTTGTAGCAGCCGTTACTCCAGTCTCTTAAGAAAAACATTGTATCATCTCACCCTTAAGGAATCATTAAAATATGCTAATTTGGTACTGTGGTGCTTAATATTAGCACATTTGAGGATGGTTGTGCAGCGCAAGAGGATTTTTTTTTTTGAAGAATAGAATTCATTTTAAATAGTCATTTGTAATCAGCCTCTGATTTGAATCAGTTTAATGTAGCTTTGAAGAATTGCTTTCTTTCAAAGACAACTTCATTGTGATTCTAAACTTGAACTGTAGAATAAATAGGAAACACTGAATAGAGAAAACAGTTTTTCTGTTTACATGGATAGAAGGTTACATTTTAGAGCTTTTGGATGCCATTTGTTCATCTTAGCATAACAATTTGTGCACTTGCTAATGAATTTGATGGATTTTCTGGCCTGGTACAACCCATTACAGTTGTGCTAGGTCACTGTTCCAGATGAATTCCAGATGAATTAAGATACTAAAATATCACTTATTGATGTTGCTGGCATTACCATCACACAGAGTGTTCCAGATCTCAGCATAGTATCCTGTTGTTAACATCATCAATCTCTGCAGTTACTGCTGATAATGAAAAAAACAATGCACAAACCGGATACACATATTTATTTGTTAAACCTTGGTGTTACCCATGAGCGCACATGCACTACACATGCCAGACTGTGCTTAATACAGTCTAGAATAAGCTTTTTGCTGCTTTAATTACTGATATTGTGGTAAGACGATTAGGAATTTACTAAAATCCTTCAAAACTGGTAATTGGGAAATATTAATCATACTACAATAGTGACACATAAAAAAGAGAAACACAGTTACTGCTTTTTATCTCTAAGTGGATGCCTGAAAGGGAAGATTAACTTATGGTTAATTCTAAAAAACAACATTTTAATTACAGGGCTGAGCTGTCAGATTTAATTTGTAATATTTTTTCTTGTACCTGTCCATATTGTCACTGCTGTGAGCTACTTACATATTCTGTAGAAAAAATAATTAATTGATTTAAATGACAAGTATTTGTGCATACATATGAGCGATTAATGACTATATATAATTTAATGCTTTTTTTTTTTCTTTTTCATAAATTAATTTGATTGCTTTAGCAGCCTTGTAATGCTCGAGACCAAACTAAACCCTCTTCTGATCTCAGTCTTTACTTGGACTAGATTCACTTCTGATCTCTGTCTTGACTTTGACTAGACCTTCTTCTGGTTTTGGTTTTAAATCTGACTCAACCCTCTTCTGGTCTCTATCTGGACTCTCACTTCTGGTCTTGGTCATGATTAGGACTTTTTTCTGCTCTCTGTCTTAACTCAGATTCAACCCTCTTCTGGTCACGATCTTGATTTGCACAAAACAAACCATTTTCTGGTCTTGGTCTTGACTTGGACTCAACCCCCTTCTAGTTTCAGTTTTAACTTGGCCTTGACCCACTTTTGGTGTCTGTCTTGACTCAGACTTGACCATTTTCTGGCCTCAGTCTTGTCTTGGACTTAACCCCCTTCTAGTCTCAGTTTTAACTTGGCCTTGACCCACTTTTGGTGTCTTTCTTGACTCAGACTTGACCATTTTCTGGCCTCAGTCTTTTCTTGGACTAGACCCTCTTCTAGTTTGTTTTAACTTGGCCTTGACCCACTTTTGGTGTCTTTCTTGACTCAGACTTGACCATTTTCTGGCCTCAGTCTTGTCTTGGACTAGACCCTCTTCTAGTTTGTTTTAACTTGGCCTTGACCCACTTTTGGTGTCTTTCTTGACTCAGACTTGACCATTTTCTGGCCTCAGTCTTGCCTTGGACTAGACCCTCTTCTAGTCTCAGTTTTAACTTGGCCTTGACCCACTTTTGGTGTCTTTCTTGACTCAGACTTGACCATTTTCTGGCCTCAGTCTTGTCTTGGACTAGACCCTCTTCTAGTCTCAGTTTTAACTTGGCCTTGACCCACTTTTGGTGTCTTTCTTGACTCAGAGATGACCATTTTCTGGCCTCAGTCTTGTCTTGGACTAGACCCTCTTCTAGTTTGTTTTAACTTGGCCTTGACCCACTTTTGGTGTCTTTCTTGACTCAGACTTGACCATTTTCTGGCCTCAGTCTTGCCTTGGACTAGACCCTCTTCTAGTCTCAGTTTTAACTTGGCCTTGACCCACTTTTGGTGTCTTTCTTGACTCAGACTTGACCATTTTCTGGCCTCAGTCTTGTCTTGGACTAGACCCTCTTCTAGTCTCAGTTTTAACTTGGCCTTGACCCACTTTTGGTGTCTTTCTTGACTCAGAGATGACCATTTTCTGGCCTCAGTCTTGTCTTGGACTAGACCCTCTTCTAGTTTGTTTTAACTTGGCCTTGACCCACTTTTGGTGTCTTTCTTGACTCAGACTTGACCATTTTCTGGCCTCAGTCTTGTCTTGGACTAGACCCTCTTCTAGTCTCATTTTTAACTTGGCCTTGACCCACTTTTGGTGTCTTTCTTGACTCAGACTTGACCATTTTCTGGCCTCAGTCTTGTCTTGGACTAGACCCTCTTCTAGTCTCATTTTTAACTTGGCCTTGACCCACTTTTGGTGTCTTTCTTGACTCAGAGATTACCATTTTCTGGCCTCTGTCTTGTCTTGGACTAGACCCTCTTCTAGTTTGTTTTAACTTGGCCTTGACCCACTTTTGGTGTCTTTCTTGACTCAGACTTGACCATTTTCTGGCCTCAGTCTTGCCTTGGACTAGACCCTCTTCTAGTCTCAGTTTTAACTTGGCCTTGACCCACTTTTGGTGTCTTTCTTGACTCAGAGATGACCATTTTCTGGCCTCTGTCTTGTCTTGGACTAGACCCTCTTCTAGTTTGTTTTAACTTGACCTTGACCCACTTTTGGTGTCTTTCTTGACTCAGACTTGACCATTTTCTGGCCTCAGTCTTGTCTTGGACTAGACCCTCTTCTAGTTTGTTTTAACTTGGTCTTGACCCACTTTTGGTGTCTTTCTTGACTCAGAGATGACCATTTTCTGGCCTCAGTCTTGTCTTGGACTCGACTCCCCTTCTAGTCTCAGTTTTACCTTGGCCTTGGCCCACTTTTTGTGTCTTTCTTGACTCAGACTTGACCATTTTCTGGCCTCAGTCTTGTCTTGGACTAGACTCTCTTCTAGTCTCAGTTTTACCTTGGCCTTGGCCCACTTTTTGTGTCTTTCTTGACTCAGACTTCACCATTTTCAGTCTTGTCTTGGACCAGACCCTCTTCTGGTCTCAGTCTTGACTCAAACTCGACCTTCTTCTGGCCTTGGTCTTGACTTGGACTCAGTCCTTTTTCGGTGACTTTCTTGACTTACAGCATAAAATCTATTTTGTAGCTTATTCTGACTGGAAACAGCCTACTTAGACAGGAAGACATTATCACATTATCTCAGTAACACAACCATCCCACCATTTAAGGATGGATCTGACATTGATAATACGGCAATAACAGACTGGTGTGCCGTAATGACACAGTGTAGACTTGTAAATGTAACAAAAAAAGATTTTTTTACAGACATACATTTAAAAAAATTAAAGCATGCAGGGTTCCCACAGGTCATGGAATTTCTGGAATATCATGGAATTTTGAAAGGTCTATTCCAGACATTGAAAGTCAGGGAATTTTATGCTTATTTAGTCCAAGTCATGGAATATCAGGGATTTTAATTTGTTGCTTTAAATGTTTTGTTTCCATTTATCAAAATGTACTTTTTCTATACTGTATTTTGCCTTTTGTTATGGTTAGGTTATGGTTATGAAAGCATAAAAACAATATAAATTAATTAATTTCTGTACAAATAGTACAGAAAAATATCAAAGTGCATTTAATGGGTATAAAACTAGTGTGTAAGTGTGTTTTGTACTAAAAACATCTGTGAACAAGTCAATAAAGCTTGCAAATGGATGAATCCATTCACTGTAGGTCATTGAAATTCAGCTTTTTAGTCCGTGAAAGTCAGTGAATTTGACATTTTGCTCAGAGTGGGAACCCTGAGCATGTTTTACGGTGCTTATGGGTATCTGCTGTTCTGACTACTGAGCACCTCAACACCCCTTGATATTTTGGGCTGGAGTCTTCCAAAACTTCCACCTCCTTCAAAAATGAGAATTTTTCCCACATGCAGAGACATAGCATCAGCTTTGGCCGTGATTTGCCATCTGGCATCTAATCTTGTAAAGCTCAGGGATACTTTCCATTCTGGTGTTCAAACACAATGTCTTTGCCTTTAAAGACATTACACGGCACTGAACACCCCTCATTCTGCTGTATGTTAAGTCATGGGCTTTAGAGGAAGAAATTGGACCAAATTGAGGAAAAGCTGATTTGGGAGGCACAGATGTCTGAAAATAGTCCTGGGGGTCTCTTGTGGTAAGTGCGTTCAATGCGTCAGTGGTCAACATGAGCTAAATGCGCCAAATGCTCCTGTGGGGCCCAAGTGGTCCACTTGTACTTTGGGGGCCTGTGTGTTCTGCTTCATTTGGCAGTCTTGGGCCATGCAACATGAGGTTTTGGAGACTCCCAGCAGAACTGAATGAAAAGCACTTATTTTAAAATACTCGAGCACTTTGTGTTGTCTTTGCGATGTAGGCTCAAGGTTTCCAACCGGTTCTTACATTCTCCTCCTGTAGCGATGATTTGCGGCCTCTGGGATGTAGAAGAAATGAAAGTTGGTAGTCCTGTCTTTTATTTTTCGTAGAACTCTACAGGATGGATTGTGCCTGCTGTTAGCGTTATTTTCACGCACTGTTGGAGTTGTTTTAGCTCCTGGTTCATTGAAGGAAATATGCAAATGAAGTAGCAGCGCAAACACGCCCAAGAAATTAGTGCTGAGCGTAAATTGCACACCACAATTCCTCATCTTGCTGATTGTTTCTGAGTATTAAGTTGTGGAGGATGCAGCAGGATAACTTGTCAGACAGATAGGATATATTGAAGAAGGTCAGTGAGATTATGTGTGGACAAAGTCAGGCCTTTGTGTTTGCAGCAAAATGCTTCTTTATTAAATGGTGTCAGAACTGTACTTGTACATGACAGATGTGTTTGCTTGTTTCTGCGGAGCTGTCATCAGATAATGTGACATCTGAAACCTGCTCTTACTAAAGCCTACTGCTGTTTACAAACAATAAAAAAAAGAAGAAACAGCACTTTCAGTTTATTGATTAACTTTATTGCTCATTTAAATGTACTTTTTAAGCATCAGACATAGTGCTCATCTACTAGTGTTCATTTGTTTGCAGATTTTATTTTGTTATATATATTTAATTTTTCTAAATAAAAAGGACCTACATTTTTGTCAACAATTCATCATGTCATATCCATTCATTTTAGACATTTTTAATCAAAATTCCACAATTTTAGTTCAAGAAAATAGTTTTAGACCATGAAAATATTATACAATTCTACTAAAGATTTTCAAAAATTAATAAAGTTTGCCAGGTTATTTATGTAAACTGCAATTCAAAGTTTGTTCAAAGGAATTCAAAGGGGTTTGTAAGAATTTTTTTAAAGAAATTAATTATTTTATTCAACAAGGACACATAAATTGGATTAAAAGGGACAGTAAATACTTTTAAAATGTTGTTCTTTTGAACTTTCTATTCATCAAAGAATCCTTAATTTATCACTGTTTTAGGTGGCACAGCTGTTTTCAATATTGATAATTATCAGAAATGTTTTTTGAGTAGCAAATCAGCATATTAGAATGATTTCTGAAGGATCATGTGACACTGAAGAATGAAAATTCAGCTTTGATCACAGCAGTAAAATACATTTTACAATATATTCAAACAGAAGACAGTTATTTTAAATTGTATTAATGTTTTACAATATTACCGCTGATCTACAGAAGAGGATTAGGGCCACGCAATAATAAAAAAATAAAACCATCTCGAGATTAAAGTCATTATAATACGAGATTAAACTCGTTAAATTTAGAGAAAAAAGTCAGGATAAAATGTTGATAATAAACTGAGAAAAAAATTATTGATAATTTATGAGAAAAACGTTGTTACATTTTGATAAAAAAAAAAAAGTTGAGATTAAATGTTGAGAATAAACGTATTAAATTACAAGATAAAAGTCGTTAAATTTCAAGCAAGAAGTCGTTAAATTCTGAGAAAAAAAGTCAAAATAAAATGTTGAAAATAAACTCATTAAATTACAAGAAAAAAGTTGTTAAATTTAATTTCATCTCATTGGAGACAGTCAAGCAGCATCTGCAGTGGAGTAGTTTAGAGAGAAATGCATTTATTTATATATTATTATTTATTTATAGCACATATCTAAAAATCCTGCTGTTGTCACTTAGTGATATGTAGGCTACTATTTACACTATTTTCACTGTAAATAGCATTTATGGCAGGTGCGAACCACAGACCACATCTTGTCTCACAATGTAGGCAATTATAAGTGGCCCCCCAGTCATAATTTACAAATCATAAAGTTTCACGATGTCAACACACGGTGACAGCCAGATCATGCATCAAATGGATATTTATAGTGGATTTACTGTAGTAACACTAAACCTACCCCTTATTAAACGCTCGTTAGGCAGTTGATTTCCACTTTTCCGATGATATGTGATTAAAAAAGATAGAAAAGCGAGGTCGGCAAAAGTCAGGTTCGAAACCCAGTCGATCCCAATATGTGCTACATCTGTGTGCATTTCTCTCCAAACTACGCCACTGCAGACGCTGCTTGACTGTCTCTAACGAGATGAAAATGAATGTGACACGAGTGTGTATTTTCTCGTAATTTAATGAGTTTTTTTTTCTTGTAATTTGTTGAGTTTATTCTCAGCCATTTATTTCAACTTTTTTCTCTGAATTTAACAACTTTTTTTTCTAAACGTAATAATTTTATCTCGTAATTTAATGTTTATTTTCATCATTTTGACTTTTTTTCTCAGAATGTAATGACTTCTTGCTTGAAATTGAACAACTTTTATCTTTTTATTTAACTTTTAACTTTTATTGAGTTTATTCTCAACATTTAATCTCAACTTTTTTTCCCAATTTAATTTTTTTTCCCTCGTAATTTAATGAATTTATTCTCAACATTTCATCTCTACTTTTTTTTAATCAAAATGTAACAACTTTTTTCTCATAAATTATCAATAATTTTTTCTCAGTTTATTATCAACATTTTATCCTGACTTTTTTCTTGAAATTTAATGAGTTTAATGAGTTATAAAGAGTTTAATGAGTAACATTTAATGTTGACTCTTTTTCTCTAAATTTAACAATTTTTTTCTCATAATTTAATGTTTATTCTCAGCATTTTATTTCGACTTTTTTTCTCCGAATTTTACAACTTTTTTTTCTAAATTGAATGAATTTTATCTCGTAATTTAATGAGTTTATTCTCAGCATTTTATTTCAGCTTTTTTCTCCAAATTTAATGACTTTGTTCTCATAATTTAATGAGTTTATTCTCAGCATTTTATTTCAGCTTTTTTCTCCGAATTTTACGACTTTTTTTTTCTAAATTGAATGAATTTTATCTCGTAATTTAATGAGTTTATTCTCAGCATTTTATTTCAGCTTTTTTCCCCGAATTTTACGACTTTTTTTTTCTAAATTGAATGAATTTTATCTCGTAATTTAATGAGTTTATTCTCAGCATTTTATTTCAGCTTTTTTTCTCTGAATTTTACGACTTTTTTTCTAAATGTAATTAATTTTATCTCGTAATTTAATGAGTTTATTCTCAACCTTTACTCTCGACTCTCTTTCTCTAAATGTAACAACTTTTTTTCTCACAATTTAATAAGTTTATTCTCAGCATTTTACCTTGACTTTTTGTCTCTAAATTTGATGAATTTTTTCTCCAAACATAACTACTTCATTCTCGGAATTGAATGAGTTTTTAATCATGTATTATAATCACTTTAATCATGAGATGGTTTTATTTTTATTATTGCGTGGCCCTAACCCTCTTCCATACTGATCAAATAAATGCAGTCTTGGTGTGCTTTTTTTGTTCTTTTAAAAATAAAAAAATCGAACAGACCCCAAACCTTATGTTGAAGACGTATTGTATTATTTTAAAGAAACGGTTGACCGTTAGCCTCTTTCTTTCTTTTTTTTTTTTTACCTTGGCATTATGCTGCTTTATTTATTGCCTCAATCACCTTTGTAGAACAGGCTCAGCGGACTTGAATCACTTTCAATCATGCATTTGTAGAGAGATTTCTGCTATTACTTTTCCAAGCAATTTGAAATTTTTCGCCTACCAGATTGGAATATGGGCGAAAAATAGCCTAGATTTCAGACACTGAAGCGCTGTGCCTTTTCCAGAGACCTGAACACCATTGAGCCAATAAGTATCCACCTAGCAACCACTAAGGCAGCACCTTAGTAACCGCACAGCAATGTTTTTGCCATGTTATGGACATCACCTGCTAATTCTCCCTGTTACGGAAGAAAATGTTTTCTCTTGTCTGTTCTGTGTGTCTGTGTGTTGGATTAACCAAATGTTCAATATGGCGCTCCAGAGCTCTGGCCAGACGCCGAACAGACCAAATCACAGTGAGTCAGAGCCTCTGTCATTCTCTGAAATCTGGCAGAAGCACCGTAACATGGCCATTTCAATTCCAACTGCTTTGAATTGAACAAAGATATTTGTTCAGAAGCAAATTTAGCATACTGAAGGGCACATTCAACAGAATATCATGTAATAACAACGAAATGCTAAATAGCAAGTTACTCAGGATTTCAGGATTTCAGGATTGGGTTAAAGGTATCCTTTGATTTCTCCAAACATTGTTCACTTCAAAACAGGTCTTTGTGCGTTGACTTATGTCTGACCACAGCCCTGCTGCAGATTTTGGCTCAAGGCTTGTTGTTTTTGTCACAAAGTCATGGTTCACTCATTAAAGTCTAATAAATGTTCAATTGATAGAGATATTAAATATTAGAGAAAAAATCATCATTTGGTATCAGTGGTACTTGCCTTTAGTCATGGCATTAAACAAATATTAAAAATATACTTCATTTACGCTCTTTCTACATTCATTTGAAGACTGAGCGTGAAATTATTGCAATATAAAAGTATAATTAAAAACGTTAATGTTAGGTGGGATTAATCGTGATTAATTTCGGAAAAAAATGTGATTTTAATTTTAATCGATTGACAGCAATAATCAAAACCTTTTTTTTACATTTTTAATTACAGCATTATTATATTAGACTGTATGTTAACTAAAACTGGTAGTCAGACACTGAGACACCCCCATATATCAAAAAATGGCATGATCCTCTACAAAGATTGGACTGTGAGATTGTCAGTTGAATCATTGAATCTTCAGATGAGAGTAGAAGGAGAGACACCTTGGAAAGAGATACAATTTAACAGCAGACATTTTCCAAAGCCAACCACTTTTTACATCTTATTTGCAATTTTCCAATTTCCCAGTATCTTTGGGGAGTGAATTTCGAGGGGGGATGCGGTTTCACTTGCAACTGGTTGGGCTTTTTTGAAAATTAAAGTGATTTCTATATTTACCCCTTCAACCAGTTCTGCATACAGCGAAATACAATCTAAAATGGGATATTGTATCTATGGTTTGCTGCGCAATGCCGTCTTTTGCCATGATAGCACAGATCGTGAAAGCAGACTGTAGTTTTTACCATTCATTATAACAAACAGTGTAGAGATGATGTAAATATTAGATTCAGTGTGCAGTGTAGAGAGCTTTATTCATTAAAATGCAAGTTTGTGAAATCGCGATGAACTAAGAGTTTTTAGACAGCTTTTTAATGATTATAAAGGACGTTTGCAAATGTGAAATTTAATTTCAGTTTTATACATTGTTGATTTTATACATTTTAGGAACGCTGTTGTCTGATTGCGCTCTATATCATCAACTAAAATAGTGAGTGAATGAAACTGCGTGTTTAAACAAATTAATTTAATGAATTATTCAGTCACAAAGATTTTATATATATATAAGCTGTGTATATATATATATATATATATATATATATATATATATATACTACCGTTCAAAAGTTTGGGGTCAGTAAATGTTTATTCATTTATTATTTATTATTTATTTATTTTTTTTTTTTTGAAGAAATTAATAAATTGTTACATTAATAAAAAGTGACATAATAGATTTACATTGCTAGAAAAGATGTATAGCTTGAATAAATGTTGTTCTTGAAAGAAAAAAATACAGGTTCAAAAAAGATTAAAAAAAAAAAAAACATTGGCGGCACAACTGTTTCCAAAACTGATAATTCTACTAATAATTGAGAATATCAGAATGATTTCTGAGAGATCATGTGACACTTAAGCCTGGGAAACTGAGTAACAGCTGATGAAAAATCAGCATTGCATCACAGGAATAAATTATATTTTAAAGTAGATGAAAATAAAAACCATTATTTTCTATTGTAATAACATTTTGTAATATTAGTTTATTTTCTGTATAGTATAAACTGAGTCATTTAAATTATTCAAATTTCTATATTCAAAACAATCCCATATCATTGGTATTATGAAATGCATTAATTCCACCTCTTAGTCAGAAATTCTGTAAACACATTTGAGCACTTTTGTGCCATGAAAAGATGAATTGTTGATACTGATTTCATTTGATTGGTAACTTATTCAGCCTGACTGTATCTTAGCATTTTATTGAATTTATTGTTCAATTAAAAATTTTGATAAAAGTTTATAAATCAATTTTTTTTTGGCACAAAAGATGACATACATTTAATACAATTATAAAAATTGCATTACAAAGGTAAAAAAAAAATAATAATAATAAATCACCTTATAATAGGAATTTTTTTTTTTTTTTTAATAGTAGTAGGAGCAGAAATGAAATGTGTTAGAGTGTAGAGTCCTTAAGAATGTAATTTTACCTTTTTAAAAACTAAGTGCAAACAATTTTGCAAAATGTAACCTATTAAATATAATCTACAAATCATGCAATACTGTACCAGAAAATAAGAAGTGTTTTGAGGGCTTAGCTAAACAAGCCAATTAGAGACTTTTAGAGACCTTTTATTTTTAGTAAACACAGAAGGTCATTAATGATGCTCAAATGCAAATTCACACACAACTTATCTTTAATTTAGCCAGAATTGCAGGTGTCTTAATAAACAGGAAGGTTTTAAAAATGATACAAGTTGTTAATAAATGTTATAGATTATAAAGGGTTTTATAAATAAATACATCTGAAAGGTTGTCTAAAATGATCAAATTACCATTATTAACATTACATTATTACATTATTTTGGCCATTTCCACCCCTGAGTATATGTCAAAATATAAAGGGAATTTTGTTTTTCTCAGTTCATGACCCTTTTTAAAATGTAATCTATTCCTGTGATGGCAAAGCTGGACCAGGGGTCTGGATAATATCTTAACCATGTAGTTTTCAAACCATAGAGAATGACCCAGTCAGCAGAAACTAAAGTGTAGAACGAAATTAAATTGCTTAATCCCTCACTGTTTCAATTTGTCATTCTGCATAGCTGTTCCGTTCACTTCCTTCATTTCTATAAAATAAAATAATTGCTTACAAATATCATGTTGATTCATAATCAAAAATTGCATTTGTTTGTATGTAGTAAGACATTACATTGTCATTGGAAACAGAGCAAACAGGAATGGAAGTACTAGCTGTCTTTATTGCCAACCCTTTCTGCTTATCTAATATGACTCACCTTTGAATCTTATTACCTTAAATTCCCTTTTCCATAATTTTGTCAGGCCCTGGATTTATAGAAGCGTTCATTACTTTTTGATATGGAATGTGTAAGTCTGGAGAGTCTCTTAAATATAGATGAGCGTTTTATTCCTCAATTTGCGCTTGAAAGTTCCCCGCAGAGAGTCGGGCTGCCTTTTGCGATAGGATACTGGGAAATTGGAAAATTGCAAATAAGATGTAAAACTTAAAGTGGTTGCTTTGGAAAAGGTCTGCTGTTAAATTGTATCTCTTTCCAAGGTGTCTCTCCTTCTACTCTCGTCTGTGCCTCAATAACTCACCTTTGAAAACCCTTTATGTTTACATTTTTGGACATGTTTTAGCCCTTGTTTATTAAACCATGGATTTAGTGTAAATTATTTATTAAACATATCTGATGTTTCTAATCTAAATGTCGCAGGATGAAATCGCAATTAGTGTGAAGGCGAAAGATTTCCCCACACAGATTTCACAAGAGTTTTGGTTTGCACTGCAAAAAATGCTAAAATATCCAAAAATTCTTAAATCAAGAAGGATTTTCTAGACAAGTAAAAATTATTGTCTTGTTTTCAGACAAAATATGTTAAAATTAAGTGAGTTTTTGCTTGAAACAAGCTAAATTATCTGCCAATGGGGTGAGAAAAATAATCTAGCTTTCATCTTGAAATAAGATTATTTTTCTTACCACACTGGCAGATTATTTTGCTTGTTTTAAGCAAAAACTCACTTAATTTTGACTTTTTTTTCCTGAAAACAAGACAATTGTTACTTGTCTAGAAAATCTTCCTTGATTTAAGATTTTTAAGATATTTTGTCTGGAAACAAGACAAAAAATCTAAGTAAGAAAAGCATTTTTTGCAGTGTGGTTTTGATCTTTACGCAAGCATTCACTGCTAGTGATGAAATAAACCAGCTCTCAGACATACTTGTCACTTTTAATGTTGGTGCACCATAGTGTCATAAAAAATGCATGTGTAAACGCATTCATTTATTTAAATGGTGCATCAAATACAGTTAAATGAGTCACTGGTTTCATTACAAAAGTGACCCAAGAGGAGCTTCCTAAAGAGATACGCCTGTTGTCGTGGTGTAATACGAGGATGGATCGTTTCAGGAACAGGAAGGGCCCGTTTCGTCCGCGGAGAGCCGCATTGAATTGCGTTTAACTCGTCTGATGTGTGGTTCCACTGGAGATGTCTTCTATAGATCACTTCAAATCCATTTCGTTAAGCGAGCCGCAGCCTTTTTTGAGGCGTTAAGTGAGGAGGTGAAGCTTTGATTTAGTCGTAGTGACGTGGATCGGCGGTCCCATCGGAGCGCTGCCATACATCCGAGACCGGAGAGCGTAATGTGGAGACGTTGCCATGGAGACGCTGCTGCGGTCGTGATGGAGAGAGAGTGAGGTGGATTATTTCCAGAGCTCCTCGCAGCCGCTCTGATGCATGGATACACACTGCATCTGTTCCTTCAACACGTTCCCTCGTCTCGCTTAACGGGAACAAATCAGGATTAATCGAAGTTTTTTTGCGCAGTGTAGACATTCTCTAGGATTTAACCCTCCGGGGTCGAAGACCACGCCGGCGCGTTTTGGTGCGTTTTTTTAAAAAGCCCTCTGTATAAACTTAAATTACTCTGTCAGTTTTGATCGTACAGATAAGATAAATACACCAATCGAATCTGTAAAGGGTCTACTTTTAGACCTGTAAAGGGTCTTTACCTTCATTATGTATGTTTTGATTATACTGTGTTAAATAAAATACAACTAATCTAAAACTCCATTCTCTGAATCTTCTCACATTGTTTCTTACCTGAGAGTCACAGTGTGGTTGATGGGCCATTAGGGAGGGCTCTTTGTGTCTCTCAGGTGTGAATCACTAAATATTCATGACCATTGTCAATCTCTTGCATATTGTCTTTCCATCACAAAACATGTTTTGGTAAATTTACGTCAATATATTGTTTTCTTTGAATGAGTGAATGAGATGATTTTCACATCATTGTGTAGAAAAAACTCTAGCCTACCACATCCAGTTATCAAAAGCCTTGTGAACAAATATTCTGTCCGTGTTTCATTGCTGTTTTAAGTGACTTTGATTTTTTAGTTTTTCACAAACCACGCATAAACGTTGTTTTCTCAAAAACACAAACATGTACATTCATGTTGCTTGCATATTATTGTAGCCCAGTTTGTGCTGATTACAATGTAATCTGACTTTAGCCATGAATATGTTTTTAAGATACTGAAAAATGCACAAATGTCAGGGCATGTCAAAACTTCTTCAGGGCCCAAAACACCCTCAGACCCCAGAGGGTTAAACTCCTCAGTCCATCCAGAGACCCACACACTAGAGACAACTTGACATTTTAGAGTGATGGAAAGAAAATGGGGAAATCTGTTGAGTATCTGGAAAGAGTCAGGTCAGTCTAGATCCAGTGGGAATACACCTAATTGTGTTCCAAATTGTAAAATTGAAATTGGTCAACAGATGCCCATTCCAGAGCCTGTTGATGCAGAATTTCTCATATATATATTGGCAGGGCTCAAAATTAACTTTTTTACTTGGTAGCACTGGTGCTCCCAACTTCAAAAGTTAGGAGCACCAGCAAAAATTTAGGAGCACCCACCAACAAGTAATGAGCACCACAACTACAAAAACCCCTTAAAGGACTTTAGATGATATCAGCCCTGAAACACCATACATCACTACCGAATTTTACTACAGTGATTTGATTGCAACATATAATCATTAATGTTAACATTATACAAATTGTACAAACTTTAATTATTGTACAAACTCTAATTTAACAAACTTTCATTATTGTACAAACTTTAATTATTGTACAAACTTTAATTTGCTGTTAAGCTGCTTTGAAACGATTTGTTTCGTGAAAAGCGCTATACAAATAAACTTGACTTGACTTGACTTGACTTGACTACAAATTGTATATTAACAGATTTCTTTAATCTGAAAACAACAGCAATCAACACTGACAAAAACCAGCAACAGCAAAAAACAAACCTTTTTTTCTTTGGCGTAAATGTAATCCATTCCAGTTTCATCACTATTCTATGAGGTCTTACTTTTTAACTTCATGAAGGCCAATATTTTCCTAACCTTACTAAATGTATGTGTCATTATTTTCGTCAGATTCTTACTCATCAATGCATTTAGTTAGAATAATTCGATATTAAATCGGTGTCAACCAACTTCATTTGTAACAGCTTTTATTTATTCTTACAAAACCTTTGTGATTTTTTTTTTTAAATTCTGTGTTGTGTATTTATATTAACAGAAGACATGCAAATAATTTAATGTATCTTTTAATTAATGAAAATTAAAGAAATATTGTGTAGTTATTTCTTTAAAAAAAGTTATTTCTTTTTTTATTCCGCAATTCTTTCCGCGTGTTATATCATAGGGCCCTAATTATATAGAAAATGTTTTCCGCAAAAAACATAATTAAAAAATGCTCTGTAAAGTGACAGTCTCAGCCAATCATTTGAAATAGCTTAATGTTTAAATTACACAGTTATGTGCAGTGGAATTCTGAGGCTAAATTATAATAGGCATGCACACTATTTTCAACACAACTTACTTGAGGGGAGTTTAGCAGTCTAAATGAAGTGCTCTGTTACATTCATTTGTACTTTTTTTTTGTGCTCTCTCTAGAGTGAATGCATTTTGTATCTGTGTGCTGCCTCGCTAGTTTTAATGAGCACATCTTGTTTGCTCACATGTTCCACTGTATGCTGAGTGCTGCTTAAATTATGCCGTAACAATTGGAAAATTAAATATGTACAGTATGTCACACTTGTATATTAGGTGTGCCATTCCATGTCAACTCAACCAGAGGTCCCTGGCTCAGATTTTTGATTTGGCTAATATTTATTCTGAAGAAAGACAGATATTTATAATGATAAAAGCCAAAATATTAAATGTCATGGATAAATATTTACTGAGTAATCCACTATTTTGTAGAGGGAGGTCAAAAGGGCAATTTTCACCTTAGATTCAGTGTCAAGTAACAGGTGGGTAAAAATGACTTCAGAAAGATGGCAGCATCATTGTCTTTCTTTCCCACAGAGATTGGTGTTTCTATTAGTAAAATCTGTTGACTTTAGCAATCTTAGTTGCATTATGTGCCAATGGTGACCATTCAAAAATGGGAAAACAGCACTTTTTTTAAGTTTTCCTTCAAAGTTTGCATGCCTGTAACTCAAGAAATATTAAATATATTTTGATGCCCTTTTAGATATTGGTTCTTAACAAAGTTTTCTTTTGGCATCTTTATTTTTAATGCCCTATGAGATTTGGTTGCAGAGATATTGGAATTTCAATATGGCCTCTGGGAGTGAATCATTAAAACATTTTCAGTGGTCAAAAACCTGGGTCAGTTTGAAAAAATACACTACTACATTTCTTTTAAAGAGGAATGTCTGAAGAACAAATAATGTTAAAACTAGAGATGCATCTTGTTTCTTTCTTTCAAGACAACTGCATTGAACATACCAATCTGAGTGAAATAAATATTCTTTTTCCAATGTTTGCATGCCTATAACTCAAGAAGTATTAAAGATATTGCAATATGAGTTTAGATTCTAGTTGTTAATAAACTTTTCTTTTGGTTTCTTAATTTTCAAGGCACTACATCACTCAGTCTCAGAGATATGGGCGTCCTAATGAAGCTTCATGTACATTTTGTTGAATGTTACCCATTTTCAGTGGTCGAAAACCAAATGTTGGCCATTTTGTATACAGCTGATACTTATTTTGTTTAAAGAACAATGTCTGAAGAAGAAATAATGTTGAAATTAGAATTGTATCTTGTTTCCCGGGGAAACTAGTTTTTGAAATTTGGTTGATTTGACACAGAATGGTGTCTTTAACTTTAATGCAGTTACGTAAAAAATAATGAATCGTTTGGTACAGTGTACTTTATAGTGTTCATATTGTATTTTAACTAACTTTTTCTTCTATTGAGATGGGATATGAGTAAATTTAGGGACAAGTTTGGTGGTAAGACAAATAGTTTTTCCTAATTTTAAAAAGTGTTATTTACTGTTTATTTTATTTTATTTATTTTTGGTAAGATTTTTTTCAATAATTTAAAATCTTCTTTTGTCTTAAGAACAATCTTAAGATCTTAATATGTTTAAGAAATACAAAATATTTGTAACTAAAAAAAAAAAAAAGATTAAGTTATAATAGAAGTCATTTACATGAAGACATTTTAAAAATGTAGTACAGAAACAAAAAAAGGAGTATAAAAGGGTCATTAAAAGCTTATTTTCTATTTTGTTAAAGCAATTTGTACACCTTTAAAGAGAAATAGTCAAATATATTAATACAGACTGCAGAAGACAAACTGGAGTAATTATTTTATTGATTTATTTGAAGTGTGGAGCTACTCAAGTTTGTGTGGTTTGTTTTGCAGGGTCAGCCTGTGGGTCAGTGTGACTTTAACAGACGTCTGCTGTGTATCGAGAAGGAGATCATCTCCCCACGATTTGAGAAAATGAAGCTGGGCCAGATTGATAAATCCAAGGAGCCCTTCAGCGTCAGGAACAAGCCTTTCTTCGACATCCACGCTGCGCGCAAGGTATTTATCAATAAACGTCTGTGGCTGTGTGTTGTGAAAGGACATGTAAATGCCACTTAAAGGTCAGATAATGACTTGAAAACATATAATGTGCTGTGGTTTAGGGATGCACTGATAACCTAAATTATTTGGCCGAAAATAGCAAAAAAGATATTTCAGTGTTCGGGCGAATAAGCGAAAAGACCGAACAAATTATGCCAAACAATAACGTGACTTGATCAAATAGAGGTACGCACTAATGTAGCAAACATGTTCGTAGTGTTGAAGCATTTAAAACTGTCTGAGAAAGATGCAAACAACATTAAAAGCACCAACAGCGAAAGACTGTTTAACAGCGCATTGCATGTTTTCGATGAGAAGAGGAACGGATGGTTGTTGCTGGTTGCTGTATGATGACTAAAATTGCCAAATGGCCTTAAACCATTAGTAAATAAACTACAGAAGGTTATTTTTTCTAATGCACACACAAATTGTATGCATTCTGACAGCGTTGCATGAGCTTATTAGCTAAGGTTCAAAGTCCAAAGCGCAAGGAAAATCTGCGCTGAAACGGCTTCATGAGAGAATCATTCAGAAATCTGCTCCTGTCAACAAAAAGTATAGACGTCTTAAAATAAAAGTCAGCATTCATAAATGTTAGTACTGTAATTTTACTGTTGTTCTGTAAAATAAACTAAAAAAGTAGGACAAAAATAATGTTAACAATAATTACAACAGCTCTATTAATACATGAATAACATTCACACAGTGTTCAAATTGGATTAATCGCATTCAAAATAAAAGTTTGTGTGTTTACTTTGTATATTTATTATGTACATATATACACACACATACATGCATATATTAGAACAAAGTATGTATATGTATATATATTTATACCTGTATACAATTTAGATTATAAATAAATATCAATATTTTAGATATAAATCTAAAATATTTTTCCTTAACATATACATGCATGTGTGTATTTATATATATACATAATAAATATATACAGTACACAGATATATAGTATGTAAACATAAACTTTTATTTTGAATGTGATTAATCGTTTGACAGCATTATTGGGATTTATAATATGTTCTAATGTTTTAAAAGAAGTCTCTTCTGCTCAGTTAAGCTGCATTCATTTGTACATTTTTAAAAACAACAACACATGCCTGAAGGGGGTCTTAAAAATGGCCAAAGAATATTATTTTGAGAACTTTATTTTAAGTTAAATTGTGCTTTGTTGGTAGGCTATAATGTTTAATTGTTAAACTAAATATTTTTTAACTTTTGTTTTTGTAACTGATTTTTTTTCTTTGAAAAGCAAGACAAAACTGTAAAAAGCACATTTTGGCCTTTTAATTTAATGCTATGGTAAAAAAAAATAGAATCAGCTTCGGCCAAGAATTTTCATTTCGGTGCATCTCTACTGTGGTTATTTACATTAGTAATCTCTATAAACTAACAACCACTAATACGCATCCTCAAGCAGCTCTCCATTGCTGCAGTCCCTTTGTAAACTGTAAAACACACTGTAGAAATGTAAAGGGATTGTTCAATCAAAGCATCTTTCTGAGACTCTTTCAGAGCTAATCTGAAACTTTGAAGGTTGCAGCTCAGAGAACATAAAAGAAACAAATGAATCAAGCATCTGTAAAACATGAAAACGGTTGTCTGGTTATTTCACAGACCAATATTTTCAACATGCTGAAGATGGCAGTTAGTTTGGGTGGTGTTTTTATTACACGGACAGTTCACAGGTTGCAGACAATTGACAAATATATTCTGTGTATTGACTAATTATTCTATATTGTCCCATTTCAGTTCATTAAAAGGGGAACCCTTGTTCTCGGACCAACAGTTCGTGGTCTGGTTCTGGATGTAGACCTTTAGGAGTCTAGTTTTGTTGTTGGTCTTAGGGGGTTGTTTTGTTTGTTATTGATCTTGGTCTAGTCTTGGCTTCAGCTCTAATTGGCGTAGCTGTGGCTTCAAAAACTATCGAACATGTCCAGCCTCATTTCCCAGGAGAAAAGATTTAGCTCATTTAACACTCATATATCTGTCCCCTCTACTAGGGTACGTTGCTAATGAGCAATAAATTGTTATTGATATTTGTCGAAAAAAATTATCTGCAACATTAACAATAACATTTGAGTCATTTGCTCAATTTTTTCAATACTTACGTCTGAACAACCAAAAACAAGGTAAAAAGTCTGCGTGTTCTGACTATATGAGGATGTGAATACATAAACATTATCTCCAGAGCTGCTCTAAGAAGTCATTTCACCAACAATGCACCAATTCATTGAAGAACTATCATCATATCATATCATATACAAACAGAAAGGTTTTCACTGCAAACCACCAAAAAAAAGTTTGGATTACCTTTAAGACATTATGACAGAATTACATTACTATTTTTGGCAAAATGTACTTCTCTAAGTACTAATTTCATTCTTTTAATTCAAAATTTAATTCAAACTTTGAAAAAAAAGATGGAATAATTTGTTCTAAATTAATTATCTTTTCATTTTAAGCAAAAACTGATTTTTCATGCACCTGTCGAGTTTGAGATTTGGGCCTTTTTGTTTTTTTTCAGACTAGTGGAAAGAAAACATCCGAAAGATACTGTTAAGTGTTTCTTTCATAGCACTTTATCTATTTGTGTCAATAGATTTCAATTACGATGCATAGTTCTAAAGGCCATTTTCTCAAAATAATTTTTTTTTCTCCTACACTGAGCCGTAAATCTCCACTTCAGTAGCATTTACACACCAAACGTTTTTTTCCTGTCTATATCCTGAAGGTTATACTAGCAAAGGGATTTGTTCATATAGAATTTGCTTGTTTATATACAACATTTTATTCCCCCCAAAATTGCGTAAATATATTATTTTCTGTCTGTTCTAAGTATTTTCTGAATTATGTGACAAAAAGTAGATAAAACTTTTGATTTTAATGTAAAAAAACAAAACAAAAATTTTGAAACTGAATTCATCCATTGTTTGGATTTTTGTACTAATTTATGCAAATTACAGCATATTTCATTAAATAATGCATCATTATGCATGTTTCAACCTAACATTTTAGAAAACTTGTAATACAAAGTTTTCTAAACTTTGCAGCCGTAAAATATTAATTGCATGGTTAGTTTTATGAACTCATTTCAGTAGACTTAATTTTTTGATGTTATAAAACACAGAATCTAGAATAAATAAAACAGAAAACAGAATTTGGAGGAAAAAAATAATAATTTCCTGATTCAAAAGGTAGCTTTTTTCTGTTGAGCTCAGTTAACAAACATGCTGTCATCAAATCAAATGTAAAAATGTCATGCATGTCAGGGCTCTACAGTGCATCCATTTTAGTCGCATTTGCGCCTGAAAACTAATGAAACTATGAAAAAAAATATTTAGGAGCGCCAGTGCGACTGACTCGGTCAGCATATTAGTCTTTGCTCTGAGGGGAGCTTCTACGTATTTTTGCAACGTTGAGTAATGTATCACAGACTTATCTCACAAATCATTTCTTAAACGCGGTGTAGAGAGAGTGTAAATAAGAGATTCATTGTGCATTGTAGAGAGCTTCATAATGGAACTTTGTGAGATCGCGATGAACTAAGATGAGTGACAGCTTTTAATAATTTTAGGGGAGTTTCTAAATTTGATATTGATTTGATACAACAGTTAAATAAACAAAGTTAATATTAAGTGACTTACATTCTCTGACTATAACACTATTGGCTGATTTTGCTCTATTTCGTCGTCAAAAATTGGCTAAAAAGCAAGTCACAACCGAGCAACTGCACATCTCCATTCAAAGACAGCGGTGTTTCGTTTATGAATGAATGTGCGTTTTTAAACACTTTCCCCTTCATAAAGACAGTCACTTGCTATATTTCTGAATGAATCAGCAGTTCGAACGAATCAAATGAATGATATGATTCAGTAATTAAATCAGCGACTTGCTGCCACCTACTGGCAGATTTAGTTTTTTAAAAAGTATCTTTTCAGTTTTAAATCATTTAATATTTCTGTATTCAAAACGTTATATTTAAAACATTAATCTTAAAATGAATTTATACATTCATTGAGCCCCATTAAACATATGAAAAGACACCTACAAGCCACTTTTGTGTTCTTCTGTGCCACATCTGTAGTACAAATTAATTTAGTTTATACTGATTTTATTTGATTGGTAACTCATTCTTATTCTACTTGTTTTTATTCTGTTGTTTTATTAAATTTTTTTTTTTTTAAATCTGACATAAAAGATGACATACTTTTAATAAGTTGCCAAAAATGCCATTACTTTACTTTAAGGAGTCAGATATCACCTGGTAATGATTTTTAGATTATTGATTAGAAGGTGCTCTTAAAATTTTGACTGTGCTCCTATATTTTTTAAGTAAGCGTAGAAAAGTAAGTGTAGAGCCCTGCGTGTCATGCAATGTTCATTTAGACCTATAATGCACATAATGCTATAATGTATGAACCCTGCAAAAAGACATTTTTTTCTGCTCTCATACAAAGGGCCTTACAGTTGAATATCAGGAGCGTCAGCCAGTGAGCTGCGCTCTTCTCATTTTCTATGAAATGAACATGCTCGACGGTTTCTGAGAAATTTCCAGCCAGAAGAGGTTCACCCCAGTAGCCGTTTCGTAATCGCATTTGATTCTCTGTTCATTGTTCACCATGAATAAGTCTTGTTTTCCTCTAGTCTGGTTCCTCTGTGCCCTGAACCTCCAAGCTCGTGGATGCCGGATCGTGTGTGTGGGTCGGTTTTGTCTCGTTCGGGGTCTGATCTGAGAGATGAAGTCTTTCAGGATGAAGTCATAATGACAGGCTGTTGAGAACTGAGAGGGTGTCATTGTTGAGGTCTCCAGCCATCTGATGCGCAGACAGGAAGTGGAAAATAGAAGAGTGGAGAAAGATCCCCATCAGTAATCGGCAGAGAATGACATCTCAACTGCAGACTACAGTCGGGATCAAAGAACTATTGTCTAGGAGTTCATTCAGTCTCTCACGATTCCATCAGATACGAATCCAGCCTCCACCAGCTATCATTTGGCACAGTGTCACTTCTCATCTTCAGCCCCCTTGAAAATCCTTCAGCGGCCTCCTCAGCATCAAGACTGACTCTCAAAACACAAACTGGCCAGTAACACGCAAGACACGTTGCATTTAGGTCTTAAATGGCAGTTTGTGAATGATAATCTGCTGCGATCAGTGTGATATAGTGAGTTCAGATGCACATTGCTTCACATTTAGAGAGAACAAGATAAAAAAAAATATAAAAAGAAGGAAATAATGCAAGAAAACCAAATAATAGACAAAAGAGAAAGATAATAAAAAAAAATATTTCCGTCATAATTTGTCAACAACATTTTTTTCACAGACGAAAATGAAACGATAATGAAATAAATTCTTATTGAATGACAAAAACTATGACAAAAATCTACTGGCATTTTCGTCAGTTAATAAAAACAAGACAAAAATGTTAGGGAGGGACGATTTGGAAAGGAATTCATTCAGAAAAATCTGTTGCGTAGTAGGAGGTTGGATGCATACAAACCGGCAGGACACAAGCTAAAATACACTTGCACAGGAGAAGTGCAGACATATGGATAAATTTGACAATGCAAGAGAGAACTCAATTCGGTCTTGTTTTCTGAGCACAGACATCGTCTCTTTCGTGTTGCATGAACTGAGAAATACACACAAAATGATCTGGAATTGTCCGTTTTGATGAGTATTCACGTAAACACAGCCGATTGCGTCTTAAATGAATGTAAGCAGTTGTGAGAAAGTGTATCAGTGCATTGCATCCATTGCATTTGGTTTTAAAAGGATAACAGCCACATTTAGTTGCTATTTTCTGATGTTAATCAAGCAACAAAAAAAGACAGAAAACCACACACTGCTCTTGGCTGAATCACTTACGTAGCCCTGAAGATTAATCTAAATTCATTTATAGATGTAAATATGTCTGTTTGAAAGAATGAAGAATATGATAAACAAGTTACTATAAAGAATGCATAATTTTATTATGGATTTTATTGTAAAGTAGACCATGGTCTTTATGAGAAGTGGTTTTATTTCATTTTAATATTAACCCATTTAATCCCAAATTTTTCCCAGACATGAAAATATCCAAATCATGTGTCATTAGTAACCCTTTGAAATAATCCGTATTTATTTTTTTTAATTTTTGGGGGAAAAGTGTGTGAAAAATTGTGTTTTATAAGTCGTTGACAATTGTGACCGGTGGGATAATGTGTATAATGAACTAATATATTTCTGCAGTCATAAAAATGGTTATATATCTTAGCCCAGCTATTTGAAACTGTTTGATCACATTCTAGGGTTACTATTATTTATAAAAAAAAATCTATAAAACATTGATAGGAATACTGAGATAAAAGACAAAAAAAATATAATAGTCAACGTATTTCAAATTTGTTACTTTATTGGTGCATATATCATTTAATTGTTATATTAGTGCTACCAGTATTGCAACATCAATATTGTAACTTATTTGTAACCTTTGAACTTTTGATTTAGTGCAATATTTTGTCAAATATTCAAAAGTCAAAAGACTATGACTAAAACTAAATCAAAATTTGCTGTCAAAATTAACACTGATTGAAAGAAATAATTAAAATTGAAAAATAATTAAAAGAAGAAGCAGTGATTGAAAGTATAATTATAACCAAAACAAACAAACAAAAAGATTAAATGGTGAGGAAAAAAGCTAATTTGAGAGCCAAATTTGAGTATAAATGCAAATGGCTCTGCATTTATTTGTGCATTCAGTTAGAAATACAAAGTAGCATAAGTATGTTTGCTAATTATTTGTGCATTAGTGAATCGATTTGTGGTATTTCTCATATATCCTGTGCCTGACGAGTACAAATGCATGCCTTTGTGTGGTTTTGACATTTTTCCACCATTGTATATATGCCCATGCAGCCCAAACAGGTTTTTTTTTATTATTATTATTAAAATGCCATTTATTACAACAAAACTCATCTGTGAGTTAGACATGAATATCCAGTCTCTAATTAAGTACGGAATAATTATATGCATCATGGGACCATAAACTGGCCTGTCGATCTTCCTCTGAACATTAACATTCTAATACTTTGATTTATTTTCTCTATCCTTCCTTTGTTATTTTTATTGAGGATGCTATACAGTTCTCCCTACCTTCCTTCTGACATTATCCACATTAAAAATAGTTTCATTTTCAACCATTAAACTTATGTGACATTTAAAAACAATTAAAAACTGATGAAGCGCTATCGTTCTCATTCACCAGTCTGCCAGCTCTAAAAAGCATTATGACTAGAGCATCCGGGCGTCTCTGCCATACTGTTTTCAGTGAGGATGGTTAGCATGCAAATTGTCATGCAGGGTGTGTTTGTTTGTGAGTGCAGCTCATGAAGACAGCACAAAAGAAAAATGCGTTTCATGCAAAACGTCAATCATTTCTTTTCTTTTTTTTTTATTAATTCCACTTTGTTGCATTGTATACTTAATATAAAGTGTTACTAAAAATTGTTTTGCAACACAACGTGTAATGTCATTATATTTTTATAAATATAGCCTAATATAATACCATAGAAAATCGCATTAGGGATTTTAACATCATCTTAATGTTGCTTTGTATATAGTATTATGTATTTAAATCTTCCAAAAATTATTTTATGTATTTATTGGAAAATAAAGCACCTTCAGCACTCAAGAATAGATGAATAGATTCTATTCTATCATCTATAGCACAACTGTACATACCCCTTATTTCTTCGTTTATTTTTTTATATATTTTCGTCTCATTTTTATTTACATATATGTATTTTTTATTCTTGTATGGGCAATATGGGCATATTATGTAATTATATCTTCCAAAAATAATTTTATGTATTTATTGGAAAATAAAGCGTCTTCGTTTCAAAGCCTTCTGCACTCAAGAATAGATGAAGAATCCCTGTGCAAAACAATGTGCAATAACTTTATATTTATTTGTCACCACCTCCATCCTAATACATCCATGCATCTCTTTCTATTCTATTCTATTCTATTCTATTCTATTCTATTCTATTCTATTCTATTCTATTCTATTCTATTCTATCATCTATAGCACAACTGTACATACCCCTTATTTCTTCGTTTATTTTTCTATATATTTTCGTCTCATTTTTATTTACTTATATGTATTTTTTATTCTTGTATGGGCAATATGGGCATATTATGTAATTATATCTTCCAAAAATAATTTTATGTATTTATTGGAAAATAAAGCGTCTTCGTTTCAAAGCCTTCAGCACTCAAGAATAGATGAAGAATCCCTGTGCAAAACAATGTGCAATAACTTTATATTTATTTGTCACCACCTCCATCCTAATACATCCCTGCATCTCTTTCTATTATATTCATCTATAGCACAACTGTACATACCCCTTATTTCTTCATTTACTTTTCTATATATTTTTGTCTCATTTTTATTTACATATGTGTATTTTTTATTCTTGTATAGGCAATATGGGCATATTGTGTATTTATATCTTCCAAAAATATTTGTATGTATTTATTGGAAAATGAGGAGTCTTCATATGAAAGCCTTCTGCACTCAAGAATAGATGAAGAATCCCTGTGCATGAGCTGCTGTAGTCTGCGTTATGATTGGCCGCTGCTGTAATCAAACACGATTGGCCACTGCTGTTGTCAAACACATGACTGTCTGTAATGTAATTGTCAGCCTTTCAATTGGCCACTGTAGTTGGACAGCAATGCCACCTCAAACAAAAAAATCTGTTCTGTGCTGTGCAGATATCATGTAAGTGACCACATTCGCATCAAAACACCAAATTTCGAGGAAGGCTGACCTGTTTGTTTACCTGCTCAAATCTTTTTTTAATAGTTTTGTTAATAAGGAAGAAATGTAAATAAAAGAAAGAAAGAAAAAAAAAAGAAAATTGCAAAGAACAGAATGAGGACAAAATGAAAAATAATAGAATCAGAAAGAGCTTTATTGCCAAGTATGCTTGTGCATACAATGTAAATATATTTAAATATAAATAGACAAAGATATATAGAAAAATAAATTAAGCAATAAGTGGTATGTACAGTTGAATAGAAAAGAAAAGAATAGAATAGAATAGAATGGAAAGAGATGCAGGGATGTATTAGGATGGAGGTGGTGACAAATAAATATAAGGTTATTGCACATTTTTTATTGCACAGTGGGGTGAACATTTAGCTGTTCATAAGGTGGATTGCCTGGGGGATAAAAACTGTTCTTGCGCCTGGTTGTCCTGGTATAAATAATGATAATACTAATAAAAAAGAACTAATGAAAGATATCAAAATACACAAAAGAGAAATAACAAAAAATGCAAAGTTAATATTAAAAGATGAAGGATGAAAGAATGAGGCCAAAAAAAAAAAGGTTAAACCAGGGGTCTGCAAACTTTAACGTCAAAGGAGCCATTTTGGCCCCTTTCTCACCAAAGAAAATTCATGTGGAGTCGCAAAATATTTGATCCCCAAAATAAAGATAGCATGGCTTATAGCTAAAGTTTTATATTCAGTTATGTTCAGAAGTGAGGGAAATGTCAAATGTAATATAATAATAATAATAATAATAATTATAATATTTTAATTTTAATATTTATGTATGTCATTTAATGTTTTTTAAAGGTGTTTCTTATGCTTATCAAGGCTGTTTTCACTTGATCAAAAATACAGAAAAAAATTTAATATTGTGAAATATTATTATGATGTAAATCAATGTTTTTCTATATTAATATACATTAAAATTTAATTTATATCTGTCATTAAAGTTGAATTTCTAGAATCATTACTCCAGTCTTCAGTGTCACATGATCCTTCAAAAATCATTCTAATATGCTGATTTATTATCAGTGATGGAAACAATTGCGCTACTTATGTTTTTTTTTTTTTTTTTTTTTTTGGAACCTGTGATACTTTTTTCAGGATTTTTTGATCAATAAAAGGTTAAAAAAAGAACAGAATTTATTTCAAAGAGAAAGGATTTCTAACACTATACACTACTGTTCAAAAGTTTGGGGTCAGTACATTTTTATTCTTTCTTTTTTTTTAAAGAAATTAATACTTTTAATTCACCAAGGATGTGTTAAAGTAATATAAAGTGATAGCAGAGTTTAATGTTGTTAGAAAAGATTTATATTTTGAATAAATGCTGCTCTTTTTAACTTATTCATCAAAGAATCCTGAAAAAATAATCACAGGTTGCAAAAAAATATTTGTTTCCAACATTGATAATTCTAATAATAAATCAGTATATGAGAATGAAGGATTTCTGAAGGATCATGTGACACTTAAGACTGGAGTAACAGCTGATGAAAATTCAGCATTGCATCACAGGAATAAATTACATTGCAAAGTATATTAAAATAAAAAAACATTATTTTATATTGTAATAAAATTTAGCAATATTACGTTTTTTTTTCTGTATTTTTGATCAAATAAATGCAGCCTTGATGAGCATAAGAGACTTCTTTAAAAACATTAAATGAGAGGGTCCAAACTTTTGACTGCTAGTGTGTGTGTATATATATATATATATATATATATATATATATTACTAATGACGATTTTATTGCTATGATTGTATAATCAGTGTATACTAACAGTTTATACTAAAACACTTTTTCCATTTTGATCACAGAATAAGGCAGAAAATATAGACCTTGAAAAGGTTCAGGAATGAATTAAAAAAGGAATTGAAAATGAAAAATAATGAAAGAGAATGACAGAAAATAAGAAAAAGATGGAAGGAAAAGAAATGGACAAGTAAAAAAAAAAACTAAATGAGAGAATGAGGCATACAGGAAGAACAAATGAAGACAGTAAAAAGAGAACAATCTAAAATAAAGAGCAAGTGAACAAACAAACACAAAAAAACGAAAGAAATAAGAAAATGAAAGAGAACAAAAGGAAGACAGAGGCTCATCTCTGAGGGCAATTTCAAAGGCAGAATACGAAGCGGCGGCGGCGATGACACGAACAACCTGTTCCTCAGCGTTTCAGACTCTTCCCACACGTTTGCGCCGCGGACGTTTCATCTCAAACGCGACTTTGAAAGAGTTTAACGGGAGTTAATGATCTCATTAAGCAGTAATGTCCTCGTTAAACGGGGGCTGGATATGGAAACGGCGTCTTTAACTAGCCACTTATCTGAACAGACTGCGAATTCTGCAGGTAGAGGCTCATATAGAGAGAGGGCTGCTGCTCCTCAGAGCTTTGAGGGTGAGTTGTATTAGGCATGAAAGATGCTGTTTGCTGCAGACTGCCTGACTGACTAGAATTTTAATACACCATCCAAGGCTCTTTCAGCAGCAGCGCCGACGTGTTTCTGAGAGATTAAATGAGAAAATAAGGCGGCTAATGTGGAGCGGAGGGTCGTGCTTCATTAGAGTCACGGAAAGGAAATCTCTGTTAAGACTCTGCCGCTGTAGCCCTGTGCGCTGCGCTAATATAACACCGTCCCTGTGGATTGTGGGTAAGGTCGAAGAGTGCCACGTTCAGCTGAGGACAGATTACGGCTAATGAAAGAAGTTGAGAGTTTTTCTATTGAACAGTGTTCAGTTCAGCGGGATATCTGGGTGGGAGACCTTGTCTGAGTTGTGTAGCGAACATTGGCGGCAGAGATCCGTTTAAGCGCAAACACGCTCAAGGTCTTGAAAGATTTATTAGAGAGGAATTCATTTACGGCAGCTGCTCTTATGAAAATGTAAGAGCGGTTCACTCTGTACTTTCTGTTGTTTGAGATATGCATTTTTGATTTCTGTACACTTCGCTATTGTAATGTTTTGTTTACAAATTATATTGGTTTCTCAAGGATGTTCCGCAAAGTCAAAGTGAAATCAAAAATGACCTTGTTTACTTTCTTATATGTGGTATTGCTGATTCATCAGTGCACGTTATTTCAAAAATTGAAATGTTAATTAAATGTATAATTGCTTGCTCCACTATTCACTGTTAACTAGTTGCTTATTAGCATGCATATTACTAACATATCAGCTGTTTATAAAGCACATATGTGACCCTGGATCACAAAACGTCTTAAGTAGCACAGGCAATAGCAAAAAATACATTGAATGGGTAAAATGATCATTAGGATCATTAGGATATTTTTTCTACCGTAAATATACCAAAACGTAATTTTTGATTAGTAATATGCATTGCTAAGAACCTCATTTGGACAACTTTAAAGGCGATTGTCTCAGTATTTAGATTTTTTTTGCACCCTCAGATTCCAGATTTTTAAACAGTATCTCAACCAAATATTGCCATATCCTTGGCTTGTTTATTCAGCTTTCAGATAATTAAAAAAAATGACTCTTATGACTGTTTTTGTGGTGCAAATCCCTTATTCCTAGCCAATACCTAAACATAACTTCTACAGCAACTTACTATCGATATGCATAAAATTACTGAGTTTACTGAGACAAAACTCTTAGTTAATAGTGAATATGTCTTCCGTAATTTAAAGTGTTACTCATTTTTCACATTGAATATCCAGTACCTCTCAGAAGTGCATCATATTATGGAAGCAAAATGTGTTGCAATTGACTTTTCTTGTAAATTTGAGCTTTTCAAGGGCAAAATTGTCATTGGTATTACTAACGTATTGGCTGTTTATTAGCACTTATAAAGCACTTATGTGACCCATTTACCACAAAACCACTCTTAAGTAGCAAGGGTGTATTTGTAGCAATATAGCAAAAAATACATTGAATGGGTAAAATGATCATTAGGATCATTAGAGTATTTTTTCTACCGTAAATATACCAAAACGTAATTTTTGATTAGTAATATGCATTGCTAAGAACCTCATTTGGACAATTTTAAAGGCAATTTTTTCAGTCTTTTTTATTTTTATTGCACCCTCAGATTCCAGATTTTTAAACAGTATCTCAACCAAATATTGCCATATCCTTGGCTTATTTATTCAGCTTTCAGATGATTTATAAATCTTTCTTTCAAATTTAAAAAAAAATTACTCTTATGACTGGTTTTGTGGTCCATGGTCACATATTAATGCCTTATTCTGCATGACCATATTCTAAATCCTTTATTCCTAACCAATACCTAAACATAACTTCTACAGCAACTTACTATCGATATGCATAAAATTACTGAGTTTACTGAGACAAAACTCTTAGTTAATAGTGAATATGTCTTCCGTAATTTAAAGTGTTACTCATTTTTCACATTGAATATCCAGTACCTCTCAGAAGTGCATCATATTATGGAAGCAAAATGTGTTGCAATTGACTTTTCTTGTAAATTATTCTGAGCTTTTCAAGGGCAAAATTGTCATTGGTATTACTAACGTATTGGCTGTTTATTAGCACTTATAAAGCACTTATGTGACCCATTTACCACAAAACCAGTCTTAAGTAGCAAGGGTATATTTGTAGCAATATAGCAAAAAATACATTGAGTGGGTAAAATGATCATTAGGATCATTAGAATATTTTTTCTACCGTAAATATACCAAAACGTAATTTTTGATTAGTAATATGCATTGCTAAGAACCTCATTTGGACAACTTTAAAGGCGATTTTCTCAGTGTTTTTTATTTTTTTGCACCCTCAGATTCCAGATTTTTAAACAGTATCTCAACCAAATATTGCCATATCCTTGGCTTGTTTATTCAGCTTTCAGATAATTAAAAAAAATGACTCTTATGACTGGTTTTGTGGTCCAAATCCATTATTACTAACAATACCTAAACATAACTGCTACAGCAACTTACTATCGATATGCATAAAATTACTGAGTTTACTGAGATAAAACTCTTAGTTAATAGTGAATATGTCTTCCAAAATTGTCATTGGTATTGTTGATTCGTCAGTGCACATTATTTCAAAAATTAAATGTTTTTGTCTTTGTGTCTTTAATTAAATGCATAACTGCTTGCTCCACCTCTGCTCCACTATTCGCTATTAACTAGTTGCTTATAAGCATGCATATTATTAACGTATTGGCTGTTTATTAGTACTTATAAAGCACATATGTGACCCTGGATCACAAAACCAATCTTAAGTAGCACAGGCAATAGCAAAAAATACATTGAATGGGTAAAATGATCATTAGGATCATTAGGAAATTTTTTCTACCGTAAATATACCAAAATGTAATTTTTGATTAGTAATATGCATTGCTAAGAACCTCATTTGGACAATTTTAAAGGCAATTTTTTCAGTCTTTTTTATTTTTTTGCACCCTCTGATTCCAGATTTTTAAACAGTATCTCAACCAAATATTGCCATATCATTGGCTTATTTATTCAGCTTTCAGATGATTTATAAATCTTTCTTTCAAATTTAAAAAAAAAAATACTCTTATGACTGGTTTTGTGGTCCATGGTGACATATTAATGCCTTATTCGAACCAATACCTAAACAGTTTACTGAGACAAAACTCTTAGTTAATAGTGAATATGTCTTCCATAATCTAAAGTGTTACTAATTTTTTGCATTGAATATCCAGTAGCTCTCAGAAACGCATCATATTATGGAAGCAAAATGTGTTGCAATTGACTTTTCATGTAAACTTAAATTATTTATGAGCTTTTCAAGGGCAAAATTGTCATTGGTTACTCATCTTCATGTTGTTCCAAGCACATATAACTTATGTTCATCTTCAAAATGAAGATTTTTCTGTCCATTCACCCAAAACATTGACATTTTAAAAGTTCATTAAGAGATCATAAACAATTGCTTTATATAATAAATAGATTTATTCTAGGCTTTCCCCCATATAAACATGGATCAATGCACATACATAGGGCAAATCAAATATGGTAAGCAGAAGCTCAGAAATAATTGCTGGACATGCGAGATCGAACCTCATTGGTTTTTGCAGAAGTTTAAAGTGCTTATGTGACACACAAAAACAAACCTTATAGGTTTAAGCTTTCGTTCACCATATTTGAAATGTTTTTACATGTGAATAAAGTCTAAATAAAATCTCTAATTATAAATTAATTGTCTCTTCAGGAGTCTTGGATTAAACCACTCTATTCATAT
The DNA here is from genome assembly GCA_033026305.1 of Cirrhinus molitorella. Taxonomy (NCBI): domain Eukaryota; kingdom Metazoa; phylum Chordata; class Actinopteri; order Cypriniformes; family Cyprinidae; genus Cirrhinus; species Cirrhinus molitorella. The sequence goes on from CM065133.1 coordinate 36,231,085, forward strand.
GGATTATTTTTATAATCTTTCTATGAATTTTTCCAGCTGTCAATGTTTTGGTGTAACAAATTTCATTCAATCATTTGTATTTCTAAGATAGACGGAAGTCATCACTCTTTTTGGGTGAACTGTCCCTTTAAGGCTTTGAATTTACATACTGCCTTGCCATTGGTGGGTCAAACAGCCCCAAACAAACAGCACAATGTTATCATAGTGCGACAGCATTTACACTCTCTGTCTTGATGAGTTTAGTGCATGCAATGTACCTTTTTTGATATACTTTCACAAAGCCCAGTTTATGCAAGCAGTGAGCCGTTCATATGTTGATTTCCTCTAAAAGGCTAAACACTGACTCTTTCAAAACATCTCTGTGTTTGTGGAAGCAGTCTGACATGTCAACTTCTGGCTCAGTGGCTTGAGTTTGGGACTGTGCTATCTTTTTTTTTTTCCAAAGATAGGCAGATGGAGAGAGTATTTGGGAAATCTCTTTTGGAAACTTTGTTTGGAAGTCATTATCTTTTCAAAGTTTAACGAGAAACTGATTTTCAGCTGTCTTGGCCTCTCCTGGAGATTGTCTCTGCCTATGGGGTACATGTTCTTTGTGCTATATACACATTATATATTCTCCTTGTCTTTTGCTTTGTTCACAGCTCCTGGAGGGCAGTTTCACCTCGCAGGTCAGCCATGAAGTTGATGGTCTTATCTTCCAGCCTATAGGGGTGAGTCTGACACAAATACAAACTGCTTTACTGTAAATTCAGAGTCTGGATGAAACATTGCTGCAAAATAACTACCTGATGTGAGCTGAAGAGTAAATAAGAGCATTTGTTTCAGATTCATTCAGGCTCCCTCATAAGCATTTGAGTTTATGGCAGTAATAATCCATGGTTAATGTGGTTTTATACGGTGGTTGTGCACACAAATGCTTTCAAGCTGAAAGCTAAACTGTTATTGAGTCTTTATGAGCCTACAGCTCAAATCTAGAAAAAATGCTCAGCCAACAACAGACTTTTTGTATGAAGTAAACATTAATAAATAAGTTATTTGAAACTATTTGAAAATCTGGAATCTGTGGGTGCCCAAAAATCTAAATATTGAGAAAATCACCTTTAAAGTTGTCCAAATGAAGTTCTTAGCAATGCATATAACTTTTTTTAAAAATTAAGTTTTGATACATTTATGGTAGGAAATTTACAAAATATCTTCATGCAACATGATCTTTACTTAATATCCTAATGATTTTTGGCATAAAAGAAAAATCAATAATTTTGACCCATACGATGTATTTTTGACTATTGCTACAAATATACCCCAGCGACTTAAGACTGCTTTTGTGCTCCAGGCGAGTGAAAATCAGGCCTAAAATCATGCAGTGTGAACTTGGCCTAAGAGGACACAAGGAGGGAGTTATTAAAGGAGAAGTTCACTTCCAGAACAAAAATTTACAGATAATTTACTCACCACCTGTCATCCAAGATGTTCATATCTTTATTCAACAGTCGTAAAGACTGTTTTTTGAGGAAAACATTGCAGGATTTCTCTGCATATAGTTAAATACTATGGTGCACGCGAATTTGAACTTCCAAAATGCACTTTAAATGCAGCTTCTAAGGACTCTAAACGATCCCAGCTGAGGAAGAAGTGTCTTATCTAGCCAAACGATCGGTTATTTTCTAAAAAAAAAAAAAAAAAACAAATGTCGAAAAAATCCCATCTCATTTCCTCCTCCAACTTTAAAATCATAGATCATAAAAGTCCATTATATCTAGAGAAATCCTGAAATCTTTTCCTCATAAAACATAATTTCTTTACGACTGAAGAAAGACAGACATGAACATCTTGGATGACAAGGGAGTGAGTACATTATCTGTAAATATTTGTTCTGGAAGTGAGCTTCTTCTTTAACCCTGTGAAGCCTGTTGTATTGCATTTTGATACACAAATTTCTAAGGTCTCTCATTGATCAACATGATCAAATCTTTGCTGACCTGTTGAACTAAACTGTTGCACACAATCTACTACATGCTTGTCACTTGAATGATAGCCTAGGCTTTAAGTACAAATGTCCACCTTCACCTTTGTGGTTCATGTGTCTTTTTTAAAAAGGTAAACATAAAAATAACTTGCATTGATAGTAATATTTCAAGATGAACGCTTACTGGTCTGAAGCAGCTTAGGTTTACTTCTATCATCTCTGCTCATATATTATTACTCATCATCATGTTTTATTTTAGAAAAATCTTGTTACATTTTTGAGTATCAAATATGATCCTCAGGCTTTTGAGGAATCTTGTTTATGTTTTGGCCCCACAATAAAGACTACAGAGCTTTGATCATCAAACTAAGCATATAAGATGCTATCTTAATAAGATATTATATTGGGAGATACAGTGAGAACTGATATTTATATGTAAGTAATCTGTTATAGTATTATAACAGTAACATGTTTACCGCATAGAAATATCATAAAATTTATTTTAATGCATTAAAATGTTATATTTTTCCCTTAATAAAAATCAGTGTAAGCATGCTAGTTCATTCAGATCTGAATAAGCAGTGATTTGCCATTATTTTATTTTACTAACTAAAAAAAAATAATAATTTCAAACAGTCACTCAGTGTTGAGACTGAGAATCAGATGCATGTAAAGAATAATGGCAATGTATTATTAAAGTCAAAAGTTGTGCTTGTTAACATTAGCTAATGCACTGTGAACAAGGAACAACTGTATTTTCATAACTAAGGTTAACAAAAATGATTAAATACTGTAATAAATGTGCTGTAATAATTCATTTATGTTAGTTAATACATAATAACATTAACTAATGGAACCTTATTGGAAAGTGTTACCTTATTAGCTAATATACCTGTTGTGCCTTTTTCTATAAACAAAGTTTCTGTGGGTCTTAAAAAGTTTTAACTCATCATTCTAGGAATTAAGGCCTAAACCTGAGTTATATCAGAGCAGAAAGTCTTAAACTCTTAAAGTAATGTCATTAAATGTTGCATGCACTGCAAAAAAGAAAAAAAGAAAAAAAAAAAAAGCTTTTTTTTCCATTACACATATCTAAACTTCCTTAAATCTAGATATATTTACTGGAGATGCAAAATGAACATACAGTATGAAGCCTTGTTTCCTAAAGGCTATGTGTTGTTGTTTTAAACAAACTCACTCAACTTCATTTTGACCGGTTTCTCAGAAAACAAGATGACTTATCTTAAGTCATTCTGCTTCCCAAGAAAATGTATATTAATTTATAAATCTTTAGATAGTTGCGTTTGGAAAACAAGGCTTTTTGTTTATTTCTTTGTTTATTTATTGTTTCTCAAATTAATTCAAAAGTGATGTGATCTATCGGAAGTTATATTTGCAAACTTTTGTTGTTAATACAAGACTTACAAGATTTTCTTTTAGAGACCGTACTGATGTGTTATGTTTCCATTCAATTAAAAACCTTAAATTTTCTTTGCTTGGTCGTAAAGAGTCTTAAACGTACCTCATAAAACCTGCAGAAACACTGATAAAATGGACTGTGCAGCCATTCAAAATTCAATTCCCATAGCCATTTTCTCTAAAAGTCCAGAATGCACCAGGCTTGTGGCTGTAAATGGTGGTATATATGGTCACAGACAAATTCACACAAAAAAAATCAAATATCCTCTATAGAGAACAAAAGCAGGTCCAAGGAGGATAAACACACGAGGGGTTCTCGGCAGGTGTGCCGGATTGAAAACACAAGCTGGGCGTCAATGTGCCGTTGACTGATTAGAAACAAAACTGAAGAGAGAGGCGTTTACAGTTGCATCATTATTGCAGCAGAAATCATAGAAATATCCATCAGGTTACTTGGCGTGAAAAAAAAAAACACATTTCCATTTTCCAATACTGTTCAATCTTTCTGCAAATGCAAGGTAAAGGTCATGCACACCACATTCCTGCATGCCAACCGATCAATCGCATCAATATGTTTAAAAAATGTATTAAAGGAAGTGTCCTCAGAAGCCCTCTGTTTAAACAGCATAATGTATTTTCTCTGCTGACACGATGTTTGGGCTTTCTATCAGAGCTGCTGTTATATTGACTTTCTTTCACTGTAATGCAATGAGACATTTTGTGAACAGCGACAGAGGACCTCTGAACTTCATACATTACACACAGCTGTCCAGAATGTTGTCATAATGTCACAATGCTGGTGCACATTAACCAGGTGCATTGTGATCATTTCAGTTTGGGCATGCGCTGCTATCCTCGTTTCCACATGTCCTCCAGCCTCTCATTTTGAAAAGGAGAATTTCAGTGAAACCAGCGAAATGTATAACAATGAAACCTGCACCGAAACAGTCATTACAAATGACCTTTTCCAGAGAGAATGAGTGCAGCAGTTTTGAGAGGAAAATCTTGTACGTACTTGACTAGAGTGCTCTGTAGGATATCTTTATTACCTGACTTTAATTTTTAATTGTTAATTGGCTGCAGGATTGATTTAATGCAAATTGCAATGTGGTAAATTCTGATTTATTTAAATAAATTCTGGCCTGAAGTCAGCCTGCGATGAGTTTTGTCATGCATCATTTACTGGAAGAATCTAATAAATGCTAACAGGGCATATATATTTGGTTTGTCATTATTATTATTTAGCAAGGATGCATTAGATTAATCAGAAGTGTCAGAATTGTCAAATAAATGCTGTTTTTTTAATTGTTGGATCTTAAATCTAAACTAGGGCTCAGGTATTTTTACTTGCTATGGATTAATATAAGAGCCAATCACACAGCAGAAATATGCAACAACAGCCAATAAGTGTGCAGCTTTTTTTTCTTTTTTTTTTTTTTGTTCACGTCAAAGAACAAAGTCAATTTCTTCTGGCTCTTTGCAAAGCAAACTCGACATGAGGATGACAAAAATGAGTGGAAGCAGCGACGAAAGAGAAACTAACCTCGAGTTATTATCCAAAAATGATGAAATTGTTGACAAAAAGGTGCACGAATTCAGTTATATGGAAGTGGTTTGGCTATTTGAAAGCGATGAGGTGCAGATTAAAACTGTAAAATATGTCATAAACGTTTTACACATTATGTGCACTGGCTACAAATTTTATAGTTTAATATTATAGTTTTATTTTGCACATTTTATCTACCTCTTAAAGCCAGACACTGCTGACCGTAGTCTTCCTAACCATAAAAAAACAAAAAAAACAAAAGTAAAATACAAATTTTGTGCAATTTCTAGACAGGCAGACAATTTCTATGTAGACAGACTTGTCTTTCTAGAAAAGAAAAAGCTGTAATTGTGTTACTTACAAATTATGTTTACAGCAGTTTTATGTTTACATTTTGCACATTTACTGTCATTTTGACCTTCTTTTGTCACGACTTTTAGTTTTTATTTTAGTAAGTTGTCTTAATTTTTTAAAGCCAAATGTGTCATCTGTTTTTGTTAATAAACTATTTTTTCAAATGTAATTAATGCACCCTCAAATTTTTTGTAGCTTCAGTCATAGTTGGGATACTCTTTTAAAGCTGGCAGCATTAACAGTTTATATATCGAAATATATATCATTATCGATCAATATGGGCAAAAAATGATCGAGATTACATTTTTGCCATATCGCACAGCCCTAATCTAAACTCTTTTACATTTTATTCTTTATTAAGACACTAAATTCCACCATCTGTCCATATGCATTAGTAGTGCGTTCATTTTCAGAATAATTAATGAAGAATCATGCAGCTTATTAATCTTGCGGTCTGATGTTTTCCTAAACGTGTCAATAAGACTTAGTAAAGCATGATTAGATGTGTCAAGGCACTTTAGATAGAGTAAGACATCAATAGCGCAAAGGCTATTTTATGCTCCACAAAAGATTCGGTGGCAATTATACAGAGGACAGAGGAGCCCTGCCTCTGGAAATGTTAAACAACTTTGACACCATGTTGTTGATCAGCCCGGCAGCTATAAGATTTTTATAGAACAAGCCATTCCACCGAATTCAAATCTCTTTAGCATTTCAAAAAGATTCAACCCATTCAACCCTTTCTAAAGCCCTTGTGTGCATCCGCTGATAGCAGAATCGTGTCAGACTTCCCTCTTTGATGCTGAACAATATCCAGTCCATCTGGTCATTCCCGGTTAGGTAACATTTTAGAGCTGCTAGTCTTCCTCTCTGTTCTGCAACCTAGTGAGCTTTCGCTTGAATTTTGGTAAAAAGCAAACGGCACCTTTGCTTTGCTGCCTCCTTTATTTTGCTGAATTGTAAGGCTGTACTGTAGTGAATGCAAGCTTCGAGTTTGTTTCAATGAGCTCAATGAAAGAAGAAATCCAAGACGAAGGACAAAGTGAAATTACACTACCAGTCAAAAGTTTGGACTCACCCTCTCATTTAATGTTTTTTAAAGAAGTCTCTTATGCTCATTAAGACTGCATTTATTTGATCAAAAGTACAGAAAAAAACAGTAATATTGCAAAATGTTATTACAATATAAAATAATAGTTTTTATTTGAATATACTTTACAATATAATTTATTCCTGTGATGCAAAGCTGAATTTTCATCAGCTGTTACTTCAGTCTTAAGTGTCAGAAATCATTCTAATATGCTGATTTATTATTAGAATTATCAAAGTTGGAAACAGTATTTTTTTTGCAACCTGTGATTCTTTTTTCAGGATTCTTTGATGAATAACAAGTTAAAAAGAACAGCATTTATTCAAAATATAAATCTTTTCTAACAATGTAAATCTATGCTGTCACTTTTTATTAATTTAACACATCCTTGGTGAATCAAATTATTAATTTCTTTAAAAAAAAAGAAAGAATAAAAATGTTTTGAACAGTAATGTATATTGTTAGAAAACCTTTCTATTTTAAATAAATGCTGTCCTTTTCTTACCTTTTATTGATCAAAAAATCCTGAAAAAAGTATCACAGGTTTCAAAAAAATACTGTTTTTAGCACTGATAATAAATCAGTATATTAGAATGACTTTTTGAAGGATCATGTGACACTGAAGAGTGGACTAATGATTCTGAAAATACAGCTTTAATTACAGATATAAATTAAATTTTAATGTGTATTAATATAGAAAGTCACTGATTTACATTGTAATAATATTTAACCTAACTCTAACCTAACCCTAACCCTTTTTTTCTGTATTTTTGATCAAGTGGAAACAGCCTTAATGAGCATAAGAAACTTTAAAAAACATTAAATGAGAGGGTGCATCCAAACTTTTGACTGGTACTGTATGTTAATCTGATGTTCCTTCAAATTGAAATTCAGTGAGCTGTTTGCATATGTATAACCATAACATTTTCACATTAGATGCTGCCTATCAAGACAATAGACAGTAACTTTCCATTTAAAATGTTTCGCATTTGGTATAGGCCTTCCTGACAATTCAAAATTACAAAACATCAAGCATTTTCATATCAGGGGTCTTCAAATAGTGGACTGTGGTGGTCTGGTTCTGGATCCGTTTGATAATTTGGTTCTTATGGGGCTGTGAGACATCATGGCAGTGGTTATTTTACCAATTCTACAGTTCAAAACAACAGAGCTGTGCACACCATTTATGGTAATGATCTTTCAGCGCTATATCCTATAATATTTTTATCTTGAGCCAAACATGCTTCACTCTGTACGTGTTGCTTCTCTCTCGGTAAAGATGTAAAGCGCTACAGATGACGCCATTTTTTTAACAGTTATTACAGAAATAGAAACACAGTGAGTCTTAAAATAGACTGATACTGTACTTTCAGAAAAGTACAAGAATGCTAATGCAGAATGCAAACGGGAATGCAGCAAAAACAATTATTTCTATTTCATATATAAATAAAAAAAAGTAAAAATAAATAAAATAATCAGCATTTTAAGAGCATTTTATAATAATTTGTAGATGCAAGGAAAGACAACTGAAACTTAAAATGTAGTTTGTTTTCTTCTCATGATGAAGGACCAGAACTTTAAAGGATTACTCCACTTTCATAATTTACTCACCCCCCATGTCATCCAAGATATTCATGTCTTTCTTTTTTTAGTCGTAATTTTTTTTTTTTTTTTTTTTTTAAGGAAAAAATTCCAGGATTTTTCTTCATATTGTGGACTTCAGTGGTGCTCAATGGATTGAAGGTTAAAAAATGCAGCTTCAAAGGACTTTAAACGATCCCACCCGAGGAATAAGGGTCTTATCTAGCGAAACGATCTGTCTTTTTTTTAAACAATTTATATTTACATTATTTAACCTCAAATCTAACTTGCTAGTCGACACTCTTAAAAATAAAGGTGCTTCATGATGCCATAAACGAACCTTTTCGTCTAAATGGTTCCATAAAGAACCTTTAACATCTGAAGAACCCTTCTGTTTCACAAAAGGTTCTTTGTGGCGAAAGGAAGTTCTTCAAATTATTAAAAAAGTAAGAAAAAGATGTTCTTTACAGAACCTTTGACTAAATGGTTCTTTGTGAAACCAAAAATGGTTCTTCAGTGGAATCACAGTGATTGATTAAAATGCTGATAAACTCAAGAAAAGATGAGACATAAACACATGACAGCGTGATTGAATTATTAAAGTGTTCAAAAATAAATAAAACACGTTTATTCTGTTGTCTGGAGCCCTGGAGAGTTTTATTTGCTGTATTAGAGCAATTATACATTGTTTTTGAATGCTGTCAGGAGTGAGGTATTGCAGAAAAACTGCAGTAGCTGACATAATGATGACACAAATGGCTATTTCCATACGTCCCCAGCCTCAGTTTACTCGGATGTGCAGCTGTGGCAGATTGTGAAGACCCACTTCAGTGGCGAGCTGTGGGTAATGAAGTGTTTTTGTCTAATTAGCCCTACATTTGGTCTAGACTTTCATTGATCCAGTCACATCAAGCTTTCACACCTTCAATTGACCAGTGAGCGTATTGGCAGCTAAATGTTAAAAGCACGTCTTCGTTTATGTGAATCGCTTTAATGCACATTTCAACTAATGCGAAACTTTAGATAATCCACCTCTGCCAAGTACAGAAAATTTTTATGCAAGTTCGCATTTCAAGCTTTTTCCGCTCTGGATTTATTGCACGCTTTCAAAATGTGCATCAATCTATTGGGATAGAAAATCCAGCTGAAGCAGCTTGGGATTGGACGAAAACTTTGTATCTACATTTAAAATACCATCAGAGTGAACGTTCTCACATTTCTCATTGACTTTTCCTGGTTTTGGCAATATTACATCTCTCAGAGGCAGGATCTCAGAAAAGACTGCAGTTTAATTTGCCAGGTGCAAACAATCCTTCTGCTTTATCCCCTTGCTCATAAAAAGTTTATTTTAGTTTCCCTAACTTTTATCAGCTGTGTTTGCCGACAACTTATTATATTGTTCTATAAAAAGTTTCTTGTGGGTATCTTCTGCAACAGCCCATTTATTTGTTGAGGAATGTAATTTTTTTCTGTTCAGTTTTGTTCTACAAAAGTGTCCTGGTTTGTCAGGACTGCTTATAAGCCTCGAATCCCCTCATTTTATACAAAGAAAACTTTCTGTTGTGTTAATCTTAACTTCTTTGTGACAGGTGCCGTTTTACTAAAGGAGACTGGCTTATCTCATAGACGATACTGCGAGTGACATAATTGCCTTCACTATTCATGTGAATATATATGAAAAAAGAAGCCAAATAATTCCATTGTCATAGTGATAAAAATTGTACTTTTTTTTAGAATATTTCCCAAATGTTGTTTAACAGAGCAAGAGAATGTTTTCACATTATTTCCTATTATTTTTTTCTTCTAGAGAAAGTCTGATTTCTTAATTTCTTAAAATAAATAAAAAACTGCTACGGTCAATATTAATTAGCCCCTTAAGAAATTATTCGTTTGATTAGCTATAGAACAAACCACTGTTGTCCAATGACTTGCCAAATTAACCTAATTTGCCTGATTAACCTAATTAAGCCTTTAAATTGCTCTTTAAGCTGAGGATTAGTATCTTACGAAACAATTAGTAAAATAATATGCACTGTTGTCATTGCAAAGACAAAAGAAATGAGTTTGGACTTGAGAGAAAGAACTGTTAATGCTCATAAAGATGTAGAAGGATACACACGTTTATCAAAGCATTTTCAAGTGTCAAGAACTGCAGTGAGATGCATTATCAAGAAGTTTAAAGAGACCAACACAGTGGAGAAAAAGACGGGTGAAAGATTTCAAAAACTTTGGAAAGAAAACTAGTGAGAGAGGTTTCTAAAGACCTGAGACACTAGTCTGGAATTGATGTCTCAATGAAGACAGTCACTAGAGCCCTGCACAGGAATGAACTGTGAGGTTGCCGACCAAGAAAGACTCCACTTCTGAAGAAGAGACACCTCCAAGCTAGAATGAAGTTTGCTAAGGACATCCTGGAGGAATGTGATGCATACTGGAAATGTGTCCTTTGGTCAGATGAGACAAAACTAGAGCTTTTTGGCCATAGAGATGTTGCATGTGTTTGGAGAAAGAAGGGAGAGGCATTCAACCCCAAGAACAGTGTTCCCACAGTGAAACATGGTGGTGGGAGTATAATGCTGTGGGGATGTTTCAGTGCATTTGGAACTGGGAATCTCGTCAGGGTTGAAGGAAACATGAAAAAAAGGAAGACTATAAGAAGATTTTGAAAGACAACCTCAGTCTGCAAGAAAACTTGGTTTGGGTCGACATTTTGTCTTCCAGCATGATAACGACCCAAAGCATACCTCACTTCTGGTGAAGAAATACCTCCAAATGAGCAAAGTGAGTGTCCTTGACTGGCCTGCACAAAGCCCAGACTTGAATCCAATAGAAAATCTGTGGGGCACACTAAAGTCCAGAGTTTGTGCCAGAAGACCAACAAATCTGGAGGAGCTTGAGAGATTTGCTAAGGAAGAATGGGCTGTCATTCCCCAGGAGACATGCTTGAAATTGTTGAGAACTACAGCAAACGACTAAAGACTGTTATCAAGCAAAAGGGATACACTATTGACTATTAACATCAGAGGGCTAATCATTTTGACCAGTAGACTTTTTAAAATGATTGGTTATATATTTATTTCTATTTGTATTACAAACCCTAAAAGCTTCCTGAATAAAGTATTACGTTTAAAAATGCTGTGTTGATAAAATCGTCTTACATTTGGGAGTTATTTGAAAAATAATGAAATATTTTATAAGGGGCTAATAATTTTGTCTTCAACTGTACATTTTTCCCTAAAAGTTTAGCGTATGGCAGATTTTCTCAGTTAGCCGCACTTTTATTTAGGACCTCGGAAAGTGGCACGTTTGCAATGTGTCAAATCTAAATCGCTCCCATTATAATGAATGAAGCTGTCTACTGTAAAACACAGAGAGAGAGACAATAGGAAAGTGACAGCTGTGTTTACAGAGAGTTTATAATAACCCCTCCACACACCAACCCATCACACTTCTCTTTTGCTATTAATGACATTTTCAGGAAAATGCCAAGGAGTCACATTTAGCTTGCAGAAAGACAAACACTCACACAAGCGCACACTCTCCACCCCCTTATAAACAAGCTAAACCAAGTCAGTTTTGATCTTTCCATCTTTGATGTGCGCCAGGTAGCATCTGAGCCGCTCTTATACACACTTGCTTGTGTCGCAGCGCATCCAACAGCCATCAGGTGCTACAATATCTTTGATGTCTGAAAAGGAAACACAGATCTAGAGGCTAACGGAGTGCAGATCACAACAGACATTTATTCAGCGGCGACAGAATTCTTTCATTACCTTGTTTATTACGAGGCAGACAACTTTCCATTCAGCCAACACTAACTAGGCATGAATGATGTTGACCAAAGACCAAATACTGATTTAAGTCCTGCCTTACACTGTTTTGTCATTGAATATCCTGTTATTCGTCACATTTGAGAAGTAACACGGGTCGCGAATGCCGTCTTTAATACTCATCACAGGATATTTTGTTGAAACAGCGTTTCACATGAGGTCAAGGCTACACTGAAAAAATTTAAAATTAGCGTCACAATGAAAATTCATGAACATGTCCTCATCGTTTGTTTTATGAAAACTGTATATCAGATAAATAACTTAATTACATGATCAGACAACCAGGCCGGTTCTCCAGTGTGCATAAGGAAATTGCCCTGTGGTAATTGAATATCTCTGACAAAGATAGATGTGCTTAATATCACCTTTTGCCTGTGGCGTTTGATATCAGTCAGTGTGGAGGTAAAGGCTCGGCTGGCTTTGTCCTGGCCTGTGACCTGTTGTTTGTTCACATGCTCTTTTTCTAGAAATGCGTCATTTATAATGAGGTCAGAAGGGCTTATCTTTTAATATTTATAAACCGATATTAGTCTATTATTACAGCGTAGGGATATGCAAAACTGCACAGTCAAAGATCTAGTAGTCAGTGGGTTGTCTGAATGACTAATGGAGTAGTTGGTGTTAAGGAAGCCTTCCAAAATGAGGCCAGTTTAGGGCCATGTCTACCAGACGCCAGTCCTACGTGTTTAGACATTCGACACAATATAGATGTTTTTGTTATATTTGTTCAATAGTGAAACTCAAAGCAGGATCCCTGTGGGTTCTTAAAAAAAAACTTAAATTCAGTTTGTTCAAATTTGAGGCCTTTTTATGGTTTATGGTTATGGTCTAATTAAATATTGGCACTGATTGTATCTCTTAAGGGAACCATGATTTTTTTTATTTATCTTGCCTCCGAATAATGCTTAATAAAATAGTGTTTATAAGCACAGTGTGACTTTGCTTACAAGCATTACAGAGGAAACAGCTATTTTTCTTCCATTCCATAAATGCCACCTGCTGGCAGAGAGTGAATTTGCATTTTCAGCCCATCTGCTGTTTTTGTTCAGACCAATTGTTAATTTCAAAATTTACTTATACATTATTATGTATTTGTTGATGTTATGTAATAATAATAGCTAACATAAACTAACAATAAACAATTATATTTTATCAAATGTGACCCTGGAGCACAAAACCAGTCATAAGTCGCTGGGGTATATTTGTAGCAATAGCCAAAAATACATAGTATGGGTCAAAATTATTGATTTTTCTTTTATGCCAAAAATCATTAGGATATTAAGTAAAGATCATGTTTTATTTAAGATATTTTGTACATTTCCTATCGTAAATATATCAAAACTTAATTTTTGATAAGTAATATGCTTTCCTAAGAACTTAATTTGGATCATTTTAAAGGCGATTTTCTCAATATTTGTATTTTTTTGCACCCTCAGATGCCAGATTTTCAAATAGTTGTATCTCGGTTAAATATTGTCCTGTTATAACAGACCATCTCAATTTTGAAAAATTTACACTTATGACTGGTTTTGTGGTCCAGGGTCACAAATATGAATAAAAACTTTATAAATAAATAAATGGCTCATTGTTAATTAATTTTTGCTAATGCATTAACTAACATTTACAGTAAGGTCCCATAGGTTTTACCAAGCAGTCCTCACAGATGAACAACAGGTTATTCATTATAAACGAGCAGCAGATGATTTGAAGTCAACAATAATTGTCATTTTTGTACAGAATGTAATACTTTTGTTGCAGAAGCTCTGCTTCGATGCCTGTAGTCGCAGTACTTTAGAAGGAATGAATGTAGGGTCTTTGTAATCTTGCTAATGTTGCATTATACAAGGCTCTTTGCGGAAGTTCTCCCACGCAGCACTTGTTTTCTTCTGAGTCTGTTTTAGCCAGCTTAGAGCTTTGTCATTGTGCTTTTGAAACATGTTAACCCTAAATTATGGGTAATTCTGTTATTCTATTATTATGATGATAACTAAAACTACACAAAACTACATCATTTAATGTGAAACAGTTTTCCTTGATCTTTGCAAATGAGAGTTCATTGTACTGTGTGAACCATAGAGCTTCTTTACCAGTCCAAAAAGAGCACTTATTGAAAAGAAACTGTGAAAATGACTTCTCCTGAGCTTTGATGTCAGATACATCAGAATGCATCAACACATTTCCATGTCAGTGATGCCTATTAGGTGATTATGTGCTTTATAAAGTTGCTGTTATTCCTAAACATTAGAAGAACTGAGTTAAATGCTGTAAAGCCTGATGTTTCTGGACATTCTGCAGATCCTTCTGAAGATCTTCAAATCTTAATAGTTGGAGCGCCACATTTCAAAGCCAATTCCTTTCTGAGTGTATGACATTTGACCCCTTTCAGTTTTCTGAAAGCATTGTAAGCCTAAGTACATTGTAGAAAACACTGGCACCAATGCTTTAGAGAAAAACTATCATCTATTCTGTTCTCTTTACAGGCCATTTAATAGCTGTGCATTACTTTAAAGGGTTAGAAAATGAGCTCTTTGTTTACTCAGCCTCCCGGCATCTTAGGTGTGTATGACTTCCTTCTTTCAGACGAATCCAATTGGAGTTATATTAAAAATGATCCTGGCACTTCCAAGCTTTGTTATGGCAATGAGTGTGTTTCTGGTCAATGGTCCAAAACAAGTCCAATAAAGTGCATCCATCCATAAAAAGTGCCTTACGCGGCTCCAGTTGAATGAAGGTTTCCTGTAGTGACTTGATGCATTTTTATGAGAATGATATCATATTTAAAATGGAAAAATCACTTTAATCTAGCTTGCACTAACAGTTGTACATGGAAGTCGTCCCAGGGACATCGGCGTTGCGCATGCTGAGAAATAGTGAACACAAACACGCAGTGGAGAGAAGTAAACAAAACTAGATAGAAAAGTTTGTCAAGACAAACTATAAGTTGGCTTGAGAAAGCCGAACCAGAAAGTTTATAAAGTTTAAAAAGTTGAAGTAGTTTTTAAAAACTTTTAAGTTTTTGAAGTTTAAAGTAGATTTAAAAGCTTAAATGTTAGATAGATAGATAGATAGATAGCATGTTACTAGTATGTTGCTAACATTATTAGCAAGTTACTAGCATTTTGTTAACACATTTCTAGCATGATTAGCATGTCACTAGCATGTTGCTAGCATTATTAACATGTTGCTAACATGTTGTTAGCACATTTCTAGCATAACTAGCATGTTGTTAGCATGATTAGCAAGTTACTACCATGTTGCGAGCATGATTAGCAAGTTGTTAGCATGTTTGCAACATGATTAGCAAGTTGCTAGCATGTTTATAATATGATTAGCAAGTAGCTAGCATGTTTATAACATAATTAGCAAGTTGCTAGCATGACTCTAGCATGACTTGCCTGTTACTAGCATGTTGCTAGCATGATTAACAAGTTACTACAATGTTTCTTGCATGATTAGCAAGTTGCTAGTATGTTTTTAACATTATTAACGAGTTACTAGCATGTTTCTATCATGATTAGCAAGTTGCTAGCCTTTTACTAGCATGATTAGCAAGTTACTAGCATGTTGCTAACATGATTAGCAAATGACTGGCATGTTGATAGCATGACTCTAGCATGATTTGTCTGTTACTAGCATGTTGTTAGTATGATTAGCAAGTTATTTTGAATGAGTTTGAATGGATTAGAAATAGTAGATGAAAGTCTGAAGGGATTGTGGGAGTTTTGTCAGTGTGAGTTTGAATAGTCTTGGCTCATTTGAACATTTCATCAGTGTAAGTCTATGGGATTTTCCCCAGTTTAAATCGTTATTTTTAGAAAAAAATCGTAAGTCCCATCAGTTACAAAACATATAGCAACTGGAGTCAGATCAGTCTGAAGATCTGGGCTGAGTTTGGAGTTTGTCGAGTTAAAGCTCTAGGAGGAGTAGCAGTCAGAAAATTTTGGCTAGGAAGAAAATAGATCAGTAAGTTGAGGATTTGTAAAGAAAAATGTTTGAGGACTTCGACATAAGCCATGAAGAGACTGGTTTTCCTTTGCTAAAGTAAGGAAAACATGCTATTATGGATGGATGCACTTTATTGGCCTTGAAAGTGGCAGGATAATTTTAACATAACTATGAAAGAACATTTGTGACCCCAGACCACAAAACCAGTCTTAAGTGTCAATTTTTTTAAATTGAGATTTATACTTCAACTGAAGGTGAGTAAATAAGCTTTTTATGGATGTATGGTCTGTAAGGATAGGACAATATTTGGCCAAGACACAATAATTTGAAAATCTGGAATCTGAGGGCGTAAAAAAAACTAAATGTTGAGAAAATTGCTTAGAAAAGTTCTTAGCAATGCATATTACTAATCAAAAATTAAGTTTTGATATATTTACAGTAGGAAATTTGCAAAATATCTTCATGGAACATTATCTTTACTTAATATCCTAATGATTTTTGGCATAAAAGTAAAATCGATCATTTTCACCCATACAATGTATTTTTACCTATTGCTACAAATATACCTGTGCGACTTAAGACTGGTTTTGTCGTCCAGGGTCACATTTGTTTTTTGGAACTGGAAGGATACACCGTCAGACCGTGTCCTGCGCAGGTGCAATGCAATAATGCAACAACTAATAGTCTCTTTTGGTCCTAACCAGCTGCGATGAGCAACAGGACATTTTGTTTAGCCACTTGGTTTGTACTTCTGCGGCCTGCCAGGAAATCTCATTCAGCTGAAATTTGACTCTGCATAACTGTAATTTACACATCAGCTGCGCTCCTATTGGCTGCGATTGTGTCGCATCATGCCGCGTTTCCGTTTTCATAAAGACAAGCAAATTACTCTGCCGAAAACTAAGCGAGGGCACAATTTCAGAAAGCGCTCGTCTCCAAGACAGATGGTGGGATTATTCTAGAGCGTCTCCCACACTCCTTCACATTCCTCCATGTCCATCTTCTAATTATCAAATGCAAATGAAGCAGAAGAGCTTTTGTATATTTGAGTTTACAGAGACTGAACGCATGTGGATGCTAACAGACAAAGCTCGCATTAGAGCAAAGTGAAAAGCTCCAGGTAAACAGGTTAGTCTGGCACGAAGGAATGTTAACAGGGTCGCACTTGTTTCCATGGTGATGCTTTTGGGTTTGTGTTGCGCTCTTGATTGATTTTCACCCCTGCGTTCATTGTGTTTGACTCCATCAAGGACTAACGATGCTCCGCTTTTGAGATCTTTGTGTGCCGGTCGCATGACTGAATAACCGTGCGACTCAATGACTTGATTTGATTATGGAACACAATCTACTGACTTTCAAAATGTTTTGACAACCCATAAGGAGATCTGCAGCAGCGGCAGGCTGACCTTGGTCTGTCGTGCTTTAACACAATGCTGAACCTTCAGGCATTCGAGCTGCAGCGGTAACTCAATCCCCATAAAAGCATTATTGTTCCAGGCGCCTTTCACTTGCAGCGAATATGAGTTACATTTTCAAGGCTGGCAATCTTCTGCATAACTCGAGTGCTTTCAAAAAATGCTTTTGATTTGCCTTCCACCGAGTGTGTCTTCATCCTTGACTGTTTGTACTCTAAAAGTTTTTGAAAGTTTTAGAGAATAACCTCAGTTTGACCCTTCACTAAGCCCCGCCTTTATTCGCCAAAATTTTAACCGTTGCCGTCTGCTGTATTGCCTGACAAGTAGGGCTGTGAATCTTTGGGGAAATCGATTTGATTTACGATTCATAGGGTTTCGATTCGATTCAAGAACGATTTTTTCAAATTCAGAACGATTCGATTCATATGACTCACAACAAAATTCGATGTGATTCGATTATTAACGATTCGATTCTGCATACTTCAGGTGTATTCACTGGGTTATTTAAATGCTTCCCCTAAATTCTTTATATGCTTAGTCAGGGGGAAAATTAAAGATCATTAATGTCTTAGTGAATGCAAAAAATAAATTTAAAAAAATAAAAAGATGTTTGTCCACTGTTAGATGTTAGTTTAATGATGCTATGGTATGAAATATAGCATATGTAGAAATTTACCCTAGTGAAAAGTAATTTTTAAAATACATTTATTTCAAACCAGGTATAGTTCGAACCTATTAACATATTTACTAATATATGCCTCAAGGCTTTGATATAAAAATTATAATTAAACTTTATTTGAATTTCTTAATATTAAGCCTAAAATGTGTTTTAATGTCACTATTGATGAGAATTGTATTATCTTTGAATAAAAAGGTCTTTAAATGCAAGATTTAAATTGTATCTGAAATATACTTGCAATAGTTCGCACAATCAAATATACTTCAGTTCATCTTTAGTTGCACTATAGGCCTACTTCCAATTTAGCACACTTTATGTCAGTTTAGTATAGGCTACTAAAAGTACAATTGCAAGGTATTTTTTAAGAACATAAATATGTACATTTATGCATAGAATTAAATAAATATACAGAATATACAAACAATATAAAGAAATATATTGTTTTTTATTAGCCTATGTAAGCCAAGATGTTAACAATGCTTAAAAAAGTAGGCATTTTATGTCACACCTTTGCATGATGTCAGCTTCTTTATCTTATTTTCATAAAATAAAATACTACAGCATTTGAACGCAACTTTTATGCATGCGACAGATAACATTAAACCTCATGCTTGGTTGCTGCTAATGCTGCGGTTATTTTGACCATTTCCGTTGTACTTTCGGTTTAACTACATTAAGTTAAAACGTCATTCACGTTCAATGGAATTGTGCGTATGCTTTTAGAGACTTACATTGTTTTTGCTCCATCCAAACGCGCGGCTTTCAACTGCTCAGGTAATGCCAATGGTATGACTGAGAGTTTAAAAGTAAAACTACTTCTAGCAGCACTGGCCAGACTACTAAGGAGATCACACGCTGGCTGCTCAAGCCTCAAAAAACGCGTTGGTGAGAGCGCGCGCACCGTCCGGTGGTAGGCAGCGAATGAAGCGCGTGAAGGAGAGATGTGAGGAAACGAAGGTCTCCGTTAATTGATGCTTGTAGTAATTTATATATTTTGAAATCACTGAATCGCTATAGAAATCGCGATTCATTCGATTCTTAGTGTTTTAAATCGATGAATAGCGAAAATCAACGATTCTCGATTCAAAAATCCATTTTCAAGATTGATGCATTTGCATCATCAGGTTTTCTAATCGATGCATCGAGAAAACGAGTGAATCATTACACCCCTACTGACAAGCAAACAGAATAAAACAAAAAAAATGACAACATTTTATCAATGTTCTGCTTTGGGTAATCCTAATCCCAGCTGGAGGGTTTTTCCCGATCCCTTTCCCCTCTCTTCTGTCTCTCCTCACATCCGGCAGAAATGGCTAAAAATATGACTAGAAAAAGGCTTTTTTCCCCCTCAGATCTTTAGAAATGCATGCTGTATATAAAGCTTTATGTCAACCCCTGATTCTCAAATGAAGTTTAGCATCAGTAAGGACATTACATTAATACAATTATACGATATTGATTTAATAACTAATGAATAACTGACAATAACAGTAGTCTGCCATGGAAACGACTTCATGCTCTTCTTCCCGAGAACCCAGTACCAAGTTGTCACCTTTGGCATGTTGATGATGTGGCTCGCATATAGACTCCGTAAGCACGTCATCACTTCCTCTTTCATCTTCTCCCTCATGCTGAGCATCTGCAGTGGGGTGAGCACAGCTATTAGAATTTTTTTTTCCTGACAGCATTTCTGTATTCCTGCAACTTGTTAGATAGTTTATATTACTGTCTGGATTCTGTGCTTCCAGCTATTGACAGCATCACTGCTCTGTTCAGGGTGGGCGATGTGTTTTCAAAGCACGCAGTGCTGACCTGAAAATACTGTGTGTGTATGTATATAAAAACTTGAGAAATAAAAAACAAACTGCTATGGTGTATGGTGCACATGCTTTCTCTTCCCCTGCTGTGTTCCGGTGAGCTTTGGCAAAGACTATAGAATACCCAAGATGGGTCACTTGTATAGTTTTGAATGGGGAAAAATGCAACGCTCATTATGGCCACAAAGCCCTGCCTTCTTATTGAAAGAGCCAATCGTTGATTAGTAAAGTCAGTGCATCACTGCAGCTGCCGTTAGAAGTCCCGGTTGCTATAGAAACAATCGGCGTTCTAAGATATGCGCTTAGTAGTCTGATCTAGCCTGAAAAATAAGCATTTCTTAATGCTATTGGAGCACAAGGAACCATATTTAGGAGGCAGTTCTTGTCAGATTTCATTGGTGATTTCAAAAATGAAATTTTTTTTGAACCTGTATTTTTTTCTTTCAAGCAAAACATTTATTCAAACTTTTAAATGTAAATCTTTTCTAGCAATGTAAATCTATTATGTCACTTTTTATTAATGTAACAATTTATTCATTTCTTTCAAAAAAAAAAAAATGAATAAACATTTACTGACCCCAAACTTTTGAACGGTAGTGTATATTTATACCTGTATACAATTTAGATTATAAATAAATATAAATATTTTAGATATAAATCTAAAATATTTTCCTTAATATATACATGCATGTGTGTGTATTTATATATATACATAATAAATATACACAGTACACAAATATATGGTATGTAAACATAAACTCTTATTTTGGATGCAATTAATTGTTTGAGAGCACTACACTATGGTAGCCCTCCAGAAGCAGGGTTGGCTACTCCTGCATTAGAGCAGTGGTTCACAAACACATTTCTTAATCAAACACACCTGAAGTCAGGTTCATCAGGTGATTTGTAGTAACTCCAAGAGCTGAAATGGGTCTTTCAAACAAAGGAGACATGCAAAATATGCATTGTTGGGATGGCTCAGAGAATTACTGCATTAAAGCATTGCATTGTTACTTTGGAGGTGCATTTCCAGCTGGTGAAACAACAGGTTTTATTCAGAAGTTCTCAGGCCCCAGCACTCGCTGGTCAGGCTGGTTTTAGCTGGTGGTCTCCCAGCGGCTGGGAAAGTGGCCAAAGCACCTCTAAAACCAGCCTGCTGAGCAGCTATAACCAGCTAAAACCAGCCTAGGTTTTTCAGCAGGGTTTAGACTTAAATTAAAATACTTGCTCTTACTCATACTCTGGATCTCAAATATGCTCTGTAAAGTGGAACTGAAACTCTGGTCTGGTTAGTTAAAGAGCCACATAAGGGGCAGCCGTGACCTAATGGTTAGAGAGTCGGACTTGTAACCGAAAGGTTGCGAGTTCGAGTCCCAGGTCCGGCAGGGATTGTCGGTGGGAGGGCTCTCTCCACCCTCAATACCACGACTGAGGTGAGCTGAGCCGCAGCAAAAGCAATATGGCTGCCCACTAACTGTGTGTGTGTGCACTTGGGATGGGTTAAGTATGAGTATGGGTCACCATTAGGGATGTGACAAGATCTCGCGAGATCCGATGTGTCTTGCGAGATCTGTCTGGTCTCACGAGGACGTGATAGTACATGCAGTGTTTACATTAGAGCTGCAAGGTTAATCCTAGAAAGATTGCAATCTCTGTTTGAACGCCAGCGCAATCTTATTCCTGTCTTTCAATCACTTAATGATCATTATTTCCATGTTACAGACATTTAAATAACAGAAGTACTAGAATAAAAGTTTATAGTTTGGGGATAAACACTTAATGTCTATAATAGCGATCAACACGAAAGTATCTTAACACATGTGTGTATTGTAATATTAGTCCTCTTCCACCAGGAGGTGGCGACAACTGCAGGTTTAAAAACGCATTTATCAATGAATCATTCATTCAGGAGATTCCAATAGTAAATTAAGTCTTTATTAATTAATTTGATCAAATATATTTTTTAAAAAAGACTTGAGCAATGAATTTTGTGTCAGAATCACTAGTAAATTGTTATTTTGTTTAGATTTCTAATCGTGAGAGGAATGCGATCTCCAGTTTTTTAATTTATTCAGAATCATGTAGCATAAGTTTACATGTTAATTGCTGCATATAATTAATTAAAATAGAAGTTTAATTTCATAAAGTACAAGTTCATATCAAAATGCACCTATGTTTTTTGTGTTTTTCAGTTGAATAAAATACTACAGGGTTCCCACGGGTCATGGAATTTCTGGAAAATCATGGAATTTTAAAAGGTCTATTCCAGTCATTGAAAGTCAGGGAATTTAATATTTTTTGGTCCAAGTCAAGGAATATCAGGGATTTTTGTTTGTTGCTTTAAATTTTAGTTTCCATTTAGCAAAATGTAATTTTTCTATTTGTGTTTTACAATTTTATTCCCTCCCCTCACGTCAACTAGCAATCACTTACGTCAAATACAGGCACCAGGCTGTACCTGATAACTAAGGCAAACATGCCTGGAAAATGTAAATTTCAAGAGCTACATAATGTCCACTTGAAAGACTGGGCGTGAAAAGTGAAGACATAAAAAAAAACCTGAATGATGAACTTCATTACAAAGAGAAAATCCTTCAGAGTGTTTAACCCCTGAGATCATAAAAAAAACATAAATTAATTTCTGTAGAAATAGTACAGAAAAAGCCAGTTTCCGCCACTAAATAAAAAATAAAAAAAGGTTATTGCGACTGATCTCACAATTCTGACTTATTTTCTCACAGTTGCGTGATACAAACTCACAATTCTGACTTTTAAATAATGAAATAATTCTGAAATAATGTCAGAATTGTGAGATAAAAATTTGCAATTGCGAGTTATAAAGTCAGAATTGCATGGAATAAACTTGCAATTGCGAGAAAAAAGTCAGAATTGTGAGATAAAAATTCGCAGTTGTGAGTTATTAAGTCAGAATTGCATGATATAAATTCACAATTGAGAGTTAAGTCAGAATTGTGTGATATAAACTCGCAATTCTGTGAATATATCAGTATTTTTTCTCCTCAGAAATGAGCTTATATCTCACAGTTCTGAGAAAAAAGTCAGAACTGCAAGATACAAACTCGCAACTGCAAAAAAAGTCAGAATTGCGAGTTTTAACTTTAGCTTTTTTTTTCATTTAGTGACAAACGGGCTTCCATAGTTTTGTACTAACAACGTTTATAAACAAGTAAATAAAGCTTGCAAATGGATGGATCCGTTCATTATAGATCATGGAAATTCAGCTTTTTAGTCAGTGAAAGTCAGGGAATTTGACATTTGGCTTAGAGTGGGAACCCTGATACTATTTTTCCCTTTATAATTCATTGTTACGTCCAGAGCCGTAAGGTTCTGTGATCTGTGTTTTTTTTTTTTTTTCTCTCCGTCTCTCCCTCCCTCCCGCAGATCCAGTGTCTCCACATGCAGTTAATTGGAACTTGGCTGCAATTGGGTGATGGGAGAGGAGAGGGATTATTTAAACTTCAGTTTCCCTCAGACCAGCTGTTGGTGGTGGATTTGATGGGTGCGGTGGGTGAGGACTTGGCCTCTCCTCCAGAGAGATTGTTTTTGGTGCAGTCTCAGTGTTTTGGTGTAGACTTCTCTCATGTAAGATTGAATTACTAAAGCAGCTTTTCTGGCCCCCTTTGTCTCATTCATGTACACCTAAGATTGAGACTATTTATCTAGAGAAGTGTTTTGCTTATTGTAAATACTTTATGTTCTGTTTTGTTTGGGGTTAAGTAGGAAGGTGGGTGCCATTTTGTTTTGAACTGATAAGTTTTCTCCTGTTTACGTTAGTTTAGGGAGTTAGTTTTATTTGCTGTACTTTTGTTTTCTTTTCTTTGCAGCTTAGTTACTTAAGCATCAATAAGGTAGTTTGTTATGTTTGTTGTTTTGGCCTTGCCCCCTTCTGAAGTTGATACCTTTCTCTTTCTGTTCGATTATTCTTTTGTAAATAAAAGCAAACTTCTCTTTTGCTGCAGTGAAGTGGTTGCGTGAATTATTGTGACCTTAATTGGGCTTGGAGACGGCGTTTCTCCCCAGTCGCACTGTCCATCCTTAGATTGTTTTTAGTCGTAACATTCATTATTAAGGATTTCTTTAAAAAAAGTTACAAAATTTCATCTTGACTCGTTGGATAAGTGTCTCATCACACCCCTAGTTACCATACTTGGCCACACGTCACGTCCTTTCCTTTCCTTTCATATTTATATCATATTTTTCCTTTACTCTCATTTCAAACAGTTTTCCCCTTCGGGTTACCTTTGGCTTCGGGGGTGTTTACAAGGTGCGCTCTGTCAGCTCTCGCTTCCCTGCAGCGTGAAGGCGATTCCCGTGCTTCCGTCCTCAGCAGCTCTTGACAGACAATGTGCGACGCCTCCGTAACTCATGTCACAAAGTTGAGTTTTATGCTCAATCATGACAAGTGCCATTCTTTTGCACACTATCCAGTATATCTCTTTCAGTTAGACTAACAGCATGTCAGCTTCTCTCCTCGCTGTCACAGCACAGTGTATTTGACGCGCAACAGCCCAGGTGCTGCCAGTCAAACTTGTCCAATATATCACACTGTTAAGTCTTGGAGGCATTTTAGCCACAGCAACACCTGTGGTCAGGCTGGGCATGTTACATCTACACCTCTTTCAGCTCTGCTTGACTAGCGGACGCCTGTCAGTCAAGACACAGAGGCCATTAGTAAGAGTGACGGGTTGGAAGTCTATGTTGATTAAACCCCATTCCCATAATCCACCTGCCCTGCAGTAGAACCTTCACTTGGTCCTTAACACTTTAAAGCTCTCTCTGACTTCTGACTTAATGTTTCTACCTTTGAGCCATTGACTGAAGGGGAGAGTAAATGGTTTTCTTTTTTACTGGCCATTGCCAATAAAATTGCAATATGTGTTGATGAAATGCATACTGACTGTAGTGGGGTCTGGAGAACCTACGGCTAAAACTGCGATCACATCCTGCTGCTTTACTGACGATCTTGTTGAGTCAATATTGTAAATGAGCTCATTGATTTGTCAGCGTTTGAGTCTTGAATTAGCGATTGAAGCTTAAAACATATGAAGAGTTCAGATGCAAAACCAGCTAAAAGCATCATAAGAAATTATAAATCACTTGAAGACTTATAATTTCAAAATTCATCCTTTGGAAACCATTTTAAAATCAGACATTGCATTATCATGGAAATTGTACATGAAAACCATATTACAAAATGTATTTGTTTTAGGGCTGTCAAACAATTAATCGCGATTAATCGCATCCAAAATAAAAGTTTATGTTTACATACTATATGTGTGTTTACTTTGTATATTTATTTTGTACATATAAATGCACACACATACATGTATATATTAAAACAAAATATGTATATGTATATATTTTTATACCTGTATACAATTTAGATTATAAATACATATAAATATTTTAGATAAAAACCTAATATATTTTTCCTTAATATATACATGCATGTGTTTGTATTTATATATACATAATAAATATATACAGTACACAAATATATAGTATGTAAACATAAACTTTTATTTTGGTTGTGATTAATCGCGATTAATCATTTGACAGCACTAATTTGTTTATGAATGATCAAAAATTACATTTGGATAGTGCATTTTCATGACTATGTTCACAATAGGGAGTGACAGTTAAAGGGTTAAATACTTTTACTTCCAACTCGCTAAAATCCCAATCAGAAGTACCAATACTTACATAGAAACCTATACATCGGATCCTGATAAATTCGGATCCATATTTTGCACTATAAACATGTTTATCGTCTTAATCAGTGCATGCAGTTTTATTTGGTGACTGATAATCACAATCCTCATAGTTACTTCAGGAATTGATGATGGGTTTTTAGGAAGGATGTTAATAGAGCAGAGCTTTTTAGTATGCCTTAGTGAGGAAACGGCTTATTTAATGAATAGCCAGTCTATTGGATAATCTTCAAAATGGCTGGCATTAATCATTTGTTTTGGATTGATCTTTTTTGCAGTTTTAATAAGAAGTCACAGGCAATTTTGTGACGGGTATGATTCAGTTTACAGCATTTCTCAATGGTATCCACAAACGTTGATTGACTGTAATTGACAGCGATTAGTGTCTTCTGATGGTTTGGAGGTTGGTTAAAGCAATATCTTTAAATTAAATATCTGTAAAAAAGAAATGATAATAGAAACAGCTTAATAGCTCAAAACAAAAGAATGAATGCAAGTGCTTTTATAAAATGACAATATGACATTTCTGCTCTAAAAATTAGGTTGTGTATAAACTGGGGACTTCAGAACTACCAAAGACTTTGGTAGAAATCATGATGTGTCTACAGAGTATAAATGCGTGCTACGTCAGCATGTCACAAGGTGACAACTTTGATTGTTGTCAGCAAGAATAAAGCTACTAAAGCCACAGAGGCATTTCCACTCAGCGGTGCCTTCTGGCAATCTTCCACCAGTCACAGAATCACTTTTACATGCATAAAACGCGTTATCAGTTGTGATCTGCTTTTTCATTAAACTGCGATAAGCTTTTGCGGTTTTTAATGAAATTACTGAATATGAACGATGGATGATAAAAGATGCTTTGCGATGTTTGTTCCAGACTGCTTTACCAATGTATGCAGTTGAAGCAATAAGGTGAAAGAGGTCATTCTTTTTTGTGAATATAGTCACTGTTAAAGGAAATTCAAACTGAAAACTGAAAAATGAAAATTGGATTAAGGTCATTCCTGATTTAGATAAGTTTGTTTCTTCAGATTTTAAGTTAAATTAAATGTAATTACATCACTTGCTCACCAATGGATCCTTATGTGCTGTCAGAATGAGAGTCCAAACAGTCCATGAATTAACATCATGTGAAGAGAAAAGCTGTATGAAACAAAACCATCATAGCGTTTTAGGTTAAAAGCAATCACTTTGTGAGTCCACAATCAATAATAATGCTTCTTCCCAAAATTCCCTGTTGTCTCTCACATCAAAATCCACAGACTTTGTTGGCTGATCCACAGAAGTTTTGGCTTATAAACGATGTTTGATCTGTGCACATTTCTCTCCTGATTCAGACCAGATGACTTTTTCACTGGAGTATTTCAACTGGAAGCAAAGCCACTTTAGCTCATTACAAACATGCAGCTTTTCTCTTCACAAGATGTCAATTAATAGACTGGATTGGTGTGGATTACTGTGATGTTTTATCAGCTGTTTGGACTCTCATTCTGAAGGCACCCAGGATCCATTGGTGAGCAAGTGATGTCCTTACACTTAATTTAACTTAAAAGCTGAAGAAACAAACTCATCTACATCTGGAATGACATGAGGGTGAATCATTTTTGGGTAAACTACTGAAATCCAGCTTGAGGATTGAAGATCGTTTCAAGTTCACTTAAATTAGAAGTTACACTGTTAAAAAAAATCCGTAAAATTTATCGTAGAAAAACGGTTGGTTGCCGGAATTTTACTGTAAAAAATGCAGTAGCAATGTTTTACAGTTTATGGTTTTCACTTAAATTTACAGGTAAATACCGTAATTTCATTAACTGATATAATGGTAATGTACCAACCTATTGAAGTACTGAAATCTGTTTTATACCTTTGTAATACACTGATAACCACCATAAGCAGGTGATAATGAGAAAGTCACATGATAAACCAAAGCCCATCACAAGCACCTTTTAAATATTAACATTTATAAAAGGTGCACAGTGTCATTTACACAAACACTAAACACCATCATGGTAACACACATGAAACTGAAATAATGCAATAAACATTACTTTAACAACATTAGATGGAGCACACAACCCTAATGTACAAACCTGCTAAGAAAAAACTACGAAGAAAGAGTTATTTCAAAAAAAACAAAAACATCACATTTTTTTAACATTTAACATTTAACACGTCTAACAGGTTTTTACTTTAGCATTTTTACAGTTGTTTTACCATTAAATTCACAGTATTTTTTTACAGTGTATTTTTAAAGTCTAATAAATGTTAAAGTTATAGCTCTCAGTTATACTGGAATGTTGAATGGTTAAGGTCAAGGTAAATATTAGGAAAAAAATCTGAGACATCAGTTGGAATCAGTGATACTTGCCTATATTAAAAATATACATCTTTAAGTTGTTTCTACATTAATTTGAAGCATGAATTTGAAATTTTTGCAATATAAATGTATAATTAAACTTTAGTGTCAAGTAGGATTAATCGCGATTAATTTCAGGAAAAAAAATGTGCGATTAATTTTTTTTTTTTTAATCAATTGACACCACTAATTATAATTTTTGGATTTTTTTATAAACCAATCAGGTTTCAGTATAGGAATTATCCATTTAAAAAAGTTGTTTTCAGGCCATTTCGAGAATGCAATATCCGCATGTTGCTGTTATTGTTATTGTGAGAAGTTACTGGTCCTGCTGAGATGATGCTCTTATGGTTCCTATGCACTGGTGTTTGTATCCTCTCCTCATCATTAGTGTTGCCACTGGTAAACAACTTTGATTATTGCAGAGACCCATACGGTGGAAAGTGAGAAGGTTGTTTGGATACTCTGACCCGTAACAACCGTACTTTCATCCCCAATCTTACACTGAGCCTTTTAGAGGTACAACCTCCCACCATGTAGCGGTCCTGCTGGCTCAAATCGTGTTTCCTGGCAACGCATCTGTTACTTTGCCTCATTTTAGTCTTCCCACTCTTTGGTTTCTCCAGATTTGATTCATCACGTCCAGAACGTTGACATGAATGCATAATGTTCTCGTAGTCACATGCCACATATGAATGTTGTTTTTTTTTTTTTTTTTTATGTGCAAAGGACTTTTTTTTGTTTGTTTTCATTTTATTTTATATACAGTTATAATAATCTTACTGAGTCAAGAATGTATTACCATTTTCTGAATAGTCACACTGGCCAAACTAAAATCATTCAGGACACAATATAAAAGTATGCATGTATTTGTTTGTTTGTTTATTTTAAAGTATGCTTAAATGTGACCCTGGACCACAAAACCAGTCATAAGGGTACATTTTTTATTTTTTTTTATTGACATTTATACATCATCTGAAAGCTGAATAAATAAGCTTTCCATTGATGCATGGTTTGTATGGACAATATTTGGCTGAGATACAACTATTTGAAAATCTGTAATCTGAGGGTGCAAAAAAATCAAAATATTGAGAAAATCGCCTTTAAAGTTGTCCAAATGAAGTTCTTAGCAATGCATATTACTTCTCAAAATGTAAGTTTTGATACATTTATGCTAGGAAATTTGCAAAATATCTTCATGGAACATGATCATTACTTAATATCCTAATGATTTTTGGCATAAAAGAAAAGTCAATCATTTTGACCCATACAATGTATTTTTGACTCTATAGCTACAAATACCCCAGCGACTTAAGACTGATTTTATGGTACAGGGTCACAAATTAGTTAAACATCTGAATGATCCCTCACTTCTATATAGCTTTACAAAGAAGCATCTGCTAAATGAACGACTTACTATTGTAATTCAAATGTAAAAATTGAAACGTTAATGCGAATGATGATCTGATGACCGGTCTTTGTGGTTGGAAGTTTAATAACAACTCAACTCAAATATAAAATGTGTCCTCAAAGAGGTCTGGCGTGTCAACACCGCTCTCTTTTGCTTTTTTTGTAGATGAATGAATAAATGCAGACAAAATTACATCAGTCGGTTAGGCATATGTCTTAACATAAACAGTTGAGAAAGAAAATGCATGCGTATTGTGCTTTTGTTCTTAAAGCGAAAGCAAACTAATAATAAACCTAATTTTGTCAAAGAAAATACAAGCACCCACTGCTCCTGACTAAATAGTCTTTGTAAGACTATGCAGTTTTTTTTTACATTTGATTATTACATTTCTTTTAGACTGAGCTGGAAAACCTGAAAAGCACTATTTATTGAACTTGTGTCTCTGTTGTATTTATTTCCTGCTTCTGTTTGTAATTTGGTTATCTGTAGAAAAGATTTTAACACTGAGCCCATAGTAGCAGCCAGAATAGTTTTTCAAATTGTTTATTTTCTTTATTATTTAGGTCTATTTTTTAGTTGATTTATTTATTTATTTATTTATTTTTTTTATTGAGGTACAAGATGTGAAACTTTCAGATAAATGTTCATGTTATATATTTTGGTTGCATTTGTGAGTTGTTAAAAATGTAGATGGTTGTTTAAAATAGTTATATAATATCATAATATTGAAATATTGATCGATATACTCCTGTATCGAATCGTAATGTATAGTAGAATTTTTTGAGGTATCTGCAAATATTGCATCGCTGGGTATGAGAATCTATATTGTATCGTATTGTGACAAATTATCAGATTTATACTCCTAATAACTAGACAGAATTCAGTTTTGTTGTGGGGTTTATTATGCAGTGTTTGCAGAAACAAGGAAAGTCTAATTATTGTTTGTCTTCTTTCTTGAAGACAAGCACAATTAATTTATGTGTCCATAAAAATATTCTATACTATGTTTTGAGCCAGTTTTATTATGGTTACTACAGTCACTTTACACATTGAAAGATATATGTGTGTATATCAAGACATGCTCATGCCAGAACTACTGCTGTAATATGACCAGAGCTCCATTCTCGTTTGTATTTCACAAACAGATGTTTACTAATTGGTGTAGATGCACTATAACCCCACTGTACGGTGGTGGTAGCTCAGCTGGTTTACAACTAATGACTGAACAGAAAATATTATGGAGGAGCAGTGAAAATGCAAAATATTGAAGACAGGACTAAATTGCTTGTACCATAACATAATTATTTTCATCAGCAATTTTATGGCTCTGTTCCAAAACTTAGAGAGCTGCCTACATACAGTAGACTGCATTTTAAAGGGATAGTTTTGCCAAAAATTACAATTCTGTCATAATTTGCCCACCCTCATACTGTTCCAAATGGACTTTGAATGGAGGGACTGTCTTTGGTTTCATTAAAAATATCTTCATTTCGCCACTTCCCCACAGTAGAATTGTCCATTTTAAGACCTTTATCACACTAAATTAATCTAAGCAAAAATATAAAACGAATCGCAGGTGAAGATCTGCCTTACAGCCCTATATTAGTCAAAACATTTCAAACTATAACGCATTGTTTTGCTTTTTGTAGACTAGCAATTGTCACACCCATAGTGTCTGTGAGCGTGATACAGCTCGCAATTTTCCAAGTGTATGATATAGCCTTCATTCTTCAGGTAAATCATATATTAATGAAAAAAACAATCGCTTTGAATGAGGAAAGCGGTAATATCCATATGCCATATCCGTTCAAATGTTAAAGTTGCCACATTCATTGCATGCTTTGCACTAATAAAGGTACTTTATTAGTACCGTTTTGTTGTGTTAGTTTATTTATTTGCATTTGAAAGATAATAATGATAGTTTGATAAGTGAGATCTCTGATTTTAGTCCTTGAAAATAAAAAAGTAGTACTTGAAAAGTCCTTGAAAGTCCTGGAATTTCATTTCGCAGTTTCTGTACAAACCCTGTTATATGCACAGATGCCCAGACTGTTTCTAAATGTAAACTACAAGGTAAACAATTTGTGCTATATAAACATACAAGGAGTGATCAAAGTTCAGTCTCTGCCCATGATAAACAATGGAAAACAGATGATGGTGTGTGTAATGATGCAGTATAGCGCTCCTGACTTGACAAACAGCTCTGGATAAACTTGTGAAGTGAAAGGAAAACCTGTCTTTAAACCTTTTTTTCTCAAATTCCATTTTTGAAAATCATAGCTATCAGCCAACTTAGGCTATAACTTTTGTTACGTTCAAGCTATGGACAAACTAAAGGAAAGGGCTTGAATTTAACTTTCTTATGATATCAAAAGCTAAAAAAAAGTCAAATTTCCCCATGTGTCGGGTTTTCCTAAATTGCATCACATTTATTCAGCTTTTCAAAAAAATTGACCCTTATGATTGTTTTTGTGGTCCAGGCCTTTTACTTTCTAAAAAAGTATCTCCAAGATAAAAAATCAGGTGACAGAAGGCATGTAGTAGATTGTGTGCAGCAGGATTTTCATCAGTTTTGATCATGTTTTCATCAGTTTGAGGATGATGCTGTAGGCTTTATAAGGTTAAAGGAATGGTTCACCCAAAAATGAAAATTTACCCATGATTTACTCACCCTGAAGCCATCCTAGGTGTATATGACTTTCTCCTTCCAGACGAACACAGTCGGAGTTGTTTTAAAATTTATCCTGGCTCTTCCAAGCTTAATAATGGTGGTGGATAGTGGCTGTTATTTTGCTTTTATTTTATTTTTGAAGCTCCAAAAAGCATGCCTCTGGGGGTTAACACAAAAATATTTATATTTTAAAAATTATAAACTCAAACCATTGACTTCCGGCAACGGCATATTCACGTTCACGAGAGTCAAGATCCAGCTTCTTCACTGACCTCTGACTCGATGAATGACATAAGCCGCATTTGTAGTGTAAGCTCTGGTGAGAAGTTTAAAAAATGTCAACATATTTCAATATAAGAGAAGAAGAGCTTTAGTTTTTTTGCACAGCCTTATTTTTTTGGTTACTTTTAAAAGTAATGCATTACAAAACAATGCGTTACTCCCTAAAAAAGTAACTAATTACGTTACTTTTTATGGAAAGTAATGTGTTAGATTACTTTTGCGTTACTTTTGAAGTCTGGGCAGGGCTTGCTTGTTTGTTTTTAATTTAAAAATGTTGGATTCTTAGCAAATGTAAAAGCCCTTTCACACCAAAATGAAATGAAGTGAATAAGGCTAAGACTAAAGGAAAATTAAATTCACACCTGTACAGTAGAACTGTAGGGAAAAAAAGCACAAATGTTAGTTAATATAAAGTAAGTTTTGCTTATTAGTACACTGCAAAAAATGCTTTTCTTACTTAGATTTTTTGTCGTGTTTCCAGCCAAATTATCTAAAAATTCTTAAATTAAGAAAGATTTTCTAGAGAAGTAAAAATTATTGTCGTTTTTTTCTGAAAACAAAAGTGTTTTTTTTTTTTTTGCTTGAAACAAGCAAAATAATCTCCCAATGGGGTAAGCAAAATAATCTTTTTTTCAGTTGGTTTTGGTTTTTGTTTTTTTACCCCATTGGCAGATTATTTTGCTGGTTCTAAGCAAAAAGTCGCTTCATTTTGAAGTTTTTTTCTGAAAACAAGAAAAGAATTATTTACTTGTCTAGGAAATCCCTCTTGATTTAAGAATTTTTTGATATTTTGACTGGAAACAAGACAAAAAAATCTAAGTAAGAAAAGTATTTTTGCAGTGTACGGTTGAATTGGATCAACAAAGGTCAGCAACAAAGTCATGGTTAACAAAATGGGATTAAATACATAAAGGAAACAAAAAGTAAGTGGCGTTACTTTTTTGAAAAAGTAACTTAGATGTTTTCTTGGAAATGAAAAAGTAATGCGTTACTTTACTAGTTACTTGAAAAAAGTCATATCATTATGTAACTTGTAATGCGTTACCCCCAGCACTGCCCACGAGTGATTTGAGTTTAAAAATTTACAAATAGAAATAGATCCACTTCAGAAGACATGCGTTAACCCCCCAGAGGCTTATGGGTTAGTTTTACGATGGATACATGTGCTTTTTGAAGCTTCAAAATAACAGCCACTATCCACCACTATTATAAAGCTTGGATAAGCCAGGATAAATTTTAAAACAACTCCGACTGCGTTCGTCTGGAAGGAGAAAGTCATATACACCTTGATTTCTTGAGGGTGAGTAAATCATGGGTAAATGGTAATTTTTGGGTGAACTATTCCTTTAAGATTTCGCCTACATGGGCTGATTCATGAAGTCACTGTTACAAATTGGTGATGTGTAGCATTCCTACTTTTTATAGCTAATAAAGGAGTATTGTTTTTCTCCTGCATTGTTTGCTTTATGTCATAAAGTGATTGGTCTCT
This sequence comes from Cirrhinus molitorella, assembly GCA_033026305.1. Classification (NCBI taxonomy): domain Eukaryota; kingdom Metazoa; phylum Chordata; class Actinopteri; order Cypriniformes; family Cyprinidae; genus Cirrhinus; species Cirrhinus molitorella. The sequence goes on from CM065133.1 coordinate 36,264,671, forward strand.
GTGTTTGTGGTGTCCCTGTAGAAATATAAGCCGGGCAGATGTGATGACATTCTGAAGTGGAAGCCGCCCAGCCACAACTCGGTCGATTTCAGACTCAAGATCACCAAAGTCGGCGGGGAGGGGTGAGTCATCGTCGCCATGGCAACTGCATTCACTACGCTGAAATCAATGCTAAACATCAGAACACATCCGTGCAAACTTCCCACAACTCGCACGGAGACGGAGACATCCAGGGGGATTTCTCATGTGTGTCTCTCTTCTATCTCTCTCTCTATGTATGCGCTGCTGTGTGCGCGATTATAAAACGCTCGGCTCTGAGTCACACGCAGGTGGTTGCAGCATTAGCAACTTTCTCGACTCGCTACTTTTCGGAACATAATACGCACCAAAATGTGATTCGCGAGGCCTGTTCCTGAACAGACTGGTGACTTTGATTATGTGCGGCTTGACATTTCTCTCAGAAGAAATGTAGCGAAGCATAAAGTGTGAGTTCTCTAGCGTTCCTCATTTACGCCTCTCTCAACCCATCTGTCCACTCCGTCCAGACTCGAGATTTTACTGTCCTCAAACGAGCCAGGCTTATCTTTTAAATGCAGGCGGTCCAGAGGGAGAGCGCTGACCCTTCTGCAAAGACTTTCGTGCGCAAAGCAATTGTTTTTGTTTCCATGTGTGTAAATCCCGTCTAGAACACGTCCTTGTTATATTTTGCTTTATTTTTGCATTTTCTTGACGATTAGGCACTTTCTTCCGTATAAATGCGTGGTTTTATTTATATATTATTATGTATATATAAATACACACACATGCATGTATATATTAAGGAAAAATATTTTAGATTTATATCTAAAATATTTATATTTATTTATAATCTAAATTGTATACAGGTATAAATATATATACATATAAATATTATATATATATATATATATATATACATGTATGTGTGTATTTATATGTACAAAGTAAACACACATATAGTATAAAAATAAATAAAATATAAAAATGAATTAAAAAAAAAGGGCTGTGAATGTGTTATCTGTGTTACTGACAGGCTGGAAAAAAAAAAATATATATATATATATAAATATATAGTATGTAAACATACACCTTTATTTTGGATGCGATTTAATCATTTGACAGCACTAATCAAAATGTAACTTTTTTATACCATATTTTTTTTTTTTTATTGCATTGTTTCATGCGTTTTGCCTATTGTTTTTGTTTCCATGTGTGTAAATCCTGTCAAGAACATGTCCTTACGTTGCTTTATTTTTGCATTTTCTTGACGATTAGGCACTTTCTTCCGTATAAATGCGTGGTGCTACATTGTGAATTTTTTGTTTATTTTACTGTTTTTAGTTTAGTATCTTATTTTATGCTGATCAGACTCATCAACAATCATTTTTACAAGCAAACTAAAAAAAGTAAGATGCCTGGATGCATCACAGTTTTTTTTTTTAAAAATGAGGTGAAATGTTAAGCACATTCATTGTTGCAGTGCAAAATATATTTTATTCTTTTAATATGCAGGGTTTCCACAGGTCATGGAATTTCCGGAATATCATGGAATTTCAGACATTTAAAGTCAGGGGAATTTTCTGTTTTTTTTTTTTTTGTCCAAGTCATGGAACATCCTTTTTTTTGTTTGTTGCTTTAAATTCTTTGTTTACATTTATCAAAATTAGGGCTGTCAAACGATTAATCGCATCCAAAATAAAAGTTTATGTTTACATACTATATGTGTGTTTACTTTGTATATTTATTATGTACATATAAATACACACACATACATGTATATATTAAAACAAAATATTTATATGTACATATATTTATACCTGTATACAATTTAGATTATAAATAAATGTAAATATTTTAGATATACACTACCGTTCAAATGTTTGGGGTCAGGAAATTTGTATTCTTTCTTTTTTTTTTAATTAATACTTTTATTTACCAGGGATGTGTTAAATGAATAAAAAAACAAAAAATGATAGCATAAATTTACATTGTCGTATTTTGAATAAATGCGTTTTTAACTTGTTATTCTTCAAACAATACTGAAAAAAAGAATCACAGCTTCCAAAAAATATTTGGCAGCACAACATTGATAATAATAATAATAATAAATCAGCATATTAGAATGATTTCTGAAGGATCATGTGACACTTAAGACTGGAGTAATGGCTGATGAAAATTCAGCTTTGCATCAAAGGAATAAATTATATTTTGAAGTATATTGAAGTAAAAACCATTATTTTATATTGTAATAACATTTTGCAATATTACATTTTTTTTCTGTATTTTTGATCAAATAAATGCTGCCTTGATGAGCAGAAGAGACTTCTTTAAAAACCATTAAAAATCTTACTGATCCCAAACTTTTGAACGGCAGTGTAAATCTAAAATATTTTTCCTTAATATATACACGCATGTGTGTGTATTTATATTTACATAATAAATATTCACAGTACACAAATATATAGTATGTAAACATAAACTTTTATTTTGGATGTGATTCATTGCGATTAATCGTTTGACAGCCCTAATCAAAATGTAACTTTTCTATACCATAATTTGTTTTATTGCATTGTTTCATGTGTTTTGCCTATTGTTATGGTTAGGTTATGGTTATGAAAGCATAAAGCTAAAAACAAAGGTAATGTATAAGTGTGTTTTGTACTAAGAACAAGTAAATAAATCTTGCATTTATTATAGGTCATGGAAATTCAGCTTTTTAATCTGTGAAAGTCAGGGAATTTGTTGTTTGGCTTAGAGAGGGAACCCTGAATATGACTGGGACATTTGGGACTTTTCATGAGGTTCACCCATATATTTTAGTGCTTGATTGTGTTTTGGTATTGGATCATCCTTGTGTATAATTTTCTGCTTTGGGGAAGGTATACGCGAGATGTGCTCCTGCAAAACAGCTGGACGGCGTGCGGTGGAACGGAACAGAAAAAAGCAATATGTTTTAGAAACCGGGCTTGTCATCATTGTTTGTCCATAATTGCGATATTATTAAGACATGAGGCACCAGAAACGAAAACCATAACAAGCAACAGAATCATTTGCACAATGCTACAAAAAACAGAAACGAAATCCATTTCTGTCAACCCTGATAAATGTCCATGACATCCATTTCCAATTTCTCTCACCTCCTTTGTCATGAACACTACTCACTTCGAAAACAACAACAACAGTAATCCGCAGCAAAAGAAAATATATGTACAACAAACTGATATAAGGAAGAATGATTTGGTTTAATGTCAGTGACAGACCTTTTTTGTAACCTTGTTTTAAAGCTCCCTCCCTCCTTTTTGAACATAGATGTGAAAAGGCATTAGCTAAACGAAAATGGCTGTAAATTCATGAACGCTTTGGAAAACAGACCTACAGTTGAGGTCAAAAGTTTACAAAATCTGCAAAATGTTGATTATTTTGCCAAAATAAGAGGGATCATACAAAAAGCATGTTGTTTACTTGTGTACTGACTTAAGAATAAGATATTTCACATTAAAGATGTTTACATATAGTCCACAAGAGAAAATAATAGTTCAATTTATAAAAATGACCCCCTTCAAAAGTTAACATACACTTGATTCTTAATACTGCTTTCTTACCTGAATGATCCACGGATGATTTTTTAGTCCCTTGTTTGTCCTGAACAGTTAAACTGCCTGCTGTTCTTCAGAAAAACCCTTCAGGTCCCACAAATTCTTTGATTTTCCAGCGTTTTTGTATATTTGAACCCTTTCCAACAATGACTGTATGATTTTGAGATCCATATTTTCATCCTGAGGACAACTGAGAGACTAATATTCAACTATTACAAATACTTCAAATGCTTACCGATGTTCCAGAAGAAAAAAACATGCATTAAATGCCGGGGGTGAAACTTTTGCATTGTTTATAAATTCAACTATTATTTCCTCTTGTGGACTATATGTAAAAATATTTTATATCCCTCTTATTTTGGTAAAACAATTAACGTTTTGCAGATTCTGAAATGGGGGTGTAAACTTTTGACCACAACTGTAAGGTTGGTCTTTTTTTTTTTAAAGAAGAACATCAGCAGATTTTTGTTTTAAAGCATTTGAAAAAATGAACGTGTAAAAAAGTTATAGACGTTTAAGTTATAAATATTTTGGGATCTGAATTTTCTATAAAACCAAAGCCATATGTCTTAATTCCAAATTCATATATCTCAAATATTTAGGTTCCTGTGAGATTTTGTTTATGTGCTATACCAAAAAATTGGTGATTTTTTTTTTTTATGCATTTTCCTGTCGCAAAATTATACATTTCTGTCACAAAATTGTCACCAGACTCAGAGCTCAACATGCTGCAAATGAAAAAACATGCAAATAGAAAAAAAAAACCTACAAATTAAGAAAACATTTTCATCAATTTGACAGCACATGTGCTGCAAATACTCACAACACAACCAGAAACAGAAACGTGCTGCAAGTATTCACAGACCACATCAGAAATGTTTAAGGGAACCACAAAATTGACGAAACTGGCTGGGACATAATTCTACACTTTTACTATAATAAAACCATGGTTAATTTTCATAAATGTTGTTGCTGTTGTGGTCTGTGCTACTTGCAGCACGTTTTTGTGTTTGATTGCATTGTGAGTATTTGCAGCACTGAATTTAATAGTGCCTTTTCTGTTTGCATGTTTTCTTAAGTTGCAGCCACTGTAGACCTTTTTAATCATATGCTTTTTTCTCAAGGTTAGAAAAGTTTGATTATAAAATATTGTGGTAAATTTGGAATATGACACTTGACACCACCCACTAGGGGAGGAGCATGCCGAAAGGATCACTTCCAAGTCTGATTTCGCATGTCTTTAGTTTTCACAGGATGAATTTTGGGTGTTTAAAGGGGACATAACGCACAGTTTCTGCCAATCTCATGTAAATCTTGGCTACCTGTTATAGAGTGGTATTGCATCCTTCATATCTCTAAAGAGTCTTTAGTTTTATCAGATTTATTAAAGACACATTCAGCTGTACCACTTCCCTTCGAAATCAATCAAGCTCCTGGAGGCGTGCCGTGGGCGGAGTGACGAGCAATGCTTTTGTGTAGCGATCGTCTGCAAGCTGTGACATCGACATAAATAATTCCTTTAACGCTGGGTTCTTTGAGAAGGGGAACAAGGTTATCTTTTCCTCACAACCCAAACACACTTCTGTGGTGACATTGTTGATTTTGTGGTCAAAAACAGAATGTAAAATCCTTCTTGAGGAAAACCAGTGCCACGCTGCTAATGACTTTTGTGACCCGGATAAAGAACGATGATGGTCGTGCTTTTGCTCTCGCTCTGAGGTGCGTTTCCCAAAAGCATCCTTGGTCGCAACTATGGTCACAAATTCCATTGAACTCTATTGGTAATGACGGAAAATGTCCCTATAGTTGCTTTTGGGAAATGCAGTCCTGTTGCTGTGTGCGCACGCTTTTCCTGGAGAAATGCATGCAGGGCCATCCTCGAAAAAACTTTTAGAAACTTATACAAAGCCAGAAGCTCATTTTTTGAGACTTTGGTCATGTTTAGCATGAGAATCAAACTGAGAATCAGAATCAGAAAGAGCTTTATTGCCAAGTATGCTTGCGCATACAAGGAATTTGTTTTTGTGACATTAGTTTCTAGTACACAGAGACAACAACAACACACAGACAATAAAAATAAAATTAGAATGAAAAATACACATATGTAAATATAAATAGACACAAAAATATATAGAAAAATAAATGAAGAAATAAGTGTTATGTACAGTTGTGCTATAGAATAGAATAGAAAGAGATCCAGGGATGTATTAGGATGGAGGTGTAACAAATATAAGGTTATTGCACTTTTTTATTGCACAGTGGGATGAACATTTATCTGTTCATAAGGTGGATTGCCTGGGGAAGAAACTGTTCTTGTGCCTGGTCGTCCTGGTATTTGGGGCTCTGTAGCGTTGGCCAGATGGCAAAAGTTCAAAGAGGGGATGGCTTGGATGTGAGGGATCCAGAGTGATTTTCTGAGCTCTTTTCCTCATTCTGGATGTATAGAGTTCTTGAAGGGAGGGCAGGGGAGCACCAATAATCCTCTCTGCAGTCCGAACTGTTCTCTGTAATCTTCTGATGTCTGGTTTTGTAGCTGAATGCATGAAATAGCAGTAGACATCCCCTTTAAACTTTCGAATGATCTCTAATTTGGAATGATAATTAAATTATTTGATCTGGAAATAAAAGAGCTTAAAGGTTAAGTAAAAATACTTAACTTTATTGGTTGATAAAAATTTAGTTCTTGGTCATTTTCACTGATGAAATAATGGCGTTATAAATAAACTGCATTATTTTTTTATTTTTTTTGTAACGAGTAATCAAATGAATTACTGTTTCCTCCGTTACTACACCCTTACCGTATAATTAAGCTCACTAAAGCGGTTTTTACATTTCTTACACATTTTTATACATTTTTCTCTGGTTTGTGCGTTTGTTGGAGGGTGGGTGAGAGACAACCACATAACTGATTATGATTGGCTTAGGTAGAGTAAATTTCATTCGTTTGGCAACCAGAGGCAGAGTTTCATTCTTTTTCTGAGTTAAAGTTTAGCTTATTCCTCTCAGCGTGTCTCCTTTCAGAAACGTAAAGTAGCCTAGATGAGCTTAATGAATGTTCACATTTGTTTACTGAGGTGATGTGGACGTTTACATTTCTCACATTGATGTTTAAAATTTGAAAAGCGGAGCCATTTGTGGGCATGATTACATTGGAAATGAGTTTAGACGGGGAAAAACTGGAACTCGCATTGGTATCATAAGGATTACTATTTTTATATCTGTGAGGCAGGTATTCGCTGAGATTCAGGTTGTTTTATTTACGCTTCTGTGAGAGAGATGACAGAGACTGAGACAGCAAAGAGCATGCACTGTTTATTTGATTTATTTTACAAAAGCACAATGTTTTGTTGTTGTTTTGACTATACACAAATAAAAGTAGACCCTTTGCAGTTTCTTATCTTAAAGAATGGTGTTTGGTGTATTCAGAGTTGCTTACAGTGTTAAAGAGTTTGATTCATGCTAAACATGAGAATGTCAAAAGTTTTAAAAAATCGGCTTTTTCCGGAGAGAATCAGAAAGCTGTATTTTTCTTTTATAAATATGATGCAGGATGCAGTACTACTCTATAGGTGCTCAAGATTAACATAAGATTAGGTGAAACTGTGTATGTTATGTACCCTTTAACTATCAAAATTGAAAGAGTATTTTAGTTCTTTTTGCAGCAACGGTGCGGTCTTCGAACCCAGAGTGTTGCCACAGGATGTTTTTCATGTCCGCGGGTTGAAAAGACCCCAATAACATGATATTTAGCCCCTAAAAGGTGTCTCTCACATTGTCCCACAGCAACATTAAAATAGTGTAGATTAGTGTACAATGTTTTATTCATTTTACACATTTAATATTGGGGACATCTAAGTTATTTGACATATTTGAATTTTTTTTTTTTTTTTTTAATGAACACAATAGTTATTTTTCCTGGTAATTAGTTACTTTCATAATGTATCTAAATTACTATTTGTGAAAAGTAACTAGTAACTAAGTACTTTTTTTAAAGCAACATGCCCAACACTGGTCATTTTTAGTACATAAAGAAACAGACATATCACAGTGGAATGGAAATAAACGCAGAGAAAGATGCATCCCAGAGGTGTCTGTTTGCCAAGTTTAAATAGAAAAACAATTAAAAATGAATGCATTGGAATGCAGAAGCATGTTCTGTGTGCTTTCCATCATGCACTTGCATTATGAGGCAGTGAGTAAGAAATGTGTTGAATGAGGTGCATGAAGATCTACATCCATGTGTTCAGTGATGTAGCTGATCATAAAGAACGTTATTAAGCATTCTTTTATTTCACTCCAGTGAAACAGCACTTGAAAAGGAGGCTGTTTCTACTTTGAACTGACTAAAAAAGTAGCTTCTGAACCCTGAGGCGAATGCACAGTTGCTACTGTAAACTCTCAGTACACTTGAGTGTCCCGCCCCCACACTCTTCTGATTGGTACATTGGTGTAAATCTGACATTGATGCCCTGCGCAACAAAAGTTCGGCTATTTTTAACATGACAGGCCATTTTATTAACTCAAGAAAGGAAAAACATCAAGACATGATGCGGTGGAAAAGATGTTCATCTGACGCATGTATATACGTGGAGCAAAAAATAAATAAAAATAGCGCAGACGGAATGCATGAATGGACTGCTGGCTCTTGGGGCTAAAGATGGATTCATAAGGTGGCTTACAAAAGTGATTCAAGCACTCTGAGTAAAATTGAAAAACTAAATATTATTTGTGACCTGATCCAGCAAAATGAGTCACAGTGACCCAAATTTCAAAACTGAGATTTTTATATCAATAGAAAGGAGACCATACGCTTTAAAATGATATCCTAGTCAAAGTCATTCCTTGAATGGTTTTAAAGATATACCCATTTGAGTTCTGGTCGTCTGCTTTGTTTTTCCAATTGAAAACCTGAGAAAATCGGCTTTAAAGTTTCTTGCCCGTTTTTTGTTGATATCTTTAAAAATCCATTGCATTTAAAGTGATAAACTATTTATTTTACAGCTTCATTTGACCAAAGACATTTATTTATATATATATATATATATATATAAATGCTATTAAACCAGACTGAAGCTCAAATTATTTTAAAGTATTTATTTGAATGAATATTTTAAAAGGCACTTTTACAAAGATTTACTAAAATCAGAAAGATCGAACAGAGAACATTTTAGCTTGAGAAAGAGAGGGTGTGTGTGTGTGTAATAAAAAATTGTCTTTTTAAATTGATTTTAACCTTTTATGGGCATTTTTATATTTAATCTGTCAATTATGATAATAGGCTGTTACTAAACAAATTAAATCAGTATCAACAAAATTTATCTTTGCAGAAGTTGCATATAAAGTGGCATTTAGATGCATTTACACATGATAAAGCAGCTATATTTAAAATTATTTTACCACCAGTAGGTGGCAGTAAGTCGCTTTTAATAAGTGAGTCATTGCGATTGATCCGAATCATTTAAACGGTTGATTCATTCAGAAACGAAACACCTTCACGTTGCTCAAAGATGCAAAACAGTGTTGTGGCTGTGTTTAGAATGATTTTTGTTGGCAAAATTAAGCAAAAACAGAAAATTTGCTGTCTAAAACAAGTCTTTTAATATCAACTTCTTGTTTATTGAACTGTTGAATAAAATCAATATCACATTTGTAGTCATGCTGATTTCTGAAGGAAAAAACGGCACTCTTCATGTGATATTGTTTAACTAAATGAAATTATATAAATGTATACATTTTCTGCCCCTATATCTTGAATTCTGTGATCATTCTAAATGCATTTTAATAGACTGAATCATGCAGTGAAAGAATGCACTCTAAATGCATACTTACTAGGTCATGTAATGTAGCATTATGCGGACACTCTGTAGGTGTGTTTTGATCAGCGTTTATGTCACTGTTTGTGTACATTTCTAAGCTTTTTGATTGGTTTTATACAATATTTAACACCATATTTGAAGAGCAGAGATAGTGAAGTTTTTAGGGTATACCCTGAATATAGGGAAATGCTCAGAAGTGACGAGAGGAATTGAGAAAAGCAATGTTCATTTCCAGCGAATTTAGTAAAACTTTGTCAAATTTAATAGTCATTTAAATACCTTTACGCAATTATCCGGACTCCGAAACTTTGAGAGATCATTTTTGAACGTCTGTTCTTTGATATTAGCTAAAAAAAAAATTGTTTTTCCACATTATCTAAAAATGTAATGAATTTCCGACTCATTTCACCAGATCGGGTCACATTTCTTAAAATGATTATAATAAAAGCATGAGCACATAAACTGCATGTCCACTGGGAATGAATTGATTCTAATGACCCACTAAATGCGCATGTAAACGTTTCTGCATCATCATTAGGACTTTACCCAGCGGATATTTTGCTCTAAGCTTTCATTAACATGTTTCAGTATTCTCAAGCTTTTCTATGCCTAATTGATGAGGCAAAAAAATGTCCAGCGGGTATATATATATATTTCAAGAAAGACAGTGGTCAGTGCGTGTCATCAAAGCATCATAGAGGCCTGGCTTTTCAACAGCAGATGTGTCAGCGAGCGGCTGAGGTTATTAGCGGGGTTACTTCCCTGCCAGGAAACAGAGAAAGATGACATCTCCACTCTCCTCCCACACAGCTCTCTCTCTCTCTCTCTCTTTATCTGTGAGTGTTTTTCCCTCTCACCATGCCCTCTTTATTTGCCGAGAGCTTTGAAATGAGATGGGTAAAATAATAAAAGAACCCCTGACTCTTTGCATAGATGACACTGAATGCTGGAGAGCGGTAATGAGAAGACCTTGGGTCCATTTGGTGCGATTCTTAAGGAAATGAATTTGTACTTAAATTTGTGCGGTTTGAAAACAGACAAACATTTCATTAGTCTAGCTGCTCTGCAAACACGCCCCGAGTGTTAAAAGCAGCAGAACGGATTCTTTCAGAACACGTCTCAATAGTCTAGTAACATTTTGTACAAAGCTGCAGTGAAAATCAAACATCCTCCTGTTGAATGTACAGACTCTGTAGTTTAAAAAGGATTTAAGCCTTCTGAATTCATATTGTAGCTGCATGGTGTATAGGCGTGCGTCTGTTTGGACGCATCTCCACTGACCTTGAACACCTACGTTATAAAAGCCGCGAGTTCCCAGTTCAGTTTCAATAGAGAGAGATAGAGAGAGAGGCGGCACTGTTTGTGAAGAGAAAACTGCTGCACCACACATTGCAAAACATGAATATTATCTTTTTACATGTGTCACTGACCAGAGATGATTTCGTTCACAACCATTCAAACTTTTGGTATCGAGCGATTTTTCAGCTGCCGTCTTCCATCAGGACAGTCTAACACTTTCCTTTGGAGTCTTGGACTTGTTAAAAGCCCAACTATTTTCCCATTTTCAGCTTGCCAACCCTCCATTTTCCCTTTCTCTGAAAAGTGTCTCATTCCCAAACGCAAGAGAAACTCCGATGCGTTGAAGACTTTACTTTGTTGGCTTTACCTGGCCATTATAGTACCTTTTGCATTCTGCTTAGCAAATTTGTAATAATTCGTTTAGAAATGCAATTCTTACATTTACATTGCATTTAGTTATTTAGCAGATGTTTTTATCCAAAGCGACTTCCAAATGAGGACAATGGAAACAAGCCAAATCAACAAAACAATGCTCTGACAAGTCTCAGATTAGCTTAGTGCAGTATATGTAGCAATGTTTTTTTTTTGTTTTTAAATTATATAGTAAATAAATAAAAAAAACAGATGGAAGAGAAAAGAATAGAGCATAGATTTTTTTTTAAGAAAAAGAAAGTTAGAAAAGATAGATGACAAAAAGAATAGGTTTTTTTTAGAAAAGAAAAGATAGAAAAGATAGATGACAAAAAGTAATAGAGATTTTTTTAAAAGAATATAATTAGAAATAGAATAGAGAGTGCTTGATTTAGAGGGTCAAATGAAGACAGAAAATGTGTGTTTTAGCCGATTCTTGCAGTTCAGCTGCTCGGATTGAATTGGGCAGGAGGGAACCCAAGAAGGAACATTTAAGGTAAAAGTCAGTGAAAGTGATCTCTTTGTTTCTTTGGGAAGACACAATAATGCACTGTTGACTTGCAGAACGTAAGTTTCTAGAGGCGCATAAGTCTGAAGTAATGAATTTAGGTAAAGGGGTGCAGAGCCAGTGGTGGTTTTGTAGGCAAACATGAATGCCTTGAATTTTATGCGAGCAGCTATTGGTAGCCAGTGCAAATTGATGAAGAGAGGTGCGATGTGTGTTCTTTTCGGCTCGTTGAAAATCAATCTCGCAGCCGCATTCTGGATCAATTGTAGAGGTTTGATAGAACTGTCTGGAAGACCTGCCAAGAGAGCATTGCAATAGTCCAACCTGGACAGAATAAGAGCTTGAAAAAGGAGCTGTAAAGCATGTTCCGAAAGAAAGGGCCTGATTTTCCCGATGTTGAATAAAGCAAATCTGCAGGCCCCGGGCAGTTCATCAATCACAACTCCAAGGTTTATGGCTGTTTTTAAAGGAGTTATGGTTGATGTGTCTAACTCAATGGTAAAATTGATGGAAAGACAAGTAGTTCTGTCTTGGCAAGGTTTAGTTGAAGGCGATGGTCTTTTATCCGGCAAGAAATGTCTGTTAGACAAGCTGAGATGCAGGCATCATCAGGATGGAATGGGAGGTAGAGTTGAGTGTCATCGGCATAGCAGTGATATGAAAAGCCATGTTTCTGAATGACAGAGCCTAGTGATGCCATGTAGACAGAGAAGAGAAGTGGACCAAGAACAGAGCCTTGAGGCACTCCAGTAGTTAGATGTTGCGACTTGGACACCTCACCTCTCCAAGATACCTTGCTTGAAGGACCTATCTGGGAGGTAAGACTTAAACCACCGGAGTGCAGTTCCTGAGATGCTCTTTGCCAATAGGGTTGACAGGAGGATTTGGTGGTTAACCGTATCAAAAGCAGCAGAGAGATCCAACATTTGGAGTCTCTTGGCAACATTTTAAGATGGTACTGTTTTGATATCATAATGAGAGCAAACATTCTTATTACAGAAATTGAACTCTTGAAACGAAAACTTTAAGTAGTTTGCCATATTCTTATAGTAGTATTTCTTAGAAATATAAAAATGTGGTGTGTCCAACATCCAGAGACAGATAGTTTGATATTTTTATGACCAGTTCAGGTTGTATAAGGTCTTTTAGTGCTGTAAAATTTTAATTAAAACGTATATTATCCATGGTATGTGATATATATAATAATAAATACTATTTACCTTATTTACTGTTGATAGTTATTCCACATGGCCTTTTTAGAGTTATTACATTCAAACACTTCTTATTCTTACATTTTTATTCATGTATTTATTGAATGCATATTGAGTATTTCTTTCTTTCTTTTTGAAATATGTTTATTAATTTTAAACATAACTTTAAACAAGAACAAGACAGAAAATAGAAAGAATGAATAATAAATAAATAAATATATTATGGCTCACCACTCCAATTAATCAATTTGAGAAAGAAATGAAATGACGAATGACATAATGGTACAAACAATATGCCTTATATATTTATACTCCAATATGCCAAACATATTTATACCTCATTAAACCCTCTAATAAGAATAGAGGATCTATTTAAGCCCATATATCTCAAAAATGACTCCCACCTTCTATGAAATATGACATCTTTGCTATAAGAAGCACAGGTTAGGTAATCTAATGATACATATTCAAGTATAACCCTGTGCCATAGTGCCTTTGTAGGGACTTTATCCATTAACCAGTTTATGTCTATGGTAATGTCATCATGTATCCCAAGCAACATATGTTTTGGACCACAACCAACATTAACGGATAAAATAACATTCATTTCTTGTTCAATTCTGAATCTCCCTACAAAACCAGAAGCAGTGGACAAGATCTCCTTCCTCTGTTTTACATTTCAGACACACATTCGAGCAGTCATCTTAAAATTTGTGCCTCCATGAGGGAGAAATATGAGCTCTGTGCAAGATTTTCAGTTGCATTGCTTTTGCTTTATTACATAGAGTCTCTGCATTCTTCCATGCTTGATCGTCTGTGATTCATATATCAAGTGTCCTTTCCCATATTCCTTTCAGGGAATTGGTAAGGAGCCACAATCCTTGAAGAACTTGTAGGTTGTGCATTTTTTAGAGTTTGGCACTTATTTTTATATTTTTTGTTTTTCCTTTTCTTTATCGATGCAGCACTTATTTGTGACCCTGGACCACAAAACCAGTCATAAGTTGCTGGGGTATATTTGTAGCAATAGCGAAAAATACATAGTATGGGTCAAAATTATCAATTTTTCTTTTATGCCAAAAATCATTAGGTTTTAAGTACAGATCATGCTCCATTAAGATATTTTGTAAATTTCCTACCGTAAATGTATCAAAACTTAATTTTTGATAAGTAATATGCATTGTTAAGAACTTAATTTGGACAACTTTAAAGGCAATTTTCTCAAAAAAATTTATATATATATATATATATATATTTTTTTTTTTTTTTGCACCCACAGATTCCAGATTGTCAAATAGTTGTATCTTGGCCAAATATTGTCTGTTCCTAACAAACCATACATCAATGGAAAGTTTATTTATTCGACTTTCAGATGATATATAAATCTCAATTTCGAAAAATTGACACTTATGACTGGTTTGTGGTCCAGGGTCACATTTAAGCATACTTTAAAACAAAAAAACAAACAAACAAATAAATACATGTATACTTTTATATTGTGTCCTGAATGATTTTAGTTTGGCCAGTGTGATAATTCAGAAAATGGTATGGTAAAATGGTACTTATGACTGGTTTTGTGGTCCATGGTCACATTTGTCTTTGACCTTTATGCAAATGAGCGATGATGTCGGCTACACCGACAACCAATGACAGAGCAGCGAGTGATCTGCTGGCTGATACAGCTGGATACCGTGGTAACCGTTTAATCACTGTCAGTGTGAAAGCAGCTTTACGTTTTTGATCTGCTAGTTTCACAGATTGCGGTCGACACGCAGCCATCCAATTTCATCCGGTCTGTTTACACGAGTGTAAATTTCACAGAATCTCTGCTGAAACATTGTCATCAAATGAATAAAGAGGTCCAGATACTCCTAAATGAATTTTTGGAGCAGTCAACAGATGGTTGAGCTCGATGGTCTTAATTATGCTAGAAAGAGAGAAATGCACGTTTCAGCAGTTCACACATTGCTATACCAATTATGGAAACCGTAATGACACAACCTGCTGAAAGAGCAGCCTGCTGCTAAAGAGATGTCTCAATGTTGGCCCAAGACTATCAAAACACACCAGCTTTTGTGGACACTCTTGTCTCGTCCCCGGACAGCCATCGCTGCGGTCTGGTACTGAAATCGATAGCAAATGTTTGCGTAAACAATTACATTGGTTTCATTATTTGACAAAGATATCTACATTCAAAGTGATAAAACAGGCTCACAGGAAGCACAAGTAACAAAGGCTGAACACAGTCATCGTCTTTCGGGAGGCTCCAAATACAGCGCCATTAGTTTGACTGGCAGGGTGTTCTTTAGCCCTCAGTTGTCAGGGTTCGGATCCGGTCTCCTCCCCGGTGATTTACTACTATTTTGGATGGTAACACATTTTAGTGGGCGTGTACGTGTGAACAGCTGGGACCATTATAGAGCACCGCTGATGAGAGGAGAGAGCTACAGTGTTCTACTGACTGTTTGTTATCAAATGCAAGACAAAGGAAGCATTTGCAGTAGGGCTGTGAATCTTTGGGTAAACAGCGAATCGATTCAATTCATGGACAGTTTTTGCATTTTTGCAAATTCAGAATGATTTCTGAATCAATAAAATTTGATGCAATTCGATTCTGCATTCACAGGGTTATTTAAATGCTTCCCTTAAATATGCTTATCGTTATCTTTATATGCTTTATTAGAGGGCAAATTACACTGCAGCCTTTATGGAGTCAGAGAGTGAGGGCAAAAAACAAACAAAAAAAACACTTGTCCACTGGTAGATGTTCGTTTAATGATGCTATGGCATGACATACAGCATATGTAGAAACTTATATGTATAAAAGTAATATATTTAAAATACATTTATTTCAAACTAAATATAGTTCTAAATCTATGAACATATTGGTAACACTTTATGGTGAGGGTACATGAATTACGACGAATTCATGCATAGATATATGCATGAATTATGCATTACTTCATGCGTTAATTTCTCTTAATTTATCAGGAAGTAACATGAGTTCAAAGTCTTTCATATGTGATTTCATGGATGAACAACACCTTAATTAATACATCATCAAATTTATGATTTATTACACATGATCATGATGTTTTCCTTTGTTCACAAAAAGAAATCCACATTACCTCATGCATGCACACAGGCTAGAACAGAATATCAGTTCATGAGAGAACTAATGTTACTAGTGATGGCATAACTGTTTAATTTCATGAATATGAACATGAAAGTTTAACCTTTTAATGTACACAAAACACAAAAAGACTTCAATCTTAACTTTCTGCTTTATTCTTAAGACCAAGCAGTTGTGCATTTTTTAAATCTCTTTTGTTTATTTTTATTTATTTATTGTAAATCCTTTAAGAGCTTTTAGGTTTTGTAAAGAGTTTTCAGATATACAGGCACTTAAAGTTCATGGTATATGTACTGAATGTCTTTTTCAGCTCTTTCCAGGCATTGCTGTTGATTTAACTGGGTAAGATTAAAGTCCTTTTGTGTCCACAGTACATTGTGTGCAAAAGCTTAAACTTCCTTGTTCATATTCACGTGATTTTACAATTATGCCTTCAGTATTAACACACTATTTTTCAATATTTCAAAGTCACAACTTTAGTTGAGGGGCCACACACATGATGAAGTCCTGAAAAGCTATTGCTTAATTAATGCTGACCACTGCACTTATATGTCAGTGTAATTCATGATATGTGCTGTTATTGGCCAGTGTTGGGGTCTGTCCATTTACCTATAACCTGCTATGAAGAACATATGAACATGCTTTAACTCAGATCATAATTAATGAAAAACTTCTCTCATGAACTGATATTCTGTTCTAGCCTGTGTGCATGCATGAGGTAATGTGGATTTCTTTTTGTGAACAAAGGAAAACATCATGATCATGTGTCATAAATCATAAATCATGATGATGTACCCATCTTAGTTCATGTATTAATTAAGGAGTTGTTCAGCCATGAAATCATGAATGAAAGACTTTGAACTCATGTTACTTCCTGATAAATTATGAGAAATTAACGCATGAAGTAATGCATAATTCATGCATAAATCTATGCATGAATTCATAGTAATTCATGTACCCTTACCATAAAGTGTTACCAACATATTTACTGATGTCTCACTCAAGATTTATTGATATAAAAATTATAATTCTTATAAACTTTATTTGGAGTGCTACATGTGCATAATGTGCATTTCTTAATATTAAGCCTAAAATGTGTTTTAATGTCACTGTTGCTGAGGATTGTATGATCTTTGAATAATAAAGGTCTTTAAATGCAAGACCTCTCAACACTATTTAGCACACTTTATGCCAGTTTAGTATAGGCTAGTAAAAGTACAATTGCAAGGTATTTTTTAATAAGTTGTTTTATTAAGTTTATGTACATTTATATGTAATGTACTTAGCATGAAATACATTTATTTCAAATACATTTTGGTATATTTATTTCGCTTTATTATTTAGCCTGTAAGCCTAGATTTAAAAAAGGTAACATTTTATGTCACACCTTTGCATGATCTGAGCGGCTTTGTCTTATTTTCATGAAATAAAATGCCACAACAAATTAAGCTATTGCTTTCTGTTGGCGAAGGATGAATAACTAACGCAACTTTCATCTGATTGACAGATAAATCTTGCGTTTCCTTCATACTTTTGATTTAACAACATTCATTTAAAAGTCATTTATCGTTCAGTGGAATTGTGCATATACTTTTAGACTCTTACATTGCTTTTGCTCTTTCAAATGCGCAGCTTTCAGTGTTTTAGATTGATTACTGGCCGAAATCAACGATTCACGGTTCAAAAAATCCATGTTTCAAGATGGATGCATATGCATCGTCAGGTTTTGTAATCGATGCATTGAGAAAACGAGTGAATCGTTACACCCATAATTTGCAGTGATTGCCGATTCTAGTGCTTATTTATTTATTTTTCAGATTAATATGATGGAATGTCAGATTAATAAGTGCAATGTAATAATTTCATATTTTAAGTCAGGTTGATATTTTTATTTATTTATTCATTTATTGTGACTTTTGATCTATTAAAAGTAGAATTAAAGTTTAATGGAATTACAATACGCAGTTTAATAAAAATTTTGTTCATGCATTATTTGATGATAAAAGCCTCCAAATTAAGGTCATTTGAAGATATTACATGGCAAATCAAAAAAGCTTCTGTAAAAGGTGACTTTGTCAAACATGTCAGTGTTTTGTTTATATGACTAAATTATAGTTATAATCTTTACTTCGGGTGAGCTCACAAAATCAGTTAACTGACAACTACTTAATGTTTTATACCAACCTGAATGAATCATGGATTACAGTAGGAATATGTGTTAATAAAGCATTTATTAACATACTATTACTATATTTCTAAATAATATGTAGAAATATACATTTAAATAGTTTATTCATCATTTACTTATGCTTTCTAAATGATCTTATGAACCACTGATGACAACTAAATAACTGATTTGTAAATAATGTAATACTTAATTTATAAATTATAAATTGATCATTAATAAACTATGAAAATACAATTATTAAACGCATTATAGATATGTTTAAAAATCAAGGACAAAGCATTTATAGCTGCATTTATAAACTACTTATACTATCAATGTAGAGATAATGCTTTATAAATGATTAATTGACTATTTACTAATGCTTAACTAATGGTTCAAAGTGTGTAGTTATTATAAAGTATTTTCCTTTTTTTGTTTTTATAAATATAGTCTTAGTAAGCATAAGATGAGATGAGATAAGATAGCAATTTTGTATATATTATGTATATATTTTAGGGCTGTCAAAAGATTAATCGCGATTAATCGCATCCAAAATAACAGTTTATGTTTACATACTATATGTGTGTTTACTTTGTATATTTATTATGTATATATAAATACACAAACATACATGTATATATTAAAACTAAATATTTATATGTATATATATTTATACCTGTATACAATTTAGATTATAAATAAATATAAATATTTTAGATATAAATCTAAAATAGTTTTCCTTAATATATGCATGCATGTGTGTGTATTTATATATACATAATAAATATACACAGTACACAAATATATAATATGTAAACATAAACTTTTGGATGCGATTAATCGCGATTAATCGTTTGACAGCACTAATATATTTATGTCCTGTGTCTGCATTTATTTGAGTGACCCAGTCAGGTCAGTGCTTCATTTACCAGCATCTCATTCAAAATTAACTTGACTATTGATTTTTAAAAACCCTCGTTCCTTGTCCTTAAAAAGACTCTCTTCCGAGCATTGCCCTTCAAATCTACGCCTCTGTATGAAGCCCTTGTTGTCTTTGTTTTTGGGAACCTCATCCTGACTGTGAAAGTCTTACAGGCACTTATTATGAAGCGCAGATAATTGCATGGCAGTATCGGAGGACATCCTCCATAGCTGAGCTGCTATTATTTCCCTGACTTCCGCTGTCTTGGGGAATATCACAATGCTCGCTTGTCCGGATGTGAAATTTAATTTAGATCTTTGTTTTCGCTCTTTCTCCAGACTGATCCCGCAGACGGTGGGTCTTCTGTACGTGGGGAGCTATGACAGGCCCTTTGCACAAATGAAGGTGAGAGAAACATTAGTTCACATCTCTGATCATTCCTTCTGTCAGCGTTCGCTCAGTCCGATTCACTGCAAATACAGACGCTGCTAAAGATAGCCCTGTCGTTGTCAAGTGCTCTTTACATGATGTGCTTTTAATTAATTGAGTCAGACAGGTGAACCTTGTGTCACACAAGAGCTCTGTTGTGAAAGCCACTGATAGGCCTGCCTAGAAAGCAATTTGAGACATATACGGTAGGTATGCTCTCGATAAGCAGGCTTTTCTGAAAAAAACGCCACAACAAAAGATCATATTGTAAGATGGATCCTATTGTATGACTATTTCAACCTAAAAACAGATGTAAAGGCCCATTGACACCAAGGACGATAGCTATAATGATAACGTTAAAGATTATATTATAGTTTTAATTTAGTGGATTATAGTCCACACACTATAACTAAAATGGCACAACTGTTTTCCAAACTCCTATCTCATGTTCTCCTCCAACTTCAAAATCATCCTTCATTGCTGTTTTACAGTTTTTTTGTATTTTTTTGCATGTTCACTTTGTAAAGTACTTTTATAGCGATGCTGGACAATTTTGAAGTGGGAAGAGAAAATGAGATGGTGAGTTTTAGCGCACATTCGATCATTGAATCTGATTAGACCGTTAGCATCTTGCTCAAAAATGACCAAAGTTTTCTATATTTTTCCTATTTAAAACTTGACTCTTTTGTAGTTACATCGTGTACTAAGACTTACAGAAAATGAAAAGTTGCGATTTTCCGGGCTGACATGGATACGCTGGAATGAAAGTATAGTTCCTAGAGATGCTAACGGTCTAATCAGATTCAATGATTTATGCTAAGCTATGCTAAAAGTGCTAACGCCAGACCCGGAGATCAGCTGAATGGGTTTGAAAATGGTAAAAATCATCTGTTTGAAGAAAAAAAAAAAAAAAAACAACGGTAAAACTTGTTGGAAAAGTTGGAAAATGAGCCTATTTTCAAAAAAAGTGGAGTGTTCCTTTAACAAATATGAATAAATATGGTAATAAATGTATTGTTCACTGTTCATTCATGTTAGTTATTGTTAGTTAAATTACTTTAACTAATGGAACTTTATTGTATTTTAGTGTTACCAACATAATAATAAATACATTAACAAAAAGAAAAAAAAGATTATACACTGATTATAGATACATTAGTGCAGAAGTGTTGTGGATTATTTCACCCTTCTTTAAATATAGAGTTATGATTTTAGCAGGATGTTAATTCAGTCTCTATTAGAATCAGTTGTGCATTGAGTCTTCCATACACTTCACACTGTTGGGCTAACATGCCGTTTGGAGTTGCTGTCTGTGTTCACAAATCTTCTTTGTCATGAATCCAAGTCTGTTTTTTTATTTTATTTTTGGAAAAAGATTTTTTTTCTTCTTCAGTTGGCAAGAAACCCACTAAACATTAAGGCTAGTTTTCTGAAACGCACACTCAGTAGTAAATTAATGGGTAACTATGGTAATTGGTACCACGCATATGCTGCTGACTCTGTCTGTGCCTTCATCTAACGTTTATTAAATTATTCTGTTTATTTAGCAAATAAAATGTGGTTACATTTCCTTGGACTAAATTAGTTTTTCTAGACGATGAAAACGTTGGCATTGTGCTGAAGAGCTGCAGTGGGCTGCTCCACTCAATCATTTGAGATGCAGGAATGTACTAACGGCTGGAAATTAAATTAATAATGTGAATAATCATAGCTCACATAATGTACAAGGATGTGATTTTCTTTGATCAAATTCTAATTTCACGCACCTAAACATGACCACTATTTCTATTAGTTGTGGCTTGCTATGTTGTCCATTGCTATTGACAGATAATTGTTCCATAGTGAGTGGTCTTGTCTCACTTTTAGAGTGATTATTTCTCTCACGGTAACAAGAAGTTGTGGGTTCATAAGTCGTATAGTGTTTTTTATTCATAAAATATTTATCTTTATAAGCTCTGGATAAAACGACTCTGCAGAATGAATAATGAGAGAAAAAACAGACCAAGATATGTAAAGTTGGCTTGTGGCATCCTTAACATCCATCATACCGTATGACTGATATTTAGCAATCGGTATTTAAGAACAGAGATGCTGGCAACACCAAAACACACAACCGAAAGGGACACAAAAAGATGTGCTCTTCCACAAAGACCTGTTCAACCCAATTCAAGTGCAGGACAAAAAAAGGTACATGCTAAACAAAAAGTAATGACAGAAAATGATAGCTCCAAAAACATTTCCAAAAAACAGCGCTTTCAGCCTGTCAGGAGCCTGATGAAGACTTGATTGGTTGAAACATCGCTCTATTTCTTGAAAAAAATAATGTTTTCTAGGTAGGGATTAATTAAAAATTTAAATCTCAATTTTTTTTTTGTTCTCGAATGGAAAGTTAATCGATAAAATCTGAAAAATCACTCAGCCCTATTTGAAGGTATAATTTTCAGTGTGTGGAAATTATACATCAGAGGAAATAACACAGTTAAGGCCATTGCACACTGCCTCCGAAATGTTCGTCCGTCACAAAAAAATTTGGATCGGGTTTGATTTTTTGCGTTTTTCGCAAGCTCGTTAATAAGGAGATACGCATAAAAAGCATTCTCTCATTCCTTTCTATATCCTATATCTTATAATAATGCCCTTTCTTTTTTTCTTTTTAAGAAGAGAGTGGACAACCAAATCATCCTCGCTGCTTGAATTAATGCGCCTCGGATTCAGTGTGCAAGGCTTCTGTGCGTGACAAATTTTCAGCATTACGAATAAGAAAAATCGCATATGCAAATTTCAGACTCTGTGTGCAATGACCTTTAACATTAAAACACTGTAAAGCAGTTTTGATGACTTATTCGCATCAAGGTGCATGCTGGGAACAGTCCTAACTCCAGTACTGTACAGTGTGCAGCTATACATTTAGCTGTATAATACAAGCAAAAGTCGTTCATAAATGCTAAAGAAATGTAAAGCCAAAAATGACACAGATAAGAGGTTAGCTCTATTTCACCAAGGTCCACCCTCTTGGGGATTTCTGGCCTCGCCACTGAAACGGCCACATAATCATGCAAAACAAAAATGCACAAAAGACTCCTTATCTGAATTGTGGAACAGAATTCCAAGAAAATAGCCATTTCTCCTTGTTATGCATAGAGACTTTTGTTCAGGAGTCCAAGTCAAGTCTGATATAGAGTTTCCCAAATCATTCAGTTTCACTAAGACAGAGCACTTTGATCTGAATTGAACAGAGCACAAAACTAGTCACTGACGTTACTAACCGATCGGTTATATAGAGGTTATTTTTAATGATCATTGTTGCAATTATTGTATTTGTTTGAAAGGGCAATACAAGTCATCTCACTAAGCTTGACTCATGAATATTTATCACATGATAGTCACACCTAATGTCAGTGCCAAGCAAAAAGCAAAACCTTGTCAGGGCACCTCACAAAAAAACCAAAATGACCCCTGAGTTTCACTGTAAACAAAACAGTTTGAAGTTGAAATCATCAGTAATACAATTACAAAAAAGAAACAACAGAACAAATACAATAGAAAAAAGATACTAATGAAATTAAATTTAGCTGACAAAAATAATTCCAATCAAAGCAACACAACAGTGTTTTGTTACAGAATGAATCTCCGTTTTTGTGGATTCAGTGAGCCTCATTCATGAAACTTGTGTAAATATTAGGGGTGGGACAATAAATTGATGTGTATTATATCAGTATTTTTTTTAAGCATAGAAAATATCTAAATTCATACCTACATGATAGGGTGACCACCTGGCAATAAATCATGTAAAAACTGATTTACATCCGTTGTCATATGCACTTGTTTATGTTTACGTCAGTTCTATGTGAAAGTAAAGAAAAGATTTGTGCTTGCGCATTTTGATTCACCCTCACATTACAATAATGCGCTCTAGACATTTGTCATAAAAATAACGACGCAGAAACCACCCCAAACGAACTGTTAAACTTTATTTTTTTTAATTGGTTAAATTGAATGGAGAATATTGCGTTTTTCTGTGTGCACTTGACCATTTCTGCGAACGACTATTTTTTCCCTGCATGTCATGTGAGGCCTTTTTATGATGAGAGGAGAAGAAATGATGAGAAAGCACTCCAGGTAAATTTTGAAATGTACCAGGTTTATATATAGCCTATATATATATAAATTTAAAGCCTATATAGCCTATATTGATAAGCAGTTATATGTGTTGGTTTATGTGCCTAGTGTAAGCTTTGAATATGTACAAGAATAAAATGATTAATTTACGATAAATTTGAGTTACAGAGCGTTTGTTGTTTTCTAACTGCTTGGACTTAAATTAAGAGAGACTTAGCCTTTTTACAGGCATTTTGTTTTCAGTTAGACAGATATCGTGATGTATCATTATAGGATTGTCTAGCAATACAACGATTATTGCGATAATCACTGTAGCACGATATTACCATTATCATGAGCCATGTGTCATGATATTATCGTATCGTGAGGTACCCTGCGATTCCCACCCCTAATAAATATAAAAGTAAATTCTGAGTAATTTGCACTTAAAACAGACCTTCCCGAAAACTCTGCTCCGGATTTACAAAAGCTTTGCAAACATCTGATTTGATAGTCAAACGTGTATGTTAATGGGGTCATCGATGCCCGTTTTCCAAGTTGATATGATTCTTTAGGGTTTTAATGAAAAGTCTATCATCAAAGTCTAACATACTTTGAATAAAATTTCTCAATAGTACTGTGAAACAACGCTTTTTTCACCTTGCAAAATCAGCTCTTCAAAAATCAACCTGTTCTGTTGCATGTTGCTTCAATTGCAAATGAGCTCTGCTCACCCTGCCCCTCTCTTCTCTCTGTGGAGTGACGAGAATGTTTACTTTTAGCCGAATTTAGCCACAAAACATGCTACTTGCTAAATAAATGCTTCTCGAAGCCATTCTCTTAGGAGCCACATAACAACGCAGCGGCATTGCCATAGTAACCAACGCTCATTTCGTTAAAGGAACAGAGCCCCCTGGTGGTTCGTGGGCCCTACACAACCTTTTTTAGTATAGGGTTGACCGGCACTGTTGGTAAATAGGCAGTAGCAACAGTAGGGTTGATGCTTACAGTTTGTTTGTTGTCGACGCAACCATTTTGGGTCTGTTTACAGGTTTTTTTTTCTTAAATGCAATTATTAATTGCCGAAAAGTGTTTGGAGGGTCTGCTATGCCCCCGCCTGTTACTTTGATTAAATTGATTTACTTTTTTATTGTTGACTGCCATATTATCATTACAAACTAAGAAGGTGTTTGGCAGGCTTTAGCTGTAATGGAGTGGATTTGGCTGCTTTAGGCACCGTGTGGTGTTTGTAAATGGCTGCCAGGACTTCAAGAGGGTGACCGGAGTGTCATGGCGGTCCGATCCAAAACTAACAGGAGCATCATGTACCATGCCAGACGAAAGCCGAACAACATCCCTGGATCTCTGCCACGGTCGTGCGTATGTGGTTGTGTGGGGTGCGAAAAGCGTGCGCGCACAATCTTTGGACCGTCGCCTCTATTATATTTGGCTGTGTTCTAATCTGCCGGAGCCTTTTAAGTTGTCCGCGTTTGCGTTCTCTCTTCTACAACCAGGCTGTATGTGTGTCGAGGCTCTGGTTGTATTTTTGCAAGGAACGCTACCTTACAACGAAAGGTTAATTAATCCTTGGAATATTGTTGTGTGTGTATGTCAGTCCTGAAATGTTCAGCTTCCCCTCTGTGCTCACAGATGCCCTTCACTGTTGGATGGTGAGGGTATTTACTCATCCCGTCATGCCAATAGGCCCAGAAGGGGGCGGCTTTACTGCCAGCTCACTTCCTCCCCCACACACCAACCTGCCATGGTTTAGCGAGGATCCAGTCTCTTTATCTTTGAGATATTTCTTTCTCTCGCTTACTTGGGCCAAACACGCTCCTGTTTTCTTAAAGCCTTTGTGAAACTGTCATGTATTGAGACATCTGTGTTGTGGCTGTAATTACACATTACGCACTGGCAGTTACTTTGCAACCTACAAAAAGTACCAACAATTTGTCTGAACCACGGACTAGTGGTAAGCACACAAGCTCCAGGCACATTTAACAGCGAGATTTTGGTTCGTATGTGGTGCACTTCATGTCCTGAATAGTTTCCTGTAGTCAATATATATATAACTCTATATATAGAGAGAGTTTAGAGTTCAGATGCAAAACCAACTAAAAGCTGTCTGGGTCAAAAATGAGATAATGGTACTGAGTAAATGCTCTCGACATATATTGTATGTCCATCAAATACTTTTACTTCAAACTCACTAAAATCCTACCCTCAGCCCAATCAAAAATACCAGTACTTGTATAGAAACCTATATATTTGAGCCTGATAACAATGCATTTTTAAAAGAAAGTCACTCTCAGGTGGATTTAGGGGCTTTTGCATCTGAGCTCTTCATATGTAAAACAATTTAATGATGACAAATGAGGCATACACAAAATTGTTTAAATTAAACATTTATTTTACAAACTCTAAAACTGAAATTTGCAAAAATGTTGGAAAACCAAGACTTTGAAGACTTCGTAATGAATACCAGATGGAATTGACTGTTCTTTAAATCCAGGGGTGTCCAAACTTGCACATGAAGGACCAATGTCCCACAGAGTTTAGCTCCAACTTGCCCTAAACAAACTGCCCAGAAGTTTGTAGTAACCCTAAAGACCATAATTAGTTTGGTTTTTGTGTGTTTAACTGGGACAGGAGCAAGATTGGACACCCAGTTGTCATCATCTGCCTACTTTTCATTGTGAAAAATTAGAAAATTCCAAGCAATACTAATGCAATGAAAAAAAGTGGTTTGTACATGCATATAAGAAAGCCGTTTGGTTTGAGTGATGCAACTATAATTTCTCTCTTTAAGTTTATGCTAGTGCCTGATGCCCCATTATTCTTTTTCACTCCAGATAACCAAGGACCTGAAGCAGTACGATAATAAAATAATTGAGTGCACGTTCGTCAATAACACCTGGGTGTTCATGCGACAGAGGGTGGACAAGAGCTTCCCCAACTCATACGACACAGCCATGGGTAAGGATTTACACTTGTTATACTAAAGCCAGGGCCAATATTAGTTTCTGTTTAGTTGGCTAGATTAAAACCATACTCCTAAACCTAGAAGCATTTCTGCATACATTTTCGTTGTATGTGACATGCTATATAATAGTTACCTTAAAGGGCAGGTCACATGTTTATGTGTGCTAATGTTGTGTTGGAGCCCCCTACAACAGGTTTAAATGCATCTAAGGTCAGAAAACATTGTAATTTTCATATATTTAATACATTTATACGTAGAGTCATTTGTCAGTGAATTCGAAACGGTTCATTCAAAGCAGCTTTGAGCATAATGTCTCTGATTGGTCAGCTGGCCAAGAAAGTTAGTGAGCACTACCGTCTGTGTTGCCAAGTCCGTGGTTGTTTTTGATGTCAGCAGGTTGAAGCGACCCCAATAACATCATATTTAGCCCCTGGAATGCAAATTTACCAGAGGAACCCCCAACAAAAAACATGTATTTTACACCCTCAAAACACGATTGGGCTAGTTTGGAGTAGCAATTGTAAAAACCTGGCAACCCTGATGCACCTTTACATAAAACAATAATACTGTGCTCCAATTTGTTCTTAAAAACATTGTTTAACGCTTATGCAAGTGAATCGTGCCCACAGCTAAAGTTTGCTAAATTGCAAACACAAAACAATAATGGTGAATACGTTGGTCGACTGATGAAACAACTCCGTTTGTAAACCAAAATATGTCCAAGTTATATTCTTTATTATTAAACGCAGGAATTACAATAGCAACAGTCTACATTAATTGACACATTCTTAGGAAATAGTGGGATCACAGCAAATTATAAGAACTATTAAGACTAAGTAGTAATATGGTATCAATCGTACTTACAGGTTGTGGTTCGGCGACATTTGGTAGTCCAAATAAAGAAGATTAGAAGCCAAAGATAAAAGGCAAGAATAGAGAAGCAGTCCTCTGTAAAATGATGAGCAGACAAAATAAAATTGTATTGCTGTGGTATTGTGGAAAAAAATATTTTAAACTGTCTACATTAAAGGATAGCTGCATTACAAACTGCAAAAAAATATATATTTTTCAAAAACTCATATGACCTGATCTTTAAAACTGGGCTTGGCAGCTCTGGTTCTTAATCAAACTCACCTGTCTAAAGTAGTCTAGTAGTGCTGAAGACTTGGATTAGCTTGTTCAGGTGTGTTTTGTTAAGGCTAGAAAGCAGATTTGGGGATGTTTACACAACACCATCTTCAGTTAAAAACTAAATTGTCAACTAAAACCAAAAAGTGTTTTAGCAGTTCATTAATATGACATCATTGTTTTAAGGGGGCTAAAAAAGTGTGAGTTTTTAAAACTGAAACCGCTAGCATCTCATGTAAACTACAAAAAAACTCAAATTTGTGCAAATGTTCACATAATTTGCGTGCATATTACATGTTCAGTCTGTAGGACTATATCCCATGTATACATAAATGGTTTGTTAATAATCTGAAAATTGAATAAATAAGTTTTCCATTGATGTATGGTCTGTTATGATAGTACAATATTTAGCAAAAATACAACTATTTGAATATCTGCAATCTGAGGGTGCAAAAAAATAAAAATATTGACAAAATCACCTTTAAACTTAACAAATGAAGTTCTTAGCAATGCATATTACTTATCAAAAATTAAGTTTTGATACATTTACAGTAGGAAATTTACAAAATATCTTAATGGAACATGATCTTTACTTAATATCCTAATGATGACACATACAATGTATATTTGTCCATTGCTACAAATATACCCCAGTGACTTAAGACAGTTTTGTGGTCCAGGTTCACATGTGTAGTGTTTATTTAAGTGCCTTGGCGAACTACTAGCCTGACATCCATAATACAGCATTTTTAGTTGTTTTTGTAGATCCATGTGAATGGGAATTGTTTTGACAACATCATCTGTACGCAAAATTAAAAAAAGCATTTTTACTACAATCGTAGTAGTGCAGATGTACCCTCAACAGCCAGATTAGTTGCCCATCGATGCCTTAAAATGTTAATGCACCATATATGTGACCCTGGACCACAAAACCAGTCTTAAGTCGCTGGGGTATATTTGTAGCAATAGCCAAAAATACATTGTATGGGTCAAATTATTACTTTTTCTTTTATGCCAAAATTCATTAGGATATTAAGTAAAGATCAATGTCCATGAGATATTTTGTAAGTTTCCTACTGTAAATGTATCAAAACTTATTTTTTTTATAAGTAATATGCATTGCTAGAACTTCATTTGGACAATTTTAAAGGCATTTTTTTCAGTATTTTGATTTTTTCCGCACCCTCAGATTCAGTTGTATCTCGGCCAAATATTGTCCGATACTAACAAACCATACATCAATGGACAACTTATTTATTCAGCTTTCGGATGATGTATAAATCTCAATTTACTAAAATTGACCCTTATGACTGGTTTTGTGGTCCAGGGTCACATATATTTAGCTATAACAAGTCGACAACCTCACCTGCTAAGATTTTCTGAGCTTGCAGCCTGACTCTGCTGAACAGCCAGTGTCTATTTGTTGCTCTGACGTTGTCTCGTGTCGTCCTGACAGCTGTGTGCAACAGTATCCAGCATCCCGTCACAAAGGAAATTCTCTTTGAGTTTTTGGACCGGTGCACCCAGGTGCAGTCCCGCAAACACTCAGCCGACGCCGAGCTCATGCCACCGCCTCCACCAAAGAGAGCGAACCACGCCATCCCACAGTAGCGCAGTGCCGCCGGAGCAGAACCAAGCAGAAGAAGCAGTTTGATATATTTTTTTTTATTCCCAAAACGTTCAGCAGCTCTGCCGGTGCACACCGCAAGAGAAGAGACTTTTGGAGAACATATTGCTTTTTTGGCCTCACTTTGGCTTCTGTTCTTGAAGTTGTCGATGATCTATTTAAAGACACTGTTGACAGAGCTTGTTTGAACATTGAGTGCTGAGGCACATTCTTATTTAAAAGAATAAAAATAAAAATGAATTGCATTTTCTTTTTATGTTTTGTATTTGCTACGGTTGCTTCTCCTCTCTCCGTTGTTTGTTTTTCAGTTACTTTTTTTACTGAACAGAGCAGTAAAGTGTGCTAGACTGTCTAGATTTTGACCTGAAACACTGAAACTAGTCCTGTGGAACTTCACCAGATCTGGACTGATCTTAGTACTGATCGGAAATGCATAGGCGGCTCATGTCGTATGATTGTGGTTTTGTATGTCATTATGCTGATTTGAACACTTCTTTTCTCAGGTTTTGTTTCTTAACAAACACCAGGTGTATTTAAGCTTTCCTGGATCTTTTGGCTCAATGTTGTTTTGGAAAAAATTAAAGCAATAATTCAGAAAAATAAAAAATTGCCAGCTATGCCAATACCTTCACATACAACACATGGTCATTTTAGCTGAAGAACTTCGGATTTGTCTAAATTCGATTTCGATTTTTCGGGATTGTCACTCGTAAACTACTGTTGGGGAAAGTTACTTTTAAAAGTAATGCATTACAATATTGCGTTACTCCCTAAAAAAGTAACTAATTATGTTACTTAGTTAATTTTTATTGAAAGTAATGCGTCACGTTACTTTTGCGTTTACTTTTTAAATCTGGGCAGGGCTTGCTTGTTTGTTTTTAATTTAAAAACGTTCGATTCTTAGCAAATGTAAAAGCCCTTTCACACCAAAATGAAATAAAGCGAATAAGGCTAAGGCTAAAGGAAAATTAAATTCACGTCTGTGCAGTAGAACTGTAGGAAAAGAAAGTTTAACACTCTTCAGCAATGAGGAAAAAAAAGCACAAATATTAGTTAATCAAGTTTTGCTTATTAGTACACTGCAAAAATGCTTTTCTTATTTAGATTTTTTATCTTGTTTCCAGACAAAATATCTAAAAAAAAAAAAAAATTAAATCAAGAAGGACTTTCTAGAGTAAATAGTTATTTAATTAAGTAATTAAGTAAATTTACAATTAAGTAAATAATTATTTTCTTGTTTTCAAAAAAAAGTCTAAATTAAGTTTTAAATAAATAATTTATTATTTATTTTATTTTTTTGGCAATTGGGAGATTATTAGGAGATTATTTTGTTTGTTTCAAGCAAAAACTCAATTAATTTTGACTTTTTTTCTAAAAACAAGAAAATTATTATTTACTTTAATTTAAGAATTTTTTGATATTTTGGATGGAAACAAGACAAAAAATCTAAGTAATAAAAGTATTTTTGCAGTGTACGGTTGAATTGGATCAACAAAGGTCAGCAACAAAGTCATTGGTTAATAAAATGGGATTAAATACATAAAGGAAACCAAAAGTAACTGGCGTTACTTTTTTTGAAAAAGTAAGTCAGATATTTTCTTGGAAATGAAAAAGTAATGCGTTACTTTACTAGTTACTTGAAAAAAGTAGTATTATTACGTAACTTGCGTTACCCCCAGCACTGCTCATAACTGAAGTGTCACGGCTGAAGTTAATGGCGTTCTTTATTGCTCTCGCATTTCTCATCTAGTGTTTACAATATTGAAGCCTGGTGTGTAAAGAGCAGATCCATACGTCTGAGAAGAGATGACATTATCGCAGTCTCCTGAGGAGTGAGTCACACCTGACATTCATGTCTTTGTCTCATCTGGAATTGTTTCCTCATAAGACAAATGCAGGCAAAAGACGCTGAAACGCGACACTATGAGGCTGTGCCGAGCTCATCTGCATCCTGAAGTGATTAGACCTTGATTGCAGCCCATATTGCACTTCTTATGGGTTTATGATGCCTCAAAACGCTCATACAGTTGATTGAGGCAAATACAGAGAGATGAGAACGGAGGACGGAAGATGACGAGCTGCATATAGCATTTGAGTGATACAGAATTTTGCAGAACATAGACATTCACTATTAATACAGTTGAGGTTAAAAGTTTTAAAGGTCATGCCCTTTCAGAATCAAACATCATCATACAAAATGCATGTTATTGTTTATTTAATACTGACCTGAATAGGATATTTCACATAAAAGATGTTGAATTCATAAAAATTACTCCATTCAAAAGTTTACATCCCTTGATTCTTGATTCCTGTCTGCTGTTCTTCAGAAAAATCCTTCAGGTCCCACAAATTCTTTGGTTTTTCAGCATTTTTGTGTATTTCAACCCTTTCCAACAATGACTGTATGATTTAGAGATCCATCTTTTCACACAGAGGACAACTGAGGGACTCATATGCAACTATTACAGAAGGTTCAAACACTCACTGATGCCCCAGAAGGACAAAAATATGCATTAAGCGCCGGGGGTTAAAACATTTGTACAGAATGTGTAGATTTTTCTTGTTTTGCCTTATTAATTACTGTCCTTCTGAGGCTACAGAAGATAGTTACATGTTTCCCAGAAGACAAAATAAGTTAAATTTACCGTGGTCTTCAAATTCAAAAAGTTTTTTTTCCTTCTGGAGCATCAGTGAGCGTTTGAAACTTCTGTAATAGTTGCATATGAGTCCCTCAGTTGTCCTCAGTGTGAAAAGATGGATCTCAAAAGCATACAGTCATTGCTGGAAAGGGTTCAAATACACGAAAATGCTGGAAATCCAAAGAATTTGTGGGACCTGAAAGATTTTTCTGGAGAACAGCAGGCAGTTCAGGACAAACAAGGGACTCATGAACAACTATCCTGTTATTTTCTTTTGTGGACTATATGTAAACATCTTTTATGTGTTATAATACCTTATTCAGGTCAGTACTAAATAAACAATAACATGCATTTTTAATAAAATAATTAACATTTTAAACATTCTTAAAGGGGGGTGTAAACTTTTGACCTCAACTGTAAATGTCTCTGGTCTTATTTATTAATGTGTCAAAATGTGTCCTTGTTTTATTGTATTCACACAGTAAATATTAATTATTAACGTACTGTAAGATTAGGGTTTGGTTTAAGGTTTGTTAAAATTCTGCATAATTTACTGTTATTACTATACTCTTACTATAATTGTTACTGTTATTGTTACTCAATAGCCAAATATCTGTTTAGGCAGCCTTTCTAAAATCTTAATAGTAATTAATTGCAGTCTTTTCATGCTGGTTAATAAAAGTGACAGTGATAGTAGGAAATAACAATAGATTTGAAAAAGCATGATCAGCGCTGGGTTTTGTGGAGAAGCCCTTGACAAATATTCATTCATTCATTCATTTATCAAATTAAAACAAATACTCAGTGAATTCTCATTATGTTTTACAAAGTAATTTGGGAATATAAAAACTACTAACAAATGAGGTGGCTCAATAAGGGGTAAGTTGGATCTTAAGACATGTTTCTATTGAGCAAAAAATTCTTGGTGTGTGTTTATTTCATTCAGATGTGTGACTGCAAATAGATGTTCAGTAGCCTGAGGTTGCAACTTTCAAAGGCTTACAGCAAACTCCCACACCAGCACAACAACTGAAAAATAAATATCGGCAGCCAGTGACTTCATATGCTGGCAGAACAAGAAAAAGGTGAACCTGCGCTTGCAGGCAAGCATCTCAAAGTTTGCAGTGTGACGTTTCTCTCTCGCTCTCTTTTTTTTTTTTTTAAATGTGAGTGGGAACAATTTAAATTTAATGCAAGCCATAAAAAAATAATTTGCTTTTCAGTAATACAGTATGTTGAAACTTAATGGGCTCAGATTGATTGTAACAGATTTGAATTTATTTCAGTCCAAGGTTAGGATTTTATTTAAAAAGAAGCACAAAATCCAAGGTCCACTTCCGAACATAATCAAGGAACTTAAAGGCCAAAAAAGTTGAAATTCAGTCAGTTGTATCCGTCATTCAAAAAATAAAAAATAAAAAATACAAATAAAAATGTCCTTCCCCTAGGAGATTGCCATTCACTGTCATTAATGGACTTGAATATCATCTATTTTTATGTCATGTGAAAGTAAAAAAAAATAAATAAATAAAGTTTTTTGCATTATTACAGATTTGTTGGAGACAAATCCTTTGACAGTTGAAAATGAAAAACTGAGTTGAGCCTATTGCATTTTGGGATATCATATTTCAGCCATACCACAGGCATCCTATAAATACAGAAAATCTACATATTATGGACATTTTGCAGGCAAGCATTTCAAAGTTTGCAGTGTGATGATTTTCTCTATTTTCTTTTTAGAAATGTGAGAGGGAACATTTTAAATTTAATGCAAGCAATAAAAAAACTCATTTGCTCTTCAGTAATATAGCAGGTTAAATCTTAATGGGCTCAGATTGATTGTTAAATTTGAATTTATTTCAGTCCAAGGTTAGGATCTTATTCAAAAAGAAGCACAAAATCCAAGGTCCGCTTCCAAACAGAATTAAGGAACTTAAAGCCCGAAAAAGTCTTTCAAAAAAAAATAATAATAATATTAAAAATGTCCTTCCCATAAGAGATCACCATTCAGTGCTATTATATGGACTTGAATATCATCTATTTTTATGTCATGTGAAAGTAAAAAAAAGAAAAGAAATTTTGCATTATTACGAATTTGTTGGAGACAAATCCTTTGACAGTTGAGCAATTAGATAAAGATATTAGTCATCCAATACTGTTTTCATGTTTTATGCTGAAAATGAAAAACTGAGTTGAGCCTATTGCATTTTGGGATATCATATTTATCATATTTCACCAATACACAGGCGTCCTATAAATACAGAAAATCTGCATATTATGGACATTATGCAGACAAGCATTTCAGAGTTTGCAGTGTGATGTTTCTCTCTTTATTTATTTATTTTTTTTTAGAAATGTGAGTGGGAACCATTTAAATTTAATGCAAGCAATAAAAAAAAAATCCCTTGCACTTCAGTAATATAGCAGGTTAAAACTTAATGGGCTCCGACTGATTGTCGGATCTGAATTTATATCAGTCCAAATACAAATAAAATAATAAAAAAAAAAAAAAAAGAAAGAAACAGTATTTTGCATTATTACAAATCAAATTTGTTGGAGACAAATCCTTTGACAGTTAAAAAATTAGTCAAAGATATAAGTCATCAAATACTGCTTTCATGTTTTATGCTGAAAATGAAAAACTGAGTTGAGCCTATTGCATTTTGGGATATCATATTTCACCCATACACAGACATCCCATAAATACAGAAAATCTGCATATTCTGGACATTATGCATGCTGTAAAAGTAATTCATGTTGTATAAATCGCTCATTTGAGCCTCGGTGAGGCAGTGGATGAGAACGGCTAGAAAGCAGATGCCTTGAGCTCTCCAGTAAAGAACATGACGTACTGTAACATGTCTGTGTGGCTCAAGGTCATGGTCGTTTCTGTCCTGACAGCTAACACAGACACAGACACACGCCGCCTTTAACGCTGATGTAAGTGATGGTTCAGCCACTTGATGTTTGATGTTGTCAGTGTCAAGTCATATCTTTGTAATGTCCTTAAAGAATTATGAAACCGTGAACCTTTAAACACATTTGTGACACATTTGTGTCTGAATGAACACACTTTATTTCAGTATTTCACAAGTTTGCCTGCCTATATCCAGTCCTGATGGTTAATAGTTAACAAACTTGGCTTGCTGTTTTCTCAACAAAGGCCTGAACCCTTCAGCTCTGAGTTCAACTTCCCCCCTTGCGATGCTACATGCAGTTGAGGTCAAAAGTTTACACCCCTCTTTCAGAATCTGCAAAATGGTAATTTTATCAAAATAAGAGGGTTAACCATCATGCAAAATGCATGTAATTGAAAAATGCATGTTATTAAAAAAAAAAAAAAAGGATGTTGCGCACAGTCCACGAGAGACTTAAAAATGATCCTGTTCAAAAGTTTACATCCCCTTGATTCTTAATATTGTGTTTTAGTTACCTGATTGATCCACAGTTGTTTTTTTGTTTAGTGATAGTTGTTCATGAGTCCCTTGTTTGTCCTGAACAGTTAAACTGCCTGCTGTTCTTTAGAAAAATCCTTCAGGTCCCACAAATTCCTTGTTTTTTTTTAGCATTTTTGTGTATTTGAACCAAGCGGAAACCTTTCTATTGAAACCAACACGGAAGTGACTTAAACTGCAATACATCGACTAGAGACTGGCTCCAAAAGGGAGTCAATCCCATGGACTCCCCATGTTAAAATGCCCAACTTAACAGCAGAAAGAAACGTTTACAAAAAGTGG
This sequence comes from Cirrhinus molitorella, assembly GCA_033026305.1. Classification (NCBI taxonomy): domain Eukaryota; kingdom Metazoa; phylum Chordata; class Actinopteri; order Cypriniformes; family Cyprinidae; genus Cirrhinus; species Cirrhinus molitorella. The sequence goes on from CM065133.1 coordinate 36,300,393, forward strand.
TTTTGGCAAGGGCATAGGTTTGCTTTTGACATTGATGGGGACATCCCCTACAATGAGAATTAAGAAACGAACACAACTATTGCACATCTAGTTGCCAGTTAGGCTAAACTGTGTTGTTTTTTTATTTTGTGGATATTTCAGATAACAGTTTGATTTGTACATTCAGTTGAACAACATTAATTTGAAGTTAAAGGCTGTCTGCGGTGATTCAGGACGCTGTTTCAAATCCTGAAATATAGTTTGCACTTACATAAAATCACATTATAATTGAACCAGATTATTGTTAATGTTCATATCCTAGGCTGGAAGATTGTGTATCTTTCCACACAACCGTTTTCTCTCCGTATGCTTTATAGGGAGCTAATAATAACCATAGATTGTGCTTCCTCTTTCTTTTTTCTCTATGTTTCATCAAACACTTCTCTTTCATTGACATTGACTCATTGATTCAGCTTTGTTAATTCCTAAAGTGAACTTCTATATTAACTTTTTTGGACTTTTGTCTTGAACTGGGTGCAATACCTGTTAGTTGTTATAAACAAGGTCAGGTTTCCGCCCGTGTATTAAATGCGCATCTTTGAAAGCGCGCAGTTTTCTAACGTAGCCCATTTACTTTAGCTTCTTAGGTAATATATTAATGATGTGACGTTTCAGATGCGTCCGAAATTACAAATACATATGCATATATTTAATTGTTTGATCAAAATTATAGAAATTATTCTGCATAATTAAGGGCGTGGCCACTTGAGTGACAGGTGAATTGCCGCTGCTGTCACCACTGTTGCTCTATGTGGGCGTGGTTTCAGCAACTAGCTCCACCCACATCCCGCCTCTTTGCCTATTTTCGATTATCCAGGAGTGATCCAAGATGGCGACGGCTCTCTTAAGGGCAGTACTAACTGAAAAAAAAATATGGTAATTAGGCAAAATAAAAAAAATGTAATGCATTGTTTTTCTTTCTGGAGCATCAGTGAGCGTTTGAACTAGGCCCAGTGCCAAGGGAGGGTTTGAGAGGGTGATCTGAAATGATCTGAAGGAGCAACCCATCACCCCCAGAATACGATTTTAACTGTTTGTTAAATGCACTAGTGTGTAAAGAACAAATAGCAGGCAGTTTAACTGTTCAGGATAAACAGGGGACTCATGAACAACTATCACTAAACAAAAAACACACCTGTGGATCAAGAAGAACACAGTATTAAGAGTCATTTTTATAAATTCAACCCTTATTTTTTTTGTGAACTATATGTAAACATCTTTTATCTGAAATGTCTTATATAATAAGATATTAACTAAATAAACAATAACATGCATTTTGTTTGATCCCTCTTATTTTGCTAAAATAATTAACATTTTGCAGATTCTGAAAGGGGGATGTAAACTTTTGACCTCAACTGTAGAGGGAGAATAACAGAAATAGAGGAGAGAAGAATTGATGCTGGGATGCTATATTTTATGTTTGTTGTTTTTAATGTGTCATGAATAATAAACTTTTGTATTTATTGTGTTTGTATGTCATTTTAGGTATACTGTAAGTGTTTTCAACCATTTTGATAACTCTTCCAAAGAGATCTTAGCCAACCTAGTTTGGAAAGGTTGAATATTGCTAGTTAGCACAGTCCACCTAGGACCTGTTGGTAAATATCAGAAAATAAACCATTGCCTGTAAAGAGCATCTTACTCCTTGGATTTTTAGAAATATTGTAGTATTTCTGACTAAATGAATAGTTTTGCAAGCAAAAGTTTGGAAGTCAGTAAGATTTCTTCATTAAAGAGAACAATGCTTTTATTCGGCAATGATATAAACTGATAAAAGTAGACGTTTGATCAAAGTAAAACCATTTTTCTTATAAGACACAAAATGTTCTTTCAAATAAATCCTGACCTTTTGAACTTTCTGTTCATCAAAGAATCCTGAGAAAAATGTATCTCAGTTTCCACAGATATATGAAGCGGTTTTCAGCAATACACTCTTAAAAATACAGGCTTCAAAGGGGTGTTATTATAGTGATGCCAAAGAACCTTTCAGTGAACTGTTCTTAAAAGAACCATTTAAAAAAAAAAATTGCACAAAAAAAAAACTTTTTCCATTATAAAGAACCTTTTCTTCATTTGAAAGGTTCAATGACTGTTCAAGGTTCTTCATGGAACCATCAATGCCAATAAAAACCTTTATTTTTAAGAATGTAATCAGAAATGTTTCTGATGCAGAGTAATAATGCTGAAAATGCAGCTTTGATCACAGCAAGAAATTACATTTGAACATGTATTCACATAGTACAGTAATGCAATTATTTTTAAAATGTGTTTTTATTGTATTTTTATCAAATAAATTAGTTTTGATACGAATAAATGAGTTAAAAATCTACCTACCCAAAACATTTGAACAGTAGTGTAAATAATGCTAATATTTCATTACATTATTGTCTTCCAAGTAAACAGGATGCTTTAGTATTTATTGCTCTTGGATTAGCTTTGCATAAAGCTACCGATGCAACACTGAAACACTTTTTGTGATGCCAATGACGGCGTGGGATGAAAGGAAGGCCTCAACTACTGGCTGAATGGATGAAAGTGCTTCAAGCAGCAGATCTTCTCAACATCCAGCATGATCCCAGGCTACATGGAGCTGATATTCACCATAATGAAAAACAAGTGCAGTGACTCGAGAAACAGATGTTCTGCGGTCACTGTGAACTTTAATAAACCATTTTCAAAGCTGTACTGAAGGACAAACACGTTCTTGCTGCTGTGAGAGGTGAGAAAAAGTCCCATGTGGAAAAATGAGTGCAGCTGTGAAGCTCTGCACCTTGAAATATTTATATACGGTCGCAGTTCACTAGTGTTATAATTTGCCTAGGTAGAAGATAAACTGATATGTGTGAAATGATGTGGGACACTGTAGTGCGTTCAGTTCATTTGTTTGCATAACTGATCCAATAACGCTAAAATCAAATGTGATAGCATCTCAAATGTTTTTTAGCACTTTATTCATTCAAGCATCTTTTTTTATACAGATGCAGACATAAACTGAAACTGTGGAGAATTGTGTTTGGTTTTAATAAAGTCAGATACCACCAGTGCTTTACTTAAAACTATGCATTATAATACAGATACAGTGGATCACTGCATTCTTTTAAACAGGTTAAAAACTGAAGTTGGTATCTATGATTCAGCCTTAGGACTCAGGTTTGAGTCCTGTTTTACTAAGATGAGCTTATTTGTAGAGATGGGTCCGTTTCATTCATAGCTTGCTTCGGTTATGGGTGGGGTGCCACAGGGCTCCGTTTTGGACCCGATTTTATTTGCCTTATACATGCTCCCTCTTCGTTACATTTTTTTCAAATTACATTTATGCGGATGATACCTAATTGTAGAGGTGGGACCAAGTTATTGTTTTGCAAGTCTCAAGTCTTTGCATTCAAGTTTCGAGTCAAGACTGAAATCGAGTTGCAAGTCCTCAACTTTAAGCTTCAAGTCCTAAACATGTCATTAGTGCCGTTTGCCCAAATTAGTGTCTCTGTATTAATTACTACAGTAAATTTAAAGTCATTAATTGCAAAGATACCATAATTAGTGGTGTTTCATTGAGGAATTAATCATAGTTTGTGAACAAATCTAGTATAATTGACTGAATAATTTATTTTAAGTCCACTGTTTCATTTCTTTGTGATTCAGTGATTTGAATGATTCAATTGAATCAGTTGGGGTCCTAGTTTTGGTAACAAAATATGTCATTTCCATACCAAAACTACAGGTTTTACAGTCACTGCTATGCAGATTGATCATAAACACAGCTAAAAAGCTTCCTACAACAGTGACCATCCTTCACAAAACTAATATCTACCACAGTTTTATCACAGGCAGAATGTAAAATGTTTCAATACAAGCATTTCAGTCAAATGGAATTTATGCAAACTTTTAACTCATGTGAGAAAATCAACCCGCCACAACAGTTTAAAATCAGTCCAATTCTGAGGAAAAAATGCGGATTTGGCAACCCTACATTCAACATGAGCTGCATTTAAATACTCTGCACATTGATAGTGACTCTGTGATGCGTGAAAATTATATTCAATATGTTTGCGGACACAGGATAAAAAAAAAAACAGTCTCTTTAATACAAAAACACACATAATGAATGGAGACTGTAGAAAGCAAAAGCCAAATCCCAGACATTTTAGGGCGATTTAGGAATCCCGGCCGGACGCATTTTTTAAAAACCAAAAAGAGGACATATGCTCACCCTAATTATGTGGATAAAAACAATACAAGCGCTCACTTAGCGAGTCCCTGTCTGGCTCAGTGCCAAAAGCTGTGCTAATCATACCATTGTAATCATCCACTTCAGTAACCAGCCTATTTCGATCAGAATATAGTTGTTTTTTTAGAAGATATAGCCATAAAGACTTGCCGAGTCACTGGGTACAAGTCTAAGTCAAGTCTCGAGTCATTGATGTCAAAGTCTAAGTTGAGTCTCAAGTCATCAAATTTGTGACTCAAGTCTGAGTCAAGTCCACAAATCTGCCTAATTGTACATGCCAATAAAACATGGGTCAAAGTCCTTATCTGATATTGCTTGTATAAATGAATATCCAAAATCGGATCTGTGATTTTTTTTTTTTTAGTTAAATGAAACCAAGATTGTTAGATGGCCTGGCCTCTAGTTTAGAACCACTGCAAGCAAACATCCACACTCATGTACATGGTTGTTGGGTTCTTGATTCAGAGTTCAAATTTGACAAGCAAATAAACTCAGTCGGAGACAGTTTTTGGTGAGCCAGGTGTTTAACCTAATACAAGGGCTAGAATTTCAGGAGAGATCGCAACTACAGGTCCTTCTCAAAAAATTAGCATATTGTGATAAAGTTCATTATTTTCTGTAATGTACTGATAAACATTAGACTTTCATATATTTTAGATTCATTACACACAACTGAAGTAGTTCAAGCCTTTTTTTTGTTTTAATATTGATGATTTTGGCATACAGCTCATGAAAACCCAAAATTCCTATCTCAAAAAATTAGCATATTTCATCCGACCAATAAAAGAAAAGTGTTTTTAATACAAAAAAAGTCAACCTTCAAATAATTATGTTCAGTTATGCACTCAATACTTGGTCGGGAATCCTTTTGCAGAAATGACTGCTTCAATGCGGCGTGGCATGGAGGCAATCAGCCTGTGGCACTGCTGAGGTGTTATGGAGGCCCAGGATGCTTCGATAGCGGCCTTAAGCTCATCCAGAGTGTTGGGTCTTGCGTCTCTAAACTTTCTCTTCACAATATCCCACAGATTCTCTATGGGGTTCAGGTCAGGAGAGTTGGCAGGCCAATTGAGCACAGTAATACCATGGTCAGTAAACCATTTACCAGTGGTTTTGGCACTGTGAGCAGGTGCCAGGTCGTGCTGAAAAATGAAATCTTCATCTCCATAAAGCTTTTCAGCAGATGGAAGCATGAAGTGCTCCAAAATCTCCTGATAGCTAGCTGCATTGACCCTGCCCTTGATAAAACACAGTGGACCAACACCAGCAGCTGACATGGCACCCCAGACCATCACTGACTGTGGGTACTTGACACTGGACTTCAGGCATTTTGGCATTTCCCTCTCCCCAGTCTTCCTCCAGACTCTGGCACCTTGATTTCCGAATGACGTGCAAAATTTGCTTTCATCCGAAAAAAGTACTTTGGACCACTGAGCAACAGTCCAGTGCTGCTTCTCTGTAGCCCAGGTCAGGCGCTTCTGCCGCCGTTTCTGGTTCAAAAGTGGCTTGACCTGGGGAATGCGGCACCTGTAGCCCATTTCCTGCACACGCCTGTACACGGTGGCTCTGGATGTTTCTACTCCAGACTCAGTCCACTGCTTCCGCAGGTCCCCCTCTCGTTGTGCAGCGTTTTCTGCCACACTTTTTCCTTCCCACAGACTTCCCACTGAGGTGCCTTGATACAGCACTCTGGGAACAGCCTATTCGTTCAGAAATTTCTTTCTGTGTCTTACCCTCTTGCTTGAGGGTGTCAATGATGGCCTTCTGGACAGCAGTCAGGTCGGCAGTCTTACCCATGATTGCGGTTTTGAGTAATGAACCAGGCTGGGAGTTTTTAAAAGCCTCAGGAATCTTTTGCAGGTATTTAGAGTTAATTAGTTGATTCAGATGATTAGGTTAATAGCTCGTTTAGAGAACCTTTTCATGATATGCTCATTTTTTGAGATAGGAATTTTGGGTTTTCATGAGCTGTATGCCAAAATCATCAATATTAAAACAATAAAAGGCTTGAACTACTTCGAGTTGTGTGTAATGAATCTAAAATATATGAAAGTCTAATGTTTATCAGTACATTACAGAAAATAATGAACTTAATCACAATATGCTAATTTTTTGAGAAGGACCTGTATATGGGAATCTTCTAAGCTATAAAACAGCACCGTCTGAGCAATAAAATGTTCCTCTGAGATGTGTTGAAAATGAAGGCTACCCGTGCTTTAGTGGCAAACTCACTCAGAGCTGTTGTACAAACACACACAGATGGGATTTCTCAGGACACCTACAGTCAGGTCCATATATAAAAAAACAAGATGAAATTGAACTGCAGACTTTAAGCTTCAAATTCAAGGGGTTGAACAAAAATCTAACACAAAATGCTTAGGAATTACAACCATTTTAGACAGAATCCCCCCATTTAGGGGCACAAATTGAATTAGACAAATAAATATAATCACAAATAAAATGTTCATTTTTAATATTTGGTTGAGAATCCTTTGGCAATGACTGCCTTAAGTCTTGAACTCATGTACATCACCAGAGACTGGGTGTCCTCCTTTGTGATGCTTTTCTAGGCCTTTACTGCGGCTGACTTTAGTTGTTATTTGTTTGTGGGTCTTTCTGCCTTTAGTAAAAAAGTAATGCATTACAATATTGCGTTACTCCCTAAAAAAGTAACTAATTACATTACTTAGATACTTTTTATGGAAAGTAATGCATTACATTACTTTTGCGTTACTTTTTAAATCTGGGCAGGGCTTGCTTGTTTGTTTTTAATATAAAAAGTTTGATTCTTAGCAAATGTAAAAGCCCTTTCACACCAAAATGAAATGAAGTGAATAAGCCTAAGACTAAAGGAAAATTAAATTAATGTCTGTACAGTAGAACTGTAGGAAAAGAAAGTTCAACACTCTTCAGCAATGAGAAAAAAAGCACAAATGTTAGTTAATATAAAGTAAGTCTTGCTTATTAGTACACTGGAAAAAATGGTTTTCTTACTTGTCTTGTCTTGTTTCCAGACAAAATATCAAAAAATTCTTAAATCAAGAAGGATTTTCTGATAAGTCAAAATTAAGTGTGCTTTTGCTTGAAACAAGTAAAATAATCTCCCAATGGGGTAAGCAAAAACATAATTTTGACTTTTTTTTTTTTTGAAAACAAGAAAATAATTATTTACTTGTCTAGAAAATCCTTCTTGATTTAATTTTTTTTTAAATATATTTTGTCTGGAAACAAGACAAAAAATGTAAGAAAAGTATTTTTGCAGTGTACAGTTGAATTGGATCAACAAAGGTCAGCAGCAAAGTCATTGCTTAATAAAATGGGATTAAAAAGGAAACCAGCAAGTGAAATGCATGCTCGATCGTGTTGAAATAAGGAAACTGACTTGGCCATTGCATAATGTTCCACATTTTATCTCCATTTTAAAACTCCTGGGTTGCTTTTGCTGTATGTTTTGGGTCATTGTCTATTTGTAATATGATGCGCCACCCAATCAACTTTCCTCCATTTGACTAAATCTGGGCAGAGAGTATATCTCTATACACTTCAGAATTCTTCTATCTGCTTCTGTCCAATTCATTAGCCACTAAATAACTAGAAGAAAAACAGTAAAAGGTAAAAACTATTTGCATTGTGTTCATGATTATGATAATAAACTAAACTAAAATAATAATAGATACCAGTTTGCAATATCAAGCAGCATAACTGTTTTTGTACAGCTTGAAGTAACTGAATGACACTGGAAATTCCAAATGGCTGCATCGATTTTGTCCTCGATTAGCTTTTCCTTATTTTGTCGGCATTCAGCGGAAGAGAGTCCAGAGCAGGTGGCCACTGCTCTCTGTGCTTTATGGGCCGTCTCACCAGAGGACCGCGTGTGAGATTTTGAGTTAACGGGTGACGGGTACACTTCAGCTAGCGAGCGCATTCGTGTGAAAGTGCCAATCTCAAGTTCTCACTTGTCTCTTCTCTATTCACTTTATTTCATCGAGTATGAGAATAGACATTTTGTCTGGAGGTCTTAGCAGGGCGCCTCGGGCAGATTACATTCTGCAGTTGGGTCTAAAACATATCAAAATATCTAGTTTCAAGGTTTATTTTAAAGTAGTATAGCTTCACTGAACTCATTTTTTATTTTGCTAATGAATACTATATTATATTATATTATATTATATTAGGTTACGCCTGGTTTGGCTAATAGTCTGGGTGGGAGGAACAGTGCTGGGTACACTGCACTGATTCCATAAAGAACCTTTAACATCTGAAGAACCTTTCTGTTTCACAAAATGTTCTTTGTGGCGAAAGAAGGTTCTTCAGATTATAAAAAGGTAAGAAGGAGGTTCTTTAAACAACCTTTGACTGAATGGTTCTTATATGGCATCACTGTGAAGAACCTTTTAAAGAACCTTTATTTTTAAGTGTGTAATAACCAATTACAGTTGAGGTCCAAAGTTTACACCCCCCTGTCAGAATCTGCAAAATGTTAATTATTTTACCAAAATAAGAGGGATCATGCATGTTGTTTAGTACTAAATTAGTACTTTAGTGCCTAAATTTGATTTCCACATAAAAGATGTTTACATAATAATAGTTGAATAGTGAATTTATATAAAAATGACCCTGTTCAAAAGTTTACACCCCCTTGATTCTGTTTTCTTACCTGAACGATCCACAGCTGTTTTTTGTTGTTGTTTTGAGTCCCTTGTTTTTCTGAACAGTGAAACTGCCTGCTGTTCTTCAGAAAAATCTGTTAAAATTTTTTTACCCCCAACTCTTAATGCATCTTTTTTAAGAAAAATAAGTACTTTGATTAGATTAAACTACATTTTAAAATACTCATAATCAGACTACAGTACAGTACATGATTATAAGATATTCACACAATATCAATACATTCTTCATAATTTATTGACTTTCCCTAATTCTTTTTCTTTTTTTTTCTTTTAAATGTTCCTTTCTAAGGTTGCCTACCTTATACACACTACCAGTCAAAAGTTTGGACACACCCTCTCATTTAATGTTTTTTAAAGAAGTTTCTTATGCTTTTCAAGGCTGTTTTCACTTGTTTATATATATATATATATATATATATATATATATATATATATATGGACATGTGATACTTTTTTTTTCTAAGATTTTTTGATCAATAAATGTTAAAAAAGAACAGCATTTATTGGAAATATAAAGGCTTTCTAGCAATATACACTACTGTTCAAAAGTTATGGGGTCATAATACTTTTATTCACCAAGGATGTGTTAAATTAATAAAAAGTGATAGCATAGTTTTACATTGTTAGAAAAGATTAATATTTGGAATAAATGCTGTTCTTTTTAACTTGTTATTCATCAAAGAATCCTAAAAAAAAGAACCACAGGTTGCAAAAAAATATTTGGCAGCACAACTGTTTCCAACATTGATAATTCTAATAATAAATCAGTATATTAGAATGATTTCTGAAGGATCACGTGACACTTAAGACTGCAACTTTTCTTACTTAGATTTTTTGTCTTGTTTCCAGACAAAATATCTAAAAAATCTTAAATCAAGGAAGATTTTCTAGACAAGTAACAATTATTGTCTTGTTTTCAGGAAAAAAAAGTCTAAATTAAGTGAGTTTTTGCTTAAAACAAGCAAAATAATCTGCCAATGGGGTAAGAAAAATAATCTTATTTCAAGATGAAAGATAGATTATTTTTCTCACCCCATTGGCAGATAATTTAGCTTGTTTCAAGCAAAAACTCACTTAATTTTAACATATTTTGTCTGAAAACAAGACAATAATTTTTACTTGTCTAGAAAATCCTTCTTGATTTAAGAATTTTTAGATATTTTAGCTGGAAACAAGACAAAAAAATCTAAGTAAGAAAAGCATTTTTTGCAGTGTGGAGTAACAGCTGATGAAAATTCAGCTTTGCATCACAGGAATAAATTATATTGTAAAGTATATTAAAATAAAAAACATTATTTGATATTGTAATAACATTTTGTAATATTACTGTTTTTTTCTGTATTTTTGATCAAATAAATGCAGCCTGGATGAGCATAAGAGACTTCTTTAAAGAACATTAAATGAGAAGGTGTGCCCAAACTTTTGACTGCTAGTGTACATTCAGAAAGTCATCCAATTTTGTGGATATTCACAAAAAGACCAGTCTTTGGATCTACAGAATGCATATAATTTCCATGCAAATTTTTATTTGAATTACCACTCAGCACAATTTACAAGTAATCCACCAAGCTCCATTGAGGACAACCCCTGCCCTTAGGCCAATCTGCAAGTGGCCTTAACAGTCATCAAGAAACCTCTCAGTTGTCATTTGTATGCGTGAGAGAGCCACACAACGGGGGAGACGGTGAATATGCCAACAGGTGCTTTAATATTTGTTTGTAATGTCTGTGGCTGCGATAAAGGGATTTGTAAAGCATCGCCACATCATTATGAGATAGAGACGGCCAATTTCAATGCATCAAAGAATACAGTTCCCATCTCATTCGCAGCCATTTGGTGCAAAGATGAAGGAACGTCTCATTAATAACAGCATGGTTGCCATGACAGCAAGTACGTGATGATTATTGTCATGCCGTTTATGTATTTTAGATTAAGAGAGAGAGAAATGGATAGTTTGAAGAGTCATATGCAGAGTTGGACTGAATTACAGCACAGTAGGTGAGAATGTTGTCTTCTGGGAGGCAGATGGGATAAGCTAGGGTTTTTTTTGTCTCTATACACAACTTATCACACTCCTCGTCTGTGCACATATTGTATCAGCTCTGGTAATCACCACCGTTTAGACGATTTCTGCCGCAGGTTTTCTTTGTTGTGTGAAGGAGAAGCTCACAAGCCAGGCAGAGACTAAAGTAGTCAACTCAAAGTACTCTATCTAAAGCGCCTTTCAGAACGATGCTCTAGGTAACGAACACGAGAGATAGTTTATCTGTATGAATGCATAAGAACAAAACCTTGCGGTGAGGTAAAATATTCATAAGAAATGAGAGAACTTTTTTCCCAGAAAAGCAAAACTCCTGCAATTTTGTGCTTTTTGTGTCTGTTATAATGCCCGATGAGATGAGACATATAAAAGCATTTGAGGCATTTGAAGTCTACATATTGATCATACTCCTCAGCAAAAGTTACTTTTAAAAGTAATGCATTACAACATTGCGTTACTCCCTAAAAAAAAAACTAATTACGTTACTTATTTACTTTTTATGGAAAGTAATGCATTAGATTACTTTTGCGTTACTTTTTAAATCTGGGCAGGGCTTGCTTGTTTGTTTTTAATATAAAAGCGTTCATTTCTTAGCAAATGAAAAAGCCCTTTCACACCAAAATGAAATTAAATAAATAAGCCTAAGACTAAAGGAAAATTAAATTGACGTCTGTACAGTAGAACTGTAGGAAAAGAAAGTTCCCCGTCTGTCGTTCACGTTCGACGTTGTGTCGAAGTGACGACTAGGGGTCGCTCTTGAGAGCCCGAATACCTCTGACAGCTTTGAGAAAAGGCCAATGAGAATTGGTATGCAGTATTTGCATAGCCCGCTCCGCCCCGGAGATCCGGGCATAAGAGGGGGGGGCTAGGCAACACTCATTGTTCTGTTTCTTCGGAGCCGAATGCAGCGTCTCTTCATTGAGAAGCAGCGTTACTCACCTCTCTCGTCGTTGGATCTACGGCACGGGCAGCGGTCTCTTCCTTCTCGAACGCAGTAGCAGTGAGAGTCCCCTGGGTGCTTCGACGGCGAATCTTGAAGAGCAGATTTCCTCTTAATAAAATCTAAAGAGCAAATTTCTCTAAAAGAGTGCAGACACGGTGGGTTTGTGTGTTTACTATGCCTTTCCTTCCGTGTCCTTCTGGTTGCGGCTTCTTTCTCTCCCAAAACGATCGGCACGAGCTCTGTCTTCAATGTTTGGGTCGTGACCATGCTGAAGCAGCGTTCAGCGAGGGCGGATGTCCTGCTTGCGAGGACATGCCCCTCAGCACACTTCGTTCGCGAGTCGCGTTCTTTACTAAAAGACCGCGGCTCGCATCAACCGCTCCCGCGGCTCGTCCTTCTACTTCCGGGTACGAGGCTGCCGCGGCGCGTGTTGATGAAGAGCGAGAGAGCGCGAGCGTTTCGCCGGGTAATTCCCCACGTCCCTCGCGCTCTGTGTGTCTGCCGGTCGAGCTTTCGGATGACTTTGAAAACTCGTCTCAGTACGGGTTGGATTGGTTATTCGGGGCTCCTGCGGGGGAGGAAGAAGTGTCTGCAGCATCGGAGAGTGGGCAGCCATCTGAAGCAGACGCGCTGTCTGAGGCACCCGCTGCGGGGGCGGGTTCTCAGTCAGTAGCAGACGCGGAAATGGCGGCCATGCTCGAACGGGCGGCCAAAGCAATCGGGATTGAGTGGAAGTCTCCGCCCCGTCCTGAGCGCTCACGGCTGGATGATTGGTATCTGGGTAACGACCGTGGTTCTCGGCCACGTTCTACCCCAGTTCCTTTCTTCCCGGAAGTGCATGAGGAACTGACTAAGTCGTGGAAGGCTCCTTTTTCAGCCAGAACGCGTCTTAGCGGTTCTTCCTCTCTCACCACCCTCGATGGAGGTCCAGCGAAGGGGTATACGGAGGTTCCCGCCGTGGAGCGTGCGATCGCGGTGCATCTTTGCCCGCAGACCGCCGCCACCTGGCGGGACCGCCCAAAACTCCCGTCCAGGGCATGTAAGGCTTCTTCCGCTCTCGTGGGGAAGGCTTATGCTGCTTCTGGACAAGCTGCGTCCGCCCTTCACGCTATGGCCGTCCTGCAGGTCTATCAAGCCAAGGTTCTTAGCGAGTTGCACGAGGGTGTTCCCAAACCAGAGCTTTTGCAGGATCTGCGCTCGGCGACTGACTATGCTCTACGAGCTACGAAGGTCACGGCGCAGGCTCTGGGGAGGGCGATGTCCACTATGGTGGTCCAGGAGCGCCACCTTTGGCTGAATCTGGCGGAAATGAAGGACGCTGAGAAGGTTCGCTTTCTTGACGCCCCCATTTCTCAGGCTGGTCTCTTTGGCGACACTGTCGAGGAATTTGCACAGCAGTTCTCCGCAGTGAAGAAACAGACGGAGGCTATCAAACACATCTTGCCTCGTCGGGCGCCGCCCCCCGGGCCCGCACCCCCGAGGCAGCAGCCTCCGCCTGTTTCACGCCGAGGACGACCGCCTTCCAGACCGGCTCAGGGCCCGCCACAGGCTGGTCCTGCACCTAAACCAGCCTTGCGGTCGAGCTCTCGCAAGAAGGTGGCGCCGTTAGCTCAGTCTCAGGCCGCTAAGAACCCTCGTCAGGCTTCGAAGCGTTCCTGAAACGAGCAGCCCGGAGGAGAGAGATCTGCTGACCTGTCTGGATCCACACTCGGCGAGGGGACGAGTGTGGGTTTCGGCTCCACCCCGGCTGTCTGCCTCTCGGCAGACGGCCACCACATGGTCAATAAAAGAGCAATTTTCTTCTCTGGGCGAAAAAATCTATGTGACTGCGTCCCTCCGGGGTACCCAGCCACTAAAACATGTCAAAGCATGCTCAACCGCAGGGCCTGCGCTTCGGCATGCTTTGACGAATCAAGTGCATCCATCAGTCGATCCCCTGAGCTCAGGCGATCTTCTGATGGATCCTTGTCTGTCGGTTCCGATGGTCGATCCTCCCATGGCTGGGTCCCTCCGGGGTACCCAGCCACCAAAACACATCAAAGCATGCTCAACCGCAAAACTTGCGCTTCTGCATACTTTGACAGAGAAACAAGCGCATCCGTCAGTCGATCCCCTGAGCTCAGGCGATCTTCTCACGGATCCTTGTATGTCGGTTATGGCGATCAAAGCACCTTGTGTCCTCCGGGACAGCACGCCCCCGAACAAAGGGCTTTCACCACAACTCAGTCACACCGTACCCACCCGAGGTACGTCGGTGGTCCCCCTGAGACCGTTGGCAGAGAGTTTTACAGCTTGGCTCGAGATACCCAACCTCTCTCGCTGGCTTCTCAGAACCATCCGACTCGGCTATGCTATCCAATTCGCACGCAACCCGCCCAAGTTCAGCGGCATCTTCTCTACCGCGGTTCGGGACGAGAATGCTGCGGTTCTTCGGGCGGAGATCGCGACCCTTCTGGCGAAGGACGCGATAGAGCCGGTCCCCTCGGCCGACATGAAGAAAGGGTTCTACAGCCCCTACTTCATTGTACCCAAGAAAGGTGGCGGTTTAAGACCAATCCTGGATCTGAGGATTCTGAATCGGGCCCTTCACAAGCTCCCCTTCAGAATGCTAACGCTCAAACGCATTCTCACGTGCATCAGATTCCAGGATTGGTTTGTGGCGATAGACCTGAAAGACGCGTACTTTCATGTCTCGATTCTTCCAAGACACAGGCCCTTCCTGCGGTTTGCCTTCGAAGGTCGAGCATTTCAGTACAAAGTCCTTCCATTTGGGCTCTCCCTGTCTCCCCGCGTCTTTACGAAAGTCGCAGAGGCAGCCCTTGCCCCTCTCCGGGAGAGGGGCATCCGCATTCTCAATTACCTCGACGACTGGCTGGTCATAGCACACTCTCAGGAGTTGGTATGCAAACACAGGGATGTGGTTCTCAACCATCTGGCCCATCTGGGGTTTCGGGTCAACTGGGAAAAGAGCAAGCTCGCCCCGGTACGGAGCATCTCTTTTCTCGGTATACAACTAGACTCGGTTGCCATGAGTGCACGGCTCTCCCCGGAGCGTGCACAGTCAGTGCTGAGCTGCGTCCAGAAGCTCTCACGCAGCCCGACGGTCCCCCTCAAACAATTTCAGAGGCTCCTGGGTCACATGGCATCCGCAGCCGCCGTCACGCCGCTGGGCCTGATGCACATGAGACCGTTACAACACTGGCTGCGTTCCCGAGTCCCGAGATGGCCATGGCGCCAGGGTTCATACCGGGTGCACGTCACACCCGTATGTCTAAAAACCCTCGGTCCTTGGAAAGACATTTCGTTCCTACGGGCCGGGGTGCCCTTAGGACAAGTGTCCAGGCGCATTTTGGTTACGACAGATGCATCCAACACAGGCTGGGGCGCCGTATGCAATGGGCAAGCAGCTGCAGGGCTCTGGTCGGGCCCTCGGCTGCATTGGCATATCAATTGCCTCGAGCTGCTGACAGTGTTTTTGGCCCTGAAGAGGTTCCGACCTTTGGTTCAGGGCAAACACGTGCTGGTCCGCACAGACAGCACTGCGACTGTAGCCTACATCAATCACCAGGGCGGTGTACGCTCCTTTCGCATGTCACAGCTAGCCCGCCATCTCCTCCTTTGGTGTCGAAACAATGTCAAGTCTCTACGAGCCACCCACATACCGGGCGAACTCAATTGGGTAGCGGACGCGCTCTCCCGACAGACTTCGCTTCGGGGCGAGTGGAGACTTCACCCTCAGACGGTTCAGCTGATCTGGAGTCTTTTCGGTCAGGCCCAGGTCGACCTGTTTGCCTCGATAGAGAACACTCACTGCCAGTTGTGGTACGGTCTGTCCGAGGCGCCCCTCGGCACAGATGCACTGGCACACAGCTGGCCTCAGGGCCTCCTCAAGTATGCGTTTCCACCAGTGAGCCTAATTGCACAGACCCTGTGCAAAGTCAGGGAGGACAGAGAACAGATCCTGCTGGTGGCCCCCTACTGGCCCAACAGGGTTTGGTTCTCAGAGCTGGTGCTCCTCTCCCCCGTTCCTCCCTGGCGCATTCCCCTGAGGAAGGACCTCCTTTCACAGGGGAAGGGCACGATATGGCACCCGCGCCCAGATCTCTGGAACCTCCACGTATGGTCCCTGGACGCGACCAGGAGGATTTCAGAGATCTCCCACTGGCGGTGGTAAACACTCTGTTGCAGTCGAGAGCTCCTTCCACGAGGCGGCTGTACGACCTCAGATGGCGCAAATTCACAAACTGGTGTTCCTCCCGGGGGGAGAACCCACGGAGATGTGGCATCCGAACGGTGCTTTCCTTCCTCCAAGGAGGACTGGATAGACACCTTTCTGCTTCAACACTTAAGGTCCAGGTAGCCGCTATTGCCGCTAACCACGACCTGGTGGAAGGTAGATCGGTTGGGAAGCACAATTTGGTTATACGATTCCTTAAAGGTGCACGCAGGCTGAACCCCGTCAGACCGCGCCTTGTCCCCTCTTGGGATCTGTCTGTGGTCCTCCGGGGCCTACAGTCAGATCCCTTTGAGCCGCTCCAGTCAGTCGAACTCAGTGCTCTCTCCCAAAAGACGGCTCTCCTGACTGCGCTCACATCGATCAAAAGAGTGGGAGACCTCCAAGCCCTCTCCGTCAGTGACTCGTGCCTCGAATTCGGGCCGGCTAACTCTCACGTTATCCTGAGACCCCGGCCCGGTTATGTGCCCAAAGTGCCCACCACTCCCTTCAGGGACCAGGTGGTCACTCTGCAAGCTATCCCTTCTCAGGAAGGCGACCCCAACCTCTCCTTGTTATGCCCAGTCCGTGCCCTGAGCATTTACTTGGAACGTACTGAAAGCTTCAGACGGTCGAGTCAGCTCTTTGTCTGTTTTGGAGGACAGCAGAAGGGGAAAGCTGTCTCCAAACAAAGAATTTCCCACTGGATTGTGGATGCGATTCGTTTGGCCTACCAGGCCACAGGGGTGCCCTGCCCGCTGGGGGTGCACGCCCACTCCACCAGGGGCGTCGCAGCGTCGGTTGCGCTGGCGAACGGGATCTCTTTAACAGACATTTGCAGAGCTGCAGGTTGGGCTACACCTAACACGTTTGCCAGGTTCTACAATCTGCGTGTAGAACCAGTCTCTTCGGGAGTCCTGAACGCAAGCCCAGTAACTCCTGAAGCTGACACGGTGTAGAAGCTTGCTGAAGCGTCGTTCCCCACGGGTGATGACGCTTCCCCAGTTCAGTAAGTTTCCTGGCGTGAACCCTGAACGACAATTTCCATCATGTTGCACCCGCAACGTAGCTATGTTCAGCGGAGGAACTAGCTATCAGAATCTAATATGAGGTTAGGTTGCCTCTTGTGAACTCTCATATTAGGTTGGTGCCCCACATGTAGTGGCTCCTAATGCGGCCCCATGTGTGTATCTCCACCTATACTCCCAGAGATGCGGTGTTTCCCTTAAGACAAAACTTGTCTCCGACCCTGAGCTCAGCAGTCTCTCCTCATGCGGAGCCTGCCTCAGGATCGTCCCCTTGTTGTGCTCCCCTAGTGCGAGCCCTCAAGTGTATTCTCCACACAAATACCTCCCTCCGGGCAGGGTGTGGTCTCCGTAGTGCCCATCCCCCCCCGGGGAGGACGGACACTGGCCCAATGTTCTCCAAGATGTTCAACCAAAGGTGAGGAAAGGCTGGCTGAAGCTCTTGGGCATTGGAAGGTCACGTAGAGGTGAGTGACATTTATCTAACACGCAAGACCTGTTAATATTTGCACTCCATGCACTCGTGACGCGGTCCGCTGGTTGTGGCGTTTTCAACTGGGACCCCTAGTCGTCACTTCGACACAACGTCGAACGTGAACGACAGACGGGGAACGTCTTGGTTACGTATGGTAACCCTCGTTCCCTGATGGAGGGAACGGAGACGTTGTGTCCCCCTTGCCACAACCTCGGACCGCCTCTGAGTGTAGCCGGGTGCTTCGGCTCCTCAGATCAGAACAATGAGTGTTGCCTAGCCCCCCCCTCTTATGCCCGGATCTCCGGGGCGGAGCGGGCTATGCAAATACTGCATACCAATTCTCATTGGCCTTTTCTCAAAGCTGTCAGAGGTATTCGGGCTCTCAAGAGCGACCCCTAGTCGTCACTTCGACACAACGTCTCCGTTCCCTCCATCAGGGAACGAGGGTTACCATACGTAACCAAGACGTTCAACACTCTTCAGCAATGAGAAAAAAAAAAACACAAATGTTAGTTAATCTAAAGTAAGTTTTGCTTATTAGTACACTGCAATAAATGCTTTTGTTACTTAGATTTTTTTGTTGTTTCCAGCCAAATTCTTAAATCAAGAAGGATTTTCTAGACAAGTCAAAATTATTGTCTTGTTTTTTTCTGAAAACAAGTCAGAATTAAGTGAGTTTTTGCTTGAAACACTTTGCTTGAAAATAATCACCCAATGGGGTAAGCAAAATAATCTTGTTTAAAATAATCTGTTTAAAATAAGATATTTTGCTTAGATTAGTTTGCTTGTTCTAAGCAAAAACTCAATTTTAATTAGTTTTTTTCTGAAAACAAGAAAATACTTATTTACTTGTTTAGAAAATCCTTCTTGATTTAATTTTTTGATATTTTGGCTGGAAACAAGGCAAAAAATGTAAGTAAGAAAAGCATTTGTGCAGTGTACTGTTGAATTGGATCAATTGGAAACAAAAGGCATTGCTTTTTTGAAAAAGTAACTCAGATATTTTCTTGGAAATGAAAAAATAATGCGTTACTTTACTAGTTACTTGAAAACAGTAATATTATTACATAACTTGCGTTACTTGTAATGCAATACCCCCAACACTGCTCAGCACATTTTCAGTGGTGTTTTTCAAAGAGCTTTACTGAGGAAAACAGATATACCACCAAAACTGTCGAGCAAATTTACTAAACATTTGTGACACTTCTTTGTGTAACACAGAGGTCATTGCTGGATGGAATTTTTTCATATTGAATTTGTCTGCTACTTTCATGTTTTGTCCCACATCTACAAAAGCCCTCAGGAAGTGGTCTGTGTGGATTTTCAACTCCCTCGCCCATAAGATTCTGTCTCACTTTATTGCCACAGGCTGTTTTTCCAATTTCCCCCACACACAATGCTTCAGACCTGATGTCTTGTTGCAATTGTTGCAGCAGGCAAAGGGAAGGTGTTGCTGGGTAGTATTCAACCATTTTCTGTAATTGTTTTTCACAGAAATAGTGCTAATTCTCATGCCGGTGTGTCTGCGAAATCTACAGATGTGCTCAAAAGTTAAATCTGCTAAATGTTAAATGCATGTTATTTTTTATTTAGTACTGACCCGCATAAGATATTTTACATAAAAGACATTTACATGACATTTACATAAAAGACATTCCACAAGAGAAAATAATAGCTGAACTTATAAAAAATGACCCTGTTCAAAAGTGATTCTCACACCTGTGTTTTTTTGTTTAGTGATAGTTGTTCATGAGTCCCTTGTTTGTCCTGAACAATTAAACTGTCTGCTGTTCTTCAGAAAAATCATTCAGCTCCCACAAATTCTTCTGTTTTCCAGCATTTTTGCGTATTTGAACCCTTTCCAACAATGACTGTATGATTTTGAGATCCATCTTTTCACACTGAGGACAACTGAGAGACTCATATGCAACTATTACAGAAGGTTCAAACGCTCACTGATGCTCCAGAAGGAAAAAACATGCATTAAGAGCATGTTAAGGGGGATGAAAACTTTTGAAATTTGAAGATCATGGTAAATGTAACTAATTTTGTCTTCTTGGAAACATGCAAGTATCTTCTGTAGCTTCTGCAGGGCAGTGCTAAATGAAAAAAATATGATATTTAGGCAAAATTAGCTAAAAGTACACATTTACATTCTGTTCAAAAGTTTTCAAAAACTACACTTTAAAAAATCCTGGGTCATTTTTTTAACCCAAATGCTGGAATGAGTAAATTTTACAGGCAATATGTGTACATTAAAACAATAAACAATCCTGTAAATTATAAATAAAGGAAGGAAGTTATCATGCAAACCAGTGGTTATGTGGAGTATTTTACAAAACTTCAGATGATTTAAGTTAATCTGTAAACATTATTTCATATGTATAAAGTAAAAAATAAGCTATATTATAATAAAAAATAATCAACCCATCAACTACCCAATTTGCTGGGTAAAATTAACCCCAAATGTGTTCTGTCCTATATTGGTTTTTAGAGTGTAAAAACAAATATATAAAAAAAAAATCACCCAATAAAGTGATCCAAGAAGCTGAACCCAGCATTTTTTTGGAGTGCAGAAAAACTACCCAGCACCTGGGTGAAAATATATATTTAAACAAAAACCAATAAAATGAACCAGCAGGCTAAACAATAACCTAACATTTTTTAAGTGTGCATACAAATGAAAACTAAGAATATCTAACCCTGCACCCTGCAGCTCGATAGACAAATAACACAAATAACATTTTGTTCTCAAAACATAAAACAAATTTGATTGTATTTTGTGAGAATCCAACAAATAATTTTCCCAGCTTCCCACACACATCAGTATCCTTATAACTTTCAAAACTCAAATTCAAAACCAGCACATATGCTAGGATACTGCGATATTTCAGCACAAGAATCTACGTCTTACTGACTAACTACTCACAGTCCACTTCATCCAGGCACAATCTGATGATCAAATGATGAAGTGTGTTAAAACCCAGACGTATATCGAGATGTGGCATCTAGTCAAATGCACTTTCAGCAGTCGAGCTGATCGATTCAGGTGTGTCTGTATTGCAGTGATGGAGCAATGCAGGACAGTTCCAGTAAAGCAAGCCAGATCATGGCAATCTGCTGCTCACCTGCTTACATGGCATAATCAAAGGTTTACATACACCTTGCAGAATCTGCAAAATGTTCATTCTTTTAGCAAAATAAGAGGGATCATGCAAAATGCATGTTATTTTTTTATTTAGTACTGACCTGAATAAGATATTTCTAATAAAAGATGTTCACATATAGTCCACAAAAAATATTATAGTTGAATTTATAAAAATGACCCTGTTCAAAAGTTTACATACACTTGATACTGAATACTGCGTTGTTACCTGAATGAAAAAAACAAACAAACAAACAAACAAAAAACATGAAATTCTTTGTTTTTTCAGCATTTCTGTGTATTTGAACCCTTTCCACCAATGACTGTATGATTTTGAGATCCATCTTTTCACACTGAGGACAACTGAGAGAGGGTTCAAATACACAAAAATGCTGGAAAACTGGAGAATTTGTAGGAGCTAAACACAGATAGTTTAATTGTTCAGGACAAACAAGGGACTCACGAACAACTAGCACTAAACAAAAAAACACAGGTGTGGGTCATTCACAGTATTAACAACACAGTATTAAGAATTAAGGGTATGTAAACTTTTGAACAGGGTCATTTTTATAAATTCAGTTATTGTTTTCTCTTGTGGACTATATGTAAATGTCTTTTATGTAAAAGATCTTATTCAGGTCAGTACTAAATAAAAAAAAATAATATGCATTTTGTATGACTCTGCAGCTTAGTTACAGAAAAACTACACTCTAAAAATTTTTTTTGTGTTTAGGTAGTTTTTGTGTTACCCAGCTCCTGGGTCAAATTTAACAACCCAATGTTTGGGTTGTTAACACAAAATTCTTTGTTTTTTTCAGCATTTCTGTGTATTTGAACCTTTTCCAACAATGACTGTATGATTTTGAGATCCATATTTTCACACTGAGGACAACTGAGGGACTCATATGCAACTATTACAGAAGGTTCAAACACTCACTGATGCTCCAGAAGGAAAAAAACATGCATTAAGAGCTTTTTTCATTTGAAGATCATGGTAAATGTAACTAATTTTGTCTTCTTGGAAACATGTAAGTATTTTCTGTAGCTTCTGAAGGGCAGTGCTAAATGAAAAAATATGATATTTAGGCAAAATAGGAAAAATGCACACATTCTGTTCAAACGTTTACACCCCCAGCTCATAATGCATAGTTTTTGTGTTTCATAGTGAGTGTTTGAACCTTCTGTAATAGTTGCATATGAGTCCCTCAGTCGTCCTCAGTGTGAAAAGATGGATCTCAAAATCATATAGTCATTGTTGGAAAGGGTTCAAACCAAAGAATTTGTGGAACCTGAATGATTTTTCTGAAGGACAGCAGGCAGTTTAACTGTTCAGGACAAACAAGGCACTCATGAACCACAATCATTAAACAAAGAAACACAGCTGTGGGTCATTCAGGTAACAATGCGGTATTAAGAATCAAGGGTATTTAAACTTTTGAACAGGGTCATTTTTATAAATGCAGGTATTATTTTCTCTTGTGGACTATATGTAAACATCTTTTATGTGAAATATCTTATTCAGGTCAGTACTGAATAAAAATAACATACATTTTGCTAAAAGAATGAACATTTTACAGATTCTGAAAGGTGTATGTAAACTTTTGACTTCAGCTGTATATGTTTCGAATAGAAAAGGCTCCATAAAGAGCGATGCTGAAGCATAACGCTCAAGAAGTAATCCCTCTTCACACTCTCAGAAAGATTTGTATCTTTCAGTTCAGTACAGCTCAGTGTTCGCAAAAACAAATGAAGGAAGGGACTGTGAGTAGGATCCTCCATAAAACAGGATGTACGTCCAGAGAGGCCCAAACAGCAGGGAGCTGGTGAGTCACCGCTTGATTGGTAAAGCTGTTACCCACTCATAGAATATAACTGCACTGTTGCAGCAGCAGAATGAGACGTCTCTGGCTGTGCTTGTCGCTTGGTGAGGGGGCAGCGTTTTTTGTTTAGGGCTGGAGAACTTTCCAGAGAGCTTCTAATTTTATTCATACCTGTGGTTTTATTGTGCCTCATTCTTTTGGTCACAACCCAAGCAAACTTTGGAGAGTCCTAGGTGGCATTCAATAAATCATGCCACTTTTGTGTGTGTGGTATTTCAGTGCAAAACTTCTAGTCTTATTGACTAGCCACCTCTGATCCGCTTTATACCAAGTGCTATGTAAAGATTAAATGATGGAGAGGAGTGTTATAATATTATGCCATGAAGTCAAGTGCACTTACAGCCTTTTCATTTGCGATTCAGGTGGCTGGATCGCTGAAGCGGCATGGTGGAGTCTAATAATTATTAACAATTGATGAATTGAAAAAAAGGTAACAGGTAAGCAGTTTTCTTGTTGTGATTCATCATTTAAAGGTTACAAAAATGCTTATTTTCACCCAAAATATGTCATTTGAATGTTTATTTTTAGTACTCTAAGTTCCTTAAAATGTCGAGTTTTTTGTCATGATTACAATGTTATTTAAAGGACAAGTTCACTTTCAGAACAAAAATGTACAGATAATTTACTCACCCTCTTGTCATCCAAGATGTTCATGTCTTTTTTTCTTCAGTCGTAAAGAAATTGTTTTTGTATGTGTTTTTTCTTCTTTTATGTGTTTACTTTTGTAAGTTTGAACTTCCAAAATGCAGCTTCAAAGAGCTCTAAACAATCCCAGCTGAGGAAAAAAGGTCTTATCTAGTGAAACAATTAGTTATTTTCAAAACAAATTGACGATTTATATACTTTTTATATACTTTTTTCTCTGTGTATTCCAGTTCAAGACAGTTAGGGTAGGTCAAAAAACACCCACCTCATTTTCTCCTCCAACTTTAAAATCACCTTGCCTCGCTGCAGAGGTACCAACCCTGTGTTTACAAAATGAACGTGCAAAGATTAGATTAAACGCACTTTACGAAAAAAAAACAAAAAAAAACAAGGTAAAACAGCAATGTAGAACGATTTTGAAGTTGAAGATGAAAATGAGATGGGAGTTTTTCGACAATAAAATTAGAAACATAACAAATATGGTAAATAATAGAAAATAACTGATCATTTCGCTAGATAAGACACTTCTTCCTCAGCTGGGATTGTTTAGAGCCCTCTGAAGCTGCATTTAAAACAGCATTTTGGAAGTTCAAAATTAGGGGTACCATAGAAGTCCACTATATGGAGAGAAATCCTGAAATGTTTTCCTCATAAAACATAATTTCTTTACAACTAAAGAAAGAAAGACATGGATGACAAGGGTGTGAGTAAATTATCTGTAAATGTTTGTTCTGGAACTTCTCCTTTAAAGGTTACATGGGTGTTTCAAGTAAGTGTTTTGAGTAAGTTGTCCTAAGAACATTTCCTTTTAACATTATGAGAATGTGCATCAAGTACAGATGACATCACAAAGATGTTTAGAGAATGCTGATCTCAGAAAGTTTTCTCTCTGTGTTATGAGAATGTACTGCAGGGGAGAGTGGGGTAAGATGAGCCATTCTTAGGTGGTCCTCAAGATAAAGGAAAATGAGGCAGAAGTACCATAAACGTATCTACAGTAATTTCAGGATGCTTCCTGTCATTTTAAATGATCAGAATGTATCTGTGACAAAGGGTTCTAAAATTATGGCTTCCTTATAAAAAAAAGTGTTCCTGTGGCTCAATTTGCCCCAGGTTAGGGGTAAGTTGAGCTCTGAATCTGATTCAAACCCATGTGAAATTTTCTAAAGATAATTTATCTCTTTTTAAAACTTAATAATCAAATTTCATTTCACAAACAGTCATATTTCTTATCTTAAAGCTAACTTAACATAAAACCAATCAAATCTTTAATTGTTTGCATTTCTGAAACAATACCTGGAACACCAAAGTTTTAACCTTCCCTAAAACAGACTAAACAGAGTTTGTTGTGTAAAATTAAATAAAAACTTAATTAAAAATAAAAGATTAAATGTCGCTGACACTAATAAACATTTGTGTCAAAAGATTCTTGGCATGGTAGCTTTCTTTGCAATATTGAACAGACCATTAGGGACTATAAGTGGAAAGATATATTTGATTATAATGTGATGAAAGCATCTTCTGGTTCCCAGAGAAGGATATGGTGCACTTGAACACTGTCCCTATCAAATAAACTACAAATAATATGTAGATATATAATAAACTAATATCACATTAAAATACCAGTTTATACTTCAGAGATTTAACTTAACTTCAGTGCCTTATGGTGGGGTGTAACTTAAAGTGTTGGCTCAACTTACCCCACAGCATTTGGTTCACTTTGCCCCATAGCTGGCATTTTGGAAAAACACTAGCTAGCTTACCAATTCAGCCTAATATTTAGCTAAATGATTTATATGGCTTTATATGTTGCTAAATCACCTATATGCATTATAAATATTTTTAGACCTGGATAAATTTGCTTTGATGTAACAGCCATTACATCTGTAATGCAAAAATTGTACTTTGACAAGCCAAAAACAATTTTTAATGTAAACAAGTGCTTCCACTCCTCCCATGTGTTTCTCCTTTTCACAGTCTGGCAGAAATTATGTGTAATTCTAAAATACATGCTCATACGACAGTAAAAGTGTACAGTAGCCAAGATACAAGGGGTGGCCCAACTTACCCCACCCTCCCCCATATAAAATATTAATAACTTTTTTAGAATGTTCAATAAACATTGCTGTAAGAATGCTTTGTTCTAATGCTTATATAACTTAAAATACATTAGTTAATGTTGTAAGAATGTTCCTCCTTAGCCAGGATATAGTAGGCTATGTTATAATTTACTTATTTTAAAATAATGTTGTTTGAATGTACTTAGTATAACTATTGATTTGAGGGAAGATGTGATTGTCACGACACCATGCAAAATGGGGAATCAAGCCATACAAAGTGTACAGCCAGTCCAGCCATTTAGAATTTATCTCAGCTTTCAGAGTCACACAAAATGTGGTCATCGCCACAGCTTTTATTGTGGACGATGGTTTAACAGGTTCCTGCGAGGTGCAGGCGGATTCCTAGAATCACATATAGACATGCTTTGTAAATGGCTAAATCTGGTACTGTTATCCAGTACTCTTAAATGACCTTTAGTCAAGACAAAAGTGGTTCATGGAGTCGAGTTACTTGGAGATTTCAGCGATTTCAAGCAAAGCCCATTTGTAGAATCCTTGTCTCAGTATGCATCTAGTGTATTATCACTGTGGGCAGTGAGGATTTTCTGTTTTATAAGAGTGGCCCAACCTGGTTTGTTTGTGAAGATGTCATTATTTTGGCTAATCTGTCGATACCCGAAGGACTTGCCGCAAAGGTAGTACTTCTGTAGGGAGATAATGACTCAGCTGCACAGCTGTGTACCTGACAGGACTCCAAAACCTTGCAGTTTTAGATATCCAGAAAAAGACAACAAGTCAACAAGGCAAAATTTTACCCTCATTACTGAGTATGCTGGGCTTCAATCAAGTGATCTTGAAATGTCAGTCTGCCCATTCCTTGCTAAACCCAGACCTGGTGTTGTTAAAAAAAGGAGCAGAACTAATCACTGTGCTTCTCCCTCGATAAAACTATCATGCCTCTTGCAGTGTCTCAGGTGATCAGCTTCCTCCTGTTTACAAGCAAAACCTCTTCCTCCAATGGTCTGCTGAAACAACTGAGAAAATACAGTTTAGAAGTGTTTGTCAACTGACCATCTCTGAGAAAAAATATTGCAGCGTGGAAAAAAAGTTTCCTCTGGTGGGTTGAATGTTAGCGCTGTTATCTTTGCAAACATCTGCTAAACAAGTTTTACTGTTACGTTATTTAGGAACTTTGACTCTTTTATTTGCTTAAAATGTTGTGACAAACAACAATTACACTTTGTGCCTTAGTCTTGACAAGTGATATTCATGTTATTGTTCATGGCTTGTTTCTAGCGTTGGATCTGTGTGTAGGCTGAAAAAAATAATTTAGGGTTATGGATGGGGTGGGTGTTCAGTGATGTGCTCATCAATATAGCACTAGTGGATAAAGACATAAAACTATACAATACGGACTGCAGCAGTTAGGTTCTGGAGGTCAAAATCCAATTTGTTTATTTTATTTCAAGGTATTCTTTAAATAATCAGCAGATTTATTGATGAAAAACCACATTACCCATAATTCTACAGAGACTTCTGCAGTAAATCATGCCAAAACAAAACTCTATTTCCCATTTCCATGAAGCACTGTAAATGGTGTATAGTCAATTTCCCTTCACAGTATTTATATGCATATTAAATCTGCAGTTTTATATTTTCCATTTTAATTTGATTATATCATTCTCAACACTTCATGGTATTGTAGCTCTTTCCTTCAAAAGATTAAGATTTAAGAACACAGTCTCGTCTTCCTTTGTCTTTAGTTTATAATGTTATGAGACTATAGATTTATATATAGAGAAGCCTATGTGCAAGGTTTAAAAAAAAAGAAGCATTGGGTATTTAATAGATGCATCACTAAATTATGGGCTACGTTTATGTATCTTTGGAATAGACTAATGACTGCTAATGTACTGCTAATGTAAAGCTGATGTAACATACTGCTCCCTACTACTTATTACACAAGTTAACCCTCTATGCTACAGAGTTTCCTTGTTATTCTGAATAAAATACAATATATTGGAATATGCTAATTAAAAGGGCCAGCCCTAAGGTAGTCAGTGATGTGCTGTTTTTAAGTAAAATGATATTAAAATGTTCCTCCAAAACAATTTTCCCACTGTCACCCTCACATGGTGGACACCAGTTGAAGTGCTCCAGAAATGGCTCTGTTAACCTCATTTCTGGACATCTCTTCTCAAGGGGATTTTTTTGCATCATCTTTGATTAGTAAATTACATATTTACATTCACAAATCAACATTATCTAATATAGTTTTACTGTAAAATGAGAAAATATTAATGTTGCCTTATGGCATCGCTGTACCACAGTGGAATTGAAGTAATGTATTTCCCCATTGGGATTTTTTATAAATAGTAACATCAGCAATTTGATTGCAGTTATTTATTAATTTTAAGTGTTTATTGTAGTATAGTTGGATTTGTGTATGAATAAGAAAATTATTTATTCTTTTCAGAAAATGAGCAGCAATATTTCACAGAAAGGGCAATAGGAAGAGCGCAGAGTTGGCTTTTCCATGTGATGACAATGAGGATGAGTGTGTATATGGCAGATTTTGATGGACATTAAGATTGGATGCATCAATTTCTAAAAGAAATGTGCATTTGAATTAAAAAGAAAAATCATAATTTAATAGAACAACTAATTTTGGCCATTTTCCATTGTGGTACACTGTTGCGATTTCCTAAAACACCCTATTTTTCTCAATTTTTTTATTTTTTATTTGTATAACTGAAGCTATTTCATGTAATAAAAACTTATGTGAAAAAAAAATTTCATGGTTGGAACATAATGCAATTTTGCATTTACCATTTTGGTCTAAAATGTCATGCTTTTGCCAGTCAAATGCAACAATAATTAATTTAGGCTAATAAAATTCTTCTAAAGATGAACCTTTGGAAAGTAGACAAGCAGGAGATATGCCAACCAACCCAGCACATATACATTGCACTTTTGAGTTATTTTCATTTTTTGACATTAAAGATGCTCGTGTATGTGGGTGGTCATGTGACATGGGATGCGTCATATATGATGCGCACTGAGGAGAACAGCATCTCATTCCCTACAAACCTGCAAACCCAGAGACAGAGCGTCTGAACTCTCACTCACTCGTCAGGCTGCGGTGGAGCAGGATCACTGCGAGATCATCTCATCTGTTCATACAGTGAGGAACACCTGCGCGAACTATGTGAAGGTAAACCCGCATTTCTCAACTCTATCAACCTGATGCTTTTCATCTTTTATTAAATAAACTCATAACGCTTTGAGAAGAAGTCTGACTTCGCTTTTTTGAGCACAAACGCAAAAGTTAGTTCTTGATCTACAGCTTTTAATCTTTCGTTCTAGTTTTAATCTGCAATGCGTTTTGCAAAACGTATTAAATATTAAATATTGTGAAGTTCTGCGTGATTCACATACTGCGCTATGTACTGAATCTAAAAACGGAATTAAACCTAAATTGAACTTCGTCGAATAAAGATTCAGAACACACTGATAGGAGCATATAAATTACAATTAAATGTCCACACTATACACTAGACTATCCTAAATTATGTTATTATTATGTATTCGAAATTTTAAACTATAATTCATACATATTCTACTTTCGATTTATATTTAAGTTGAGGCTTTAGTTATATACCTATGACACTTCAAAAAAAAAAAAAAAAGCTTTTTTCCTCGCCAATCTAAAGTTGTCTAAGCTGCCCGCTGGTTTTTAACTGTAGCATGGTGTTTTAGGTTGAGTCTGTCAGATGCAAGCATCAATTATTCAAAGCCCGTCTCTTAGAGTAATAATCCCTAGGTGCCCATCCATGCAAGAAAAACAACAAGCGCAAAATACAAGAGCGCGTCTGAGAGGGCATTTATTTCTCTGCTCAGCGAAGCATCGATTGAGCTTTTGAGAGCTCAGTATTTTCAGTAATCTTGGAATGATGAGGATCCATACGCACATAAACATTCTCTCCGTTTCACCCAATAGGTTTCCTTTAGAGCATCTTTGACCATGCTGTTCCCTGCCTCAAAGTCCGATGTCAAATCTGTTCTGGATGGAGTGGCGGAAACCACGTTCAGAACCATCACTTCTGGACTGCAGTACATCGGTTCTAACGACATCGGCTACGATGACCACATCATCGATGCCGACTTCAAAAGCGGATACCCTCTGCCGAAGCCGTTCGCGGCCTACCGCAGAAGCTCGTTCGCAGATAAAGTGGGACCGGACGAGGAACTCATCGTAAAAGGTATCCCCTTTTACCCCACTAACAGCTCTGATGTGTTCGGGAACTTTAGCCTCGGAGACGAAGGGAGCAGCCTGCAGTGCGGGGAGAACTTTATGGACATGGAATGCTTCATGATACTGACTCCTAGTCAGCAGCTCGCCGTAGCCGTGTTGTCCCTCACCCTGGGGACTTTTACGGTATTGGAGAACCTCGTGGTCCTCTGCGTGATACTGCAGTCACGCACCCTGCGCTGCAGGCCCTCTTACCATTTCATCGGCAGCCTGGCCATCGCAGACCTGCTTGGCAGTGTGATCTTCGTCTACAGCTTCTTGGACTTCCACGTCTTTCACCGCAAAGACAGCCCGAACGTGTTTCTGTTCAAGTTAGGAGGCGTGACGGCCTCGTTCACCGCGTCCGTGGGGAGCCTGTTCCTCACCGCCATCGATCGGTACGTTTCTATCCACCGTCCGCTGGCGTACCGACGCATCGTGACGCGCACCAAAGCCGTGATCGCCTTCTGCATGATGTGGGCGATCTCCATTGTAATCGCCGTGCTGCCGCTGCTGGGCTGGAACTGCAAGCGGCTCAACTCGGTGTGCTCTGACATCTTTCCGCTCATCGACGAGAACTACCTGATGTTCTGGATCGGTGTGACCAGCGTTCTGGTCCTGTTCATCATCTACGCTTACATGTACATACTCTGGAAGGCCCACCACCACGCGGTGCGGATGCTGAGGCGCACCTCTCAGAAGAGCCTGGTCGTTCACTCTTCTGACGGGACGAAGGTCCAGACGCCAAGGCCGGATCAGGCTCGCATGGACATCCGCTTGGCCAAAACGCTGGTTCTGATCTTGGTGGTGTTGGTGATCTGCTGGGGGCCTCTTCTGGCCATCATGGTGTATGATCTGTTCTGGCGGATGGATGACAACATTAAGACAGTATTTGCCTTCTGCAGCATGCTCTGCCTGCTCAACTCCACCGTTAACCCCATAATCTACGCTCTCAGGAGTAAAGATCTGCGGAGAGCCTTCCTCGCCACGTGCCAGGGCTGCAGGAGCACCTCTAGCACGTCCCTGCAGCTGGACAACAGCCTAGAGTCAGATTGCCAGAGGAATCAACACATCGCCGCCAACCGCGCGGCCGAGAGCTGCGTGAAGACCACTGTGAAAATAGCCAAATTGACAATGTCCGTCTCAGCGGAGACTTCGGCCGAAGCCGTTTGATTGTACTCGCGTCGTTCGGATGCACCGCATCTTAAAAGAATGTGTTTACTTGCCGGTCATGGAAAGTTACATGCATAAAGTTGAAAACACAAAGCTGCTTAAGTTACCACTGGTTTGATGAAGTGTGCACTAGTACATTTCATTGCTTAAGTGCCAAATTAGATTTTTCCTTTTTGTCTCAGAAGTAAGTTTCTCACCCAGTAAATGAATTTGTTGGGGCTTTTTTTTGTTGTTGTTGTTGTTCGGCCTTATATTTAATTGTAACGTGTGGATGTTGTACGTGCTTTATGAAAGGTTACTATATTTTTATACTTTGAATTTTTGGTTTTTGAACAATGAAATCTTCTCACATGGGAATAAGGGGCTAATGATCTTTTTAATAAAACCATGTAATTATGAATAATAAAAAAAAACTATATATATATATATATATATATATGAAGAGTTCCGAAGCAAAGCCCTCTAAAAGCATCTAGGCCAAAAATGAGATGACACTGAGTGAATGCTCTTAACACATATTATACATCCATCATATACTTTTACTTCAAAAAAAATCCCAGAAGTACCAGTAGTTACATAGAAACCTATACATCTGAGCCTGATGAAAATGCATTTTTTGAAGAAATGTGTCTTGTGGATTTAGAGGCTTTTGCATCTGAACTCTTCATATATACACACTGGTATCTATGTAAATATGTGTAAAACTCATGTGTGGTGATTTAGTGTATCCAACATCATTGTGATAAACGACAAAAGATGAGAGTCTCTCTGTTTTCGAGATGTCTTGTTTTGCCAATGAAAATGAAAGTATTTATAAGAGGAGCAAGATCTGTCACTTGTCACTCCTCAAGTACATGAATAATGAAAGCAAGAGAACATTTGTTTTGTATGGTTAACAAATGTATTGAATCTCGTTTACTAAGATATATCTGGTCCGTTACATGCTTTAGTGTTACTGTTGTGAGGATCAGAACAAAGACGGGACTATTTTATTTTTTTTTAACAAGATGCCTGTAATTGTGGTTTTTGTCACAGATAATACAGTGACTGAAATAACTGTGTTGGATTTAAATCTTTTTATTTTGTCATTCTGCTGATGTATTTCTCTGAGATGTAAAGTAAAGTTCATTTTACAATCTGCACAAAGCCCAGAGGAGAGTTAACCTTATAAAAATAAATATTTGTTCATAAAAATTTGTATTTATCTTGTAGTTAATTAACAAACAAACAATTGAAATGTACATATCATGATTGTTTAGTAATATTCCTTAAACCGTGATATGGTGTGGTGGTGCTTTTTGTTCGCACTGTTCAAAAGTATAGGTACATTTGGACTACCTTTACCTGAAATGTATCTACTTAAGTATTGAAGCTTACGAATCATAAAACGTCACAGTGGCTTTTGTCCCAAAGTAGTTCTTGAAAGTCTGTCTCCAAGTGATGTCTTAAAATACAGAAGCTGCTTGCACACTTATGTATCGCAGTTTAGTCCATTTCAAGTTTTTGTTTTTTAATAAAGTCAGTACTGACCTAAACGGTGTATTGGAATACTTTTATTTAAAACTAATAATCAGAGTGTCAAAACACATATTGGTATCGTCTCTGGTTCCCTCTAGTGGACAGTTACAGTTTCATAGTTAAAAGACTCATTTTCTAGAAGAGAAAGCAATGATTAACTTAAAAGCAGTGTTGGGGAAAGTTACTTTTAAAAGTAATGCATTGCAATATTGCATTACTCCCTAAAAAAGTAACTAATTACTTAGTTACTTTTTTATGGAAAGTAATGCGTTACATTACTTTTGCATTACTTTTGCGTTACTTTTGCGTAACTTTTTAAATCTGGGCAGGGCTTGCTTGTTTGTTTTAACACAAATGTTAGTTAATATAAAGTAAGTTTTATTAGTACACTGCAAAAAATGGTTTTCTTACTTAGATTTTTTGTCTTGTTTTCAGCCAAAATATCTACAAATTCTTAAATCAAGGATTTTCTAGACAAGTAAAAATTATTGTCTTTTTTTTTTCTGAAAACAAATTAAACTTAAGTGTGTTTTTGCTTGAAACAAGCAAAATAATCTCCCAATGGGGTAAGCAGAATAATCTTGTTTTCTGTTTGAAATAAAAACATTTTGCTTACCCCATTGGCAGATTATTTTGCTTGTTCTAAGCAAAAACTCACTTAATTTTGACTTTTTTTTTCTGAAAACAAGAAAATAATTATTTACTTGTCTAGGAAATCCTTCTTGATTTAAGAATTTTGTTATATTTTGGCTGGAAACAAGACAAAATCTAAGTAACTGGATCAAAAAAGGTCAGCAGCAAAGTCATTGGTTAATAAAATGTGATTAAATACATAAAGGAAACAAAAAGTAACTGGCATTACTTTTTTTAAAAAAGTAAGATATTTTCTTGGAAATGAAAAAGTAATTTACTTTACTAGTTACTTGAAAAAAGTAATATTATTACATAACTTGCGTTACTTGCTTAAGAGCTAATGAGTTTATCAGTTCTTTTATCCCTTTTGTATGTAAATGATAATGTACTGTATGATCCCTGATCCGACCTGAAACAGTGCACATCATCCCACTGTAGCAGCTATATAGCCTTTTGATATCTAGCAAGTAAACACATGGCATATTCATCTCATAAACCTTCAGTCCATGTAACAGCAGGGTGTTGTTGGCTGCATGGCCAGTGATTGTGCACAATGCCGGGGGACATACTAAACACTTTCATTTGGAAAAACTTGTAGCTTGATGTTTAATGTACCAGAACAACCAGCCGGCAGAACCAAATTTCTTCCATGCTTGTCATAAACACAATCCCCTGCCACTATCTGCAAAGGAATGACACGATAACCCAAGGTGAAAGACAATATTTTTGCATTAAGCATTTTTCTCTCTCTCATTTTTTTCAGAAACCCATTATAAGAAAACAGCAAAATGCAGCTTAATGTTCAGATCAACAACCTTGGAACACAGAATTTCTATCAAACCTTAATAGTCATAAACACTATCTACAGGCATTACCAAAAAAAAAAAAAAAAACATAAAAAAAAACACTTAACGTGGTTTTAATGTACCGAGACAGTCCAGTATATATATATATATATATATATATATTGCGCTGAAAAGTTTTACAATAATCTTTTTAGCTTAGAGAAATAGCGATTTCGTAATCTATGCATCTTTGATGTCAGTTTTAAGTTAATATTTGTATCTAATGATATAATATCTAAAATATTTAATATCTCTAATTTTAGAGAGACAAGACATTTGCATTTATTATTTTATTTTTTTTCTGGAGGTTGTGGGTTGTGGTTGTGGCCAGCAGGGATACAGCTATGGCTGAAAAGTAACAATAAATGGAATTCTATGAGAGTGTTTTATTAACATCAACACCTACCCCAACCCTAAACCTACCCCTTAATGCAAGTACAGTAATAATTGTTGTTCAGCATGACAAAATGTTGCAATAGCCATAGCTGTATCCCTAGGTTATAGGTTTTGAAAAAGGTACAGTCCGCCTAAAAAGGGTGGCTAGCAATTTTCAACTCCAACTTTAATTCCCAAAAAATGCTCCTATTATTTTTTTTTATTCTGTTATATAATAAAACTAAACTAAAATAATTTTAACTTGTGTTGCAGTCCCATTAGAGGTTTGCTGAGGCCCCCTTGTGTGGTCATTGAGAATCACTGTTGTGCAGAATTTTTTAAAGCATGTTCTTTGGTTTAGGTTAAATGATATATATATTTCCTGTTATGCATGGGAAATGCGTAAACTTAACAGAAGACAACATTTTTTTTTATCACTATAGCCTATGCATTACAGGTTAATTTATGCTAAATCTGCACCCTTACTACTGAACCATGTTACCACGTTCTATTTATTTCTACATTTGAAGGATTTCATAAATATGTTTGTATATTGTAACAATGTTTCATTACACAAATCAGGGTTTTAATCTAATCAAACATCAAACACAAATTTTGTTAACACCATAATCTGTAAAACAGCCTAAATGTATTTTTCTTTTCATTTCTTTTTTAAATTTAGTGAGGTGGACAAATCCTATTTTTGAAGCGAGCACTTCTGTTTTCTTACGATTTTTAAATAGAGCCCAAATAGTGAAAACTGGTGATGATTTCTTCATATATGTATAAGTGATATCATGACTGTGAAAATGTGACTGAAACTTTTTTTATGCAAACATTAAACAGATACAAACCGAACAGACAAAACTTCTACAGGAGTAAAAGTTGAATCATCCCCTGTACACTTTTACTGTCATGTGAGCATGTATTTTGAAACCACACATAATTTCTGCCAGACTGTGAAATGGAGAAACACATGGGAGGAGTGGAAGGCACCTGTTTACTATAAAAATTGTTTTTGGCTTGTCAGAAGTAACATTTTTGCATTACAGATGTAATGGCTGTTACATCAAAGCAAATTTATCCAGGTCTAAAAATATTTATGATGCATATAGGTGATTTAGCAACATATAAAACCATGCAAATCATTTAGCTAAATATTAGCCTGAATTGGTAAGCTAGCCAGTGGTTTTCCAAAATACCAGCTATGGGGCAAAGTGAGCCAAATGCTGTGGGGTAAGTTGAGCCAACACTTTAACTTGCACCCCACCATAAGGCACTGAAGTTAAATTAAATCTCTGAAGTATAAACTGGTATTTCAATATGATATTACAAAACTGGATTAGTTTATTATATATCTATATATATAATATAATATATATATCTTTCCACCTATAGTCCCTAATGGTCTGTTAGATGCCATGCCAAGAATTTTTTGACAAAAATGTTTATTAGTTTCAGCAACATTTATTCTTTCATTTTTAATTACACTTTTATTTAATTTTACTTTAGGGAAGGTTAAAGCTTTGGTGTTTTAGGTATTGTTTCAGTAATGTAAACAATTAAAGATTTGACTGGTTTTTATGTTAAGTTAGCTTTAAGATAAGAAATATGACTGTTTGTAAAATAAAATTTGATTAAGTTACGTTTTAAAAGAGACAAATTATCTTTAGAAAATTTCTCATAGGTTTGAATCAGATTTGGTCAGATGGTCAGTTTTCACTCAGAATGGTCTGATTTGGGTCAACTTACCCCTAACCCGGGGCAAATTGAGCCACAGGAACACTTTTTTTATAAGAAGCCATAATTTTAGAACCCTTTGTCACAGATACATTCTGATCATTTAAAATGACAGGAAGCATCCTGAAATTACTGTAGATACTTTTATTGTAGCCTACTTCTGCCTCATTTTCCTTAATCTTGAGGACCACATAAGTAAACAATGACTCATTTTACCCCACTCTCCCCTATAGTTCCTATCCATATCAGCCTGGAAAATCACAACTTTTCATTTTCTGTTGGTCTTTGTACACGACGTAACTACATTAGAGTCAAGTTTTAAATAGGAGAAATATACTGAAAATCGTTGGTCATTTTGAACGAGATGCTAATGGTCTAATCTGATCATAGACTGTAAAAAACAACTGAATCTGAATTCAGTGAATCTGATTCAGTGATTTATGCTAAGCTATGCTAAAAGTGCTAACGACAGACCCGGAGATCGGCTGAATGGATTCAAAAAACGGTAAAACTCATGTTTAACTCTAGGGGATTTGGAAACTGAGCCTATTTTCCAAAAAGCCTATTTTGTAAAAGAGTGGAGTGTTCCTTTAAGGGCTATGCGTCAGAGTCCGGACTTTTATTTTGAAAAGTTGTCTCGGCTGCAGCCTTCACGTTAAACCCGGTAGTGCAGCTCGCGTAATTATCAGTAATCTGATCATGTGAAACAATCAGCTGAACGATCAAAATATCTGTGTCAGGATGTTTTGACATGTTTTTAGATTTTATATCAGATCTGCGCTTCATCTGTGAGGTGAGAGAACTATAACATCGCACTTAAACTCATCATTTAAGAGCAAATATTTGTGTTGTTTACATATCTGCAGGTTAAGAGTATCAGACTTTCATCATCCACTGTTGTTTAACATCTGATATTATTATAATACTGATCGACAGTAACATGTTACGGTACCAGTTACTTTGAGGTACTTTAGGGGATCATATTCGTTAAATACCATGTGAATATGATATTATTTATTATTTCTACGTCTTCGTGTACGTGTATAAAAGGTATATAGATATAGTAATGTAGTATTACTCTGTTTAGTAAGTGATACCATTGTAATGTCATGATTGTTTTGGAATTGTACCATGTAAATACACAAAAATGCTAATTTAGTAACAAAATATCAAATATCAGCCCCATGCACCACTGTTTGTACCGAATATGTGATACTATCTGATGGATTATTTCTTTTTGTAGATATAATGTCAGACCCTCATTCAATTCTGGGGTGTTTGAGGAGAGGTCTGCGGTTACATGTGTTTAAGGATGTTGCTCGTCAATATCCGGTCATTTTCTGTGTCTTTACCGTTATGATCACCTCCACGGTCATCCTCAACCAGTGAGTATCTTTACACATAATTATTCAAGACTTTATCCAGCATTTTATTTATTTTTTCTCTAAATTCCACTTATAGTGTCAATCAATGATTTTGCACCAAAACTTTTGTGCTGGTTTAGTTTTTCATTAGTATTTTCCACCCTCTCTCTGT
The DNA here is from genome assembly GCA_033026305.1 of Cirrhinus molitorella. NCBI lineage: Eukaryota > Metazoa > Chordata > Actinopteri > Cypriniformes > Cyprinidae > Cirrhinus > Cirrhinus molitorella. Next base: position 36,337,865 of record CM065133.1, read on the forward strand.
CCCTTACAATTAAACCGACTGATTTTTACTAGTGTACATATGTGACCCTGGACCACGAAACCAGTCATAAGTGTCAATTTTTGAACGTTTGAAAGTTGAATAAATAAGCTTTCCATTGATGTATGGTTTGTTAGGATCGGACAATATTTGGCCGAGATACAACTATTTGAAAATCTGGAATCTGAGGGTGCAAAAAATAAAAATATTGAGAAAATTGCCTTTAAAGTTGTCCAAATTAAGCTCTTAGCAATGCAAAAAAATTAAGTTTTGATACATTTACGGTAGGAAATGTACAAAATATCTTAATGGAACATGATTTTTACTTATCCTAATGATTTTTGGCAAAAAAGAGAGAAAAATTATAATTTTGACCCATACTATGTGTTTTTGGCTATTGCTACAAATATACCCCGGCGACTTAAGACTGGTTTTGTGCTCCAGGGTCACATATGCTCTGATTATAATCTGTTATAATTGGTGATTAACAAATGTATACCCTTGCATGCAGTGAAATGTCTTTTATATGTTATCTTTCCACTTTTTTTCAGGTATCTCCATATTCTCATGATATTCTGGTCATTTCTGGCTGGAGTGATCACATTCTACTGCTCCCTCAGCCCTGAATATTTGCTGCCAAATATTCTCATCTCAATAAAGACCAAGAGGAAAGTAAGTATTAGAAAATGGATAGTTCTAACTTTAAAACCACTGTTGTCACCAGTAGGCTTTGAGTCATTTTTAGTCAGAAGTCAAGAGTGGAATATTTTTTTCAGAATCAGAATCAGAATCAGAAAGAGCTTTATTGCCAAGTATGCTTGCGCATACAAGGAATTTGTTTTTGTGACATTAGCTTCCAGTGTACATAGACAACAACACAGACAATAAAAAAAATACAAATAAAATAAAAAATAAAATAAAATAAAATAAAATAAATAAAGGTAATAGAGAATAGAAAATATACATATGTAAATATAAATATAAATAGACACAAAAAATATTTATATAGAAAAATGGATTAAGAAATAAGTGGCATATACAGTTGTGCTATTGATGCTTGATGAAAGTTATTGCACATATTTTTATTGCACAACGGGGTGAACATTTAGCTGTTCATAAGTCGGATAATTTGGAGTTTGTTATAAAAGATTGGTTATTTACACAAAATCACTTTCCAGTTCTTCAGTATACATTAGCCAAAAATGTGCTTGCTTACAAGTATCTTATTTATTATTTGCATGTGTGTTTTGATCATTGTTTTTTATATATATACACTACCAGTCAAAAGTTTGGACACACCCTCTCATTTAATGTTTTTTTAAAGAAGTTTCTTATGCTTATCAAGGCTGTTTTCACTTGATCAAGAATACAGAAAAAAATTTAATATTGTAAAATATTATTGTGATGTAAATCAATGTTTTTCTATATTAATATAAATTAAAATTTAATTTATATCTCTAATTAAAGTTGAATTTCCAAAATCATTACTCCAGTCTTCAGTGTCACATGATCCTTCAAAAATCATAATATGCTGATTTATTATCAGTGCTGGAAACATTTTTTTTGGAAACTGTACTCCTTTTTTTCAGGATTTTTTGATCAGTAAAAGGTTAAAAAGCAACAGCATTTGTTTAAATTAGAAAGGTTTTCTAACAATATACACTACTGTTCAAAAGTTTGGGGTCAGTACATTTTTATTCTTTTGTTTTTGGGGAAAAAAAAATACTTTTATTCACCAAAGATGTGTTAAATTAATAAAAAGAGATAACATAGATTTACATTGTTAGATGTAAAATATTTGTTAGCACAACTGTTTCCAACATTGATAATTCTAATAATAAATCAGAATATTAGAGCGATTTCTGAAGGATCATGTGACACTTAAGACTGGAGTAACAGCTCATGAAAATTCAGCTTTGCATCACAGGAATAAATTATATTGTAGATGGCTCAGACCTGAAATAAAAGTAAGATGTGCGCCTAATTAATTTGTTAAATATCCAGAATTGTTTTGCAGTTAAAAACTACGTTTTTTTGGTTTGTTTACTTAATATATGTTCATCACCTTAACTTTTTTTAGTCCTTTTTTTTTTATTTTTGTTTTGGTATTTTTTTTTACCTTCATTGAGATAGTATAGTTTAGAACTGAGGAAGTGAAGTGGGACATAGAGAGGGGGTGGAATCGAAAAGGGACCCAGAGCCAGGACTCAGGTCACTTGAAGTACAGCTGCACTCCTCTTGTGCAAGTGAACACAGCTGGGTTTCCTAGGGATGATCTCTCTTTTTTAACGTCTAGTCGATGATCAGCATGTACGGCCAACCACTCTAACTTGTTCATCTGGTAGAATCTAAAACAAAGAAAACAAAGAATACAAAGCCGAGTACATTTGTAATGGGAAAAAAAAAAAGATATTTTAATTTCCACCGCACTCTTAATTCCATGCATTGTGGTAGGATAAGCTAATAGTGATCAATGGTTGGATGCACTCTTTAACATTAAAGGAACCCCTCACCCCCTAAAAGAGTGAGTTCTTCTGAACTCAGAAGACAGTACTTTATACAGGCCTTCCTTCCCACACCTTAAGTCTACACCTTAATGTCAACATTGTGCGCAGGAACAAATGCATTCCTTTGCCTCTGTCCAGTTGTGCAGCTAGAGAAAGCTTCACAAACAACTCTGCCAGGGAAAATGATATATGGGTCTGTGACGACTGGGATCAATTTGCCAATACTGATAACTCTGTAATCTACAATTAGCCACGAGGTGCCATTAGGTTTTCACACTGTCCATACGGAGCTGTTGGAGGTGGATTGGCCCATAACAAGCTTTTGGATGGCTGGGACAGTTTTTCCACCACCTCCATACATAGTGGGCATTTTTGAGTGCACAACTGTAAAGTGCCAGTAAATTACAGATGCAGTGCCTTGATTCTGAGGTAAACTCTTATGTCCTAACTCTTTGTCTCTTTAGATTAATCATCATTATTTGACCTTGACTGCATCTGAAAGCCTACCTCACTGCCTCATCAGGCAATGACTTCGCAGGCAGCGTTTATGCACGAAGGCACCTTATGAAACAGATTTCGGACCGCCTTCTGAGGCAGCATAAAGGTTTAAGGATTTACAACAAAATAGAATTAGTTTTGATGATAACTGAACAAAGATTTAATTATTATAATACTGATTTTTCACTAGAAATAACATTAAAAGTGCAAAAAGTTAGTCAGAAATATACATTTACACAAAAACTGACCACCAAACGCAACTTTTAGCGCCATCAAAGGCAGCGAAGGAAACATCAAGCAGGGTTCCCACAGGGCATGGAATTTCTGGAATATCATGGAATTTTAAAAGGTCTATTCCAGTCATTGAAAGTCAGGGAATTTAATATTGTCATGGAATATCAGGGATTTTTGTTTATTGATTTAAATTTTAGTTTCTGTTTATCAAACTGAACTTTTCTGTACCGTTTTTATTTATTTATTTATTTGCCTATTTTTATGGTTGGGCTATTTTTCAGTGCCATTTTATTCCCTTCCCGCACGTCAACTGGCAATCACTGAAGTCAAATGCAATCACCAGCTTAGATAACTAAGGCAAACATGCCAGAAAAAAAAATAATTTCAAGAGCTTTGGCTACAAAATGACCACTTCAAAGACTGGGTATGAAAAGTAGATCATAGAAAAGCAAAAACTAAATGTGCAGAAATAAAAAAGACCTGAATGATGAACTTGATTACAAATCCTTACAAACCCCAAACCCTTACAAAAATCCTTCAGATTGTTGTAAGCATAAATTAATTTATGTAGAAATATTACGGAAAAAGCCTGTTTCCGGCACTAAATAAAAAATAAAAAGAAGGTTATTGCGACTTATCTCACAATTCTGACTTATTTTCTCACAATAGCGTGATACAAACTCGCAATTCTGACTTTTGTTTCTCTGAATTGTGAGATATGAACTAGCAGTTGCGAAAAAAAAAAGTCAGAATTGTGAGATAAGTCGCAATTGCGAGTTATAAAGTCAGAATTGCATGATATAAACTCACAATTGAGAGTTAAGGCAGAATTGTGTGATATGAACTCGCAATTATGTGAACATATCAGTATTTTTTTCTCCTCAGAAATGAATTTATATGTTACAATTCTGAGAAAAAAAAGTCAAAATTGCAAGATACAAACTTGCAATTGCAAGAAAAAAAGTCAGAATTGTGAGTTTTATCTTTATCTTTATTTATTTAGTGGCAGAAATGGGCTTCCATAGTTTTGTACTAAAAACGTCTGTTGATGGTGGAAGTGGATGGATACGTTCATTATAGGTCATGGAAATTCAGCTTTTTAGTCATTAAAAGTCAGGTAATTTGACATTTGGCTTCGAGTGGGAACCCTGATCAATGCTGCTGTCAAAATTCTATCAGAAGAAGGATTCAGATGTGCCTTGATCATCCTCCTTCAGCACAGCCCTCTTCACTTGATGTTTGGTGTTCTTACGTTGCTTGATGTTTTTTATTTTTTTTTTTTTTATCTGTCTCCCAGTGCCCCTTTTTCCCACTCAACTATAGCGGGCTCATGTAGGGCTGTGCCGATAAATTATATCATATCGAATCGCGATTAAAATATATGTTAATAACAATGATAAGCTCTAGGCATTTTTACTTGATATGGATTAATATAAGAGCCAATCACACAGCAGAAATATGCAACAACAGCCAATCAGCAGCTTTTAATGTTCACCTCAAAGAACAAAGGAAATTTGCATATGCTTATCTTTAAACAGCACTTTGCAAAACAAGGATGACAAATGAGTGAAAGCAGCGACAAAAGTGAAACCTCGAGTTATTATCCAATATTGATATTGTCGACAAAAAAGGTAGCACGAATTCAGTTATATGGACGTGGTTTGGCTATTTGAAAGTGATGAGGCGCAGATTAAAACGATCTGTAAAATATGTCGTAAACCTTTTACACATTATGTGCACTGACTAAAATTGTATAGTTTTATGTTATAGTTTTATTTTGCACATTTATTCTACCTCTTAAAGCCAGACGATGTAGATAGACTTGTCTTTCAGGAAAAGCTGAAAAAACTATAATTGTGTTACTTACAAATTATGTTTACAACAGTTTTACGTTTACATTTTGCACATTTACTCTCATTTACCTTCTTTTGTGAAAACGTTTAGTTTTTCATTTATTTTAGTAAGTTGTCTTAATAAAGTTGTCTGTTTTTGTTAATAAACTATACTTTAAAATGTAATTAATGAACTCTCAATTTTTTGTGGCTTCATTCATAGTTGGGATACTCATAGCTAGCAGCATTAACAGTTTATATATTGAATTATATATTGTTATCGATCAATATGGGAAAAAAATCATCAAGATTATATTTTTGCTATATCGCCCAGCCCTAGGCTCATGTCATGGGGACCTCTTACAAGCAGGGGTCAGCACAAGTGCCTGTGCAGCTGGGTCTCTTGCGTAGGGGCAAGTAATGAAGTCACAATTGGTGCAAGTGCTTTTTTCGGAACTGGGCTCAGGCCTAATAGCCATATCCCAACAAATGGACCCTTGTTACCCTGCCGCTTCAGCATGCCATAAGTGTCAGTGTCTCTCATTACCAAACCAGAGTGCATAATGTATGCTGACATCAGTCTTTCAATGTAGTCTGCCCCATCTTTCCTGGCCTTGTGATTAACAGAAGTTACCTTGGACCAATCAGAATTAATGTTACTTTTAAGTAAGATCACATCCCACTAGGGCTAGGTGATATGTAAAATATGTAACCTTGATAATTTTTTTCCATATTGATCAATAACGATATATATTTCGATATATAATTTATTAATTCTGCCAGCTTTAAAACAGTATCCCAGCTATGACTGAAGGGTGCATTAATTACATTTTAAAGTATAGCTTATTAACAAAAACAGATGACACATTTGGTCTTAAAAAATGACAACTTGCTAAAATAAATTAAACTAAAAGTGACAAAAGAAGGTAGATGAGAGTAAATGTAAACATAAAATGGTTGTAAACAAAATAACACAATTACAGTTTTTTTCTTTTCCAGAAAGACAAGTCTGTCTACATCATCTGGCTTTATAAAGTAGATTAAATGTGCAAAATGTAAACACAAAGCTATACAACTAGAAATTGCACACAATTTGTCAAACTTTTAATTTTTTTTTGTCAGGAAGACTAGACTGTCAGCAGTGTCTGGCTTTAAGTGGTAGATTAAATGTGCAAAATATAAACAGAAATATATTCAACTATTCATCACAATTTGTAAAACCTTTTTTTTGAAGACCAGTCTCAGTCTGTCAGCAGTGTCTGGCTTTAAGAGGTAGAATAAATGTGCAAAAAACTATAACATTAAACTATACAATTTGTAGCCAGTGCACATAATGTGTAAAACGTTTGTGACATTTTAGAGATCATTTTAATCTGCACCTCGTCGCTTTCAAATAGCCAAACCACTTCCATATAACTGAATTCATGCTACCTTTTTTCAACAATTTCTTCATTTTTGGATAATAATGTGAGGTTAGTTTCACTTTCGTCGCTGCTTCCACACATTTTTGTCTTCCGCGTGTCGATTTTACTTTGCAAAGTGATGTAGTAAATTTACTTTGTTCTTTGATGTGAATGTCAAAAGCTGCATGCTAATTGGCTGTTGTCGACATATATTTTATTGCAATTCGATATGATATCGAGCCCTACTTCCCATGCATCTTTCTTCAACTCCCAGATATAATTTCCCCTTGTGGTCAAACTTTCATACAGCCCAAGAAATTTCCAGCATCCCCGTGATTGTGCGATGGATGATTAATGACTATTTTTTAGCTTTTTCCTAGCTTTCTTAGCTAAACTTATGTTAGGTTTGTTCTGGAGGTTTCTAGTTTGTAGTTGTAGTTCTCAGCTTCCTCTTCAACCTTGCTGCTTTTAGTACTGCAGTTGGCCATGAGGGGGCACAATTGAGCATCTCCTTTCTAACCTCAGGCAGGAAGGAATCCTTGTAGTCTTCCTTATCAGTGTCAGTCTATATCTGAGTCTGCCTTCAACTGCACATACATGCCCTGCGCAAATCTGAGATCTGGGTACAGAGAGGAAACTGGGGGAGCATATGCAACAGCAGCTGGGCTAACAGCTCTCTCACAGATGCTTGTTCATTGGGAATCTGCAGTTTGCAGCTCACTGTTTTATTTTTAGATCTTGCTTTTTATGGCACTAAGTCTAAGATAAACTGCAACATTAAAGCAGAGGAAACTCAGGAGAAAAATAACGTAATTGCTCCCAATTCCCTACAGAGTTTTCCACAACTTTTGAGCAACAGATTTAACAGTGGCATAAACATTGTGGAAAATTAGGAGGGGCTGTTTGTCTAAAGTCTTCAGTGTTCATTTAATGCGTATCCATATGAGTCACTCGCGGCTAGGACAGTAATTACGGTAATTATCTGAGCTATGTGGCAATTGAAAAAAGACAGAGGCAGAGAGAGAGAAGTGCACATAAAAGCAGGAGAAAAACCCCAACACATCATCTAGACACAAACACATTATAACAACAATTAAACAAATGTCCTTGATCATAACAAATCACCATTTTCAACTTGCTAACATTTTTTTTTCTAGTTTGTCAGTAAGCCAGTTAATATGCCTCTCAGATTGGCAGTTTTCAATCCTGTGTTGGTCTTTACTTTGTTTGGTTGTCTGCAGCACAAATTATAAAAGCCCACCTATGCCTTTTTGTAACCAACAACCATATTTTTTTGTATTCTTGTAGTAGCCAGTCTTAAACATCTCTGGTGACCCACTATAGCTCCCCCACATATACAAAACAGATTGTTTCAAAGCGGCTTTATAGTAATTAAAATAAAAATCAGTGAGGCAAACTTCTTTAAATATGAGACAAATTCAAATTCTGCTGTAAAGCAACTCTAAAAATTCAATAGTGTCATTATTTATCTCCAGTCTGTTTGTTGTTGATTCAGATCAGTTTAATGCCTTTGTAAAGTTTATTAATTATGAAACAAATTCAGTCCAGCTATAAGCAGCCGAACAGTCATTAATGGCATTATTCAGGTTGATTCATTTGATTCAGTTCAATAACGGTGTTTGTTTTGTGACCCTGGACCAAGTCATAAGTCACTGGGGTATATTTGTAGCAATAAAATACATTGTATGGGTCAAAATTATAGATTTTTCTTTTATTATGCCAAAAATCATTAGGATATTAAGTAAAGAACATGTTCCATGAAGATATTTAGTGCATTTCCTACCGTAAATGTATCAATTTTTAATTTTTTTATTTTTAGGAGTAATATGCATTATTTGAACTTAATTTGGACAATAATTTTCACAATATTTATTTATTTATTTTTTTGCACCCTCAGATTCCAGATTTTCAAATAGTTGTCTCTCGGCCGAATATTCATCTTTCAGATGATGTATAAATCTCATTTTCCAAAAATAGACCCTTATGATTGGTTTTATGCTCCAGGGTCACATTTGTCAATTATGAAACAACTTTGAATCGGCAATAAAGCAGCTTTACAGAAGACAAGTGTCATTATTCAGCTCAATTAGGTTCTGTTGTTATCCAGTAGTTTCAGTGCTGCCAGATTGATAATATTACTGAATATTTAGTGTCTTTTAAACCCTTTTGAGATTTAATGTTTTAATGTCTGTACTGTATTAATTATTAATATATTGTATATCTATGTATCTTTAGCCACAGAAACAGCAAGAATTGTTCCCGCTAGGTCACAGTTGTGCAGTGTGTGGGAAAAACCAGTGCAAACGCCACAGGTACGATCTCAAATCTCACGAAACCTTTGATCAACTTGCAATATCAACTGTAACAATACAACAATATCTCAGCCCAAAATCAAAAGAAAGAAATAAGTAATTATGATTAGAATAGAGGGCTGCAGGGATGACGCACATTTGCTGATCAAAACCAGGAATTTTATCACTTTGATTTTTGGTTAAATGCCTGTGGAGAGCACAAGCTCAAAATTTGTTAACAATTTGCTTTACAACAAAAATGCACCAGTAATGCTCACTTGTGATTTGTATTTTTTTTAAAGCTTTCTCTTGCAAGCTGTTATAACTTACAGGGAAAATGTTTTTATGTAAACACTGAGAAAGTTGGAAGTTTAGTGCATTGAAGCGCAATGATTTTCATTGTATTTTGGCTTCAAAATATCATGATGAACAAATTTTGCAAAAATCAGAAACTTTTTTTTGTTCCAAGTTTTTTTTTCTGCAACAATCCATGGGATAATATTAAGAGAACCTGGTTTATGCACAAAAATACAACATCACTTAAGCACTCTATAAAGAAATTAGTTTATTTATTTATTTTTTTTTACATTGTTAAATTATTTTCCTGAGAAGTAATCACATTTAATCTAGTGCTGTTAAATGATTAATCACATCCAAAATAAAAGTTTATGTTTACATGCTATATGTCTATGTACTGTGTATATTTATTATGTGTATATATATATACACACACACATGCATGTATAAATTAAGGAAAATATTTTAGATTTATATCTAAAATATGTTTATTTATTTATAATCTAAATTGTATACAGGTGTAAATATATATACATATAAATATATTTTTAAATATATACATGTATGTGTTTGTATTTATATGTACATAATAAATATACAGAGTAAACACACACATATAGTATGTAAACATAAACTTTTATTTTGGATGCAATTAATCGCAATTAATCGTTTGACAGCCCTAATTTAAACCCTTTTCCACCAGCCTGTAGTATATAATTAGTATCTCTGTGTTTTAGCAAGGATTGAGAACATGAAATTGTGTTTTAAAGACTTACTTTTGAGTTTTGCATTTGAAATGATTCATTTTGGGTTTCAACTTAAAATGCAAGGGAAAATCCTAGCTTGAAAAAAATAATTCTATAATATTCTACAATACAAAACATTTTAAAACATTTTGTCCTTGAACAATGAAGAAAATAAATGAAGTAAATATATCTATTTGTGATTTTATTTTAAAGACCTACCCTTCTGCTGGAGAACTATCAGCCATGGCTGGACTTAAAAGTGCCGTCCAAAGTGGATGCCAGCATTTCAGAGGTAGAGTCATAATTCCAGTCATGAGTAAAATGATATGTCATATGAGCAAATTAATAAACCAAGCTAATAAATCATTTATTTGACTTATCTTCAGGTTTTGGAGTTAGTTCTAGAGAACTTTGTGTACCCATGGTACAGGTATGGCTGCTTTAAATGCAAAAGTTACTTTTATTAGTGTTTTAGTAAAAAAAAAAAGGAGTTTTAAATATACTTTTTTCTTTTATGATGTTTTGCAATCAGAGATATTACAGATGACGAGGCGTGTGTCGATGAACTGAGACAAACAATCCGTTTCTTTGCTGCAGTTCTGGCTCATCGAGCACAAAGAGTACATACACCTTTGCACAGTTCAACACTGATGTCACAATTTGCATTCTGTAGCTTTCTGTAGTTTTGTAAAGTGGCATACTGACTAAAACTGTCTTGTAGGTGGATATTCCCTTAGTTGTGATGGACAAAATGTTGAAGGCGGCTATGAAGCACATTGAAATCATCGGAAAAGCACAGCAGAAAGGTGCGTCCTGTGATGAAATCATTCAATATCAGAGGAGCTTAGGTCTAGAATTACAATAAATAACAAGACAAACTTTAAGTTGGCTTGAGAAAGCCAGACCAGAAAGTTTAAAAAGTTTATAACGTTTAAAGAGTTTAGGATGTTTTAAAAAGTTTTACGTTTTTGAAGTTTAAAGTAGTTTTAAAAGCTTAATGTTAGATAGATAGATAGATAGCATTGTCACTAGTATGTTGCTTCCATGAAAAGCAAGTTGCTAGCATGTTGTTAACATGTTTTTAGCATGATTAGCATGTTACTAGCATGTTGCTAGCATGATTAGCAAGTTACTAGCATGTTGTTAGCATGAATAGCATGTCACTAGCAAGTTGCTAGCACAATCAGCAAGCTACTAGCCTGTTGTTAGCATGATTAACAAGTTACTAGCATGTTGTTAGCACATTTCTAGCATGTTACTAGCATGTTTTAGCATGATTAGCAGGTTGCTAGCATGATTAGCAAGTTACTAGCCTGTTGTTAACATGATTAGCATGTTAACAGCATGTTGCTAGAATAATTAGCATGTTTTTAGCGTTACTACCATGTGACCATGATTAGCAAGTTACTAGCATGTTGTTAGCACATTTCTAGCATGTTACTAGCATGTTTTAGCATTATTAGCAAGTTGCTAGCATGTTTCTAACATGAGTAGCATGTTACTAGCATGTTGTTAACATGATTCACATGTCACTAGCATGTTGTTAGCACAATCAGCAAGTTACTAGCATGTTGTTAGCACATTTCTAGCATGACTAGCATGATTCCAGCATGTTACTAGCCTGTTTTTAGCATTATTGGCAAGTTGCTAGCATGTTTCTAACATGATTAGCATGTCACTAGCATGTTGACATTTTATCGCAATTCAATATGATATAGTTTATTGGCACAGCCCGATTAGCATGTTTAAAGCATGTTGTTAGCATGATTAGCATGTCACCAGCATGTTGTTATAATTCAATATGATAGTTTATCATCAAGCTGATTAGCATGTTATTAGCATGTTGTTAGTATGGTTAGCATGTTGTTAGCATGATTAGCATGTTGCTAACATGATTGGCAAGTTACTAGCCTGTTGTTAACATGATTAGCATGTTAACAACATGTTGCTAGAATAATTAGCATGTTTTTAGCGTTACTAGCATGTTACCATGATTAGCAAGTTACTAGCATGTTGTTAGCACATTTTTAACATGACTAGCATGATTCACATGTTGTTAGCATGTTTCTAGCATGATTAGCAAGTTGCTATTATGATTCTAGCATGATTAACAAGTTACTAGCATGTTGCTAGCATCATTAGCAAGTCGTTAACATGTTTCTAACATGATTAGCAAGTTGCTATCTGTGAATCGCACTGAAATCATCGCAAAAGCACAGCAGAAAGGTGCGTCCTGTGATGAAATCATTCAATAACAGAGGAGCTTAGGTCTAGGGCTGGGCGATATATATCGATCGATAAATTCATGCGCATCTTGTCAGCGGTAAATCTCCATCACCTGTTTTCAAATGGAGCGCCAGTTAATGCACAGAGCCGTAGTTCACTGACAAGCTACCCCAATGAATCACCCGCGAAACTGAACCCGATATTGCGTAGCTTGCCAGTGATCCACGGCTCTGTGTATTAACTGGCACTCCATTTGAAAACAGGTGATGGAGATTTACCGCTAATCAAAGAACCGGCTTTACTGATGAGATGCGCATAATATCGATATAAATATATCGCCCAGCCCTACTTAGGTCTAAAATTACAATAAATAATAAATAAACTATCAAACAGTTGGTTGGTTCTTTGAAGTGAAACACAGGACCTTCATTCCCTTAGTCACCTATAGAGCATTTCTGTTGTATCTCATGGTGTTATCTTATCAATGTATCATCTTAAGTATAAAGGACATTTTGCATTTTGGCATCATCAGTTTCATTTTGCTGACCATCTTTTTTTTGTTCAAATTGTGTGAACAGTGAAGAATACAGAGGGTCTCCAGCAGACAGCACTAGCTGAATACGGTCCAGATCTGCATGTGGCTCTGCGGAGCCGAAAAGATGAGCTGCTGTACTTGAGGAAACTCACAGAACTGCTGTTTCCTTACGTCATGCCCCCTAAAGCTACAGACTGCAGGTACATCTCACACACACACACACACACACACAATGTACACTACTGTTCAAAAGTATCAGTATGTCAGTATGTTTTTTTTTTTCTGTTTTCGAAAGTTGTTGGGTTTTTTTTTTTCACCAAGGCTGCGTTTATTTGATAAAAAATACAGTTTTATTGTAAAAGTAAATTGTTACTATTTGAATATATTTTAAAATGTAATTCTGTGACCTAGGGCTGTGTCAATAAACTATATCATAATCGTGATAAAATATATGTTGATAACGATGATAAGCTCTAGGTTTTTTACTCGCTATGGATTAATATAAGAGCCAATCACACAGCAGCAATATGTGACAGCCAATCAGCGTGTATCTTTTAATGTTCACGTTAAATAACGAAGTCAATTTCCTATGGCACTTTGCAAAGCAAAATCGACACAAGGACTACAAAAATTAGTGGAAGCAGCGACGAAAGTGAAACTAACCTTAAGTTATTGTCCAAAAATGATGAAATTGTCGACAAAAAAGGTAGCACAAATTCAGTTATATAGAAGTGGTTTGGCTATTTGAAAGCGAAGAGGTGCAGATTAAAACGATCTGTAAAATATGTCATAAATGTTTTATACATTATGTGCACTGGCTACAAATTGTATAGTTTAATGTTATAGTTTTTTGCACATTTATTCTACCTCTTAAAGCCAGGCACTGCTGACAGTCTAGTCTTCCTGACAAAAAAAAAGTGACAGTTTGACAAACTGTGTGCAATTTCTAGTTTTACATTTTATGTTACATTTTGCACATTGAATCTGCCTCTTAAAGCCAGACGATGCAGACAGACTTGTCTTTCTGGAAAAGAAAAAACTGTAATTGTGTTACTTTCAAATTTTGTTTACAACAGTTTTATGTTTTAAATTTTGCACATTTACTCTCATTTATCTTCTTTTGTCACAACTTTTAGTTTTTAATTTATTTTAGTGAGTTGTCTTAATTTTTTAAGGCCAAATGTGTCATCTGTTTTTGTTAATAAACTATACTTTCAAATGTAATTAATGCACCCTCAAATTTTTGTGGCTTCCGTCGTAGTCATACTCTTTTAAAGCTGGCAGCATTAACCGTTTATATATCGAAATGTATATCGTTATCGATCAATATGGGAAAAAATTAAAGATCGAGATTACATTTTTTCCATATCGCCTAGCCCTACAGTGATCCATGTTCCTTCAGAGATCATTCTGAGATGCTGATTTGATGCTCAAGGAACATTTTCCTGTGATGTGATTTTTATGGATTTATGTATTTTCCAACCTCTGAGGGATGACCCATGTGATTCGCTTTTTGTTTTTTTGTTTTTTTTGTGGAATTGAAATAGCGCAAATGGCCCAAAGCAATTGATTATATAAACAGCCAAAAGATTTTCTAAAACATGGACGTTTAAATAATATATAAAACAAATCTTATCAACATTTCTTATTATTTGTTAAAAAAAACATTTGTTACAATTGTGGCAATAATAATAATTTTAATTATAGTTATTATAATTATATTATTGATCATTAATGAATATTATAATATAAACAAATGTATACTATCAATCTATTGCATCTATTGCATCCTTGTTTCTTAATTAATTAATTAATTAAAAGTATTAATTTCTTTCAAAAAAATTGTATTGTCTGAGTGCTGAGAGCACTGCTCGTGGCGCCATCTGCAGGAAAGTTAACATTAAAAGCGTTCGAATGATTCAAAGCGCCAAATGCAAGTAGAATTAGCGCTGAAACTCAACCCGGTAACTTTTTATGAATGGCGGTGAGAATTTGCGATTGCTTAGTAAAATTGTAACGGTTGTGATATCTTTTTATAATAGACTGTAGTCTGACATGCTAAATGTCTGCTGTTACAGTACTGTTTTTATTTAAATTCACTGCTAGTGCTAGCACTTGGTTTTAGCCACTTTAATTTGCATTCGTCCATTAGAAATGTTTATAAATCTGTTGTTTACAAAGAGAAGTTTCAGTCTCACATAATCCTTCAGAAATCATTCTAACATGCTGATTTGCTGCTCAAGAAGCATGTATCATAAAAACTGCTTAATATTTTTGTGGAAACAATTATACCACTCGACCATTTGTGCAAGATTTAAAAAGAAATAGAAATTAATAATTTTATTCCTCATGCATTAAAGTGATAAAAAGAGAGTGAAGACTTTTTAAATCATTCCTATTTAATAAATGCATTAACACATTTGATTAATTTATTTGATGAATGCGAATAAATGTTCAATAACTGTATACTTATAAAAAAACATCCTGAAAAATAAAGTGTATCACCAAATACAGCAAAATTGTTTTCAACACTGATAATAAATGAAATATTTCTTGAGAGTCAAACAAATTGTAATGATTTCTAAAAGATCATGTGACACTGAAAACTGGAGTAATGAAGAAAATTCTGCTTTTTTAAGTAATATATTAAAATTGAAGACATTTTTATTTTTATTTGTAATAATATTTTACAATTTTTGTAATTTTTGCTGTTTTTTTTTTTTTTGATCAAATAAATTCAGCCTTGAGCAGATATTTATAGATATAGAATATATTTATTTGAAAATCATTGATAGTTGTAATGTTTCCTTTTGGCAGGTACTTTAATAATAAGTATAACAATTCTATATACTTTACTATAATATATTATAGTAATTTAGTATGTATTATATTGTTATGATTAATTATTATTATTTTATTTTATTTTTTTACAGGAAAATAGTATGTATTTTTACAATATAAGATATATAATGTTATTAAATTATATATCTTATAACTTATAACTGTTTTTTTTGTCTCTAGCTGATCACCTGCCTGATTTTTTTTATTACCAGTGTTAAAAACTGTTGTGCTGCTTCATATTTTCCAGAAATCATAATATATACACAGTGGTTGAATTGTAAAAACAAATCAAGGGGGATGGTGGGGCAGGGGGATCCTGTGATTACAAATGATTCCAAAATTTGTCTAATTTTTAAACACATTTTTATTATTATTATTATTTTTTTTTTTTGGTGGAGACATTTGAGATGATCTGTGTGTCTGTGTGCCAAATGACCTAAATGATGCCCCTTATTTAGGAGTGTGCATTATTGTAAAAAATTCTGTTTATATTTTCAGGGGGATTTTTTGGTCAATAACAATAATTAATATTTTGCTGAGTGTGTTTTTTGTGCTGGTTTAGGCTTGTCATGGATAGATAAATATGATATGATAAATAAAACCACCAGCAGATGGTAGCAAGTGTCTGATAAATGATTAATTGAATCCTTCAATCAAACAAGTCACTTGTCCTCACAAACACACATAGTAAACAGAGTTGGGGGTAACGCATTACAAGTAATGCAAGTTACGTAATAATATTACTTTTTTCTAGTAAAGTAACGCATTAATTTTCCATTTCCAAGAAAATATCTTATTTTAAACAGAAAACAAGATTATTTTGCTTACCCCATTGGGAGATTATTTTACTTGTTTCAAGCAAAAGCACACTTAATTTGAACTTATTTTCAGAAAATCCTTCTTGATTTAAGAATTTTTAGATATTTTGTCTGGAAACAAGACAAAAAAATCTAAGTAAGAAAAGTATTTTTTTCAGTGTACTAATAAGCAAAACTTACTTTATATGAACTAACATTTGTGCTTTTTTTTTCTCATTGCTGAAGAGTGTTGAACTTTCTTTTCCTACAGTTCTACTGTACAGGCATGAATTTAATTTTCCTTGAGCCTTAGGCTTATTCACTTCATTTCATTTTGGTGTGAAAGGGCTTTTACATTTGCTAAAAATCGAACGTTTTTATATTAAAAACAAACAAGCAAGCCCTGCCCAGATTTAAAAAGCAACACAAAAATAATGTAACACATTACTTTCCATACAAAGTAACTAAGTAACGTAACGCAATGTTGTAATGCATTACTTTTAAAATTAACTTTCCCCAACACTAATAGTAAAGCACAATAATGTTGTGATATCAGGGGAATCTCTTTAAACTCTAATCAACGTAATACCATACCTTATTATGTTGTCCTCTTTTCTTAAAGAACCTAAGAAGTTGCACTTGAAAAATGTTGTGCAAAAAATGACAACATGCTGAAAAATCTGACTCAGTTTGATTTTTTTTTTTTTTTTTTTTTGAGCAGAATTAAAAAAAAATAATAATAATAATAATAATTCAAGTAGTTCTTTAAAAACTGAGCCGCTCTGTTGTCAAATTTTAATATTTTATTTTATTATTTAAATATTTATTAATTTAGCATTTATTTTTTCAAAACATTAATGTTTGAAAAATAAATAAAAATATGTTTAGACATTTTATGGGAAGGCTTTTTTGTTTGTAAAAAATGGTTTTACCCATTAAAAAAAGATTTGCATTTTAGATAAACAGGCTCGCAGCTCGTTAATACAGAGTGGCCAATTGCCGTTATTTAGTTTATAAATTACATAAGAATTGTATTTCATTTGCATGATAGGTTTTACATAATACACCGCATTTAATTATTTTTCCAGGATTATTTAATATAAAGAATGTGTGATGATGATCAGTTGATGTTTCTCTACCATACTGATGTAAGCTTTATGGTTTGTCCTCAGATCTTTGTCCCTGCTGATTCGAGAGGTCATGACCGGTTCTGTTTTTCTGCCAATAATGGACTTTGTGGCTGATCCTGTGAGTGAGACAACTTAGATATACTTCAGCTATTTTATCTTTGTTCTTCAATATTGCTTTAAATTGATTTCTGTTATCTGTTTATGAAATTGCATTTACACAAGACAGTCAAAGTTAGGAAAAAGTTAGGACAACCTATTAAATTCCATAGTTTTCCATATCATCATAACAAAACATCTGCTCCTTGCCAGTTAAAATTTGGAAAATAAAACCTCGGATTGTTTAACAAAAATAAAGCCATGTGTGACAAAGTTAGGACACCCTTAACTGTTAACATATGAGTAAAGAAGATACACGGCAAAAAATGCTTTTCTAGCTTAGATTTTTTCTCTTGTTTCCAGACGAAATATCTAAAAATTCTTAAATCAAGAATTATTTTCTAGACAAGTACACGTTAATAATTAATAAGTTCAAATTAAGTGAGTTTTTGCTTGAAACAAGCAAAATAATCTGCCAATGGGGTAAGCAAAATAATCTAGTCTTCTGCTTGAAATAAGATTATTTTGCTTGTTTTAAGCAAAACCTCACTTAATTTTGACTTATTTTTTCTGAAAACAAGACAATAATTTTTACTTGTCTAGAAAATCCTTCTTGATTTAAGAATTTTTAGATATTTTGTCTAGAAACAAGACAAAAAATCTTAGCTAGAAAAGCATTTTTTGCAGTGTAAGTAGCAGCAGCACGGCTAATCAAATATCTTTGATTAACTGATAATCAGCAAGCCTCTACAAAAGCAGAAGTTTTGGCCGTTTGCTGCTCTGAAGCCTTCAAGTGTGTGTTAACACAATGCCAAAGAGAAAACACAGTGTTCCCACAATGATCTTAGAGAAGCAATTGTTGCTGCCATCAATCTGGGAAGAGAAATATCCCCTTTTCCAAACGATTTGAAGTCTGTCATTCCGCCGTGAGGAAGTTTATTCATTCGAAACAGACGCCAGTCCTCCAAAGAGTGGATGTCCCAGCAAATTCACCCCAAGATCAGACCGTATAATGCTCAGAGAAATGGCAGACATCCCAAGAACTTGACCGCAGACTCTATGGGCCTCAGTTAGCATGTTAAAGGATAAAGTGCATGACTGTCTAATTAGAAACATATGGGACAAGTATGCCGTGTTTGGAAGGGTTGCCAGAGGAAAGCCTGTTCTATCTAAACAAAACACATGGCAGTTTGGTTTAAAGTTTGCAAAGTTGCATCTAAACAAACTAGAACAGTTGCAGATGTTTGGGCTTAATGCACAGAGCCAGAGCATATCAGCACAAACACCTCGTACCAAAAGTCACACATGCTGGTGGAGGGCTGATTTTGGGCTTGTTTTGTAGCAACAGGACAATGATCCAACAGAATGGTTAAAAGAAAAAAGAAAAAATCAAGGGGGTTGCAATAGCCCAGTCAATGTCCAGACTCATCCTGACTGAAAAGCTGTGGCAAGTCTCAATAAAGAGGTGTGACGTTGTAAAGAAGAGTGGGCCGAAATTCCTCCAGAACAATGTGAGAGAATGAACAGGTCATACAGAAAGTGGTTACTTCAAGTTATTGCTGCTAAAAGTGGATTTACAAGCAACTGAATCATAGGGTGTGCTGACTTTGTCACACATGGCTTTTCCATTTTGGCTTAATTGTTGTTAGTTAAATAATTACACAGTGAGATATGTCATGTGGTGATGTTCATTTGAGGTTTTATTTTGCAAAATTTAAGACCTCCCAAAGACCAGATAATTTATTATTATGTCCTGATGCAGAAAACCGTGGAATTCAATATACACTCCCAGTCAAAAGTTTGGACACACCCTCTCATTTAATGGTTTTTAAAGAAGTTTCTTATGCTTATCAAGGCTGTTTTCACTTGATCACAAATACAGAAAAAATTGTACCATTGTGAAATAATATTATGATGTAAATCAGTGTTTTTCTATATTAATATACATTAAGATGTAATTTATATCTGTAATTAAAGTTGAATTTCCAGAATCATGACTCTGTCTTCAGTGTCACATCATTAGAAATCATTCTAATGTTCTAGTGCTGGAAACTTATAGCGCTGCTTAATATTTTTTTTGGAACCTGGATACTTTTTCAGGATTTTTTGATCAATAAAAGGTTAAAAAAGAAAAAAAAAAACAGTATTTATTTAAAATGGAAAGATTTTCTAACAATATAAACAAGTGTTCAAAAGTTTGGGGTCAGTAAATTTTTATTCTTTCTTTTTTTTGAAAGAAATTAATGCTTTTATTCACCAAGGATGTGTTAAATTAATAAAAAATCTATGATGGCATAGATTTACATTGTTAGAAAAGATTTATATTTTGAATAAATGCTGTTCTTTTTAACTTAACTTAACCAAAAAATAAATATTTGTCAGCACAACTGTTTCCAACATTGATAATTCAAATAATAAATCAATATATTAGAATGATTTCTGAAGGATCGTGTGACTCTTAAGACTGGAGTAACAGCTGATAAAAGTTCAGCTTTGCGTGACAGGAATAAATTATATTATAAAGTATATTAAAATTAAAAACATTATTTTTTATTGCACATTTTGCAATATTACAGTTTTCTTCTGTATTTTTGATCAAATAAATGCGGCCTTGATGAGCAGAAGAGACTGCTTTAAAAGTATTAAATGAGAGGGTGTGTCCAAACTTTTAAATGGTAGGGTGTATATTGTAATATATGCTTTTGATACACCATAGGAATGGAAATAAATGTTGTTTTTCTGTGTGTGAATCTTGTAGCTGTTCCTCACGTACATTAATCACTTTTTTTCCAGGACACAGTGAATCACATGGTGCTCATATTCATTGATGATACTCCAGTGAGTGATTCAGTCAAATTAATTATAGTGCAGTCACTGAGGTTTTCATGGTAAGCATGTTTAAACATGTTTTTTTTTCACTGTGCTTTTAGCCTGAGCCAGTGACTGACCCACCATCTGCGCTGGTGCCCTTTCTGGAGAAGTTTGCAGACACACGCAACAAGAAATCCTCGGTGGGTACAGCTTTGTCAGATTATTATAACACTTTCAGGTTGTAGTGATAAGGTTGATAAGTCTAATTCTTAGATCATTTCAGCATTTTTCAGAGCCCTTGCGTCTCATATAACACCTTGAAGGTTGTTTTTTTGTTTGTTTTTCTGTCAGGTGTTGAAGCTGGATTTGAAGGAGATCAGAGAGCAGCAGGATCTGTTGTTTCGTTTTATGAGTTTCCTGAAGGAGGAAGGAGCGGTACATGTCCTGCAATTCTGCCTGACTGTGGGTGAGGACATGAATTTCACTGCTGACATGCACACAGTGCATTATGGTCTTATTAGTAAATAGTCTGATGGGGATATCAGAATTAGAACCAGAATCAGAAAGAGCTTTATTGCCAAGTATGCTTGCACATGCAGAGACAATAAAATTAGGATGAGAATAAAAAATACACATGTAAATATAAATTGACAAACATATATATGTGACCCTGGACGACAAAACCAGTCTTAAGTTGCACGGGTTTATTTGTAGCAATAGCCAATAATACATTGCATGGGTCAAAATGATCGATTTTACTTTTATGCCACAAATCATTAGGATATTACACTGCAAAAAATGCTTTTCTAGCTAAGATTTTTTGTCTTGTTTCTAGACAAAATATCTAAAAATTAAATCAAGAAGGATTTTCTAGACAAGTAAAAATTATTGTCTTGTTTTCAGAAAAAAGAAGTCAAAATTAAGTGAGGTTTTGCTTGAAACAAGCAAAATAATCCGCCAATGGGGTAAGCAAAATAATCTTATTTCAAGCAGCAGACTAGATTATTTTGCTTACCCCATTGGCGGATTATTTTGCTTGTTTCAAGCAAAACCTCACTTAATTTGAACTTATTTTTTCTGAAAACAAGACATTAACTTGTCTAGAAAATAATTCTTTTTTTTTTTTGTAAATTTGTCCAAATGAAGTTCTTTTTTTTTTTTTTTTTTTTTACTTTATTTATGCATTTTAAGACAAAGTTACAAGAAGAAAACAAAACAGAGCAAAAGAAAGGATCAACTTAATACAATTGAGAAATTATATATATAAATATAAACATACATACACATACATACATATATATATATATATATATGTATACATAAATAATAAAAATAAATAAATAAATAAAGATTTTCAAATAGTTGTATCTTGGCCAAATATTGCCCTATCCTAACAAACCATACATCGATTAAAAGTTTTCCATATCATCATAACAAAACATCTGCTCCTTGCCAGTTAAAATTTGGAAAATAAAACCTTGGATGAACAACAAATTGTTTAACAAAATAAAAGCCATGTGTGACAAAGTTAGGACACCCTTAACTGTTAACATAG
The DNA here is from genome assembly GCA_033026305.1 of Cirrhinus molitorella. Lineage (NCBI taxonomy): Eukaryota > Metazoa > Chordata > Actinopteri > Cypriniformes > Cyprinidae > Cirrhinus > Cirrhinus molitorella. The sequence goes on from CM065133.1 coordinate 36,359,682, forward strand.
GAATAAAGAGGATACACGGCAAAAAATGCTTTTCTAGCTTAGATTTTTTGTCTTGTTTCCAGCCGAAATATCTAAAAATTCTTAAATCAAGAATTTTTTTCTAGACAAGTACACGTTAATGTCTTGTTTTCTGAAAAAATAAGTTCAAATTAAGTGAGTTTTTGCTTGAAACAAGCTAAATAATCTGCCAATGGGGTAAGCAAAATAATCTAGTCTTCTGCTTGAAATAAGATTATTTTGCTTGCTTGAAAGCTTATTTACTCAGCTTTCGGGTGATGTATAAATCTCAATTTCCAAAAATTGACATTTAAGACTAGTTTTGTGGTCCAGGGTCACATATGGTAAAATAAATTGAGAAATGGTATGGATGGTTGTGCTATAGATGATAGAATGGAATAGAATAGAAAGAGATGCGGGGATGTATTAGAATGGAGGTGTAACAAATAAATATAAGGTTATTGCACATATTTTTATTGCACAATGGGGGGAACATTTAGCTGTTCATAAGGTGGATTGGCTGGGGGAAGAAACTGTTCTTGTGCCTTGTTATCCTGTTTTTTTGGGCTCTGTAACGCCAGCCAGATGGCAAAAGTTCAAAGAGGGAATGGCTTGGATGTGAGGGATCCAGAGTGATTTTCTGAGCTCTTTTCCTCACTCTGGATGTATAAAGTTCTTGAAGGGAGGGCAGGGGAGCACCAATAATCCTCTCTGCAGTTTGAACTGTTCTCTGTAATCTTCTGATGTCTGGTTTTGTAGCTGAGCCAAACCAGACCGTTATTGATGTGCACAGAACAGACTCGATGACAGCTGAGCAGAACTGTTTTAGCAACTCCTGTGGTAGGTTGAACTTCCTCAGCTGAAGAAGGAAGTACAACCTTTCTTGTGCCTTTTTTACAATGGAGTCAACATGAGTGTTGCACTTCAGGTTGTGGGAGATGAAAGATCCCAGGAACTTAAAGGGGGGTACAATGGTGTTTGGTGTATTCAGAGTTGTTTACAGTGTTAAAGAGTTGGATTCTCATGCTAAACATGGCCAAAGTTTAAAAAATAATTTGGACAAATGACAGAGAATTTCTTTGCCAAAAATCTTACTTCCGGGTTGGTACAAGTTTCGGCCGAATTTTTTCAATCGTGGCATTAATGACGTAATCGGTGGTAGGGGTGTAACGGTGCACAAAATTCACGGTTCATTTCGATACGACACAGTGGTGTCACGGTTCGGTACATTTTCGATACAGCAAAAAGAAAGAAATTTGTACACATTTTTTATTTATTAAAACTAACATCATGAAGTATGCATCTCAGATCAGTGGCAGGAGTCAGATTTCATTTATCACATGAAGAGAGTGAGTCGAGCTGACCAATGAGGTGAGAAAAACAAGAAGTTAACTAAATATTTAGTTTCAAAAGAAATACAAAAGTGCCTGCTTTAAAAATATTTCAGACTTTTGCTGTTTATCTTAGATGATGATCTCCAGTGTTTTATATTTAAACTTTGTGTAAGTAATTTGTTATTTTATATTAGGCCTATAGCCTAAAAGCTAAGCAAATAAGCATTGGTTTGTTAATACATTAATCATTGTTTAATACAAGTGAGTTTGCCGTACTGTTTTGTTGTTGTCAATTCAATCAATTGACGTGGAATTGGCGCTAATTCAAAAGTCAAACTAAAACAGCCATTTACAAGCTGTTTAAAAGCGAGGAAAAGAAGGAAAATTCTAACGAACTACCTCACCATCACAACCCTACTGGAGTAGAGGTGTGCCGATATTCGGATGCGATATCATGCGTATCTCGTCAGTAACGCCGGTGTTATGCCGGATTCTGCATGCCTGCCGGGATTTGCCTGCACCACGCGAAAGCATACGTCCTTTTTTTTTTTTTTTTTTTTACAGGCTATGGTCTGATATGAAAACAGACTGGATATTATCAAATGTATAAAAAATTAATTTGTGACCAAATACCTGAAATTATTAATAAAAAATAACGAATACCTATGAGTGCATTTGTATGATTTATGTACGTACGTACGTACATATCTCTATGTATTTGTTTGTTTATTTATTTATTTATTTATATGCTTTATCTGATGAAATTAAATAGCAAAACTACAAAATAAGCACAGTAAATAAGTTCATAGAAATATCATTTGATCTGTACTCATGGAAGTTACTAAAGTAACATAACCTGTTCATTAGAAGGGGCATCACAATACTTTTGCCAATATAGGCCTAGTGCATGTAATATCACTTAATTTGAGTTATTTTGTAGTGTTGCAGTTCAGATTATCAGGCAATTAAGCTAAATACTGATAATTTTTAAAGCTAAATAAATGGTGCAGGCATGCAGAACTCGGCATAACACCGGTTCTGTGATTAGTCGTAAACCTCATTCACGTGTTCATTCATACAGCCGCGTTTACTACACAGAGCCGTAGTTCACTGATAAGCTACGCAAATATCGCCTTCATTATCGCATCGTTCATCTCTACATTGTAGAGTACAGTGGCACTGAGAACATTATATTTCACACACTGTAAGTTCTTTTATTTTCCAAATGTGATAGGATTAGTACAACGAATCGAATCGTTCGGTCTGTAATGCATACCGAACCGAAAGCCTCGTACCGAACGGTTCAATACGAATACGTGTATCGTTACACCCCTAATCGGTGGTGGAACTCCTTATATGAGCATTTATATGAGAAAGAGCTCACCATCAACATGCTTCATTCGGCTGCACTCTGCAAATTCATTCGGGAAGAATGCCTCTAAAGAAGTGTGGTTATGATTGTAAGGCAAAGATAACTTTGCTCAGCTTCCTGAAGAACCCAGCGTTACATGAACAGTAGATGCAGTTCCTTTTTCCGGGGCAGCAATGGAGTTTTACAAGTGAATGTTTCATATACGTGGACCGGTTCGACGCTGGATTTGCACATTGTTTGATACTGAAAGATGGAGCTATAAAAGGTCCCAGCTATAAAAGATCCCGGTAATGATTCACAACTGCAGATGGTAAGTGAAACAACATCAAATGTCTGTTTTATTGGCAATCCTAACGCAAGTGATCGTCGAACTAAGCTCCTCCAGAAGTTCGGCTTTTTCCGGAGAAAATCTGAAAGCTAAAGAATTTTTGGAGATATTAAGGATACATTACTACTCTATAGGTACTCAGGATTAACATGAGATTAGGTGAAACTGTGTATGTTATGTACCCTTTAAATGTCTCCACTGCAGCCAATCAGGGGGAAAATGCAGGGGGGTTCCTCCTGAAGTCCACTATCATCTCTACAGTTTTGAGCGTGTTGATCTCCAGGTTGTTATGACTGCACCAGACAGCCAGCTCTTTAATCTCCTGTCTGTAAGCAGACTCGTCACCGTCCTGAATGAGGCTGATGAGTATGGTGTCATCTGCAAATTTTAGGAGCTTGACAGAGGAGTCTTTAGAGGTGCAGTCATTGGTGTAGAGGGAGAAGAGCAAAGGGGAAAGAACACAACCCTGAGGGTTAAGAAAGAGATGGTTCTTTAAAGAACCTTTGACTGAATGGTTCTCTGTGGAACCAAAAATCTAAAGATTCTTGAAGAATCTTTTAAAGCACCTTTATTTTTAGGAGTGCACACCGACGGCTTTTCTTATTTTTCATCATCTCATCTGTTTTGATTTTCTTTGAATCCATCAGTGGTTAAAGAGATTGGTGAAAAAATGCAAGCAGTGGTTTGTTTACGATTTACACTGTTTCAAAGGATGCATATCACTCTGTCCCAAAGTCTGTTCATGGTCTGGTTCAAGGCCTACAGGCAGAAACTTAAATTTGCTACGACTGTAGTAAGGACTGTGGAGAGAGAGAGAGACCAAAAAAGCTGCTTCCCCCGATCTGGATGAGCTCAAATTCTGTGAAGACGTGTCTTTCCACTTATTTAACATATAACAACAACAAAATGTGGTTTACACTAAATCGCAAACAGCTTTGCCAGGCCAAAGATGATGCCTACGGGAAACCAAAAAACACTGTAAAAAGGAGATCAGAGTGGAACGGACAGAAACTGTTTTCAGCCAACGACCCTCAGTGTTGAAAGGCACTACCAGCAACAAGAGACCATCCAACAGCACTGTGACAAATCAACAACTGACTGAAGACCTGAATGAGTGCTATTACACCTGCTCTGACCATCTTATGCCAGAAAGTAATATCAGCAGATCTTAAATGGATCCCTAAATTTATAACCCCACAAACGATACAAGTGCAGTTGATGCAGTTTTACTCAGGTTTTACTGAGTCTGTTCTGTGCACTTGTACAAGAGTTTGGGTCTATGGCAAGCCGTTTTGACTTTTATTCATTTGCAATATATGAATTCTTGATATCAACAATTAAATTTTCACTAGTTAAAATTATAATTCTTGATATCAGAAATTACATTTAATAACAATGGCAATTGTTGATATCAGGAAATACATTTCCACTAGTAAAAAGGTTCATTTAATTTCAACTAGTAAAAACTATAATTGTTGATATCAAGAATTGTATTTTGACTAGTTATGTGTCACCATAGATTCCCATTCAAATGTAATTGTTGATAAAGAATTGATTTCTTACTAGTTCAAATGTCAATTCTTGATATCAACAATTCGATTGTTACTAGTAAAAATGCCATTTTAGATATCTGAAATTACTCTCCTAATTATTGATAACAGAAATACATTTTCAGATATCAGAAATGAACTAGTAACAATTGAATTGTTGATATCAAGAATTGGCATTTTAACTAGTAAGAAATCAATTCTTGATATCAACAATTAAATTTGAATGGGAGTCTATGGTGACATTTAACTAGTGAAAATACAATTCTTGGTATCAGCAATTATAGTTTTTACTAGTTGAAATTCAATTGTTGATATCAATAATTAACCTTTTTACTAGTGGAAATAATCTCTGATATCAAAAATTGCCATTGTTACTAGAAAAAATGTAATTTCTGATTCAAGAATTATAATTTTAACTAGTGAAAATTGAATTGTTGATATCAAGAATTCACACATATCTGTGTACTAGAACATATAGACATACAACAGTTTTTCCCCCAGGGCCATCTTCACCTTAAATAACTAGCATACCCGTTACTGCCTGTTTTTTAATAACTCGTAACGCATAAATCATGCCACATGAGGCATGAATAGACACTTACAGTTGTGCTCAAAAGTTTACATACCCCTTGCAGAATCTGCAAAACGTTAATTCTTGTAGCAAAATAAGAGGGATCATACAAAATGCATGTTATTTTTTTATTTAGTACTGACCTGACTAAGGTATTTTACATAAAAGACATTTACATATAGTCCACAAGAAAAAAACAATAGTTGAATTTATAAAAATGACCCTGTTCAAAAGTTTACCCTCCCTTGATTCTTAATACTGTGTTGTTACCTGAATGACCCACAGCTGTGTTTTTTTGTTTAGTGATAGTTTCTCATGAGTCCCTTGTTTGACCTGAACAGTTAAACTGTCTGCTGTTCATCAAAAGTTTTCACCCCCCGGCTCTTAATGCATGGTTTTTCCTTCTGGAGCATCAGTGAGTGTTTGAACTTTCTGTAATAGTTGCATATGAGTCTCTCAGTTGTTCTCAGTGTGAAAAGACGGATCTCAAAATCATACAGTCATTGTTGGAAAGGGTTCAAATACACAAAAATGCTGGAAAACCAAATAATTTGTGGGAGCTGAAGGATTTTTCTGGTGAACAGCAGACAGTTTAACAAGTTCAAGTTGAGCTTTATTGTCATTCTGCTACATGTGTGGACATACAGTGGAACGAAATGTCGTGTCTCGCAGGACCACAGTGCTACATAAATAAACAAATATAAATATACAACACTAGACACAGGAAGAACTTTTAAACCTATACATAGCTAACCTACTGAAAGCGGTAATCTAACTATACATATACTATAAATAATTGACTATACATACACGTAACAAGACAGACTACATAAGTACTTTATATAATAACTGTGCATGGTATTGTGCAAAAGAGGTATTTAAGGTTAAAAACCAAATAGTTCTTAACCAAATTCTTTGGGTTTCCAGCATTTTTGTGTATTTGAACCCTTTCCAGCAATGACTGTATGATTTTGAGATCCATCTTTTCACACTGAGGACAACTGAGGGACTCATATGCAACTATTACAGAAGGTTCAAACACTTACTCCAGAAGGAAAAACATGCAGTAAGAGCCGGGGGGTGAAAACTTTTGATGAACAGCAGGCAGTTTAACTGTTCAGGACAAACAAGGGACTCCTGAACAACTATCACTAAACAAAAAAACACATCTGTGAGTCATTCAGGTAACAACACAGTATTAAGAATCAAGGGGATGTAAACTTTTGAACAGGGTCATTTTTATAAATTCAACTATTGTTTTCTCTTGTGGACTGTATGTAAATGTCTTTTATGTAAAATACCTTAGTCAGGTCAGTACTAAATAAAAAAATAACATGCATTTTGTATGATCCCTCTTATTTTGCTAAAAGAATTAACATTTTGCAGATTCTGCAAGGGGTATGTAAACTTTTGAATACAACTGTATAATGTAAACCTACTGATCTTGATGTGCAGCGCCGCCCACTAATTTTGGCACCCTAGGTAAATATAAGCAAATGCTGCTGTGAAAATACATCTGCACCATTTATCTTTCATTCAAAATATTCACAAAATTCTAAACTTTCATTAAAGTAAAGCAATTAAAAGTGGTGGGAACTTACATTATGAAATAAATGTTGGCTACTGTTATTGGCAGCCCTAGAAACTCTTATGAGTAAAATACAGTATGTTCTAGTATATTAATTCATATTTACACTTTGTAGTGCACCAGGGTGACTGAAATTGTCCGGTCATGACTTCCTGTTTCACAGGATTATAAATACGAGGAACACAAAGGTCCAGAACAAGAACAGAATGTACAGAACAAGATTGTTGAGCTTCACAAAATAGAAAGTGGCTGGAAGAAAATAGCTAAAGCATTGAAAACCTCCATCATCGGGGCGATTATTAAGAAGTTCCGATCAAATAAAGATGTTACAAATCTGCTTGGAAGATGTGTGTTTTTATTGTCCTGAGTAGGAGAGTTGGTGTGGCCAAAGACTCTCCAAGGATCACAGCTGGAGAATTGCAGAGGATAGATGAATCTTGCGGCCAGAAAGCATTAAAAAAAATCAAACAGCCCCTACATCAACGTTTTTAAAACAAAAAACTACAGCATATTCAGTTCACGACTGGAACTTCAAATGGGACTGGCTTCTATGGTCAGATGAAAGAATGAAAAAAGAGTTTCTGGCAGAAAACCCACCAGATATCCCTGCAAACAGGGATGAAATGTACCCCATGTCCACAGTTAAAAATAATGTTGTGGGTCTGTGTCTTGGCCGTCTTGTACATGGCATCATGGATTCTATCAAATACGAACAGATAAAAATCTAAACCTGACTGCCTCTTTAAGAAGTCTTATAATGAACCATGTTTGGATCTTCCATCAAGACAATGATCCAAAACAAACATAAGAATCAACACAAAAATGTATCACTAAGCACAAAATGAAGCTTCTGCCATGGCTGTCTCAGTACCCTGACCTGAATTTGCCTCACGTCCCATTAGATAACATGGAGAGGGTGGGGTTTATGACCTATACTGCAGCCAGCCACCAGGGGGCGATCAAAGAGCCCGCAGCTTCACTTTTCAGGACGTGTGAGGCACACCCGAGGAGAACACTCAGGACGTATCCGAAATCGCTCCCTATACCCTCAAATAGGGCACTATTTGAGGGGACAGCCATTTTTAGTGGTGTTCGGAACCATAGTGGATTTCGAGTGCACTCATGAAATCTAGAGATATCCCATAATGCACTGTGAGAGTTGCACACTGAATGAATTCTCGCATCTCGCCAAAAGATGGCGCCTGCAGCTGAATCATCCATCCGTTCATTTTACCAAATGGCTTATACATAATTTCCGTGACAGAGTTCAAGATAGATAATTTAATATTACTACTGGAACTGCCCATTTCAAATGATGGTTAAACAGCATGCAAACTATGCAAAAGCGGCAGTCCTTCCGGTGCACTCAGTGTCCGAATTCACTCACTTGTTTTCATTCACGCTTTCAAGAGAACTGTATGAGTGGACTAATGTAGGGAATAGTGAATGGGGCGATTTCGGATACAGCCTCAGATTGGCTACCAGTAACTGGCTACGTGAGCTAGAGAAACACATTTATTTCATAATGAGATTTCCCCCCACACTTTCCATAGATTTTCTTCAATGAAATTTAGAATTTTGTAAAAAAAAAAAATTATGAAAGCTCAAATGGATAAACAATGCAGAATTATTTTCACAGCCACCTTTGCTCATATTTACCAAGGGTGCCAATATTAGTGGATGGCACTGTATATTATTTTTATTTAAATGTTCTTGTTTTATATGCATGTATTTATATGCAGTCAACTTCGCACTTGTCAGTTTGGCGTGTCTGGATGTTTGGAAATGAGTTTCAGAATGGTTAAAGGGCGGTTAATTTACAACAAACCACATGTGGACTCCTTTCCGTGCCTTGCACTGGGATCTCCTTCCTGTCCTCTAATATGTATCTGGAAGATGTTCTTAGCAACCTTATCTGATGACTTGTTTATATTGGCCCACCAAGGTCCAAACAAAAGTTGGCAAAGCTGGCTCCTCTGTGGAAGTCGGAGAGGGGCTGCATTATAATACCAGAGCCTGGAATTTCCTGGGTTTTTGAACTTTTTGTCAGCTGCTGTAAAATGTTTACTTCAAGCACAAATGAGTTACTGTGTGTTGTTCAGAGACACACAGAAGTTCTTTGTTTTGAACTGTTTTTGTTGGTGAAATTGAGCTTTAATTGAGCAATGATTGCATAATGTTAATGTATATAATATTTAAAAGTGCTGCGCGATTAATCGTATCGTATCATATCGTATCGTATTGCAATCGCCTGTGGAATTATAAATGTTGCGATTTATATTAAATAGCCTAAAAAAGTGTGTGGACTTCAGAACACATGCTTTCTGAGAACAGTTTGCCAATTTTCTGCTAACAAAAGAAAAAATATGTATTTATTGGTTTGAGTTCGAACCACAATTTTATTTATTTTTTTTCCAAAAGTGTTTATAGAGATTATGTTACATCCTGCATAAATGTCCCTGTTTGTTTTTTGGACAAAATGTTTAAAATATCTTATTTTTGTGAAAATGTGCATGTTTTTATTTATTGTTTTATTTAATTTAGCTATAGTTTACATTAACCCTTAAATGTCTGAATGTTTCACCAATCATTATTACATGTTAGGGTCTTTAGCAACCCTGACTTATATATCCAGCACAGATGGACCTCTAACTTCTGCAATAGCAAAAACTCTCTTAATATTTTAAGAACAGTTACAGAAGAATAAAATAATGCATATTTCGTTACCTTTTGAAACTTAGAAGGATTCAATTTGAGCAGATGATTTTACGATCGCCATCACACTTCCACAGTATATTCAGCATCTGGCTCATATTCGCCATCTCAAAAATATTCTCAAAGCTTTTGTTTTCAATGACTTCAAAATCAATATTTTGATCGCTGGCAGCTTATTCAGCACATCCACCATCAAATAACAGCGACATTCATATTTTATTGTATACAGTAATTGCCCTGCAGTAAAGCCATTCAAATCAGTTACATTTTTGCTGATGATATTCTTTTGTTTTATGCCTGCGATAGTGAAACATAAAACATCATTATTGTCAATTAAACAACTCCTCTAGGAATAAAGGTGAATTGCATGCATTTAATCATCAGATATTTGTATATTTTTGTGCACGAAAAATAAACCTACACTATTACCAGTGTTGGGGGTAAAGCAGTAAAGCATTACAAGTAACACAAGTTACATAATAATATTACTTTTTTCAAGTAGCTAGTAAAGTAACGCATTACTTTTTCATTTCCAAGAAAATATCTAAGTTACTTTTTGCTTCCTTCCTGTATTTAATCCCATTTTATTAACCAGTGACTTTGCTGCTGACCTTTGTTGATCCAATTCAACTGTACACTGCAAAAACGCTTGTTTCCAGCCAAAATATAAAAAAAAAATTCTTAAATCAAGAAGTAAAAATTGTTTTCAGAAAAAAAGAAGTCAAAATTAAGTGAGAATAATCTGCCAGTGGGGTAAAGCAAAAAAATCTCAAGAAACAAGAAAATAATTTTTACTTGTCTATAAAAAATCCTCCTTGATTTAAGTTTTTTTTTGTTGTTGTTGTTTTTAAGATATTTTGGCTGGAAACAAGATAAAAAAAAAATCTAAGTAAGTAAAAATATTAAAATGTTACTATTACACACCTCAGGTCCCTAGCAACCCTATACACTTTTATACAAAAAAAAACAAAAACAAAAAATCAGAAAACAGACATCCTTTAATATTTTGTTATTTTTTTCTTGTTATATTGTTCATAATGAATAGATTGAGGAATACTAAGAAAGTTGATGCCAGATATTATTACTAACCTGTGTGTGTGTGCATTTTCCTTAAAAACCCATCAGGCTGAGTAACTGTACTGTTTATTATAATCACATATCGCAATATTGACCTCAGTAAATTTTCTCAAATCGTGCAGCCCTAATATTTAATGTAAAAATGTTAACTAAGGTTAAGAAACAAGTCTGTCCTTTATGTTTTTGTGTGTAGAGGAGTTCAATGACCGGATCCTCTGTCCTGACCTGAGTGATACAGAGAAGCAGCGTTTGCATGAGGAAGTGCAGAAGATCTACGAGACGTACTGTCTGGAGGAGAGCATCGACAAGATCAGCTTTGACCCCTTCATCATAGAGGAAATCCACAACAGTCAGTCACATTACATTACTGTGCTGCACCTGTGTCGTATGCCACTATGGCAAGCCGTTTTGACTTTTATTCATTCGCAGGATATGAATTCTTGATATCAACGATTCAGTTTTCACTAGTTAAAATTATAATTCTTGATATCAGAAATTGGATTTTGACTAGTAACAATGGCAATTTTTGATATCAGGAATTACATTTCCACTAGTAAAAAGGTTAATTATTGATATCAACAATTGAATTTCAACTAGTAAAAACTATAATTGCTGATATGAAGAATTGTATTTTCACTAGTTAAATGTCACCATAGACTCCCATTCAAATTTAATTGTTGATATCAAGAATTTATTTCTTACTAGTTAAAATGTCAGTTTCACATACCAGAAATAATTCTCAGTAGTAAAAACCTTATTTTTGATATCAATAAATACATTGTTACTAGTAAAAATGCAATTCCTGATATCAAGATTTCAATTGTCACTAGTTGAAATGTCAATTGTTGATATCTGTAAATGTATTTCAGCATGTTACATTTCTTATTTCTGATATCTGAAAATATTTTTATGTTATCAATAATTAGGAGAGTAATTTCAGATATCTAAAATGCATTCTTACTTGTAACAATCGCATTCATGCTATCAGAAATGAACATTGTCACTAGTAGCAATTGAATTGTTGATATCAAGAATGGACATTTGCACTAGTAACAATGTAATTATTGAAATCAAAAATAAAGGTTTTTACTAGTGAGAATTATTTCTGATATGTGAAATTTTAACTAGTAAGGAATCAATTCTTGATATCAGCAATTAAATTTGAATGGGAGTCTATGATGACATTTAACTAGTGGAAATACAATTCTTGTTATCAACAATTATAGTTTTTACTAGTTGAAATTCATTTGTTGATATCAAGAATTAACCTTTTTACTAGTGGAAATGTAATTCCTGGGATCAAAAATTGCCATTGTTACTAGTAAAAATCCAATTTCTGATATCAAGAATTAGCATTTTAACTACTGAAAATTGAATTGTTGATATCAAGAATTCATATCCTGCAAATGAATAAAAGCCAAAACGGCTTGCCATAATGCCACAGCCTCTCATTCTCTTTGTCTCTGTCGCTTCCTGCAGTCGCTCAGGGGCCGTATACAGGTGTGGTGAAGCTCCAGACGATGCGATGTCTGTTTGAGGCCTATGAACATGTGCTGTCTCTACTGGAGAATGTCTTCACCCCCATGTTCTGCCACAGCGATGAGGTAATTTCTACGAATTTCCATTTCAGAGCTGCTTTAGGTGCTGTGTTTGAATTCTACGTCATTCGCTTGTCTCTGTTCTTCCTCAGTATTTCCGACATCTGCTCTGGGGCGCTGAATCTCCTGCTAGAAATTCAAAGCTAAACAGGCGAGTTTTCTTCTCGTATGTGTGTGCAAGATGTTGCTATATTGACACAGCTGCAGCAGTTCAGTTTTGCTTTGCTAAAAAAGGTTCTGTTCATGATTTATGAAAAAAGACTCATTTGAGAGTGCAGAAATTAAGACGGCCATAAATATATGTGTTGTAATTTTACTGTTGTTCAATAAAATACAGCTATTATTATTATGTTGGCTTGAGAAAGCCAACTTACTGATCTAGGCAAAAAAAATTTCACTGTATCTCCTCCTAGAGCTTTAACTTGGCAAACTCCAAACTCAGATGTTCAGACTGATCTGAAGTTAGTTGCTATATCTTTTCGAACTGATCCGACTTACGATTTTCCTAAAAATAATGATTAAAACTGGGGAACATCCGATAGACTTACACTGATGAAATGTTCAAATGAGCCAAGACTATTCAAACTCACACTGACAAAACTCCCACAATCCCTTGAGACTTCTATGTACTATTTCTAATCCATTCAAACTCATTCAAAATAACTTGCTAATCATGCTAACAATATGCTAATGACATGCTAATCACGCTATCTAGTAACTAGTACTACTAGCATACTAGTAACTTGTTAATCATGCTACAAACATGCTAGCAACTTGCTAATAACATGCTAATCATGCTAACAATATACTAACATGCTAGTCATGCTAACAACATGTTAGTAACTTGCTAATCATGTTAAAAACATGCCATTAAGGTAATCATAACAACATGCTAGTAACTTGTTAATCATGCTAACAATATACTAATGACATGTTAATCATGTTAACAACATGCTAGTAACTTGCTAATCGTTAACAACGTGCTAGTAACTTGCTAATCATGCTAACAACATGCTAGTAACATGCTAATCATGCTAACAATATACTAACATGCTAGTCATGCTAACAACATGTTAGTAACTTGCTAATCATGTTAGAAACATGCCATTAAGATAATCATAACAATATGCTAGTAACTTGTTAATCATGCTAACAATATACTAATGACATGTTAATCATGTTAACAACATGCTAGTAACTTGCTAATCATGTTAACAACATGCTAGTAACTTGCTAATCATGTTAACAACGTGCTAGTAACTTGCTAATCATGCTAACAACATGCTAGTAACTTGTTAATCATGCTAACAATATACTAACATGCTAGTCATGCTAACAACATGTTAGTAACTTGCTAATCATGTTAGAAACATGTCATTAAGATAATCATAACAACATGCTAGTAACATGCTAATCATGCTAACAATATACTAACATGCTAGTCATGTTAACAACATGTTAGTAACTTGCTAATCATGTTAAAAACATGCCATTAAGATAATCATAACAACATGCTAGTAACTTGTTAATTATGCTAACAATATACTAATGACATGTTAATCATGTTAACAACATGCTAGTAACTTGCTAATCATGTTAACAACATGCTAGTAACTTGCTAATCATGTTAACAACATGCTAGTAACTTTGCTAATCATGCTAGAAACATACTAACAACTTGCTAACCATGTTAGAAACATGCTATTAATATAGTAATCAGTAGTAACTTACTAATCATGTTAGAAACATACTAGCAACTTGCTAATCATGCTAGAAACTTCTTAGAAACATACTATTAACTTGCTAATCATGTTAGAAACATATTAGCAACTTGCTAATCATGCTAGAACATCTTAGAAACATGCTATTAACTTGCTAATCATGCTAGAAACATGATAGCAACATGTTAATCATGCTAGCAATATGCTAATGTCATGTTAATCATGTTGAAAAGCTAGTAACTTGCTAACCATGCTAACAACATGTTAGTAACTTATTAATAATGCTAGACGCATGCTAACAAATATGCTAATCATGCTAGAAACATGCTAGCAACATGTTAATAATGCTAGCAACATGCTAATGTGATGCTAATAATGTTAAAAGCTAGTAACTTGCTAATCATGCTAACAACATGTTAGTAACTTGCTAATCATGCTGAATCATGTTAACAACATGCTAGCAACTTGCTAATCATAATAACATGCTAATCATGTTAGAAACATGCTATCAACTTGCTAGCAACATGCTAATCATGTTAAAATCATGTTAGCAACTTTGCTAATCATGCTAGCAACTTAGCAACTTGCTAATCATGTTAGTAACATGCTAGCAACTTGATAGCAACATGCTAAAAACTTGTTAATCATGCTATCAACAGCTATGTGACTGTATTGTCTTCAAAACTATTTTGGACTGAAAACTATCAAACTTTTTACATTTTTTAAATCTTTCTAGTCAGGCTTTCTCAAGCCAACTTAAAGTTTGTCTTGACAAACTTTTTTTATCTAGTTATTATTATTATTTTGCAGTAGCGTAGTAGGATTATTAAAGTAAAACTTTTTTTTAATAAGTAAATATTTTAACAACAACAGCAATAACGATACATTTTACTACTGTAATGAGAAAGAAAGCTGTAATTTATACACTTTGTAACACTGGTTGTGCTGCCCTTATTTATGATGATTTTAATAGATGATCTTATTATTGCATTATAGTAGTAAAAACATCTAACATGAATAATAGATTTAAAATAATAGGAATTAGCTTTATTTTCTTTACTCAGAATGCATTTTGGTTTCTTTTTGATTTTGTCTAAGAAATGGAAAGAATAATCAAACACCAGAGATAAATAGCAGCTTTCTTTGCTGTATATTCTGTGTGAGAGAGAAAGCGCATACATCATGAATTAGATTGGGCTTCATTATCAAACAGCAAGTATTACTGACTTCATATAGCCATG
Organism: Cirrhinus molitorella; assembly: GCA_033026305.1. Taxonomy (NCBI): domain Eukaryota; kingdom Metazoa; phylum Chordata; class Actinopteri; order Cypriniformes; family Cyprinidae; genus Cirrhinus; species Cirrhinus molitorella. Next base: position 36,374,774 of record CM065133.1, read on the forward strand.
TATGCATGTGTAGCACCGAGAGACATTTGTAGGGCAAACTGTAACCCCTTTTGCCTGTTATTCCAGGAATTTGAGTTTGGATGATTTAAGGTAAGTGCTGTTATTGAGGTTCAAGTGACTGTTGTCCAGTGCTCTCACTGCATGCCGTATATAAAGCTGCCTGAATCCAAAAAGACCTGCCTCAATGTCATGAAGAAAAGTTAAACTGTTGGACAATATATCAGATATTTACAATATTCAGTGTTGTTTTGGTGGCAATATAGTGAATATTACGATGATTTTTACACATTTTTATTTGGTCATTATGTTTCAATTGGCAGCAGTGTTGGGGAAAGTTACTTTTAAAAGTAATGCGTTACAATATCGCGTTACTCCCTAAAAAAATAACTAATTACGTTACTTGGTTACTTTTTATGGAAAGTAGTGTGTTACATTACTTTTGCGTTACTTTTTAAATCTGGGCAGGGCTTGCTTGTTTGTTTTTAATTTAAAAACTTTTGATTCTTAGCAAATGTGAAAGCCATTTCACATCAAAATGAAATGAAGTGAATAGGCTACAGGAAAATTGTAGGAAAAGAAAGTTCAACACTCTTCAGTAATGAGAAAAAAAGCACAAATGTTAGTTAATATAAAGTAAGTTTTGCTTATTAGTACACTGCAAAAAAATACTTTTCTTACTTAGATTTTTTTTTTCGTGTTTCCAGCCAGAATATCAAAACATTCTTAAATCAAGAAGGATTTTCTAGACAAGTAAAAATTGTCTTGTTTTTTTTCTGAAAACAAGTCAATTAAGTGTGTTTTTGCTGTAATTGAAAGTTGTTAAATGCTACTCTAACTGAAAATATTCACCTTTTAAACCTCTTTAGAACAAGTTTCATAAATAAAGTCAAATTAAATATGTGACCCTGGACCACAAAACCAGTCATAAGTGTCAATTTTTCAAAATTGAGATTTATATATTCTCTGAAAGTTGAATAAATATGCTTTCCATTGATGCATGGATTGTTAGGATCAGACAATATTTGCCCGAGATACAATTATTTGAAATCTGAAATCTGAGGCTTCAGAAAAATAAAAATACTGAGAAAATCGCCTTTAAAGTTGTCTTAGCAATGCATATTACTAATCAAAAATTAAGTTTTGATACATTTATGGTACAAAATATCTTAATGGAACATGATTTTCACTTAATATCCTAATGATTTTTGGCATAATTTTTGTTTTTATAATTTTGACAATTTTGACATTTTTGGCTATTGCTACAAATATACCTCAGCGACTTAAGACTGGTTTTGTGCTCCAGGGTCACATTTAGTCTTAGACAACTACTAAACGTTTTTCTTCACTAAAAGATATCAGCAGAATTAGCCTTTTTTAATACTTTAGATATGTATTTGAGACTGTTTTTAGTGTGTCTCCTCTTGATCACAGCATTACTCAAGCTGACACGAACTGAAACTCCAGTATGATCTTCGAAGGTCCAAATAGCATCTGCAATAGCATCATTCAGTGGAAGCAAGAAAACACTGTACAATGCTTTGAAACGTCATAATAATTTAAGGTTTTAAATGTATGAAATGCTACGTTAAACGTGATCTCAGATGTTCAAATGACTGAGATTGAGATTTGATTATATTTTATATTGCTAACAATACTTTATATTGTTATGCTGTTATATTGCCCATCACTATTTGATATTTGAGGAATATATTATAAGTGAAAGCATCAGAGTTCCAGCTTTTTTTTGACTTGGTTCCATTGTCTTCACATCAGAAGGATTCTAGGAGATGGTTTACAGTTTTTACACGTTTATTCTGCTTTTTTTTTTTTCAAATGGTGATCAGGTTTCACACAGGTTTGAACAGTGTGAAAAACTGCTGTTAAGTCAGATGGTAATTTCATCATTTCATTAAAAAATATGGTTGGGAATATGTGATGCGATCTGGAAAAACCCAACAGATGGTGAAATTTGACCTTTTTTAGGTTTTGATACCATATGAAAGCTGGATTCAAGCCCTTTCCAAAACTGTTTGAACATAACAAAAGCTGAAGTTGGCTGAATTTTGAGAAAAACAGGTTTAAAGTGAGACATTTTATACTTTCACTTCACAGGTTTAATGAGAGCTGTCAGGAGCACTATACTTCATTATTACACAAACAGACTAACGTCTGTATTTCTCATTTAATTTATTTATTTAATCAGGGACAAAGCACATTAATAGTACATACAATATGTAAAATGCACCGGATTTAGCCAACACTGGATAATTTTCATCCGTAGTCCCATTGTTTATCATGGGCATAGTCTCCAAACTTTTGATCACCCCTTGTATGTTTAAATGGCACGAATAATGTACCTTGTAGTTTACAATTTTAGAAAAGTGAGCGCAGCACAACTGTTCATGCAGTGTTTATATAACAGACTTCTCCTCTTTAGTTACTTCATCATTCAATCCTTCATTTCTGGGTGTGAAATAGTTAATTCTAACATCATTTAGGGCACTGACATCACCAGGATTGAGCACATTGAGACTAAGAAGATTGTTTGTGTGAGCAGCTTCTTCAGACTGTGGCTCTCCATGTCACAATATTAATAAATAAATAACTTTGCATGCCGTAGTTTACACAGGACTGGCAGGAAATGTTCATTGATACTCCTTTGGTTTATTTTGATAGGTTAACTGTTTTTGTGGTGTTTAGAGAAAGCACCTCCGATCTTAACGTTAGCGAAAGACGCTGTCATTTCTGCTTGCTGGAATAAAACACTGTTTTTCTGCACTAAACAAGTGAATTTTGCCAATATATTTTCAGAGGTGATAGACAAGATGTTATAGAATAATAATTTAATGAAATGAAATTTTTCACACATGATCTGGGGATATCATCTGCTTTTACTGAAATGTCTTACCCCAAAACACTTAGGAATAGAAAACCACGTTGCAAAATTATGAAAGACTTAAAATTCAGCAGTAAAGGAGTTACTTTCAGTGCATCACACAAACTGACTTTTTATCCCCAAATTTTTAATAATCGCTGGGCGTACTTAGGGAGTCAGTGAGCATGGCTGTGTTTCTTGGCAGTGAAGTGTTAATTGCTCCCTGAGATAATTCATCATTCAACTGTAAACAGTCCATGCCTTTTTTCCTATTTTATTTGACTTAACTTCACGTAACCCAATATAATTTCAGTGTGCCACCTATCATCTGTTCTCATGTGAGTGAGACAGTCTCACTGTCTGAGAAGGGCAAAATCAGCAGCAGTTGCTATAAGTGTGTCACCCACCCATCCAAACCGAGTTGTTTTAAGTGGCCTAGTCTGGTGCCAGCTTTAACATTAACATTACATTAACATTCACTTCCTGACTAGTCTTTTGTAATTATACCTTTGATTTCCTGTGGCATCATCAAATCTGGAATATATAACATTGTATTTTAGCCAAGCAAGAACAGTCCAGTTGCCCACACAACTCTAAACAAAACACTAGCAGAAATACACTACCGTTCAAAAGTTTGGGGTCAGTAAGACTTGCAATTTTTTTTTAATGAAGTCAAGGCTGCATTTATTTGATCAAAAATACAGAAAATAAACTGTAATATTACAAAATGTTATTGCAATAGAAAATAATGGTTTTTATTTTCATATACTGTAAAATATAATTTATTCCTGTGATACAATGCTGATTTTTCATCAGCTGTTACTCAGTTTCCCAGGCTTAAGTGTCACATGATCTCTCAGAAATCATTCTGATATTCTCAATTATTAGTAGAGCTATCAGTTTTGGAAACAGTTGTGCCACCAAAGTTTTTTTTTTTTTTTTTTTAACCTGTATTTTTTTCTTTCAAGAACAACATTTATTCAAACGATAAACCTTTTTATCAATGTAAATTATATAATTTTATTAATGTAACAATTTATTAATTTCTTTCAAAAAAAAAAAAGAATGAATAAACATTTACTGACCCCAAACTTTTGAACGGTAGTGTATATATAGATTTTTGTAAGAATAATTGCTGTTTTCCAAAAGATTTACATGCAGATTTTTCCACAGAATGATAACAAAGAGTAACAAAGTTCTTAATATCTACAATACCTACAAACAAAGATTAGATATTAAACTGGCCTCACACACTTCGGCAAATTCAGCATCTGGTTTTTCCTCCCAGGCGTTCATGTCACCAACAATTTTCGTTATTTTTTTAGACTAAAATACTGCCACATGGATATTGCATTGCAGTTGGCCAATTTGTTTGGATCTTGCAATTAGTTTATTTCAGTTTTGTGTTGCAGTAGGAGTAAGCTGGCCAACAAATAGACTGTAGCAGGTCTGAAATATACTTTTGGTGGAAAAGGCTGGCATTACCCACTGGCACAAACATGGTCTAGCTAGTACATGCAACAAATAATGTCTGACCTTCAATGTTTTCATTTATTGAATATGTCTATTAGGTTATTTATGGAGTTACAGTTGAAATCAAAATTATTCAGCCCCCTTGACATTTGCTGCAAAGAACAAAGTTTTGTGAAAACGATTCAACAAAGGCATCAGTATAAACTAGTAGTGAAAGTTTTTTATTACACATTTGAGTGATTCTAAAAATGTAACGTTGATGAATCATTATAAAAATCAAATTCGTTCATGTTCAAAATTGTTCAACCCCCAAAAGATACATTTTGTTCAGAATCTTTTATTTGTTTATGTTTAAAACCAATAAACGCTGCTTGGAAGTGCTTATAGCTTCTGTCACATCCCAACTGCAATCTTGGCTCATTCCTCGCTTGAAAATATCGGATAGTCTTTGGTTTTCACATTGCCACTGCTTTCTTCAAATTCAACCAAATATTTTCAATGAGAATTAAATCTGGAGACTAAACAGACCACTCAAGAACAGTCCCTTTGATTGATCCCTGAACCAAGCATAAGTAGATTTTAATCTATTCTTTTGAATGGCAGTCCAGCAGGAAAGTTCTTTGATCATCAGCTTCATCAAAACTCTTGCCAAAAAGGGCCTGATACTTTAAAGAATCCATCATGTCCTTCATAGGGTTATGATTTCCACTTTCTGCTAAAGTAAAACACCCCCGAAACAGTACAGGTCCACCTCAATGTTTGACTGTAGAGATGATGTTCTTCTGCTTATAAGCTTTGCCGTTTTTTGCACCGGACATAGTGCTGAAACATGGGTCAAAAAAGTTCCAGTTTGGTCACATCACTCCATAAAACACTCTTCCAGAACTCCACAGGTCTATCCAAATTTATTTGAACATGTTCAAGTCAGCCTTTTATGTTCTTTTTGGTCAGGAGATGCAATTAGCAAGATGCCCCAACGTGAAGGCCATGCTTGTCTTATTCATCTTTTACTTTGCATTGAAATGTTTTTCCTCCTTTCATCGGGTCATCCTGAAAGCCTTTGGCTGTACATTGCAGGTTTTTTCTCAGTTGTTCTGATCAAACATTATATGTGACCCTGGACCACAAAACCAGCCTTAAGTAGCATAGGTATATTTGTAGCAAAAGCCAAAAATACTTTGTTTGGGTCAAAATGATCATAAAAATCATTAGTATATTAAGTAAAGATCATGTTCCATGAAGCTATTGTGAAATTTCCTACCATAAATATATAAATATAAAACTTAAGCAGTATGCATTGCTAAGAACTTCACTTGGATAACTTTAAAGGCGATTTTCTTAATATTTAGATTTTTTTTTTTTTTTTTTTGCACCCTCAGATTCCAGACTGGGAAATAGTTGTATCTCAGCCAAATATTGTCATATCCTAACAAAACATCAATGCAAAGCTTATTTATTCAGCTTTTTAGATGATATGTAAATCTAAATTTTGAAAAATTGACACATGACTTTGTGCTTTTTTGTAGGTTTTGTTGTACAACATATGTTAAGCTTAAAAATAAGGCTAGCAGCTGTGTCTTTAGGAACTTGAAATGTTTTTGACCTCTTCATATAGCCTTAGACTTTCTAAAGCAATAATTATTTCTTCTCCATAGCTTTTGTGAGCGCTCTATTGACTTATAGCCATATTTGCTACTCAACTTCAGCGCATACATAGGCTAAGTTTATGTGTGGGTAACAGCTCAAGGTAATTCTGTTTTTAAAGACAATTTTGTTCCCCAACATACAAATAAGTCACTTAAAAAAAGCAATGTTGAATAGGAGTTGAATAATTATGACATGTAGTTGTGTAATTAAATCCTAAAGCTCAAAAATAGTACATTATATATTGACGCTTTTATACATTATCACTTTTAATATGCTAGTAAACTGTTATAGATGCATTTTTTTATTAAATCCTGGATCTTCAAAAAAGCTTGTATTTGTAAAGTACTGCAATCTCTAAGGGGTTGAATAATTTGATTGCAACTGTATATAAATGATTAACATTAATGACACAGACAGCACCAGGTATATTTTAAATCTGAAAAATTAAAGGATAAAGTTTCATGATTTAACACTGCAAAATGATGTGAACATAATTGCGAAAGAGATTAAATTATAGTCGGCAAATATACACTACCAGTCAAAAGTTTGGACACACCCTCTCATTTAATGTTTTTTAAAGAAGTTTCTTATGCTTATCAAGGCTGTTTTACTTAATCAAAAATACAAAAAAAAGTAATATTATGAAATATTATTACAATGTAAATCAATGTTTTTCTATATTAACATACATTAAATCTGTAATTTATATCTGTAATTTCCAGGATCATTACTCCAGTCTTCACATGATCCTTCAAAAATCATTTTAATATGCTGATCAGTGCTGGAAACAGTTGCGCCACTTAATATTTTTTTGGAACCTGTGACACTTTTTTCAGGATTTTTTGATCAATAAAAAGTAAAAAAAAAACAACAGCATTTATTTAAAATAGAAATGTTTTCTAACAATATACACTACTGTTCAAAAGATTGGACTCAGTAAATTTGTATGCTTTCTTTTTTTAAAATAAATTAATACTTTTATTCACCAAAGATGTGATAAATAAATAATAAGTGATAGCATAGATTTACATCGTTAGAAAAGATTTATATTTTGAATAAATGCTGTTCTTTTTAACTTGATATTCATCAAAGATTCCTGAAAAAGAATTACAAAAAAATATTTGTCAGCACAACTGTTTCCAACATTGATAATTTTAATAATAAATCAGCATATTAAAATGATTTCTGACACTTAAGACTGGAGTAACAGCTGATGAAAATTCAGCTTTACATCACAGGAATAAATTATATTGTAAAGTATATTCAAATAAAAAAACTTTTTTTTGTTGTTTTTTCTGTATTTTTGATAAAATAAATGCAGCCTTGATGAGCATAAGAGTCTTTAAAAAAAAAAAAAAAACATTAAATGAGAGGGTGTCTATAGGCGTAAATATAGACATAACTATACCTAGGCAGCCTGCCCAAGTAAAGTCTGTATGTGGAAACCCTGTTGTGTAATCTAAGGCTCATACTACCCACTTACTTGCATGGCTACATGCACCAGATCCCTTATTTAATAAATCTTCACATAAATGAAGCTAGTAATAAATAATTTGATCTCCATCTCCAGCTGTCCTTTAGTGCTGATGTTCATCCGTTTAGTTCCCATTACCTGTGTCTGCATGCTTATTTGCCTCATTTAGACTTGACAGCATCCCTTTGGCCAGGAATTCTGTCACTGGCCACAGGTCCCCATTGGTCAATTCCAGAGCCACACCCCCATCCACCTTAACACGTCGCCCTACAGTATTACCAGCCCTCCCCAGGAAGTAAGTCTGGGGTGGAAGGCGCTCCCAGCCTGCTGTTCATCTTAGACCAGTTTAGCCGTCTGTCTGTAAAACCAAAGGTTGTTGTCTGGAGGTAAAACTGGTCCAAGTTCAGCACAGGCAGCATGAATGATGCATGGGTTTAATGGACTGTCCGCATTGCCTTGCATTGTTTGAGCCTGTAGCTGTATTGCTCATGTTCTTTTAAAGGCATTTAGGTATACCTCTCATTTCTTGTGATCATGTTTTCATTGTATAATGTGCCCTGTCTTTGGTTGCAGTGTAGAGTCTGTTTTTTATTTTTTTTAAGCAACCATTTTGAATTTACAACAGAAACTGTATGTAATAACTGTATGTTTTTGCGTACAGGAACACATCAAAGCGTGGCGAGTCATTCGGGATCAGCCGTATTGGAAGCAAGATAAAAGGCGTATTTAAGAGTAGCACGATGGAGGGCGCAATGCTACCACAGTACGCCATGATTGAAGGAGAAGACGACACGGTGAGACAAACTCAGAAACATGTTGACACTGAACAGTTTCAGAATTGAGGTCACGCTTTACTGTGGGGACCAATTCCCCCTATTAATCAACAATTTACTTTGACTTGTGCATCATTATACTGCTAATTTGCTGCCTGTTAATAGTTGGTAAGGTAGTTAAGTTTAGGTATGGGGTGGATTAAGGGGTCTTAAATATGGTCATGCAGAATAAGACATTTAACATGTGCTTTATAAGTACTAAAAAACAGCCAATATGTTAGTGATATGCATGCTAATAAGCTGGTAAAATAAACTGGTTAAACTAAAGATTTACCAGAATTACATGGGATCAAATTCTAGCCAAAATGGATTGCAGTTGCGGATAAAAAAAATGACAAGCGTGAAATCAAAATTTAACAACGCAAGTAAAAATATATTTCATACAATTTAAAAATGAAAGCAAAGTATATTTTTACTTGTTAAAAATTTTAAAAGTGTTACAATTTTTGTTTCCCGCTTTTATCCGTCACTGCAAAACATTTGCCAGGAGTTTGATCCCATGATTCATACCTAAATAACAGAACTACTACCAAAATTTCAGTACTCAGTGCCAATGCCAGTAAGATTTCATGGTGCTCAGTAGGGCTACCCTTAACTAAGGATTTTTCTGGTCGACTAGTAGTCGTTCATTAGAAGCATTAGTCGACTATTAGTTGCACATTTATCAATAAACCATTTAAATCATTATAATGAGCCTTTAATCGCCTACATAGTCAAGTCAAGTCAGCTTTATTTATATAGCGCTTTTTACAATACAAATTGTGTCAAAGCAACTTTATGGTATAAAATAGGAAAGTAATACATCAATAATGCAAAAAGAAACAATTAAACAATTTTAGTTAGAGGAAATTAATCAATAGTTAATATTAATAAATTGATTGTCCCAAATAAATTGTCCCCAATTTAGTTGTCCCCAACTGAGCAAGCCATAGGCGACACTGGCAAGGAACCAAAACTCCATCTGTGACACATATGGAGAAAAAAAAAAAAAAACCTTGGGAGAAACCAGGCTCAGTCGGGGGGTCAGTTCTCCTCTGACCAATAAACAAGTAGTTTATACTCCCATACAGACCTGTAGAGGTGGTCTATATGTACTGACCCACCATCTGGATATGGACTGGATCAGGGAACTGCAGTGACCAACTGATCAGGATACAGACTGGATCTGACCTCAGAATAAGCAGGAGACAGACTAATATTAGCAGTCCATTCTTCTTATGATGCAGCGAGTGCATCAGGTGTTATGGGAAGTGTTCCCAGTTCTGGTTGACCTAATTAATGCAGCCTAACAATCCTTTAACGGATTTGAATATTAGAAATGTGTTAATGTGTTATATGTAGGCCAGGTTAAAGAGATGGGTCTTTAGTCTAGATTTAAACTGACAGAGTGTGTCTGCCTCCCGAACAGAATTAAGTAGATTGTTCCATAGTTTTGGTGCCAAGTAAGAAAATGATCTACCGCCCGCAGTTGATTTTGATATTCTGGGTATTATCATAGCCTAATACATAGCCTAGTAAATGCTCAAGGACACGCATTTAGCTTGCCATAGAAGTAATAACTATACATGTGTCAGGGAAAAACCAATAGACTGTATTAACATCTTAATAATTTATTGATAAACTATAATGCTTTCTTTGTATTGCGGCTTAAGAGATGAAGTTGGTGACAATGACTCATCATCTCCACAGTTGCTAATAAAAGAACTTGCAGTGTGTTAAATATAATGTTCTCAGTGCCACTGTACTCAGCAAGGCAGACCAAACGACATCACAGACAAATCCCAAAGAAAAACAATACTTCGGGAGGGTTGTGACGCAAAGGAACTTAGTTGGAATTTTCGGTAACACTTTATTTTACGGTTTCTTAATTAGTTGCTTATTAGCATGCATATTACTAGAATATTAGCCATTTATTAGTACTAATTAAGCACATATTAATGCCTTATTCTACATGCCTAAACCTACTCAATACCTAAATTTAACAACTACCTTAATAAGCTTATTAAGTATTAATAAGCAGCAAATTAGGAATTTATTGAGGGAAAAGTTGTAGTTAATAGTGAATAAGTGTTCCCTATTCTGAAGTGTTACCGAATTTTCCTTCTTTTCCTCACTTTTAAATAGCTTGTAAATGCCTGTGCGCATTTTACTTTCACTTTTGAATTAGCGCCAATTCGATGCCACTTAATTGTCACTTAAAATAACAAATAACTTCTTGTTTTTCTCACCTCACTGGTCAGCTTGACTAAATGAAATCTGACTCCTGCCACTGATCTGAGATGCATACTTTATAATGTTAGTTTTAATATATAAAAAATGTGTAAAAATCAAGAAAATTTCTCTAGCATTTCTTTCTTTTTGCTGTATCGAAAGCATACCGAACTATGACACAACTGTTTTGTTTTGGACTGAACCGTGAATTTTGTGAACCGTTACACCCCTAATAAACGGATTTATATTAATGTCTGCACTCAAAAAAAAAAGTTGTTGAACGAACTTAAAAAAATGAGAGTAAACTTTTCCACGAAATTTAATTACATTTTTCCAACAAAATCGAATTAGTTTGAAATGATTTGTTGTAATCTTGTTGTATACATTTAAATTTCTTTAGTCAAGACCACAAAAAAAAAAAAATTGGTCATTCCTACTACAAAAGATTTTGTCATGCCTACTATATAAAATAATGCCATGTTAACCACATTCAGTTTGGTCATGTCTACTACATCTAACAACGCAATGTCAACTAAATACATTTTTGTCCTGCCTACTAGATAATATTTAAATACTTATACTTTAAGTTAACTTGACACTACAGTTACTTCTAAATGAAAGTGAAACACTTGTTCTATTACTTTAAACACTTTAACGTATACCTGTAGTCTACTGTGAAGAAAGAGTCCATACATTTTGTAACTATCTGTATTTAAAACATGAGCATACAAGCGAAAACAGCATTTTTTTTTTAAACATGAGATTACAAGAGTCAGCCAATTACATGAGTGACTGAGAGACTCAATCAATCACAGTGCAATAATGTCAATATAACAAGCACATGAGCATCAAGAAAATAAAACAGCATTTGTTTTTGATGTTTTTTTTTTCAGAAATGTAAATATGAGAATGGCAATTACACGAGTGATCAAGAACTAAACTTATAATCACCTCTGCTCACAGTGCAAAAATGCCAATAAGAACACAACCTTACAAGAGAATATAAAACAGTATTTACTTTTGATTAGGGCTGTGCCGATATTCAGACCCGATCATCATGCGTATCTCGTCAGTAATGCCGGTTCTGTGATTAGTCGTAAATCTCATTCACCTGTTCATTCATGCAGCCGCGTTTACTACACAGAGCCATAGTTCACTGACAAGCCACGCAATAGCGCCTTCAGTATCGTAGGCGATACATAATGATAATGCACGCAATATTGCGTGGCTTGTCAGTGAACTATGGCTCTGTGTAGTAAACGCGGCTGCATGAATGAACAGGTGAATGAGATTTACGACTAATCACAGAACCGGCATTACTGACGAGATACGCATGATGATCGGTCTAAATATCGGCACAGCCCTACTTTTGGTCTTAACTGTTAACTAGAAAATGTCAATTAAATGAGCAACTGAGAAACCTAAAACCACATCTGTTCAGAAAGGGGCACACATTTTATAAATTGTATGCTTGCTTGTTCATACTTGTAAACATAAACATGTTCAATTAAACAAGCAATCTAAACTTTAGAAAAATAAAATGTCCTCTGCTCAGAAAAGTGCAAACAAGAACATTTGCATACAATCTAAACACAAAGGGGTCCTCAAACACAACACTGCTCACACCTTTTAAGTGAAGAGTTTTGTTTTCAGTGCCTGTGCTTTGGCAGACAGTTTATGCGAATCCAGCTCCAGAATAATTTTTTGGAGCACCTCAAAAGTGTAACGGAGCTCGTGTGGATAGGTAGGGTTTAAAGAGTATATTAGTCCAAGTAGCATGGCTGTAGCCAATGCTACATTACCTAAACCAGACAGCACCTCCACACCTTCCAGCACAATGCCGATATCTTCAGGGTCTTCTGTTGCATCAGTAAATTCATGCTTTACAACATAGATCCCCAAAACGATCTTCTTGATGTCCGCCTCATTGCTCGCAGTTTCAACATCCTTTGGGGAAAAAAAAAAATTTAATTTATGACATATATAAAAAAAATAAAAAATAATACTTGCAGAAATTATGCTGTTACTATACAGCATGTGATTAATATTCTAAATGGTCAGTCTGTCATGCATGTAAAATCAACAAGTTTTGATTTTTATGCTGCATGTTTCTTTATCTTTTTACATTTTGATGAAAACTACAATACAGCCATTATGAAACGCGTACTCAGCTTGTTTTATACTTGTGGACCTCAATGGAATAGTTCTACATAAATTACTAAACTGTACAGTAATGTAATAAAAATGTACTATTTACCCAAAAAAACATTAGAAATAATGTGAGTGTGAAGAAAATAAATTACTATTTGACAAATGAACATATTAATAAATTCGATTTTTAATATCCACATATTTTCAATTTCAATCAAAATATTTGACAATGAAGAACAGTTTCAAGAGCCATACATTCTTATTTCAAATTAATATTGCTCATCTTTAACAAAAAGCTTGACAATTAAAACAAATCGCTGACAGTGCACCCCTCCCCCAATCTCTGACAACCCAGCGGATGAGTTACTGAGCACAAGCTTTTTTCCATTTTCTTAAGAACAGAGCAGTCCTTGGCACTGCCAAATTGGTGCAATTCTTTGTCAAAATACACTTGTATATGTTTAATATAATTTATAAAATCATTAGCTGACTTTACTTTCAAACCAACATACACGGATGCAATGCCATTCACCTAAACAAGCGTCATATCCCTTGCATAAAATAAATGACTTTATTCCTGAACATACTTAATGTAATTACTTTGTACGTTAAAGGGATAGTTCTCACGAAAATGAACATTTGGTCATTAATTACTCACCCTCATGTCATTCCAAACCCGTAACACCTTCGTTCATCATGGGAACACAAATTAATGTATATTTGATTGAAATCCATGAGCTTTCTGACCATGCATAGACAGCAACACAGCTGAAAAGTTCCCAAGCCCAGAAACAAAGCAAGGACAATGTCACATTGACTATCTTCCCAATGTCTTTGCTGTGTTTCTGGGTCTGGGAACGTTTTAGTTGAGTTGTCGTCTATGGAGGGGCAGAAAGCTCTTGGATTTCAATCAAAAATATCTTTGTGTTACGAAGATGAAAGAATGTCTTACGGGTTTGGAATGACATGAGGGTGAGTACTGACAGAGTTTGCATTTTTAGCTGAACTATCCCTTTACTGTTTGTTCTCGGAACTGTATACTGGTTATTTATGGGCAGGTTATGGAGTTAGTCACAGCATCTATCGGCTATGAGTAAACAGCAGGATGGCTTGACTGAAGAGAGCTGAACTGGACGATGACATGATCAATGAATAGACGTTACCTAAAAAACTTTTTGTTATTGTCCTCTTGAATTATCAACAGACTATTTTCCTGTTTAATAAAGATGTTTTGACACAATTTGTATTATATAAAGTGCTATATAAATAAAGGTGAACTGACTTGACTGTGTTAAGGATTGTGCTTATCAAACAGGATGATATCACATAAACCTAACCAGTGGCTGCGTGGAGTATGGGTTTAAAGGGAAGTTAACATCAGTCATATTTATTTAATATATTGGCTTTTACAATTTACTCAATATTTTAAAATTTAAAATATATCAAAAGATAATAAAGTATATACAGTCGTGCTCAAAAATATACATACCCCTTGCAGAATATGCAAATATGTTAATTTCAGCGAAATAAAAGGGATCATGAAAACGGCATGTTATTTTTTAATTAACACTGTCCTGAATAAGCTATTTCACACAACAGATCTTTATATATACTTCACAAGACAAAAGAGGAACTGAATTTATAAAAATGACCCTGTTCAAAATTGTAGATACCCTTGAATGTTAAAACTGTGTGCTTCTTCCTGGATGAGCCACGACTGTTTTCATGTTTAGTGATGGTTGTTCATGAGTCCCTCGTTTGTCCTGAACAGTTACACTGCCTGCTGTTCTTCAGAAAAATCCTTTAGGTTCCACAAATTCTTTGGGTTTTCAGCATTTTTGTGTTTTTGAACCATTTCCAAAAATGATTGTTTGGATTTTGAGATCCATCTTTTCACACTGAGGACAACTGAGGGACTCATTTGCAACTATTACAGAAGGTTCAAATGCTCAGTGATGCTCCAGAAGAAGAAATAATGCATTAAGAGTTGGAGGGTGAAAACTTTTGAATGGAATAGAGATGTGTAAATTGTTCTTATTTTGCCTAAATATCTTTTTTTTTTTTTTCATTTAGTACTGCCCTTCACAGGCTACAGAAGATAGTTAGATGTTTCCCAGAACACAAAATAATTAAAATTTACCCTGATCTTCAAATTCAAAAAGTTTTCACCCTCCAACTCTTAAAGCATTATTTCTTCTTCTGGAGCATCACTAAGCATTTGAACCTTCTGTAATAGTTGCATATGAGAAATCCAAACAGTCATTTTTGGAAATGGTTCAAATACACAAAAATGCTGAAAACCCAAAGAATTTGTGGAACCTAAAGGATTTTTTTCTGAAGAACAGCAGGCAGTTTAACTGAACAACCATCACAAAACATTAAAACAGTCGTGGCTCATCCAGGAAGAAGCACACAGTTTTAACATTCAAGGGTATGTATAATTTTGAACAGGATAATTTTTATAAATTCAGTTCCTGTTTTGTCTTGTGAAGCATATATAAAGATCTGTTGTGTTGTAATAGCTTATTCAGGACAGTACTAATTAAAAAAATAACAAAGTTTTCATGATCTCTCTTATTTAGCTAAAATTATTAACATATTTGCATATTCTGCAAGGGGTATGTATATTTTTGAGCATGACTGTATATATAAAAAGTGTCTCTGCTTTTAAACCAAACAAACCATTTTAGGCTCTGTTCTTGTCACGTCTTTTGCATGCTCAAATTTGTTATTACAACTTGTGGTTACTGTTTGTAACGAAAGAGAACTCTATACTCACCAAATACTCCCTCACCAGATCCTGTGGATCTTCATTCAGGTAGATGCATAGCCCCTTAAGAATGCACTCTCGCTTGGTCTCTATGGTGGCATTCTAAGAAAACAGACACAATAAAACATTTTCTTAAAGATTTGATTAGTGTTGATGATGTTCATACATTTGACATAACACTCTTAAATACACATCTCTGAGCCCTTATGCATTACAGAGTAGGGATGTAACGATACTGGTATCGAGTACCAAATGGTTCACAGGTGTTATTTATCCCACCTGAAGATGAGGAAATTACATCGCTCCCTTTGACAGGTGCATTCCAAACGACTAAATAACGACACGCACGTGCGCTGCTCACTCAAGCCTCCACTAACAAGGGGATAAGGAGGATCATTCTGATTTAGAAAATGAACCTATCAGTATCGTTACATGCCTATTACAGAGCACTACATAAATAGCTTGTATTAAAAAGTAATATGAAAAAAATAAAATAAATTAAAAATAAAGTAACAATTCAACCTGAGACATTGGCACCATCACATCCTGAATCCTTTTTCTAACCACTCCACCCTATTTGGTAAACACTTTTAGCAGATCATCAGAGAACCGATCCAGTTGGGACAGGAATTTGGTCTGTAAAGGAAGGGTTGTGATCCGACGAAATTCAGCATTGATCTGAAGAAATAAGTTGCAGAGGTCTTTTTATGGGCAATTCAGCAAAGACACATACAGGTCAACTCTGATATCATACAAAGAAAGGAAACATCCAATCACTTACCTCACGCACTTGAAAAAGAGCAGGCCATCTGCTTCTGTAGTCTACGACTAAAGGGGAATTGTGGACAATCTCATGCCTTCTGTAGGTGAACGTCATGTCTACAACATCACACTCTTTACACTTCCACATTCACTGAAAAAGAAAAAGAGAGAAAAAAAAGGTAGATGTGGACCATTACTACAAAATGAATTTGCACTTACCTCTAGTCAGTTTGAAGTAGGTTAGTTCCAATGGTTTGTGATGATGACAATATACTCAAATCTAAAATAGAAAAACAGAACAGGAAACAAAACATAACCAAGGTTGTCAATATAAAAGAAATCAGTCTGTCAAACATGCAAGTTAAGCAATTTGTACGTTACAGATAACTCTCTGGTTGTGGAAGTAGTACACAAATTATATAACTTTTAAATAAAAAGTATTTAGTACAGGGTCATGCTGTCGATTTATTTATAAAATCAGTAAATCAGTATTGTCGATTATTTCTCTTGATATACTAATGTCGATTAATAGAATAACATTACACTTACAAGTGTATGGACAAACGTGACGTTATTAGCTCCCTACGCAGACAAAATATACCGGTCCGTGACCATAATCTAGCAAAAGATATGCAAAAACTACACTTACAATAACTGAAGCAGCGAAATTAATCTCGTAACGTTACTTACTTCGCTTCAACACTTTGTTGTTTAAGATGAGAGACGTCATGAGCGCGGTGATTTCACTGAGCGCGCGACCTCAACAGGTGACTAATCTAAGGCCTTGGATTGGCTACTGCCCGCTTTGATTGGAACCGCAATCATTTAGGAAACGACGAGCGATAAGTTATATACAGTTGAGGAAGACCTAAAATATACATTTTAAGCTTTTTTTGTCACCCCAATAACATGTTCATGTTATTTCATACTTTTAGTAAAAAAAAATAAATAAATAAAATAATGATTGAACATATTAATGACTGCACCACGTGCTGAGTCCTGAAACCTAACATCAGCTAAAACGACACACTTAAGAGCTATTTTCATACAATGCTTATAGAAAAAAATACTTTATGGTAAGCATCAAGGTGTTAACAAAGCATATTTTAATTAATTTGTTAATTAAATTAGATGGATTAAAAAATGGCCACTTACCCTTCTCATGCGTTTTCTCCTCTGAGCAATCCATCTGCATCACAGTTTCAGTTGATGACGTACATCCGGTTAAGACGAATGAAAAATATTCTTGTTGACCGAATCTAAAATAAATTTGTAAACCCAATTTTTTTTAAATTACATTGTTTACATGTAATAAAATTAAGCTGGCACCATTTTCACCAAGAGTTGTGTTGAATGTGCTTATTTTAATTAATGAAATTGAACAAAGAGCAAAAATCTTTTTTTTGAGTGTGTAAGGCAAACATATACACAGAGTTTCGCGCTCAAGTTCGTAGAAAACGAGACGACAGAAAGCGCATCCTGTTTGCTTTCATCGTTTTACAAAAGCGCAATGTTTTGTTGTTATTGTGAGTATACACGAATAAAAGTCTTAACAGATTCGAAAGATGTAAGATGTACTCTTAACTGTATGTCCAAAACTGAGGGAGTAGACTATTTTAAGAGCAAATGGCTGCACTGGCGCCTCCATCTGTCCTGCAGTAATTGCACATCGGTTCAGCTTCCAGAAAGACATGGGAACAGCGCACATTTCTCTACGTTAACATTAGATTGAGTGGCTGTAATAAGCCATATCTGAGGTTGAAGAATGATAGACAAGTGTTGGATGTACTGCCCAATGTACTGAATTACTAATATATACACAGATGTTAACTGTGTGACTTCGCCTGTAGATGTTTTTGTTTTGTGTTTTTTTTTTCTTCGACTAAGCGACTAATACAATTTTGGTCAACCAAGCCTTTTCTGGTCGACTAACGATTAGATGACTATTAGGGGGCAGCCCTAGTGCTCACTACCAGTTTTGGTACAGTAACAAAAACTGTTGCAACTATTTAACTCCAGTTAATGAGAATTTAAAAAAAAATCACATTAATTTTAAATTAGTAAATGAGTAATGCTAAACCTTTCCGTTTGGCCATTGTGTTGTCATACTCAACAGACATCTGGGGCCGGTTGCATAAAAGGTTTAGACTAGTCTTAAAAAGTTAGTCAGCTAATTTATTCTTTAAGACTGGTCAGATTTTTTAAAATTCAGTTACAGAAAAATTTAGATTGGTCAAATTAAGTGAAATCCAAAAAATAAGACTGATTACTCTTTGGTTAACTGATAGTTGGTCAAACTAGTACTTAAGACACTGTCTTAACGTAGAGGCTAAGTTTATGCAACTGGCCCCTGGCTATAATGCTCAACGCTTCAGAAACATTGCAAATTGAAATCTTTGTTGGCCTTCACAGAGCGTGCACACAGATTTGCAGGCATTTTAATTGTGAATACCATTTTGGTGCTAAAAATATTTAAAACCGTTGGCTGAACCCTGGCTGAGCATTGACTGTTCTTTACGATCAGGTGGAGGAAGCAGTGATGGTGTTTGAGGATGACTCTCCAGGGCCTGTGGAGGTGGTGGGTACTCCAGGAACATTGCGCAACCTTGCCGCTTGGACCATCTCAATCCCCTATGTGGATTTTTTTGAGGATGAGGTTAAGAAAGAGCGCATTCCAGTCTTCTGCATCGACGTGGAGCGCCACGACAGGAAGAATGGCGAGTTTCAGAACTAAATTTACACTGAATTCCATTTAAATAAACATTTTTTTATTACAGGAATGTCCTGTGAGAACAGAGCCACTTTGTGAAAGTGCTTATTTGCTTTACAGTGGGGCATGACACTGAGACCTGGTCTGTGTACAGAAAATACCTGGAGTTTTATGTACTGGAATCGAAACTCACAGAATTTCATGGTAAAGCTGATTATCCTCCTTCTCTTCGTGACAGAGCCTTCATGCTTTTGGATTATTCATCTCTGCCATTTGTTTTTCTTTTACAGGCCCATTCCAGGATACTCAACTCCCGTCTAAAAGAATCATTGGACCAAAGAATTATGAATTCTTGTCCTCCAAGCGAGGTGAATTTGAGGAATATTTACAGGTAATTTACTTGACCTTGTGCACTTGCTTTATGTTATTGACCACAAAAAGTCAATATGTCATATGGTTACTTGAAATCAGGCCTTATAGTGTATCAAAGTCAATTATTAATGTAAATTTAATGTATTAAGTTCAATTTATTTAGCAGTGTAGGTATGTCATTAAAACAACATAAATGTTGAATAGACAGTAAATATATAATGAAATAAAAATGATTTGCTCCAAGTATAATTTACTTTATATGTAAAGAAAAGGTGACTGGCAGTATTTATACAGCGACAGGCACAAAGTTTCCAAGTGTGCGCATGATTTTAATTAATTTAAAATTTTGTTAGTTTGTGCTTAGTGTCCTCATAACATGATTGTCATCAATATTTCTCTGTGCGTGACATAGACTCTGTCTGTTTTCTAAAGAAACTGCTGCATCACCCGGAACTGAGTAACAGTCAGCTGCTGGCAGACTTCCTGTCACCTCACAGCATTGAGTCTCAGTTCAATGACAAAATGCTTCCAGATGTCAACCTGGGTATGTTCATCGTCCCTTAACCATATCCACATAATCTGCTTAACTTCACACAACATGTCATGTCATAACATGTCATAACTTCGCACAACTGAACCTTGCCTTCTTTGGCCTCTTAATTGCTGTATTAGTGTGTGTGTATGTATGTATATATATATATATATATATATATATAATGGATATATATACAGCAGTTAAGAGGCCAAAGAAGGCATTAGACCAACTGCGTCAATAAGCAATTAAATATGTATTTATTATTTTAAGCAAAACGGCTGAAATATCAAAAACAGCCACTATTAATATCATTGAAAGATTTAGCCCTGTTGACCAGTAGTTGTTCCTGTTGTAAAATTGATGTGGTGACTGTGGCACAAATAAAGTTTGGTGTCAATATGTCAAAGCTTTGCAGAGATACAGCCTCAGAGTCATTTTGGCATTTGTGGTTTTCAACAAAAATCTAAATGGCAGACTATTGCTAAATTTGTATCCATGTTCTTCTCGGCATGACCAAAGGATTATTTTGAGACCTAATGCAATCAAAAGTTATTAGCATTTTTGGAAATGTTATTATTAATGGTTAATGAATGGTTTATTACTTTTGACCAATAGGTGGTGCTGTTACCAAGTTGATGTGGCATGGTCAGTGTGAAAATGGCACACGCAAAGTTTGCTGTCAAAGCTTTGTAGAGATGCAGACTCAGACACAGTTTTGCATGATTCCAGCAAATTCATTGATGTGTTAAATGATAACCGTTTTGTATATGGACATGAAATCCATAACCTTTTGCAAGCATGGTCTGCTGATGATCTGAGCCATATTTATTAAAAATCGGACCAACGGTTTCAGAGGAGTTTGAAAAAGTAGGTTTTCAACATAAATCAAAATGGCGGACAGGAAGTTTGGTTGACTATGGCAAATTGATATTTAGGTTCTCGGCAAGACCTAAAAATTATATTATTAAATTCAATTATAAAAGATGTCCGATGGATTTAGAGACTTTTGCATCTGCACTCTTCGTAATGATACAGCAATGCATTTGTAAAATATAGCATTTTATGACAAAATCTAAAATGTCCAACACCCAAAACATGTGGCTGAAAATTTGGTTTGGTTAGACTCAACATGCTCCACTGAATCTAAAGAATCAGATTTTTGGCCAAACCATTCAGAAGTTATAATCAAAAATAGCAATTTTTCATATCTCTGCTCTGAAACGGTGCAGTTATAACACACACCAAATTCTCAATACAACAAACCATTGTGGATAATATTTGTTTTGTATGGTAAAGTATTACAAAAGCAAGAAGGTACTTGATGCGTGCTGTACTGTGAATATGTCACAGCTGAAGGAGTTTCAGTGACGCGTTGTGCCTAACAACATACTTTATCTGTAACTTATTCACAATACAGCAACTTCGTTAAACTTGTTGCTTAAATATGCATGTGCATAATGTCACCATTTAGGCATTTTTGTTGTTTACACAGAGACGATAAACTTCCACTGAAACCATATTTAAAAGTTCGTATTTTCAGACCCTCAAAATGCCCTTTTATTGTACGTGAATGTCAAAAACGCATGAAAAGTTTTCTGTTTTTAGTCAGAAATGGCATTGACAGACTCATTTCCGGTGGTGGATTCTCTACCGATAAGCTGAATCAGGTCGGTTTGATTAAAGAGACGTGCAAAAAAGACATGTGCCAAGTTGTTTCAGGCTACAGAAGCATGGTTGGAAAAAACTGTACTTTTAGATTCAGATCTGGTGACTGGGCAGGCCACTAAATAACACGGAATTCATTGTCACGCTAGTTTGTGATGACTTGCTTGTTGCTTTTTGACATGATGGAAGCAGTCATACAAGATCGGTGCATTGTGGCAATGACGGGATGCACTTGGTCAGCAACAATACACAAAAAGACTGTGGCTTTCAAGCAATGATTGATTGGAACCAGTGGGCCTAAAGTGTGGCATAACCGTTACCACATGGCAGGTTCGGTCCATGAATTCATGCCGCAAAATTTAGAGATTCATCAGACCAGGCTGTATTTTTTCAGTCTGTACAGTTTTGGTGAAGCTCGGCTTTCTGCTCTTGGCTGACAAAAGTGGAACCTGATCTGGTCTTCTGTTGTTGCAGCCCATCTGCCTCAAGGTTTGATGTGCTGTGTATTCAGAAATGTACAGAGTTGTACAGAGTGGTTATCTATCTGACTTGCATAGCCTTCCTGTCAGCTCACACTATTCTAGCTATATAGACTATAATATCTCTATAGACCTCTTTCATTTAAAAGGCATTTCCTTCTTCAGAACTGCTGCTCATTTTTTTTTGGCACCAAAGAGCAAACTCTTAAAATGTGTGAAAGTCCAAAGAAGCAGTTGGACTGGTCTCTCATAAGCAGTGTTGGTGGTAACGCATTACAAGTAACGCAAGTTATGTAATAATATTACTTTTGTCAAGTTACTAGTAAAGTAACGCATTACTTTTTCATTTCTAAGAAAATATCTCCAGTTCCTTTTTGTTTCCTTTATGTATTTAATCCCGGTTTATTAACCAGTGACTTTGCTGCTGACCTTTGTTGATCCAATTCAACCGTACACTGCAAAAATATTTTTTTACTTACATTTTTTGTCTTGTTTCCAGCCAAAATATAAAAAATTTCTTTTTAAATAAATAAATATATAATTATTTTCTTGTTTTCAGAAAAAAAAGTCAAAATGAAGTGAGTTTTTGCTTAGAACAAGCAAAATAATCTGCCAATGGGGTAAGCAAAAAAAATATAATTTCAAACAGAAAACAAGATTATTTTGCTTGTTTCAAGTAAAAACACACTTAATTTTGACTTGTTTTCAGAAAAAAGCAAGATAATTTTTACTTGTCTAGAAAATCCTTCTTGATTTAAGAATTTTTTTTATATTTGGCTGAAAACAAGACAAAAAATCTAAGTAAGAAAGGATTTTTTGCAGTGTACTAATAAGCAAAACTTACTTTATATTAACTAACATTTGTGCTTTTTTTCTCATTGCTGAAGAGTGTTGAACTTTCTTTTCCTACAGTTCTACTGGATAGGCGTGAATTGAATTTTCCTTTAACCTTAGGCTTATTCACTTCATTTCATTTTGGTGTGAAAGGGCTTTTACATTTGCTAAGAATCGAAAGTTTTTATATTAAAAACAAATGAGCAAGCCAGCCCAGATTTAAAAAGTAACGCAAAAATAATGTAACTCATTACTTTCCATAAAGTAACGGAATATTGTAATGCATTACTTTTAAAAGTAACTTTCCCCAACACTGCTCATAAGTCAGCAGCTTTGACTGGAACAGACACCATGCAATAAAACAACAAATAATAAAGATGTGTTCTGTTCTAAGCTGCTAAGATTTCTCACAAACATTTCTCTTGGCCCTTTAGGTCAAATAAAATTGCCCAGCAAATTTTTGATCGTTTGATTTTAGACTTTGGGAATTTTAAATTAAACTGCGCAAAGAAGCTTCTGTAAACTGAACTTCCCTCATGATTTGGTGTCTCCCTGTTGCCAGGTAACTGACTCTTTGACTTATTTTGGACTTTATTTCACTTAATCCTTTTTTATTCTTTCTTTTAAGTTGATGTGTGTGATTCATTCTAGACTAGATTGTTGTGAACAAGCTGTGAACAAGCTGTGGGGTGTTGAACTTCTTATACCCTGCAACCTCTGACTAAGGTCAGACTGGCGCTGCTAATGAACAAATAGCTAAAGGTACTAAACACACAGTGCAAGTTGAATGATCACTTGCACAATTGCATGCAGATCAAATCAACTATGGAGTCTAAATGCACTAGGAAAGACATGTGCAGAATACTTTTCCCTGCACCATTAGATTCCATTGTTGGGCCGGTTGATGTTCTTACAGCGCCACATATCTGCTGATGAGGCATTTTTTTGAGCCTCGCCTCGCTCACACCACCAGTGACATGATCACATTAATTTTCAGTGGAGAGCTAGCAACTTCCGGCAACACAAGCTACAGTGGCAATTAGTGACAGGATGTAGACATGTCCAGCGACACAACAAATTAAAGAAAAGTTTATGCCGTTTTATTTGAAGTGACTATCAAAAGGCGAGGAGTCAGTGTGCATGTGATCTGCAGGCAAAACAGAAAACTTAATCATATTACTCTGCGTACACTGCCGTTCAAAAGTTTGGAATCAGTAAGATTTTTAATGGTTTTTAAAGAAGTCTCTTCTGCTCATCAAGGCAGCATTTATTTGATCAAAAATACAGAAAAAAACAGTAATATTGCAAAATGTTATTACAATATAAAATAATGTTTTTTACTTCAATATACTTCAAAATATAATTTATTCCTGTGATGCAAAGCTGAATTTTCATCCGCCATTACTCCAGTCTTAAGCGTCACATGATCCTTCAGAAATCATTCTAATATGCTGGTTTATTATTAGAATTATCAATGTTGTGCTGCCAAATATTTTTTGGAACCTGTGATTCTTTTTTTCAGGATTGTTTGAAGAATAACAAGTTAGAAAAGCATTTATTCAAAATACAACAATGTAAATCTATGCTATCATTTTTTGTTTTTTATTAATTTAACATATCCTTGGTGAATAAAAGTGTTAATTAAAAAAAATAAAATAAATAAAATAATAAAAATGTACTGACCCCAAACTTTTGAACGGCAGTGTATATTGGGCCTCATTCACGAAATACGAGCAGAACGAATTTTTGTGTAAATCGTTCATAAAGCCGTTCTGACGTAAACTTTGGAATTCTTGACAATGGGCCTCATTCATGAAACTTGCGAAAATATATGAGTAAAGTCTGAGTAATTTGCGCGTAAAACAGACCCGAAAACTCTCCTCCGGATTCACAAACACTTCGTAAACGTCCGATTTGATCGTTAGACGTGAATGTTAATGAATTCTAATCATTGGTAAACAGGGCTCTCATGCACGCTCATTCACAATTAGCATAATCCCCGCCTATGAACTATAGCTACGCAAATTGCGTGTCCAGGAACGCAGTGGAATATTCTGGTCTACTTCCTCAGGTTTGACTCAGTATAATGCATAAATGCAACAAAGACTAATAATCCATATGCCTAATAATAAATATTCAATAATGTCTCTCCAACAAAGAGTTTTTAGAAAGCTGAATACCAGGTGCTCTTCTGAAAACGACCAGCTTGAGAACGCTTTGGTGGCACAGCATTATTCCAGCTTTAGTTGCTATGATTTAATATCCACTTTTAGAAAATACGAGCATTTTCATGAATTCGAAAATTTACATCAGAACGGCTTTACGAATGATTTACACACAAATTCGTTCTGCTTGGGTTTTCGTGAATGAGGCCCAGTGTTCGTATTTTCTAAATGTTGGTTGGTATGAAAGAAATGTACACCTGCTCCTTACCACGTGTAAATGGTGCATGAAATGTTTCGTGATATTTTTAGCAAACTGATGACACTGAATTTTGATGCACTGCCATAATAAATACAAGTTCATTTGCCCCTGACCTCTTATATTAGAGCCTTTTTATGTATATATATATGTATATATGTGTATATATATTTTTAAAATTCTTAAAAATGAGATGCCATGGATATTCCAAATCATAGCAACTAAAGCGTTTCACCTGGAAAAATGTTGTGCAATGTGGCCTATAAATCTTTTTTGCATTTATGCAATATACTGGAGCCAAACCTGAGAAAGTAGACATGGATTTTGCGTAGCTGTAATTCATAGGCGGGGATTATGCTAATTGTAAATGAGCGTGCATGTGGGCACTATTTGCAAATGATTGGAATTCATCAACATACACGTTTTTAACGATCAAATCAGACGTTTACGAAGCGCTTGTGAACCCGGAGAAAAGTTTTCAGGAAGGTCTGTTTTACGCGCAAATTACTCAGAGTTTACTCATATATATTTACGCAAGTTTCATGAATGAGGCCCATTGTCATTAAAACTTTTCATATCAAATCAAGGCTACCACTCGAAATGAATCTAACCATGGCTCCTGCACCAGCCCGCAGTATTCGCCATGTGATCTACAAGGCTGAATGGTCCCAAAGAACAAGTTTGGTCGACCTTCAGCAACATAGTATGACCTTGAATGGCATTTATAGCTATTATTAAGCAGCCAGTAATGGGCTTTATGTGTGACCATTTAGAGGAGGAATCGTGTGAAAATGTAACATTATGGATGTTCTCAGCCATGCATATCATTATTGTAAGCAGTGTTAACTTTGATTTAGTTGATTTAGTTTTAGTCAGTCTTTTGACTAAAATGCCATTTAGATTTAGTCATATTTTAGTCGTCCAAATTGTTTTTAGTTTTAGTCTAATTTTAGTCGACTAAATATCATAAGATCTTTATCTTATGGATCTATGCTCAATATAGGTTTCATATTAAGGCTTTGTCATGATAGATACAGATGTGACACACAACATGACTTTATATTAAAATTAAATAAAACCACTTCTCATAAAGGGACAAAAACATGGTCTTTTCAATCAAAGGCTAATTATGCATTCCTTATACCAACTTGTTTAACACATTTTTCATTCTTTTAAGCAGACATTTATTTATATAATGTGTATAATGTATGCCAGCTTGTGTCTCACAGGATAAGATCAATAGGCTATGATACAGTTCAAATGTAAACTTGTGCGTATAAACATCTTTCTGTAGTTGGAGTAAAATAGTCCGATAGATAGTCAGTTACAGATAGATTAGCATGTTGCTAGCATGATTAGCAAGTTACTAACATGTTTCTAACATGTTTCTATTATGATTAACATGTTATTAACATGTTACTAGCATGTTATTATGATAAGGAAGTTGTTAGCATGTTTCTTGCATGATTAGCATGTTAGTAACAACTTGCTACCATGATTCTAACATGATTAGCATGCTACTAGCAAGTTGCTAACATGTTTCTAACATGATTAGCATGTTATATACATGATTCTAGCATGAGTAGCAAGTTGATAACATGATTCTAGCATGTTACTAGCATGTTTCTAGTATGATTAGCAAGTTGCTTGCATGAGATTACATGATTAGCATGTTATTAACATGTTGTTAGCATGATTAGCAAGTTGCTAGAATGTTTCTAGCATGATTATCAAGTTACTAACATATTTTTAATGATTTTAGCATGATTGGCATGTTGCAAGCATGTTTCTAGCATGATTAACAGGTTACTATCATGTTGCTAGCATGATTAGCATGTTATTAGCATTTTATTAACATGATTAGCATCTTACTAGCAAGTTGCTAGCATGTTTATAGTATGATTAACAAGTTGCTAGCATATTGCTAACATGATTAGCATGTTCCATACATGATTCTAGCATGAGTAGCAAGTTGCTAACATGATTCTAGCATGATCAGCATGTTACTAGCATGATTAGCAAGTTATTAACATGATTTTACATGATTAACATGTTATTAGCATGTTGTTAACATGATTAGCAAGTTACTAACATGATTCTAGCATGATTAACATGTTACTAGCAAGTTGTTAGCATGTTTCTTACAAGTTGCTAGCATATTGCTAACATGATTTAGCATGTTACTAGCGTTTTTCTAGCATGATTAGCAAGTTGCTAGCATGATTTTTACATGATTGGCATGTTTTTAATATGATTAGCAAGTTACTAACATTTTCCCATCATGATTAGCATGACACTAGCATGTTAGCATGTAGCATGACATTTTTATTAAATGTCACTTAAGTACTTTTTAAGGGCACTTTAAGTCATTGGCCCAGTTTCATTCATTGTTGCCCTAAAGCAATAATATAGAATTCATCAGATTTATCTGGTGCGAGTACATCAACTGTTTAAACAACATCTAATGCCACTTAGCCACTTAGATATGCACTTATGAAATGTGATTGGATATAGTATTGGAAGTTGCCCAGGCGGATGAAGTTGCTAGATAGTAAGTGGTGAGAAAACAGTCTATTTGGAGTAAGCCCATAAATCAATCTGATAACAGGAGTTAAACATTGTCTGCTGAGACAACAGCTGTGGGGATGACTGTCAGATAAAAGAAATCCTTTGAGAAAGATTTAGAGCATAAATTTCCAGATTATTACAAAAGCCATGGGGTGTGTCCAGAGCTTCCTTCTGATGAACTTAAGTTTCATAATCCTTGTGTGCTAAAATATATATATCCTATCACTTTTGCTTGACCTTATTTTGTTTGCCTTTCCTGTGCACTAGAAGCCTGAAACGCTTGTTAGTCTCAGAGCAGCTCTCCTACTCAGTTTCATTAGGTGCTACCAAAATTGTTATTGCATGTGTCTTTGAGGACAGGTGGACATACTGCTTAAGAGGAGTTTTTTTTTTTTTTTAGCAGTGCCTGACAGTAACATAAAGCGAACAGATGGCTAGAATGGTTCTCGGTTTTCTCTGAGAAAGCCAGCTGAACAACCTTAATGACAATCCCACATTTTCCTTATCCGTTCTCACACAACTTGAGAACATCTGCCAGCAATAATGAAGCATATAGCACAGTTTAATACTTAATTATGGCTTATTTCACAAGTAGGGGCCAAAAATCCTCTTTAGTCTATTTAGAAATGTGAAGAACATACTGTATAAAAGTCTATAAAGCATGGGAAAAGTAAGCTTTGCATATAATACATTTACTTCATTGAATTTCTGTTTGTCTCTGCAGGGAAGATATTTAAGTCTGTGCCAGGAAAACTGATCAAAGAGGTAAGAATTTAGATTTTGTTTTCTGTATGCATTTCCACTTTCAGGCGCAATGAAATCAAAACATACTTTATTTACTTTTTAAATACACATTTTCTGGCAGTGATTGATTGACTGAGTGATTTATCATTTCACATTATTCTAAACATAACTATGGTCTATGCTAGTTTTTGCTGGATCAAACCCTGCGTGCAAGGAGTAAAGCAGAACCGCTGTGAAATGATGGCCTTTCTAAAATCTTCCC
Organism: Cirrhinus molitorella; assembly: GCA_033026305.1. Lineage (NCBI taxonomy): Eukaryota > Metazoa > Chordata > Actinopteri > Cypriniformes > Cyprinidae > Cirrhinus > Cirrhinus molitorella. Next base: position 36,403,560 of record CM065133.1, read on the forward strand.
AATAGTTAATTTAATGCCAGTTAAGGTCAATAATAACAAATACAGTTTCAGTCCAATGCAGTTTACTGATTCAGTATTTATTTCAATTCAATTCAATTTTTATATATATATATATATATAGCGCTTTTTTATGATACAAATCATTGCAAAGCAGCTTTAAAGAAAATCACAGTTTCTACTAGGGATGCCACAATACTCAATATAATATTGAACCGTTCCATTTTTTTGCATTTTAATAATTTCCTTGTTTTATTTCTCTCGGGAATTTGCTGTGTGCGCCCTTGATTTCTCGTGCTGAGGAAACACTTCCCCGCTTATATTTGAAAAAGCAACACATGCAGAGCATCTTCTCTTCTAATGACATGCAGTCTAAACATAAGCCTTTCTAAACCTGTTCTCCAACAAAAGAGTTATAAAAACAAAAGATCTAAAAACATTATAACATGTTTTTAATTCACAACATCAGTCGAGTGTTTGAAATAACTTCCTTATGTGGTCTAATGTGGCTTCGTATCACAGAATGAGGCAGACAATATATTCTGTCGATTAGCAGTGTCTTACAAATATACTTAATCATTATGAAAATACAAGAGGTGGCTTGAAGAACACAGATAGACCGTATATTATTGCGGACAAGTGTTTATTGTCCATAAAGGAGTTATAGCTTGTTTTTATTCGGTTGCAGCAATAGTGATGCCTTTATCCTTTAACCAGGAAATGTTCTTTCGAAACATGCTTCACGGCTCCTTTTTCAAGCTCTTATTCTGTCCAGACTGGACTATTGCAATGCTCTCTTGGCAGGTCTTCCAGCCAGTTTTATCAAACCTCTACAATTGATCCAGAATGCGGCTGCAAGATTAATTTTCAACGAGCCGAAAAGAACACGCGTCACACTCCTCTTCATCAATTTGCACTGGCTACCAATAGCTGCTCGCATAAAATTCAAGGCATTAATGTTTGTCTACAAAACCACCGCTGGCTCTGCACCCCTTTACTTGAATTCATTATTTCAGACTTATGCGCCCTTTAGAAGCTAACGTTCTGCAAATCAACGGTGCATTATTGTGCCTTCCCAAAGAGACACAAAATCACTTTCACTGACTTTAACCTTAAATGTTCCCTCTTGATGGAATGACCTGCCCAATTCATTTCTGAGCAGCTGAGTCCTTAGCCATCTTCAAGAATTGGCTAAAAACACATATTTTCCATCTTTATTTGACCCTCTAAATCTAGCACTCTCTATTCTATTTCTGTTCTTTAAAAAAAATTCTCTATTATTTTTTATCTTTTATTATCTTTTCAAAAAAAAAAAAAAAACTTATTTTTTTTGTCATCTATCTTTTCTAACTTCCTTTTTTTCTTTTCTAAAAAGCTATTCTTTTTCTATTCTATCTTTTTTTTTAATTTACCAGATAATTAAAAAAAAACCTTGCTACGTATACTGCACTAAGCTAATCTGAGACTTGTCATAGCACTTGTCAGAGCATTGCTCTTTTGTTGATTTGGATTGCTTACATTATTCTCATTAGTAAGTCGCTTTGGATAAAAGTGTCTGCTAAATAACTAAATGTAAATGTAACCATAGACTGTAACTGTGGTTCACACCAGATACAAATTGCACAAAAAATCACGCTATTGACGCGTAGTTGGACGCTTGAACATATTGAGTTTCACGTGAATTCGTGTTCCTTTGGCCAGGCAAAGTACGAAGATGTATCATATAGCTCCGGGTATCCACATACAGTGACAATGATGTTGTCCTCCATTGTTGTTTCGGATTTCTGCGTCCGCTCGCTATAGCCCCTGATTGGTTAAGGTGGCACAAATTTTCACCAAAGCCTTCGCCAAATGCCCGAAACACTCTGTGCAAATTGCGCCACAGGATGTCTGTCGCGTCTTTGCATTGACTTAACATCTAAATCACTTGCGCTTAATGCTTCATTACAACAGTGGTGATAGCAGCGGCAATCCACCCGTCACTCAATTGGCCACGCCCTTAATTATGCAGAACTTTAAGGCTTAATATCATTTAAACAGATGAGTTATAAAAGTTAACATCAAGGCCAAAATTAGCTATATAGACCAGGCTGTAAACTTATTTTATTCTGCTGTAAAGTTGGGTGTTTTAACATGGGGAGTCTATGGGATTGACTCGCTTTTGGAGGCAGTCTCTAGTGGCCAGTCGATGAATTGCAGTTTAAGTCACTTCCGTGTTGGCTTCAATAGAAAGAGTGGGAGGTTGCCCCTTGGCTGGAATTGGAACGTCATCAGTGTTACTTCTTTGATGCAAATGTAGATTTTCTGCACTAGGGCGCCCTCTGGTGTCCAATATTAATGAATGCATCCTATTTTGCGTAAAAAAAAAAAAAAATATATATATATATATATATAACATTAGAGATGTTCCGATACCCTTTTTCTGTTCCCGATACCGATTCTGATACCTGGGCTCAGGGTATCGGCCGCTACTGAGTACTGATCCGATACCTGGGTGTTTACCTGTATATACAGCTCTAGATACTAGCCTACTAGTATACGCTGATATAACTCTTTTATGGTGTGCTTCAGACTTATCCCTTAATAAAACATGAATAAATACATACAGTGATTTTCATTATCTGACATACATTTGACAGTAATATATATATATATATTTTTTTTTTAATATAGTTAGCATTACTACTTCTGGGTTTGTTTATAACAGAATTCTGGGCAGAATTTGAAAGATTCTCACTGGATCTTACAGCTGTAGCAGTGTTGCAAAATCAACTTTGGCTCCTGATTAAAGCTGGGCTCATGTAAGTTTGTTTGCATTGCAGTCCGAGCTGATAAACGGTCAGCGCCAAAGAGTATAGAATCCCAAGAGGCGAAACTCAATAGAACGCTCCATAGCAACAGTTGTCCTACGCTTCCGCCGTTTTGGACTGAAAACGACTCGCCAGTCCACTAGCTTCTTGCTGTCGCTATGGCAAATATCAGCTGCTTTGTTAAAAAAAACGTACATTAAAGCTAAAATACACAACCAGAATGGTGACTCGTTTCCTTTTGTTTCTTAAGAATAATACTATATTACTTCTGTTAACTAACTAACCATAACTTGTTTATTATTGAAAGTATTTCTGTGTGTTTTGTACGTACTGTAATGTTATTTGTTATTATTGCGATACAAAAAATATAAGAACAGAATAATGTAGTGTCCTAGACTAGTGATTATCAAAAACAGACTTTCTTCCATTTATTTTTCACAAAATCTTTACTCTCTAGAAATCAGTTTCGGGTGAAATTCCTATTTTAAGCATTATAAACGCTGATTTAACGGCAACAAAATTAAGGACATGCATCAGAAAATTGTGAATGTTAGACAGTAAATAATATAACAGCTTCACAGTAAATTGTTTTTGCAGCATTATCTTTTAATGTCCATTAAAGTATGACTGTAAACAAACAAAAAAAGTCTCCAAAATGACTTGATTATGCAGTTATGATGGACATAGCAATGCATTATTTCTGTAAGATCAGCATGTTTGTAGTGTGTTCCAGGGGTTAAAACATACAATGTAATGTAAAATTATAATATTCATTTCAGACCTATAATAGTAACCAATAATAGTAATAGTAAATGTGTAAAGTATATGAAAATACTCAATAAAGCAGGCCGAACTGACTCAAATAATTAATGGTTGGATTCCACAATTGATAACGTAAACATATATAATAATACAATACAAATATGTAGTAGTCATAAAATGTACTGATGACTTCATTTGAGAATTTTTCCTTTGTACTTCTGATTTGGCTGAGATTCGCCAATTTTGTGAGTAAAATGTGATGGATTTGTAAAAAAAAAAAAAAAAAAATGTGTAGAAAAACCATATAGAATGACTTTTTGCAGTTTTTCGTCTCATACACTACTTCCGTGCAGTGATTGCATTATTTTATTTGCTCTTTGACTTCTCTTTCGTTGTCATTCGGTCTGCTTCTGTGCTGTTCGGTTGGAATTTTCACCCCAGAATGGCGGCTGCGCTACCGAAGCGCCATCTAGTGGCGGTTACCAGAAAAGCATCAGAGTTTCGCCTCTTGGGATTCTATACTCTTTGTCAGCGCTGCGCAGCTCAAACGTAGCTTGGTTTAGCTTCACTTTCATTTAGTTTGCCTTTTGATGTTTCTCTTATACAACGGAAATGTTGTACCGCTCACAAAAATTAATCGCACCGGTAGAAAAATTGGTTGCAGCCTGGAGCCCTATTATAATACCGCAAGTGTCACGCGCACTTGATTACTAGTAGTAAACATAACCGTGTGTCTGCACCATTCATTAACAAAGAGACAGAATCCATATTTAAGTAGTCATTTTGCACTTAATATTTAAAATATTAGTCCATATCATGATTTTATTTATGCCTAATGACCTAATTCATCCAAAATTTGACAAATTCCGTAACAGACCCCACTTTAAACTGTACATTTAGTTTTTCTGACTGGATTCCGTCCACATTTTCCACATAGCGGAAATCATAGGGTCTTACATATGAGACATGTCGCTGTTTTACTGGCTGGTTGGTCCAGTCTAAAATACTGCCAAACACTGTACATACTGCCAGCGCGTTTGAATTTCTTCTCCTGTGTTTGCATTCTGAGCAGCGAAGAAGAATTGACGTCTGATTTGCAGCGTTAAGCAAAGCTAGTGGGCATAACTGAGGTCTTGTTTAAGAAAATGGTATCGGATCGGTACGTAGGTTCAAGTACTCGCCGATACCGATGCTAGAATTCTTTGGGATATCGGTGGCATTCAGAACAACCGATTGTTGTATGTCAAGCAGACATATAATAATCAATGCTTTTTCCAGTGTACAGAGGTTTGCAGGAGTATTTTGTTGTTAATTTGTTGGGGAAAAAAAACACACTTATGTGGCAAGCTATCAGAACCAAAACGAACCGAAAACCGTAGTTAAAAACCGAGGTACGTATTGAACCGTGGACTAACCATTTTGTTGCAACCCTAGTTTCTACAATATATTTAGTAGTAGCTTGCTAGTGGTGCTGTGACACAAAATCAGTTAATACTGACGTAATCAGAAGATGAACACTGTTAACAGTAATAATTATATGTTGCAATCAAACTTATTTATGCTAAGTAGGGAGTGTTCAGATGACTTTTGACACAAATTATCATCATAGGAGTTGCCTTATTAAAATGTAAAAGCAGGGTGGTGAATCAGCGTTGACAGTAAATGACAGTTATCAGGAATGCTGCCCAGCTTGTCTTTTATGTTGAGTCGGTTTTCCAGCTGTACATGTTCACGGTGTTTATTAATGTAATGTCTTAGACTTTATTACTTTATTATTGTGCCGTTTGGTCAAGACTGTCTGTTCAACCAAATGACAGATGTGGCAGTGTTTGGGTAACCTGTTTGCAACAGTCATTATTTTTACAATTTTATTTGGTGATACAAAAATTACAAACTTGTTTCTAGTTATTTCAAGTGGGAAGTAAAGTTCACAGTAACTTAATCACTGTTTGATGACATTTTATATCCCTAATGGCAGTGGTTTTTAAACTTTTTTGATAGCGACCCTATTTTTTCTTTTTTGAAATTGTCAAGAGCCATATATATGTGACCCTGGACCACAAAACCAGTCTTAAGTTGCTGGGGTATATTTGTAGCAATAGCCAAAAATACATTGTATGGGTCAAAATTATCGAAAAACTTTTTATGCCAAAAATCATTAGGATATTAATTAACAATCATGTTCTATTAAGGTATTTTATAAATCTTGTACCATAAAAGTATCAGAACTTAATTTTTGGTCAGTAATATGCATTGCTAAGAGCTAAATTTGGACAACTTTAAAGGCAATTTTCTCTTTTTTTTTTTTGCACCCACAGATTCAAGATTTCAAATAGTTGTATCTCAACCAAGGATTTTCCAATCTCAACAATCAATAGAAAGCTTATTTATTCAACTTTCGGATGATACATAAATCTAAATTTTGAAACATTTTGTGGTCCAGGGACAAATATATAATATAATATAATATAATATAATATAATATTAAATAGCTTTTTTGTCATTGCAAGCAGAGCAAATAACAAAGTTCTTTCAAAATTCTGCTGAAACTGACTGGCCATTGTGTTTTTGTGTGTCTGTGATTGGCTACAATGTTCAACACTGAAAAAACAAATACCAACAGTGCAAACACAAATACCCGTTGGGATTCTGCGTAAGGCTGCGTAATGCTTCTTTCCTCTAATCTTATACTTTGTTACATACATATAGACTATATTTTAGCCAATCACAGACACACAGTATATGTTGATTTCAGAAACGCAACGGCCAATCAGTTTCAGCAGAACGACCAGGCACAGGAACAGTTTCTTCCCTCAGGCAATCCATCTCATGACCACTTGAAAATAAACATGCAACACACGACACTATTACTCAATCATTTATTCATTTAACACACACACTTATTTACCTTTCTAAATTGCACCTGTACATAGTAAATTGTTTATTTTAAATTGTATATTGTGTCTTTGCTGTTTTGCACATTGCCTGTATATTTGTATATTGTTCTTTTTATTATCTGTGTCTTGTCTTGTCACTGTCATTCTGTTGCACTGTGGAGCTTCTGTCACTAGAACAAATTCCTTTTTTTTTTTAAATCTCGTGACCCATCCGAGGGTCGCAACCCAGGGTTTAAAAACCACTGCCTTATGGGATGAAATAACTATAGTTGTTTAGCACCAGGTGTAAATATCAATAATAATAAAATTATAGATTGTTTTTTTTTTTTTTTTCATTTTAAATTTCTCACAACATTTGACCAGCGTAGAATGATTTTAATATGACTTCATGATGTTTGTTCTTGCTGGTTTTCTTTAGAAAGGACAAAACCTGGAGCCGTTTATCCAGTCGTTCTTTAGTTCCTGTGAATCTCCCAAACCCAAACCCAGCAGACCTGAGCTTACCATCCTCAGCCCCACTGCAGAAAATAATAAAAAGGTGTGTTTACTACTCAAAACACTAGCATTTATTTAGTTAAAAAAAAAAAAATTCTTTTAGAAAGAATAAGTAAAGTACATTTTTTTTTAAAGTTTGGGTTTTGTCCCAAGCTTTAAAAATGCTAATTTACAGCCAAGAGCAAATATTATTTAATTAAATCTTTACATTAATTCATATATTTATACTAGCCTCATTAATTTTTTTTTTTTATTGAATTTATTAAAGATGTATGTTGCTAATTTATTCCTAGCATGATTAACAAGTTACTAGCATGATGCTAACATGACTATAACATGATTAGCATGTTATTAGAATGTTGTTAGCATGGTTAACAAGTTACTAACATATTGCTAACATGATTAGCATGTTATTAACATGATTGGCAAGTTGATAACATGTATCTAATATGATTATCATGTTGCTAGCATGTTTCTAGCATGATTAACAAGTTGCTAGCATGTTGCTAACACGACTGTAACATGATTAGCATGTTACTAGCATGTTGCTACCATGTTTAGCATGTTATTAACATGATTGGCAAGTTGGTAACATGTTTTTAACATGATTAGCATGTTACTTGCAATTTGCTAACATGATTCTAGCATGATTAGCATGTTGCTAGCAAGTTGCTAACATGTTACTAGCATGATTAGCATGTTGCTAACATGATTCTACCATGATTAGTATGTTACTAGCGTGTTGCTAGCATGATTAACAAGTTACTAGCATGTTGCTAGCATGATTAGCATGTTATTAACATGATTAGCATGTTGCTAACAAGTTGTTAACATGTTTGTAGCATGATTAACATATTAGCAAATTGCTATCATGTTTCTAGCATGATTAACAAGCTCCTAACATGATTCTAGCATGATTAGCATGTTACTAGCATGATTATCATGTTGTTAGCACGTTGTTAGCATTATTAGCATGTTTCTAGCAAGATTACCAAGTTGCTAGCATGATTTTACATGATTAGCATGTTATTAGCATGTTGTTAGCATGATTCGCATGTTTCTAGCATGATTAGCAAGTTGCTAGCATGATTTTACACGATTAGCATGTTGCTAGCACGTTGTTAGCACGATTAGCATGTTTCTAGCATGATTAGCAAGTTGCTAGCATGATTTTACATGGTTAGCATGTTATTAGTATGTTGTTAGCATGATTAGCATGTTTCTAGCAAGATTAACAAGTTGCTAGCATGATTTTACACGATTAGCATGTTGCTAGCACGTTGTTAGCACGATTAGCATGTTTCTAGCATGATTAGCAAGTTGCTAGCATGATTTTACATGGTTAGCATGTTATTAGCATGTTGTTAGCATGATTCGCATGTTTCTAGCATGATTAGCAAGTTGCTAGCATTATTTTACACGATTAGCATGTTGCTAGCACGTTGTTAGCACGATTAGCATGTTTCTAGCTTGATTAGCAAGTTGCTAGCATGATTTTACATGGTTAGCATGTTATTAGCATGTTGTTAGCATGATTAGCATGTTTCTAGCATGATTATCAAGTTGCTAGCATGATTTTACATGATTAGCATGTTCCCATCCATCCAAGGGTCGCAACCCAGGGTTTAAAAAATGTTTTGTCCCAAGCTAATTTATGGTAATCTTTACATTAATTGATATATTTATACTTGGCTCATGATTTTTTTTTGTTTGTTTGTTGAATTTATAAATAAAATTGCAAGTATTTAAATATTTGAAGCTGCAGTTAAAATATTTTTTAGGCTAAACCTTCGTTTGTGCAGGTGATTGAAAGATGTATCGGAACAAACTCAATTAATAGTTTTGGAAATCCATTAATTGATCACGAATCATTCACAAATGAATAAATAAAGTAATCAAATTGACACACAGTGTCATTGTCTGTGTATCTTTAATACTGGAAATAACATTTGCACTCGTAACATTGTAGCTATTCAATGAGCTGTTCAGAAACAATGCCAATCTGCCAGAAGGCCTGGAGAGAAAACACAACCAGAACTACTTCATGGAGCTGATGGAGGTTGATGGACTATATGACTACATGATGTACATAGGTGAGGGAATGTACACTTCGAACACTTCTCTTCAAAGGAATAGTTCATCAAAAAATGAAAAAGTACTTACCTGTTTGGTGTTATTTTTCCAAAGAACTCAAATGCAACAGTTCACAGTCATGCTTGGACAATGAAAGTGTATTAACAATAGTCCATATGACTTGCACTTTTCTCCTTAACCCTCTGGCCCTCTTCGTTTAGGAGTCACACTTACCTTCTTCGCAGTAAAAAGTGACCGAAGCCTTGAAATGTAAATTTGTTCAGGAATATCAAAGCAATACATTTTTGTTCAATAATATTTTTTGATCATTATTTAGAATTTTGAGGAGATTTTATGATACCATGCAATATTTATACTATTTGAATAAGATATTTTTTTTCCCATTGGAATTAATATATATTTTTGCATTTATTTATTTATATATTATATTTCAACAAAAGCCACATTTCATATTGAAATAAAGTAAAAGCATTTCAAATCCATTTTTTTTTTATTTGAGAATTGTGCCATTTGAAAACTCAAAATTTGCTCTGTTGCAGTCTTGCCCCTTAATTTCTATTACTCTGTATGTATGTATGTGTGTGTGTCAATTTTGCACTCTTGATATTTTAGAGTGTCACCCCTTGATTTCTGTACACTTTTTTTCTGCACAGTGGCTGATTTGTAGTTTTTTTTTTTTTTTGTATTTCCCATTCATTTCCTATGTTGGTCATTTTTTTATCACGAAGGGTCATTTTGTTTTGACCCTCTAAAATATCTGAATCATGTCCATGATTTTTTTGTGTGTTCACATTGCTAATGTGACAAAAGTCACCAAGTGTCATCTCATTCCGATGAAGCTACGATTTTTTACATTTTAAAATATAAACATTTTCGGTCAAAAGTGACTGAAGAGGGCCAGAGGGTTAAGTCATATGACTCGTTTGTAGTAATCAAATGAGATGTGACACTATATTTCTTTACCGACTGAACAAGGACCCAAAAATAAAGTTCGTTTCATCATAAACATCATTTCAGTTGTTAGTGGAGAATGTGATTTTGGTTCGTTTTTGACACAGGATGGGTGGTGTTCCACATGTGCTCCACAATGCTTTTTTCATCTTTTATGTAACATTTTTAATATACACACTGCCGTTCAAAAGTTTGGGATCAGTAAGATTTTTAATGGTTTTTAAAGAAGTCTCTTCTGCTCATCAAGGCTGCATTTATTTGATTAAAAATACAGAAAAAACAGTAATGTTGCAAAATGTTATTACAATATACAATAATGTTTTTTTACTTCAATATACTTCAAAATATAATTTATTCCTTTGATGCAAAGCTGAATTTTCATCAGCCATTACTCCAGTCTTAAGCGTCACATGATCCTTCAGAAATCATTCTAATATGCTGATTTATTATTAGAATTATCAATGTTGTGCTGCCAAATATTTTTTGGAACCTGTGATTCTTTTTTTCAGGATTGTTTGAAGAATAACAAGTTAAAAACGCATTTATTCAAAATACGACAATGCAAATCTATGCTATCATTTTATTAATTTAACATATCCTTGGTGAATATTTATTGGTGAACAAAAAAAAAAAAGAATAAAAATTTACTGACCCCAAACTTTTGAACGGTAGTGTATATAATAAATAAATATATATATATATATATATATATATATATATATTATTATTATTATTTTTTTTTTTATAAGCATTTTAACATTTTAATTAAAGCTATAGAATAAGAATAAGTTACCAATCAAATGAAATCAGTGTAAACAAAATTTATTTGTACTACAGAGGCTTGTAGGTGTATTTTCATGTTTAATGAGGCTCAGAGGTGGCATTCATGCAATTAAATTAATAAATTCATGTTGAGATTAATATTTTAAATATCAAATATTAAATGATTTAAATCACTGAAAATATACTTTAAAAATGAAACTAAACCTGCCAGTAGTAGTTCATTTGATTCGTTCAAACGGCTGATTTATTGAGGAATAAAGAATGTGATTTTGGTTTGTTTTTTACGCAGGACGGGTGGTGTTCCACATCCCTGATTGGCTGCATCATTTTCTGAGCGGAGCCCGTATCCTTTTGAAGAGGACTTTAGAGGCATACGTTGGCCATTATTTCCAGTTTAAACTAGAGCAGATCATGCAAGAGCATCGCCTCGTCTCCCTCATCACTCTGTTGAGAGGTTTGTATACTCAGGTCCACCTGTATACATTTATATCTTCGAGTTCTTCAATACATAATACGGATCATAAACTCAAATACTGCCTAAATGCATCAACAATTTTTGCATGGAAAGAAAAACTGTTTGTTCCTGGAGGAATGTCAACAGTACCTTATCTGGCTCACGCATTTCAGGACTTCCTTCCCCTTTTATTTTAAACATGCACAAGAATGAAAACCACTATTTTCTGTTTCAAACTTTCACATAGCATCTTCAGGTTATAATGACATAAATTCAAATCCAGATTTAGATTTTCAAAGATTTATAAAAAAAAAAAAATGAATATTTTTTCCCCAAAATGCAATAAATCCAGCAGGGCTCTATGCTTGCTTTTCGATTAAAAACTAAAAAAAAAAAAAAAAATGTAGTTTTTATCTTTATATGTAATGTTTTTTTTAATCTTTTATGTAACATTTTTAATATATATATGTGACCCCAGACCACAAAACCAGTCTTAAGTGTCAATTTTTTGAAATTGAGGTTTATACATTACCCGAAAGATGAGTAAATAAGCTTTTCATGGATGTATGGTTTGTTAGGATAGGGCAATATTTGGCCAAGATACAAATTTGAAATATTTGAAAATCTGGAATCTGAGGGTGCCAAAAATCGAAATGTTGAGAAAATTGCCTTTAAAGTTGTCTAAATGAAGTTCTTAGCAATGCATATTACTAATCAAAAATTAAGTTTTGATATATTTACAGTGGGAAATTTGCAAAATATCATCATGGAACATGATCTTTACTTAATATCCTAATGATTTGTGGCATAAAAGTAATAATTTTGACAAATACAATGTATTATTGGCTATTGCTACAAATAAACCCATGCAACTTAAGACTGGTTTTGTCATCCAGGGTCACACATACATATATATTTTAGAAGCATTTTAACATTTCTAATTAAAACTACAGAATAAGAATAAGTTACCAATCAAATGAAATCAGTATAAACAAAATTCATTTGTACTACAGAGGTGGCACAGAAGAACCCTAAAGTGGCTTGTAGGTGTATTTTCATGTTTAATGAGGCTCAAATTCATAAATTCATGTTGAGATTAATATTTTAAATATAAAATATTAAATCATTTAAATCACTGAAAATATACTTTAAAAATGAAACTAAAACTGCCAGTAGTAGTTCATTTGATTCGTTCGAACGGCTGATTCTTTGAGGAATAAAGCAAGTGAGTGTCTTTATGAATAGGAAATTGACTCGTTCAGAAATGCGTTCATTCAGAAACGAAACGCTGCTGTGTTTGAATGGAGTTTGACTTTGTTTCAAACTATTTTTCACAAAGAAACAGAGCGAAATCAGGCAATACTGTTATAGTCAGACAATGTAAGTAACTTAATATTACCTTCTTGTTTATTTAACTGTAATACTGAATACCTCATTTACAAACTCCCTTAGAAACCATTAAAAGATGTCACTCATCTTAGTTCACTGCGATCTCACAAAGTTATGGCTTATTTTCTTCCCCACCGCAGAAACCACCATAGGTTCATCAATGCAGAAAAAATTGTTTGTTGATCCCAAAGTACAAAGTAGGTGAGGAAAACTAGGATGCCGGGTGTATTCAAAGTGCCATCTTTACTGTTTACGATGCGTGGAATGGTGCGCTGTGATTGTTTGAGCGGATGTATTGCATTTTGCAGAGAAGGGAGACTGGCGTTTGTCGCGGTTTGGAAAAAAGGGAGAAAACATGACAGAATAATACGGTGGATATTGCATTTTGTGTAAAATTAAAAATGGACTTTTCAGTATCAACCAGATACAATACTGATGTTGGCAGAAACTCAATTTAAAAAAACAAAAAACTGTGTTTATGGTGTTTTGGAACCAAACTCTTCATATATTCACACGTGCCTTGTGTTATGTGCAAAATCTGAGGAGGTAAACCTTTAACATAAATAATAAAAATGAGAACTTTTTTTTAAACTATATTAACTTTTTTTTCATGAACTCTTAATATTATAAACACTTTTTTTAACTGTTTTTTACATTTTAGAAGTATGGAAAAGCATAGTGCAAACAGTAGAACATGCCAAGATCTTGGGTTTGATTCCTAGACACTTTTTGTTTTGACACTTTGCAGGCACAGACCCAAAATGAGAAAAAAAGTCACAACATTTCAAGAAATACATAGATTAACCAGTAATTCTGACAACTCAGATCATAGGCCAGGTTTCACAGACAGGGCTTAGCTTAACTGGAGCACAAAACCAGTCTTAAGTCGCTGGGGTTTATTTGTAGAAGTAGTCAAAATACATTGTGTGGGTCAAAATTTTTGATTTCTCTTTTATGACAAAAATCATTAGGATGTTAAGTAAAGATCATGTTCCATGAAGATATTTAGTACATTTCTTACCGTAAATATGTCAAAACTAAATGTTTGAAAAGTCAAATGCATTGCTAAGAACTTCATTTGGACCTTTAAAGGTCTATTTTCTCAAGATTTTTATTTTTTTGCCCCCTGAGATTTGCAGATTTTCAAAATAGTTGTATCTCAGCCAGATATTATCCTATCATAACAAACCATACACCAATGGAAAGCTTATTTTTATTTTATATTTTATTATTTCTAAATCTCAATTTCAAAAAAATTACCCTTATGACTGATTTTATGGTCCAGGGTCACAAATTAGGACTAGGCCATAGTTCAATTAGGATTTTGAGGCAAAACAAGGGCACTAACATATTTTAAGATCAATCAGTGCAAGTTACATTTTAGTCAGGGACTAGGCTTAAGCAGGGGATAATGTGTTAAACTGACCCACAAAATAATGTGTGAAACTGGACCATGAAATTGAGATTTATATATCTTCTTATATATCTATATATCTGAAAGTTGAATAAATAAGCTTTCAATTGAGGTATGGTTTGTTAGGATCGGACAATATTTGGCTGAGATACAACTGTTTGAAATCTGGAATCTGAGGGTGCAAAAAAAAAAAAAAAACCAGAAAATTGCCTTTAAAGTTGTCCAAATTAAGTTCTTAGCAAAGCATACTGCTTATCAAAAATTAAGTTTTGATACATTTACGGTACGAAATTAAAAAAATATCTTAATGAAACATGATTTTTACTTAATATCCTAATGATTTTTGGCATAAACATTTTTTTGATAATTTTGACCCATACGATGTATTTTTGGCTGTTGCTACAAATATACCCCAGCGACTTAAGACTGGTTTTGTGGTCCAGGGTCACATATAAGGGATGTACACTTGAGGCAACTTCAGATCTAAAATGCAACTCCATTGTGACGTCACATTAAATCATGCTTAACTTTTCCCACCCCAAATTATATTCAGATTTAACAACTCATACTTAAAACTACCTTAAGTTGTTCTATTTTTTGTTACTATTTTGTTTGTGCAAGTGTTCCCCAACAACTCCAGCATACCCATAGGCCTATAGAATGGTGCATAAAACCAAATCATTAGGGGAAAATAGTAAACAATAAATCAGCTCTTGTTCTGGGTTATCAAGTGCTTAGGATGTTCCATTTAAACCATTGCATTCTGCCACTATAGTGGCCACTTGCACAGTCCATGGAATCGCAATCGAGTCCACAGGATAGAGCAGAGTTAGTAAGAGAAGGGCAATAATATTTGAAGTGGAACGCAGTATAGCGTCTGCAAACAAGCTGATGAGTTTAATCGAGTGTTTTATCGGATAAACAAATGCCATGTGCTGTGTTTGTTTGTGCGAATTCAGCAAGAATTTAGCTGGACTGTTGTGTTCTTCAGCTGATCAGATTCTGCATTTCTGCAGATGCTGTTTTCTGCGAGAGCACAGATGAACGCTCTCCTGAGGACAGACACAGACGAGCAAAGCAGACCTTTGAGGAGATGATGAACTACCTGCCAGGTAACTCCGCTATCGGCAGCCCTGTTTAAAGCCAGACCTCTGGAGTATATTTTCTAGGGCTGTGAATCTTTGGGTTAAAAGCGAATTGATTCGATTCACGATTCATAGTGATTCGATTCAAGAATGATTTTTTGCACATCAGAACGATTCAGTTCGAGGCGATTCACAATAAGATTCGATGCAATTTGATTAATGATTCGATTCTGCATTCTTCAAGTGCATTCACAGGATTATTTAAATGCTTCTCTTAGATGTGCTTATCTTTATCTTTATATGGTTCCCACAGGTCATAGAATTTCTGGAATATCATGGAATTTTAAAAGGTCTATTCCAGACATTGACAGTCAGGGAATTTCGTATTTTTTTGGTCCAAGTCATGGAATATCAGGGATTTTTGTTTGTTGCTTTTGTTTCCATTTATCAAAATGTAATTTTTCTATACCTTTTTTTCTATTTTTTTTTTTATCGTATTGTTTCACACGTTTTGCCTATTTTTATGGTTAGGCTATTTTTCAGCATCATTTTATTCAAGTGCAATTTAAGTCAAATGCAGTCACCAGGCTGTACCTGATAACTAAGGCAGACATGCCAGGAAAATGTACATTTCAAGAGCTTTGGCTACAAAATGACCACATCAAAGACTGCATGTTAAAAGTAGATGATAGAAAAGCAAAAACTAAATGTGAAGAAATAAAAAGAATGAATGATGAATGATTTTTTTGAATGACTACAAGAAAATCCTTCTGAGCGTTTAACCCCTGAATTCATAAAATCCATCTATGAATTTCTGTAGAAAAAGCACAAAAAAATATCAAAGTGCATTTAACAGGTAAAAGCAAAAAAAAAAGTATATAGTGTGTATGTGTGTTTTGTATGAAAGCCTGTTTCTGCCACTGAATAATAAAAAAAAAAGGTTATTGTGACTTCTCACACAATTCAGATTTTTCTCTCACAATTGCATGATACAAACTCGCAATTCTGACTTTTTTTCACAATTCTGAAAAAAGAAATCGTGGCAGAATTGTGAGAAGACGTCACAATTGTGAGTTATAAAGTCAAAATTGCATGATAATAATTTGGAATTGCAAGAAAAAAAGTCAGAATTGTAAGATAAAAAGTCACAATTGAGAGTTATAAATTCACAATTGCATGATATAAACTCGCAATTGCGAGAAGAAAAGTCAGAATTTTGAGATAAAAAGTTGCAAATCTGTGAACACATCAGTATTTTTTCACCTCAGAAATGGTCTTTATAACTTACAATTGCGAGTTCGTATCTTACAATTCTGAGAAAAAAGTCAGAATTGCAAGTTTTATCTTTTTTTTTTTTTTAAACTAAAAACATCTGTGAACAAGAAAATAAACCATGTAAATGGATGGATGGAAATTCAGCTTTTTAGTCAGTGCAAGTC
Source organism: Cirrhinus molitorella (assembly GCA_033026305.1). NCBI lineage: Eukaryota > Metazoa > Chordata > Actinopteri > Cypriniformes > Cyprinidae > Cirrhinus > Cirrhinus molitorella. The sequence goes on from CM065133.1 coordinate 36,420,130, forward strand.
AGGGAATTTGACATTTGGCTTAGAGTGGGAACCCTGGCTTAATCATGGGTCAAATTACACTGCATCCTTTATGGAGTCAGAGAGTGAGGGCGCAAAAAAACAAAAAAAAACACTTGAGATTCCGGAAAATACACAGGAAATGCATTCCAGGAATGGTCCCGGGATTGTGTGATTTTTGATTCATTCATTCATTCATTCATTGTATCAATTTTTTTTAACATATTTACTGATATATCCCTTTAAGATTTATTGATATAAAATTATAATTAAACTTTATTTGGAGTACTACATGTGTACAATGCACATTTCTTAATATTAAGCATAAAATGTGTTTTAATGTCACTATTGCTGAGGATTGTATGATCTTTGAATAATAAAGGTCTTTAAATGCAAGATCTCAGCACTAAACTTCCAATTTAGCACACTTTATGCCAGTTTAGTATAGGCTAGTAAAAGTTTTTTTTTATTAAGAACATAAATTGTAGTACACTACACTAGTAGCACATTTTGGTATATTTATTTTGCTTTATTATTTATTTTATATTTATTTCATCTAAGTCATGAAATATCAGGGATTTTTGTCTGTTGCTTTAAATATTTTGTTTCCATTTATCAAAATGTAATATTTCTATTCTGTATTTTGTTGTATAATTGTTTCATGTATTTTGCCCATTGTTATGGTTAGGTTATGGTTATGAAAGCATAAAAAGCATAAATTAATTTCTGTATAAATAGTAAAAAGTGCATATAATGGGTAAAAGCAAAATAATTGAAAAAAATAAAATAAATGGTAGTGTACAGTCATGGCCAAAAATATTGGCACCCCTGCAAATCTGTCAAAAAATGCAACCCTTTTCTCAGAAAATTGTTGCAGTTGCAAATGTTTTGGTTTATTTTTTGCAAAAACAAATCAGGAAAGTCAAATCTGCTACAACTCCACACAGAGCCCAACAAATGCAGTGAACAAAATTATTAGCACCCTTAACTTAATATTTGGTAGCATCCCCTGGAAAAGATAACTGCAGTCAATCGCTTCCTGTAACCATGATTGAGTTTCTTACACCTCTATACTGGAATTTTGGACCACTCTTCTTTTGCAAACTGCTCCAGGTCATTCAGATTTGAAGGATGCCTTCTCCCAATTGCTGTTTTGAAATCGGCTTTAATGATACTGTTCATACAGTCATCCAGTGCCAGAAGCAGCAAAGCAACCCCAAAACATCTTTGATCCTTCACCATGTTTGACAGCAGGGACTGTGTTCTTTTCTTTCTCCATTTGAACTGGTTGCAAGTGTGATTACTATATTGCTCACACCTGTTACTTGCCACAGGTGTGTCTAAATACAGAGTAGCATCACAAGCTTGAAAAGCAATTAATTCTTACAATTTTGACAAGGTGCCAATCATTTTGTCCAGTCCATTTTTGAGTTCTGTGTAAAATTGTATCAAGTTTGACTTTTCTTCTGTTTTTTTGTGTTGTTCCAGCGCAAGCAAAAACAATAGCACAACATTTGCAATTGGAATGATTTTCTGAGAGGAGTATTGTATTTTCTGACAGAATTGCATGGGCCAAGACTGTATATCTGTGTTTGTATTGAAAACGTCTGTGAACAAGTAAATAAAGCTTGCAAATGGATGGATCCATTCATTAAAGGTCATGGAAATTCAGCTTTTTAGTCAGTGAAAGTCAGGGAATTTGACATTTGGCTTAGAGTGGGAACCCTGAATGTCACACCTTAGCATCATGTGAGCTTCTTTTTCGTATTTTCATAAAATAAAATGCTACAACATTTACACTATTGCTGTCTATCAGCGAATGATGAATAACAAACACAATTTTCATCTGATTGACAGATAAATCTTGCGTTTCCTTCGTACTTTTGGTTTAACAACATTAAGTTAAAAGTCATTCATCATTCAGTGGAATTGTGCAAATGCTTTTAGACACTTACATTGTTTTTGCTCCGTCCAAACACGCAGCTTTCATACGCTCAGGTAACGTCAATGGTATGACTAAGAGCCACTGACAAACTACACAAAAGTAAAACTGCTTCTAGCAGTAGCCTACTAAGGAAAGATCACACGTTGGCTGCTCAAAGAAGGTGTTGGTGAGAGCGCGCCCGCAATCCTGTGACAGTCAGTAAATGAAATGTGTGAAGGAGAGATGTGAGAAAACGAAACTAACAACTCTGTTTAAGGTCTCCATTCATTTGTGCTTGTAGTATTTTAATGTGCATATATTTTAATGCACTGAATCGCTATAGATTCTTGGTGTTTTAGATTGAATATTGGCCAAAATCAATGATTCATGATTCAAAATCTGTGTTTCAAGATCGATGCATATGCTTCGTCAGGTTTTGTAATTGTTGCATCAAGAAAACGAGTGAATCATTACACCCAGGGGTGGTTCTTAGCCCAGGGGCCGGTTGCATAAAAGGTTTAGACTAGTCTTAAAAGTTAGTCAGCTCATTTTTTCTTTAAGTCTGGTCATAATTTTTTTAATTCAGTTACAGAAAAATGTAGATTGGTCCAAGTTGAATTAAAAAAATAAGACTGATTACCCTTTGGTTAACTGATAGTTGGTCAAACTAGTACTTAAGACATTGTCTTAACATAGAGGCTAAGTTTATGCAACTGGCCCCAGATGTCCTTCAAATAAAATGTTTAAAAGTTATATTAGTTAAGTGGCTTATTTATTTATTTATTTTTTTAAGAATAAGTATAATGAAACAGAGGGCTCTGTAGCGTTCACATATTTTTAAGGAGCTCCTGCATGTTTTTACACTCCAGTTACAAATTGCATAAATAATATTATGAAAGTTATGTTTTAAATATAACATTTAGAACACAGAAATATGGAATGCTAGAAAAATAGAATGACACTTTTAAATGTGAGACTAAAATCTCTTAATAATAAATCAGTCTTAATGACTGAGTCGCTGTCATTTATTCAGTCGATTCAAAACGGCTGATTCATTAAAAACCAAAGTAAGAAACTGGGTCAGTGAATGATTGATTAAAAAACACAAATTCATTCACTACCAAAACACCACTTAAGTCACAAGACTTGACTTAAGTCACAAATTGTAGGACTTGAGACTTGCTTGGCAAATATTCATAAAAGACTTGACTTGATTTTAATGAGTTGAGACTTGACTCGGACTAGATTGAGATAAATGACTTTCCAAAACGGTTCCAAAAACGCAAATTCATTCGGTACCAAAACACTGCAGTGTACAGAGAGAGGCATGACATGGCTTTGCTTAGAACTACCACAAAAAGACAATATTTTCTCTATTTCAATCACTTCATAACTTTTTTTTATTTAATTGTACTAAAAGCGTCTGTAAATAAGTAAATTAAAGCTGGCAAATGGTGGATCTGTTCATTATAGCTCATGGAAATTCAGCTTTTTAGTCAGTGAAAGTCATGGAAAAGTCAGGGAATTTGACATTTGGCTTAGAGTGGGGTATATATTAACTGACTCCTCGCACAGAGCTATTTGAAAGCCTGCATCCAACGCAGACGAATTAAATATTGACTGGCCACTTAACAGGTCATTTTAGCAAAACATCACTCGCTGAACTCCTCAGTTTACTGAGGAGCGCAACTCGCTCTTAAAGGGAATGGGAGATGAGACTCTGATTGGTTTATTGCATGTTACGCCCAAAAAACGCACGGACTGTTTTCCCGTCGTTAAATTAGCAAAAGTGGATCTGGACACGCCCTGAGCGCACCTGCGCCGTGCGCTTTGCGTTTAGATCGCTAAAATAGTGCCCTAAGACTTGAGACTTACTTGTGACTTGCACATGTGTGACTTACTCCCACCTCTGCCCTTAGCCCACCCCTAGCGCCGCCTCTGGTTACACCCCTAATATTTTCCCATCATGTCCAGATGCAGCAGCTTTATGGTTGTGTTGTCATTTCAATGTTTAGTAATGAATACAAATAATAAAATATACCTAACCGCATAATGGAGTGCAGTTAGTGTTTAAAAGGGAAGAGATATCAGAATATAATGTTGACAAAAACTTGATGAACATCCCTAATTGGTGTTTGGTGTTTCTCAGATTTAGTCGGGAAATGTATCGGCGAGGAAGCAAAGTACGAGGGCGTCAAGATGCTTTTCAACGCCATTCAGCAGCCACTGCTCAACAAACAGGTACAAACTGCTAACGTACTGATGTCATTTCCTCAAATGTCCTTGCTCTCTGATTAGGGATGCTCACATTGACCGTTTAACCGTTAACCGCCAGTAAGAATTTTAACCGATTAATGATATCAGTTAAACGGTTTAAAAGGTTTTTTCTACAAGTATTTTTTTACATTTGCTGCACGGTGAAAGAACAATGCTATACATAAGAATTTGTTTACTCACAGGCGAGTGTCGACACGTGCGGCATGCTTAGGCTATAGGCTACAGACATATTTCGCAGAGCAAGCACCTGCTTCACCTTCACTTAACTGATGCAGCCTATACACAACACAATGGCAAGCGGCAATATTGGATAAATGGCTATCAGAGAGTGAATCAGAAACACGCTATGAATAGAAACATGTCCAGTGGATGAGAAGCCCTGAACCGCAAACTGACCGCAGATATTTGTGATGGTGTTTTTGCCGCGGGTCTAACAGTTACAGAAAGCGCATGCATGTCTCCTTCAGCTATTAAAATAGTTAGATTTTGTATGTAATGGCAAAGTGATTATATTTCATTTGTTTTTTTATTAAGTTAATTTAGAAAAACTTTTGGAGCTTTTTTTTTGCTCGTTAAATATAAGTATAATATATTTTTTTAAGTAACGGAACAGCGGCCAGCGGAAGACTGTTCATAGTCTGAACAATTTGCCTTCTCAAATCATCACGACTTGCATGAAATAAAATCTATAGATCTAAAACAGTTAAAGTAGCTAACCTAGATAAAGGTGCATATCATTTTTGGAGAGTGGAAGCTGGAAACGCTTTGCAGGACATCGAGGCGCCGGCGCGATCATTTGAATTTTTTTCAGTGAATATATAAATAGACAGCTTTAAATTATTACTTAACGAAACAAAACAAATCGGAAAAAAGTCTATTTCATTAGGATATGTAATTTCTTTCTAAAGGTGCATTCAAAAAGGAGATTGGGAGTCAGGGTCTTTGCGACACTATCTCAGAATACATTAGTTTATTAATGGATCATACAAATATCTCCTTACTGTTTTCCCCCCGACACATTCATTGTTAATTATTTTTGCCGGTGTTTTGTGGCAAGATGGTGTTGTGTTGCCTGCTATATGTTTTTATGTCTGGCGGGAAGAACAAGACTGGTATCATTCTTCAGAGCGCATAGAAAGATTTAATGTGTTTTAGTTGTGTTATCTTAATTAGATAATTATTTCATTAATGTATATTAAGCCTATTTTTTATTTATATAATTTTATTCTGATATTCTCTGCTGGTGCGCGATAATTTGAGGATATGTGAATTTTTGTTGTTGCTCTGCTGCTGTGTATGCTGCTGTTTGCGAGTTAAAATAAAATATTTGTTTGTGATTTTTATGTATCACATTTTTTTTTTTTTATACTAATTTATTATTCTAAATTGAACAGTTAATGTTCGGCTGACGAGCAGCGGTTGTCGGTCATTAAAATGAACCGAAATGAGCATCCCTATCTCTGATGCCTTTTCTCTTTCATTGATCTCTTTCACTGATTTCTCGTTTGCTAACAGATGACGTACGTATTGCTTGACATCGCAATCCAGGAGCTGTTCCCAGAACTCAGTGAGGTAACGCTCTCTTGCACCATAGTCACACTGTGACAGAGCAGCTCTTGATGTTTATTAACGAAGCCTTTGCTGTTTTGTCTTTTGTAGAATCAGAAGGGAGGTCTCTCCATTTCCTCTAAATGGATGTAAAACATGGGACTTAACATCAACATTACAAAGCGTTCACTGCACTACTAAAATGCAATTATTTATTTACTTCAGTGGGGTTGTATGACATGATTATTCATTGAATCATTGGATCCCTGCCTTATTTTTCAAGTCTAGATTAAATTGTAACAGCATTATGAGATAAGGTTTGAGTCAGGTAGATTATGTGTGATTCAACACATTCATTATCAGTGTGATGACATTCTTCAGACAAGATGTAAATAAGCAATTATCCTTAAAAAGACACAAAATAAAGTCAAGTTAAAAAAAAATCAAACTGAACTGAGACATTTCATATAGTGTCACACAGCTGAGAGCCATGTGCAAAATAAAAAATAAAATGTTTTGTAAAAGTTTTGGCTTTGCGCTCAGTAAATAAAATCTTAATATATACAGCTGCTTTGTCTCTGGTTATTTGCATTACAATGAATGAATAATATAAAAGTTCTTGTCTGACAAACCACTATCTATAATCATCACAAGCTGTGCTCTTTAATTACTTTTAATCATCATTAGAAAACATGACAAATTTGAGATGAATAACTTTACCCTTTACCGTATACGAATCTCATGAAAAGATGTACAGGTCATAATTCAGAATCAAACATGACCCTGGACTACATAACCAGTCATAAGTAAATAAAAACAATTATTTTATTCAAAAAATCATTAGGATATTAAGTAAAGATCATGTTCCATGAAGATACTTTGTGAATTTCCTACCATAAATATATAAAAAACATTTTTGATTAGTAATTTGCATTGCTAAGAACTTAATTTGGACAACTTTAAAGGTGATTTTCTCAATATTTAGATTTTTTTGCACCCTCAGATTTTCAAATAGATGTATCTTGGTCAAATATTGTCACATCCTAAGAAACCATGCATCAACGGAAAGCTCATTTATTTGACTTTCAGATGACATCTAAATTTCAATTGAAAAAATTACCCTTATGACTGATTTTGTGGTCTAGGGTCACAAATATGAAAATATATTTTGAGTAAAGAAAATATCTGTTTTAGGACATCAAGATTTTTTTTGTGTGTGACATTTAAATTTTTTCAAAACAAAAACATTGTATTTGCGTAAAACAAAACAAAAATGATCAGATTGATAAAGTCAACATAAATTAGATGACATACATCTCAATTAAAAAAAAAAAAATTACCCTTATGACTGATTGTTGTGGTCCATGGTCACAAATATGAAAATATATTTTGAGTAAAGAAAATGTCTGTTTTAGGACATCAAGATTTTTTTTAGAACAAAAACATTGTATTTGCGTAAAACAAAACAAAAATGATCAGATTGATAAAGTCAACATAAATTAGATGACACATACATCTCAATTAAAAAAAAAATAAATTACCCTTATGACTGATTGTTGTGGTCCAAGGTCACAAATATGAAAATATATTTTGAGTAAAGAAAATGTAGTCTGTTTTAGGACTTAAAACACTTCTGTTTTTCCAAAACAAAAACAAATTGTATTTCCATAAAACAAAACAAAAATGATCAGATTGATAAAGTCAACATAAATTAAATCATACTACCATAATTTATTTTCACATTGCAATCATGAGAATTTCGGGTTGTGATTAGCTGAATTATCATGAAATATTACAAAATAAATCTTAATTTTGCAGCAAAATATGATCTGGAGACCCTCTATGAATTCCTTGAATTGAATCTAAGAAGAGGTATAGAAAATGCCTGAATAGAAGATCCCTATAGAATAAGAGCTTGTGTAACAAGATGAGTGACTTTCCTCGATCCTTACTACATCACAGTGTTTGCTTCTATGACAGTAACTAATCTTTGGGTTAAATGTTTGCTGTTTTCCCCTCTCTGACTGTGCAGTTACACACAAATGGCTGTGTTTTTTCACAAGCACATTAAAAGTGTCTAAACAAACATGATCCAAAGTACCCACACCAGCAGAATGCTAGACATATATCCTCGAAGTCCAACGCAAGAGCTCGCAAACTGTATCCGTCCTTCCACAGCTGGATGAACTCTCTTTCTCTCTGTGATGTAGCTGGCAACAACTGCTATATCCAGGTCGCCTACAGAATATGGGACATAGCATATTGTAACATTTCCAAAAAATTCTATGATTAAAATGTGCATATATAATGACTCACCACTGTCATGCTTGAGTTTCTTTTGTTTAATCATGGAGTATCCATCTCCTCCGTCCGCTAGATAAGAGGGCAGCACAACTTTATACAGCTTCGTGGTGTTGAGCGGTTCATAACGGGGCACTCGACAATCAGTGCAGAGCACATTCAGGCTTTTAACACGGTTTCCAGATGGTTTTGATAAGTCATACACCACCTGAAGCCCTGCAGAGAAATTACAAACATCATAAAATGAATATGTGATCATCTGAATTAACACGATATGTCAATATAAGCAGGGCTGGAAATGGAGGGGGAGTGGAGTTTGGGGAGTGAATTTCAAGGGGGACGTCGTTTCACTTCCAACTGGTTAGGCTTTTATGAAAATTAAAGTGATTTCTATATTTGCCCATTCAAAAGACTACGAAAGCCATCCCAGTTCTGCATGCAGTGAAATACAAGCTAAACATGGTCTTTTGCCATAATGCCTGCAGACTGCAGCCAATAGAAATGCTTCTATATCGATGCACAACAGCACAGATCGTGAAAGCAGACTAGTTTTTGCCATTCATTATAACAAACAGTGTAGAGACGATGTAAATATTAGATTCAGTGTGCAGTGTGGACAGCTTTATTCATTAAAATGCAACTTTGTGAGATTTGCAACAAACTAAGAGTTTTTAGACAGCTTTTTAATGATTATAAAGGACGTTTGCAAATGTGAAATTTAATTTCTACAACAGTTTTATGCATTTTTGATTTTATACAAAAGGTAATATTAAGTGACTTACATTTTAGGAACGCTGTTGTCTGATTGTGCTCTTTATCGTCAACTAAATAGTTCCAAACAAAGCCACAGCTGAGTGAATCAAACTGTGCTTTTGAACGAATTGTTTTAATGAATTATTCAGTCGAAAGATTTTGACTTGGTGCCACCTACTGGTGGTTTCAGTTTTTTTTTTTTTTTTTTAATTTAAATTATTAAAATATCTATATTCAAAACTTTATATTTAAAACAATCCCATAACATGGATATTATGAGTCGTCAAAAATTCAGTAAATATTCCACAATGTCACATTTGAGTTCTTCTGTGCCATGAAAATATGAATTGTTTAGACTTGTTGTAAAAGTTTACAAATCTATTTATTTATTTATTGGCACCAAAGATGAAATGCATTTAATAAAGTCAGAAAAATGGCATTGTAAAAGAAAAGAAATGTAAGTGTAGAGTCCTTAAGAATTTAAGGTCACCTTTTAAAAACTAAGTGCAAACGTTTTTGCAAAGTGTAACCTATTAAATATAATCTACAAATCATTCAATACTGTTCCAGTAAATAAGTAGTGTTTTGAGGGCTTAGCTAAACAAGCCAATTAGATGCTCTCATGCAAATTCACACACAACTTATCTTTAATTTGGCCAGAATTGCAGGTGCAAGTCTTAATATACAAGAAGGTTGTATAGTTGTTAATAAATGGTATTATAGATATAAGGTTTTCTAATTAAATACATCCGAAAGGTCATCTAAAATTAGCATTATTAATACCCCCCCTCTTCCCCAGTAAATTTTGTCCATTTCCACCAAGTCAATATGGACTGGTTCATGGTACTTTAACTTGATTTTGAGAGCTTTGCAACATTTGTCCATGGTATTTCTGTACTGGAACTTAGATTAAATTAATAAAAAAAAAAAAAAAAAAATGCATTTTCTTGCCAAAATATTTTTTAAATGTGGTGGCAGTTATTTGTAATAGAAATGATATTGTAGTTCTTTCACTGTACTCTTCTTGTTGTTTTGTGCAGCACTGCAACAGATATTTTACATTGCTGACAATTTAGTACAAAACCATGAAGTAAACTTTTCTTTCTGCTCTATTATCAGTCACCATGGGACAAGGACACAAACATTTCTAACACACTGAACACACTGAAGAAGGCCTGCGAGCCGAAACGTTTGTGTCCTTGTCCCATGGTGACTGATAATAAAGCAGAAAGAAAAGATTACTTCATGTGAGTGTGAATCATGGTTTTGTACTGAAGTGATTTAACGCACCCAAACGGAAAAATAAGCTACGGAAGAGCAATGACAATACCAGTCATTATGACTTTAACTGCTAGATGTTTTGTCTAGATGTTAGACAAAATTCTGCTGACAGGTATGTACATATTTATGTTAGTATTTATTTATTTATTTATTTTTTTTTTTTTTACAAAACTTCTCCAACCAAAACCCCACCCTTTCTCCACAGAGGCAAATCTCACTCCAAATTGAACTTAAAAAATGTATGATTTAACATTAAAAGAGAGCAAGGTAAGATGGAAATTTGCAAAATGCAAATCATTAAATATTCAAGGAAATGATCCAAGTTTTTTTTTCTTTTCATTTTTTTTTTAAAAAACAAAAAACAAATCATGTCCACAGCAAAATTGTTTTCAGCATTGTTGAGAATGTTTTTTGAGAGTCAAATAAATTGTAATGATTTCTAAAAGATCATGTGACACTGAAAACTGGAATAATGATGAAGAAACTTCTGCTTTGCATCACAGGAATAACATAATTTTATAATATATTCAAATTGAAATCTTTTTTCTTCAATATTGCTGATTTTATTTTAATTTTTTTACTTCATTTTGATCCAAAAATCAGCCTTGATGAGCAGATATTTATAGATATAGAAGATATCTATTTCATATTACTTTACTATAATATATTATATTGTTATAATGATCATTAAATGCTGCTTTTTATATTTTTACAAGACAATAGTATGTATTATTATAATATAAGATGTGTAATAACATTCGATGGGCATTCGATGATCCCTTTAAATAGTGACTGACAGCTATATCCAGTCATGCAAACTCCTCGACTTTTTTCTCAGACTTTTTCTTGGCCATTGTAAGAGTGAGAGAACTTTTTTTTTTTCTTTTTTTTACAAAACAGCTCCAACCAGAACCGTATCATTCTTCCACCATGAGAATAAGTTTATCTTAAAAGTTAAAAGGCCTGGTTTAACAGTGAAAGACAGTGAGGTAAGATTTGCAAAAATGATTTAATATTATTAAGCTGTTTTATGTTAAATGACCAACAGCTATTTCAGTCATGCAAACTACTCAACTCTTTTCTCTGACTTTCTTCCCAGCCAGTTTGAAAAAAGGAGATTAAAGTTATTAAAGTTGCATGTATAAATTACCTGCATCTATGTCTTTCTTTACAAACAATGAAGTTGAGCTGACGTTACTTACTTCAAAAACATTTTCACCCCCTTTGATGCTGAGAAATATAATGAAGCGATGCCTTTTTGAAGCCGTTTTATTAATGATAGTCACAGGCACCATTGACAACAAGTTTTTGTGCTCCTGAATGTTTGTGTGTATGCGCAGGGCGATTGTGTGTGTGTGAGTGATGTGTATGCGTTATTAGCAATTCATGCCCAAAAAGGTTGCTAACCTCTGATATAGTGTCTGCTTGTAAATGGTCTACGAGACATTCCCAAGGTAAACTTACCTGACACCTGTAGGAATTCACCAGAGTTTCCTCCGTATCTGCGAACAGAATGCTCAAAGACCTCTCGCAGCGTAGATCCATTCATTTGGACCAGGTCAAATGTACCTCCAAATGGCAACACAGTGATTACGTCCTCCATTGTGATGGAACCTTCAATCAAAACATGTATTTTCAGTATTATATATATATATATATACACACTACCGTTCAAAAGTTTGGGGTCAGTAAGACTTGCAAGATTTTTTTATGAAGTCAAGGCTGCATTTATTTTATAAAAAATACAGAAAATAAACTGTAATATTACAAAATGTTATTACAATAGAAAATAATGGTTTTTATTTTCATATACTTTAAAATATAATTTATTCCTGTGATGCAATGCTGATTTTTCATCAGCTGTTACTCAGTTTCCCAGGCTTAAGTGTCACATGATCTCTCAGAAATCATTCTGATATTCTCAATTATTAGTAGAATTATCAGTTTTGGAAACAGTTGTGCCGCCAATGTTTTTTTTTTTTTTAATCTTTTTTGAACCTGTATTTTTTTCTTTCAAGAACAACATTTATTCAAACTACAAATCTTTTCTAGCAATGTAAATCTATTATGTCACTTTTTATTAATGTAAAGAATGAATAAACATTTACTGGTCCCAAACTTTTGAACGGTAGTGCATATATATATATATATATATATATATATATGTGTGTGTGTGTATATATATGTATATATATATATGTATGTATATATATCACAGTATAACACCAAGTCAGTTTAACTTCAGAGATATCGATCTGTCCAGTTAGGAAGCATAAGTGATTGTGAATCAGTTAAATAAAAGCAGTATAAAGCCGTACCATTTCTGCTACGCTCATCAATAGGTCCTCGAATGCCTCCACTATTCAGAATACAAGAGCTGACATGGTTCCACTGCATCTCATCAGCATATTTAATATTATTATGGACCTAAAATACAAACAGAAAGGTGTCCAATGACGAAGATTTTCAGTATACCATCTTAAAAATTGCGATTTAGAGCTGACCATGCTCTAATGTACCATTTAAATGTATTTCTATTTTCACTTTGCCAAAAAAGGTATGTTTGCTGATATTTTTTTGCTGATATTGTTCTGATATATATATATATATTTTTTTTTTACTGCTCTGTTAGTTCATACTGTTCAACTTTTTCAAGTACAAAGTTTCTAAATGTGTGTTTGTTTGCATCTGGTATTATCTTTCTAGTGATACAATTACAAGACAATACAGATGCAAACAAACATGCATTTAAAAACAATCACATTTTCTGTGTCTGATGTAGATATCAGGCATACTGAAGAACATGTGTTAAGTTTTGGCATGTTTGGCCTTCAGTTCTTAGACGTAATGATTACTTTATTTTAAATCTGCATGTAAACAGCAATGGTTGATTGATGAGATGGTCCTACAAATGTGTTTGGTTGATTACAAAACACTCTGAACACAGTTTACATGTAGATTTCTCTCAGATGACACTACATTAATGATAATGCCAGGGGTAACGGGGCCTAAGGTTAACAGCTGACTTGTCGGTGAATGCATTTGTAGGCGTTAAGGTTGAACCATTTTGTACACAATATCTGACCCTTGACCACAAAAACAGTCATAAGTCACTGGGGTATATTTGTAGCAATAGCCAAAAATACATTGTATGGGTCAAAATTATTGATTTCTCTTTCATGCCAAAAATCGTTAGGAAGTTAAGTAAAGATCATGTTCCAAGAAGTGTAAATATATCAACACTTAATTTTTGATTAGTAATATGCATTGTTAAGAACTTCATTTTAACAACTTTAAAGGCGATTTTCTCAATATTTTTATTCTTTCGCACCTTTAGATTCCAGATTTTCAAGTAGTTGTATCTCAGCCAAATATTGTTACATCATAACAAGCCATACATCAATGGAAAGCTGTTAACTTTTTTACTCACCATGGCATCACAGATTAAATTTCCCAAATTACATTCACGAAATCGACATTCCTCAAAAGTTCCATTGAGATAGACTAGAGTCTGTCCCACATACAGAGCAGAGTAATTGGCCAGATTCTTCCTCCAAGAGTCCACTTCAGCCTGAATCGCTGGATCTGTACAAAGTCAGGTCACGGGTTGACAAATTGAAATTGGCATATCAATACGGCAATCCACAATAGATATGCATAACACCTGGCAGATACACTGTAAAAAAATGTGCCGTTAAATAACAGTAGTTTACTGGCAGCTCAAATTGCTTCAAACTGTCTGAGTTTAAAAATAGCATTCTTTTGATGTTAGTACTGTGAACTTGTTCCATTTGCATCCACTAAGAAGGACTTTTTTTTCTTCTCTTACCAAAGGTATGTTCTAGTAACACACTACGGCAAAAGAGTGAGCAGGCTGCTTGGAAGATTCATATGCTGATTCTTGATGTCTTTGTGTGTCTAAATGATGCTGTAGTTCCAAAGGGTTTGTGCAAAAGATGTTTTTAAATTCCGTCATAATAGTTAATAATATAGCTATCACATAAAACTGAAAAACCGCACCATATTTTTAAAGTTTAGCCACTGTATTAGATCAGTGAATCAAGCCACTATGATGATTACCATCACCAATAATTAACCAAAACTATTAATCAGAATTTTGTTTTGGCTTTTCTTGCTATAACAAATGTATCTTACAAACACAGTCACAACAGCCAAAACGAATCAAGGGTCAAGAGCCCAACTAAAGCAAATCCTGATCGCCACAATGGTAAGGTCAAACAAAATGTTTTCATTAAAACATCTAAACCCCTGATTATTCTCAACCATTTCTTGTAGATATATGCCAGAAACCATTTCAAACTGCAATGCTGTTTGTGGAGTTGTTTAATCATCCTCTTCTCTTTTATTTCAGTTGATTTCATTTAAGGCTGTGGCTGAAGTCAGTTGTAGGTCTTGTGTTCCTCTTTTCTTCAGTGATTCTGCTTGTTAATAGCAGCTGTTCATCATTGGCTGAATTTTTTTAGTTTTCATTCTCTCTGTCAGGTGGACTATATTAGTAAACTCATGTAGGGAATAGTGAATAAGGCCGCGATCACACTAGACTTTAAGCCTGCGAAATTAGAGAGAGTACTGCAGAAGGCTACTTTTTTGAAAACAACAAATATAACCCAGAATGCATTGGGGTTTTTTTGAGTCATTTTGCTGTGTAATGAAAAAACAGGATGTTATGCGGAGTTCACACTGCATGATTTCTAAAGTCATCGGATCACTGTTGTTTTCATATTGCATGACTATCTGGGGTAGCATTCGGTTGGTGCTGTGTTCACATCGTTCATGCTTTAGAAATCATAAGAAATTATATATCAGCTGAAAACTTAAAATTGTTTCCCTACAGTACTGTTTTTCAGGAAGCCTGTTGTCCTACAAGCTATATTGGCTTGCTATGTGCTTTAAATTATTTCAGCTGTTTCCAGATTTAGAGTTTTCTTACCTGGTACAGTTGAGTTATCTAGAAGAATTGGATTGCCTGAGGATTTCACAACATTCCCATTTGAATCAAAAGTCACTTTTAGGAATCCCAGATATTTTCCAAAGGCATAGGCCTGGACCACAGGAACTTGGCGCCCATCGTCTGATTGGACCATGAATGGATATGATCCTGCGGGAACTTCTGTGGATGGTGGAGTTCCTGCAGAAATAAGCCCACAAAAAAATGGATGGAGAGTAAATATTTAACCACATAAATAATAGTACAACGTGCTTTAGTGTGTTGTGGATAGACATTCCTGCAATAATACAGAGAGTTTTTTGCATGGACAAGGAGCAGTGTTGGGGGTAACACATTACATTTACAAGAAAATATCAAACACCACTTAATTTTTGTTTCTTTTATGTATTTAATCCCATTTTATTAACCAATGTCTTTGCTGCTGACCTTTGTTGATCCAATTCAACCATACTAATAAGCAAAACTTACTTTAGATTAACTAACGTTTGTGCTTCATTTTTCTCATTGCTGAAGAGTGAAGTTTCCTTTTCCTACAGTTCTACTGTACAGACATCAATTTACTTTTCCTTCAGCCTTAGGAAAAACTTTTTATATTGAAAACAAACAAGCAAGCCCTGCCCATATTGAAAAAAGTAACGCAAAAGTAATGTAACTTTCCAAAAAAAGTAACTAAGTAGCGTAATTAGTTACTTTTTAGGGAGTAACGCAATATTGTAATGCATTACTTTTAAAAGTAACTTTCCCCAACACTGACAAGGAGTTGTGGCGACTTCTTTAAAATGCTTGGAACAACCAAACTACTAACTACGTTTTTGGCAAAGTGAGGAAATTTCACAAATTAAACTTTGCCAGATATATGTATATAAGCCATTTATTGTACACAGTAATGCTTAATAACAACGTGTACTTCGAAAAGGGAAGCTATAAAAACTACAAAAACAAACACTAAATAAATTGTTACTGATTTTTGGACAGTTCTGTATTCAAATAATAATCAGCATTAGTTTTATCTAAAAATGCTAACGAATATTCTTCTTATTTAACTTTTATCTTCTATAAGCCATGTTTTCAAGCAATATGATTTATAGATTTATTGTAGATTTGTTAAATGTCATGCATTAACCACATGAAAGAGGAGTTTTCTTACACAACAGTAGTACAAAAATCAAAGTCTCCACCTATTATTTTCGGCTGTGTATATACGGTTTAGGTCTCTCCTTTAATGTAAGTCTGGGCATTGTTTCCCCATCTTCACAAATCTGCGTAAATCTGACCACTTTATAAAATGAGAACACACCTCTTCCTAGCAAGTCAAAATATCTGACAAAATTTAAGCCCAGAGGACACCCACATATAATACTTGGGGTTAGTGCTCGCCTAGAAAACACAAAGGCTGCAATAGGGGTGAGTAACATACAAATGAGCAGTTCTTGGCAGCCTGACCACAGTTTATGGAGCCAAAGGAAACTCTCACGTCAGTGCTGTACTGGTTAGTTGTTTGAATCCAAATAAGACCTAAAATACTGTTTCATGTTTAGTCCGTCACACCCATTATGGTCACGAAGCTCGTCTTTTATTAACACACAGATTAATCAAATTTAATGGAAGTTACTTTCTTTGTGGTGGGATCCGCACAATCCTTTGGTAAATTCACCTGTGCATACACCATATCCACTTTATTGTATTTTTGTCAAGCTGTGCAGACATACAAGGTCTAAAAGAACACAGCCATTATTACGAGAGTGGAAAAGAAAGTTCTTGTTCTCTCTTGATCATGAGTGACACTGATTAACTTTTAAATGTTTGCACAGTCTTCTGAAAACCTTTGACTGTATGATTTCAGAAGGTTGAAATATAGCACAAGTGAATCAAACATTACTAGAATGCAGCGTAAGGAGCACGCTGGACATTTTGCTAAATCATACTGAGCTCCACGAAAGAACAAAAACATGATGTAAATGATGAGAAAATCAATTTTAGGAATATAAATAGCAATGCGTTTGATTAAATCATCATCTAATTGTAAACTGGCACACTAATAATACAAACTTTTGCATGAGACATACCTGTGTACAAGAACGTATTGGTGTGGCCTCCAATCACAACATCCACTCCTCGAACCTTCTTTGCAATCATTTGGTCCACGTCAAACCCAGAATGTCCAAGGGCAATGATCTTATTAACACCTATAGTACTGAGTTTGTCCACTTGAAGCTGTAAAGCAGTAACTTCATCCTCAAACTGGAGATAGGGGCCTGTACAACCATATAAATATTGAAAAATACCATCACAAAGGTGTAAACAAATCTGTATATTCGTCTATCGAACCTAATCTGTTTAAATGTGATAGCAGGCAATTCAATCATGTTCAATTCAATTACATCTTGACTTATTCTAGAATCTGGGTACAGTAACTCAGTAGATATAGGCTGGATTAGTAGAAGTGCAATGTTAGTAGCACTAAATCACTAAACATTAAGTCAAACAGAAGAGGCTGCTTTATTGGTGACCAAGCTTTAGATACAAAAGCTTAAAAATGTTACGTTGTCAACTCAAATAAGTTCATTCAAGTTAAAATTTTAAGTTGTACTAAGTGATAACTTGGATATTCGAGTTGACTAATCTAAAAATTTGTTTGTTAAACTTAACAGCTGTGTTTGTTACTCGGCTGACTTAAAATTGTATGTTGAATTAACTCAAATATCTAAGCTGTCACTTAGTAAAACAATATTTTAAGTAAACTTTTTTTTAACTAAATTTTTTTTTAACTGAACTTGAAATTTTAAGGCAGCCAGGTAACAAATTATTTTAAGTTGACACAACAAATTGTTTTTTTTTTTTTTTTTACAGTGTATGTCCATTGTATTCTGCAAAAATAAGATTTCCTATGTGTTTGTATATCAGTGTATTTGTGAATGCAGCATAGCATCCTATAAGCCTTTTTGATGTGGTTGTTTTGAACAGAGGAAAAATCTGAAAGGATGTGACTTCTGCACTTACAGAAAACCTGTATAACGTATATAAACTGAACAAATGTTGTTAATGCACTGGCATCAGTTTCTTTTGCACTGTAAAAAACAATAACAACAAAAAAACTATTACCCAGCTGCCTTAAAATTTAATGTTGTATCAACTCAAATATCTAAGTTGTCACTTCGTAAAACTTAGTTGACTAAACTTTTTTCAAGTTGACTGAACTTAAAATTTTAAGGCAGCCAGGTAACAAATTATTTTAAGTTGACTCTACAAATTGTTTTTTTTTTTTTTTACAGTGCAGATGTGCTCAAAGATCACCCATTTATAATGGAAAGATGCTTAACACTTGAAGTGTAAGAAAAGTGTGAACTCTGATTCAGTGACATTGCTGTTGTTGCTTCGAAAATTCACTTTGTTTTAATTCAACATTAACCAAAGGTAAGTGATGTTAAACTTATCGTCACTTTATAAGGTTGATTCAATGACAATATTATTGATTTTCTGTTAAATCTCCACTTTGTTTCAACTGTCTGTATGCTAACTTCTTGGATGGATGTCTCACAGGCTCTATAAAAAAACTTCTGTTGTTTCCAAATGCAGAAGCTTGCTTACTAGATGCAGGAAATATGGTCACATAATTTTTTTCCACACATCCTTCATTGTCTACGCATGTTCTTGACCCATTTACTGACATACGTCTCAGGTTTTCAATCTTGGGATCCTGAACTCCTCAGTAGTAAATTATAGAAGTACACTTTCTGAGATGTCAATATAAATATAAATAGTTTGTGTTGCCCAAGACAATGTTAGCATCCAATAATGTTTGTAATGAAAGCATTTCACAGACCCTTCAACACAAATTCAATCTATCCAAACTGTCTTTTGAGCTCCTTGAGTAGCTATAACTAATCAGACCATTTCTATTTGCGAATAGAGAACACAGCATTTGCGTGATCTTATTTGAGCCTGCAAACCACGCGGTGTATATTTGTTTCCTTTTGTTGCGTGCAGTACTGAACTGCAGCATGCTTTTGTGCTTGTCACTCTGCTACTAAACCTCAAGTATACCACACCTTATTCTCACATTTTCCAAAACTGTGAAATCTAAGCCATGCAGAAAAATGCTTATACACTTATACTCTGAGCTGACTAAAGCTGGATAACATGGATACCTTTTGTAGAACTGCTTATAGCTAAACTGAACACACTTATCGGACCACCATCAATTCGTGGTGGTGAATGAAGAGGTATCATATCGATCACAAGTGCAGTATGGAGTACCTCAAGGCTCAGTACTAGGGCCATTACTTTTTACACTTTATATGTTACCCTCGGGAGATATCATCAGGAAACATGGGGTTAGCTTTCACTTTTATGCTGATGATACTCGGCTCTGTATTTCTTTGTGGCCCGGCGAAACATACAAATTTGAAAAACTAACGGGATGCATAGTTGATATAAAAAACTGGATGACAAGCAATTTCTTACTTCTAAATTCTGAAAAAAAAAAAAATGGGGTGTTAACTATTGGGCCTAAAACCTCTGCAAGTAATAACTTAAAACACAATCTAATACTTGATGGCTGCTCTGTAAATTCATCACCATCAGGAACCTAGGTGTGCAATTTCGAAAAGCACTAGCACTTGCAAAACAGCATTTTTCCATCTTAAAAACATATTGAAATTATTACCTATGCTCTCAGAAATGTTAATTCATGCATTTCATGACCTCCAGAATAGATTATTGCAATGATTTATTGGGTGATTGTTTGGCATGCTTAATAAACAAACTCCAGCTGGTCCAAAATGCAGCAGCTAGAGTTCTTACTAGAACCAGAAAGTATGAGCATATTAGTCCAGTTCTGTCAACACTGCACTGGCTCCCTATTAAACATCGTATAGATTTTAAAATCTTGTGAATTGCTTATAAAGCTCTCAATGTTTAGCTCAGTACTTGAAAAGCAAGCTCTTATCACATTATAGTCCCTCACGTCCGCTGCGTTCTCAAAACTCTGGCAATCTGATAATACCCAGAATATCAAAATCACCTGCGGGCGGCAGATCTACTTAACTTCTATCTAATCTACCAAACTTTGTTCGGGAGGCAGACACACTCTGTCAGTTTAAATCTAGACTAAAGACCCATCTCTTTAACCTGGCTTACACATAACACATTAACACATTTCTATAATTCAAATCCGTTAAAGGATTGTTTAATCCTCTAATTGTTAATTGTCTAAACTGGGAACACTTCCCATAACACCTGATGTGCTCTTTGCATCATAAGAAGAATAGCATCTATGCTAATATTAGTCTGTCTCTTGCTTATTCCAAGGTCATTGTTGCCACTCAGATCCAGTCTGTATCCTGATCAGGTGGTCACTGCAGTACCATGATCCAGTCCGTATCCAGATGGTGGATCAGCATCTATAGACAACCTCTACAGGTACAAATTGCTTGTTTGTTGGTCAAAGCCTGGTTTCTTCCAAGGTTTTTTTCTGTCACCGATGGAGTTTTGGTTTCTTGCCGCTGTCGCCTCTGGCTTGCTCAGTTGGGGACACTTAATTTCCAGTGATACTGTATACTAATTGAACTGAGCTGGATGATAACATCACTGAATTCAATGATTAACTCCCTTTAACTGAAAATTGTTTACTGTTTCTTTTTGCATTATTGACACACTACCTTCCTATTTGATATTGTAAAGCTGCTTTGACACAATCTGTATTGTAAAAAGCGCTATATAAATAAAGATGACTTGACTATTAGTAGACCATCTGCTAAATATCTGCTAACACTTTATTTTGGCATTCTACTAATTGTAAGTAACTTTGCAAGTCAACTTATTCTACTAACCCTAACCCAACAATATACGAATACTCTGATATATAGTACATCTTATATTCAGTAGAATTTGTGGAGGACTATCAAAATAAATCGTAACCATTAGTTCTTTTTTCCATTCTTAAGGCCCGTTCACGTCCAGAACGATAACTATAAATACAACGATCTATAACGTAGCCAATGTAGTGGAATAAAAATAATATGGTCTCCTTTCTACTGCACCTTCAAAGGAGGCAAGACAATGTTGTCCAACCCTGCGCTGAATTCCTGAGGTAATTTTATGTTTTATGTTACTCTGTTTGCTGTGCAATGTCTGTTTGCTTTTCTTTAATGTCGCCTGCCTTTAAATTTGAATGAGCTGTCAGTGTTTTATCGTTTATCATCTGTAAAAAAAAAAAAAAAATGTTCGGATAGTGATCCCGACGTTATCGTTGCCCTGTATCCTTATTGTTATAGTTGTGGTGTGAACTGCTATTCTCTTAAATTTGATACGATTTTTAGAATGTTATCTTTATAGTTCTAGTTCCAGTTATCAATATCATTTTTGGTGTGAATGGGCCTTTACCCCTTGGGATTCCTTTTTCTAAGGGCACCAGGGCTTGTAGATCCAGCCTTAGCCTAGTTAAATGTTCTACTCCCCCGACTAAATGTCGCTGTCAGTCGACTACAATTGCCATCTGTGCCAAATGACAGTCGTAACTCAAAGAGTGATTGTCTGCGCAGCCCTTCACCTCACAAAGAACAAACTGCTGCTACATCCGTAAATCAAGAATGAAACTCGAACACTATAAAGCACTGCTATATTCAGTACAATGTTCTTTTTCTCTCTTTGCTTAGAAAAAAGAGGATCGAAATACCTTTGCAGCAGTATACATCCCAATGCCACCCACGCAGATGGCAGCGGCATTTAGGTGAATATGTACATTATATTGCCAAAAGTATTCCCTTCCAATGAATAGGTTTAACTACTTTAGTAATATCCATGAGTACAACTCTTAATGTTAAAGCATATAATGATATTCTATGGAATTGTGTGCTTCTAATTTTATAGCAACAGGACCCTTTTCTATTCTAACAGGACAATGTCTCTGTGTATAAGGCAAGGTTAAAAACAAAATGAATGAATGAGTCAGTGTGGAAGAACTTGACTGGTCTGCATAAAGCCTCCTAATCCCAGCTGAACACCTCTGGTGTGACTTTAAATGCAGACCTTGAGCCAAAAACTCATCACCAGACACCAATGTCTTGTACATATGGGTACAGTCATTTTAGACACTTCCAAAAACTGTTGCAACAGAGATGGAAATCAATTTTTAAATACATGAATTATGTTTCCTTTGATGCCACAGTTTTTTGTCCCAATACTTCTGTCCATATAGTGAATGTACAAGTCATTAGTATTTAGGGATGAGTTTTTGGCACAAGGTCTGCATTTAAAGTCACACCAGAGGTGTTCAGCTGGGATTAGGAGTTGTCTTAATGCAGATCAGTCAAGTTCTTCCACACTGACTGAATCAATCATTTCGTTAACCTCGCCTTATACACAGAGACATTGCCATGTTAGAATAGAAAAGGGTCCTGTCCAAGCTGTTGCTATGAAATTAGAAGCACACAATTCCATAGAATATCATTATATGCTTTAACATTAAGAGTTGTACTCATGGATATTACTAAAGTAGTCAAACCTGTTCACTGAACAGGTTTGGGAATACTTTTGGCAATAGAGTATATATGTTTTGTGAGTTTGTATTTGTATAGAGTTGTATAGTATATATGTTTTGTGAGTTTCTTTTCAGCAACAAAATAAACACACAACAAAAAATGCGAAAGTGAGAAAACAGCAGCAGAGAAAGCAGCTGATTATAGCGATGACCTCTGCAATTTAGTACACCAGTTTATTTATAGCACTTTATACCGGGGATGTGTTGTTCATATGCTCTGCAAACCTGAACCGAAGAACGAGCACATTTTAAAAAGTCAAAACATATCAAAACATATATTATTTCTCATCACTCATTATACCTGGTTAAAAAAGTCAAAGTAGCCTACTTTAAGAAAAACTATAAGCAAGCCATTGCAAGTTACACATTTCACCTACTGTATACACTTATTAATAACAAAACAATTTACATTCTGTTTTTTGGAAAAGCCTTTCTACTTCTTAAAGCATGGGTAATTTGAGAAGTTTATTTAACCCATTTAAGACCACCGGCAACTGTAGTTGCTGCAGTTTGTAGTTGTCATCTTCCTTTTGTAAATATTTTTGTAGATGTTATCCATGTTTTATATCCCAATGACATAATCACGAAGGTCTCTAGAATCATCCAAACAAAACAAATCTTACAGGAGATCTACAGTTTTTTGTATATTTAGACAAAAGTCCAAGCGGTAACTATAGTTTATAGTTTATAGATTAGGGTTACTAATGGTGCCTGGTGCCAAATTTTGTCACATCAAGCACCACTTACATTTTCTGCAGAATATGTACATATATATTTATTTTTTGATACACAATGCAGTGTTGGGGCAACTTAATGGCTACACTATGTTTGAACACTTTAAGACAAATGGATTTGTAGTCAGTTGTGTTTTTATATTCAAGAGATTATTAGCTACATGCAGCTTTTTTGGGTTCACATCGAATGTTATTCAACATTTATAAGCAGTGAATCTGTTTATGAATAAAAACTGATCTTTCCTGCTAAAAAAAAAGCTAAAACCAGCCTAAGCTTGTTGGCTGGTTTTAGCTGGTCATAGCTGGTCAGCAGGCTGGTTTTAGAGGGGTTTTGGCCACTTTCTTAGCTGGTTAGGCTGGTTTTAACTGGTCAGGCTGGGAGATCAGCTGGAACAACCAGCTAAAACCAGCCTGACCAGCCTAGCCAGACTGGGAGACCAGCTAAAACCAGCTACTTCCAGCTTAAACTAGCTAAGACCAACCAACCAGTTTAGGCTGGTTTAGCTGATAATCCAGCCTGATTTTAGCTGGTCAGCAGGCTGGTTTTAGATGGGTTTTGGCCACTTTCTTAGCTGGTCAGGCTGGGAGATCAGCTGGAACAACCAGCTAAAACCAGCCTGACCAGCCTAGCCAGGGAGACCAGCTAAAACCAGCTACTTCCAGCTTAAACCAGCTAAGATCAGCCCACCAGCTTAGGCTGGTTTTAGCTGTTTTTTCAGCAGGGTGTTGAAAGCAGATATTTTGAGTTAGATGCTAAATGTTCTCCTCCTATTCAAATTTGACATTGAAGGGGTACATACGACATAGTTGCCGCACATTCAAATACAATTTCCAAGAAAAAAAACTAAAACCTGGGTTTTCTGCAGAACATGTTCACATATGGCACTATTAACACAACCATATGCATGAAACCATTGAGAAATTTTTTTGGCACAAATGGGTTAACATTATGATTATGATTTGCAACATTATGTGTAAACCTGGTCTGGCTATAATGAGTGTAATAAAATATCTTACCTGGTAGAGACAAAGCAGGGGTCTCCATTGACGTGTAGCCAACAACACCTACTTTCTCTGAGTTAACAGTGAAGATCTTATATGGCCAGTAGTAGTTGCTGATATTAGAAGTGAACGTTTGATCGACTTTAATGTTTGCACTAAGAACAATGCAGTTCACTTTCTGAAGGAAAGGTTTCACGAGGCCGTCCACTCCATTGTCAAATTCATGATTTCCTAAGGCCTAAAGAATTACACACACAAACATGATAACATGTAATGTTGTAAAAAATAAAATCAGTTTAAAGGCACAGGTATTTGCATTTTTATACAGTTTGCATCTAGTAACTAGTTCTGACCTGTTGGACCTTTTTAATTGCAGATTGGTAAAGACATGATAAAGCAGTTGTGAAGGAACACATGCACATCAAATATTTTTTTCATAAGGAGTCCAATATTTCACTAACCATAATAACAAGAAAGCTTTAACAACTGATGCTTCAAATGTAGATTTTAATAAATGATTATGATGGCTAATGTGTTTTAACATATTAGCCTTCATGCTTATTTCAGGGTTTCTGCAGATATGAACAAGTGAACTTTTTAAGACCTTTTTAATACCACCTTGTATGAAATTTAAGACCTAAAATGGAGATGGAAATACACATTATATTGCATACATACATGTAATAGTTAATGTGTATAATGTAAAAAGAAAACAAAATTTAATCGCTGTCATAAATTATATGTCTTACTATGATATACAATCTCTTATCAATTACATTCTACAGAATGCAAGACTGTATTCTCATTAAAAACATGGCAAGTTTTGCTATAGATTGGCAAAATAATATTTTACAAAATAACTGTTTTTGAATTCTGTAAAATTAATAAAATCATGCTACCTGGTACTGCTGATTTACAGTACTTTACTGACAATTTTAAACGAGTACATTTAAATAACAAATAAGTAACAATTAAATAGGAAAATATATGCATTTAAATTAGTGGTGTCAGTCAGTTAAAAAAAATAACTAATTAATCACACATTTTTCCTGAAATTAATCGTGATTAATCCTACCTGACATTAAAGTTTTTAATTATACGTTTATATTGCAATAATTTCTCATTCGTGATTCAAATTAATGTAGATACAACATAAAGAGTGTATATATTTATAATATTTGTTTAATGCCATCTTTTTTTTATGACTGAAGGCAAGTATCTCTGATTCAAACCGATGTCTCTATTTTTCCCTACTAATATTTTACCACTGAATACAACCATTGAACATTACAGTATAAGGAAAGCGCAGAGGATCATCAGTGACTCCAGCCACCCATCCCATAGACTGCTCTCTCTGTTACCCTCAGGAAGACGCCTCCGCAGCATCCGATCCCGCACTAGCCGACTGAGGGATAGCTTTTTCCCTCAGGCTATCAGGTTAATGAACAATCAGAACTAATACACCCTACAGCATACTCCCACCATACAGTATGCCATGCTACACAGTTCAACACGGAACTATACGCACACATTGCACTTAACACAACAATCTGCTACACCATCACAATACAATGCACATTCATGTCTTTTACATATCCAGTGTATTTATTTATTTGTATTTATATTTATAATCTGATGCACCTTCACACCGCTGACAATTTTCCTAGTGGAATTCTGAGTGTGCTACACAAAAGTGAGTGGGCTATTTCAAACCACTTGTGGTAAAACACTCTTCTTCTACATGCACACTGAACACCTTAACTAATAAGATAATATATGCTTACTGCGTACTGTACTACAACAATTTGCACTGCTTCCCCCCACCTCTCTTCAGCACAGCTTAATGTTAAATTATCTCCTTTATTTGCACAATCTCCTGACAGGATGTCCAACTCATATTTGTACTATCAACTGTACACTGTGTATACTGAATATATGTATGTGTATATTGCACACTGTCATCTATGTATAAATCTGTATGTAAGGGTATTGTCTAGCTATATGTAAACTGTCACTGCATTGTCTGGAGTACGCTCATAAGAATTACACTCACCTAAGCACAAGTGCTGTGGTGATGTGACAATAAAGTGATTTGATTTGATGATTTGAATTGAGAGCTATCACTTTAACATTTATTAGACTTAAAAAAAACAAAACAAACAAACAAACAAAAAAAACCTTCTAATTTAAGTGAACAATCAACAATCTTCACATAAACCCATTATAATAAATGTCATATAGGCTAACTACCTGTGCCCTTCAACAAGAAAATATAGCCTAAAGTTATCCAACACTAAATTATATAACATTTTAAATTATAAAGATAAAGCTTAAAACTGCAGAAGTTATTAACTTCCTCTTTTTTATTTTGTGGGTTGATTAACAGACATCACAGCAGTTGGTTATTAGGATATTTTGACTGCTATTACTTTAAAAAGCTGCGGATGCTGACACAGCTGACCTATAAATAATAAATACTTACATGCACAGTTTTAAGGCAGCTTTTATCGCCTTTTTGTAACTTCATGTCTTAACAGAGGACATGACATAACTACGACATTGCATACTTGCAGTTTTATTTGGGATTGAATATGACAACGCGCTTTAATATAGGCCTAATACAGCGGCGCCGGCACATTTGCGTGTGCACTTGAAGAGCGCGCTACGATCACAGTATAACGGCTAACAGCTCCTTGTCACCGGTACCATTTTCGCGCTCGTTATACTGGCGTCTGGTGCTGAAGTAAACTTGGAGTCTCCCGTTTGATGTGCTTGTAAAGACGCTTTACGCATCTAAATAAATGCAATTCTTTAGAAGTAGAGTGCCTAGCCCAGCCACTGGGTTAATTGCGTTAAATATTTTTAATGCGTTAAAAGGAAAAAAGTAATCGCCTGCGTTAACGTGCTAATTTTGACACCACTCATTTAAATATAAACCATTATATCAACAATATAAGTCCAAAACGTTTGAAAAAAAAAAAAAAAAAAATAGAATAGAAGAATTCACCCAACCATTTCTAAATTTTCTTTGACAGCGGGTGATAAAGTACCAATCGGGAATCTACGTTTGGGAAACACCTATTTTGTTTATGTTCCACAAGTTTGAGTCCCACTACACCTGAACAGGTGCTCTGTCCACTGTAATGAAGACTCCAGTGGCTCAAAGAAACCTGTCCAGTACGCTCTGTCCACTTCTGCTCTACATTACGTCAATGATAAAATGAGGAATACATCCCTTTGGCGACTATAATGATGGAAAAACTGGCAACACATCTGATCCCACAAGTCATTGTGATGAGCAACTTTTAGGAAGTATTTTTCGCTGGATTTTTTTTCTTCCACTAGCTAAGAGTTTTAGTCATTTATTAGCTGCTTTGGATTTCTAGCGGCACACTCGGTTGCGAACTTATTAAACTATTGCTCTGTTTGTTTATAAGTTTAACTCTTTTTCTTTTTTTTCTTTTTCCTAAACGTCAAGCGTTCTGGTCCAATCCAATTTTTAAGCCCCTAAGGAACCCAAAGCTGTTCGATGCAAATCAGTTCTTCTTCCATCACCCCGATAATTCATGTAAACCATAATATTCTTACCATCGCATCGTATCCGAGTCTATTCATGAAGTGCGCCGCTTCTTCGCCTTTGTAATAGTTAAACCAGACGGTGCCCTGAAACTGATCGCCCGCGTCCAGCAGGAGAACATTTTTCTCCTTGCTACGAATTTCGTTGATTTTCGTAAATCTCCGTGCAACTCCAGCGAAACAAGGCGGTTTGGTGCACTTGCCCGAGTCTTTGTTGGTCTCCTCCACTCGAGCGTGAACATCATTAGTGTGGAGTAAAGTTAGTTCAAACTCTGTCCTGCACATATGGCAGTGAATCCAGATGAAAAACAATGAATTAAGCCACTGCATCATCATCTTCTCAGCCCTTTCTGAACTGACAGTCCCATCAGAGGAGCTCAGCGGGTTTCTGCTGGAGGCGGGGTTAGTGGGCAGCACCAAAAGACAACAAAAAAGTAGTGTACAACGGGACTGAGAGAAAATGTGATTTTCACTACTCCCACATCTCCCACAGTGTATGATCATACAACAAAACAAAACAAAACAAAACAAAACAACAAGAAAGTAGGCTATATGTAGTGTATTTTTTTAATTCTTGATGGAGCAACAGAGAATCGAATTGAAAATTGAAAGAATTGAAAGTCATAAAAGTGATTTTTAAGATCTTATAAATGTTTGAGGTGGCAGGGTGTTAAAAAAAATCAAAGTTTGTCTCTATTTTCAGTTTATTTCATTAAATTATATGATTGGACAGCCAACTTAACATTTGATATTCACAATCTAACCATGTCATGTCAACAAATGGAATAATGTTTATTGTGCCACTTTTTCCCATATTCCCTTATTTAAAAAAAATAAATAAATAAACTCTTTGCTTTATTACCTCGAACAAAAAGACCTTTGTCTCAAAATAGTTATAGGTAATATTTGTAGGTATTTGTAGGTGCATGGTCAAATACTGTTGTTAAGAAAAGTGCTGAGGTAAATTTTAGTAGAATAAAGTCAAAATGTGCCTTCTGTGCCTTTAGGCCTAGAATATTAAAGTGTCTATTTGTCTAGCCTGTACCACACCCCTCCAACTGTTTATTTGCTATTAATGAGAGAAGGAGCGCTAAAATAAAACCCCACTCTGTATTCAATAATATTCTGTTTCCGTTTGAAATACACCACTATACTTCGGCCTAAGTACAGTTGCCCACATCTTTAATTAACACTTTACACTATATCACTATACTATATACTATATATATATATATATATATATATATATAGTAGATGGTGTTTGGTGTATTCAGAGTTGGAGTATTCAGGCTGTGCTTCACAGCGAGCGGGACTCGCGCTAACAGCATTTCCCTTCATCGTCCACGTTTTGATTTTGGCAAATCATTTTGGGCGAATGCAACTTATTGATCATGAGCTCCACATTTAGCAAGGCAGGAAAACATTTAATCTTCCTGAGGGAAGACGTCTTTCACTACTGTAAGTTAATGCTTTTAAATAGAGGAGAAAATAGTTATTTAAATAAATCAATAACTAAATAAATTCTTAAACTTAGACCACATTATATTGAAGTAGATATCCAAGCACCAGAAGCAGCCCACACTCTCCAAGTTTCTTAGAGAAAAATATGCATTGTCATTCATAGGCTATATGGTTGCAATAATAGCCAATTTTAGTTCAAAAATCAAAGTGTATAAAAATATGTTTCATAGATGTTCAGTTGTTAAGAATGTGTGATTATCTCTGGTAACTTTTTAACTGCAGGCAGACATACATTATACAGTACAAATGTTTTGTTGGATATATGCAAGCAAAAAATAATAGATTAAGAAATAGACAGGCTGTAGAAAAATGCAATGCATTACAAGGCTGTATAGAACAGTGCACTATTGGAGACTTATAGCTTACTGAAGTTTTAATTACATTATTGTAATAGCTATAGTCAGTCGTAAACCAAAGTGCACTGGTCTAAGGCATGAATCTCCAAAGCTCAAAATGAGTCCCACTGCAGCCCAGGCCTGACAACATCTGACCGCAGTTCATTGATGTTCTACTGAAGCTCCTTCCCAGCTAACAGAATTTAATTATAAGAACATTCTCCAAATATTCAGTCTTGGTTCTGGGAACATAAGTTAGAATGTTTTTAAAAGGTATTATGTTCTATAAATGTTCTTTTAACTTTGAAATTTTGATTTAAAATGCAACATTCTAGGAACGTTGATTTGTAACATTCCAAGAACATACACATGTCATATCCAGTTTCCTTGAATGTTATTTAAAGGTGATGAGGTTAGTATCATTCAAACACCTTCTGTGAGCAAGCGCTGAAAGAAAGAGAAATAAGAACACAAACTACAACTTACTTCAGCCACAGCCGTCGATAAACTGAAGATAAAAGACATTAAATCTCTGAAGATCTGATTAAACAACTCAACAAACAGCATTACCAGCTTTGCTTATTACTAACCAGATTGACTTTATTTCTGTCAGACGTCTATAGCAGATTGTATTGAGAATTAACAGAGGTTATTGAAAATGTTTAATTTGACCTCAACATCATTGTGATCAGGGTTTAATTTAGTTGGGCTTGATTTCATTATATTTGATTTTTTTTTTTTTTTTTAATCAGATCAAATGTTCTTGGTTAATTATTAATGATGGTGTAATTTTCATCAAGTGGTCTGCTTCACTGAGCTCATTCAGTGGCTAATATATTATTTTCATGCTATTTAGAATAGCTGTTTGAACTATTATGAAAGTTTATCTTATGCACAAAACCTTTAACCTATCTATGGCATCACTTAGACACAGACATCAAGGAAAAAAAAAAAAAAATATATATATATATATATATATATATATATATATTAAAATACGGTAGAATGATCTGAACAATGACGTACTATATATATATATATATATATATATATTTTTTTTTTTTTTTTTTTTTCTTGATGTCTACAATTATTTGAAAATCTGTGGGTGCAAAATAATAATAATAATAATAATAAAAATAAAAATATTGAGAAAATTGTATATATATGCATAAGTATAAACCCTAAATTTCCACACCTTAAAAAAAAAAAAAAAAAAAAAATATATATATATATATATATATATATATATATGTATATAGTACGTCATTGTTCATATCATTCTACCGTATTTTAATATATATATATATATATATATAAAATAATAAAAATCTAAATGTTGAGAAAATTGCCTTTATATATATATATATATATATATACATATATATATGCATAAGTATAAACCCTTTTTGGCTAAATTTCCCACCATAAATATATCAAAACTTAATTGTTGATTACTAATATGCATTGCTAAGAACTTCATTTGGACAACTTTAAAAGCAATTTTAGATTATTATTATTATTATTTTTTTTTTTCACCCACAGATTGAGAAAAATGACACTTAGGATTAGTTTTGTGGTCCAGGGTTACAAATGTTCCACAGATTATTGCAAGCTCAAGACCAGTTTGTAAACCTGCTGTCAGACACTAGATGGCAGAAGCGTAAAACATTTGAAGAGTTGACATATTTCACCACTATAGCTGTAAAAATACAGTCAATCACATACAGTAGTCTTTATAAAACCAAGCATTCGACTGTGGCTCCTAATGCGCATGACGAATGACTTAAAAAAGGGTTTATATCTGTGTCCAGACAGACAATAAAACCAATTTAAGGTTAAAAGCAGTGGTCTTCACCTTTAGGTTTATAGCTGCCATCCGCTTATGCTGTTTTATCACCTAACCAACCCAAACTATGACCTACAGGAAAATGATCTGAACAATGACGTACTAACAGTCATCATAGATACACAGTAAGAGATATTTATGGCTGTCTGCTGGTTTTTAATGCTCTGCTATTGGTCGTAAAATGAGAGCGGAGTTAAATGTGTCACTGGAAGCCCTTTCTCACAGCAGAACGGAGGCCTTGCCCTCAAGACTCACTTGGCTTGCCATCTATTTCCAAGATAACAGCAAATTTCAGATGTTGCTTCTGAGGTTGGTTGGCATGGAAACATCGCACATGGTTTGTATCCGCTTGCTGTGGCTGCCTCTGAACGCACATGAAGATACGCTTGTTCCTCGCAGTCTTTGCGACGGGGTTTGACCTTTGAGCTTATCTGGTTTTCCACACCGGCTTCGCATGATTTCATCGTGATACGATAACAATAAGTCTGCTAGAACACTTTTCTCCTATGTAGCTGCACAAGGATTCATCAAATAGTAGATGTGAGCATTTGATTTCGCTGTTGTTCTTGGTCTCTTTGAATCGTTTTTATACCTGATTATTTCACCTCAAAATTGCACATGAAATAATCCATTGTGATGTTATTTTCTAGACAATCATGCACATTTCTTACAAAATTATTATTGCTTCAATGAATCCAGACATTTTTATCCAGATATTTTTATATACATGTATATTTATTTATTTTGCAATAAGAAAAATTGCAATACAGTCCCTGTTTCGGTAAAATATAATAATAATAATAATAATAATAATAATAATAATAAACAAAAACTGGAAAAAAAATCCTCCACAAAAAACAAACAAACAAACAACAAATTATTGTAATACATTTCTAAAAATAAATTAATTAAAACCTTTCTAAATTCCATTAAGACAGCATATTTATTAATACATTTAGCACCAAAAATTCCAAAAATGCAGTTGATAGCTATACAAATTTACTGAAACAATAATTATTAAATTATGAATTATTATAATTATTGATAATTGATAATACAAGTTCTATATCCATTAAATATTGCCTAGTTAATAGTAAATTGTAAAATGAATTTTGCATTGTTTTGTGAGAAAAGTAACTAGGCATAAAACATTTAAATAAATTTTTAATTTATACTTACATATATTTACATAATGCATATATATATATATATATATATATTTTTTTTTTTAATATGGATTTTTTATGTAAAAAAAGTAACTAGGCATTAAAAATTGATAATGAAGTCTATATTTCTAATACAAATTTACTGAAACAATACTTATTAATTATTTTCATTATTGATACTACAAGTTCTATAGCCATTAAATATTGCCTAGTTAATAGTAAAACAGTAAATACAATTGCATTGTGTAAAAAGTAGATATCACAATGCAATCTTTGTCTTTTCTTTTTTTATTATTATTATTCATCTAAATATCAATAATTTTAATTCTTTATGTTTTGATTTTAGGTTGAATTATGGCCCAAACATTTTGTTTTGGACAGGTTGTGAGATTCACTCTTAGATTATGACTGTATGCCAGGTTATATTGATATTTTATTATAGTAACGGTGATTATTAGCAGTTGCTGTGGTGTTTTCAGGTTGCTAGGGTGTTAGTAAATACTAGCTTCCTATCTGATGTGAAAAGATCTGTGATCTGCTCTATATATGTCTTGGGTTCCTCCTCCTTGTATATGCATCTGTGGATTTTTTCCCCATTTCAATCCCATTCGTGTCCTGAGGAGGCGCTAGTGCACCACGCAGCTCTCTACATGTGTTCAGTATTCAAAGCCATGCTAATAGAGGCGCGGGTGGAGCTGCAGATGTGGACAGGGTGAGTTAAAGGTGCCTGGCTGTTTTTAAAACCCTCAAGGGCGCTTCTGAAGTCCTCCGTTAAAAGAGACATGCAAATAGGATAAGTTAAGAGTCAGCCATGATAAGACGATGAACCGAGGTGGAGCTAATTAAATATTCCACGCCATTTGAAGTGCATGGCATGGCTCGCAAACAGCGAATTGAGGCGAAAACTCAAGGCCAGTATAAACAGCCTCTGTTTGGGAGTGTGTGTGAGCTGCATGTTTTGTATATTTTGTTTCAGGCCTGTGCAAATGCACATACTAGTCAGATCTGAGACCTTAAAACAAAAGCTCCTGGTGTTCCAGTTTTAACAGATGGTGGATGTGTGAATGCACTGGGTGATGTTCATCATGCATGCTGTGTGTCCTCAAGCTCAGGTATTAGGCACAGCATCCTGGGCCTGCAGTAATGATGTCAGCTGTATTTAATTCACTCACGGAGCTGCTTTGAGATCCCCATATCTATGGGTCTAAACCATATAGGGACTTAAAAATGAAGATAACAAAAGAAAAGTTTGTTAAGAACCAGAAACTGAAAGGATGTTAAGATATCTTTAATATTTCTTGAGTTAAAGGCATGCACACTTTGGAAAATTGATTATTTTTGCACTCGATATGTTTTGTTCTATGCAATTGTTTTGACAGAGGGAAACAAGATGCAATTCCAGTTTCAACATTTATTTGTTTTTCATACATTTTTCTTTAAAAGAAAAAAGTATCAGCTGTATGCAAAGTGACCAACATTTAATTTCTGACCACTGAAAATGAGAAAAATGCAACAATTTGCACATGGAGCCACTTTAAGATCCGCGTATCTCTGGGTCTGAACCATAAAGGGCTTTAGAAATTAAAATAACAAAAGAAAAGTGTGTTAAGAACCAGAATTTAGAATGGTATTAAGATAGCTTTTATATTTGAGTTACAGGCATAAAAACTTTGGAAAATTGATTATTTTCGATATGTTTTGTTCTATGCAATTGTTTTGACAGGGAAAACAGGTAAATTTCTAGTTTTCAGATATTTTTCTTTAAAAGAAAAAAGTATCAACTGTATGCAAAGTGACCAACATTTAATTTCTGACCACTGAAAATGAGAAAAATGCAACAATTTGCACATGGAGCCACTTTGAGATCCCCATATTGCTGGGTTTGAACCATAAAGGGCCTTAGAAATTAAAATAACAAAAGAAAAGTGTGTTAAGAACCAGAATTTAGAATGATATTAAGATAGCTTTTATATTTCTTGAGTTACAGGCATAAAAACTTTGGAAAATTGATTATTTTGGCACTCAATATGTTTGTTGCAGTTGTTTTGATAGACGGAAACAAGAGACGTTTCTAGTTTTTAACATTATTTGTTCTTTAGACATCAACAGATGTATGCAAATTGACTCCCATTTAGTTTTTGACCACTGAAAATGAGAAAAATGCAACTGTTTACTCCTGGGGCCATATTTAGATCCCAGTATTTCTGGATCTGAACAAAACCAGGGCCTTAACAAATGCAGTACCAACAGAAAAGTTTGTTAAAAACCAGAAACTGAAAGGATATTAAGCTATCTTTAATATTTCTTGAGTTACAGACGTGCAAACTTTGGAAAATTGATTATTTTGGCACTCAATATGTTTTGTTCTATGCAATTGTTTCGACAGAGGGAAATCAGATATATTTCTAGTTTTCAGACATTTTTCTTTAAAAGAAAAAAATATCAGCTGTATGCAAAGTGACCAACATTTAATTTCTGAAAATGAGAAAAATGCAACAATTTGCACATGGAGACGCTTTGAGATCCCCATATCGCTGGGTTTGAACCATAAAGGGCCTTAGAAATTAAAATAACAAAAGAAAAGTGTGTTAAGAACCAGAAATTAAAATATTAAGATAGCTTTAATATTTCTTGAATTACAGGCATGAACATTTTGTTTTATGCAGTTGTTTTGATAGATGGAAACGAGATGTTTCTAGTTTTTAACATTATTTGTTCTTTATACATTAACAGCTTTGACTCACATTTAGTTTTTGACCAGTGGAAATGAGAAAAATGCAACAGTTTACTCCTGGGGCCATATTTAGATCTCAGTATCTCTGGAACTGAACAATAATAGGGCCTTAAAAATGAAGATACCAAAATAAAATAAAATGTTAAATGTTAATAACCAGAATCTAAAAGGATATTAAAGTATCTTTAATATTTCTTGAGTTACAGACATGCAAACTTTGAAAAATGAATATGAGATTCTGTAAATGTTACTCTTTAAATGCAATAAATATCAGCTGTATGCAAAGTGACCTACATTTGTTTTTTTATCCACTGAAAATGTGTACAATTTACTCCTGGAGCCATGTTTACATCCCAGTATCTCTGGAACTGAAAAAATAGGGCCTTAACAAATGACGATACCAAAAGAAAAGTTTGTTAAGAACCATAAACTGAAAGGATATAAGCTATCTTTAATATTTCTTGAGTTACAGACATGCAAACTTTGGAAAATGAATTTAGCACTCACACTGGTATGTTTTATGCAAATGTTTTGATAGAGGGAAACAAGATATGTCAAGTTTCAACATTATTTGTACTTCAGACGTTCCTCTTTAAAATAAAAAAAAGTATTAGCTGAATGCAGAGTGACTTACATTTAGTTTTTGACCACTGAAAATTAAAAAAAAAACACAGCAATTTACTCATGGAGCCATATTGAGATCCCAACATCACTAAAAAAGGGCCTAAAAAAGAAAGATAAAAAAAGAGATGTTTGCTAAGAACCAAAATCTAAAAGAATATAAAAAAAAAATAATAAATGTACTATTTCTTGAGTTATAGGCATGCAAACTTTTGAAAAGAGAATATTTTTGTTACTGACAGGTACAATATATGCAGTTGTTTTGATTAAGGACATAAGTTACATTTCTAATTTCAATATGAATTGTTCTTTAAATGATCCTCTTTAAATGCAATAAATATCAGCTGTGTGCAAAGTGACCCACATTTGGTTTTTTGGCCACTGATAAGGTGTACAATTTACTCCTGGAGCCATATTTAAATCCCAATATCTGAGTAATATTGGCCCTTAAAAATGTAGATGCCAAAAGAAAAGTGTGTTAAGAACCAAAAACTAAAAGGATGTTGAGATATATTTAATATTTAATGAAATACCATCATGCAAACTTTGGGGATAAAGTCTGCAAAGTGCCTTTTCCCATTTTTGAATGGTGGCCATTGGCATGTAATCCAACAAAGATTGCTAAAGGCAACAGATTTTACTAATAGACCTACCAATCTCTGTAAAAAATAACATAATGATGCTGCCATCTTTCTGAAGTCATTTTTACCCGCCTGCAATTTGGCTCTAAAGTGAAAATTGTCCTTTTCACTCCCTTCTACAAAATAGTGGATTACTCAGTAAATATTCATCCATGACATTTAATATTTTGGATTTCTCCTTTATGTATTTTTTTTTCACCAGAAAAAAGAGCATCATTTTTAGCTGGGGACTACTGGTTAAGTTATTCAGCATTGGTAAATTACTTATATAGTTGCAGCTTAATTAAACAAACCATCTTGCATGCAGTCAGGTCAGATCCTTGTGCCAAAAACACGATCAGATATGAGAGCCAAAGCCGTAAAAGTGTCTTTTGTGAGCTGTGTAGCCTTTCAGGAAGTTGAATTACTCTTGAGTGCGGAAGGATCAAGGAGTGACATTTAACATCATGCATAGAGTCAATTCACACCCGACCCTCTTTAGACGACTCTGGACCCGAGGTTTGGATAATCTCCAAACGTTTTGGAGTTTCTGTAGGTCAGGGATACTTAAAGTCTGGTCCGCTAACACAATCAGGCTTTTCATTTCACTTGCTCTTTGTATCTGCACTGCAAGCGAGCAATGCAACATAACACAATTTGGCTGTATACCATTTTACATATTTTTCTGAAATATGAAGTATGCAAATATGATGTGCAATTGATAAATGCTTTAAATTATGTTCATTGTTTACTCTTGTTAACATTTGCATGTTATAACCGTTATCTGCCACATTTGGCAGATTTGATCCAATGTGACTTGCATTGCATTTAAGGTTTATTTAAATATTTCCTGCAATGCTTTGGGAATCAAACTCATATTTTGTGAGACTCACTTTTTAATTCAGTTGCCACAGTTTGCACCTGAAAATGAGCAATGAGTGTAGACAGTTTTGTTCTAGATTTCTAAAGCAGTGCTGTGTTTTTCTACTCCATAAAATATTTTGCAGTTCATTAAGTACTAAGCTGTTAGTTTTTCTAGTACTGTCAGCACTGCAAATACTGTGTAATTGCTGACTGGCACATAGTGAAAGCCATTTTTGGTTATGTGTGAATTATATTAAACGGCAAACGTTTATAGGCTGTCACCAAAAATTGACTGAAAGAAGTGAATTTGCATTAGTCCTTTCTTGTTGAAAGCAGAAAACTGAATATTTTTCTTAAATATAAAGAGTGTGAGATTGCATACGGTTCTTATTAACAATTGCATGCTAAACTAATTGTAAACGTATTTAGGCGTTTGCCAGCTATTATTCAAGACGACATGCGTGCATTTCCTAGGAATCAAACTCATTTGGGTTACAATGTTACCAATATTATTAATGCATTTGTGCATGTTTAAAGTTGTAAAAAACTGAAAAACATACATTAGTAACTTTTTCATTTGAACTGTGCTTTGTAGCTTCTTGTTTCCAACACACAAACTGATATTGTTCTAATCATAAAACTTCAAATAAAAAACAAATTAAATAATTAAATTAAAAGTTGCATGTAAACACAAATATATTTATGCATTTGGCAGCTTTTATTTAAGATGACCTACATTGCACTTAAACTTTGTCATGTTAAAGTTTAGTTTATGCACTCTGTTCATGTGGCTTTTGATAAAACCGAAAATGGAAAAAAGGGGAAAAAATATTTAAAATGAGGTGCAATTGATAAATACTTTACATTGTGTTCATTGTTGGTTTTAGTTAACAATTGCATGTTAACCTTGTTGTAAACTATTAATGTTCATGCATTTGTCAGCTTTTATTCAAGATGACAAACATGCATTCCTTAGGAATCAAATTCATGACTGGCAATTTTAATGGCAGTTTAATGCTGTTTGGGTTGCAGTGTTGACAATTTTATTAATGCATTTGTGCATTTTGCATGTTTAAATTGTAATAAACTGAAAAATGTCTAATTATATCATTTCAAACTGCACTTTGTCGCTCCTTGTTTCCAACAGACAAACTGAGATTGTTGTAATCATAAGACTGAAAAATAAATAAATAAAATTAAATTCATTTTTTTCTTAAATATAAAGTAAGAAAAACATTACATTGTGTTTATTGTTAGTTCTCACTTTTTTGTTAACCTTATTGTAAACATTAATAATTATAATATTGACATCTTTTATTAAAGATGACCTACGTTGCTTTTGACAAGTTTTTCATGTTAAAGTTTGGTTCATGCACTCTCTTTTCATGTAGCTTTGTGTAATCATAAAGCTAAAAATCTCTAAAATTATGTAAAATATTTGCATATAAGGTGCAATTGATAAATACTTTACATTGTGTTCATTGTTGCACAATTCCATGTTAACTAAAAATATTAATCCATTTGACAGCTTTTATTCAAGATGACTTACTGACTTAAAGTTTGTCTTGTTAAAGTTTGGTTCATTAATTCCCTAAGAATCAAACTCATGGCTTTAACATTTTAGTGCTATGCTTAACTGTTTGAGTTACAGTTTTACCAGTTTTAATAATGCATTTTACATGTTTACAGTTACTACATGAAAACTTATAAGGAAACATGCAAATGATTGCATGATAATATGACAGATGGAAGGGTCAATTATAAGACAACACTCTTTATATTTAGTCTATAGGCTTAGTCCTGAGTTTAAATATTCCCATAACTACTGTAATTCCTCTTCAGAGTAACCAGTGTGATCCAAGCACTGAATAAGACCTTTCTTTGCTGAACATAAATCTGAGCTGATAGCAATGGCAGACACACCATCACTTTAAATAAACAATACTTCTCCAAATCTTGCCCTCAGCTACAGTAGGTCACCGAAACAGAGCTGCTTCTGGGGGAAAGAGGCATATTTTCGTGCAGAGAGCTTCGAGACGAGCGTATGATAGACAAGTAAGCCGACTTATATTCGGCCGGCTGAAATGAAAAGACCAGATCGTCACAGCTGCCCTTTTCTCTCTGTCAGACTGAATCAAGTTCAGCGGGAGTTGTTTAATTTGAACTGCGCTCACTTACTCGATCTGTCGTTCCTCGTTTTCCAACAGACAAACTGAGCTGGGCAAATTGAAAAGGTCTTTATTCATGTGAAAACCCAGACGTTTAGTTTGAATGCAAATCCACAGGTGCCATCTAGAGAGTCAGGTTAACGTCATTCGGTCGTGTTGAATGAAATGCGGCATTGTTCATAAACTGTGTGGAAGATGTTTGCATATTAGGTGCAATTGATAAAAATACCTTACACAGTGGAGGCCTAAGGTTTGCACCCCCTTTCAGAACCTGCAAAATAAGAGGGATCATACAAAATGCATGTTAGTGTTTATTTAGTACTGACCTGAATAGGATATTTCACATAAAAGATGTTTACATATAGTCCACAAGAGAAAACAATAGTTGAATTCATAAAAAGTTTACATCCCTTGATTCTTAATACTGTGTTGTTCCCTGAATGATCCACAACTGTGTTTTTTTGTTTAGTGATAGTTGTTCATGAGTCCCTTGTTTGTCCTGAACAGTTAAAATGCCTGCTGTTTTTCAGAAAAATCCTTCAGCTCCTGCAAATCCTTGGCATTTTTGTGTATTTAAACCCTTTACAACAATGACTCTATAAATTTGAGATCCATCTTTTCACACTGAGGACAACTGAGGGACTCATATGCAACTATTACAGAAGGTTCAAACACTCACTGATGCTCCAGAAGGAAAAAACATGCATTAAGATTTTGAAGATCAGGGTAAATTTAACTTATTTTGTCTTCTGGGAAACATGTAACATCTTCTGTAGCCTCTGAAGGGCACTACTAAATGAAAACAAAAAAAAAAAGATATTTAGGCAAAATAAGAATTTCTTCATTTTGTTCAAAAGTTTTCACCCCCGGCTCTTAATGCATGTTTTGTCCTTCTGGAGCATCAGTGAGTGTTTGAACCTTCTGTAATAGTTGCATATGAGTCACTCAGTTGTCCTCAGTGTGAAAAGATGGATCTCAAAATCATACAGTCATTGTTGGAAAGGGTTCAAAATACACCAAAAATGCTGGAAAAGCAAAGAATTTGTGGGAGCTGAAGGATTTTTTTGAAGAACAGCAGGCAGTTTAACTGTTCAGGACAAACAAGGGACTCATGAACAACTATCACTAAAAAAAAAACAAAAAAAAAAAAAACAGCTGTGGTAATTCAGGTAAGAACACAGTCTTAAGAATCAAGGGGATGCAAACTTTTGAACAGGGTTATTTTTGTATAAATTCAACAATTATTTTCTCTCATGGACTATATGTAAACATCTTTTATGTGAAATATCTTATTCAAGTCAGTACTAAATAAACAACAACATGCATTTTGTATGATCCCTCTTATTTTGCTAAAATAATTAACATTTTGCAGATTCTAAAATGGGGATGTAAACTTTTGACCTCAACCGTATTGTCTTCATTTGCTTGTTTACCTTATTGTAAACATTTGCTTGTGCATATGTCATTTTAAAGGAGTAGTTTGTCCAAAAATAAATATGTGCAGAAAATGTGCTCACCCTCAGGCAATACAAGATTAGGCAAATTTGTCATTCCATCACTGTCTCACCAATAGATCCTCTGCAGTGAATGGGTGCCGTCAGAATGAGTATTCGAACAGCTGAAAAAAAACATCACAATAATCCACAAGTAACCACTCCAGTCCATCAGTTAACATCTTGAGAAGACAAAAGCTGAAACAAAGATGTTTTGAACTAAAATACAAGTCCATAATCAATAATAACACGTCCTCCAGTGAAAAAGTCCATCTCCTTTGTCTCTCACATCAAAATCCAGCTTGTAAACGGTGCTTGATCTCCACAGATTTCTCTCCTGATTCAGACCACTTTTTCACTGGAGGAAGCGTTATTATGGATCATGGACTTAGTTAGAAAAGTCTTAATGATACATTTGTTTCAGATTTTGTCTTCTCAAGAAGTTAACTGATGGACTGGAGTGGTTATTTGTAAATTATTGTGATGTTTTTATTAGCAGTTTAGACTCTCATTTTGACGGCACCCATTCACTGCAAAGGATCCATTAGTGAGTTAGTGACAGAATAAGACATTTCTACAAATCTGATGAAGAAACTCAAAATCAAACAAAATTGCAGCACATTTTAATTTTTGGCAGAACTATTTCTTACGTATTTTAATGCAGTTCTCGTTTACACTTCAGATAAATCTGTGCCTAAATGACACAGTCAAAGGTCTAGTTATGCAAGAATAGGACATTGATTGTTTAATAGCAATATGTTCCAAAGCCAGCAAGGATGTGGATCCAGGAACATGTTCTGCTCAGCATCAGATGTTCATCCCATAAAATCAGACACGCATTCGTATGAGTCTCGAACCTCTCAGCTGTGGTTTCATGAAGCGCAGGGTGATTAGCCCATCGAGCCGCTCTCCAATCTTCAACACAAAGAGCTAATCTGCCCTGTGCCCATGATGGGCATGCGCCGGTGTCATGGAGGGCCTTCAGCGTTAGCCTGTGGCCTTGCATTTCCTGCGGCGATAATAGCGCTGAAGGACCAGAGATGCGTGGATGTCTCGCCTGTTCGGAGCGAACGAGTGGGTAAATCAGGATCTGGAGTGTGCCGTATGTGGGTGTTTAACTTTTACAACGAACGTATGTTTTAATCTGGCCTGGTTCTCTCTCTTTCCCTTGACGAGTGGTTAAACTGTCGGTGAGTCATAATTTATAACCTCGGCTCGATAAATGAGCACAAGAGATGCCGTTCCTCATGCATTTGAATTGCAAATGGGCTGGCGTTGAGAAACGTTCACTTTATACTGGGAGGAACTAACTAAAAGTAGCAACACTGCTAACTTGATTACAGTTTTTGGGTTTGATAAGATATTTTTACATGGACCATTAGTCAGATAAAACAAATCAATCCTTGTGGATATATCCTTAACTAACTAAAATTAAAACCTTGAAGAACATTTGTTACTTGGAGAAAAAAAAAAGATCTGTGGTACTTCCATTTCATCTTTCTGCTTGATTTTAAATGACTTGTAGTTTAACCCTTTGTCACTTCCATTTTTGAACATAGACATGAAAATACATTATTTAAACTTATTTTTTTATATTTCATGAACAAAAACATTTTGTGATATGATTTTAATGTACATTTTCCATCATAGTGCAATGTCTGATTTTAAAATGGTTTTCAAAGGATGAATTTTGAGATTTTA
The DNA here is from genome assembly GCA_033026305.1 of Cirrhinus molitorella. Taxonomy (NCBI): domain Eukaryota; kingdom Metazoa; phylum Chordata; class Actinopteri; order Cypriniformes; family Cyprinidae; genus Cirrhinus; species Cirrhinus molitorella. The sequence continues at coordinate 36,463,101 of CM065133.1, forward strand.
AGTTTTCAAGTGCTATATAATTTATGATTTCTAAAGCATGATAGCTTTTTGTGACAAAGGTCAGAACTCCTGTTATGAAGTAGATTTTTGAGGGTGCACTATTTTTTTTTTTTTATAAATTAATCTGTTACTTTTCCTACAAAATTTGTAACACACACAAAAAAAGGTAAAATAACTATTTAGTTTTAGACCTTTCCAACAATATATAGTTTGTCATGATTAAATCAAGTAAACATAGGCATCCCACAGGTGGGACGGTGACAATTAATCAACTTATTATCAGTTATTAGGGGCCAAGCACCGAAGGTGTGGAGACACCTATTGTATCCGTTGGCATTTTTCTTCTTTCTCCGTTTCTTCCGCTGTTGAGTCTATGGCAGCCCATAGAACCGCTTGCGGGAAAGTAGTGAAATTTGGCACACTGATAGAGGACAGTCTCAACATTAACTATAGCAAATTTGGAGTCTCTAACTCAAACTCTCTAGCGCCACCACTTGTCCAAAGTTTCACTCATGTTTATGCTAATAACTGAAAACGTAAGGCACAGAAGCAATTTATTTTTCTCTGAAACTTTGGCTCATGCCGAGTCAAATTAACACCAAAATGTAAAAATCGTAAGGTTTTTTTTTTTTTTTTTCTATTTTTAATTGTTTGAAACTCCTACTTTTTCAAACTCATCCTAAATGTTTTTTAGGATTTTCACCAAAATGTTCTCAGATCATTTTCAGACCATGCTGGCAAAAAGTTATGGAATTGTTGATTAGTCAAACCGTTCTCGAATAACACTCAAATGAATTCTACAAAAAGCACACAAAAATCGATGTGGGTCTATATCGCTGCAAAGGTTTGGTGTATAGAGACCAAACTTGGTGTGTGTTATAACAAACATGACCTGAGGCTACCTGCAGTGTTTTGGCACAGTGCCACCTAGTGGTCAGGAAATATGAAAAAAAAAATATTTTAGCTTATAACTTCTGAATGGTTTGGGCAAAAATCAAAACAGGTCTCTTTAGATTCGGTGCATCATGCTGAGTCAAATGATACCCAATTTTTCCATGTCAGCAATTTTGGGTGTCAACCATTTTGAATTTTGTAGTAAAATGCAATATTTTACGAACGCATTGACGGTATGGGTCATCAGCACAATGCCCTGAAGGAGCCTGAGAAGTTTAGAGCCAGCGCCAACTAGTGGTAAAATAAAAAAAAAACATTTTGCGGGAAAGTAGTGAAATTTGGCACACTGATAGAGGACAGTCTCAACATTAACTATAGCAAATTTGGAGTCTCTAACTCAAACTCTCTAGCACCACCACTGGTCCAAAGTTTCACTCATGTTTATGCTAATAACTAAAAACGTAAGGCACAGAAGCAATTTTTTTTCTCTGAATCCTTGGCTCATGCCAGGTCGAATTAACACCAAAATGTAAAAATTGTAGGGTTTCATTTTTTTTTTCTTTTTTTTAATTGTTTGAAAAGCCTACTTTGTCGAACTCATCCTAGACGGATTTTCACCAAAATTGGCTCAGATCGTCTTCAGACCATGCTGGCAAAAAGTTATGGAATTGTTGATTAGTCAAAACATTCTCGAATAACACTCAAACGAATCTTTGCAGAGATGTGAGGCTATATCTCTGCAAAGGTTTGGCATATAGAGACCAAACTTAGTGCATGTTATGACAAGCATGACCTGAGGCTACCTGCAGCATTTTTGCGCAGTGCCACCTAGTGGTCAGGAGATATGAAAAATGTCTTTTTTAGCTTTTTGGGCGTCAGACATTTTGAATTTTGTAGTCAAATACTATATTTTACGAACGCATTGATGTATCGTTACAAACCTGGGTATGGGTCATCAGCATGATGCCTTGAAGGAGCCTGAGAAGTTTCGAGCCAGCGCCACCTACTGGTAAAATCTAAGTATTTGCATGCTTATAACATGCTTTCTAACTTTCATGCTTATGACTTTTCACAGGAGTCACCTTTTTAGACTCCTGAATCCTTGCTGAGTCCAGCGGTACCAAACATGGCAGGTTTTTCCTTATGGTTTGTGCAACGTTACATTTTAGCGCTTAAAAAACATTTGCCAATATCTTAGAAACCGTTACTCAGATCAACACTGATCAAAACCACCATAGGAAATTTGGAAACATTATGTGCCGACAATACGCTAATGCCCAATTGCCAAAAGTTTGATAGTGAGTGATAGGCTTGAGTAATAGGCTTGATCTTCTTCTTCTTCTTCTGTTTCTTCCGCTCTTGAGTCTATGGCAGAACTGCTTGCGGGAAAGTAGTGAAATTTGGCACACTGATAGAAGACAGTCTTAACATTAACTATAGCAAATTTGGAGTCTCAAACTCTCTAGCGCCACCACTTGTCCAAATTACACTCATGTTTATGCTAATAACTTTTGAACCGTAAGGCACAGAAACAATTTTTTTGCTCTCTGAATCTTTGGCTCATGGCAGGTCAAATTAACACCAAAATGTAAAAATCGTAAGGTTTAGTTTATTTTTCTGTTTTTAATTGTTTGAAACTCCTACTTTTTTGACCTCATCCTATATCCTAAATGCTATTATGTAATGCGTATCATTACAAAACTTGGTATGGGTCATCAGCACAATGCCCTGAAGGAGCCTGAGAAGTTTCAAGCCAGTGCCACCTAGTGGTAAAATCAAATATTCACATTTTTATAACTTTGGGTGTGGTCGACTTTTCACGGGAGCCACTATTTTAGACTACTGAATCCTTGCCGAGTCCAGTGATAACAAACATGCCAGGTTTTGCCTTATGGTTTGTGCAACGTTACATTTTAGCGCTTAAAAAACACTTGCCAAAATTTAGATACTAAGTGGCATAAAAATGCAAACAAAATCAGCTATCGGCCATGATCATCTTCTCATATATAAAAATGTGTATAACTCCAAAACAAAATGAGATATTTTTACCAAATGTGACACACATATGTATGAGCACACTCTAATGACACATAACGAATTTGGTGGGATTGTGCCTCTTGGTGGCGCTATAATTGAAACATGAAATTTCCATTGCAATAGAGTATTATGATATAAAATGTTACATTTTAGCAATGCATTGGTGTACCATTACAAAACTTTGTATGTACCATCGAAACCATGACCTGAAAGTGCTCAAAATGTTTTGAGACAGTGCCATCTTGTGGTCAAAAGGTGATGATAACTGATTAAAATCATATTACCAGTGGTTGTTTTCACCTATTTTGACTAAAATCACCTTAAAATGACTTCAATTACTCATTACTGCAGTTGGTCTGATGCTTCCCTTGCCTAGTGCTTGGCCCCGTGATTGCTGCTTGCAATTATGTTTGTTCTTTTATGATTACAGGAAGTTGCATTAAGGTTTTACGTCAGTGCTTATTTTGGCTGGCCAGACATCAATCGCAGTGTAAAACTGCAGCGCTCACAGTTTTGGTGAAACAAAGGAAAGCGTCAGGAGATTTTGGACATTGATCATAATTGCAGATGACAGAGGTCAGTCAACAAGAGCAGGCTGATCTGGACTGAAATTACTGCAGACGCAAATGAAAAATCAATCAGCAACAGAAGCACAAAGACGCGTGTGAAATCTCACAAATGTCATGTGATTGATGTATAGCTGGAAATGTCATGAAATATGGTTTATATTGTAGAATATACACCATATTTCCATAATCTTGTGGAAAAAACAAAACAAAACCGTGTTTTACAGATGCATGTTTACTTTTGTATTTATAACTTATTTTTGCTACTTTAAACAAAATATATATTTTATATATATTAAAATTTAGTTTAATTTGAGGCATTAAAATAAACGTATAGACATAAAAAATACTAAAAATCACAAAAACATAAAATTATTACTAAAATTCTAATCATAAAATATATATAGTCAGAAATGTCATAAAAAATATTTTTTATTGGTAGAATATAGATCATATAATAATAATAATATAAAATGTGAACTGAAATAAAATATATATTTTTAAAATTTATTTTAATTTGAGGTACTAAAATAAATGTATAGACATTAAAAAATACTAAGAATTACAAAAACAAAATTATTACTAAAACACAAACTAAAATTTGTTATAAAATACATATAGTCACAAATGTCATGAAAATATGGTTAATGGTAGAATATATACCATATTTTCATAATCATTTGAGGAAAAACCCAGTGCTTTACTTATGCATATTTACTTTTGTATTTATAATTTATTTTTGTTACTTTAAATAAAATATATATATTTTTTAATATTTTGTTTAATTTGAGGAAATAAAATAAAGTAAAAGTTAAATGAAAATGAAAATAAAAATAAATAAAAACTGTATAGACATAAAAAAAAATGCAAAAAACTTAAAATTACTAAAACTAAACTAAAATGAAAATTAAAATAATGTAATGTAAAAGTTTAATAAAAATGTATAGACATTGAAAAATATGAAAAATTACAAAAACATACAATTACTAAAACTCTAACTAAAATTAGTTATAAAATATATATAGTCAGAAATGTGGTTTATGTGGTTCATATGGTTTAACGGTAGAATATACACCATATTTCCATAGTAATTTGGGAAAAAACCCAACGCTTTACAGATGCATATTTACTTTTGTATTTATAATTTATTTTTGTTACTTTAATAAAATGTTAACTGAAATAATATATGTATCTTTTAATATTTATTTTAATTTGAAGAAATAAAATAAAGTAAAAGATAAAAAAAATTAATGTATAGATGTTAAAAAAAAATGAAAAATTACAGAAACATAAAATTACTAAAACTCGAACTTTAGTTATAAAATATATATAGTCCGAAATGTCATTAAAACATGGTTTAATGGTAGAATATACACCATATTTCCATAATCCTTTGGGGGGGAAAACAATGCTTTACAGATGCATATTTACTTTTGTATGTATAACTTATTTTTGTTACTTTAAATAAAATTATTAGTTATTTATTAACAGAAATGGCTCTTTACTGTCTAATGTGTTTAAACTTCTGTGTTTAAAAACTGCCAGCAGACAACAAACTCCCAAGTGTCGCTTTTATCATAACATTTACATTTATTCATTTAGCGCCGCTTATACCCAAAGCGACTTATAAATGAAAAACATCACTAGCAGTTTATCAAAAGAGCCACAGTGTTTGCGGTACACAACGTGTACAGTTTTACTGACATTAGAAGCAAAGGGAATACATGTATGGTGTAGTTTTCAGGGTTTCATCATTGTCTTCTGTCAGCCGATCTGCTGGAGCATGACATTAGAAACGCCAGAATCAACACAGACTCGATGCAAATTGAACACTTAATGGAAAATGTATAGCATGAACACACTTCGGATAAAGTGTCTGCCAAATGCAAAATGTAAACCTGTCCAAATCCGATTAAGAGCGAGAATGAGAGCCAAATTCACACAAGCGTCTCTCAAGCATTCCCACTGCATTGAGCTAGGGACTCATGTATAGCTGGAAATGTCATGAAAATATGGTTTATATTAGTAGAATATACACCACATTTCCTTAATCATTTGGAAAAAAATTATAATAATGCTTTACAGATGATACTTTACATAAAATGTTAACTGAGAGAAAAAAAAAAAAAAAATTACAGTAGTATAGTATTACAGATGCATATTTACTATTTATTTATTTTTTATTTTTTTGAAATTTAGTTTAGTTTGAGGTACTAAAATGGACAAAAAGTTAAATAAAAATGAATTTATATACATTACAAAAATACTAAAAATTACAAAAACATAAAATTACTAAAACTCGAATTAAAATGAAAAAGAAAATGTAAAATAAAAACGTATACACCATAAGTCCATTATCTTAAAAACCCAATGTTTTACAGATGCGTATTTATTTATTTTATTTATTACTTATTTTTGTTACTTTACATAAAATGTTAACTGAAATAAAATGTGTTTATGTATTCGAATTTAATTTAATTTAATTTGAGGTACTAAAATACACTAAAAGTTACATAAAAATGAATGTATAGGCAATAAATAAATACTAAAAATTACAAAAACATACAATTATTAAAACTCAAATTAAAATTAAAAAGAAAATGTGAAATAAAACTTAAAAATGTAATGTGAATGGTGTATAGTTAGAAATTTCATTAAAAAATTATATTGTGGAATATAGAACTAACAAATAAATAAAAAAAATAGTGTATAGACATTAAAAAATACAAAATATTACAAAAACATAAAATTACTAATACATCATATTTCCATAATCTTACCCCCCCCCCCCCCTTTTTAACAGATGCATATTTATTTATTTTTTTATTTATTGCTTATTTTTGTTACTTTACATAAAATGTTAACTGAAACTTTTTAATTTAGTTCAATTCAAGGTGCTTTTAAAAAATAATAAAAATGACAAAAACAAAATTACTAACATGGGTTTGTTGCTTAAGGCCTCTGCAATCAATATTATATGAAAAACATTTTTTATATTTTCCTACAGGAATAGCTCACTCGGAAATATATTTTCTATTCAGATTTCAGTCTTTTCCATGTTTATTTAATAAGTAACACAATTATTTATTAAGTAACTAAATTAGCTATTTCATTTATGTAATGTATTTATTTATTAATAAGTAGCTTATTTGTTTCATAAGCAAAACATTTTTTTTTATTCATACAAGTTACTAAATTAATTGTTAGTTTGACAAGTCACTAAATTCTTATTTAGGTAATTGTTATTGAGTTAATCTTCTATAATTTTGGAGATGAATAGCCTGGACCCTTTTGCTTTCACTACATGGAAAAGAGCGTCTGTGTGAAAGAGATGCAAGTTTAAAAAGGTGTTTTTGCACAAACAAACTCTTCAGCAGCAGCTCCAGAGTGAAAGCGTCTTAAATGCGCAGTGAGCGCAAGGTAAAGACGCCTACCAGGTTTCTTAAGGGATGCTGGTGAATGATTTAGACAGACTAATCGTTCACATTATTCATGTATGGAAACATTGGAATTCATTTACTTTCCAATTAATGAAGCATGAATTATTCAGCAGAAATGAAGCTGGAGGTGTTTCGGTGAATCGTGCGAAAGCGTCGTGAACAATTTATGATTCCTCTGCGCAACAGGAAAGAAAGCTGCTCGTTAACGCCGTAATGAACCCGAGATCTTCTGATGTCACGAGGCGGTCTGTGACCCGAACAACTGCTCGATGCGTTTCCTCCCTGATGCTGTAGTTCATTATAACGTGAAAAACGAGTCAACAGCACCTCCTGTTTTTCTCGCTTCATTTGTCAGGCCGAAAATCATCTGCGTTTCATGTAAAGCCACGATCCGGGACATCAATCACAAATCATGCTAGGGGGCCGTCAAAAAATAAAATGAATTGGTTATATTGTGAGTCTGAGTGTTTTAATGGGGTGCGGAGTGAGGTCAGGCTTTTTTATCTTCAAGTAAAAGCAACAGTTTCTCTAGTGTCTCTAGTTTTTGTGTACTGAGTGTATTGTGTATTTTTTATGTTTTAAATAGGGCTATCAAGTCAACAATAATTATTTAACACGTCTTGTGCCAATTAATTAACCCTTTAACTTTCACCGCCTACGTTTACCTCACCATATTACAGATACTAATACCAAAAATACTAATACTGTTACAAATCCTAATCTAATCATGACAACCTGTTGAAAAGGTCTAAGACTCCTAAATAGATATTTTACCACTTTTTTGTTTTATAAATGATGTAGGAAAAGCAATAGATTCATTTATGACAAGATGGGACCTCAAATCTACATCATTACAGAGATTCACTTTTTTTTTTTTTTTTTTTTTTTCACAAAAAGACTTTCTTCAGACCTTTTTCCCTATCACACTTTAGAACCCATAAGAAATGATACATCACTTGAAAACTTAAAATCTCAAAATTCATCCTTTGAAAAACCAGATATTGCATTACCATGGAAATTGCACATCAAAATCATGTTACATAATGTTTTTGTTCATGAATTATACAAATTTAACTTTGGATAGTGCATTTTCACGTCTATGTTCAAAATAGGCAGTGACAGTTAAAGGGTTAAAGATTAAGGTATTATTTAAGATAATTTAAATGCATAATTTTGTTTAATTAGAAAAGCACATTATGAAAAAGTAGTTTTATAAAGTAATATTTTAATAAAACACAAAAATACAAAAAGAAATACTCTACATATAAAACTAACAGCGCCAGTAGGTGGTGACAAATCACTTATTTATTCAATCCGATAGTTGAAATGGCTAATTCATTCAGAAAGGAAGCAAGTGACTGCCTTTATGAATGGTTCATCAAATCTCACTCGATTCGTTTAAAAACGTGGATTCGATCCATTTAGTAAATTTAGTAAAACGCCGCTGTATGTTGATCAGGGACACACAACAGTTCTCCTATAGGGCTTTATTTTCGTGGGCGAAATTATTGACAATATGTCTCAAATGTAATTATTTTACTTTTAACTTTACCTTTTCTTCATTTTTAAGTAAAAACTATTATGTAACCTTTTTTTAATCAACTAATGTTGATTCTGAATGAAAACACGCAGTGTTTGTTATAGTAACGCATTCAAATTTAGCAACTTTCATCTGACTGACAGAACGGCGATTGTATTTCAGTGTTTCTGTTAATGTTATTTTAGCCAATAAGTTGAAGAGGGTAAAAAACTTTAGCTCTCGAATGAATCTGCACACGCATTTTAGAAGGTGTTGCTTCGCCCAAGCAATAAATGCATGTCTTTGTATGAGCGATGTAATATTCTTCAACCACTCAGGTCATGTCAGTACAATCTATTTACTGTTCTATTGCTATTTACTTTTAGAATTCAGACATTTTTTTTCTTGCAGTTTCGAGTTTATATCATGCAGTTGCGACTCTGTTTCTCAGAATTGTGAGTTTATATCTTGCAATTCTGACTTTATAACTCATCGATGCGAAAACGTACAATTTAGATGTATTTCAATGCTTAAAACGTGGAAATACACGAGAAAAATACTCAGTGTTAAATTAACACTGCTCAGAGTTTATATTATCCACACTATACAGAGTGTTAAAATTAACACTGAACCAATGTTAAAGTTAGTGAGATTCATTGAGTGACGATTGACCAATATTGAAGACACCTGATGTTAACAAGCTGAATCACCAAAGAAGAAAATCATAATTAGTTATCATTATAGTGGTCAGTGTTTATATTAGTTGGGCTCTTAACCCTTGACTTATACTTACATTTTAATTGGCTGTTATTGAATTATAACAGCAAGACTTTTGCAAAGAGGAAAAATCATTCACCGGCTGAACTCATTTAAAGTCTAGTTATATTTTATTGATTACAATAGCCTTGTGATTCCGCAGTGACAAATTTTGTATTTTAATGACAAAAACAAAGGAACATCAAAAAAACAAAAGTGTTTACTTAAGGCACACACAGACATCAAGAATCCCAACAAAGGTGACAAATAGCATAATTTATTCATGCTGCAATGCATGATGGGAGCCATGGATGAGTTGTCTTTTTTTTGATGGTCACCATTGTTGTGAATATCATGCTTGTCCCTGATGTCTGTGTCTAAAGAAGTTTTTGATCAAAGTAAGTTTTAAAAACATCTGTCTAATTATACTGAAAATTTCAGATCTTCTGTCGTTCATGTAACCAACAATAGAAAACTCAATTATTCAATTATTATATGTCAAAACATAATTATCATCACTGGATGACTTTTGCTCTCTGCTTGTCTGGCTGTTATGATTCAGCTACAACAGCCAAATAAAACCAAATATTAAAAAGTCAAGGGTCAAAATGTCTAAAGTAAACACTACCCGTTATAATGGTGACTTAAAAATGTTGATTTTCTTCTTTGGTGACTCTGCTTGTTAACATCAGGTGTCAAGAATGGTCAATCATCACTCAATGAATCTCATTAACTATAACACTGCTTCAGTGTTCATTTTTAACACTGTATAGTGTGGATTATATAAACACTGAGCAGTGTTAATTTAACACTGAGGATTTTGCTGTGTACCTATGTATTTTTAGCTAAAAAAAAAAATCATTTTGTAATTATGATGCATAATCTCTATATTTTATGGTTCTATTGTTAGTCACAGCATGTCGAGAAAACGCCTTTCCATGTCCCACCACGGCAATCGAAGTTAGTGTTACATGAATGGCTAAACGATTGCAGAAATGTGATTCATTTTAAGGGCTTAAAGTGTTTAAGTCTTGTTTAACATTATGCAGACCTATTCTTGGAAACGAGCTGGCAGGAAAAATCACAGTATTAATATTGTAATTTCATATAACGTAAACGATTAAACAATTTAATAATGCAATTGAAAACATAAGGCCATTGGTACGACACTAAAAAATAATGATGAAATTAAGTGTTCGTTTTTAGGCGTCGTCAAAATGTCAATTTTGTATGTTAAAATGCTAAAATATATAAGTATTTGTACGTTTAGATGCTGTGAATACATCAGTATTGTACGTTTTAGTGTCTGGAAAAACAAGTAAATGTAAGTTTTGCAGAACCACATTTTGCATAAAATGCATATGAAATATCATGAGATCACGTTGGCAATTGCAAGTTTGTATCACGCAGTTCTGAGAAAAAAAATCTGAATTGTGAGATAAAAAGTTGCAATAACCTTTTTAAAAAAAAATTATTCAGTGGCGGAAACAGGCTTCTATACCTTTAAAGTTATTTCAACTTGGTTTTCGGAAAGTGGGTGAGTTGTTTGCTCTACAATATGTTTGTCCGGAGTCTTTCAAGCTGATTTGTGAGCATGCAATGCAGTCAGTTATCCTATTGACAAGGTAAATCAGCCAGTTGTAGTAATGAGGAGAACATGAGTTTGTTTTCTTCTCAATGAAAATGCCCCTGTTGTGAGTATTCTACAAATCAGCATGTTAATCATACAGTATGTTATCCAACTACAGTATTGTAGAATTAAGGCACTTATGCATGCGCAGCACGGACGCTTCAACTGTATAATTGATAAATAACAACATATTTAATGCTTTGAGCGCAGCTCTTACGGGACATAACATTTCATTGATTCTGAATGTTTTTGATAGCGGATACGAGGTAGTTTACTGATTTTGATCTCCAATATAGAAATGATTCACGCAGAATTATAATTATTAACACCAGACATCACAAACTGAATCAGATACTGTTTTTCCAATAAGAAATGTCTCGTAAAAGTGTAAAATATCTAACTTTTATTCATTTTAATATTCATTTTATAATGTGTACTGGTTAGCCTTGCAAATTCTCCCCATCTCTCTCTCTCTCTCTCTCTCTCTCTCTCTCTCTCATAAAACTTATAGGATTAATAAATTTAAGAGAACTAAGAAGTTAAATAATCTAGTCGATGTCTTTCCCCAGAAATATGTGAAAATTACTCACTGTAAAAACTATTTCATTTTAAGGGGCCATGCAATCAAAATGCAAGTTTTGTGGCTCGGTTCATGTCTATTAACTTTAGATTAGTGCTTTAGTGCTTAAACTGATCAATTTGTATTAAAAAAGGGTAACGTTTATGAGTACACTAGCATATAGAGTAACTCATATGGCACAAATAATAAGAGTAATATGAAACCCTGGACCACAAAACCAGTCTTCAGGTAAATATGTCCTATGAAGATATTTTGTAAATTTCCTAGTGTAAATATATCAAAACTTGTGATATGAAAAAAAAATAGTGATATGCTATTAGTAATATGCATTACTAAGAACTTCATTTGGACAACTTTAAAGGTGATTTTTTTCTCAGTATTTTGATTATTTTGCACCCTCAGATTCCAGATTTTCAAATTGTTGTATCTCGGCCAAATATTTTCCTTTCTGAAAGTTTATTTATTCAGATTTCAGAAGATGTATAAATCTCAACTTAAAAAAAAAAAGGACCTTTTTTATGGTTTTGTGGTCCTGGGTCACATTTGTTCATGCGAATTCATCAATGGTTTGTCAAAATCTGATGTGAAATATCTCTGAGGAACCCGTGTATTCATTAGATTATTAGTCATTTGTGTTTATTTTATTAAATGTTTTTGTGTTTATTGCAGGAAGTTACAATTCTGATTTCACTTGACAAAACATCAATTACTATATAAACTGCAGCACTCACATTTTGAGTGAAAAAATATAGTATCAGGAAGATTTGGGCATTGAACATAATTGCAGCTGATAGAGGTCAGTCAACAAGAGCAGGCTGAAATTACTGCAGACGCAAACAAAAAATCAATCAGCGTGAGCAGCGCTAAGAGACAAAGCGTTCCTGCATGTGTTTAATGAGCCAAGAAAACTAGTACTTTGTGTACAATTTACAGCGGTACGTCCCAAAACATATACAAACCTTCCAGACGCTGAACTATTATGGGCTGGTCAGCTAGTTTCTCTGGACTGAACGCTGCAGAACAAAAGCCTGTAACACCCAGAGGTCATTAGCGAGAGGCAAACTGTGCCAGTGTTTTTCAGTACAATATGCAATCGCTCTTACCAATTAAGCAAATTAGATAGAGGAACAGTTCTCCCACAAATGAAAATTAGATGAAAATATGCTCACCCTCAGGCCATCAGAGATGCAGATGAGTTTGTTTCTTCATCACATTTGGAGAAATGTAGCCAAACATCACTTGCTTACCAATGGATGTGAATGGGTACCGTCAGAATGAGAGTCCAAACAGCTGATAAAAACATCTAAATAATCCACAAGTAATCCACACCATTCCAGTCCATTAGTTAACATCTTGAGGAGACAAAAGCTGAAACAATTTCATCACTAAGATGTTTTTAACTAAAATATGAGTTCATTGGTGATCCATTGGTGAGCAAGTGATGTAATGCTACATTTCTCCAAATGTGATGAAGAAACAAACTCATCTACATCTCTGATGGCCTGGTGTGGATTATTATGATGTTTTTATCAGCTGTTTGGACTCTCATTCAGACGGCACCCATTCACATCCATTGGTGAGCAAGTGATGTAATGCTACATTTCTCCAAATGTGATGAAGAAACAAACTCATCTACATCTCTGATGGCCTGGTGTGGATTATTATGATGTTTTTATCAGCTGTTTGGACTCTCATTCAGACGGCACCCATTCACATCCATTGGTGAGCAAGTGATGTAATGCTACATTTCTCCAAATGTGATGAAGAAACAAACTCATCTACATCTCTGATGGCCTGGTGTGGATTATTATGATGTTTTTATCAGCTGTTTGGACTCTCATTCAGACGGCACCCATTCACATCCATTGGAGAGCAAGTGATGTAATGCTACATTTTTTCAAATGTGATGAAGAAACAAACTCATCTACATCTCTGCTGGACTGGTGTGATGTGGTGTGGTGTGAATTACTTGTAGATTATTGTGATGTTTTTATCAGCTGTTTGGGTGCCATCAGAATGAGAGTACATTCACATCCATTGGTGAGCAAGTGATATAATGCTACATTTCTCCAAATGTGATGAAGAAACAAACTCATCTACATCTCTGATGGCCTGGTGTGGATTATTATGATGTTTTTATCAGCTGTTTGGACTCTCATTCAGACGGCACCCATTCACATCCATTGGTGAGCAAGTGATGTAATGCTACATTTCTCCAAATGTGATGAAGAAACAAACTCATCTACATCTCTGATGGCCTGGTGTGGATTATTATGATGTTTTTATCAGCTGTTTGGACTCTCATTCAGACGGCACCCATTCACATCCATTGGAGAGCAAGTGATGTAATGCTACATTTTTCCAAATGTGATGAAGAAACAAACTCATCTACATCTCTGCTGGACTGGTGTGATGTGGTGTGGTGTGAATTACTTGTAGATTATTGTGATGTTTTTATCAGCTGTTTGGGTGCCATCAGAATGAGAGTACATTCACATCCATTGGTGAGCAAGTGATGTAATGCTACATTTCTCCAAATGTGATGAAGAAACAAACTCATCTACATCTCCGATGGACTGGAGTGGTGTGGATTATGGTTTTGGTTTTATCAGCTGTTTGGCCTCTCATTCAGACGGCACCCATTCACATCCATTGGTGAGCAAGTGATGTAATGCTATATTTCTCCAAATGTGATAAAGAAACAAACTCATCTACATCTCTGATGGCCTGGTGTGGTGTGGATTATTGTGATGTTTTTATCAGCTGTTTGGACTCTCATTCTGACGGCACCCATTCACTGCAGAGGATCCGTTGGTGTGGCAATGATGGAATTTCCATTAAGTGTTGGGGGTAACGCATTACAAGTAACACGGGTTACTTTTTCAAGTAACGCATTGCTTTTTAATTTGCAAGACAATATATATTTAAAAGATACTTTTTCAAAAAAAGTAACACCAGCTACTATTTGTTTCCTTTATGTATTTAATCCCATTTTATTAACCAATGTCTTTGCTGCTGACCTTTGTTTATCTAATTCAACCATACTAATAAGCAAAACTTACTTTAGATTAACTAACATTTGTGCTTCGTTTTTCTCATTGCTGAAGAGTGTTGAACTTCCTTCTCTTACAGTTCTACTGTACAGACGTCAATTTACAATTTTTTTCTTTAGGCTTATTCATTGAACTTTTTTTTTTTTTTTTTTTTTTTTTGCTTTTACATTTGCTAAAAATCAAACTTTTTATATTAAAAGCAAACAAGCAAGCCCTGCCCAGATTTAAAAAGTAATGCAAAAGTAATGTTACACATTATTTTACATTAAAAAAGTTTACATTATATTGTAATGCATTACTTTTAAAAGTAAATTTCCCCAACATTTCCATTTACATCTACATCTGAGATGACCATTTTCAAGTAGATTTATGGGGATAATAGTGCAGAAAAAAAAAACACCTTCACTCATCCCTCATTGCATGCATGTTTATTTCTTAAATATGTTTACAATTTTGCACGTCTCTTTATTTGATACGCCTCCAAATAGGAAGCGTTTGTGTGTGTTCTTCCCATAAACATGATCATTAGGACTTGACTGAAGGCTGGAAAAGTGCAAGTCGGCACCGCTGGGAGAAATCCAAAGCCTTTAATTAGACTGAACCCTTGCTAAGATACAAGCCGGCGCTCAAACACATACAATATCTCAGAAGTGGATGAATTTAGATGCTGCATCTTCTATTTTTTTTCTTTTTTCAATGACTTGATGCATTTTCTGGCAAACACTGAAATACCTGGCTTTAAATTGGCTCTCTGCGGCTTCATCAGCCTCGATGGCTTCTCTTGGCAGTGTTTGATTTTCAGCTGTGCGTTTTGCATGTTGTTATCGCGCCTTTCAGCGTAACACAAGAGTCCATCACCGTCTGTAGCGGCAAGGAAAATTTGCACTTGCAGTCCATTTTCCTCACTGGAAATGCCAGAGCTGAGCTTATTCAGGGGCAGGTTGTCAACATGCCATCATTTACTGAGAGTTTACCATCATTATTGACAGTCTGCAGCAGGATTTTTGCTGGAAATGTGGCTTGTTTTGACATGATTTTTGATTAAAATAAGCTTTGTGAAGTCTATTGTGTAAAACATGCTAATCATGCTAGTAACATGCAAATCATGCTAGAATCATGCTAGCAACTTGCTAATCATGCTAGAAAAATGTTAGTAACATGCTAATCATGCTATAATCATGATAGCAACATGCTAACAATTTGCTTATGTTAGAAACATACTAGCAACATGCTGGTATAATGCTAATCATGTTAGAGTCATGTTAGTAACATGCTAATCATGCTAGAAACATGTTATCAACATGCTAGTATAATGCTAACCATGTTAGAATCATGCTAGTAACATGTTAATCAAGCTAAAAACATGTTAGCAACATGCTAGTATAATGCTAATCATGTTAGAATCATGCTAGTAACATGTTAATCAAGCTAGAAACATGTTAGCAACATGCTAGTATAATGCTAATCATGTTAGAATCATGCTAGCAACTTGCTAATTATGCTGGTAACATGCTAGCAACTCAATCATGCTAGGAACGCTAACAACTTCTTACTAACATGTTAATCATGCTAGGAACATGCTAGCAACTTGTTAGTAACATGCTAATTATTCTAGAATCATGTTAGCAACTTGCAAATAATGCTAGGAACATGTTAACAACTTGTTAGTAACATGCTAGTCATGTTAGAATCATGGTAGAAGCATGCTAATCAGGCTAGTAATATGCTAGCAACTTGGTAATCATGTAAAAAATCATGTTAGAAACATTCTAGCAACATGCTAGAATCATGCTAGCAACATGATAGTAACTTGATAATCATGCTAGAAACATGCTAACATTTTGCTAATCATGGTACAAACATGTTAGAAACATGCTAGCAACTTGTTAGTAACATGCTAATTATTCTAGAATCATGTTAGCAACTTGCAAATAATGCTAGGAACATGCTAACAACTTGTTAGTAACATGTTAGTCATGTTAGAATCATGGTAGAAGCATGCTAATCATGCTAGTAATATGCTAGCAACTTGGTAATCATGTAAAAAATCATGTTAGAAACATTCTAGCAACATGCTAGAATCATGCTAGCAAAATGATAGTAACTTGATAATCATGCTAGAAACATGCTAACATTTTGCTAATCATGGTACAAACATGTTAGAAACATGCTAGCAACTTGCTATCTAAGCTTTTAAAACTACTTGAGACTTTAAAAACGTAAAACTTTAAAACTTCTTTTACTTTTTAAAAACTCTTTAAACTTTTTAAACTTTATAAACTTTTTAAACTTTCTGCTTAACTTTTTTATCTAGTTAATATTTAAAATTTGTTTTGTATTTTCAGTTTTTGGAGTTTTAGTAATTTTTGTTGTTGTTGTTTGTTTTGGTTAATTTTTATTTAAGTTTTAGTGATGCCTTAGATGACTAAATAAAAAGTTTATATTCTTTTTTTCCACATTTAAATAATTGAAACATTTTTTTTTTTAAAAATGCCAGCATACCAGAGTTATTATTAACTAAATCTAAAACTAAAATATTTGAGGAAAAAACTTAAATGAACATTAAAGGTGCCAAAATCAAATCAAATGTTTAGTGGAAAAGAAAACTAAAACTTAAACTAAAACTTAAAATAAAAAAAGTTCAATCTAAACCGTAATGTTAAAAAAAGTTAAAATGACAAAAAATATGTAATAAAAATAATTTAATTTATCATTGAATATGAATTTATATAATAATAAATTATTCAATATGTATGATTTAAAAAAAAAAATACTATTTGAATTATTGATATTAATAATACTACAGTAGTATATAAGTTGTATATTATACACTCGTAAATAGACCATACCTTTCTTGACTCGTCATCTGCTAAAGATGTCCTAAATTAGGTAACAAATGCTTTTATTTCCTTTTTTTTTATTATTATGAATATAAATGCATTTGGTAGATGTTTTTTTCCAATGCAACTTGCATTGCATATCTGATAATACATCATATACAGTACATTGTATTAACGCATGGATTCTCTGAGATTGTTTCTGTTGCTTGTTTGCACTTCAGGAACATGTGTGTGATCAGGTCAGCGTAGATGTGCTGGTTTGAGCTGTGTTTACTACTCTAAGGAATCGTTCTGTTCCTAACCAGCTAATTAATTCACAGCATGCGCAGCGGTGGACGGGACGCTTTAATCTCCCTGAGATGTCATTGTGTTTGTGTAACTAACAATGCTAAATCTTCATTCGCCACACATAAATAAATGAATTAACTTGAGGAGAGGAAGTAAATTGTCTCCAGAGCTTCTAAAAACCTTACAGAAATACCAATCAGATCCCCAGGCGTCACGGGTTTGTGCCACCGCTGTGAGAATAATACAGATAATTAAGATGCACAGAGCGGCAGAAATTCAAGGCAAACATCTCTTCAGATGCCACTGAAGAACGAGACCCTGCACAACAGTCACTGCTCCAATTTAAGGGCGACAGACTGATACATTCGGTAGAATAATGGTCCATATGGAGAGTTGCGAGTTTCAATTAATGCGTGTTCTGAATGCATAAATGGGTAAATTGTTTATACATTGAATGCAATGTCTGACAAAGGTCTAAATGCATTGAAAAAAAATTGAGTTGCAAATAAATATTACTGGAATACATTTTTACAAGGAAATACTATTCAAGTTTTTCTACTTTCAATTTTCAGTAAGACTTATTCACTATTAACTGTGACTTTTCCCTCAATAAATTCCTAATTTGCTGTTTATTAATACTTAGTAAGGTAGTTGTTAAGTTTAGGTATTGGGTAGGTTTAGGGATTTAGCATAAGGCATTAATATGTTCTTAATTAGTACTAATAAATGGCTAATATTCTAGTAATATGCATGCTAATAAGCAACTAATTAAGAAACCGTAAAATAAAGTGTTATCAAATTTTCATATTTATTTGGTGTTACTTGCCATTTCTTTGCAATGAAGTATTTTACTAGCAATTTCTGAGAGAAAATGGCTTTTTGAGTGCAATAATGCACTGTAAAAATTTATTGTTTAAAATTGTATATAAAACAAATATTAGTATGTTTTGAAAGAATATACAGTTTCAGTCTTTTAACTTGAAAATGTAATATAATAAACCAATTACTACTGTATTCTAAAATTTACTAGCAAAAGTAAATTGTTTCAACACCATTTTTTGTGCATTTATGCACTGTAAAATATATATTTTGTATATATATATATATATATATATATTTGTAAAAAAAAATGGTTTACATTTTACAAGAATGTAGTACTTCAGTTTTTATAAAGGTTTTTATTAAATTCCAAATTGAATTTTTACTTTAAGATTATTTTTGTAATTATTAGATACAAAAGTGAAAAATGTTAAATGTAAATTGGTTAAAAGTGTTTGCTTGCTATACTATATTTTAAACAATTGTTAGTAAATTTGACAAATTATTGCAACAAAATGGCAAGGTAATGCATGAATTAAACATTACATTTAAGTAAAAAACATGAAATATATTGCAAAATAATTTTTATGTACATTTTTTTATGTACAATTTAGCAAGTTAGTAAGTTTTTACAGTGTGTAAATGTATCTGTGGCAATTGTTGATGTATAAAATCGTAACAAATTTCCCAAAAAGCTGTTTTGTGGTTAGCAGGCTCAAGTTGTATTCCACCATTGCGGAAATGTACAGAAATCAATCAAATATAAAATGAATGTAGTGCAGCTACAGAGATGCTGGCCTCCAACCGCAGACAGCGAGGTGAAGTAATCATGTCTAATAAAGTCATTCAGCTATTGAGTTATTGGCGAGTTTCTCTGTTCACACACATTCACTTTCATATAAAAAGCCACGAGGCAGATTTGTGTGTGTCAACATTATCCTGTCGATAATAAAGAAAAAAAAACTCAGAAAAGCTTTTGAGGAATGCAGGATTTGAGATCGCTTCGAGGGGTGGGAATATTTATTCACTTTAATGACGAGGCCCTCTATTGACTTTTCTAGAAATCTAATATTCAGCCGGCGAGCCTGTGAGAATCTCATAATGCAATTTCAGATGGATCTAGGGGACAATAAACATTTATAACTTTCCACACAATGTGTGTTCATTGAAAACTTTCTTCATATGATCATCGCAGTTAGTTTTTGGTTAGAAATAACTTTGTTGTTTGTTTTGAGAAATGTTTGAGTGTTTTTTGTCAATGCAATTAAAAGTCAATGGGGTCCAATGTTATTTCTTCGAAATATCAAAAGAAAAGAAAGTTTGAATGACATGAGGTTGAATAAATGATGACAGAATGTACATTTTTGATTGAACGAACCCAAGAGAGAGACTTTTAAAAACTATTAAAAATGATAAACAACATTATTAAAACTAACAAAAAAGAACATGAAAGCAGAAAATATATAAAAATAAAATCTAAGTCAAAAAATGTAAGCAAAACTATAATACTAATGATATTAAAATAACACTAGTTTGTAGTAGCCCATTAAAGTGTACTAATATGAGACACTACAGGCAAAAACAAAAATAATAAAAAAAATTGTCATATACTTGTGAGTTTTAAAAATGTAGCTGTTTATAACATGTTTATAACATGGAAAGAATATATCAAAATGCACATTTAAGTGTTTGTGTTATTGCTCTTTATATATTTGTGACTGTATATTTCAGTAACAATGCATATCTTTAAATGTTTTTTTAAAAGCACTTGCACCAAACTTGACAGTTTTTTCCTAATCTATATTCTGAAGGTTATTGCAGAGGGGTTTGTTCATATATCATTCACACTGATTTCTACAACATTTTATTCCTAAAAACAGCTGAAAATGAATTTTTGAAAGTATTTTATGATTTGTAGAGTAATAAAAAGAGGAATCCAAAACCCCCTTCTTAAAAACCTTTAATACATCAACAAAATCAAACAAGAATTTTGAACCAATGTTCAGACTACTGTAAAGAAAACATCAAACATACAAATTCAAGCATTTGTTTTATTGAACTTTATCTATCTGCGTCTATAGATTTTAATGACAGTGGTTATTTTAACAAGATTTTTTCTCCACTTCAGCTGCACTTACATACTCCAAAACTTAGTTTTATTCCTCTCTATATTCTGAAGTTTGTTACTGAGGGGTTTGTTTATATATCATTTACACTGATTTACACAACATTTTATTCCTAAAAATAGCTGAAAATTTATTTTTTAAAGGATTTTAAGATTTGTAGAGTAATAAAAATAGAAATCCAAAACTCCCTTCTTAAAACCTTTTAATATGTCAACCAATTCAAACAAGAATTTCAAACCAATGTTCAGACTAGTGTAAAGAAAACATCAAAAATACACTTTTAAGCATTTGTTTTATTGAACTTTATCTATCTGTGTCTATAGATTTCAGTGACAATGGTTATCTTTAAAAGATTTTTCTTCCACTTCAGCAGCATTTACATACACCAAAACTTTCCAAAGCTGGAAATGTATTTTTGACAGTATTTTAAGATTTGTAGAGTAATAAAAAGAGGAATCCAAAACCCCCTTCTTAAAAACCTTTAATATGTCAACAAAATCAAACAAGAACAAGTTCAGACAATTGTAAAGAAACCATCAAAAATACAAATTTAAGCATTTGTTTTATTGAACTTATTGAATCTATCTATGTCAATAGATTTCAATGACAATGGTTATCTTTAAAAGATTTTCCTCCACTTCAGCAGCACTTACATACACCAAACTTGGCAGTTTTTTTCTAATCTATATTCTGAAGGTTTTTACTGAGGGGTTTGCTCATATATCATTCACACTCATTTTATTCCTAAAAATAGCTGAAATTTAATTTTTTGACTGTATTTTATAGAGTAATAAAAAGAGAACATTTAATATGTCAACAAAACCAAACTATAATTTTGAACCAATGTTAAGATTGATGGTAAATAAACACCCATCAAAAATACACATTTAAAGGGATAGTTCACCCAAAAATGAAAAGTTGATGTTTATCTGCTTACCCCCAGGGCATCCAAGATGTAGGTGACTTTGTTTCTTCAGTAAAACACAATCGAAGATTTTTAACTCAAACCGTTGCAGTCTGTCAGTCATATAATGAATGGAGGTGAATCAGAGTGTAAAAAATGATATAAATACTGTTCAGTTTCTCGCACAAACCGATCATTTTGTGTCTTAGGACATCAGTGTATCGTTATGAGCCGCAGGGTTTAATTTGGTTTTGTTCTGTATGTTTTTTTTACTCTCAAAGATTTGGTAGCCATTGACTGTCATTATATGACTGACAGACCGCGTTTGAGTTAAAAATCTTCGTTTGCGTTCTACTGAAGAAACAAATTCATTTACATCTTGGATGCCCTGGGTATCATCAAATTTTAGCAGATAAACATCAAATTTTCATTTTTGGGTGAACTATCCCCAACTATCCATTATCCACATCTATCCACATCTTAAAAAGTTTTTTCTCCACTTCAGCAGCACTTGCATACACCAAAACTTACAGATTTATTCCTCTCTGTATTCTGTATACTGCAGGGTTTGTTCATATATCATTCATACTGATTTATATAACATTTTATTCCTGAAAATGTGTTTTTTTTCTGTCAGTTGATAAATATTATCTGATTTATGGAGGGATAAAAAGTGAAATCCAAAATCTTTTTTGTAAGAACGTTTAACTCTAACATCTAAACAAAATCAAAGGTTTTAAACCTGGCGTTATCCAATGTTCAGGTCTATTTCCAGGAAATCAATGCAAATTAGTGCATATTAAACAGCATTTTATAAAACTTACAATTCAAAAAAAGTTTGCAGGTGCTAATGAAGAAAAATGGTGATATATATCAGTTCATTTGTATTCACCTACAGTGTATTGCCCTAAATCTATTTCTATATTAACAATAAATGAATCAAGTTATCTTATTAAAATCTGGTCTACTGGGTCAGCGAACACGCAACGTCTAGACAAAAGAGTCTAATGTGATAAAACACAATACTTCAGTTGATATTCATTCATTTGTGATTTATTTTTAATGCTCTGAACAAAATAAAGAGCACAAAGCAGACTGGAAGACAGTCTCTAACTCTGAAGATACGGAGAAGAATTACAAGAGAGCTTGAGCTACTCTACCTTTTGTTAAAAGATCCTTCTGCAAACTATATCAGAAAGTAATAACATTGCTTTGCGCATGCAAAAGCGTCTCAATGACGGAATAATGATGACAGGGACGGGAGAAGCCTTTCATGTGTGGCTGTTGTCAGTTTCACGGCAGGAGGCCCAAATTAATACGTCTCTTTCAATTCTTTTGCCTCTTTTTCTTGTGAAAAGGAGGAGTGCAGAAACCTCATGAAACGAAATGAAGTTTGGATTCGGTCTAGTTTATTATCGCAAGCACCCACGTTGTGTGCGGATTGGTTTTATTCCCATTTGTAGCGCACATGGCTGCTTGCCAAAACCACGGGGAGTTTCTCATTGTAAAGACTCTGCCTTAATAGGCGCTGCTTACTAACTGATATTGGAAAAGAGGTTGAAAGCGTAGGAACAAATCAATAATAGTAAATGAGTGCAGAGAAAGACAAACACATCGGCATAATGAGCCCAGCAGGGACCAAAATAAGTATGACACTGATTCATTAACACGTGTTCCTCAATTTGCACTGGGATTTTAAAGTTTAGTGTAAGATTTAAGCTTTAGTGGTTATTGCAGGTCGTTCAGCTGCTCAATACAGTTTGCTTTGCGTTGAGAATGAGAATATAATAAAACTTTATGCTGTTCACGCTTACTACATTTTATACAAAATGACAACATGATGTCTTGTTTAGTTTGAAATCCTGTGTCTGCCACAGAATAAAAACATAAACAACTTTGCAACTTTTTAATCTCACAAGACTTTTTTCTCAGAAATGCGATAAACTCTCAGTTGCAAGCTATAAAGTCTTCAGAATTGCACAACAAACTCACAACTTGCAGTTCTGACTTTTTTCATGCAGTTGCAAGTTTACATGACTTTTTCCTCACAATGCTGATGTTTTTCTCATAATTCTGATGACTTTTTGCAGAATGGTGAGATGTAAAATCACTTGGCTTTCATAGTTTTGAGCGTTCATAGTTTGTCTTCTCAAGGTGGTAATTAATAGACTGGAGTGGTGTTGATTATTTGTGGATTATTGTGATGTTTTTATCAGCTGTTTGGACTCATTCTGATGGCACCCATTCACATCCATTGGTGAGCAAGCGATGTAATGCTACATTTCTCCAAATATGATGAAGAAACAAACTCATCTACATCTCTGATGGCCTGGTGTGGTGTGCTGTGGATTACTTGTGGATTATTGTGATGTTTTTATCAGCTGTTTGGACTCTCATTCTGACGGCACCCATTTACATTGAATTGGTGAGCAAGTCATTGAATGACATTTCTCCAAATCTGATGAAGAAACAAACTCATATAAACAGGCTTATATAGTTTTGAACATTCATAATTTGTCTTCTCAAGATGTTAATTAATAGACTGGAGTAGTGTTGATTATTTGAGGATTATTGTGATGTTTTTATCAGTGGTTTGGACACTCATTCTGATGGCACCCATTCACATCCATTGGTTAGCAAGTGATGTAATGCTACATTTCTCCAAATCTGATGAAGAAACAAACTCATATGAACAGACTTGTATAGTTTTTAACATTCATAGTTTGTCTTCTCAAGATGTTAATTTATAGACTGAAGTAGTGTTAATTATTTGTGGATTATTGTGATGTTTTTATCAGCGGTTTGGACTCTAATTCTGATGGCACCCATTCACATCCTTTGTTGAGCAAGTGATGTAATGCTACATTTCTCCAAATGTGATGAAGAAACAAACTCATCTACATCTCTGATGGCCTGGTGTGGTGTGGATTACTTGTGGATTATTGTGATGTTTTTTATCAGCTGTTTGGACTCTCATTCTGTTGGCACCTATTCACATCCATTGGTGAGTAAGTGACTGAATGACATTTCTCCAAATCTGATGAAGAAACAAACTCATATGAACAGACTTGTATAGTTTTGAACATTCATAGTTTGTCTTCTCAAGATGTTAATTAACAGACTGGAGTAGTGTTGATTATTTGAGGATTATTGTGATGTTTTTATCAGCTGTTTGGACTCTCATTCTGACGGCACCCATTCACATCCATTGGTGAGCAAGTGATGTAATGCTACATTTCTCCAAATCTGATGAAGAAACAAGCTCATATAAACAGGCTTTCATAGTATTAATAGTTTGTCTTCTCAAGATGTTAATTAACAGACTGGAGTAGTGTTGATTATTTGAGGATTATTGTGATGTTTTTATCAGCTGTTTGGACTCATTCTGACAGCACCCATTCACATCCATTAGTGAGCAAGTGATTGAATGACATTTCTCCAAATCTGATGAAGAAACAAACTCATATAAACAGGCTTATATAGTTTAGAACATTCATAATTTGTCTTCTCAAGGTGGTAATTAATAGACTGGAGTGATGTTGATTATTTGTGGATTATTGTGATGTTTTTATCAGCTGTTCAGACTCTCATTCCGAGGGCACCCATTCACATCTATTGGTGAGCAAGTGATTGAATGACATTTCTCCAAATTTGATGAAGAAACAAACTCATATGAACAGACTTGTATAGTTTTGAACATTCATAGTTTGTCCTCTCACGATGTTAATTTATAGACTGAAGTGGTGTTAATTATTTGTGTATTATTGTGATGTTTTTATCAGCTGTTTGGACTCTAATTCTGATGGCACCCATTCACATCCATTGGTGAGCAAGTGATTGAATGACATTTCTCCAAATCTGATGAAGAAACAAACTTGTATAAACAGGCTTTCATGGTATTAATAGTTTGTCTTCTCAGGATGTTAATTAATAGACAACAAAAGAGAAGACAAACTATGAATGTTCAAAACTATATAAACCTGTTTATATGAGTTTGTTTCTTCATCAGATTTCAAGAAATGTCATTCAATCACTTGCTCACGAATAGATGTGAATGGGTGCCGTCAGAATGAGAGTCCAAACAGCTGATAAAAACATCACAATAATCCACAAATAATCAACACCACTCCAGTCTATTAATTAATGTCTTGAGAAGACAAACTATTGTGATATTTTTATCAGCTGTTTGGACTCTCATTTTGATGGCACCCATTCATATCCATTGGTGAGCAAGTGATTGAATGACATTTTTCTAAATCTGATGAAGAAACAAGCTCATCTAAATCTTGGATGGCCTGAGGGTGGGTAAAATTTCAGCACATTTTAATTTAATTTTAATTGACTGAACTATTCTTTTTAAAAATGATGGTGAAAGCTAATCAGTACAGAAAGGAGAAAGAAGAAAGAAACTTGAAATTGTCCAATGCACCAATTTTAATTTGACCAAAATCACTCATCAAATCATAATACTTGCGTCTCCTCAGGACATGAGCAGCATTAGTATCAACCTCCTTCTCAAAGGAAAACTAAAGCAGTAGTTGGCTGAGTAATTTATGTTAGCGGCGGAAAAAGCTAATGTGTTAATCTAAAATCAGAGCCACGGCTTGTTAATGAGGAGATCTGGGTGACGGCATTCGCCTTGAAATGACAAACAGTTGTCACTGCTTTTGTTATTGCTGTGCATGATTGACAGCAAATGTAATTGCGTTTGATTGAAAGCAGCTGTCTCCTCCTGTCAGTCGTCATAATCAGCATAAACAGATTCTTAATAAAGGGTGAATTTTAGTGTGTGGATATTCAGACTAGTGCACTGCCTCTTGCATACTGCACCTTTATGCTGCCTATATAGCCTACATTAACATTTATAGTGTACTATATAAAGGAATGCAGTATAAAACATGAACTCACTTTATTGCAAGTGGCATTCAGTTTCCTTAGCGTCTAATAACTTACTGTAAGTTTATTGAAAGAACATACTACCATACTACACTTATTTTTATACAAGTTTAATATAATATCATATTGAGATTACAATAACATTTTGATAATTATAAGCTATGGACATTTTAAATCATTTTTATTCATTTATATGAGTTAATCTAAAAGCAGAAATGAAGGGGACTAATAAGTCTGCATGTTCTGTGTGGCATAGTTTTGTCTGCAACACAAACTAAAACACACGTGAGAGTGTTTAATTCTCAATATTTTATGAAATATAATAATCTGTTTAATTTATGAAAAACTATTGTTGTATACACACAGAAATTAAGTGTTCATTGCAACTTGTCAAAATAAAAGTTCAGTTTAACTTGAAGAAATTGTGACAAATCTATTACTATTGTACAGAATAATGTATCTCTTAATGTAATAATAAGAATCAATTGTTTATGCCTTCATTTGATTACCAGAAAAGTTAAATACACAGGATTTCTCAAAAAAACAAACAAAAAAAACAAACAAACAAAAAAAAAACACAGGCCCCTATTGTAAAATTAAATAAATAAACAAAAATGTAATTAATAAATAATGTTTTTATTTAATTTTTTTTATTTATAATTTTATTTTATTTAAAAAAATTAAACAGACCATTAATATGGAATCTGGAAAAAAAAATTACATTTAGTAAAAATACATCAGAAAATTAGAAAAAAAAAAAATCACAGGGCCCTAAAAATAAGCATTTAATTCAATTTTTAATATTTTTTTTATTTAGTAAATTAATAAAAGTTTCATGATTGCAATATATTAAACATGCTTTTGACTATTGCATTTTTATTTTAAAGCAGAAAAACAAACAAAGAAATATAGAATAAAACAAAAAATAGAACTTAAAAGGCTTGGCTTTCATAGGCCCTAACTAATATACACCCTTTAGGGCTAAATAAGGTACAAAAGTATACTTTTTAAAAGCTAATGCCCCAGTGACAGATTTTGCACCTTTTTTTTTCTGAGAGTGTAGGAATAAACACAGCAGGCCTTTAATTCGCACTCATTTACACTAACGGTTTGGTTGTGATATGGATATTTACACTGCTCATCTGAAAGTACCAAAAAATTGGACATACATTTATGTACCCCAGGACCCCAGAGAATGGAGCTCAGAGGCTTTTAATGATGTTTTTCTCACCAGCGATGTGAGAGAGTGACGGATCGAGTCACGCTGGGTTATATCAGGAAGGGTCAAGTGCAGTTTTTCCGCAGGGAATGTTTTTCCTCCTATGATTTTTTAAGCACAGCAGAAAAACAATACGGATCTGGATCACAGATGGGGACACGTCTGCTTGATGAACACAATGCTGAGAGCACATCACTCCTGCCGGAAAGAAAGCCAAGTCAAGCATTACTATCGCGATCACTCAACAAACCCCACACTTCCTGCAGCGCTGCTCCTCAAATCATGCGTCTTGTTGAGTTCAGAAAAATGACAAAAGGAATCTAAACGCTTCTAAAGGAGATTCCATACGAGGCATACAGTATGTATAAAATCATATATTTTCATATATATACTCCATAATCCATAATAACACTTCCTCCAGTAAAAAAGTGGTCTGAATCAGGAGAGAATCTGCACAGATCAAGCACCGTTTACAAGACAAAACAGCTCTAAACAAATGTGGCTGGATTTTGATGTGAAAAACAACAGGAGAGGAAGCATTATTATGGATTTGTTACAGATTTTGTCTTCTCAAGATGTGAACTGATGACCTGGAGTGGTGTGAATTATTGTGATGTTATTTATTAGCCATTACTCCAGTCTTCAGTGTCACATGATCCTTCAGAAATCATTCGAATATACTGATTTATACTGATGATACTGATTATACTGATTTTTTTTTTTTTAATCAGTGTTGGAAACAGTTGTGCTGCTTAATATTTTTTTGGATCCTGTGATACTTTTTTTCAGGATTCTTTGATGAATACAAATTTAAAAAGAACATAATTTATTCGAAATATAAATATTTTCTAACAATATAAGTCTTTTCTATCACTTTTTATCAATTTAACATTTCCTTGCTGAATAAAAGTATTGATTTCTCTCAAAGAAAGAAAAAAGAAAAAAAATGACTGACCCCAAACTTTGTTATAAATGCTGTTTTTTTTAATGTTTTATTGATCAAATAATTCAGAAAAAAGAATCACAGGTTAAAAAAGAAAAAGAAAAAGAATAAATAAATAAAATTAAGCTGCACAACTGTTTCCACCTTGATAATACATCAGTATATTAGAATGATTTCTAAAGGATCTTTTGACACTGAAGACTGGAGTATTGATGCTGAAAATTCAATATTGTTTCACAGGAATAAATTCTATTTAAAGTATAATGAAATAAAAAAATTGTGTGTGTGTGTTCTAAAAATTATTAAACTATAAAAATATAAAAAATAAAATACAAAAATTTATATATTCTTTATAATGTTAAAATAACACAAATATGAGCTCTAAACAAATGTGGCTGAATTTTGATGTGAAAAACAACAGAAGAGGAAGCATTATTATGCTTTATTATTATTAAACGTCTTAATGATGGATTTGTTTCAGCTTTTGTCTTCTCAAGATGTTAACTGATGGACTGGAGTGCTGTGAATTATTGTGATGTTATTCATCAGCCATTACTCCAGTCTTCCATGTCTCATGATCCTTTAGAAATCGTAAATATACTGATTTATAACTGATACTGATTATACAGATTTTTTATTTATTTTTTTAATCAATGTTGAAAACAGTTGTGCTGCTTAATATTTTTTTGGATCCTGTGATACTTTTTTCAGGATTCTTTGATGAATACAAATTTAAAAAGAACATAATTTATTCAAAATATAAATATTTTCTAACAATATAAGTCTTTACTATCACTTTTTATCAATTTAACATTTCCTTGCTGAATAAAAGTATTGATTTCTTTCAAAGGAAGAAAAAAAAAAAAAAATAAATAAATACTGACCACAAACTTTGTAATAAATATGTTTTTTTTTTTTAAGTTTTATTCATCAAATAATTCAGAAAAATTATCACAGGTTCCAAAAAATAAATAAATAAATAAAAAATAATAAATAATAAAATAAAATAAAATAAATAAAATAAACAAAATTAGGCTGCACAACTGTTTTCAACATTGATAATAAATCAGTATATTAGAATGATTTCTAAAGGATCATTTGACACTGAAGACTGGAGTATTGATGCTGAAAATTCAATTTTGTTTCACAGGAATAAATTCTATTTAAAGTATAATGAAATAGAAAATTGTGTGTGTGTTCTAAAAATGATAAAATTATAAAAATATAAGAAATAAATTACACATATTCTAAATATTATACTTTATAATGTTAAAATTATAATACAAATATGAGCTCTAAACAAATGTGGCTGAATTTTGCTGTGAAAAACAACAGAAGAGGAAGCATTATCATGCTTTATTATTATTAAATGTCTTAATGATGGATTTGTTTTAGCTTTTGTCTTCTCAAGATGTTAACTGATGGACTGGAGTGGTGTGGATGTTTTTATCAGCTGTTTGGACTCTCATTCTGACGGCACCCATTCACATTCATTGGTGAGCAAATTATGGAAGGACACATTTCTCCAAATCTGATGAAGAAACAAACTCATCTGCATCTTTGATGCCCTGAGGGTGAGCACATTTTCAGCTAATAATATTTGTGAAAATACTTCTTTAAATAACTCAAATCCTGCAGCTTCCCACGAGTAATTACAACGCCGCAGTTTCGTTCGTGTGCGTAAACACAATAATTTCGTGCAGCATGACTTGAAGGCAGAAGTTTCTATAAAACAACAGCATCTTATTTTCCACAGGATTTCTCAAACAGTGTAATATTTTCATCATAACTTCAAAACAAAAGGCATGCATGTTTAAACATGGAGCTCTCAGACAAACAGCTCTGTCTAGTTAGCTCTGGATCTGCAGGAAAGGTTAATCACAACCCGGTTATCCAGACATGATAGTGTCTTAATTAGAAAATCCCACTGATATCTCACTGTAACATTGCAGAACACTGCAGCGGCACCCACTGCTTCGTATGCATTTCATTAACGAGCGCCTGTGCATTTGAATACATTTTGCTTTAATGGGTGAAAATGCAGAATTAGTGTCACAGCTTTGGTGGCAATAGAAGATCATGTCACAAATAGCGTAACAGCAGAAGCAGATAAAAGCTAAAATGCTTAGTTCAGATGAGATTATGGGAAATATATGTCACCATAGACCATGAGGAACATTTACCGTGAGAAGGTGATTTATAGCAGGGTTTATATTGTTTATCCGAGAGTGGAGCTATAAAAAACCAAAGTGGTTTTCACTTTTATAAAGTGGCATTTAAAATAATTACCTGGCAGCAATAGCAATATTGTAAAATATTTAATAAATTGGTTAATATATAATAATACTATTATTTTTCATAAGCAAATTATTGAAAATAGCTATAAATATTGTGAAATAGTTTTAAAGTTTAAAATAATGATTTTCTATTTTAATATATTTTAAAATATAATTAATTCTTGTGATGCAAAGCTGAGTTTTCATCAGCTATTACTCCAGTCTACAGTGTCACACGATCCTTCAGAAATCATTCTAATATACTGATTTATTACTTTTTTTTTTTTTTTTTTTTTTATTAATGTTGGGAACAGTTGTGCTGCTTAATATTTATTTTTTTTGGTCCTGTGATACTTTTTTCAGGATTTTTTGATGAACAAAAAGTTAAAAAGAACATCATTTATTCAAAATATAAATCTTTTCTAACAATAGTCTTTACTATCACTTTTTAGCAATTTAACATTTCCTTGCTTAATAAAATATTGATTTATTCATCAAAGAATTCAGAAAAAAATATCACAGGTTCCAAAAAAAAAAAAATAAAATAAAATAAATAAATACATAAAAAAAAAAAAAAAAAATAAAAATAAAAAAATTAAGCTGCACAGCTGTTTTCAACATTAATAATAAATCAGTATATTAGAACGATTTCTAAAGGATCATTTGACACTGAAGACTGGAGTAATGATGCTGAAAATTCAGCTTTGCATTACAGGAATAAATTCTGTTTTAAAGTATAATGAAATAGAAAACCACTATTTTAAATTGCAATTATATTTCAATATTACAGTTTTTTTCTGTATTTTTAATTAAATAATCACAGCCTTGATGAACAGAAAACTCTATATATCTAGAAAAGTCTCTCTCTATATATATGTGTGTTTTTCAAAAAATTATAAATATTATAAGAATATAAATGAAATGCAAATATTATATATAAAGGATGTGGAAGGTCAAATTGCATGCATTGCAGCATGGAATATAGTATTCAGTGCAGTGTGCTCTTGTTATCTGTGCAATCCATGCATACTAAAAATCTGTAGTGTATATACACACTGCAGGACAGTATGAGTAGCGTGTTAGTATGCTGTTCCCATCATGTCCTCTGTGTCTCTCAGACGCACCTGATGCTTTGCACCATGGTCCAGGTGTAATGGAGGTGTGTATGAGGTCATGCTGACATTCAGGAGCGTGTGACACGATGGAGCTCTGATTAAACACAGAGCCGGCCCGAATCCTGCGCAGGTTCATTCCAGGCTCGGCTCTAAAGAGCAAAATCCATTAATTTCCAGGAGCTAATGGGATATTTTTCATCTCTGCGTAGCTTCGCCATCTGCTTCAGGGAACGTGGTCTCTCTGGATCAGAAGATGAGTAAATGTGACCTAAGAGTGAAACCTGCATGGCCAGAGTCTGTGGATGTGTTTCAATGAAGTACTAGTGCACTCTACAGTGAGAGTATATCTAGAATATCTTTATTGAAATAATAAAAAAAAATTAAAACATTCTCAGAAATGCAAAGTTCTGTCATTAAATTCTAGATGCCGCTGGTTGATATATTCAAATTTTATAATGACATAATGACAATATTATTCACATGATGCAGCTGATTGGCTGCTGATGTGAAGAGAACCAATCAGCTTGCTGCTCAACTTTCAAATACTCAGCTGCTGCTTGCAACGTGCTTCAGAAACCCTCCACCTTCCCCAGCTCCACCTGTATAGATCTGCTGCGGGGTGATTTCATGTATTTTATATGTGACCCTGGACCTCAAAAGGGTCTTAAGGGTCAATTTTTTGAAATTGAGATGTATACATTATTAAATAATTTATTAATAAGCTTTCCATTGATGTATGGTTTGTTATGATAGGACAATATTTGTCCCGAGATACAACTATTTGAAAATATGGAATCTGAGCGCAAAAAAAAATCTAAATATTGAGAAAATCACCTTTAACATTGTCTAAATGAAGTTCTTAGCAATGCATATTACTAATTAAACATTACGTTTTAATATATTTACGGTTGGGCATTTGCAAAATATCCTCATGGAACATGAATTTTACTTAATATCCTAATGATTTTTGGCATAAAAGAAAAATGTATCATTTTGACCCATGCAATGTATTTTTTGGCTATTGCTACTTAAGACTGGTTTTGTGCTCCAGGGTCACATATAAGGGGTTATTTTGTATATGTTATATGTTATAAATCTAAAAATAGGCCTAATTGTCCCTTAACAAAATATCATACATGTTTTACATTCTGGTTTTATTCGTGCAATGTGATCTGGAGAAGTTTTCATTTAATGCACTTAAACTTTTGATGTCTTTTATCTATTTTGCATTACTAAGATCGACTCCCATCACATTACACACACACAGACGCTCATTATGTGTTTATGAAACAGTCGCAGGTCTTTTGGGATCATTTCACTCGCTGCAGTGCAATAACTGACCTCATTTTGAAAGACAA
Organism: Cirrhinus molitorella; assembly: GCA_033026305.1. NCBI lineage: Eukaryota > Metazoa > Chordata > Actinopteri > Cypriniformes > Cyprinidae > Cirrhinus > Cirrhinus molitorella. Next base: position 36,496,360 of record CM065133.1, read on the forward strand.
TTTTTTTTGCAGTTCACAACATATTCCTGTTTAAATGCCCCAGAAGATATTAATATTTTAACTTTTAATGTATTTTTAAATGCATTTTAATTATTTAATACATTTAATTTTAATTAACATAAAAATTTTAATCAATTTGATATATAATATAATATTATATTATATTATATTATATTATATTATATTATATTATATTTTTTTTATACATTTTGTCGTATTGTGGTCTTGTTTTTCTATCCTGATCCTGAAAAATAAAAATTAGTTTTACTCATCATCAAGGCATTGATGAACCACAAAGAACCATTCAGTCAAAGGTTCTTTAATAATAATTCTTACCTTTTTTATAATCTGAAGAACCTCTGCTCTCTAAACGTAGTCATTGCAGTGGAATAAAAACAATACATGCTCTTTTCTACGACAACTTCAAAAGAGACAAGACAAATTCTTGAGTTAATTTTTTATGTTTAATGTTACTCTGTTTGCTGTGCAATGTCTGTTCAATAATCATTCTAAAAGTGAGAAAGTTTCACCCTGGACCACAAAACCAGTGATAAGTGTCAATTTTTTTAAATTTAGATGTTTACATTATCTGAAAGCTGAATAAATAAGCTTTCCATTGATGTATTGTCTGTTATGAGAGGACAACATTTGGCCGAGATACAACTATTTGAAAATCTGGAATCTGAGGATGCAAAAAACATTAAATCAATTAAAGTTGTCCAAATTGAGTTTGTAGCAATGCATATTACTTGTCAAAAATTACGTTTTGATAGATTTACGGTAGGAAATTTACAAAATATCTTAATGGAACATGATCTGTGCTTAATATCTAAATGATTTTTGCCATAAAAGAAAAATCTATAATTTTGACCCATACAATGTATTTTTGGCTATTGCTACACTGCAAAAAAATGCTTTTCTAGCTAAGATTTTTTGTCTTGTTTCTAGACAAAATATTTAAAAATTCTTAAATCAAGAAGGATTTTCTGGACAAGTAAAAATTGTCTTGTTTTTAGAAAAAATAAGTCAAAATTAAGTGAGGTTTTGCTTGAAACAAGCAAAATAATCTGCCAATGGGGTAAGCAAAATAATCTTATTTCAAGCAGAAGACTAGATTATCTTGCTTACCCCATTGGTAGATTATTCTGCTTGTTTCAAGCAAAAACTCAGTTAATATGAACTTATTTTTTTCTGAAAACAAGACATTAACATGTACTTGTCTAGAAAATAATTCTTGATTTAAGAATTTTTAGATATTTCGGCTGGAAACGAGACACAAAATCTAAGCTAGAAAAATAATAAAAAATTGCAGTGTACAAATATACCCCAGCGACTTAAGACTGGTTTTGTGGTCCAGGGTCACATATACACCTGGAGCTAACCCTTTAAACCTTAATGCACACCAACTTGAGGTCCCAATGGGGAAACAAGCCTATAAATCATACAGAATGAATTTTTCTGAGAAAATGCAGACAGTTTTCTGTGTGTGAGGCGTTGGTTTAGAGATAGGGTTCGGATAAGGGGATAGAAAACAGTGTGGACAGTATAAAAAACATTACGCTTATGGAGTGTCCCCTCAAGAGTAGTAAACCACACAAACACACACACAAACTGGGGAGTAAACAAAAAAAGTTTACTTGCCAGTGGCGATTGTATTGCCGAGGTGTGTGTAGAGGGTTGTTGACTTGAGTGCATACTTGAGTACTAAAGGTAAAAGAGGGCATGCGGTGCTGTGAATACAGCATCAAGAGTAGCTCTAGTGATGCTTGACTTGGCAAACAGCATTAATCATCAGAAAATCCCACAGAAGTCCATTTCGTCTAGCCGACGCGTGAACACAGAGTACAAAACCGGCGTCAGAGAGGGCCGAGCGCAGCCAGAAACACTCATCTGAAAAGTCTTTCACGGATGGCAAATGGTGTTTGGAGAGAAAGCGCTCACAGGCATTTGAAAGCCCACTATCTGCTCGCAGCGATTCTCTCTGATGGCTTTGAAATATTCAAGTGAAAAAGCCTCAGAAAGATTTGTGTGAAATCCCAACATCGGTGCGATTGAGGCTGACGGGAGACGCGCAAACAGCCGCCCAATGAAAGCTCACCGCAGAGGCGTCTGATGAAACTAATGCATGTCACTTACTCCAGATGAATCTTTCTGACGTGCCGTTCGCAGATTCCCAGCTCTGTTTTGCTTCTCGACGGTATTTTAATGTCATTTGCGTTCATCGAGTTCCCGATAATGAATCGACAAACATTTCTGGGCCGGAGACGAGCGCGTGTTTGTGGTGAAAGCTGCTTTGATGAGTGTCTCTGGCGCGAGTGCTTGCACCGGGTTGAATAATTGAAGGAGTTTCCTTTTAGCTCGACATCATTAGACAGGAGTTACAGCTTTTTTTCTTTCAGTGCAACCTTTTTTGAAGTTTTGTTGAATTTATTTCCAGTTTTGCACCGTGCTTGGTTCATGATTTTATGATGTTTTGGGTGAAGCTCACAAAAAACGTGTCCAGGCCATGTTTGACCTCAAAAGCAAATGAAATAAAATCATTTGCATGATGCAGATTAAGATTTTATTTTAAAGATCATTTTACTACAGTACCTTTTACAGAAATACAGTAGTACAGTAATGAGAATCTAATAAAAACATATATAAATGAACTTATCTATCATGAAAATAATGTCACAAAGGAGAAAAACTGAGGCTTTAACTTTCAGAAAAAAACTATTTGATTTCAGTGATGAAATGAGATCTGGGCAAGTTTTCATTGTTTTAATGAAAGCAAAAACAGCAATAAAAAAGAATGAAATACTTAAATTGAGCAATTTAGTATTTGTTGTGCTCTTTTTTTTTTTTATTACTGTACTTTTTGCAGAAAAATAGTATTACGCTAATGAGAATCTAATGAAAACATCCGCAAATGAACCTAACTATCATGAAAATATCACAAACAAAAAATCTGAAAACAGTATCAATAATAGGCTTCATTTTCTTAAAAAAAGCCTTTTGATTTTAGCGAAATGTGATATGGGTAAGTTTTAATTTAATGCATTATTTTCATGATTCAAATTGAATCATGCGCTCTTTTCTCTTTATTATAATTGTAATTGCTGTACGTTTTGCAGAAATACAATAGTACAGAAATGGGAATCTAAAGGAAAGTAAAACATCAACATAAATCATCACAATGCAAAAAAGTAAAAAAAAAAAAAAAAAAAAGATAGTTGCAAAAATAAAATCTGGACCAATTTTCATTTATTGCATTATTTTCATGACATTAAGTTGGCAATTGAAAAATAATGAAATATTTAAATTGATCGATTTAGTATTTGTTTTGCTTTTATCTCCTTATTAAAATTTTAATACATAATTTTATTGCTGTATTTTTTGGAGATTTTTTTTGATTTTATGATTGAAAGTTGTCATTTAATGCATTACTTTCATGATATTACATGAAGCTATTGAAGCCAAAATAGTAATGAAAAATCATTTAAATATATAAATAAATGATCATCAACAATGCAAAAAAAGTTTAAATAAATAGTTGCAAAAATAAAATCTGGACCAGTTTTCATTTATTGCATTATTTTAATAACATTAAGTTAAGGCAATTTAAAGCAAAAATACTAATGAAAAATAAGGAAAAATTTAAATGCTTTCTTTCCATTATTAAAATGATTTTTAAAATTATTATTATTATTTTTATTTTTATTTTTTACAGAAAAATAGTAATGAGAATATAATGAAAACATAAACTCAACTATCATAAAAATAATGTCACAATGCAAAAAGTCCTAAAATAGACATTTTCTTTAAACAAAATATAATTATTTTTTTTCCTTTTGATTTTATGGGTGAAATATGATCTAGACAAGTTTTCATTTAATGCATTTAAACTTCTGTTGTCTTTTATCTATTTTGCATTACTAAGATCGATTCCCATCACATTACACACACGGACGCTCACTATGTGATTACGAAACAGTCGCAGGTCTTTTGGGATCATTTCACTCGCTGCAGTGCAATAATTGACCTCATTTTAAAAGCCAATCTTTAGCAGTTCACAAAATATTCCTGTTTAAATGCCTTAGAAGATGCGCTTACGACCGAACACGAGAGAATGATGTTATAAAAACACATTTGTCGACCAAATGCTCTAAAGTGCTGACCCTTATTACCTGAGGTTCTTCAGCTTTGCCTCTTGACATGTTTTTCTTGCACAAAAATGTTCTATTGTGGTCTTTCATAATGATTTCCTGCTCTCTCTGACCTTGTTGCTGCTGCTGTGCCTTTAAGAGTTTATGTAAATGAGGTCTGTAGTGATTGGCTGACCTCTTTGTGTGCGGGTCATGATGCTGAATGCCGAACAGGTGTTGATATGCAAATGTGGTCGTATGTTAATAAGCGAATGTCGAACTATTTAACTTCAAAGAGCAGGGAAAATCCCACATTGGCTTTCGCTTCAAAAACCTGCTGAATAGAAACGGGAAATATTTGAAGCTGAATCCACAGCCTCAAACGTGTGATCAAAGGCGTGATACGACGCGTTTCTCCCCGCCGGCGATGGAAAGTCATTTCAAAGCTCAGGCCTCACACAGACACTTTAGCGGATCGTTCATCAGAACCCTATCTGCAGAAGGACATGCAGAACAGGGTTGTTTCATGTAGATTGACACTGGATGACGCCTCATGAAGGCTGTGATTTAGCAGCGCACGCGTTTCACAGGGTCACAAATCAATAGCAGGGAAACTGATTTACGGATGCTGAGATGAACGTCAACGCAGGCTGAAAGCAAACAAACAGCAGGTCAAACAAGATGCATGTCAAACTTCAAATGTGTTCAGCATCATGTTTTTTATTTTTCTGGATTGCATTTTAACGGACCCCTCTCACCCACTGTGACGACACGTTTCAAAAGCATTATTACAATGAACTAAAACTATAATAGAGGTAGCATTATTATAGATTATGGATGTTTTAAGGCGAGACACTGCAGGCAAAAACTTTGAGATTTTAGGCTTTTTGGTTTTTCAGACTAGTGGAAGGAAAACATCCAAAAGACACTGTTAAGTGTTTCTTTTATAGCACTTTATCTATTTGTGTCAATAGATTTCAATTACAAGACATATTTTTAAAGGCTTTTTTCTCAAAATGAGTTTTTTTTTTCTCTTACACTGAGCCATAAATCTCCACTTCAGTAGCATTTACACACACCAGACTTTACATTTTTTATTCCTGTCTATATCCTGAAGCTTTTTACAGAGGGATTTGTACATATATAATTTGCTTGATTATATACAACATTTTATTCCCCCAAAAATTGTGAAAATTGTGTTTTTTGTCTGTTCTAAGTATTTTCTGAATTATGGAGTGAGGCTCTATATGGCAAAAAAATAAATAAATAAATAAATAATAATAATAAAAATAATAATAATAATAAATACAAAGAATTTTGAAACTGACTTCATCCAGTGTTTAGATTTTTGTACTAAATATTTGTATGCAAATCAGTGTATATTTCAATAAACAATGCATCATTTGCATATTTAAACCTAACATTTTAGAAAACTTGTAATACAAAAAAATGTTTGCAATTATCAATGTAATCAATCAACTTGCTAAGTAAGGTGATAACTTAGTTATTTTTTATTTTTTATTTTTTTTACCCTATTCACTTGCAATGTCTGGGATGGATTTGTTTCAGCTTTTGTCTATAGGGTCAGTGCTAGGGGTAAGACATTACAAGTAACTCATTACTTTATAATTTGCAAGAATTATATCAGAGTTACTTTTCCAAATAAAGTTCATACTTTTTCCCCCAGTTACTGATTTGTCCCCATGTTGAGAGAAATTGGGAGTAAGATGTTACTTTAGTTCTAGAATAAATGTGAACATGCATTAATTCAATTCACTTCAGTGTTCCTTAATTTTTTTTATAAAAACAGTGAAATGCAACTCGGATATAATGCAAAACCTGCAATAATTAAATGTGTTAAGTAATACGAAAATCTTTTATGGATTTAATCCTATTTTATTAACCAGTGTCTTTAGTCCTTTATAGGGCCCTATGAAATCCATTGTATTTTTTTCCCAAATTCCATTTTTATTATTATTATTATTATTATTATTATTATTATTATTATTATTATTATTATTATTATTATTATTATTATTATTATTATTTTATTGATTTTTTTTTTTCAAAATTCATTTTTTTCCGTTTTAATTTTATTGGATTCCATTTTTTTTCCATTTTAATTTTTCTGGACTCCTTTTTAATGGTTAAATAAAATCTTACTAATAAAAAAAAAGCATTTCTAATTAATAAAAAAAACATGAAACTTGAAATATTTTATTGTTACCAAATTCTGGTTTTATCATGTCTAATTATTTGAATGCATAACAACTTTTTATTCTTACAATAGCCTTGTGAATTTTTTTATTATTCCCTCGGAAATTCCGTGTTGTGTATTTATATTTTTCTGGTTATCTTTATAAGGCATAAAAAATACTTTAATTTATCTTTTAATTAATGAAAATTAAACAAATTGTATTTTTGGCAAGTAAACAAGATTTACTATTAAAATTAAAACATGAAATATTGTGTAATTATTTCTTTAAAATAAGAAAGTTTTATACATTTTTCAACAGTAGTAGCATTATGCACATTCTAAATATTAAAAATATATTTCTGTCATCAAGTTAAACCAAACTTTTATTTTGACGGTTTGCTGTGAATACCTGTAACTGGTTGTGGCTAGATTGGATTCAGCTGTGGCCAGAAGCAAACAATACATTTTACTCAAATGGAATGGTCAAATGCAAATGAAGTGACTCTCAGAGCAGTTTTGGAGATATTGTTCATGTATTTATGTCCTCATTTATTAAGACACCGGATGCTGAAATCACTGCGAGCATCACACATGCTTCAGTATGTGTAGTAAGCAAAACCGCAGGTCTGTGCCATTCATAAACACAGAGAACATCCAGGATTCATATTTAAATAGTCTTTTTGCGGCTTAATATTTACACATACTAGTCCATATCACAATTTGATTTAATTTGATGACATACTTTTGATGAATTCTTCTAAACTTTGACAAATTCTGTGACATTCTGCATTAAATAGAAAATTCCATTTTTTATGACAGGATTCTGCGATTTCGCCCGTGTTTTCTGCATCACGGAAATCATAGGGCTCTACCTTTAATGATTCAATGCAAACATACTAATAAGCAAAAATTACTCAAAACTATTTTTTTTTCTTTTTATTGATGAAGAGTGTTGAACTTTCTTCTTCTGCAGTCTACTTTGTAGGTGTGAATTTATTTTTCCTTCAGCCTGAGGCTTTTGGTGTGAAAAGGCTTTTACGTTTGACAAAAATATAACTTTTTATATTAAAAACAAACAAGCAAACACTGTCCAGATTTAAAAAGTAATGCAAAAATAACGCAACACATTACTTTTCATAAAAAGTAACTAAGTAACGTAATTAGAGAGTACTGTAACTCAATATCGTAATGTATTACTTTTAAAAGGAACTTTCCTCAACACTGCTCAGGATATTAACTGATGGACTGGAGTGGTGTGAATTATTGTGGTGTTTTTATCAGCTGTTTGGACTCTTATTCTGACGGCACCCATTCACTGCAGAGGAAGTGAGCAAGTGATGGAATGACACAATTCTCCAAATCTTTTTAAATCTGGATTTCATGATTCTGTCTGTGTTTTCCTCGTGGCGGAATCGCTCCATATGCCCTCCTGACAGCTGAAACCGAGTCTCAGTCCCTGTTTAGCACTCTGTCCGTCTCTCAGCGGCAGCTTGTGTTTATATTGTACGGCAGCAGGCGCATATTGTTCCAGGACAGGAACCGGCATCCAGGCCGTGAGCAGCAGATGGTGTGTTTCTCTCTGATCGTGCCACGAGACGGGTCTGTCGGTCAGCTAACGCTGCGTTGATTGAATGACGCTCACTTCACGCTTGGCTAAAATCATCTGTATGTGTGATTTCTCAGTAAGCATCCTGAGCATTTGGTGTTCCTGATGGAATTATGTTTGGCGTTTCATCCAGGGTTTCTGCAGGTCCTTAAAAGTCTTAAATAGTGTAACAAATGCCTTAAAATGATCAAGTCTTAAAGGAACACTTTTTTTTTTTTTTTTTTACTATATTCAGGTACTGCGTAATATCATTTACACATACTACCCATGGCACGGCAACAGTGTTCCTTGATTATTACGCCGGAATAAGAGTATAGTTCCTATCCATATCAGCTTGGAAAATCACAACTTTTCATTTTCTGTCGGTCTTTGTACACAATTTAACAACAGAAGAGTCAAGTTTTAAATAGGAAAAATATTGAAAATCTTTGGTCATTTTTAAACGAGATGCTAAGCTATGCTAAAAGTGCTAACGGCAGACCCGGAGATCGGCTGAATGGATTCAAAAATGGAAAAACTCATCTGTTTGACTGTAGGGGTGTTGGAAAATAAGCGTGTTCCTTTAATAATAAATGTTGTTCCTTAAAATTATTAGAAAATTATCCTTGAGTGTTCCTTTAAATTATTAGAGTAGCCACAATATAGATATATGATTATTAAACGATATGGAAGGTATTATATGGAATGGAATGTATGGAATGTATTTTCTGCCAAATGTATTTTAAACAAATTCAATTAAGTTAAAATGAAAATTAAAATGGTTTAACCCTTTAACTGTCTCTCCCATTTTTGAACATAGACGTGAAAATGCAGTATTTAAACTTAATTTTTTAAAATTCATGAACGAAAATATTTTGTGATATGAATTTGATATACATTTTCCATCATAGTGCAATTTCTGATTTTAAAATGGTTTTGAAAGGATGAATTTTGAGATTTTAAGTTTTCAAGTGATATATAATTACTTATGATTTCTAAAGCGTGATAGAGAAAAAGGCAACGAAGAAAGTCAGATTTTTGAGGTGCACTCTTAATTTGTAACACAAAAAATGGTAAAAATACCTATTTAGGAGTTTTAGACCTTTCCAACGATATATAGTTTGTCATGATTAAATTAGGATTTATTTGTAAAATGGTGAGGTAAACTTAGGCGTCCCACAGGTGGGACGAGTGACAATTAGGGGGTTAATTATAGAAAACTGTATGCAAAACATAGGACAAATTTAAAATTATTTAATTTAATTTTTACATTTTTGTACTGTTTAGGAAAAAAAATAAATAAAAAAAAAATCCATGAACCTGCAATGAAATTCTGTTCTGAATAATGATTTGCAAATCATTTAATTCACAAAATGATTCGCAAACCAGCACCAAAGTTCTAGACTGAAACAAAAGATTCACAATACACAAATTCCCGAGCTGAATCAAATGAATCGCAAAACCTGCTCCAAAGTCCCAATTTGAATCATTCATGATACACAAAGTTCTGATCTATAGCAAATGATTTGTAAACCCGTTTCGAAGTCCCAATCTAAATCAAATGATTTGCGCTACACACTTTGAAATCCCAATCTGATTCAAATTATTTGTGTTCTGTGCTCTGAAGTTCCGTTCTGAATAATGATTCGGGAACCCACTCCGAAGTCCCAATCTAAATCAAAAGATTCACAAGCCCGCTCTGAAGTTCAGATCTAAATCAAATGAATCACAATACAGGAAGTCCCAATCTGAATCAAAAGGTTTACAATTTGTGATTTATCATTTGACTTAGATTGGAACCTTAGATTGGAGTTCCAATCAGAGTCAAATAATTCAAAATACGCAAAGTTACGATCTAAATCAATTGATTCACAATACATGCTTTGAAGTCCCAATCTGCATCAAATCATTCACAATACACAATCCGATTCTTCACCGCGAAACAGTGAATCATTTAGCAACACAATGGTTTGATTCAAATGAGTTTCAAAAGGCTCTTTTTGATCTGGTTTTGCTTGTGAATCGCTTAAACTGAACGATCAAAGTCACAAGTTTGAATCATTTGGAGCGGTTCCAGTGAAAATGACTCACTCAGTTGACTCTGTTTATTCTTCTTATTTGTTCTTTCGCGTTTCGCATCTTCAGCCATGTTTACACGACACTGTCAGTTTAGCTTGCTAGTTTACCGAAAATAAAGTAAAATAAGCAAAAAAGTATGATGTTTACAAATAAAATATCCATATTTCAATTGCAAAGATAACATCTAAAACAAATCTACGAACATATGAAGTAACTGGTTTACTGCTAACTAGTGAAACACTCCATTAATATGACGAGCTGTAACTCAAAATACAGGTTAGATGTAAACATTGTGCATCATGATGGAGATTGTATCTTAATTCACTATATTTGAAATGGTTTGAGCTGCAGTTCAGTTGCTGACAGTTTAATAGGAAATCAGTTGATTTCATACCACTGAAGTCAATCTTACATTTATCAGCATATACTGTAATACGTATTTGAGAAATGATTATTGTATGTGATTGTATTAGTCTATATAGAGTGATAGTCAATGTAAAAAGAGCTAAAAATAGAAGAAGATGACCAAACAGATATACACTTATTTACCTAGTACTGTATATTTTATTCTTCTCTTTTAGCTCATTATAAAGCGTGTGGCTAAGTGTCACTTAAATACTGAATAAAGCACGTTTTGGGAATTTAAACTTACACTTATTCTGTTTTACAGTTGAATGAGCTGCAGCCTGTTTAATTAAGTAAATTAATTTGAAGCACTTGATTTATTGATTTATTGATTTATTTTGCGATTGTATGGATTTGTTTGTATTTATTTTATGGTGCAGGTCTTAAAAGTTCTTAAAATTGATTTTAGGAACTCTGCAAAACGCTGTTAATCGTGATAAAATTGATGGCACTTTGAAATTACACTAATAAAAGCGCCGGACATTATTCTTGTTTGTTGCTTTGTGATTTATGACATTATGTTGCATTTTTAATTTAAACTTTCTCTTGTATTTAATAAACAGCTATGAGCTAATAACAATCATCTGAGCCCTAGTGATCATGAAAAATGTATGTGCAGTAAACAGTTTTTTTTCTCTTTTAGATCAGTTTTTATTATTAAATATATCGTTAGTGAAATCCAGTAACTTCTAAATCCTGTTTAATTCTCACATTGCTCTCAAATGAATGTAAACATAGTTATGTTGAATTATTAATCATTAATATTGAATATTGAATATTAAAAACAGAGATTTTGTCTGAATCACTTTACTATCTGTAATAATCTACAGTTGAACATGAACACAAAGTTTGGCCTGAGGAAACTCTAAGGCTCGTTTTAATTACAACTCCAATAGCAGCAAATCTGAATGAATAATAATTAATAATTATACATTGAGGACTGGCAGTCATTTAATACTTTGATTGCTTTAGTGTTTTTTTAGTTTCCAAATGTTAACACTTTTTGCTTTATACCAGAAACACACTTTTTTTCTGTTGTTTGTAAGTGGTTTCTTTCTTGTCTCGAATAATTACCCGGGAAACAATGTATCGTTCATTCAGAAGAGCTTGAAGGTCAAGCTAATGCTGTTGTATTGAAATTGGTATTGACTGAAGCATTGTTTGTTTTGTGCTATTAATGTCGGATGAAATTAACATCGACTATATTCACTTTAATGCATGTTCCTGGTCTTATACTGAAGAAAAATAGTGATCATTCTCATTTAGTGAAATGACTTTCTTTTCCTTTCTTCTGATGTTACCCAGAGCCACACAAGCTGTTGGTGAATGTTAACTGAAAAATAGCTAATAGCTAAACAGCTGCAGTGTTTATGCTGATGTTGTATGTGATGCATCTTTTCCGAAACATTACCAGTATTGATAATTTCATGCTGGTTAAAGAAAAAATGAACATTTGCTGAAAATGTCTTCACCATCAGACCATCCAAGAATTGAGATTACTTGGTAATTAGTGTGATGTTTTTATCAGCTGTTTGGACTCTCTTTCTGACGGCACCCATTCACTGCAGAGGAGTCATTTGGAGACATTTCTCCAAATCTGATGAAGAAACAAACTCATCTACATCTGGGATGGCCTGAGGGTGAGTAAAAGTTTAGGTAAGGAATAATTGATGACGCTTTGCGTCGTGGCCACATCACCACCTCGGGTGTGCATTATTTTCTAGGAATTCAGCGGACCGAAGTCAATTATTCCGTTTATACTATGGTTACCACACCTGAAGACATCGATCAGATGATATATTTCAGGGCATTTGTCCGGTTTTTGTAATTAAACGGCTATTGTGAGCAGGATTAATTTCTTACGCAGCTCATCCAAAGCCTTCGTTGCTTTCCAAAACGTCATTTTAGACCTAGTAACGACGCTTGAGCCGTTGATAGCAGAATAATGCAGTTAATAATGTAGTTTAGACAGACAGACTGGCAGGCAGACAGACGGAAAGAGAGAGACGGAAAGAGATTAAGCTGGTGAATTACCTCTGTGAGTCTGTGCTTCTCTCAAACGTGATCAGCAGCAGCGTCTCTACTTATAGTGAAACTTTAAGTTCATTTTCTTCAGGAACAGCGTCGATGTTACCTCCTTATGAGAAATGTCGTGTAGTTTTTAAGTTGTTAATCGTCAGAGCAGCGCTAACAACATTAGCGCGTATGTTCACGTGTGTGCGTCTGTTAGAGAGGAGAGATAGTGTGTGCTTTCCTTGTATAATAAAACGTAATTTTGCGGCCAAAACATGGAAGAAATCTGTCGTTTCTTTGTATTGTTTGTATCTGTATTTATTTGTTTGGCCAGTGTCATTGTGGGTTTTGATTATTTTGCTGTTTTAGGCTATTAGGACCTTTGAAATAACTGAAATAGTGTGGCAAAGCGATATAGACATGTAATGCGGTTAGAAGCTGCCTGGAACTATGTTCGCTGTGCGTTTCCCTGAAAATAATGCACACCTTCAGAACGTTCATCAGCCAATTAGCCTTTTTCACACTTCCGGGTTTTTGTCTTCCGGCGTGGCTGCATGCAGGGTAAAAGTATTTCCGGTAACAGTGATTGCAGAGTCTAAGGAGCACCCGCTCGGGCATCAATGTCTTTGCAAGAATTAAATCTCATGTAAATGTTTAAACTGTCTTGGTCATTTATTGGTGAGACTACAAAGTTTTATTTCAGAACTAAATTTCAGCACTAATTAGAAGTGACGACGCGTATATTCGGTTATATCATTGTCCGTGTCTATTTGGTGCAGCCGTGCATTGTCGCACTCCATGTAAAAAACTGTTTTTGCCGATGTGCTGGAGAAATCGACCGACAGCTCTGATCCTCCGATTTGCGAAAGAGGACCACTCGATCCCTGGATGCGTTTTTGCATTTCTTTCTGGATATATGGATCATAAACAGCACTTCTGTCATCTCGCAATGATGGCTCACTCACATTTTCTCCGCTCGTTATCATCTTCCCTTACGAAAATTAACCATGGTTTTATTATAGTAAAAGCAGGTTTGTTTTATTACTATTTGCATAACCACACAAATCAAATTTTGTAACAAAACCATGGAATAACTGCCGTTTTGGTTTGATTCGTAGTTAATTTTAGTAAGGGCTAAGGTCTGTAATATGCACAGCATTAACAAACCTATTAGTACTTTGTTGTATATTTAGTTAATAAATATATTAACTCTAATTCAACTGATGTAGCTATACAATGAGGTCTTGGAAATAAATGTCTTATTTATTTTAGTCTCAGATATAGTTATAATGTGCGATTAATACATGCTCAACAGTTTCAGTGTTTCATTAGGTTGAGATAATCTACATATTGTTGTGACTTTTTTAAAAGTTACTCATGCGTTTTTAAAATAATAGCATGTATTCGCGCAACATTATATCCCACATTAAAGCGTATTATAACTCATTCTGACACTGAATTTATATATTTGTTCCTATGTGTAACGGTGCATACGTACTTAAAATTTAGTTTTTACATAAATTAGGCATATAAATAAATGCTTGTCATATATTAAAACGAGCAAGGGAATTGTTGAATGAGTCTATATATAGGGCAGCTGGTGAAATAAAACTACCCACCGGTAAATTCTAGAAGGATCTGAGCGGCCGTATAAGCTACAAATAAATTTCTTTGTAGATTATATAACAACAACTTGGAAAACAGACAAAATAGAAAGGGTAAGAGACAAAATTTGAGACAAGAGCATACAACATAATGTCCGCAGACCGCTAGCGGAACTATATTTACCCTGCGTCACGTGATTTCCGATTCTTGTGAAAAAGGCCTGTCAGATTCAAGCATTCATTCCTTCAATGACTATAACTAAAGAGCAATAATGACGAATTTGAGAAGAGATTCATGGAGATGCTCTGGAGGCTGAACTTGACCCTCAAAGCGCTTATTTTTTCACTATGCATTTGGCCTCTACATGCATTCATTTTCTTTAACTCGGCAGCCCACTGGACTTAATTAATGAAGGGTTTTGAGGAAGATGAAGTTCAAAGCAGCGACGTCACGCCACTATCACAGAATCTCAGGAGCCCGTTTGATGTGTATGCCGGCTCTTCACCTCGTCTCCCACTGGACTCTATTTTTGTTCTCAGTAACTCTTCTGCCGCTCTGAGAGCTCCAGCCGCGGTCCTGTGGGAAGGATACTTTTGATTCCTCACTATCCCTTCAACTTCCTCCGCAGGCGGTCTGTAAACCCAGTTCATGTCGCTGCCTCCTCGTGACAAACGGCAAAGCATCGGTCCGCAGGAAAGCGCAGATGAAAGCCGCAGGCCTCCAGAAGCGGTCAATATCAGACCTCTGAATATTCTTCAAACAGCATATGATCTCGTATTCAGCAGGTGAATATAGAAGAACGATACGGATAGTGTTTGAAAACACATCTGGAGGTTATTTGTCAAAGTTCATAAAGCTAAATTGAAAAATTCAATGCATAAATTCACAAAATTCAACATGTTTTGAAATGCAAGTCCACAGTGACAGCAGAGAGAGGGGAAATGATTTGATTAATTCACAAATGCCACTTTTAAAAAGATATTTGACCATAAAATAATAATTTATGTGTATTTATATTTTAATATATGCAAGAGCAATTGTAAACTAGATAAAGTTTGTCAAGACAAACTTGCAAGTTGGTAGCATGATTAAGAAGTTACTAGCATGATTAGCATGTTACTAACATGTTGTTAACATGATTAACAAGTTACTAGCATGTTGTTAGCATTTTTTTCCATGATTAACAAGTTACTGGCATGTTGTTAGCGTGATTAGCAAGTTACTTGCATGATTCTAGCATGATTAGTGTGTTACTAGCATAATGCTAGCATGTTACTAGCATGTTGTTACCATGATTAACAAGTTATTAGCATGATTAGCATGTTGTTAACATGATTAACAAGTTACTAGCATGTTGTTAGCAAGTTTAAACTATGATTAGCATGTTGTTAGCATGTTGTTAGCATGATTAGCAAGTTATCAGCATGATTCTAGCATGATTAGCATTTTACTAGCATGTTGTTAGTATAATTAACAAGTTACTTGCATGATTCTAGCATGATTAACATGTTACTAGCAAATTGTTAGCATGATTAACAAGTTACTTGCATGATTCTAGCATTATTAGCATTTTGTTAACACTATTAACCAGTTAATAACTTATAACATGCTAATAACTTTTTAACATGTTGTTGGCATGATTACAAAGTTACTCGCATGTTACTTGCATGTTTCTAACATGAATAGCAAGTTACTAGCATGTCACTAACATAACGTTACTAGCATGTTTTTAGCATGATTAGACAGTTAATAGCAGGATTCTTGCATGATTAGTGTGCTACTAGAATGTTGTTAGCTTGGTTAACAGGTTGCTAGCATGTTGTTAGCATGTTACTAATATAAGTAGAATGTTGTTAACATGTTTATACCATGATTAGCAAGTTACTAGCATGTTGTTAACATGTTTCTACCATGATTAACAAGTTACTAGCATGTTGCTTGCACATTTTTAACATGAATAGTAAGCTACTGGCATGTTGTTAACATGATTAGCACGTTACTAGCATGCTTTTAGCATGATTAGCGTGTTACTAGCATGTTAGCATGATTAACAAGTTACTAACATGTTTCTAACATGGACAGCAAGTTACTGGCATGTTGTTAACATGTTTAACATGTTACTTGCATGATTTTAGCATGATTAGCGTGTTTCTAGCATGTTGTTGTTTAGCATGGTTAACATGTTATTAACATGTTGTTAGTATGTTTCTAGCATGATTAGCAAGTTACTAACATGTTACTAACATAACGTTATTAACATGTTATTAGTATGTTTCTAGCATGATTAGCAAGTTACTAACATGTTACTAACATAACGTTATTAACATGTTGTTAGTATGTTTCTAGCATGATTAGCAAGTTACTAACATGTTACTAACAACGTTATTAACATGTTGTTAGCATGGTTAACATGTTACTAGCATGTTGTTAGTATGTTTCTAGCATGATTAGCAAGTTACTAACATGTTACTAACATAACGTTATTAACATGTTGTTAGTATGTTTCTAGCATGATTAGCAAGTTACTAACATGTTACTAACATAACGTTATTAACATGTTGTTAGCATGGTTAACATGTTACTAGCATGTTGTTAGTATGTTTCTAGCATGATTAGCAAGTTACTAGCATGTTACTAATATAACATTACTAGCATGTTGTTAGCATGGTTAACATGTTACTAGCATGTTGTTAGTATGTTTCTAGCATGATTAGCAAGTTACTAACATGTTACTAACATAACGTTATTAACATGTTGTTAGTATGTTTCTAGCATGATTAGCAAGTTACTAACATGTTACTAACATAACGTTATTAACATGTTATTAGTATGTTTCTAGCATGATTAGCAAGTTACTAACATGTTACTAACATAACGTTATTAACATGTTGTTAGCATGGTTAACATGTTACTAGCATGTTGTTAGTATGTTTCTAGCATGATTAGCAAGTTACTAGCATGTTACTAATATAACATTACTAGCATGTTGTTAGCATGGTTAACATGTTACTAGCATGTTGTTAGTATGTTTCTAGCATGATTAGCAAGTTACTAACATGTTACTAACATAACGTTATTAACATGTTGTTAGTATGTTTCTAGCATGATTAGCAAGTTACTAGCATGTTACTAACATAACGTTACTAGCATGTTTTTAGCATGATTAGCAAGTTCTAGAAACATGGCTGAAATGTTGAGTTTTAATGAATTCTAATGCGACCAGGCTAGTTAAATGACCAACATTTTTTTACAGTATAAGTTTATGCATTTGACAGACGCTTTTATCCAAAGCAATTTACACCGAATTCAAGGTTTTATATCACTTCACGCATTCTTTGAGAAGCAAACACACGACCTTGGCGTTGCAAGCGCCACGATGCAGGTCTTCTGATGTGATACTCTCAGTGTTTTTTGTCACTTCTAAAGTTTTGTCACTTTTGTTTCATGGAAAAGAGCTGTGTGAAGATCCTGCCTAACATCTCGTGCTAATCTTAAAAAATGTCACGCGGGTTTGGAGCGACACGAAGGAGAGTAAATGATGACAGAAGTTTCTCTCCTGCAGCAGCGAGGCGTCTCACCTGCAGTGAACACAGACGTCTTCTGACACTGATGTACTACTAGTTGTCATATAAAGCAGAAGGTGTTATCTGTATAATTGGAGTCGGCTTTAGTCTCACGCGGGCCGCGGCGGCTGACGTTTCCAGACGAGTCTGAAGTTTACAAGGTCCCTTAATGAGACAGTGATTGTGTTTTGCGTGCTGACAGGTCAGGCTGATGTCTCTGTTAATGTGTCGCAGGTACAAGGAAGGAGAATTACAGTCAATTAAATGTGAAATGCCACTGACAAGCCTTTGTCATGTCACACACTTGTGTGTCTCTGCATTCATGTAGTCACTGCTTTAATAAACAATAGACAAAACAGCCACAGAATTACAGAGAACTGATGTTTGTTGTGGCCTATTAAATGATGGTTTTCCACCAAAAAGGCATTTGCATCCAGTTACAGTATGTGATAATGAAAGTTTCAAACTGTAGCATTCAATATTGTTCCCAAATCACCTCAATATGTTACATATTGTCATCTGTTATGTAAATACGACCATTGCATTTTTTTTAATCATTGTTTTTTTTTTCTTTTCACAGCCTAGTTGCTGAAATTTGGCACTTGGCATTGTGGGACACAGTATCTTGAACATGTGCATCATTTCAGGTCTGGCAAAACTTAAATGATTGTGGATATGGCATTTATCCAAAGTGACTTTGGCATTTTATGTTATATTTAACTTTTTTATTTTATATATATGTGACCCTGGACCACAAAACCAGTCATAAGGGTCAATTTTTTGAAGTTGAGATTTATGCATCATCTGAAAGCTGAATAAATAAGATTTGTGTGTGGTTTGTTAGGATAGGACAGTATTTCCAGTAAAAACTGAGGGTGCAAAAAATCTAAATATTGAGAAAATCACCTTTAAAGTTGTCCAAATGAAGTTCGTAGCAATGCATATCACTAATTAAAAATTAAGATTTTATATATTTACGGTAGGAAATGTACAAAATATCTTCATGGAACATGATCTTTACTTAATATCCTAATGAGTTTTGGCATAAAAGAACAAGCAATAATTTTGACCCATACAATGTATTGTTGCCTGTTGCTACAAATACACCAGTGCAACTTAAGGCAAAAAAACAAAAAAACAAAAAAAAAATATTATATATATATACTTATTTTATTTAATCTATGTTTAATTTAATAGTTTAATTGATTTCCTAAAATAACTAAAACTAAATCAAAAAAAAAAAAAGTATTTTATTTACTTGAAATAAAATAAATGTTCACTAAAATAAAATATATAACTGTACTATACTCAAACATTTATATATATATATATATAACTATTTAAAAAAGAAAAACAAATTATAATAAAAATGACAAAATAATAAAATTGAAAATCTGGAATCTGAGGGTGCAAAAAACCTAAATATTGAGAAAATCACCTTTAAAATTGTTTAAATTAAAATCAAATGAAGTTTGTAGCAATGCATATTACTAATTAAGTTTTGATATATTTACAGTAGGAAATGTACAAAATATTGCCTGTTGCCTGTTGCTACAAATATATCCCAGTGACTTAAGGCAAGTATAATATATATGTGTATATATATATATATATATATATATACTTTTTTATTATTATTTAATGTATGTTCCAAGGCAACATTTTTCATGCAGTTTAACTGATTTACTAAAATAACGAAAATTAAATCTGAAATAAATGTCAACTAAAATTAAATATATAACTGTACTATACTAAAACATTTATATATATATATATATATATATATATATAAAACATTATTTAAAAAAGATTAAAATACAAATAAAAATAAAAATGACAAAAGACTAAAATTGAAACTGGATAAAAAACACATCAAAGCATATGCCATATCCACAATACCATGTTCCATCATTATGAACAAAAGTATCATATTATCATACATATTGTTCATATTTATACTCATTCTTATGTAGTGCTGTCAAACGATTAATCACGATTAATTTCATCCAAAATAAAAGTGTTTGTTTACATAATATGTGTGTACTATGTATTTTTTTATGCATAAGTAAATACACACGCATACAGTGTATATTTGAATATATGAAAGTATTTACATGTATATATTTATATACATGTAATTTATTCTATATCTAAATATATTTTATATGTACATATTACATATATTTCTTAAATATATATATGCATGTGTGTGTATTTATATATACATATATATATATATACATTATAAATATACATAGTACACACATATATTATGTAAACAAAACTTTGGATGCAATTAATCGTTTGACAACACTATTTTTATTATATTTTCCCAAACAGTTTTCACTGTTGATTTGATCTCCTCCTCCTGCCTCACAGGTTTGTGTGTTTTTGGTTTGTACCGCGGTGCATTGGTGTCATGAGGGTGAGTTTCACCAGCAGCTGATGTTTTCTGAAGTATTTGTCTCTTAGGATTTGCCACCAAAACTTCACACACACTTGACGTATGGTATGAGATGTGAAAAACGCAGGATGTGCTCCAAAGCCTGTTTATTTCCAGACAAGCAGCTTTTCACAACCGTTTTGTTTGGCTTCAGTGCAAAGAAAGAAACGCAGCCATCCAACGAGATCAAGCAGAAGCCTCTGCCAAGCAGCAGAACTGAACTAAAGCTCCCCAAAACTCTGTTCAGATCAGTTTTGCAGGTAACCAAACCTCCAGGGAATTGGGGGGAAAAAAAAATAAAAAAATAAATAATAATAAAAAAAAAAAACATTCACAGAACTGCAACATCATTTTAAGACGCTCTAAACATCTTCTAAATCTTGTATTCGTTTGCTAAGGCAAGGCACTACAGGCATGAACATCGTTTTTCAAACACTGGTCAATTTTGGGGTATTTTTGGCTTTTCATAATGCGTTGTTTTAGAGTAGTGGAAAGAGAACTTCCACAATATAGTTTGAAGTGTTTAGCTGATTGTACTTCATCTATTTGTGCCTGTATATAACGTTTTTTCTTCACTTCAGTTGCATGCACATACTGTACACCAAAACCTTTAACTCTAATATGTCAATAAAGCTAAACAAGCATTTTGAATGTTCATACTAGCAGAAGGAAAAACACATTTTAAGAGTTTGTTTGTGTCTGTGCATTTCAGTTTCAATGCATATCTTTAAAAGTTTGTTTATCCACTTCAGCAGCACTTACATACAGCAAAACTTTTTATTCTTCTTTATATTCTGAAGGTTTTTACTGAGGGGTTTGTTTATTCACACTGATTTATTCAACAGTTTATTCCTAAAGTGGTGAAAATTAGTGGTAAAAATATTTCTGGTTGTTGAGAGTATTTTCTATGGATTCAAAATGTGCTAGTTAAATCTTGCAATTCCAACTTTTTCTTACATAATCAAAACAGCGAGAATTAAACTTAACATTCTGATCTCTTTTCTCAGAATTGCGAGTTTATTTCTTGCAATTTTAACTTCACATCTCTCAATTCAGTTTTTTCTTGAAATAAATTTGAATAACTGTGAAATTCAGATTTCCCCCTCAAAATACCACAAATGCCAAAAAAGTCCTAATTTTAAAAATCAAAGTTATAATCATAAAAAATCTTAATTTTTTTTTATCCTGTTGTGAAAATGGGCTTCCAGAATTTTCCTGATTCATGCAAAAGTCATAAAACCCAAATCCCCTTTGTTAAAACATTTAATATACAGTATCAACTAAATCAAACAATTTTGAAACTGATTTTGTCCCCCTCAAAATAGCGCAGCTGCCAAAAAAGTCCTAATTTTAAAAATCAAAAGTCATAATCAATAAAAAAATCTATTTTTTTTAATCCTCTTGTGAAAATGGGCTTCCATAATTTTCCCGATTCATGCAAAATTAAAAAAACAAAAAACAAAACAAAACCTAAAAAATATCCTTTATTAAAACATTTAATATATCAACAAAATCAATTTTAAAACTTTTTGTTCTGGAAATGTATGCAAGTCAGTGCATATTTAAGTAGATAATGCCTCTTTTGCATATTTAAACATGCCATTTAAGAAAACTTGGAATACAAAAATTGTTTGCAATTCTTAATGCAATCTAGTTTGTTTGTATGCTGATATATATTTGGTACATTTTTACATTATTCGTCTCTTGCCTTAAATATTTAGCCTAGATGCAATGTTTTGCGTTGTTTCTTAAGAATTTCTCAGATTTTTTCCAAACTCTCAGCTCTGAAAATGTGAAAAGTCCAACATGAGTCTAAAGGTTTTTACTGAGGTTTTATTTATACATTTACATTGATTTATACAACAGTTTATTCCTAAACACATGGTGAAAATGTATGATATTTCTGGCTGTTGAGAGTATTTTCTATGGATTAAAAATAAGCTTGTTAAATCTTGCAGTTCCAACTTTGTCTAAACTTAATATTCCAACCTTTTTTCTCAGAATTGCAAGTTTATTTCTTGCTATTTTAACTTCACATCTTTCAATTAAGTTTTTTCTTGAAATAAACTTGAATAACCTTGAAATTCATTTTTTTTCACCTCAAAATAGTGCAAAAAGGTCCTGATTTTAAAAATCAAAAGTCATAATCATAAAAAATCTTATTTTTTTTATCCTGTTGTGAACATGGGAAAATGGGAAAATTGCCAAAAAGGTCCTAATTTTTTTGTGAAAATGGGCTTCCATAATTTTCCTGATTGATGCAAAATGAAAAAAAATAAATAAATAAATAAAAAATAATAATAAATCCCCTTTGTTAAAACATTTAATATGCCTCTTTTGCATATTTAAACATGCCATTTAAGAAAACTTGGAATACAAAAATTGTTTTCAATTCTTAATGCTGTCACATTTATGAACTCTTTTGTTGTGTTTGGTGTATTGGTTTCCTTCCAGTTCCTGTTTGTCCTTATTTGGCTATGTTCCTGTTCTCATTAGTTCATTATTAGTTAACTCCCATCACCTGTTATCCCCTCATCAGTTACACTATTTAAAGTCTGCTTTCAGTTCAATTGACTGTCAGTTATTATGTTAATATCAAGTTTGTTACCTGATGTTGTTCACCTTCTTGTATCGTGTGGATTATAATTAAAGCCTTTTGTGTGGATTACCATCGCCTTCCTTGGAAACACCGTGACAAATGCAATCAATTTGTTTGTATGCTGATATATATTTGGTACATTTATTACCTTATTCACCTGCAGTCTCTTGCCTTAAATATTTAGCCTAGATGCGATGTTTTGACATGTTTCTTAAGAATTTCTCAGAACGCTCAGCTCTAAAAAATTTCTGACATGAGTCACATCAACAGCTCATTACATCAGTTTCGCAGTCGAGCATCAGAGCTACATCTGACCTCAGCTTGTGCTCTACTGATGCTGTTTTTTTTTATTTTATTTAGTTTGTTCCTGTTCCTCCGTCTGTAATCATCCTCTATGGATTCTGATCTGATGGGCTGTGAACACTGGGAATGGGACTGGACTGAGCAGGTATGACCACAATCGTCCCAATTAAAAGCTTTGGTTGGACACATTTCTGCCACAGCTTGAGATAGGCGTCTCATCTCGCAGGTGTAATATCATAATCCCCTCCTCTGCAGATTAACTTCCCCAGACTGACGAAATTCTCAAATTGGGGCAATAATTACATGCGCCTCATGTTTATTCATGAGCTTCTTAAAGCCCGACACGATTTGAATTGGAGCGCAGTGCGAGCGTCACACTTCAGAGGCGAGTTGTCATGTGTTTTTATGAGGAAAGTGCTGGAATTATTAGTCACACTGACTTTGTCTCTTCTTATTTCGACTTCAAATGTGCTGGATTACACTGATGGCGGCTTTCAAGCAGAATATGCTGCCTGTCAAGACGTGACGACTTCAAGATGCCGTCGAGATTCTTTGTTGCGTTTAGATGCGCAGACTATTTTTTTCAACAGAGCAATTATGTAAATAATTCAGTTAATTAAATATACCATGTTGGTGAAAGGCATACTTTAGATTATTTTATATTTTTACAATTTTATGCAATTATTTTTGTGGAAGTGGCGATAAAAGTCAGTGTAAAAAATTGAGTTTAGATGCTAAGACTATTCAATCAACAATGCAATTATGAATTAAATACTAAATTAAATATAACATAATGAAAGGCATTCTGAGGATTATTTATTTATTTTTTTTTTGAAAATGCCAATCAAAATCTGTCAAATATTTTGAGATTCTATTTTTAGATGCTTAGGCTATTTAATCAGCAGTTAAATATACCATGTTGGTGAAAGGCGTACTTATTTTATTTTTATAATTGTATGCAATTATTTTTGTGGAAGTGGCATCAAAGTCAGTGTCAAAAATAACATCATGTTTTGCAATTCTTTGAGTTTAGATGCTTAGACTATTCAATTAACAATGCAATTAGGAATTAAATACTAAATTAAATATAACATGATGAAAGGCATACTGAAGATTTTTTTTTTAAAGTGCCAATCAAAATCTGTCAAACATATTTTGCCATTTCATTTTTAGATGCTTATTTAATCAGCAGGGCAATAATTATGTAAACAATTTAATTAAATATACCATGTTGGTGAAAGGCATAGTTTTAGATTATTTTATATTTTTACAATTTTATGCAATTATTTTTGTGGAAGTGGCAATCAAAGTCAGTGTCAAAAATAACATCATTTATTTTTTAAGTGCCAATCAATTTAATCAACAGGGCAATTATAAATACGTTCATTAAATTTACAATTGTGAAAGACATACTGAAGATTATTATTTTAACAATTGTATTTATTTATTTTTTTTAGAAGTGGCAATCAAAACTCAATATAGTAAAAAAAATAGTAAATTGTATTTTAGGATTCTTGAGACTTTAATCAGTATGATAAATATGTAAATAATTAATTTAAATATTTTATGGTGAAATGCACTGAAAATGATCATGAGGATGATTATTATTATTATTATTATTATATTTATTTATTTTACAGTCTTATAGAATTATTTTTGTGGAATCAGAATCAATGTCAAAATAATAAATGCTATTTTTTTACTTCATTATAAATAATTAAGTTAAATATACCATTATATATTTTGTGTGAAGAAAATTAAATCTATTTTCTTACAACCCTTTTTGATTCTGTGGGGAAAATGAACTGAAATGGTCTTGAAAGTTAAATCATAATACAACATTTATAATGGTCATAAAAATGGAAGGCTAACCAAAGGGGAAAAGGAAAAAAAAAAAAAAAACAACAATTGCACTGAAATTCAGGTTATTCTGACACCTGAACTTGTTACTTTTCTCAAAGGTAGCTTGATCCCAGAGTACAAATAGACATTTAAATGAAAAATAATGAGTAGTTTTTGCCCCAAGTCATGAAATGCCAAGCGAATGGCTGTTTCGAATAGTTCATGTCCTGTGGTCCAAAATTATATTGTAAATCAAAATCTGTGAGTACTAACTTCGACCTTGCTCTTTCATTGTCCTACCTCGTGCAGAATGTCGTCTGATTAGCATACAGAGATGAATAATGTGAAGGATTTAGGGCTGTTTGTGCACGACTGCCGGATCCGTTATAATGTGTGTCGCTGCATTCTGAGTCGAGCATCAGCTCCAGTCCTGCTTTTTGGCTCTCTGATCCATGATGAAGGTAATTAAAGGTGCGGATTTGTATTCTAATTGGCTATTCATACCCAGCGTGTTCCTGCTGTAACTCACAAAGCCTGAAACTCACCCAGAGCTCACAGACCTTCAGCGTTCGCAGCCGTAATGTGTGCTAATACAGTCAGTTCACATTTACTGAAACTGTTAAATCTCAACCCTAGAAGGTCAAACTGTATTATGTCAGCTGCTTTATTTGACCTTTATTTTACAGTATGTGGGTTTGCCATTTTTAGCGGTTAACATTACATTCAATGTTATTTTCTTTAATGGTACTGTATGTATGGCCCGTTTCCGCCACTGAATAAAAAATAAAAAAGGTAATGCGACTTTATCTCATAATTCTGACTATATATAATAGACACAGTTAATTGCTAGTTATAACTTTCTTGCAACTGAGACTTTGTATCTCGCAGTTCTGACTTTTTTTAATCCGAATTGTGAGATATAAATTTGCAAAGTCCATTTCTGAGGAGAAGAAAAGACGATGTTCACAGTATTGCGAGTTTATCTCACAGTTCTGACTTAATTTCTCAGAATTTATATCTCTGAATTCTGACTTTATAATTTGCAATTGTTATCACATAATTCTGACTTTATAACTTGCAAATGTGTTTATATCACACAATTCTGACTTAATTTCTGAGAACTGCTAGTTTATATCTCTGAATTCTAACTTTATAACTCGCAAATGTGAGTTTATATCTCGCAATTCTGTCTTTATAATTTGCAGTTGTGAGTTTGTATCTCTGAATTCTGACTTTATAACTCGCAATTGTTTATATCACATAATTCTGACTTTATAATTCACAATTGTGAGTTTATATCTCTCATTTCTGACTTTATAACTTGCAAATGCGAGTTTGTATCTCTGAATTCTGACTTTATAACTCGCAAATGTGAGTTTGTATCTCTGAATTCTGATTTTATAACTCGCAATTGTTTATATCACATAATTCTGACTTTATAACTCGCAATTGTTTATATCACGTAATTCTGACTTTATAATTCACAATTGTGAGTTTATATCTCTCATTTCTGACTTTATAACTTGCAAATGCGAGTTTGTATCTCTGAATTCTGACTTTATAACTCGCAATTGTTTATATCACACAATTCTGACTTAATTTCTGAGAACTGGTAGTTTATATCTCTGAATTGTAACTTTATACCTCACAATTGTGAGTTTATATCTCGCAATTCTGATTTTATAATTCACAATTGTGAGTTTATATCTCTGAATTCTGACTTTATAACTTGCAATTGTGTTTATATCACGCATTTCTGACTTAATTTCTCAGAATTGTGAGTTTATATGAATTCTGACTTTATAACTCACAAATGTGAGTTTATATCACATAATTCTGACTTTATAATTCACAATTGTGAGTTTATATCTCTCATTTCTGACTTTATATCTTGCAAATGTGAGTTTGTATCTCTGAATTCTGACTTTATAACTCGCAAATGTGAGTTTATATCTCTCATTTCTGACTTAATAACTTGCAAATGCGAGTTTGTATCTCTGAATTCTGACTTTATAACTCGCAATTGTTTATATCACATAATTCTGACTTTATAACTCGCAAATGCGAGTTTGTATCTCTGAATTCTGACTTTATAACTCGCAATTGTTTATATCACATAATTCTGACTTTATAACTCGCAAATGCGAGTTTGTATCTCTGAATTCTGACTTTATAACTCGCAATTGTTTATATCACACAATTCTGACTTAATTTCTGAGAACTGGTAGTTTATATCTCTGAATTGTAACTTTATACCTCACAATTGTGAGTTTATATCTCGCAATTCTGATTTTATAATTCACAATTGTGAGTTTATATCTCTGAATTCTGACTTTATAACTTGCAATTGTGTTTATATCACGCATTTCTGACTTAATTTCTCAGAATTGTGAGTTTATATGAATTCTGACTTTATAACTCACAAATGTGAGTTTATATCACATAATTCTGACTTTATAATTCACAATTGTGAGTTTATATCTCTCATTTCTGACTTTATATCTTGCAAATGTGAGTTTGTATCTCTGAATTCTGACTTTATAATTCACAATTGTGAGTTTATATCTCTCATTTCTGACTTAATAACTTGCAAATGCGAGTTTGTATCTCTGAATTCTGACTTTATAACTCGCAATTGTTTATATCACATAATTCTGACTTTATAACTCGCAAATGCGAGTTTGTATCTCTGAATTCTGACTTTATAACTCGCAATTGTTTATATCACATAATTCTGACTTTATAACTCGCAAATGCGAGTTTGTATCTCTGAATTCTGACTTTATAACTCGCAGTTGTTTATATCACACAATTCTGACTTAATTTCTGAGAACTGGTAGTTTATACCTCACAAATGTGAGTTTATATCTCGCAATTCTGATTTTATAATTCACAATTGTGAGTTTATATCTCTGAATTCTGACTTTATAACTTGCAATTGTGTTTATATCACGCATTTCTGACTTAATTTCTCAGAATTGTGAGTTTATATGAATTCTGACTTTATAACTCACAAATGTGAGTTTATATCACATAATTCTGACTTTATACCTCGCAATTGTGAGTTTATATCTTGCAATTCTGACTGTATACCTTGCAAATGTGTTTATATCACACAGAATTGCGAGTTTATATCTCTGAATTCTGACTTAACTCACAAATGTGAGTTTATTTTCTCAGAATTGTGAGTTTAAAATAGATTTAAAAAACAGTACAATTGTGAAATATTACTGCAATTTAAAGAATTTGATTTATATCTGAATATACAATGAAATATTATTTATTTCTGTGAACAAAGCTGACTTTTTTAGCATCATTACTCCAGTCTTCAGTGTCACAAGGATGACACTGATCAAGGATGCATTAACTGATCAAAAGTGACAGTGAAGACATTTATCATGTTACAAAAGATGTCTATTTCAAGTAAATGCTGTTCTTTTGAACTTTCTATTAATCTGTGACTCTAAAATATGAATAAAATACATTAGAATGATTTCTGAAGGATCATGTGACACTGAAGACTGGAGTAATGATGCTGAAAATTCAGCTTTTGATTGCAGCAATCAATTACAGTTTAACAGATATTCACACAGAAAACAGCTGTTTTACATTGTAATAATATTTCACATTTTTCACTCTATTTTTGAACAAAGATATGCAGCCTTGGTGAGCAGAAGATATGTCTTTCAAAAACATCTGAATAAAAAAAAAAAAAAAAAAAATCAAACCAAATCTGAATCAGGAAAAGCAGTAACTGAGTTTGATTTAAAGAAATGTTGAGAAGCATAAAGAGTATAAATATAGAGCGAGAGGGAGCATCTGGTGAACCCACGACTGAAACTTATGAATAGATCAATCATTTAAAGGTCAATGGAAATGGTTTCCCTATTGAATCAGTGATTTGATAACCAAACCGAGACCGTTATTCGGTTGCCATAATCCAATAAAGCATTTTGGTATAAAATCTGAAGCTGATATTGTAGTTAGAATTGCTTTCAGATGCTCATAGGATGCAAAAATCGAGCACTGAAAGAAATTATGGATCCTGCATTTAGAAACAGGACAGATTTCAGTGTTATTTCACGTATTATTTAGCTTATACAACTCATGTCTACAGGCGTCTGTCTCAATCTGCTGATACCACAGAAAATAATTTAGTCCCTCAAATAGAGCTGACAGATTCCCAGAAAACAAGCCGATCTGCCGACGTGAAACAGAGATGAAGAGTGTTTGAATGTGTGCCAGTGACTTTTGGCACGATGTGACATAAATGCAATGAGAAATGTCATGCACATGCATATAACAAGCCATTTTGACTTTTATTCATTCGCAGGATATGAATTCTTGATATCAACGATTCAGTTTTCACTAGTTAGAATTATAATTCTTGATATCAGAAATTGGATTTTTACTAGTAACAATGGCAATTTTTGATATCAGGAATTACATTTCCACTAGTAAAAAGGTTAATTCTTGATATCAACAATTGAATTTCAACTAGTAAAAACTATAATTGTTGATATCAAGACCACTAGTTAAATGTCACCATAGACTCCCATTCAAATTTAATTGTTGATATCAAGAATTGATTTCTTACTAGTTAAAATGTCAATTTCACATATCAGAAAGAATTCTCAATAGTAAAAACCTTTATTTTTGATATCAATAATTACATTGTTAGTAAAAATGCCAATCCCTGATATCAAGATTTCAATTGTCGCTAGTTGAAATGTCAGTTGTTGATATCTGTAAATGCATTTCAGCGTGTTACATTTGTTATTTCTGATATCTGAAAATATATTTCTGTTATCAATAATTAGGAGAGTAATTTCAGATATCTAAAATGCATTCTTACTAGTAACAATCGCATTCATGCTATCAGAAATGAACATTGTCACTAGTAACAACTGAATTGTTGATATCAAGAATGGACATTTGCACTAGTAACAATGTAATTATTGATATCAAAAATAGGTTTTTACTAGTGAGAATTATTTCTGATATGTGAAATTGACAATTAACTAGTGAAAATATAATTCTTGATATCAACAATTATAGTTTTTACTAGTTGAAATGCAATTCTTAATATCAATAATTACTTTTTTACTAGTGGAAATGTAATTCCTGATATCAACAATTGCCATTGTTGCTAGTAAAAATCTAATTTCTGATATCAAGAATTATAATTTTAACTAGTGAAAATTGAATTGTTGATATCAATAATTCATATCCTGCGAATGAATAAAAGTCAAAACGGCTTGCCATACATGCACACTTTTTCTTTTATTTTCATCATGCATATCTAATTCTAAAAATGATTTGCTGTGCAACAACTTCTTTTCGTGTTTTATATTGTATCATGATCAGCTCTGCATGCTTATTCTCCGTCTGTAATGATGATGTGTGTCGTTTCAGGCCGCAGCGTCACCTTTAATCAATATGGTAATGTGGCATTTTACTCTGGTGCACTGAACCACAGATGCATAAGTACCTCGGTAACCTTCAGATAACTATATAACACGTGTGACTAGAGATAGACTGGGCTTTATGCCTTCATTATTACTCTATATCACATAAGGCTAATATTTGAACTATTACCAGTATCACTAAAACTATCAATAGCTGTTTCCATCACCCTGCTTTTATTCGCATTTTGAAGTATCGCATCAGAAACGAGTGCCATTTTATCACGAAGTGCCGATTTTATTCTCATTGGCTTGATGGAAAAGGAGCTTACTCGCAAATGTTTTATGCGAAATTACAATTTTGCACATAAGTTAAATTCGCAAATTCGGATGTAGACCCGGCTAATGTTAGTG
The DNA here is from genome assembly GCA_033026305.1 of Cirrhinus molitorella. NCBI lineage: Eukaryota > Metazoa > Chordata > Actinopteri > Cypriniformes > Cyprinidae > Cirrhinus > Cirrhinus molitorella. The sequence continues at coordinate 36,526,940 of CM065133.1, forward strand.
CTTTTTTTTTTTTTTTTTTTTTTTTACTATAGAAACCCTGTAGTTTTTTCTGTCCTTTTTCTTTTGATTACATTTTTTAGATATCTAATAATCATCACCAAAAATGGAGCCTCTGCAGTGAATGGGTGCCGTCAGAATGAGAGTCCAAACAGCTGATAAAAACATCACAATAATCCACACCACTCCAGTCCATCAGTTAACATCTTGAGAAGACAAAAGCTGAAATAAATCCAACATTAAGACATTTTTGACTAAAATACACTGAGTCCATAATAACATGCAATTGTGTTTATATCACACAGAATTGCGAGTTTATATCTCTGAATTCTGACTTAACTCACAAACGTGAGTTTTTCTCAGAATTGTGAGTTTAAAATTGATTAAAAAAAAACAGTACAATTGTGAAATATTATTGCAATTTAAAGAATTTGATTTATATCTGAATATACAATGAAATATTATTTATTTCTGTGAACAAAGCTGACTTTTTTAGCATCATTACTCCAGTCTTCAGTGTCACAAGGATAACTAGGGGTGTAACGATTCACTCGTTTTCTAGATGCATTGATTACAAAACCTGACGATGAATATCACATGTATTTTTGAATCGTGAATCATTGATTCCAGCTATAGATCAATTTAAAACACTGATAATTGAATGAAATGTAATTGAAATAGTTTAAATAACTGCAGCATTAACAGCAATCTTAAAATAAGAGTGCAAGGTTTGATGTCATCTAAATATGTATTTGAAATGTCTTTATTTCATGCCAAGTATAAATTTACACATTTATGTTCTTAATAAAAAATAACTTGCAGTTGTGCTTTTAGTAGCCTATACTAAACTGGCATAAAGTGTGATAAATTGTAAGTATAGTGCTGAAGTCCAACTAAAGATGAAGGGAAGTATATTTAATTGTGCTGAAGTGGAACTATTTGATGTACACTTTAAATATCTTGCATTTAAAGACCTTTTTATTCAAAGAGAATACAATCCTCAGCAACAGTGACATTAAAACACATTTTAGGCTTAATATTAAGAAATTCAAATAAAGTTTAATTATAATTTTGTCAAAGTCTCGAGGGATATATCAGTAAATATATTAATAGATTTGAACTATACTTAGTTTGAAATACATGTATTTTAAATATATTACTTTTCACTAGGGTAAATTTCTACATATGCTATGTCATGCCATAAACGAACATCTAACAGTGGACAAAAGTGTTTTATTTATTTATTTATTTTTTTAACCCTTACTTTCTGTCTCCATAAAGGCAGGAGTGTAATTTGTCCCCTGACTAAGCATATAAAGAATTTAGGGAAAGCATTTAAATAGTCCTGTGAATACACGTTATTAATCAAATCGCATCGAATTTTGTTGTAAATCGTCTCGAATCTAATCGTTCTGAATTTGCAAAAATCGTTCTTGAATCGAATCAAAGCCAAAACAGCTCTAAAGAAATATGTGGCTGGATTTTGATGTGAGACAACTAGAGATGGACCTTTTCACTGGAGGATGCATTATTATATGGATTCGAAATTTAAATAAAAACATCTTAATTAATTTTTTTCCGCTTTTGTCGTCTCAAGATGTTAACTGATGGACTAGAGTGGTGTGGATTACTTGTGGATTATTATGATACTTTTATCAGCTGTTTGGACTCATTCTGACGGCACCCATTCACTCCAGAAGATCCATTGGTGAGAAAAATTTAATGTAATAACTTTTCACTCAAATTCCAAAACAATAGTTTGAAACTGAATTGAAAGCATTTTTGCTGGTGCTCTCAGCCTCGCCGTTAATATAAAATGCTGCTGGATGTTACTCGTCTTATTTTTGAGACAGAAATAAATGGTAAAATGAATTTTTCTGTTGATTTAAACCTGAGTTTCTAATATTCATAAGTGAGCTGGTGTGGATTGAAAGGGCAGTGTAAATGAATTGGTTTGAATGATGCATTCAGCGGCGGTCGAAGCACTTGTGCGGTAAGTGATCTTGTCTAAAGGCAATCACGACGCTTTTAATGCTCCATTTGAGCGGCTCGTCCTACATCACCAGGGAAGATGTGCTCCAAGACGACTGCGATATAACAGCAATTTTTCATCACAGTAAGGCAAATACAACCTCAACGCACTAAAACATCCAAGACTGTTGCGTTTCATGGAGCACTGGCAACTTCAACTAGATGTGTTTGGATTTAATCCACAAAACACAAATCATCCTGAAGTTTATTGACCATGATAAAAATGGCAAATCAAACCGATTAGCATATTGCATATTCTTCGCGTGACACGTCCGTTATGCTATTACCTGCTGGCTAATGGTGATGCCAAGCGGTTTCCAGAATGGAATAGAGATTAATGTGCAGCGCATAAATTAGACGGATCACATTAATGCATTACAAAGAGCTCCCACACTGCACTTTTGGGGCTGATGAGCAATTAGCATATCATTGTATGAGTTTATATCAGGTTGACCCCTTCATTTCCATGCTGTAATTATGTGTGTAGAGCTCCTGCTTTGGAAAGCGCTGAACTCACGTGAGGATATTAACAGTAACAAAAGCTATTGTGAAAAATCTGAAAGCGAAAAAATGCAGTTTGCGAGAGTCGAAACTAAACTTGACTCCTAGGGTGCAACGGGTCAAAATGTGCATTAGAATTGGATTTTCTTCTAGATTGAGCGCTATGTTGCAGAAAAACTCATTACAGCATTTTTTATAAACATCCACGGTTTACTTTGCATGTGGAAATTAGCTTAAGTGCTCTTGTGATTTTTGTTTTTGAAAAAATAGATTTATAGCAAATTAGGACCAAAGAAATTAGTATATTTTGAGACAGAAGCCTCGTTAATGATTTTTATTTTTTCTTTAAATGAGTTTTGTTCAAGGTAGTTTCAGTTTCTTAATAACTGAACAATATGCATGGTTTTTGTTGTAAACAGTGCCCCCACTGTTGTGCTAAAATGACAATATCAGCTTTTCCTTTTTTAAAAGTGATGAGTTCAGATGCAAAAGCTTCTAAAAATGCAAAAGATTTTTTTTTTTAAGCATTTTTTTCAGGCTCCGATGTATAGGTTTCTATGTAAGTGCTGGTTCTTCTGATTGGGCTAAGCCTGGGATTTTAGCGAGTTTGAAGTAAAAGTATTTGATGGACATATAATATGTGTCGAGAGCACTCAATTTTTTTGCCCAAGATGGCTTTTAGGGGGTTTTGCATCTAAATTCTTCAAGTATTAACTTTTGCACGATTCAAAACATGTATTACATGTTCCTCCAGTAATGGTAATGCAAGAAGATATTTGGTCTTTACTTATGTTCTCAAAATGTTAAAACAATATTTAAACATTGTTCACAGAACATTTGCTTTTTGAACAATTTAGTTGGATGTTCATCTGATGTTTTTTAAATGTTTCAAAAGCAACATTCCCATAATGTTCATATAACCAAGAAAAAAAAAAGTTTAAAAAACATTTAACCCCCAGGGGTCGAAGGTGGCGCCGGCTACACCACATGCATATTTTCTAGATGACAGCAAAAAGAACTTAAACTGCTCCGTCAGTTTTGATCGTACAGATAAGATCAATACATCAATAGAATCTGTAAAGGGTCTACTTTTATTTTAACAGACACATAATAATAATAAAATTGTGAGCTTTTGACAAATAAAGAAAATAGACAGGGAGTGATGTGTGCCGCAATTGGTCTCCCTGATCTTCATTTTGAAATGCGTCACTTAAATGATCAAATACTCGACGAAAACAGCACACCGATACATTATATATATACCTGGAGAAAGCTTGATATCTCTACTTTTAAACAAAGTAAGTTTTGCCGAAAACAAATATTCTTTGATAAAGTAATCCATATAATCCATTCATATTGCTTGCATATTATTGTAGCCCAGTTTGTGCTGATTACAATATCATCTGACTTTAGCCATGAATATGTTTTTAAGATACTGAAAAATGCACAAATGTCAAGGCATGTCAAAACTTCTTCAGGGCCCAAAAACACCCTCAGACCCCAGAGGGTTAAAGAACTGGATATTTTTAAGAAATCATTAGCCGAACGTGTCACCCATTGATAAGCACTGTTATTCAGTGAAATCGACATTAGATAGTGGGATAGTCTTACAGATCTTAAACAGGCATGATGTTTTTTTGTGGGCAATTCAATGGCAATCTATGGAGATTTGATTTTATATTTCAAAATTCTGACTTTATTTTCGCAATTCTGAGATTATATCTCACAACTCTAATGAGGAAAAACAACTCGTCATTCTTTCTTTTCCTCTCGATTCTGAGTTTATATCTCACACTTATGGCTTTTATTTCCTCAGAATTAACAAACTAGTTTTGTTAAATCGAGTTTAAAGTCCGAATTAGGAGATAAAAACTTGCATTTGCGAGAAAAAAAAAGTCTGAATTGTAAGAGATAAAAAATAAATGCTATGTAAAAATGTTAATAGTATAAATGTCATGCTGTAACTGTAGGGCTAATACAATACGTCCCCTATGAACAGCAAATGTGAATATTATGTAGACCTTTTGTTTAAATCAAATATATGCTTTAAAAGTAGAGTAATCATAACAGTTTTCATCCATATATGTCCGTTTGAAGGTCTGCGTTTAGCTTCAAATGGCGTCTTTGACTGCAGTATTCTATAAAAATTATTTGCATTCTGATTTTGACATCAAAAGGCACAAAAATATATTTTTTTCTCTTATTCCATGGATTTTACCTGTTTACCTCCACTTGTTACCAGCGTTTTTCTGCAACCACTATGTGCGCACAGCTCCAAATGACGTCACTGTGACGTCTACTGATAATTGGTCTATAGTGTCCAATAATATTTTTAAAATGTTAACACAAAAACGATATTTACGCATTGTTCACAGAACATTTCAAGTGCTTTTTGAACACTTTAGTTGGATGTTCTTTGGCGCTCTTTTATTCATTGTCCTTTTTCTCTATCAAGTTATTTAGTAATCATCATAAATTATACATCATTTGAAAGCTTAGAAGCCCAAAAATCATCCAGTGAAACTTGATTATTTTAAAATTTGACATTGCGTTACCATGGAAGTGGTAATTTAAAATCCTTTGGCAGACTCCTCCCCCCTTAGCGACGGTGTCAAATATCATGCATTACGGTCTTTTATAATAAAAAAAAATGTATAATCTTGACAGAAAACATATCATTGGAAAGGTCTGAGTCTCAGGATTCCTCAGGATTTGGTTATTTTATGATAGAAATTTAGAAATTTGTGACAGAAAAATGCATTCAAAAAATTATATGGAGTTTGAATGGCACCCGGTGGCCGTTTGTGGCATAACGCCCTAAATAAACTTTCACAGGAACCTCAATTTTTTTCATATCAACTTCAAATTTGGAACATAACTCATTTAGACATAGGGCTTTAGGGTAAAACCTGTTATTTAAAATATGGATTTTATATCAAATAAAATAAAAAGCTGTACAGTGCATTTTGTTTGCAGAAAATTTAAACCTCTATAACTTATTAAGAGTTTATTAAAAAATAAAAAAACAACAACCTTAGATCTGTATTCCAAAGTGTTCATGAATTACAAAAATTTGAGGTTGGACAGTGCACTTTCATGTCTATTTTAAAAAATGGGGGTGACAGTTAAGGGGTTAAATGTTACTATTTGTTTCAGAACATTCAGAGAACATTCAAAAGTAACATTCCCATAATATAACATATTTGTGTTACCTTGGGAGTTACCGTGTCTTTAGTAATATTCTCAAAACATTAACACAATAACATTATTTCTACATTGTTAATGTAATGTTTAGCTAGACGTTCATCTAACATTTTTAAATGTTACTACTTTCAGAATGTTCATAGAACAAAATGCTTGAGAAAAAATAAAATGGAATGTTCCCTGAACGGTCAAATAACAAATAATGGAACATTCGCACAAAGGTTCTTAGAACATATTTTGTTTGCTGGGAACCAACCAATCATGCTTTGCATTGAGAAAATACTTGAGTAAATCTCCTGCCACTCCAAATCTAATTGTCCTCATTCCATCTCAAATGACATGAAGCACCGTTCCGCCCGTCATTAATGCGAACTATCACTGACGCTGTTCTTTATCTATATGGGATGGCCCGGTTCTTCATCCAGGGATCATGTTGTACCCAGAGCTCTTCCCCTCTGGCAGCTGTGGCCCGGATAAACAAGCACGCGTCGGCGAGCATCATTCAGTCGGCTGCGCACATCGGCTTGATTAAAAAGTTTCCCATGTGATCGCTGTGGCCTTGTTCCTGCGCTGAACCCCGATGAATGAATAAATAAATGCCGCTTGATGGTCTAGAGGAGGAACAGGGCTGGAAGGACATGCGCATGGGGAATGTGGACGTGAATGGGAGGCATATGAATACAGTGATGATGATATCATCATATAATTAATTCAGTTAATGAAGAAGTGATGTGTATAGACCACTGATTTGTGTTGAAAGAACTTTTCTTTTGTTAACTGCAAGAAGGTTTCATTAGCTATAAAAGTGCATGCATGCACAAATATTTGTATATTTACAGTGTAAGAACATATAAATTCACTTTATCAGTTACACTGCAAAAAATGCTTTTCTTACTAAGATTTTTTTGTCTTGTTTCCAGAAAAAAATATCTAAAAAATTTCTAGACGAGTAAAATTGTCTTGTTTTCAGAAAAAAAAGAAGTTAAAATTAATAGAGTAAATAAATAAAATTAATAAAATAAATAATCTTATTTCAAGCAGAAAACTAGATTATTTTGCTTGTTTTAAGCAAAAACTCACTTAATTATGACGACTTTTTTCTGAAAACAAGACCATTTTGTCTTGTCTAGAAAATCCTTCTTGATTTAATATTTTTTAGATATTTTGGCTGGAAACAAGACAAAAAATCTAAATAAGAAAAGCATTTTTTGCAGTGTACAGTTAATACTCAGCTAACAAATATATGCTTGTTGCTGACGTTCCCATTAAGTCATGAAAGCGCTCTTTCTGGATGTTCAAAATGTCCAAAAAACATTTAAAACATACTTTTTTAAATCGTACCTGAAACTAGAAATTATTATTGTTTAAATAAAAACGTTCTTCTGAGAAAGGCTTATCTTATTGCAAGGATATTGATGTTAGAAAATTAGACGACAGCTCAAAAAAAAAAAAAAAAGATTTTTAGCACTGTTAGTAATGTATGATGTCTGGATGGAAATATGCATATGGAAATGATATGTAGATGAGGTCATGCATAATGCAAAAGCTGTTGTAAGCCTGATGTAGCTTCATGTAGACCTATGGTTATTTCAGGGAGGCGATGGTTGGAATAAAGGTCATGCATGTACATGCAATCTTCCACTTTTATGAAGAAAATTCTGTGCAAGAACACACACATTCGGAATTAAGGAGAACAGCTCAATTTCTAATATCCTCTGAAGGTTATTACCAAAAATCGTTGTTTTCAGCAGCTCACACAAATCTACTAAATCTGACTCCTACAGCTCGCGTTGGAGTCATTTCTTTTTTCTGAAAACAAGACAATAATTTTTACTTGTCTAGAAAATCCTTCTTGATTTAAGAACTTTTTCGTTTTTTTTTTTTTTTTTTTTTTTTTTTTTTTTTTTTTTTTTCTGGAAACAAGCCGTCTTTTTTCCCCACAGAATTAGGCTACTTTTAAACTGTTGATTAAACAGTGGGTTGATTTTCCCGGTTTGAAATATTGCATGAATTTGCATTTGACAGAAATGCCTGTGTTGAAACATTTTGCATTCCACGTATGATGAAACTGGGGTAGATGTAAAGTTTTGTGAAGCAGGATTCACAAAATTCAGCTATGGTAATGACCAATGTGCATAACAGTTACTGGAAAATATGTATTTCAGGTATGGAAATTACATATTTTGAGTTTGGATAAATAGGCAAATCCAGTGTTATGAATGTGACACATAAATGTTTAGAGAATGTGTGTTAACAATATATAATTGAGTCAACTTAGAATTATTTGTTACCTGGCTGCCTTAAAATTAAGTTCAGTCAACTTGAAATGTTACGTTTTACTAAGTGACAACTTAGATATTTGAGTTGATTCAACTTAAAATCAAGCACAGCTGTTAAGTTTAACAAAGTATTTTTTAGTTTAGTCAACTCAAATATCGTTAACATTTTAACTTGAATAAACTTATTTGAGTTGACAATTTAAAAATTTAAAGCAGCATACATTTTTATTTATTATTATTTTTTTTTTTACAGTGTACTGGACCATCTGTTTATATTTTAATAAACGGTCTAATCATCTGAGAAATATCAGTATATGAATGAGCTTTTTATGTTAAAAAAGGGAAATAATTCTTCGTTATGGATGTAACAAAAAACAACACAGTTTTTGAGAGGATACATACTTTGTAGGACTGCGAATTAAAATGCACAAACCAGACGCAATAATACCCAACAAATAGAGAAGCAGTGGCTCTTCATAGAACATATAATTGTTCATTTATTTTTAGATATGTCTATTAAAATAGCACTTACCAGACTATCATGCACTACAAATTAAAAACAAAAGCTTAAAAACTTTAAGAGAGACCTCACATGGGTATTTGAACCTCCAAATGTTGTCATCTGTGCTAGTAGTATAGTAAAAACCTTTGGTGAAAACTTGAACAGATGATTGCAGATAATCATTCCTTCGATTCTTTCAAAATTTGTGTTTGAATCTTATCGGTACAACAGCAATCTTATGCTTATTGTAGTGCTTAAAGGATTACTCCAGTTCCAAAATAAAAATTCCCTGATAATTTACTCGCCCCCATCATCCGAGATGTTCATGTCTTTCTTTCTTCAGTCGCAAAGAAATTGTTTTTTGAGGAATACATCCCAGGATTTTTCTCCATATAGTGGACATGGTGCTCAACAGATTGAAGGTTAAAAATGCAATGTAAATGCAGGCTCTAAATGATCACAGCCGAGGAATCGGAGTCTTATCTAGCAAAGCGATTAGTTATAAAAAAAAAAAAAAAAAAAAAAGTACAATTTATATAATTTTTAACAAATGCTCGTTTTGTCTAGCCCTGTAATGCGCATGTGTACTTCAGTTCAATACAATTGGAGAATGTTGAAAAACTAATTTTCTCCCTATATCACTGACTCAGTGTTTACAAAGTGAACAAACACCCTTTACAACAAAAAGTAAATCAGCAATCTAGGGTGATTTTAAAGTTGGAGGAGAAAATGAGATGGGAATTTTTTGACATACCCTAACTGTCTTGAACCAGAATATGCACATCACAGAGATAGACAAGACCAGCATTTGTGGTTACAAAAATTGTGTAAATATAAATTTTAAGAAAATGACTGACTGTTTCGCTAGATAAGACCCTTCTTCCTTGGCTGGGTTGTTTAGAGCCCTTTAAAGCTGCAATGAAACTGCATTTTTAACCTTCAATCTGTTGAGCACTATTGAATTCTATGATATGGAAAAAATCCTGTAAAGTTTTGGATGAGTGGAGGTGAGTAAATTATCATTAAAGTTTTATTCTGAAATGAGAAATAATCCTTTAAATGGTGATTTTTTTTTTTTTATGAGGTTGATAGCATTTGGTGCGAACCTGGTGAGTTTCTATGTATCTTGTTTGTATTCAAGGGAAGCTTTGATTAACCCTTTAATTGTCACTCCCTTTTTTAACATAGGTGTGAAAATGCACTGTCCAAACTTACATTTTTATAATTCATGAATGAAAACATTTCATAATATGATCTTGATGTAAATTTTCCACGGTAATGCAAATGTCTGATTTTAAAGTGGTTTTCAAATGGTGCATTTTGAGATTTTAGGTTTTCTACTGATATAGTTTCTTATGATTTCTAAAGCGTGTTCGAGAAAAAGGCAATGAAGAAAGACTTATTGTGATAAAAGTCAGAACTCCTGTTATGATGTAGATTTTTTTTGAGGTGCACTCTTGTCATGGTGAAGTAAACTTAGGCATCCTGTTGACGGGATGGTGACAGAATAAGACAAATAAAGAATATCTTACATATGGGTCTTAATCTTAAAAAGATTTGGATAATAATGACATATTGACTATGATACTATAAAAATGTGTCTACAGTTAACATTCTTAGAGTATTTCAAATAAACATTCAAATTGTTTATTTTGGGGTGAAAATAAAGTTAGTAGAATGTTGTATGAAATTTTTTGGAATCTTTGAATAATGTTTCAAAAACATTTCAAAACAACGTTCCCACAAGGTTTCTGTAACCTAAATGTGACCCTGGACCACAAAACCAGTCATTAATGTACATTTTTCAAAATTGAGATTTATACATCATCTGAAAGTTGAATAAATACTCTTTCCATTGATGTATGGTTTGTTAGGATAGGGCAATATTTTGTCGAGATACAACTATTTGAATATCTAAAATGTAAACATTAAGAAAATTGCCTTTAAAGTGGTCCAAATGAAGTTCTTAGAAGTTTTGATGTTTGACAAAATATCTTCATGGAACATGATCTTTACTTAATATCTAAATGATTTTTGGCATAAAAGAAAAATCAATCATTTTGAACCATACAATGTATTTTTGGCTACTGCTACAAATATACCCCAGCGACTTAAGACTGGTTTTGTGGTCCAGGGTCACAAATGTGTTACTTGTTAAGTTCCAAAGAAGAAAACCAAAAGCTTTCGTTATTTCAACTCTAAACCTGAATGATCCAGTGAGTGATGACATTAACCCCACGTGCCACACTCATAAGCGCTCAGTCAGCACTGAGAATGAGTGCAGATTGACAGTCATTGATCAGACCAGCAGACCATGGTCAGTTCCTGTCGGCGGCCTCCATCCGGAGGGAACTGGTTAGTTAACAAGTCATGGACCGCACACAGTTTTTTGCCAGCCTGTGAGCCCCTGAGTTAGTGAAATTGCATTACGGACATTATCCAGCTGATTGAACCATTGAACAATCTCACAGTAATATACTGTATTTTCTCATGGGTGTAGAAAACACCTTCCCATGAGGCACTACTGGAACTGCCTATTGACAGCTGCGTAATGAACAGAATTAACTGTTAAAACATATTATCACTTCAGCATGGGTGGTATGAGGATAGAAACGTGCTAATAATCTATAACCACAGTCTAGATGTGTATGTGGCTATCAGTGGCAGGACTACATTACAATATTTTAGGGCTGTCAAACGATTAATCGCGATTAATCGCATCCAAAATAAAAGTTTGTTTACATATATGTGTGTTTACTTTGTATATTTATTATGTACATATAAATGCACACACATGCATATATTTAAACTATATATATATATATATATATTATTAAATATTATATTATTATAAATAAATATAAATATTTTAGATATAAGTCTAAAATATTTTTCCTTAATATATACATGCATGTGTGTGTATTTATATATGCATTGTAAATATACACAGTACACAAATATATAGGATGTAAACATAAATTTTTATTTTGGATGCGATTAATCGCGATTAATTGTTTGACAGCACTAAAATATTTATACATGCAAGTGATAAAGTAATGTGAAAATACAGCACCAAATAACCAGTATCAGAAAGAAGGAAGCCACAATGTAGGTTTTGGTTGTTTAGACAAAGTAATGCATTACTTTTTAATTGACAAGAAAATGTCTGAGTTACTTTTTCAAATTAGTAACACAGTTACTAATTCTAGAATAAATGTAAACATCTCACTCACAAAAAAAAAAAAAAAAAAGACTCAACTCAAAACTCAACTTGAGAATATGACACAAACCTGCAATAATTATATTAACACAAATTTCCTTTATGCATCTAATCCCATTTTATAAACCACTGTCTTTGCTGCTGAATTTCGATGATGCAATTCATCCATACTAAAGCAAAAATTACTTGAAATAATCTAACATTCGTTTTCTTTTTTTTTATTACTGAAGATTTGAGTTTTTATTTCTTCTGTGGTCCACTGTACAGATGTGAATTTACTTTTCTCTAAGCCTGAGGCTTTTGGTGGCTTTAACATTTGCCAAAAATATAACTTTTTATATTAAAACAAACAAGCAAGCCCTGCCCAGATTTTAACAGTGATGCAAAAGTAACATAACACATTACTTTCAGTAAAAAGTATCTAAGTAACGTAATTAGCTACTTTTTTTAAGGAGTAACTCAACATTGTAATGCAATACTTTTAAAAGTAACTTTCCCCAACACTGTTTATATCAAATGTGACCACAAAACCAGTCATAAGTGTCAATTTTTCAAAATTGAGATTTATATATCATCTGAAATGAATAAATAAGCTTTCCATTGATGTATGGTTTGCTAGGATCGGACAGTATTTGGCCGAGATACAACCATTTGAAATCTGGAATCTGAGGGTGCAAAAAAAATCAAATACTGAGAAAATCGGCTTTAAACTTTTCCAAAATAAGTTCTTAGCAATGCATTTTACTTATCAAAATTTAAGTTTTGATACATTTACGGTATGAAATTTACAAAATATCTTAATGGAACATGATTTTTTATTTAATATCCTAATGATTTTTGGCATAAAAAGTTTTTTGATAATTTTGACCCATACAATGTATTTTTGGCTATTGTAGCAAATATACCCTTACTTAAGACTGATTTTGTGGTCCAGGGTCACAAATGTGTCAAATGTGTTGTATCCAGTCAGAACCTAGATTATGAACTCTGTGTTCTAATATTAATTTGGCTCTTTAAACTCTTCAGAAGGGTTATTATATATATATATATATATATTATTTTTTTTTTTTTTTTTTATTTAAAAAATCTGAAAAAATGTATTTTATTCAGACTCTATAGTAAATAATCACATTAAAAATAATTACACTTTAAAAAAAAAAAAAAAAAGTTGAAATTGGTTAAATCGTTTTGATGGCATGTTGCCATGGCTTGATCATATGAGTTTTACAGAGTATCGTAAGTGGTTGTAATCAGACTCTTTGTTGGCGTTTGTGCAGACAGCATTGTGGTCTGTGTTCAGAGAGGCAGCAGTGGAAGGCTCTGCACCTGCGGCAAAGCGGCACGCCGCCTGAACTCAACACCTGCTTCACTGCAACCGAATGGACATGAGCTTCAGACTCACACTGGAGATAATCAGGCCGCTTTTCATGCTTTGGTTCCTCTGGTCCAGCTCTCTGGAGCGTCACTGAACACACAGGTCAGACACGCATGAGCCGACTCTGGCCTGTTTTCATTACAGTACGGGAAGCTCAATGTGGCGTTTTGTGAATGAATGGAATTAGTCAGAGCCAAAGAGCTTCTGCTGCTTTGATGGTTAGTTTTCCCAGCTAACAGAAATATGTTCTAAGAATGTTTTACTAATGTTCCCATAATGTTTAAAAGAGTAATTTCTGAATGTTCTCTAAATGTTCAGATGGACAGTTTACTTTTTTTATTGGTTAAATGAATGTTCTATTGTATCATTTTGCATACATTATAGGAACGTTCTCTGAACGTTCTGAAACAAGCGTAACATAAAAAAAAGATAAACATCCAACTAAAATGATAAAAAAAAAAACAACGTACAATGTATATGTTTTGAGAACAGTATTAAAGACCAGATAACTCCCCAGGTAACAAAAATATGTTCTAAGAATGTTTTTCTATTGTTTCAATAATGTTTTAAAAGCATAATTCCTGAATGTTCTCTAAATGTTCAAAATGGCCAGGTTTTTAAATGTTTTAATTATTTTTTTATTGGTTAAATGAACGTTCTATTGTATAATTTTGCATACATTATTGGAATGCTATTTTTGAATGTTCTGAAACAAGTGTAACATTTAAAAAGCATTTAAAGATAAATGTCCAACTAAAATGTTTCAGAAAAATGTTCCATGAACAATGTATAAATAAATTCTTGAGAACATTAGTATAGACCAGATTACTCCCCAGGTAACAAAAATATGTTCTAAGAATGTTTTTATAACATATATTTTATAACAAGTTATGAAACCATTAATTTTAATGTTTTTTTTTTTTTTTTTTTTTTTTTTTTATATATATATATTCATTATGCAGATGTTAAGAAAACATTTCATTTTAGAATTCTTGCAAACATTATAGGAATGTTACGTTTGAATGTTCTCTGAAGTGTGACATTTAAAAATAATTTAAATATAAACATCAAACTATACAAATGTATAAATAACGTTTTTGTGCTAATGTTTTGAGAACATTATTAAAGACCAGATAACTCCCCAGGTAACAAAAATATGCTCTAAGAATGTTTTTACAACATAGTTTTGTAACAAGTTTAGAAACTGTTCATTCTGAATGTTTAAAAAAAAGTTTTTCTCCATTATGCAGATATTAAGGAACATTCCATTTTAGAATTCTTTACATTATGGGAATGTTACTTTTGAATGTTCTCTGAATGTTCTGAAATGAGTAGCAACATTTAAAAATGTTAGATGAACATCCAACTGAAACATTGTATAAACAATGTATGAATAACATTTTGTTCTAATGTTTTGAGAAATGATTAAACATTATTATACATGTATAATGTTGTTTGGGATCAGTATGATTTTTAGGGGCCAAGCCTGAAGGGCTGTAGCCCCTATTGTTTCTGTACGTTTTCTTTCTTCTTCTTGGCCAATGGGAGTCTATGGCAGCCCTATGAAGGGAACATAGGAAAATGATGAAATTTGGCACACTTGTAGTGATGGCCATGAATAGTGACCTGACCAACTTTAAGGTCTCTAGGTTCAACTCTATAGCGCCACCACTAGTCCAAAATTTCAACATTTAAACTGTAATAACTCCTGAACCCCTAAAGCTACAAAAATAAAACTTAGTACACCTGATTGCTCTCCTCATGCTGATCACATTCAATAGCTTACATTAAGACTCCGCCCATTACAGTAGCAGCCATTTTGAAAAGTACAGTATTCAGTCTAAATGCTACTCCTCCTTCAAAATTGATCCAATTCTTCTCAAAATTGGCTCAGATGATCTTTGGACTGAGCTGCACAGAAATGACTGAACCGATTTATTTTATTAATCTTTGTTTAAAAGTTATGATGTCACAAAATTAACAAAGTTGACCCAAAATTGGTTCAGAGGCTATAACTTGGCCAAACTTTGATCAATTGACACCAAAGTTGGTACACTTTATCTACACCATGATCTGAGGGTCCATGCCAAAGTTGGGAACAGCGCCACCTATGGGTCGTGAGATAGCAAAAATGCACATTTTTTTTAACTTATAACTTCTGAACAGTTGATCAGAAAATCATTATCTTGGAGTCTATGGATTCCCTGGGTCATGCCGAATCTGATTATATAAATTGATCCAGGATCAACTAAACCATGTGACTGCCATTTTGAAATGTGTCATAAATTGCTATATCTTTTGAACCATTTGACATATCTGCACAAAAATCGGTAGGCATCATCCACAGCATGTCCCCTAGGCACCTGAGAAGTTTGAATACAGCGCCACCTAGCGTTCAAGAGATATAATGACTTTGGCAAAAACACTTATAACTGCTGAAAACATTGCCCAAATATTATAATTTTGATATCATTTTATTCCCTGGTTTATGCGGATTCAGATGATGTCTCAATTGTCATTTTTCATGAATGTGTCTGTCAGCCATATTGAAGTAAATGAAAAACAGTGTTTTTGCTACTCTTCCTTCAGATTTTGTTCCATTTTGTCCATAATTTCACCAAATAATCTTTGGACTGAGCCGCATAGACGTGACTAAACGGATTTTTGATATTCACTACCGTTCCAGAGAAATACCTCTCCAAAATCAACCGTGCCTGTGTTTGGTGACTTATGCTAGTTAGCTTAGCTTGCTAATGGGTTAGCATGCTATCTGGCTGTCATTTGTTCTAATGTGGCTATCAGGTTAACCATAAAGTACTTTAATTTTAAATTAGCTTAGCATGCTAATCTGACTAATATACTAAGTCATGTTTTTTTATGACCTGATTCTCACACCTAAACTTCTCTTCCAGAGCCTGTTGAAGGTGTGTCGACTGAGTGGCACACTTAGCTAAACCACTGGCTTTGAAACCTGAAGCCTGTTGTGAGGTGGGTTCGAATCCCACATAATGCAACTTTATAAACCTCTGTGTAATGTTGTGCCGTTTTGATTAGTTTATTATCCAGATCGGCATTGTACAAATCCGTATTGCTCCTGATTTAAAAATACATGTGTTTATCTGTGTTGTGTTCATTTTCAGTTGACCATCTGTTCATTCTTAGTTCATTCTTGCCAATAGTTCTGAAGCGGCTGTTTTTCAGATTCATTCTATTGCTGCGATTTTTGTTTGTCCTGCTCTGCACACGGCTACAGCCCTTCTTGGGCTTGGCCCCGTAATCGCTGCTTGCAGCTATATTTTTGTATGTGTTTTTTTTTTTTTTTTTTTTTAATGCACACTGAGGCTGCATTTAGTTAATCAAAAAAAAAAAAAAAAAAAAAAAAAAAGTAAAATAACCTGTTTTTTACGTGAATATATTTTAAAATGTAATTTATTCTGGATTCTTTAATAAATAAAATGTTAAAAAGAACAGCATTTATTTAAAATAGAAATTATATTTGTATTATAAACTACCATTTAAAAGTTTGTGGTCAGTAAATTTTTATTAAAATAACTTATTGCTTTTATTCACCAAGGATGTGTTCAGTTGATAAAAACTGGTAGCAAAGACTTCTTTTGTTATAAAATAGTTCTATTCCAGAGCTTCATAACTTGCCAAAGAGCTTCTGCTGCTTTGATGGTTCGTTTTTCTAAAGACATACAACTGTTTCCAACATTTATAATAGTATACAGAGTTATATATATATATATATATATGTATAGAGTTTTCCAATTGCAGCCTTGATGAGCAAAGAGCAAGATAATTCTTAAAAATCTTCCTAAATGGGTCTGATGTGTAAAATCAGCCCATGCTGTGAATGTGCTCAACTCTCTCTGATAAAATGGTTTATATATTTACCCCCTGAACAGCAGCACCACTGAAGATATTAAAGCAAAAACAAGACAAAAAATCTGATTAGCATTCATGCCTTTGTTGTTTTATTCATTCATTGCATCCGTTTGCCAGATTCGGCGATACAGAGAATTACAGTAAAGACAATTCAAGCACATGTAATATTTATTGTTCTCAGTCCCCTTATATAAACTGACCTGAAAACGACATCCAGCATCAGACCTCTATTAGAATTAAACTACATTATTTAAGACACAATCACAGTCTTTTCATTCACGCAGACAGACAGGCACCGTGTGTGTATTATATAAGAAGCGTTATATAAGCAACATGCAGCATTAGCATCCCGTCCAGTGCAAAACCATGGGATTTAATACATTCCTGCCTCACGCTGAAGTTAAAAGCCACGATAGAATATTCATTAATGTACAGTATTTATAGCGATTCAGTGGCATATCCCTGCTGTGTGGCGATCCGCTGTGCGTGCAATGCAGATCTGACTCATGCATGCAATTACAGACTCTCACACTGATTTTCTGTCATTATTTATTATCAAACATAAATTAAATCCAGACCACAGCGCTGTGTGTGAGCAAATCCGCACTGCATCTGATTGGTCGATGCTCACGGGGCTCCTGATTGGTGATTAACTCACAATGGCTGCATAATTATCCACTAGAAGTCATTTCAGAACACTTTAAATTTAACAAGCACATCGACTCCCATTTGCAAGTGTTAGTATCAGGGTTATGCAAAATATAAAAAAATCATCTATCACTCTTTCTGTCTGCAAAAATGCTTTAAGCCACAATCAAAGTTCAAATTTGAATTTGAAATTTACATTTTTGAATTTAAATTTGCATTTCCTTAAGCTATTCTGCAGTTTATTCTTACCCCTGTAGACATTTCTGTCAAAGGATCCAGTAAAGGAATGAGTTCAAATAGTAAGTTTAAAACGGCTCTAAAACAGAGAAAACCCGAACGATAAGCACGCAAAGTTCTACGGAGATCAGACCACAGTTTGCACTGTAAAAGGCATAAATGTTACAAAACATATGGTAAATGACCTGGATTTGCAAAAAAAGGCTTGCTACACAATGTCTTTTTTCATATGTGCTTAAAAGCCTTAAAGCGCTTGAAGCCCAGTAATCGCTACTTGCAGCTATATTTTGAATTGCATTTAGCTGATTTTTTGTAATATAAATTTAAAGGTATTCTCAATTAAATAAAGTTACACATAATAAACAATAATAATAACAATTAAGAAATAACCACAATTATGAACTGTACAAATGTTAACCAAATGCAACAAATAAACAAATAAATACATAAATACACTGGATATTTATTTATTTTTCATAATGTTGACATAATATTAACACATTAAATATGACAGTTTCTTAAAAGTTGGCTTCTAACTCTTGAAATTAGAATTCCTTTAGAATGATATCAAATAAATTATGTTCTTTTGAACTTTATATTCATCAAATAATCCAAAAAACAAACAAACAAACAAAAAAAAAAATCATAGTTTCATAGATGCAGCAAATCAGTATTAGAATGATTTTTGAAGGATCATGTGACACTGAAGACTGTAGTAATGATGCTGAAAATAAAGGAATAAACTACAGTTTAACACAGATTCACATAGAAAGCTGTTTTAAATTTTAGTTATATTTCACGGTATTTTTGATCAAATAACAGTCTTGGTGGGCAGAAGAGACTTCTTTCAGAAATGTACAATCTTACCAAACTTTTGTAAGTCCTACAATTTTCAGGGAAAATTGAATGCGTATAATTATTGCAATTTGCAAAATGCATGCCTCATATTCAATCATGTGCCTGCGAAATTTCCAGGTATTTTGGACTTTTTACAAAACTAACTTTTGCAAAATTGTCCTACGTTTTTCACACGATCGGAACCAAACCAGTGCGGAAAGATTCTCTGTAGAGCGAATATCAATAATTATAAAAAAAAAAGTCTAACTTTCAACGCAAAGGTTAGCTAAAACGTTTGAATAGCGAGGGCCACATTTACAAAAAAGGTATATATAACTCTTGAATGAAATGAGGTATCTTTGCCAAACTCAGAACATTTAAGGTGGGCATACACATGCGATTCTGACGATTTAGTTTATCCGAAAATTGTACAAAAGAATATGGAGTCTGAGGACGAAATAGTTTTCTTTGTGGCAGCTATGGCTTGTGATGTCCAAAAAAAGAGAAAAGAAAATGAAGGGCATGGTTTTCAGAGAATGGCTGAAAAGCAGAGAAAAGCATCAGCTTTCTGTTCTTCAGAAACAACTGGAGGTGAGTAGGCCATTTCTGAATTTCTGTTTAACCCCTTTTGCTAGAAATACAACAGGCATATTAATTCATAAAGCTGGACAGCAAATTTGGCAAAATTCGGAATAACAGTTTAAAAAAAGTGCTGTATAATTAAGCTAAAATTACTCTACGCCATTAGCCCTTTTCACACAGCAATCCTGGTAAATTGCCAGAAATGTACCAGTACGATTCAGTAAATACAGAAATTGTCACCTTTTTCTTCTGTGGTTTTAGTCATCTCCTGATTAGTCAACTTCAGATGGATTGCCAAATCATCTAGTTCAACTGCAAATACACCACAAATTTAAACAGACAGCGTCTGATTTTTTTTATTTTGACAAGAAAATTACCTCATGACATTCTCGGATTGACCTGTAATTCTTCACACATGGTACAAGCCGCGAGCATCTGCGATTTTCTCCAGAGAAAAAAAAATCGCCTGTGAACTCGTACGACAGCAAAAACCGCACCGTGTAAGCCCACTTTAAAGATTAAGATCTCAATCTAATGTTGCAGGATAAAAATCGCGGAGCTTGGCCACTTGGTGGTGCTATAAGAGGGAAAAAATAAAAAAATATAAATGACTATACCTACACAGCCATTTGTCCTAACAAAGTGAAAATCATTATTATGGTCTTGACCCAAAGTGCCACAAGTGTCTATAAGGACAAAAACATGGTCGCCACTGGCCGATGAATTTTGAGGACCTATTAGACATAGTTAACGGAACTCTTGAAAGAAAAAAAAATTATCGGTCACATTTTTCAAGGATGCAAATGATTGCACATCACGTGGTGTTCCACACATACACAAAATATTCGTATCATATGAGAGAACTCCTTATTGCAGACAACTTTGCCTCTAGAACCACTGCTGTCGATCAAATCGTTTGTTAAATGATTGAGATGTAAAAAAACTACTTTTGTGACCTAGTCCTAGGTTTTTCGCTCAATCTGGGAAAATAAAAAAAACACTGCAGTGCAATTCTCTAGACGCTCTTGGTCAATAATTATTTAACAATTTTTGAAATTCATGCTTTGGGAAGCTATAACAGTGTTGTTCAGAAAAGGGGCCTGTCTGAATTTACCCAAAATCCTATAAAAGCCTAAAGGAAAACTCAAAACTTCACAAAATCTGCTGAGCACATGCAACAGGTGATTCGAAACAAGCATGCAAAGTTTTACGGAGCTCTGACCACAGCTGGCGCTATAACAGTCATAAACATTACAAAACATATGATAAATTACCTGAATTTTCCAAAAAAAAAAAAAAGGCTTGCTACATGATGTTTTTTTTATTAAATGCCTTAAAGCACTTGAACCCCAGTAATCGCTGCTTGCAGCTATATTTTAAATTGCATTTAGTTGAGTTTTTGTAATTTAAATTGAAAGGTATTCTCAATTAAATGAAAAGTTACACATCATAATAAACAATAATAACAACAATTAAGAAGTAACCACAATTATGAACTGTACAAATGTTAACCAAATGCAACAAATAAATAAATACACTGGATATTTATTTATTTTTCATATTGTTGACATAATATAACATATTAAATATGACAGTTTCTTAAAAGTTGGCTTCTAACTCCTGAGAGTTTAGAATTCCTTTAGAATGATATAAAATTATGTTCTTTTGAACTTTATATTCATCAAAGAATCCTAAAAATAAAACAAAATAAATTCACTGAATGTTTCATAGATGCAGCAAATCGGTATATTAAAATGATTTCTGAAGGATCATGTGACACTGAAGACTGGAGTAATGATGCTGAAAATTCTTTGTAGTTTTCGCAGGAATAAACTACAGTTTAACACAGATTCACATAGAAAGCTGTTTTAAATTGTAGTTATATTTCACAGTATTTTTTATCTTGGTGGGCAGAAGAGACTTCTTTCAGAATCTTACCAAACTTTTGTAAGTCCTACAGTTTTCAGGGAAAATTTAACATGCATAATTATTGCAATTTGCAAAGTGTGAACAACCAAAAACAGATCATAACAAACCAGGGGAACGTCTTTTAATGACCTTCACGAGGCGAGAACGTTAATTAGTAGCTCCTCATCAGAGTCTCAGACGCATGTATTTATTTTTACACGCCTCTCCATTCCTCCAGATTATTGTGTCATTCTGTCCGGAGTGTAATCATATCCCGGTGCTGTTATTGAATATAAAAACCTCATCGCTGCTCGCCGACAGCTTCTCTATTAATAAAATGTCAGAATCATTCATTGTAATGGATCTGCGGTGAGCTGCCTTCGGTCTACGATCTGTCGCTCAGGTGGAAATATAAGAGCTGTTTTCCATATAAAAGAGGCCGTCTCTGGCTCAGAACAGATGGGGAATAAGCAGACTGTGTTTGCAGGACTTTAGTACCCATCGGAGGAAGCGTTTGCACACAACTTATGCATTGTTTTGTTTCTCTGAGCGCTGTATGTAGATTAGACCGCTAATGTAGACCAACTGCACCCGCCATCTGTTGAGTCGAGACTTTATGCAGGCAGAAAAAAAACAACACGAGTGAGAATAGTAAAAGAAAAAGAGCAGTAAACGATGCCTGAAATGCCCAAATCCAGGTAACAAATGTAGGCTTTAAAAACATTGTGTTGAAACGCTTCTAAAGCGTTGGCATGTCTGGTTATTTAAAGGTTACGTTTTTATTGTCCAATGTTCTACTAACTTTATTTAAATGTATATTTAGGGCCCGAGCAGCGAGGAGCTAAAGCCCTATTGTTTTCGGCATGTTTTTTCACTATTATTATTAACAATAACAGGAAGTCAGCCATCTTGGATTGAATTAGCAGTTTTTTAATTTTCACACGCCATTTTGAGGGACTTTCCATGTTTAAAATTACACACATCTTAACTGAAAATTTTGTCATACAGTATATTTTGATTTAGCAGAGCAAATTTGTAGACACGTGCTTCATCAGCTCCATAGCGCCACCTAGTATGAAAATGCATGTTTCATACCTTTGGAACACACGAAAACTCACAAAAATTGGCACACTGGTAGAAGCCTAGCCACAATATTTAATTCTGTGGTCATTTGTTTTGGGTGTGGCCAGTGGACTCTGTAGCGCCCCCTACAATTTTCAAATTTTATTTATTGCTGTGGTTGCCACAGATTTTGTCTGATCCTCACGAAAGTTCATAGGGACATTGCCATCATCATGACAAACAAATTTCCAATTCAACTTTTTAGCTCCACCCAACAGGAAGTCGGCCATTTTGGATTGTTTGAAAATGGCATGCTGTCATTTTCGAAATACTCCTCCTAGGGGATTCATGTAAATGGCACCAAAATTCAGTACAATCATGTCAAGACATGAGAGATGTTAAATTGCAGAGCTTTTTTTGATAGCTCAAACAGTGTTGCCACGGCAATGCGTCAAACATAATAGTGAAAAAACATACCGAAAACAATAGGGCTTTAGCACATCGGTGCAAGCCGTTCCAATTTAAATGCATAAATTGGTCAACGTTTGCTGTGTTTCTAAAGCTACCGGTCGGCGGTGAGCCCGTGCGAGGGCCCGCTTATCGCTGCTTGCAGCTTTAATTTAAATATTATTTTGAATATTCTAAGAATAGAACATTATGAAAACATTCATCAAGTACAAATAACATTATAAGGATGTTTTGAGAAGCACGACTTTATGAGAACATACATCAAATATTAATCAAGTTTGTCAAGCGAAGAACACTTTGTCCTGACATTTATATAACTTTTAAAAAACGTTTGTGAAAGTCGTGAGAACGTTCCCTGTGAAATTAAACATTCCCTAAATATTCCTATAAGGATCTGAAAGGTGGTAAACCCCTGGTGCTTTTTGTCGTTTGGGGACATTTTAGAGGAAGATCATTTATTTTTCTTTATAAGCTTCAGTGCTTTTTAAAGGTTCAGGATGTGTGAGATAAACACATGTACACTTATGATAAATAATGCACGAGAGGAGCCAACGGCATATGGGTCCTATAATGTTTTATCATCAGCTATAAACAAGAAAATATTCCTTTAATAGAAAGTTTAGCCTGTTTTATGTGCATCCGATCGCTCAGTAAGTAACCGCACAGCTCTCCTCAACGACAAACATGATTTGAGGAATCATTTATGCCTTTTTATATAAACTATATGCCATATAATTTGTTGCTGACAGAGAGTTGGAGTATTTGATCCTCTTAGGACTGCATTTCTAGGATAGTTTTCAGGAATTTACTGTTTTAATGATTGAAATTTATTTTATATATTCTTCTAACAAGCCATTAACCAAAACCTAACCCTTGAAAGCCTTTTTGAAAATGTTAACCCTTTTTTTTATTATTATAATATGTGACCCTGGAGCACAAAACCAGTAGCACAGGTATTTTTGTAGCAATAGTCAAAAATACATTGTATGGGTCAAAATTATAAATTTTTCTTTTATGCCAAAAATCATTAGGATATTAAGCAAAGATCTCGTTCCATGAAGATATTTTGTAAGTTTCCTACTGTAAATATATAAAAACTTAATTTTTGATTAGTAGTATGCATTGCTAAGAACTTCATTTGGACAACTTTAAAGGTGATTTTCTCAATTTTTCTATTTTTTTGCACCCTCAGATTACAGATCAAATATTATCCTATCCTAACAAACCATACATCAATGGAAAGCTTATTTATTCAACTTGAAAAAAAAAAAAGAAAAAAAAAAAAAAAAATGTGGTCCAGGGTCACATATGAGTCCCTATTCAGTTTTCCATGAAAAAAACAACTTTTTTAATGCAGCAGTAAGCATTTTTCTGTGTTTGCGTAAGACTTACTAATATACAGTATATAAATAACTAGAAAAATAACAAAGTGCACTTTTTGTTCAGCTAACATAACTAGAAGCAAACAGTGTTATTATAAAACTAAAATTGAAGAAAAAAAAAAAAGTTAAAAGTTACTTGAAATAAAATATTTTTTTTAACTAAAATAAAATAAAATAAAATAATTATAAAATATAATAAAAAATGTAAACTTATTTTATTGTGGCTAGTTTCTGAGGCAACATTTCTCATTTTCATTTAATTTAACTTTGTGTACTAAGCATTACAACTTTGTGAAATAAAAATGAATAGAAACTATATAGAAATATTTATGATATAATCTCTTAATTGTGAGTTATAAAGTCAGAATTGTGAGACAAACTTGCCCAATTCTGAGAAATAAAGTTGACAATTTACTTTTTTTCTCAGATTTGCGATATAATCTCTCAGTTGTGAGTTGTAAAGTCAGAACTACGAGACAAACTCGCAATTCTGAGAAATAAAGTCGACAATTGTGACTTTTTCTCAGAATTATGTAATTATAAACTCTCAAATGCAAGTTATAAAGTCAGAATTGCGAGACAAACTCATAATTCTGAGAAATAAAGTCGACAATTGTTTTTTTTTCTCACAATTGTGTGATATAAACTCAGTTGCACTTTATAAAGTTAGAACTGTGAGATGAACTCGTAATTCTAAGAAATAATCTCAATTCGGAGAAAAAATACTCACAAAATACTCTCAATTTTGTAAAATAAAGTCAACAATTGTCACTTTATTTCTCAGAACTGCATGATATAAATTTGCAATTGTGAGTTATAAAGTCAGAATTGAAAGACAAACTCACAATTCAGAGAAATAATTGCAATTTTGAGAAATAAAGTCAACAATTATGACTTTTTCTCAGAATTATGTGATATAAACTCAAACGCGAGTTTTAAAGTCAGAATTGTGGGACAAGCTCACAATTATGAGAAATAAAGTTGACAATTGTGATTTTTTTTTTTTTTTAGAATTATGTGATATAAGCTCAAATGCGAGTTATAAAGTCAGAATTGCAAGATAAACTCACAATTCTGAGAAATAAAGTTGACAATTGTGACTTTTTCTCACAATTGCATGATATAAACTCAATTGCACTTTATAAAGTTAGAACTGTGAGACAAACTCGCAATTCTAAGAAATATTCTCAATTCTGAGAAAAAAAAATACTCAACAATTGTCACTTTATTTCTCAGAACAGCGTGATATAAACTGCAAGTTATGAAGTCAGAATTGCGAGACAAACTCACAATTCGAAGAAATAAAGTTGACAATAGTGACTTTTTATAAATAACCCTAACTCTAACTAACCCTAACCCTTTAAAACAACAAAAACTAATACAAATGACAAAAATGCTAAGCAAAATGAAACCAGACAAACTGGAAATAAATATAAAAATAAATTCTAATTTAGGAAAAAAAAAGAATCTGTTTTTATTTCAGTTTTAGTTAAAGCGTTATGTTTGTCGTGTTTAGTAAAATTTGTTGTGTTTTTGTCATTTTTTACATTTTTTAAGTGTAGTTTTTATAAATCTTTAATTTAATTTGTCAATTAAACAATTTATAAATAATTAAACTTTTACATTTTTATACATGTTTAGATTGAATTAGATTTAGATTTTTGTTTTAGTTGTTTTTAGTAAGTGAAAAGTTTTTGCTATTTTAATTCATTTCAGTTAACAAAGTAACGTAATGTTATTTTATGATTTTATTTTTAGGTAGCGCTATTAACCCTTTCTTTGTTTTAGTTTCATGTCTCCTCTACTGAAGTAAAAATGACTAGGTGGCGCTGTCACAAAAAACCGAGTGCCCTAGAAATGCAGTCCTGAAACTGCAGTCTCCAGTACTGATTGTTGTGTCGTGGGGTAGAATGAGTGTATTGTTTCAGCCACAGATGGTAATAGAGAGGCCAAATTCAGTGCAACTTTAACAAACACTATTGAGAAAACATGCAATGCTCACAATGGCCAATGCACTGATGCATCAAAATCTCCTTGTTTTGCATAAGCTGCATTCATTGAAATCAAACCTCAGCCTCAATGTCACTTGTTTTTACTGTAAAACACAATGTGAAGATACTGTTAGAGAATAGGATTTGCTTTAATGAACGCTCAGGAAGCATGAGCTGGTCTCATTGTGCATGACTCCATATGAATTGAGGTGTGCGTTGAGGCACGTATGACGCCGTCGGTCGGCGCGGGCCGGCGGGGATGATATGCAGAGAGACGCTAAAGCCGCAAATCCTCACGGCTGCCAGCCATGTTAGGAGCTTAGAAACAAGATCCCACGGTGAAATTTGAAAACCAAATCAATTTGCACGGAGGCTACATTTCATCAGTCAGTAAAATATTCAAATCCTCCAGAAAAATGTGGATTACGAGGGC
This sequence comes from Cirrhinus molitorella, assembly GCA_033026305.1. Classification (NCBI taxonomy): domain Eukaryota; kingdom Metazoa; phylum Chordata; class Actinopteri; order Cypriniformes; family Cyprinidae; genus Cirrhinus; species Cirrhinus molitorella. The sequence goes on from CM065133.1 coordinate 36,553,485, forward strand.
GATTCAGAACTCATTCTGCTACTTTCTGCTCAACTTTAGGAGAAAGACAGACAGTGACTTGATACGTCAGTGTTCGGAAAGAGCAAACAGAAGCAGACAGAAGACGTCACGCCATCTCCTTTTATTGGAAGTGATGTGACAAACCAAATATTGAACTATGAATCTTAGTGGGGAATCTTTGAAAAGACACATTGCACTGAATGATGAGAGATCAAAAAAGATGAATATCGTTGTAAAACTTCAACATTATGGTCTTCAGGTCTAAAGAGTTTCATGTTAGGGTTGCTAGGGAGTTCTGGATGGTTGCTAGGTGGCTATATAGAAACATTGTGATAGCAGTTTTGAAATGTAAAATGTTGAAATTTTCTTGTTGAAAGGTTACAGAATTGTTATTATTATTATTATTATTATTATTATTTTTTACCAAAAAGATTATTTGAATGTTAGTTTTTATATTGTAGAAGAATGTTACAATTTATTTTATTTATTTTTTATTATTTTTGTGACCTTTAATATTTCTATATTATTTAATAAATGTTCTGCTAAATCAACTTTTATTCAAAATATAACATCATTTTAAATTCTGAGAACACTAAAATGTCCAGTTTCCTTGTTGTGATTATATCATTTAAATGTTACAGAAATATTTCTTACAGCATTCTGTTTTTTAGTAAAACTTAGGAATATTTTTTGGGAACTATTATTATTATTATTATTATTATTATTATTATTATTATTATTATTATTTATTATTATTATTTATTTTTTTTTATTTTTTTTTACAAAAATATGTTATTTGAATGTTAATTTTTATATTGTAAGAATGTTAAAATTTATAGTTTTCTTGTAATGTCACTTAATGATTATAACTTTATTTAAAGGTTACAAAAATATTTTTTATAACGTTCTGCCAAATCAATTTTTATTCAAAATATAACTTTATTTTTACATTCTATAAGAACACTGAAATGTCCAGTTTTCTTGTTGTGATTTTAACTTCATTTAAATGTTACGAAAATATTTCTTGCAGCATTCTATTTCTTAGTAGAACTTGGGGACATTTTTGGGAACATTTTAGAAACTTTTTTTTTATTTTTTTTTTATTTTTTTTTTACAAAAATGTTATTTGAATGTTAATTTTTATATTGTAAGAACGTTAAAATGTATAGTTTTCTTGTCATGATTATAACTTTATTTAAAGGTTACAAAAATATTTTTTACAACGTTCTGCTAAATCAATTTTTATTCAAAATATAACATTATTTTTAAAAATTCTAAGAACGTTGAAATGTCGAATTTTCTTGTTGTGATTATAACATTATTTAAAGGTTACACAAATATTTCTTACAGCATTCTATTCATTTTATGTTCATCCAAAATATAATGTAATGTGAATGTTTATTTTTAATATTCTAAGAATGTTTCTGCTCAACATTTTCCTCCCAAAATATTTCTATTAGTATCTAAAAGGTGGTAAAACTCGCTCTTTGGGGACATTTTAGAAGCATGATCATTT